>OX439044.1:16330640-17641306 GCA_949317995.1 Acholoe squamosa
CAAAGGTTTCTCGATGGTTTTCAACTCTTTGATACCTGTTCTTTTCAGGGGGAAAAATTGACTAGAATCAACCTTGGCAAGTGCCTCAAATCCAACATGGCTGCCAAGACTAGGTTTTGGTGTTAAATTGCATTTTGGATCTAATCGAGATATTCACTATTGTAATACATTAATTAACATCAGCATGAAAGGTTACACTCATTGCTACCATCTCCCAAGGTCAAGGTCATCTGCATATGGAGATAATGGCCACAATTATTTTTTATTTGGACTACCAGTGCAGGGCTGCATCGTTGCATCATTAAAACCAATGGATATGCTGTGGTAAGGCTGAATGCGGCTCTCAAATAGTTAGAGATTCAAACAGTACATATCAGACTTCCTTGCTCATATATGTAAGTGCCATGTTATTCAAAAGCCCCCACCCTATATCCAGGAAAAGTATCGATTATAACTTTCACAGGAGCTGAGGAGATTGCTGCAATGTTATCCTGAGCCTGTATATTTCAGACAAACCTCAAATTTCTATGGTGAAAGGTATCTCAAATTGATGGCACATATTATCTGTATGCAGTGTCTAGACTTAATACTTGGATTGAAAAAGCCGATGTAGATGATCTCAGTCTCACTTTCCATTAAAATAAATTATTTGATAGAGATCCCTTACATCATATCAACCAATAGATATTCCTTCTTCAAAAGCAGCCATGATATGAAAAAAACTCATATCATTTGCCAAAGTGTCTATCATAGTACTTATCATCTCATAAGCTATCACTTCCAGTTCAATATGTTGGTCTTGATCTGAAGTTGAAGCTCAGAAACCATGTCTGCATAGAGGATCCCAAATTTGATTTGACATTTGAAAGGTTATCCATTTGCCACATATTATCTGTACCTAAGAAAGCTAGGAATAACATACATGGTACATAGTGTTTATGTCTGTTAAGCTCTATTCAATCTATAATATATGGAGTTACGGTCTGTATAACATTCATCCATATATTAAGCGCCAGGGTCTCAAATAAGCACCATTCTCGAATAAGCACCGGGGGTACAGGGGTGTTGAAATTGATCTTAGGCATTAACGACAGTATTCAAATAAGCGCCTGTCCCATATTAGCACCAGTGGTACAGTGAAACCAATGAGTGGCTGGGCGCTTATATACGGGCCACTATGGTAGCTTGCACTTATAGGCAGAGATTTGGACCTGGGGGAGGTTAAGGTTTAAGTGAACCCAATGAGGCCAATAGGTATCCAGGGACATTCACAGCCATCCACACCCATCACCTTTTACAGCCCAGCCCTCCCCTGGGCTATGGCTTGCAGGGTGTCTACCATGACAGCGCATTAATTTCCACCCATGCCAGCAGGGGTTAGAGTAGGAGTAGTATTTATTTGGCAGTGTGAGTGTGGCTGGGATATTGAATGAGGAGATGGGGTAGGGGCCGGGTTGGTGTGGCAAGGGAGTGTGGTGGTTATGCTGATGCGTTAAGCATCCTCTGGTAGATGGCCACAGGAGGGGTGTAAGGTCCACAATCTGCAGTACTACAGTTAGGAGCTGACAACCCAACTGCTATCTGTGTAAAATTAATGCTAACTGTATCAAATTCAAACAGCTGATATTAACATCAACGTCACATTTGATCCCCCCTTACTTTAAGTATATCAACATTGTTTATGTGACTAACATGTTTATGGAAAAGTTTCTATAGATAACGTTCATTTACACAGATAGTGGTTGGATGGCTACAGATTCCAGTGGCGGATCCAGGATTTGGAAAAGGAGGGGGCACAGCCCATAGGAGGGGGCACAAGCCCTATTTTTGGACAGAATGTGTAGTTGAACTCTTAAGTACTGGGGAAGGGGTGGGCGCCCCCGCACCCCCCCCCCCGTCTAAATCCGCCACTGCCAGATCGTGTTCATTTTTGCACAGATAGTGGTTGGATTACCAGCCTCTATGTGTAGTACTTCAGATAGCGGTCGTTTACACAGATAGCAGTTGTACAGGGGAAGGCTGGTGGGTGAGTGGTAACTTTATGAGGCTGGATGGGCGCAAGAGGGTCCTGGGGAGTTGGAGATAGGGAGCAGAATCAGGAGGTGTGAGTCACTCAGTATTCACTCATCTTAATGTGCTACATGGAAGTGTCATGGGGGATTGGGGAGGAGAAAAGCCCCTGTGTGAATCTTACTGTAGATGGGGACCATAGTGATTTTGAGCAGGCAGGTAGAATAAAAATCCAAAGGAACCCTTCATAGAGTATCCTTACTGCCTGCTCCTCACACATTATACTGTATGGCGATGTATCACCAAAATGGAACTAATTGAAGTCTACCAATGCCGTACATCCAATAGAGGATCTCATTGTTCTTTATGAATCAAGATTCAATTGTAATCCTCTATAATAATTAGTAGTCGTGAAATACCCATTCCATCATGAACCTGCAGCTAAATTAACAATGGTGCTTTCCCAAATACCCCAGCCATCGTCAGAATAAATATTCATACTTATCGACATAAAATCCAAATCGATTATATTTTCTATTTTCCTTGCGAAATAAAGAAATGTAATTTGACGTCATGCTGGTGTGACACCTTACTAATTACGACCTATGAATATTTACATTCCCGATTCCAGACTGCCATTACAAGTGATCGATATCTGCAGGTCGGCAGACACCATGAGGTCCAAATAATATTGGAGGAGACGTCTTAGTAGTTTGGATTTCTGATGGATGGGTGGGATGATGATCATTACTCTCACATCACTCTTCTGCTCCAGACCTATCCTCCTGGGTCTGTTTGCCTCCCTCCTCTAGTTGTCTATTTCTAGGCCTTACTTTTCCAAGTTTCCTTTGATCCTCTCAACCCCTCCCCCTCTCTTTCCTTCGTGCACTCTCTGTCTCTCTCTCTTTATCCCTCTATCTCTCTGTCTGGCCCTGTTTGTTTGTTTGTGTGTATGTCTGTCTGTCGGGCTGTCTGTCAGTATGTCTCTGCCTGTATCTGTATGTTTGTTTATCTCTCTGTCTGTCTGTCTCTCTTGCTCTCTCTCTCTCTCTCTCTCTCTCTCTCTCTCTCTCTCTCTCTCTCTCCCTCTCAGCTAATAATATTATATTTGCCTTCACCTGTTCTGAAATATTGATGTGATGTTTTGTTTTGAATAATCATTGAAAGCGTTCCAGAATTCGGCTTAGGAAAAAAACAGTTGGAACACCCATAGCTGTTGTTTTCTTAAATTCCCCACGTGAGGAGGAAGTCCACGTGAGGCAAACGCCATACAGTGACTCCAGAACGACCTTAATGACCCCGCATGACCGGATGCAGCACCTAGGTACCGACAAATTGGCATAAGGCGCTGGGATCAAAGAGTTTGGGTCAGGGCGGGACAGGCCTTTGATCTTTGCATTCTTTTGCAGGGGGGGATGACACGCCTCCCCCTGACCATGCCTTGTGCCCGCCACAGATTGGATCCCCTTTTTATGACCATGTTTTCTGGCCGATCGATGGAGAAGAGAGGGCTCAGCGTATTCTCAGTATATATTATATAGAAGTCTACTCTAAAAAGACAGTTACAGTTTTAAGGGGGTTTCTTGTCTCTGAGGAGAGCAGCCCATCAAGATGTCACTGAGAACAAAAGCGTCCGTTACCATGATTGAAGTGGTTCAACCAATTGCTTACGCAAGGGTGTGGCAGAAGTCTGGAGGGTCTTCCACGCAGGAGAAAAGGTAGTTTTGCTAAGAAGTGCCTCACCCACAGCAGTCTCGTTTCTTTCAGTGCTGACTTTTTGTCATGTTGCACAGAAGTGCTTGTGTCAGTTAGGTACAAGTACCTTTCAATGAAGATGAAGATGCTTGTGCAATAAAAACTATTTTTAAAACCAGGCAGGTGGATTTCAACCTACCATATTTCAGCCCCAATGGAGTAACTTAAAAGGAAACACTACCCTATTTTCACAAGAACATAAATTATTATGATAACTTTCATGTCTAATAAAAAGATTCTGGCAAGGTTATTGAAATATGTCTCACTATGAGTAGAGCAGAAGGTTTATCTGATGTAGCTAATGATGTCACGATTGCCAACATGCATCCCAGTTGTACTTGCACTGCACTGTAAGGGTGCAATCAGATAGTGGTTATAGCTTCTTTTATAGGCATGATTTTTTATTTCCATAGAGAACTATCAATAAATGATCCACCAGAAGGTGCCTGTGCAGAATCATGACCCTGTATCATTCACTATTCTAAATACAGGACATTTTGCAATACTTTCCATAGACATACAATGCAGCATTTAATGCATTTTGTCAATTGTGACGTCATAAGCTACATAAAAGAAACCTGCTGTTCTACTCTGACCATGCCTTGTGCCCGCCACAGATTGGATCCCCTTTTTATGACCATGTTTTCTGGCCGATCGATGGAGAAGAGAGGGCTCAGCGTATTCTCAGTATATATTATATAGAAGTCTACTCTAAAAAGACAGTTACAGTTTTAAGGGGGTTTCTTGTCTCTGAGGAGAGCAGCCCATCAAGATGTCACTGAGAACAAAAGCGTCCGTTACCATGATTGAAGTGGTTCAACCAATTGCTTACGCAAGGGTGTGGCAGAAGTCTGGAGGGTCTTCCACGCAGGAGAAAAGGTAGTTTTGCTAAGAAGTGCCTCACCCACAGCAGTCTCGTTTCTTTCAGTGCTGACTTTTTGTCATGTTGCACAGAAGTGCTTGTGTCAGTTAGGTACAAGTACCTTTCAATGAAGATGAAGATGCTTGTGCAATAAAAACTATTTTTAAAACCAGGCAGGTGGATTTCAGCCTAATGAGGTGAGTACAATTCGAATGGTGAAGCAGAGCGTGACCTTTTAATGTAAGAGGGTGCAGGCCAACTTAGTGCACTCATTAGCATATGCGCAACAGCCTCCTGATAACCTCATATGGAACCAATTTTGTGATATCAGTTGCACAGTACAGATGGCTTGGATATCATTTCATTGAAATTATCCACAAGAGAGATATAGGCAAGTCTGTAGGCTGGAGATATACCAGACTTAGTGCTATCTGGTGGTTATTTCTTAACAACTTACTACAACTGTATCCTTCAAGTTGTACCAAAGTTCCCATTGGAATAACACTGATATTTCAACACGTGGAACTGTGTGCGATCACAGGATCTTTTGAGATGATCACCTTAACCACGAGCCAGATCAACTGATTAACAGATTTGCCAAGCTATTCCTGAGAATAGTAGGCAGGAATGTAGTGCTGATAGCCTGGGGTCTGTTACTCCAATAGTTACTAGTATGAAACTTGTGTTAACGCAACTTTTGGAGAATTTGTGAGTAGCAGGCAAGCAGGAATCTAGGGTGTTGCACAGACAAAGTTGCGTTAACACAAGTACACAAACTTGCGTTAACGCAACTATGAGCCTAGAGACAGAGTATAGTCTGTGATAAAAAGGGTAATCACCAAAAAATTTGCAAAGATGTGAGTATGGTACAAAGTTGCGTTAACACAAGTCCAGGATTTATGTAAGTAGTACTAGAAATTGTTGGTATGAATCAGGCAATAAGTCCCGTACTAGCAGGTTCAGTGCATACTTTCCGATTTTGTACTTGCAAGTTGGAGATACTGCTCAGAAAATCTAGGACACCTACATGAGCTGTTCTAAATCTAAAAGTGGTAAGTATGGTAATTACAGCTTTTTCATACTTGCTGAAACACAATAAGCCTGCTTACCACTAGTAACTATTGGAGTAACACACCCCTGGGGCCTGTTGCTCCAATAGTTATGGTGGCTATTACATTGATTGTGTTTCTGTGAGTATGAAAATGCTGCAAGTAGGCTATTTGCCAATTTCCCCTTTTTATACCTGCAAATTGAGTTCCCCTACTAGCAAGTGTGTACTTGCAGAAAATATGACTTGAAGAAAAAAACAAGTCAAACATTCTGATTAAAAGTTACAAAAAAATGTATAATTGACCAGTGTTGACTAAGCCAGTCACTCCATACCCTTTGATATCAATAATATTACATTAATTGACAATTAAATAACATGCATACCCTGTTGTTATGAATATAAAAAATTTAGGACACCAAAATCTTTTCCTAGAATTTCCTGCAAGTATGCCCCACTTGTTGATACAAAACTCTCAAGTATGCTAAAAGTTACTAGTACGGTACTAATAGCCAGATTAATATCACCAACTCATACTACTACATATATGAATGATGGACTTGCGTTAAAGCAACTTTGTTCCCTACTCACAACTTTGCAAATTTTTGGTGATTGCCCCTATTATCACTCAGTATACTCAGTCTCTAATGTCATAGTTGAGTTAACGCAAGTTTGCATACTTGCGTTAATGCAAGTATAAAAAAAAGTTGCAAGTATGCTCAGAACGTAATCACCTGGTGATGGATAATTTCCAATTTATTTACCTTAACACAAGTCCATACTAGTAAGTATTGGAGCAACAGGCCCCTGGTGTCAGTATCTAGAAATCCCTCTATTAGAGAGCTTAAGTGGAAGTTCTGTGTAGTTATCCTCCTAGACAAGAGGTACCTGAAGATGACTCACCGAACCAAACTAAAGAAGGAAGAGGAGCCTTCAGTTCTCCAGAGTCTATCCCTACATCCAGCGCTTATTTAACAGACAATGATGGTTACTTTCGCATATAGCCAAAGTCACCGTGGTCTTAGAATTTCAAAGAAACTCCTATAATTCACGTGCTCTCCAGAGCACATCTAACAACTAAGATATACTGTCTATGGACAGTTTTCCTCTCTTAGTTACCTCTTGTGTCTACTCACTTTTCTTTCCGCCTTGTAAAATATCCAGCTGCCCGCACGGAAAATTTAAGAATTCCTCTGCTTACCATATTTCAGCCCCAATGGAGTAACTTAAAAGGAAACACTACCCTATTTTCACAAGAACATAAATTATTATGATAACTTTCATGTCTAATAAAAAGATTCTGGCAAGGTTATTGAAATATGTCTCACTATGAGTAGAGCAGAAGGTTTATCTGATGTAGCTAATGATGTCACGATTGCCAACATGCATCCCAGTTGTACTTGCACTGCACTGTAAGGGTGCAATCAGATAGTGGTTATAGCTTCTTTTATAGGCATGATTTTTTATTTCCATAGAGAACTATCAATAAATGATCCACCAGAAGGTGCCTGTGCAGAATCATGACCCTGTATCATTCACTATTCTAAATACAGGACATTTTGCAATACTTTCCATAGACATACAATGCAGCATTTAATGCATTTTGTCAATTGTGACGTCATAAGCTACATAAAAGAAACCTGCTGTTCTACTCTGTAATAACACATATTTGAATAACCATGCAAGAATATTTGCATTTGCCATAAAATAATCAAAATATGCTCTCATGAAAATAGGGTAGTGTTTCCCTTTAAAAGTAGTCAATTTCCCATTGAATCATTCTATAATACATTTAATTTGTAGTTTGGTAAAATGCAATAGCACAACTGGCATCTACATACAGATGTCATTCAAAGTCAACTTAGCTGTTTATGAGATAATCACATAATGTCAGTGACCCCTAATGACTCAGGATGTTTTCCCTTTATTTTGCTTATCAAGCAGGGGCCATTATACCTACCACTTCTCATTACATAACATTAATTCTAATGCCAATATACATATTCTAACTATTAGCAATATTTGACTGATATAAATCTGAAACCTATGTTGATTCAGCTTACCTACACTCATTGCTGTAGTTATGATTATCACAGCCAGTTCCCAAATCCTCAGCCGTATTAGATGTTGGTTTCCTACTGTCAAAAAACATATTGAGGAGCCCTTAACGGCTTTTGTATTCCTTGAAGATGCCTGTATACAGGAGCGTTTCTGTATGCCATATCAGCGTGCTGTAGACATAGGGTATGTACTTGTAGAGAACTGATTTATTATAGGGCACAACACAAATTTACGGTAGTTACACCTGTGCATTACGATACATTTAGTAATTGGACCGACTCAACTTAAATCAAGCAAGTCAATTGCCCATTTGCATGTTAGAGGAGGCAGCCATTGTCTATTTCTACAGCTATCACTTACCCATCAATGCAGGTAGATATGTTATGTTACTGAATGTATGAGAGAGAGGATGAGAGAAAGAGAGAGAGAGAGAGAGAGAGAGAGAGAGAGAGAGAGAGAGAGAGAGAGGTATATGAATTTATATCTATGAAAATCAAATAATGCCGTTATAAAATTATACCATGTCACAGCCCATTGCACAAACATTAATGTAAGGCCTACCTTGGAGTATCACCATTACTTTACCATAATGCCTGCTCAGGGATACACCGGGGGTCTTTCGCACATGATGGACCTCTGTGACAATACAATCCTACATGTTCTGGCATTCATTAACTGCTACTACAACACATATAATGACATTTCAAGCAACAAGACAGATTCTGGGTTTTGTGCTTGACTCTGGTGGTATGAACAAGACTGCCTGCAACATAACTTCACTGTAAAAAAAAAGGATGTTGTCAAATTAACAGCAGTTCTGCAGTAACTACAAGACTGCAGAACCACTGAAGATATTACACCGTTATTTATACAGAGGTTCTTTGCAACACAATGATGTACTGTACAACCCCTTTGTCATCATTGTCTGTGGGAGGGGGTTTTCTACCCTTCTTTCACATACCCTACACTGTCATTTATGTAAATTCTATACCCAAAGTGGTCCATCAGGTACAGTGTTATTGTATTTAGCGATAATAGGTAGTGGCATAGTTGCCACTTAGTAGGGTTTATAAAGAACTGACAGTTTGCTATAGGTACCTATGAAGGGTCTAGGGTGTTGTAGCTTGTAAAGGATAAATAGCAAGTAGGAAGCTAGAAGGTAGGCTTGTACATGTGTATAGGCATAGGTATGTAAAACAATTGCAGAGCAAAGTGAATTAACTGCACACTTGTTGCAGATGTGATCTATTTGTACTATAAGAGGTAAATGTTAGCTGTCAATATAGAATCTATAGTATCATCAGTGAAAAGAACATTTTAGGCTGGTGAAATGATGTTATCTAGTTTGTCAGTCAGCCAAATTTGAACAGCCATCAGTTACAGAACAGTGGTTACCCCCTAGGGACCCCATTGGTGCAAATAGTACACAGCACAACAATCCCCAGAGGAAAGGACCTGCCACCTCCATTAAGCAAGTGTATGGATGTGAGACACAGTGAAATAAATACTTTATTACATCCTGCTTTACACTGGAACTGTCATGGACGCCTGGAGGGATTTTCTCTATAATGCTAATTAATATTTCTAAGGAATGCCGTTTTGACTGAACTACCAATCTAGTTAGTTATATCAGATTTCAGATTGGACAAAAATATTGAGTAACACTGAAATCTCCACAATGTCTAACACCTTTATCTGACTTAATGGGCTAGTCACATCAGGTAGGGAAAGCAGCAGTATTAGAAAAGGGCATTTCTCGACTCAATAATGTTAATTAGCATTATTGAGAAATGCCTTCCAGAACTGTGTACACTTAAGAAACACCCCTCTTTACAATGACCTTTACCTTGTCATGCTACAGTTTTTCTTAGCTACAGTTAGCCCTTCTTCCTAGCACAGGTCTACTCACTATGCCTAACCAGCTGATAGATGTCACCAGGCTCTGCGGAAATATTTTAGGTGTTTGGGAAACCCTTTAACACACAGGAACCTCAGCAGGAAATTGCACCTGCTATCTGTAGGCAGAATATCTAAAAGAAAAGGACTATACAACATATTGCAAAATACCAATGTTGGCACTTTGTTAGCATGCTTATTATGATAGCATAATACAACATTTAGCAATAACAAATATCAAAAACACATATGTGGAAAAAAATAGCTTTCACCTGGCCTTACCGAGGAAAGCAGCTTCGTCACTAGCATTTTTCTTGAATGGAAACATGAAAGTCAGTGTTTCAAAAACTTTCCCCACGATCTTTAGGTTCATATATATATCTTGATTTCTCCCTGCCTGAGAACTATTAAGGATTTCCTACCCTGGTTGTCTCTAGGGTTACTGAACTTTTTAACTTGAGTATCTAATTGTCTGGAGAGTTAATGTTTACATAATAATGCAGACCTTTATGTCACAGTTGAGAATGGTGCCATTCAGTTTCTCTAGAACCCCCCCCCCCCTTACAAATTTATAGTAAGGCACATTCTTAACATGAAACTACAAGACTGTATTATTCTTAAGAGGAGTCAAAGGCATCAAAGTGAGAGTGTAAAGCACAGAGCTAGTAGGCTAAAAGTGGTATTATCACGATGCAAGTGCTTTAGGGTATGCATTAGTAGGCTAATAATCACTAGGCAAACCAGCTCAACTCAAATTAAGCAGATCAACTCGATATCATTCTTGCTTATGCACAAGCAAGAAGTAATGACAATCACCCAGCCCTACTTACATGATTTTCCCATCAGTATCTATCACTATTGTAGTACTGTATCTTCTCATGGGAAGATCCCTTTTTCAACCCAATTTATTCCATTAAGTTGGTGGTGTGTTGATGAGATAAAACCAACATTGTGGGGGATGTGTTATGATTGACCCCTAGGGGTATAGTGGTATGTCTGCAAAGAACCCTTCACATGTACATTTCTGCACATGTTTATGGGCATTCATTTATTTCTACTTATGCCCTTAGTATGGACCATACCTATAAAAGGACATTTTAAGCAACTTTTGATAGTCTTGGTCCCCTCTGAGTACTTGCTAACTGTGTGCTTGTCTCTGGGGCATGGCTATTGTGAGGCATAAGGCTCCATTGTGACATGTCTTACAGTTCCTCCAGGGTCTGCTCACAGTACCTCTCTGTAGAGGAGTCTTTCACTCTAATTGCACATATCCTCTGCTCTCATGTCTGTAACCTCAATAACCCACAGCTGTCAATCGGCTGCTGTGTTATTGTATTTAGCAGTTTGGAGTGGAAGCAAAGTTGCCACTTGGTAGTATAGGGAAATGACAGTTTGCTTTGGGCAATGCCTCTGTATGGTCCAGTGTTTTAGGATATAAAGGACATATGGGAAGTATGGGTAAAGAAAATAGCAGAGCCTACCGTTCTAGGGATATGTACATGTGTAAGAATGTAATATAAATGGTGACAGAACATAGGGATGACAGGGAATCAGCTCTAGATATCCTGGCTAATGTGCTTACTTTATCCTGGCTGTATGAAAGGTAAATGTAAGTTGGCTATATGGTGCCTGCAGGCTGGCGATGTGTTTGATATAGCTGCCTATAACCATCCCTCTCTCACTTGCCAATCCCCTCCAGGCATAGCTATGTACTACAAGTCAGTTAGTGGTACCCATGATACAGTGGATCAATTACCAATGCATAAAATTAGCAGTGCTTGGTATGACTGTTGTTGAACACTGCTTACTTTACACCGCCTACTTTATACAGGAGGTGTTATTATATATATGAGCTGATAGTCCAGGCAATGTAAGGTTTCACTGCAAACTGATTGCAATATGATCGATTTTACTACTATGCATTTCTATATATTCCCTAGAATGACATACTCAAAGTCCTTACCTGTGTTGGTGGTGGAAATAGGGTTAATTTGCATAAGTAGGTTAGGCCCTCCTTTAGCCAGTTGATAGGTATGGGTTAACTGATAACAATGATTCTGATTTCTGGCCAATTGAAAGGCCAGAATCAGTCTTCTTTGTGATGGTAACAATCCTGTGTTATGATATATGAAGTAATTTATTCGCTAATTTGCATAATGTCAAGAAGAGTAGACAGTTAACCAAAAGGGTGTATAAAATAAGTTCAATCTTTTGGGTTCCTGTTTTTCAGTTAATCACCATATCATTTATGTTAATTCAATTTCTTCTATGAATAAATGATTGTATAAGTCACATAATCACATATGCAATCGACCCCATTTATTTGTATCCATAGGTAGAACCAGGTAACAGCATGAGTTCAACTAAATTTCTGCTTGTAAAAAAATCCTACCATGTTGTTCTTTTGATGGACAGCCCTTTCATGAAACACCTGCCATTGTCAAACTTTACTAATTCCGACCCAATAGTATCAATGGAAAAATAAAGCATTGTTTTGAGCAGAAGTCTATTCAATCGGTTTCAGAGAATTAAAGAAGTGGTACACTTACAGTTATTGAATTTTCATTCATCAGTTTCAACCTCAAGATCCAAGTTTGGCACCTTAGATTTTTTACAACTGTTTCCAGGGCATTCACTGCAGGCGTGGGAACACATTAGTCCATGCTTATGGCATAAACACCCTTTACTGTCTTTTTAATAACTGCAGTGAATAACTTTGAGAAGAGCTTTGGGTGCTAGAGGAATGTCAGTCTGTATTGGGAAATAGATTTCATTGACAACCTTCCATCCCCAATAAGTTGCAAACAGGTTTTCTTTTCTTTTCCCCTCCATACCTGGATTTCGTGATACACCCAGAGACTATGGTACTTTGCTGCAGCTGAAGTTGCTGGCAACTTTTGGGGTTCTTGGGATGGTCAAGTGGTGGATATGTTCTCACAAAATCTTTGATGCCTACGAGAGTTGAGATCCCCTTATTATTTTCTATTGTAGAGACAAACCTTTGCCTTTTCTCCTGCAATGAGCACAGCCTCCTTATCACCATAGTCATTGGTAAAGACTTCGGCCTGATGCTGAAAGTGTTGACCCTTCATCATTTTGGTTAGAGTGGGCCCTTTTCCTAGACTAAATACCCTTGACATGGCCTCACACCCTAGAATTGCATGAACAATTAGGATGCCCTGACATACAGTTTAACCAAGCTCAAGCTTCAGCTTTTTGATATCCCATATTCGATTCTTTGTTCTCAGGTGCAAACAATACTTGACATGCAGTCAAATGAACATAAAAGATTAGCAAGATCAATAGATAAATATCATCCCCCACTAGGACTGTTCCCCTTTCTTTTGTGGATGGAACTGTTGTCTTCACAATTATGACATCTGGATCTTGTTGTGCATGGATGACATCGCATCCAAGCTGGTTTAGTTTTTCCTAAAGTAGTCAATGAACTTTTGCTTGTTTGATCTATTTGCCAGAAACCCATCCCTTTTGCAAGTCAATACCATTTTGTCTGTGAAATTAACTGACAGACCTTGCCTGACTCCAGTTCGCCTCAGGTGTGTGACATCTTTGGTAGAAGGACCATCTGCATATGCATTAAATAAAATCATTGGTTTTCCATTCATCTTTTCAACATAGTTGACATAAAGCTTGCATATCTGATTGTATGATGCTCCTTGGGTCGATGATAGGCGAAGCAGCAGTGCACTTTCACCAAGTACAAACTGTGCATTGTTTGGTTATATGCACACTTCCATTTGCTTTGCGGCCTTCCACAATGCATCAGCTATGATTATTTTGTTTGCTTGCAATGGAAGTCCACACAAATCAAACAGGAATAGTGGGTTACTGCAAAGTTCATGTTCAAACAAAGCAGGCAGGTCAGCTTTGTCATCTGCAATTGTCACTACTATAGTCTCTGAAAGAGTAGATTTGGATCAATTTGCACCAGTTCATCATGAATCCTGATGGCCGACCTGAAGGCATTTGTCACCTCCTGATTCACTTTTTTGAACAAGAACTCCTCTTCCTTTTTTCCATCCATAGAATCTAATATTCTTTTGCCCACCTGTTTTGACTGATCCACAGTTACTGCATCAACACTAGTCATTACCATAGCAATGATGTGTAATGTTGGATCCATGGTATATGAACTGTGCTCTGTAAGGTATGTGAGTATTTTGAGTGTGTCACTAACATCTCTTTTCTGTCTTGCTAGAGTGACTTCTTTGTGCTGCTCACTTGTTGCATACTCAACACCAGCGAAAGCTTGCATTGCTTCGTTGATTAGGGCACAAGCGGGGAATGACAGAATCCACCCAGCTAGCACAACTTGTGCAATGTGCGTCATTTTTATGTGAAAACTCGTGTGATTTACGTAAATAAGAAATCATTTGGATGAGAAGTGCTAGCAGGGCACACAATATGTTGGGTATCTGAGAACCCAGTTAATGCATTAATGCATCATACCCATTGGTCATCATGATGCATTAATGTAGCCCTGCCGAGTAACTCACCATGACTGCATACATGGACCATTATGACCCTACAAGGTTGTCGCACTCCCAGGTAGCGACACCACCTATGTTCTAGACATATGGGCACGATTCCAATCCCCCTACTTTTCTCCCCTTATTCCCTGCAAGATGCATTGTGCAGCACATCCACTGGAGACCCAATGATGCTACATCTAGTTTACATCCCTAGCTGTTGAGGTGTAGATCTACTGGTGTGTTCACAGGAGAGGTCTTTTTCATACTGTGCACTGCACACACTGACATGCATAAGAAACTCTGTGTGCACATAAAGCTCTAAAAGTGCACACTGTGACGGCCTATTTCACGCATGAATGCTCTTATTGGCACCTCATATTTAATGGTCTATAGAAAGGGTGTCTTATGCTTGAAAATTAGATAATGTCTCTTGATTAGTTTTGATCTCCGATTTCCAATAGCGAAAGATGAAAATTTGGATCTTAGAATTTTTTTTATTAGGATTATTACTAGAGAACAGAATTTTATCATAAGCTTTTGAATGTGCCATAAATATTGATCCAAACCACTGTTAACACAAGAATTATAGATCTGAGGGAACTGATGAAAGAGGTGCTAACCTACTTATGCAAATTAACCATATTTCCACCACCTGCACAAGTTAGGACTTTTAGTATGTCATTCTGGGGTCATCAAAGAAATGCATGGTGGCAGAATCGTCTGTATTGTTCGTATTTTGAGCTAGACCCCATTTTTGAGCTACATTGCCTGGACTATGATTCATCCACCATACTACTAAAGCAGATTAACCTAATCCAAGATCAGCATGATACTCAATTATTATTCATATTTACTCCAAGGCCAATTCTTGAAAGCAGCAGTGAGGTCAAAGCAACCCACTAATAACCAAATTATCAGACCTATCTCTCCAAGGATATCTGCATGTAGTATACCTCATTTTAAGTGTCTATGGTCAGGTGTATCAATTGTCATATCAGAGTGAGCCACTACACAAACAGAAAATATGCCTTTGATAATGGTCTGTCTGTCTACAATTATATGAGCAGATTAGGCCTGATCCTAACATTTAAAAGAAAATGGCATTTCATTGATGAGAGGAGGTAGAGGACGCGAGTATACCAGGGATGAACTCTGGTTGAATGACTGCTAGCATGGCTAACTGATTACTGTCATGATTAACACTAATCCATTAATGACAAATAGAATTAGTGGACGATCTGTGTAAATATCAATTTCACATCAACTAGTGATCCAACTAATATGATTAGAGCAATTCCTATCACACTTGTGAGAGCCATTTTATGATTAACAGCCTGTTAATTGAATATAAACAATGTCCTTTTCTATTCAATATAACCTGATACATTCTAGTTTTAGCATTAGGATTAAAAATGTATTTGTATTATTAAGCCCTCTCATCCCAAGACAGGTACATATAATGGAGATGCACCGATGGAAGTAGATACCTAGAGAGAAGGACAGATGTGACACAATCTGCAAAAATGGGACTTGGTGCAGGGGGATCACCACTTCTCCCAGTCCATGCCAGAGAAAGGCAGACACTTGATGGATAAACAGGCAGACAGATAGAAAGATAGACAAACAATTAAACAAGCAAACAGGCAGACAGACAGATAGATAGATAGAACCCATCTTGGTTCATCTTTGCAAACATACATAAGGTTTGTAGTAGAGCAGTGCTTTTCTAGCCTCCATTTAGGTTTCCATTATGCCACCAGAGGCAGACCTGGTCCTGTATCTGCTGGTAGAGATCAGAGTAAGGCAGCCTCCTTGATGTGATCATACTGCAGTACTTCAAGACATAGCCTGTCTGACCTTTGATATAGTTTTACGTTGAATGATACTGCAACATCAATGATTAAATGATGAAGACTGCCATAGTCTAAATCTCAGGGTTGATATTTAGACTCATTCTCAGCTGTCTCCATGAGTTCAGGATATTATTAAGCTCATTCTGTTTTTCCACGTGAGTATGTAAGATTAAGGGTAGAAAACAGCTGGTTGAATATGATGCCCCTATGGTAGCTCTCAGCTCTTTCCTTTAAGAAACACGGATTATCCACTGCTTTGATACAAATAATGGATCAAAGTGTGCTGATTTCTACCTTTCAGGGAAGCCTATCAAAACTGGATTATTTTTAGGAATACAGATGATTTAGGTTTGCTGTGTATCTTTTGTGAAGATTAATTTTAAAGATCATGGTTTATATGAAAATAGAATCAGAATTCAGAACAGCTGGTTGGCAAGGGCATTTGGACATTGTCTTTAGATCTTAAGTACTTAATGTAAGTAAGCACTGTCTGTTTAGTATTTATTTATGGCACTGTTTAGGAACCATCCATAAATGACATCACGGCAGGGGTGGGGGGGGGTCCAAAGCTGCTCTAAAAGTTCTATAGTAAAAGTGAGTAGTAAAAGTAGGGGGGAGGTCAAAGATTGGCAAAAGGTGTGATGTTATTTAGGCCTATGGGTGGCCCCTTAATATATCAAACTCCTCATCTGGTAACATTGATTGGAACAGTTTAGAAATGGATAACAGCTATACTTTGAAATAGGATTGTAATCCAGGTTGCATATGGCCTTTCTCTATTGGACATTAAGTAAATCGTTTCATTCGGGTATCAAAGCAGTAGGGAATACTGTCTCAAACACTTACATTTATCAAGAGGGTAATTAGAACAAAACGAATTTCTGGTATACACAATTGAGGTGGGTAGGTGGTAGTATAAAGTTAGACTTAGAACTGCAGATTTCTTAAAAATGATTGAGTTATATATAACACGGATGGAAGTGAATTAAATAATGTTACTAGATTGCACCCAAACCTACTGACATTTAGATGTGCATCATCTCTCTCAAATTTGACATGTAATATCTTACACATGTTGGGATTGCTATTTCTGATCATATCCTTTATGTCAAATACAAAAACTAGTGAAATATAATCATATCCTCTTGCCGTTGGTGAAATTTGTTTTTGCAATGATCTCTACAGCTGTGAATTATGATCTCATATAATCTCATATTTAGAACTGAGCTGTTCTGTTCTGGAAAATATGATGAACTCTACTTACAGATAACAGATCTTGTCACTGAGGTTATGGCAGCAAGAGTAGAGAAAAAGTGGGCCCCATACTATACACAAAACGATTCCCATTAGACACTTCCCAGCTTGGTTCAGACAGTCACAGCATGCCATTTCACAATGGCAAGCAAGTGTGTCTAGTCACTTTGACTCTAAATCATGTGAAACCACTTTACATGTATTGCCAGCATGGAAATTGGATGCACAGCATATTCACCCAACATATCTCAATGCTATGTTTATCTAAGATGTCAGTGAACAGGTTCAACACGCACAGACACATTGAGATTCTGTGTTCAAAGAGTGCTTGCCCATACCATGGAACTCTGCAATGATACAATTTTAAATCATGCACAGCTATGTTGTTGTATGAGGTAGCTCTCAAACAATATGGGTGGCTCCCATAGTCTGTGTAAAGAGTTACATACAGTTGCGTGAGTCCTTAACCATGAAGGCCTACATAAGGTAGTAACCATAAACCTGTAAATGATATTTCATATTTTGTATGGAACCGACTGCAATTGTGTATGTATGGTCATGAAACACTACGTCATGCCAGTGACATGATATCAACACTCATGTCATGGTATAGGTGCACTGCATGAACATTTGGGTTCAAGCAGCATCAGCAAAACTTAATCAAAGGCCTTACTTCCTGCAACCTTATTGACCATTAAGCAGTATTTTTTTCTACTTAAAGTCAAGAATAGTGTAGGTTCCCTAGGATGTCCAACTGTCGATGGGAAAATGTAACAGGCCAACCCCCCCTCTACCCCCCTTTAGGTAGGATGCTTTGTGTGTTAAGTGTTGATTCCTGTAGAGGATAGGGTGGTTTATGGAGCTGTGGTAAGCCTTTATCGGGTTAATATTAGGTAAGAAGGAACTAAACCAATAGATTCTGCTGAATCTAAAATTCATGGTCTTGATTCTCAGAAATTGATCAGAATTACCGAAAAATGAGGTTTGATGATGAAAATATTTTGAAAATGTACAAAAATAATATTGAAAATTATTGAAACTCTTTATAGATACAACACATAAACCAAAGTTCATAGCTAATCTACATATCCAAATGTCTGCCTATCTCTCAATTTGACAAGGACTGTGCCTGTGCATTGCTCTGCCTAACCCTTAGTTTAACTTTCACTCATACTGCCTATTTCTTGAATTCAAAGCACCTTGAGTTAGGCAAGTCTATCCCTAAAAGGCATAAAGGCTAAAGCTGACTCCTCACCATAACTTATCCTCTCTGTGCCTACTTTCCCTTAGTCTACCTATCCTCAATCTGCCAATCTTTCATTTTACCCATCCCTCATGCCCTCATGTCTAATCTATATTGTTCATCTGAGCCCTAATGGTTAATAGTGCATTCCTTATGGTGTCTACTATTTTAATTCTACTGTAAGGGTCAAGTATTCCTAGTTCAAGTTTGTATGTCTAATCTGGAAAGAACTACCAATCTCCGGTACAGAAGAGGCAACAAGTTTTATTCAGGATCCTAAGTACAGACTAACTAAAGGTTTCCGAATTCAAAGGTATCTGTATCAGAGTATTCAGACAATCAGACAATGAGCTACCTATGTAAGTTCTCAGAGCCAGAGGAGAGAAGGCACTCCTTATACGTAAAGAACCTGTGAAGGTTCTCCCCCGTCAGTCACTGACCCGGCCTTATTTTGGACATTGATTTATTTCTACTCATGCCCTTAGTATGGACCATTCATATAAAAGGACATTTTAAGCAACAAATGATAGTCTTGGTCCCCTCTGAACACTTGCTAGCTGTGTGTTTGGTCCCTGGGGCATGGCTATTGTGAGGCATAATACTCCATTGTGACAAGCCTTGCAGTTCCTCCAGGGTCTGCTCACAGTACCTCTCTGTAGGGGAGTCTTTCACTTTAATTACAAATATCCTCTGCTCTCATGGCTGTAAACTCAATAACCCACAGCTGTCCACCAGATGCTGTGTTATTGTATTCAGCAGTGTGGAGTGGAAGCAGATAGAGTTGCCACTTAGTATAAGGAAATGACAGTTTGCCTTGGGCAAAGCCTCTGTATGGTCCAGTGTTGTAGGATATAAAGGACATATGGGAAGTAGGGCTAGGGAAAATAGCAGAGCCTACAGTTCTAGGAATGTGTACATGTGTAAGGTTGTAATATAAATGGTGACAGAACATAGGGATGACAGGGAATCAGCTCTAGATATCCTGGCTAATGCATTTACTCCAAGTATAGCTATGTACTATAAGTCGGTAAGTGGTACCCCTGATACACTGGCTCTATTACCATAGCATTAAATCAGCACAACAGTGCTTAGTATGAATGTTGCTTAACCAGGTCCTAACCATCAGCATTCTATGGTCTGCCTAGCCCCTAGAGGTTATTTCTTCATAGCACCAACAAGCACTATAATGAAATACCCCCTGGGGATGTGGGGTACAAGTGTGTGGGTGAGAGTGCATTGTAAGCGATGGGCCAAACACCGACTACTTTACACAGGAGGTGTGTGTATATATGTGAGCTGAATCATCCACCATACTACTAAAGCAGATTAACCTAAGGCAAGATCAGCATGAGACTCAATTATTATTCATATTTACTCTGACACCAATTCATGGAAGCAGCAGTGAGGTCACAGCAACCAGGGCAGGTTATCAGGCTTATCTCTCCAAGGATGTTGTACCTCATTTACGTGTGTATGGTCAGGTGTATTGCTTTATCAGAATGAGACACTTCACAATCAGAAAATAAGCCTATAATGGTGGTCTGTCTGTCTACAGTGATATTCATGATATGTTGCATGATTATGATTCTGTGCCACTTTTATTCAACAAAGGTTCCTATATCTTGACAATCACTAGTAGCTTTCAATTGAAACCTTCATAGCCATACTTTAGTTTAATAGGATCCTAAATCAGTATTATGTTAATACTTAAAATTGTGTTAAAATCAAATGTATGGGGAAAGAACATATGCGGCACATATGGTTCCTCACTCTGTGACCCCATTTTGCAAGAGTTGATCACAGACTCCAGTGCAAATTACCAGCAGTGAGGTCATAGCAACCAGCGCAGGTTATCAGGCCTATCTCTCCAAGGATATCTGCACATGTTGTACCTCATTTACGTGTGTATGGTGGGATGTATTGCTTTATCAGAATGAGACACTTTACAATCAGAAATTAAGCATCAGAAATACTGCTAGCATGGCCAACTGACTACTGTCATGAATAACACTAATCAAGTAATGACAAATAGAATTAGTTGACAATCTGTGTAAATATTAATTTTGCATCAACTAGTAATCAAACTGATATGATTAGAGCAATTCCCGTCACACCCGTTACAGCCATTACATGATAAACAGCCTGTTAATTGAATATAAACAGTGGCCTTTTCTTCTCTGCCTAAGCACCTAATTACTTCCTTCGGCAATCCTCAGTTTTATTTTGCAGACCTTGTCATTTCCTCCTTCATAATAAGGAATGGTTCCCTTAAACTGACAATTAATCTAAGACTTGCTGTGCCAGGGCTATGTTCTTATTAAGGCTCTGTCTTTGGCAGTGGTTTTTAGGTTGATGTGCTGCAGTTTCGCACTAAATGGGCCATTACACAACAGGCGGGCACAAATAGGTTTCTTGGAGCATTATAGTTACTGAATAAAATGATCAATATAAGCTGATACAGTCTGGTTTTGTAAAGCATTAGGAACAAAATATTTTTGTATAATTATGGGTGCTCATCCCAAGACAGGCAAATATAATGGAGATGCACCAATGTAGGTAGATAGCTAGATAGAAAGACAGTTAGATAGAAACTTAATGACTGATAATGAATAAACAGACCTATGATATATGATAGATAGCCAGACAGACAGGCAGACAGGCATATAGTCAGAGGCAGACCTGAACCTGTATCTGCTGGTAGAGATCAGAGTAAAGCAGCTTGTATGATGTCATCATACTCCAGTACTTCAAGACATGACCCGTCTGACCCTTAATGTAGTTTGACGTTTAGTGATGTTGCAACATCAATGATTAAATGATGGAAACTGCTATAATCTAAATGTCTGGATTAGAATTTAGACTCAGCTGTCTCCTTTGGTCCAGGATATTATTAGGCTCATTCTGTTTTTCCACATGAGTATGTAAGATTATGGGTAGAATCTGCTGGTTGAATATTATGCTTCTATGACAGCTCTCAGCTCTTTACTTTTAGAAACATAGATTATCCACTGCTTAGGAATAATCCATAAATAACACCACACTGGAGGGGGGGGGAGACCATAGCTGCTGTAAAAGTTCTATAGTAAAAGTGTGGCATTATTTAGACTCTGGTAATTACAACTGAACCAGTTTAACAACTTTTCTTTGACATTATGGAAACTAGTAATACAAGCATGATTATAATCGTATTGCCAAAAAATTTGGGGGATCAATTAATTATAAACCAAAAATTCACTTCCCCATGTTGCACTGTGTACGCATTTGGAGGACCCCCTCCTCCATACTCAAACCATATCACAGTGGGGACACAAATTACGTAGATCCAGTCAACAGGTGAAATTGGTGCCTATTTGTTTCATTGAATTGCCTGAGAACCGTAGGGAGTTAATGCCTGTAATTTGGTCAGGCTATGAGATAGATTACAGAGAAGATAATGTACCCCCCTTATTTTGTCTTACATATAACAGTTAATGGATGAATCAGCTTTGTTAAAATGGAGAGTATGTGCGTAGTTCAGTTGATGGTATGAGCCTAATTCTGTCATTGAAATTGTCAACTAAGTCCGTAATTCTATAA
This sequence comes from Acholoe squamosa, assembly GCA_949317995.1. Lineage (NCBI taxonomy): Eukaryota > Metazoa > Annelida > Polychaeta > Phyllodocida > Polynoidae > Acholoe > Acholoe squamosa. Next base: position 16,352,692 of record OX439044.1, read on the forward strand.
AAATGTACAACTGTACGTAATCCACTAAACTCTTGCACAAAGAAATCTGTTATTCTTGAATTATATCATTATGATTTTTGCACTGGAAAAACAAGTTATAGGAGACAGGGAGGAGGGTCACTTTTTAAGAGTTCCATTGTTTGTGTATTGTAAGAAATCTGGGTGAAAATGTCATATCGTATGAGTGACCCAGATCTGAAATTTGTATGACATCACATAGGAAATGTACTGGAATGTTGATCCTTGGATCAACACATATCAACATTCCTGCCCCTTTTGCAAGTGTGGTGCAAACAGGTGCAACCCACTGGGCACATCAACATTGATTTAGCGTTGAAACAACGTTTGCAATGTTTGCATATCAACGGTTGATATAGGGTTGAAAAATAATTGAATTAGAAAGTTGACACAACATAATCAAAATCAACTGTGATTCAACATCTAACCATCAGTGCTGATTCAAGGTTTGTATTTCTATGTTGATTCAACGTTGACACAACATTGATATGATGTTGAAACAACGTTCATATTTGTTAGGGCATTTTTTGTTGAAACATTGAATCAACATTGAAATCAATATTGTTGATTCAACATTGACAAATCAATGTTGAGTCAACATTGAATTGAGAACAATATTTCAACATTGATATGTCAACTGTTGATTGGATGTTGAAATGGTGTTGGTTGACAACATTGAAATAGAATCATTGAAAAGGTGTTGAAGACCGGTTGATCAACATCATCAACACAATATCAGCGGGTTGTTAACGTTGATGCAACGTTCTGTGCCCACTGGGAAATAGGTCAGATAAAGTACCATAGGCTTCAGTTGGGTCAGTCCCAATTCTGCAATGGGAGGGGTGTTTGGTGGTGGCATGCCTCACCTGGGTGAGTCCATTCCACAGCAATATGGGGGTGATAATGTTGGTCTAGCTTTGGGTTAGTCCAATTTCTGTAGAGGTGTGGTTGGTCATGAAAATAATGACTCATACAGGTATGCCTTACCTGGGTTTTTCCATTCCACAGCAATATGGGGGTGATAATGTTGATATCGCTGAGGAGTGTCATCGGTTGTTTTTTTCGAATTACAAGCTGCATTATGTTTTCCCCAGATCTACAATAGATTGTGTGTTACTATTGTGATACTGGCAGTATCCAACTCAAGGAAATAACAGTATTACAAGCAATATTCAATTAAAAAAACAACTCCTATTACATGAGTTCACAGGAAAAAAATGTTTAATCAAGCAGTACATTTCCCTGTAGAGAACTTTCACAGATGAGTAGGAAAGTCCAGGATGGTTTAGTTATCAAGTTGACTTGACAACAAAGGAGCTGAAATGGGTGAAAGAGATCTGTGTAAGTAAAGATATGAAACAGTCGCATGATGAAATGGAGAAAGATGACACCAACACTGAATGTAATACAAATGATGAAATAACTGAAATCTTACACAGGGTTTTAAGTGTGATGAAGAATATTGGTTGACAGGATGACATCATTTCTACTCTTGCAGGACTAGCAAATGGTGATCTAGACCCCAAAAACATATCGCTACATCTGCTGTTGGACATTATTAGGGAACTTCTTACCTGCTCAGACCACCAATAATGTCCATTACAACAAAATCACCATTGACTTTTGGTCTGTTTCAAATACGCTATTCAGGGGTAAAGCCATTCACTTCTTCCGAGGTCATATGGCTAACAGTTTCAACTCAAGCAATGATCGTGAGCAGATTAGGAACTTTGGGGAGTATTATAGGGTGAAGGCCAATGCAATATGGTTCAGCAGGAAGAGGTTCATGCAAATAAGTAATGGTTAGGGAGTTTGTTGCCATACTACTCCAACCTGAGATACAGGTGACTAAAGTTAACCCTTTGAAAACTGCTGATGACAGAGTGTATTAATCCCATTGGTCAGCATCATGATCCAATGAAGTACTGGGAAGTCTGTTTGTCTGCACTTAATTATAGCACCATGCTAAGCCCCCATGTAGTATATCTTTTGCTCTATTAAACTTGGATTCTAATGAATGCTTTTAATAAAAAAAAAATCAAAAATGAACCACAGCTTCTGGAGATATTGTCTTCTGTGTGGGAATTGCGCTCAAATTGTATCTGTAGGTGAGAATTATGCACGTACATGATCGCATGTGTCTGTTTTCCTTCCCTGAGGATGGATGGCCTGGATTTATAGTGGCAGGGGATTTACTATGAATAGTAGGCACCATTGTCACACCTTTAAAAGAGGAATATGCTATTTTTAAGCAAGAACATTGGAGTTGAACTGATACAATTGTCCAGAATTACGGACATACCTGTCATGAATTATGCACGTAGCATGACTTGAGTGCAAACTGAATTACACTAATACTTCAAAAACTTCACGTTCTTGAATGATTTTACGGTGCCTGGAGCGGATAATGAAGTTCGAATAGTACGCGCTAAATGAACCCATGTTGACACTTGGATTGAAACTATAGCAGTAGGAGCTTAATGGCTACACATGATGAATCTTGACATTATATTCTATCACCAACCTTTAATTTGCCATGATTTGACCTGTATATGTAACAGGATTAAAGATAGAAAAATCGACTACGTAGCGGACGGATTGTTTACAGCAGTGAGAGACAAGTTGTCACATTGGCATATGCTGTAAGGGTATTCTGGCCGTCACACACACTCCTTACCAGCGGTAGCTCTATGAAAATGCCTGTAGGACACACGCCGATGTAAGACTTTGCGTCCAGGCAGTGTTGTCGTCTCACCGAGAAACCAATATGGCGGAGGATGGATTAGGTCAACTCGCAACAAATAACATTGATTTTCATGGCTGTATAAGGTAAAATAATCAATGTAATGGTTGAAACCATGGTATAAACGCCATAGATAACAAATAGAGGTGCACACGGTGATTCTATGGGCTAGATAAGAATGCACTTGGCCTACGGCCCTGTGCTTCTAATCTGCCCCTGGAATCACCGTGTGCACCTCTATTTTTATATATGCTCTTATTAATGTGTGCTGGAGAATATCCTGCATAGTAAAAGGGACGAGTCATTTATTGCCAGGTGGGGGGGACTTGGTAGATATAGGGTGAAAACGTTTTGCGGAGGCCCCCTGCGCTGGAGGTGCTTAGAATTTTCATGCCCCTCTTTGATCTATAGGCCTAGTAGTGTGTGGGCTTTTTTGCTAAAAAGAGGGTAAATCTTTTACACCCCCCTCAACAGGCGTTTTCTTTTTTACTGAAAACGGGTGAAATTATTTTAACCCGCCTGGTCTAGAGGTCGAAAATAATTCTGACCCCCCCACATTGCAAAAAAAACGATCAGTCCCTCAGGGAGTGGTCATTATTTATCAACAAGGGGAGTGATTGGTTTTTGTGCGGACGCCCTATTGCCCAAACCCGTTCAACACAAGTCAAAACTTTTTGTGCCCCACTTACACCAGAGGCGTGGAGAATTGTCATGCCCCTCTTTGATCTATAGTGAGTGGGCTTTTTGCTAAAAGGAGGATGAATTTTTTATGCCCCCCTCAAAAATTTACGCCCCCTCAAACCAACCACACCCCCCATTGATGAATAATGACCACTCCCTTACAATAACCTTACTATTGTAGCTAGTAAATTAGGGGGATCACTCTGGTCAGTCTATATGACAGGGCATATTTTCTACAAAAGGATATATAATCATCAGCCCCGATCTGAATTATTCCTAAAGTAAAGTAAATTATCAGGTCCTATGTGTACAAACTCAAACCCTATGCCCTCCGCGCCCTGTATGCATCTGTACGCATTTGGCTTGACCCCCCCCCCACCCCCCTTTGATGTGTACCTAATGGGTGCCCCCCAAACACCACATGGGGGGATGTTAACGCAAAGTTTTTGTGGGGCCCATCTCAAGTTATGGTACTCATTATGAGAAACAATAATATTAAAGTTAAAATTTGTTTATGGCAGAAACAATGATTTTTAGGCTTCAGGGCATGGGCTTATTAGAATTAATTTTTGTCTGAAGGAATTGAGCATCCAACAATTAATTTGTCACACATGTGCGCTTATTAGAATGAATACTGTACCTGAATAGGTATTTTCTAGCATCAGGCAGGCATTAAACTTGCATGAAACCATTTTAAGACGAAATGTAGAAAGAAAATCAATATATATATATATATATATATATATATATATATATATATATATATATATATATATATGCATTTGTATCCCTTTTATGAGTAGCATTAAATAACCCTATAGAAGCTTCCTATATAATATCAGGATTGTGGGCCATTCACTGTTCTAATTAAGGCCCAACTATGATTAACAACAGAAAATTGTATGCATAGATGTTATGAGTGAATGATCCCAAACCCTCTCCACTATCCATGTCTTGCCTGTGGTCGTGACGTACAATGAGGGGACTGCAGCTAGCTATTGAGGACTACTGGAGGGTGTTGCTCCTATAGCTCACAAGTGAACATTCAAGTACAGTGCTCAAAAATAGGGATTTGAGTAGGTACCTAGTTGGGGAGAAGTCAGTCAATATAATATACTATAGAGTGTGTGACATGAGTAGGTACCTGATAGTGCAGCTCTCTCTGTTTTAAACAAGGCAGGTGACTTTTCAGACTAATGTGGTGAGTGCAAGTTGAATGGTGAAGCAGAGCGTGACTTCTTTTGAAAAGAGGGAACCTACTGACAGCTCTTTTTACCATAGGAGCAACATGCTCCTGGATCAAGTGGCCAGGTCTTACGAGGCCTCCTTAAAGTAGAGAACCATGAAAGGTGGTTTACAACACAGAACTTGACACTTGTCAAGTTTCCTGCACTGGCTATGACTGAGACAGTTTTCTACCTTCTGTAATAAACTCGCCCTGTGCCATGTGCAGCCAAGAGAATGCAGCCAAGAAGGCCTGTGCTGGAGCATGCAAAGTATACCTTAAAATGAAATAGATTCTCCAGCATTTCTGACTATCTAGTATTTCCAACACTGAAGAAATTTCGAGTCTAGACTAAAGCAGGCAAATTCATAGGGGACTGATATGTTGTATACCAATTTCAATGGCTCTCGACAAAATTACTAAATCTGACCCTGCACCTTGTCAAGCTTACCATAAGTCCTCTTGTATAACCCCCAGCTAGTACCAGAACCAAAATAAAAATGAAGCTATCGAATTTGTCTTAAGTCAGGGTGCAGCTTATGTATGTGGGTATATGACACTATAAAATAGTACTTAACTACTGTACCGATTCTCAAGCCTCAGGTGTGGCTTATAGCTCATTGCAAAGTCGGGGATGCGGCTTATACAGGGGTGTAGCGAATACACTAACCTAAAGTAAATTCTCACTTTAGGACAGCCTTCATACCCGACCTACCTCAGCCAAACAGGGCCGACCTCAGAACTTTTGAAGAAATTTTTCATAATTATTTCAAGATTTTTCACATTTTTCATAATTTTTTCAATATTATTCATAATGTTTCACATCAATTTCATATTTTTAGTATCTTAAGATTTCCCTTCCATCCAAGCAAGGAATCCTAGATTTATACTGAAGCTTTATACATTTTGGCAGGTATAATAGCTAATATTGATCGTTATCAATAATAAAAACTCAATATTTCGGCCAACATATTTATCAGCAAAAAATTAAAAAAAAAAAAAATCTGACCTACCTACCTCAACTTTTTGTACCATGTTACCGGAAACTTACAATTTATTTTTTTTTGGCCGAGGCTAAATCCTACAGGATGCAGATGATGTAATTCCGGTGTATATGCCGCATCTTATTCATAAGTTTATATATAGAATTAGCCATATCTGCTTGAAAATGTTTAACACACAGATGATGTTTACACTAGTACACAACATCCTTTCCATAAATACTTGTATCAAACTGGGCCTTATGCTGTCCCTCACAAATTAAGAAAAATAAACTCCTTAGTGCCCAATATCCGCAATAGTAACATGCAACAGTTATAATGATTTCTGAAGAAAAAAATGCAATATTGAACTGATTTCATGTCCTAAAAGATGAATAGGCAGTCTGATTTTGGTCAAAATTCCATGTTTGATTCCATGTTGGACATGCAACAGAAGCAGTCCTACGCTTGGCCCTGACAGCCAAACTGAGGCCAGATCCCCAATTATCAACACCCTCTTCTGGTAATGGTGGGGAACTGCAGGTTCTCAAATTCCTGTCAGTGGCACTGCCAACAACGGCAAGAGCCGCCACGATAAGCCGCACCCTGACTTTAGGAGTATGCTAGCTATAAGCTGTATATATGAGTCCTGAAATGTGGATGGTTTTGTACTGTTCTATAGTGCTAAATACCCTTGTAGAAGCCGCACCCAGACTTTGGGTTATTCCTATAAGCCTAATTTTGATTGGATTCTGGTATGAGTGTGGCTTATATGAGAGAATGCATGGTAGACCCGTCCAGATTTTGGATCCTAGAGGAAAACACTGTTTGAACCAATTATATGGCCAAGACCTTGTGAATTAAATGCGAATTTGGGCCTTTTTCACTTGTGTGACCTAGATAAGGATGACTGTGACCTTGGCCTAGGTAGAAGTCATCATGGCCCATAAATTTGTTTAAAACTCAAACTTAAACTCATGACCATGAAAAAGAAATGTAACAGTAGAGACTTTCAGTTATTTAAAGGTAGAAAAAAACTACATATCAGCCAATTTCATAGCAAAAAAAGGTAAAAAAAGGTTAAAAATGGCCGAAATTCCATGTTTGACCTTGAAAATAATGACCTTGACCAATTAGAACTAGGTCATGACCTTGTCTTTACATAGTAGACACGTTCAGTCTTAGGAACCAAGAGAAATGGTCTGTGTATATCAATTTTATGCCCAAAAAGGTGAATTTGATGCTGATATTGGCCAAATTTACATGTTTGACCTTGAGTGTGATGAGCTTGACCATGACCAAGGTCAACCCCATCATGACCTTGAAAAAAATATTCACGCTATACACCAATTTAGGATTTTAAAGCTTTTATATGGCCATATAAGTAAAAATCCTGTTTTTACCCTTTGTTTGTAATGGTTTCCATGGCAACCAAGCTAGCCATACCAAATATTTGGTCATTTTTCATTTTGGGTCAAAATTCTCACCAAAAATTCAAAAAAAGAAGTTTGGGTAAAAAATTCATTTTTTTACTATCTTTACTACTATAGCTCTACTATCTTATGCACTTAAAAATGATTTCCATGCATCTTTTGGACCTTGGTCCACCAGTCTATATGATCAGCATAATTTAATATATTTTTTACATAGTGTTTCGCAGGACAGTTGCACCAGTGCAATCATTAGTGATCACAAGATGCAGGGCTACAATGGAATCAGTGTGAGGGATCCCACTACGACCTTGAGGGGTCTAGTCATACCATCTTGCGAAATGCCTTCTATATATGAATCTGGTGGTATGTGTTCATGTTGATATTAGATCTTGTATCTATTTAAAGTGAATATAAGACAGCATTAAATCTCAGCTGTTTTTTTTCTTCTTAAAAAGGTGATAGATACTATTCAAAGATACTAGGAAGGCATTCCTCAAAATGGTACGACTGAACACAGCCACTGAGATTTGAAACCCTAAAAATTAGAGGTCTATTCATATCATCATGAGAAATGCCTTTCAGATATTGTCACAGGTTATAGCTAACAATTGTAGAAAAATGGTTGGCCCCATACTATACACAAAACGATTCCCATTAGACACTTCCCAGCTCAGCTTAAACAGTCATGAAATGACTCTCCCTAATGTCAAGCAGAGTTTGTGTAGTTCCTGTGACTTTACATCATATGAAACCATTCCACACATACAGCCAGCATGAAAATTGGGTGCACAGCATAGCATGTTCACCCAACATATCTTAATGCTATGTTTATCTAAGATATCAGTGAATACAATAGGTTCAACACACATGGCGGCATTGGGATTCTGTGGTCAAAGAGGTCTTACCCATACCATGGTACTCTGCCATGACAGGACCTTCTCCAAATCATGCACACCTACTTGGCCTATGAAGTAGACCTCAAACAAAGCGGTTGGCCCTCATAATCTCTGTAAAGGTATATATACACCATTGCATTACCTGAGTCCTTAACCATGAAGGCCTAATTAAGGTAGAAATAATATATCTGTAAATTATATGTTACATATTTTGTATGGAACTGAGCGCATTGTTTTATGTATGGTCCTGAAATACTAAGTCATGTCATTAACCCTCAGCATGCTACATGATATCAACACGCATGTCATGGTATAGGTGCACTGCATGAACCTTTGGGTTCAAGCAGCATAAGCAAAACATGATCAAAGGCTTATTTTTTGCAATCTTATTGAGCATTAAGTAGCTTTAAGTATATATTTTTTTCTGCTAAAATTGCTGAACCTGTAAGTAAAGAACAATCCCAGACTAAGCATTTGAAGATGATTTTATATGATAATGTGATCTAAAATGGGCAATTGATTGATTTACCTCATTAACTATACAATGGAATCAGCAAACAAAAAGCAATGTCTGTATCATATTGAACCAAGGCATGTAAGAATAGCTCTGGCACTCCTGTTGACAGAATATATCCTTATTTTGCATGCAGTTTTTGATGTAGAGGCTGTATATGCAAAGGGAGGATGCTATTCATATGTAGCATCATTGAACTATAAATAGCCAACCCTTGAAAATTATGTTAAGCTTAGGCAAAACTACCCGGTCATTCCTGGTGGTTTAAACATGGAGGCCTTAAGAAGTTTGATTGTTTTCTCAATAGATTTTTTTTCTAAGCCTTCATTAGAATACACCTAACAGTTTAGTTAATGACGTTATATCATAGTGTATGTACAGAATGAGAAAACACATGGGGGAAACATGTTAGTCTCTAAATCACCTCTTGTATCTACTCACTTTTCCTTCCTGCCCCTAAAATATCCAGCTACCCACTAGGAAAATATAAGAATTCCTCTGCCTACCATATTTCAGCCCACAGTGAGTATCTTAGAAGTAGTCAATTCCCATCAGTTCATTCTATGATACATTTAATATGGTAAAATGCAATAGCCCACCTAGCAACTACATGAAAACCTGAATCAAAGTCAAAGTGGCTGTTTATGAGATGAATATGTCAGTAACCCCTGATGACTCCTGACCTTTTCCATATATTTTGTTAATTAAGAAAGGACCAATTTTAATAACATCTCCCATTTCATCACACCATTACTAATGTCATCATTAAAACTATCAGAAATATTTGACTGATATAAATCTATAAGCTCTGTTGACTCAGCTTACCAACATTCATTGCTGGAGTTATATTAGCACAGCCAGTCCTCAAAACCTCATATTAGATGTTGGTTTCCTGCTGTCAGAAACATGAGGAGCCCCTTACTGTGTTTGTATTCCTTAAAGATATCAGCCACCTGACCTGTCTGCCCCTCCTACCTTCCTCCTCTCCCTACGGTGTGTGTGACCCTGCCAAGCCTCTGTCATAGTCCATTGTAAATAATCATTTCTTACAAATGCCTCTTTACAGAAGCGTTTCTCTAAGACATATTAACGTGCTGTAGACATAGGGTATGTACTTGTAGAGAACTGGGTTGTACAAGTAAACATAAAAATGAAAGTTGAATTACTATGCCCCTGATTTATTGTAGGGCACAACCCTGACTTAAGTTCCATCCATGCATTAGGCCTATGATACATTTATTAATCGGACTGACTCAACTTAAATCAAGCCAGTCAATTGCCCCTTTGCATGTCAAAGGAGGCAACAGTTCTCTATTTCTCCAGCCATCATTTACCCATCAAGAACTGAAGAACTGACAGTTTTCTAAAGGTACCTGAGGTTTTAGAGTGTTGCAGCTTGTAAAGGATAGAAAGCATTTGTACTATATATGGTAAATGTTAGCTGTCAATATAGAATCTATAGTATCATCAGTGAAATCTTAGGCTGGTGAAATGATATTACCTAGTTTGTCAGTAAGCCAAATCTGAGCAGCCACCATTTATAGAATTGTGGTTGCCCCCTAGGGACCCTGTTGGTGAAAATTGTGCACAGCACAACGTTCCCCAAATCTGAACAGCCACCATTTATAGAACTGTGGTTCCCCCCTATGGACCTTGTTGGTGCAAATTGTGCACAGCACAACAATCTCCTAAGGAAAGGGTCTACCTCCTCCAGTAAGCAAGTGTATGGATGAGAGCTACAGCTAAATAAATACCTTATTACATCCTGCTTTACACTGAAGCTATCATGGAAGCCCGGAGGCAGTTTCTCTATATCTCTTATTAATATTTCTAAGGAATGCCCTTTTGACAGAACTACCATTCTAATCAGTGTAATTAGATTTCACATTGGACAAAAATATCAAATAACATTGAAATCTCCACAACGTCTAACACCTTATCTGACGTAATGGTAAAACTTGTAAGTTTGGGTCTAAGTTATTCCATGCAATAGTTAAACTTTACTCTAAACTCCGCATATAGGTGGTCAGTTTAGGAATACCCAGTTTTAGGATGGGTCTATCCCAGGTTCTTGTAGCCAGTTCTCTTTGATCTACATATTTTGGGTCTCTAGTATATATCCAAGTAGTATGGATATATTCAGTGCTGGTAAGCATGGGTACTGACAATGCAATTGTTAGACATCTGTTTGGTGATATCTGTATGTCTTGCAACAGATATTCTGATACATTTGCACATAGAATGTCAGCATCTTCTAAGACAGGAAGAATGTATGGTTTATAAACCATAGTTTAAGTTTTAGTGTCTAAATACTTGGCAATTCTCTTGAAAGTGTATGTTCTATGTCCAACATTCCTCAGTTGATCTTAAAAAAATTGTTATAATTTAACTCGGAGGCTAGAATCACACCAAGATAAGTGTAACTAGGGACTCTGGACAATCTCTGATCATTGATAGTCAGGTTTACATTTTGTTGTTTATGTATAAACACCATGTATTTAGTCTTACCCACATTCACAGTAAGTTTGTTCTGTGAACACCAAGTCAAAATCTGTCAAGGTCCATTTGTAAATCCCTAGCCATACTTACACAATCTTTCCCGGACAGTTAGCATAAAGTGATATCTTAGACTTCATACAACACTCTTCTACGTCATTTATGTAGGCCAAGAAAAGGAGGGGCCCCATTATAGAGCCTTGGGGCACTATACAGGTAACACTGGCAAGGGGGGAGGTTTTGTTGTTGATTGTTAATTTCTGTTGCCTATTTGCAAGGTAATTTGAAACCCAATTTAATAATTTTGATCTTAATCCATATTTATATAATTTTTCAAGAAGAATGGTGTGGTCTACAGTATCAGTGAAACATCCCTCTTTACAATGACCTTTACCTTGTCATGCTACAAATATTTTATCCACAGTTAGACATTCTTCCTAGCACAGGTCTACTTACTATGCCTAACCAGCTAATAAATGTCACCAGCGTCTGAGGAGATATTTTAGGTGTTTTGGAAACCCTTTGTTTTTTTTAATTTTAAGGCTACTCGAAAATTTTTTTTTTTGGAAACCCTTTAACACACAGGAACCTCAGTAGGAAATTGCACCTGCTATCCGTAGGCAGAATATCTAAAGGAAAAGAACTATAAAACATATTGCAAAATACCAATGTTGGCATTCTGTTAGTGTGCCAATTATGATAGCATAATACAACATTTAACAATAATCAATATCAAAAACACCATACGGAGAAAAGAAAAAAAGCTGTCACCTGGCCCTACTGAGGAAAGCAGTTCTGACACTAGCATTTCTTTTCAATCCTGAATGAAAATATGAAAGTCAGTGTTTTAACAGCTATCCCCACGTACTCTAGGTCTATACATATTTTTGTTTCCTCTTCTCTGAGAACTATTAAGAATTTCCTATCCAGGATGTTTATGAACAGTTTTACTTGAGTATCTAATTGTGCGGAGAGTTGATCTTTACATTATGTCACAGTTGAGAATGGTGCCGTTCAATTTCTCTAGGACCCCCCACATACAAATTTATAGGGCCATCACCATGATAAGGTCGCTGATAAATGTAATAAAAAATATGGATCTTCTAGCATATATGAGGAAAAGAATAAAAGTTTAAATATTGGTCACGAAGTATTGGTCGCTAACTATTGGTCGCTTTTTATTGGTCGTTGTCATGTAGTCGCTTAGAAGTGGTCGCGGGGTTAATATACTAAAAAATATTAGTCGCTTAGCTACCAATATTGGGTCACTTAATGTTTGTTGCTAATTAAAATTATTATACATCCCCATTCACATTTTCCCGAACCCAATAGAATTTAAAATACGATAGGTTATTCATAAAAAGGGGTCAGAATAGAATTTTAAATAACATAGGTTATTCATATTAAGGGATCAGAATAGAATCTCAAATACCATAGGTTATTCATACAGAGCAACCAAAAAATAAAATTGTAGCGACCAGAAGAAAATTATTTTTTTACTCTCCCTTTCCGAACAGATGATATTCAATCCAAGGGAACAGGACTCCCAGGAGAAAGGGTTTCCCTTGAGGGGTAGCCTATCAAAAAACTGGGGCTTGGCTTTTTTTGGGGTTTACTGTTTTGCTGTTGCAGACCATTCAGACTAATCAGGATTGGTCGTACTTATAGATCACTATGTTTTCCATTTTACATGAATCATCGTGAGATATAAAATAATATTTCTTTTTTAAGCTCTCAAGGGAAGAGACAGAAGTCGGCATATAGAATATTCATGAGAAGTGGTCTCTATATAATTGGTTGATGTGAAGGAGAAAACGTGTGTGGTGTACTAGGCTGTCAAGCACATAGGAACAATGGGCCTGAACAATTTATTTTTATTTTTTTTCTTATAATAACAGAGTCTAAGAGACCTTCTATATTCTCCTGAGCCTTAACTTCTAACCACCCTTTCTCTGTTTGGTTCCCCTATCAGGTGTCTGTAACATGAGGAACAGATCACCACATCACCAAACAAGGTTTTTTTTCTTTTCTTTTTTAGCATAAAGTGATTGGAGCCAAATGATTGATAAGGCTTAAAATCACTAAAAAGATAAGAAGGCTCTTCAAGGTATTCTTTTAGTCAAGTCACAAATAAAATAATAGACGCCTAGATATTATCTCTGGGGTCTGTTACACAATCGAAATTTGTGGTCCCTAATTGTAATTTATTAGAAAATGTGTTACAAGTATAAATCTAGATGGTGTTCACTAATTTTCATGCTCTTTAGTAGATGAGCAAGATCCCCTTATTTCTATAGAAAATGTTAGGTATTTCATAACTATTCTTTAATTTTTTGAAGGTGTTCATTAATTACTGGTGGTCGTAAAGGGGTTTATCCAGTGTTACATAGATAAAAGACCTAAATGGAGGTACTAAGTTTTTTAATAAATTGAAAACAATACAATTTTGTTATAGTTATATAACATGAAGTCCTAAAATACACACATAAAGATAACAACTTGTTTGATTAGGATATTATTCCAATAGTTTTGGCCCTATAAAAGCACCTTAATCTTGCTCACTATTTTGTGCTCTTTAATTTTAGTTTAATATCATGCTCTTTAATATTATGTGCATAGTTTTAATTGCCTTTAGGGGCCATTTAACATGATTTTAGTTGTTGTAGAGGGCCTTTAAATCTATATTTAGCTTAAATTTGTATAGGTGAATTAAATTATTTTTACATCATATGGGGTTTGCATTTATTATGCAGGTGTTATGGGGCCCTGTGATGATGTAGTACACAAAATGTGTAGTTTACCATGTACCCCATACTTTATGGACAAGCACCAATATTAACTAACAGGAAATAATAATTAAGAACATGAAAATTAACGAACATGAATGTATTTGGTACTCTTCCAGACGAATACACATTATGAAACAGAACTATTTCTTACTCTGCTTCATGATCTTTATTTTAAACATTTTATCAGTTAAGAACACAAATTAACGAGCACCATTTGTGTAACAGACCCCTGGCGTATCTCTAATATCCAATATATGGAAATGTGTATTTAGATATAGGTTTCTTTTCTTTTATAGCACCTCATGACCCATATATGATTCCTTAATCTAACTGGAATCTATATGGAAAACCTGTTTCATCTGGCAATTACTCTCTCTGCTTGACATGTATATTGCCACAAGGCAGGCCAAAAAAGGAGGCGTTCATATATACTCTGTTGCATAGCTCTAACCACATATAAACAAGGAATATTATTTTTTTCTTATATACCACGTAATGCAGGAAACTGGTAACAACATGCATAAGCTTTAGTCTGTGCTACTGATCTAAAAGTCAATTTCTTTTCCCTTTCATTTTGACTCTAAGCCCTTATATAATAGGGCATGAACACATATAAAGTGGAAATCTCTCTAATCTCTTGCGTATTGACAAGAAGAAGGATGTAACTCACTATAATAAACTCCAACTTTCTCAGGCCCTTCACATCTTAGAGGCTTTCAAGAGACGTCCAAAGTCATTGGCAAGGGACTTGCTGTGGCTTTTAAGAATTATTTTTATTCCAGTGAGTATGTTATCGTCAACACCATACCCTTGGGGGAGATGGCCTGTTCCTATCATGGTCGACTGATCATCTGTGCCAGAGGGCCCAGAGTTGTCATGCTTGTTAAGCCCCAACCCCTGTATTCTATGGTAGAGGACTCTTATGAAAAGCTTTCTGTTCTTAGGGCCTGGGTCGATGATAAGTTTGATCTCATCTGCACTGTGCCTAGTTTTCTATGGTCTACACCAGTATGAAAGTTTCCATTGTATGCTACACAAAGAAAATGCCATTTCTCCTCCATTCCCTTCTCTCCCCACTCTCCTCTTTTCCTCTTTAGCTTTCCCCTCTCATTCATGTGTTTCTAATTGCTCCCACCTACTGTTTTTTTCTCCAGCTTCTGCCTTATCTGTATAATCCCTCCCTTCTACCTCAAGTTTCTACCTGCCTTCCTGTTTTAAATATCATCAGCAAAATTTGGGGGTCTTTTTTATAGGCAACAATATGTCATACAATAAAGGACCACTCAATCAAGGACCTAACTTGACTTTTCCATGTATATGACTTCGCTGATTGAGACCTCCTTTAAATGACAGTACGAAATTATGTGTTCACTATGTTTTCACATCTCCACCATTAAATAATTTTCAATTCATATTATGATGAAAATGGATACATAGCATTCATTTCATGATAAAATTTTCAGCGGGTCTTCACATGAAAATATTTTCTATGGTCCTTCCAATATGAAAATCTTTCAAAGAGCCAAAAACCATTCATCAAGCTGGCTCATACGAAATATTTTCATCCGGCTGACTCATACGAAAATATTTTCATTGACCCTTTCCATATGAAAAACTTTCATATACAACAATCAACATTTTCATCAAACTGTCTCATATGAAAAATATTTTCAACTGCTCATCCACATGAAAATGTTTCATACATCCAAAAACCTTTCATTGAGCGCTTGCATATAAAAATATTTTCAGTGATCTTTCCCATATGAAAAACTTTCATAAATCTATCCACTTTTTCATCGGACTGTCTTGTATGAAAATATTTTTAGTAACCATTTCCATAAAGTCTTATCCTTTTTTATTGATCTGTCTTATATGAAAATATTTTCAGCGACCCTCATCTTATAAAAAACATCAGCCTTTTCATTGAGTTCAGAAAAATGTTATACAATGTGGAAAAATGTTTTTTAACATTTTAAACATGAAGCCATAATAAGGAGTCATGGGGAAAAGTTTTGAAAGTTTTTTTGTTGTTATATAATGGGAAGCAAAGAAATCTGTAAATGATAGGGGGCAATATAATGGGAATGTATGGAAATTGAATCAAAAGGCAGGGGAATGGAGTTATATATTGCAGTATTTATGTGGGATTTTTTTGTTTCCACATGTTGAGCTGAAACAGGTAAATTTCCATATGTATACACATCTCGACCTCCATATGTTTTCTTTTTTACTTATGAAAATGTGTGCTAAAACAGAAACAGGCATACAGACAGCCATATGTGGCATAATTATGTGGATCACCCATTTCTCTGTGGTTAAACACCCACCAAGAATTGTATTGTGTCTTTGACAATAAAGATAAGAATAATAATATATAAATCAAACTTGTTACAGAACATACATCAATTTGCTATGGTGCAGACAGTACAATATGGTATATTACTGGGATATGGTTTTCACAGTTTGTATATATCCCTTCCCCTCTTCCTAGATATCACTTATCATGCTGATGGATAGCTCACTATACACAGCATATGGGTCAGGTCGCCAGAAAGCAGTAGATTTTGTGTTTTTGGGGTCATTTTGGACTCTCATGGCTCTGGAGAAGGAAGTAGTAAACAAATCTCCGGTACCTAAATCTAAATCAGTATAAGACATGGAAAAATGGAGTTTTGAAGTCTTTGTTATTACCCATATGAAGGGCCCTATTATCCCCTATTTTGGTGAAAAAATTGTGTGCTTATCTGCATTTGTCTCCTTGTGAGAGCAGCTTATGTGAAATAATTCTGCTTTAGTATTAGTGGAAGTTTTGGGCTCAGGTTATAGGATTTTAGGAGTTGTTATGAGGATGTGATAGTGTTTGGATTATTGTAAAAATTAGTATGAGACTTGGATTCAGGATATGGGTTAAGGTTAGGTCTAGGGGTGATTTTAGGCTAAGAGTTTCAATTCCCTCTACAGCTAAAGCTAAAAAGTGTCTATCATTGTCAGTCTGCTAGTGCATTAGCCGACATGCCTACCAAAGAGTTTGGCATATTTGCGATGCTTGACTATAAACAAGGTTAGTAGAAGGGTCAGGATTATGATTAGGTTGAAGCGTGGTAGTAGGGTTTAGGCCAGGGGCTAATAGGGCCCACCATGCATCCCCCCACATCCCAATGCACCAGGTATTTTTTCGATCCTTAGGGTCCCCTGAACAAGATTCAAGATGTTAACATTGATTATCTTGGGATGCACTACCAGTTTTTTGCTCATTATCCATGTGTGGGTTCTGACCACTTTTGAGTCAATTTTGCTACCATGTTATTCAAGGGGTATGCTGGATCCCTAAGCTTTAAGACTATCTTACCTTGTCTGGATCTTGAAGCTATTGGTTTTGTTGGAAAGAAGACATGATAAGCTTTTTATTAAGCCCTTAAACATGTTTTTAAGTTCAGATTTGAGTGTACCAGATGGTCGTGAATACGGAAGATTGAAATCACAAAGTTCCCATTTTTAACTGAAAATTTTAAATGCACTCCAGATACATGTATAAAACTTGCTCTTATCCCCATCTTACCACAATATCTAATATGATTTATGTAGGCCAAACCTTTCTATGAGACATTTTGCAGCATTCCTTGTTGACTATGACCCACGTTATTGCCTTGGAAGCAAAAACACTAACTTGAGCTTTTCTATTTTAATAATCTTCCTCATTATCTAAATGGATGTTTTTCCATGCTAAATCCTTATCAATTCTCCTGACTCTAATGCAACAAGAAATGCGGTTGTGACCGCGTAAAAAAACGCCTCCCGCCGTTAATGTCGGTATTCAGTAATTTTGTATTGTGAGACCTCATCACATGGGGCAAATGCAATCATCATAGCGCACTCCCGTACCGCTTCGCGGTACCGCCGCTATGCGGCGTGGGAGGCGCTAAAAAAAGGGTGCTGATTAAGAATATACTTGTTTCCTCTTCATAAAATTTAATGGCAAGGCTGTATATGGCTGAAAATCGAAATGGCCGACAATAGATTCAAATGTCACTTTGAATTACATATATGTGAAGTCTAGAAAGTATCTGGTGGGTCCTACCCCCTATAAATCAGCAAATAGAATACAGTGGTGCTTTTGTGTTGTTGCTAGGTGGTCTGGTTGCCTAGCATGAGTAGCTTTGCATAGCAACCAAGCCTGAAAATATACTCGAATGTGCATATCTGCATGGTTTCCTTTCAGCAACATACTCCCCTGATGTAAACTTGCATATAACTCTTCTGTGACTTCCATCATAGACTAGGAATATAGGTGATAAAAGGTTGCTAGGTTGTGTGAAGGCCTAGCAATAGGAGTTTTGCATAGCAACAATGCCTAGATTCATACCTTTAGGCATATACTATGTCTTGTGCAAAGTCTCCCTACAAGGACATAGTTCAGTGATTTCAAATTGCATATAGCTCCCTTGTGCACATCACATAGTATGAACATAGGTAGTAAATGGTAGCTATGTGATGTGGTTGCCTAGAAACTGCAGCTTTACATACAACCCCATGTCTAAACGGCCCATGTCTCACCTCAGTAGTAATAGAGTATGTTGCTGAAAAGGAACCTTGATGGTAAAGTGCATCTATAGTCATGATTATGCTATAGCATTGTTTAAATAGAACAGAGATCTGGATAGGAACTACAGACTTACTTACCCTTACTGGGACGATGAGTCCTAAGATCATTGAACAGATCTCAAATGACAGATAATTTTTGAAAAGTAAACCTAAAGTATTAGGATTCTGAGGTGATCAGTGAGAGTCTGGCTGGGTTAAGAGAAGATCAATTCCAGAAAATCAGTCTAGTAGTGCGAAATCATTGGTCACAAGAACAACGTAGTGAATATGTGTTTGGCTGATGTAAGGGTTGTTGTTTTTGCAATTCATATATTTATCCCAGCTCAAGTTAGAGATAGGGCGGGAAGGTTATTTTTCCCCAGACCCTGGGGAATAGTTTGCTTGAACTCAACTAAATGGAAGTTTTAGATCTCCAATCACACTTTATATTCCAAATATCTGTATAGGAGAGACAGGTAGAGCATTGGGGTGATAGGATGCCCCTTGTGAGTGAGGGCGAAAACAGGGGATGATTGACTGGTAACTTCTTGTATCATGTCTCCAATATACAGGCAGGTTGCAAATATTCTAGAATGGCTAGTTTGATCTTAATAGCAACTTGTTCCTTTGTCCATATCTGTCAGATGTCATTGATAGTGGTCATTGATAGTGGCCAATAGAACCCCATTAAGTATTCTGTCTGTTTGCAGTTATGTATTCATCACAGCCATTAAACATGCTATGTTTTTTTTTTCTCTCCCATGTTAATCAAACAAGGTAGTGTCTTTCCTTCCAAGGCAATAACGTGGGTCATAGTCAACAAGGAATGCTGGCAAATGTCTCATATTACTCAGAAAGGTTTGGCCTACATAAATCATATTAGATATTGTGGTTAGATGGGGATAAGAGCAAGTTTTATACATGTATCTTGAGTGCATTTAAAATTTTCTATTAAAAATGGGAACTTTGTTATTTCAATCTTCTGTCTTCCCTACCATCTGGTACTCTCAAATCTGAACTTAAAAACATGTCTTAGGGCTTAATAAAAAGCTTATCATGTCTTCTTTCCAACAAGACCAAAAGATCCAGACAAGGTAAGATAGTCTTAGAGCTTAAGGATCGAGCATACCCCTTGAATAACATGGTAGCAAAATTGACTCAAAAGTGGTCTGAACCCGCACATGGATAATGAGCAAAAACCGGTAGTGCATCCCAAGATAATCAATGTTAACATCTTGAATCTTATTCAGGGGCCCTAAGGATCGAAAAAAATACCTGGTGCGTTGGGATGTTGGGGGATGCATGGTGGGCCCTATTAGCCCCCGGCCTAGTTACAATTGGGCTAAGGCTCAAATTTTAGATTAGGACTAAGATTAGGTTTAGGGTCGGGGTTAAGCATGACTGAATATCAGTCGCAATTGTAATTGTGGGAGTTAATTCAGGAAAAGCACTTTTATATGTCTCTTTCTTAAGGGGTGTAATCACACTTTACTCCAGAAATCCCAATACAGTGCTTAGTGGCTATCGCCAGACAGTCACTCATAGAGTTAAGCGTTACACATGGCATTAGTATAAAGATTAGGATTAGAGTTTAGGTTAATGTCAGGATCAGGGTCAGAGATTTAGTTAGCATTACTCTTGAGGTACAGATAAGTTTAAAAATAGGGTAGGGGGTTAAACACCATGCTCTGAGAGTAATCTGGACTGTTTTGGTGTGTGGTGCCATCTACTGTGTAGCTGATGAATCAAGAATGGATAGCATATTTTCACCGGGAAGGGCTGGTGAGAATTGTTTTCATTGGGTCCACTCTGTGAAAAAACAGTGATCGATGCAGCTCAGAGAATTCTTTTGTATAATATTCTCCCTGCAGTGAATAAATTGGAGAGGGGATATAAACTGCTAGGGTAAAGGAGGAATATAGTTACAAATAGAATGTAGAGGAGAGAGAATGACTAGCCCAGTGAAGAAATTTAATCTGTTACAAACTCATGATTTTGAGCTCAAGAAAGGGTTCTCATGTCTAAGCAGGAGAGAATACCTTCATACAGGAGAACTGGAGGCTGTTGCAAAAAGAATCGAATTGGAATCTCAGTTCCTGGCTGTTCTGTGATCAGAACCAGCTTCTCACCTTACACTCAGAATCAATCCTCTTAGTGTGAGTCATACTGGGAAGCATTCACCAATGCATGACCACTTCAGAACCACTTCTATAACCAATTTCCTTGCTGTAAAACAGGGGAAAAGTCATTGCCTGATGGCATTTAGTTCCCATTTGGGAATAGCACCTCCGATACAATGAACTTTATTTTCATGGTGTAGGGAAGATCTTCATAAATGGAATTCTATGAAAACATTTTCTTTGAAAGGACCTTTAAAAATATTTTCATATGAGACCACATGATGAAATATTCACTGAGTAAAGTTTTTCATATGGGAGGAGTCCCTGAAAATATTTTCATGGTGGAGAGAAGATTTTCATATAAGTACTCGCTGAAAATATTTTCATGAATGGAACTCTATGAAAATATTTTCATCGGAAGGGCCCATGAAACTATTTTCATACGAGACCCACATAATTAAATATTCTCTGGGTAGATGAAAGATTTTCATACAGAAGGAGTCGCTGAAAATACTTTCATGGTGGAGGGTGGATTTTCAAATGAGCCCTAACTGACAATGTCTAAGTGTATGAAAACATAAAATATATTTGTACTGTATGTATGTATGTATATATATATATATATATATATATATATATATATATATATATATGTATATATATATAAATATATGTATATATATATATATATATATATATATATATATATATATATATATATATATATATATACACACACAAACACATGCATATACATCCAGGTATGTAGTCTGGTCGTCTGAAGGAACAGAGGGTAAGTATATCCCCTAAAATTCTTTTCATTTTATGTGTTCATTCTCTTATAAAGCCTGGAGTTGGAAATTGCCTAAAAAAACTATATACATCCCCTGTCTTTCTACCTTTGTGATCAAAAGATGTAGGGTTTAGGGAACGTATTTTCAGTATGTAGGTGTATTTCTGTTTTCAGAAGGTGTAGACACAGGATCAGTAGAGGCAAAAAGGCCTTTGAACCTCACACATCTGGAGAACTCATCACAGGAGAGCTGACCCTTGCTGCCACTCAAGAAGAACCTTCTGTCATGCTGGCCAAGGCTTTGTCTGACCATGGATCTCCAGGGGAAGATGCAGAAAGTGGAGGACTGAATTTTCAGGAGGACACTTCATGGGAACTTCAGTCAGGGCAGCAGCAAAAGGATGAAGTACAAATCAAGAAAGAGCCTGACGAACAGTCCCAGCAAATTGTCGTGATTCCTCGTCAACCTGTGTGAAGTGGCTCACACATGTCGCTAGATGGAACACGACGTCGCTATAGCACAAGATCACCAGGAATAGCAATGGTGGTGATCACATGGCCTCACCTCAGATGGCGAGGATGGTGATCACTCAGACTCACCAGGGATGGCGACGCAGGTGATCACTCACCTCGCTAGATGAAACACGCACCTCGTCATAGTGCATGTTCACCAGGGATGGCGAGGATCGTGATCACTCATCCTCACCAGGGATGGCAACATGAGTGATCACTCATCCTCACTAGAGATGGCGACATGAGTGATCACTCACTTCGCTAGATGAGACACACACCACGTCATAACGCACGTTCACCACAGATGGCAAGGATCGTGATCACTCACGCTCACGGGGGATGGTCACTCAGGTGATCATTCATCTCGCTAGATGAAACGCACACCATGCCATAATGCACGTTCACCACGGTTGCCAAGGATCGTGATGACTCACACTCACCAGGGATGGCAAGGCGGTTGATCACTCACCTCGCTAGATGAAATACGCACCACGTCATAGCGCAGGTTCACCATGGATGGCGAGAGTGGTGATCACTCAGACTCACCAGTGATGGCGATGCTGGTGATCACTCATCTTGTTAGATGAAAAGCTCATGATCATCGACATTGGTAATCATGCAGCCTCACATCTGCTAGATCAATGTATGTTTTGCCAGAGAAGGTATTGCCATATGTATCTTCCCTCTAACCACAGACAAGGTGTTCATGTAGATACTTCCTTATGTATTTTTCCTGTAACCAGAGAAAAGGTGTTTATGGATAGTTGCTTTTATTTTAGAGATACCTCTATCTTAAGTCAATTGATATTTTCTCTATATAATCTTGTTTGATTCAACCCTGAAGTATTACATGGAAATCAGTGTGCAACAAAGCACATTTGATAAGTATGGGACTTATACTTCATGCCCACACTTCCTATATAGGCTACATGTTGAACAGTGGTGCTGTCTCAACAACTTTGGCAATGGTGGTGATAAGTTGCCATTCTGAGTGAGAGTGAGTGACAGATGATGCAATCCTCAGAGAGCATTGACTTGGAGTGACACATTCACGCATTGAGTGAGACAAAGGCTGGCAATGGTGGTGATAAGTTGCCATTCTAAGTGAGAGTGAGTGACAGATGATGCAATCCTCAGAGAGCATTGACATGGAGTGACACAAGTTCACGCATTGAGTGAGACCAATGTTGGCAATGGTAGTGATAAGTCGCCATTTTGTGTGAGAGTTGATGCCTGTGGCACGGGAGTGGTACATAATCACACAGGGAGTCAGATCCATGTTGCCGATGCTATTGATAAGCCGCCATTCTGAGTGACAGTTGACAGGCAGTGGCACATATTGACCGAGTGAGTGAGATCCATGTTGGCGATGGTGGTGATAAGCTGCCATTCTGATTGAGAGCTGACCGGGAGTGGTACATAATCACACAGTGAGTCAGATCCATGTTGGCGATGCTTGTGATAAGCCACCATTCTGAGTGACAGTTGACAGGCAGTGGCACATATTGACCGAGTGAGTGAGATCCATGTTGGCGATGGTGGTGATAAGCTGCCATTCTGATTGAGAGTTGACAGGCCGTGGCACATACTCACGCAGTGAGTTAGATCCATGTTGGCGATGGTGGTGATAAGTCACCATGCTTTGTGAGGGATGACAAGGGGTGGCACATACTCACGCAGTGAGTGAGATCATGTTGGTGACTGTTGTGATAAATTGCCATGCCATGTGAGACTGACACACAGTGGCGAAAGATGACGCAGTGAGTTATCCCTCAAAAAGGAGTCACCATTGATGACCAATCATGGCGACAGATAACGACAATTTGCTGGGGTGTGTCTTCATTCCACCTGACGTCCTAGTTATATCATCCGACAGTCAGGAGAAGGAGGAGAAAGCAAAAAAGATAAATGATTGCCAAATGATTTCCTTTCTGGAAAAGAAAGTTAATTCATTGTTCTTTACCTTTCCCTTATACTTCTGCTAACCTGACACTGTTAATTTCCAGGAGTCTTTCAATCGAGGCCAAACAATGACATGTATGTTCATTTTACTTTCAGTCTGTCACCTATCGTCCTCCTTACCGCAAATACCAAGCTGGAGGGAAGTCAGATTCCACTCTGCAACTGGGCTCCGCCAGACACGCCTCAGAGCTTGACACCCTCTTGAACTTCTGACGAGACTGCTTCAGTACAGACTCATAAGAAAGTAAGTTTTTATTTGTTTTATTATTCTTTTACTATTTTTGTTTGCTCTTTCCTTGAGCAATATATAGAATAGTGTAACTTTGATTTCAGTTGCATTTCTTTCGTGCTAGATATACACCAGCTAAATGATATTTTTTTCAGTAAAATCGATTTCCTCCTACTTGTCTCTCTAAAGATCTATAGAACTGTTTTGTAATGTCTTCAGGGGTCGAACTACATGGGATCGAAAACAGTTTCACATCCACCAGCTCCCAAATCATCAAACGCAGCTGAAGGGTCTTCAGAGGTAAGAATATTTCTTTAGCCTTTGAGTCTGCAAGTTATATTATGGGAAAGGCAAACCATACAAAATACACACACACACACACACACACACACACACACACACACACATATATATATATATATATATATATATATATATATATATATATATATATATATATATATATATATATATATTGTCTGTTCATTTCCTGCACCTTTATAAGGCAAAAAAAAGTACTTGATGAAGCATGTAATTTATTTTTCATGAGGGTAAACAATAACATGATTTCCATTTGTTATTTTTCAGACTTCTGCTCAGTCCCCTTCTACGTCTGACATGAGGAACGCGGCTCCATGTAAAGCTCCAAGTGTCAGTGTCAGGCCTATGAACTTACTTTACTTCTCCAAACACAGACAAGAACATGTAAGTTCAACTTTCTTTGGATTTATTTTTTTCAGAGGACAGCTTCGAAACCCAGCAGGAGAATAGGCACTTTAACCTTGTTCTCTCTTATTTTACTTTGATTTTAGTTTTTCATATCTAATGATTTATTTTTCTTAGAGATCTCCCCCTAGGAGGCAGCCTGGTACAGACGTTAGATGGAGTAGGGGTCTAGGCTGAGGCCGTGGACGTGGACGGGGAGGGACATCAAGCAGAGGACGGGGGCGAGGAGCCAAGCAGGCAGGGGTGGCAGCTGGCATATGCCCCTCTGGTTTTGCGGCCGTGGCGTCTTCCAAGAAAACTCCAGCCAAGTCTCCGGTGTCAGATAAAGGGAGGTCAACGTGTAGGTCTTACGCAGAATCTATGTCCAAGGTTGAAGACAGCGACAGTGAGAATGAGTTCTCTCCCCCGACAGTTTCAATGTTATAGCATGGCAGCCTTCTGACTACCAGCCTCTGAGCAAGTAAGGAGAGATATATGTTCATCTCCTGTGGTTTATTATAAAAAAAAGGATTGTTCTTTGTTGCCTTAGGAAGGCATGTAAAAAGAGTTAATCTAATGTCAGTTTTTTACCCTGAGAGTTAAGATAGCTGTAGGTTATTAGATATTCTAGTGTAAGATATGTGCTTTTCCACAGTGCTTTCTACAGAGAATGTCATGAAAAAATATAAATATAATGTTTACGTGTTAAACATATTCGTTCTAGAAATAGCCCCAGAAAAAAGTTTTCCCCCTCTTCTAGGGGACGAGTCCTGGGGGGAAACAGAGAACCAAAGTTTATGCCCTTTTATCATGACGATAGATGAGGAAAAGGGTCCCAAAAAAAGTAATTTTTCCAGGTTTATGAAACTACCCTTATAGAAACATGAAGAAAAAAATTCTACATACTATGTTCAATGTACCTGCAGAAAGATGGACCTGGAGGAAAGACTAAGACATAAAAGATTTACTGAAAAGTGGTCGTGGAAAAATGGGTGCTTATTATTGGTCGCTTAAAACTGGTCGCTTGAAATTGGTTGCTTGGAACTGGTCTCTAATAACTGGTTGCCCTCTCTCAAAATTTTTATTTTATTGGTCGCTACAAAGAACCAGAAATTCAGATTATCCTTTCCCTTTGGCGAAAATTCCTGTTTTCATCTAAACCCTTCTTTGTCATGTTTGTTTTCAATAGCGACCAGTTTTGTAGCAACCTATTCATTCCTACCGGTAATCGGCTTAACAACCTAAACTAATAGAATGCCATTTATAGTAAGGCGTGTTCTTATAATATGGAACAAACAACAGTGAGAGTGTAAAGCACGGATCTAGTATGCTAAAAGTGGTATTATCATGAGGCAATCGCTTCAAGTTAGGCATTAGTAGGCTAATAATCACTAGGCAAACTAGCCGAACTCAAACTAAGTAGATTGAATTGATATCATTCTTATATACAAGCCAGAACTAATGGTTAAAATCCAGCCCTACTTACTCAAGTCGTCTATCAGTATCATCATTTTAGTTGTATCTTCTCGTGGGAAGATCACCTTTTACAATGGAATTTATTCCATTAATTTGATGGTGTGGTAATGAGATAAAACCAACACTGCTATGCAGGGGATGTGTTATGATTGACCCCTGGGGGTATAGTGGAATGCCTGCAAAGAACCCTTCACATGTGCATTTCTGTATGTAGGAAGTAGGGCTGAGGAAAATAGCAGAGCCAACAGTTCTAGAAATGTGTACATGTGTAAGGATATTAACGGTGTTAGAACATAGGGAATTAGCTCCAGATATCTTGGCTAATGTGCTTACTTTATCCTGGCTGCGTGAAAAGTAAATGTAAGTTGGCTGTATGCTGCCTGCAGGCTGACAGTGTGTTTAACATAGCTGCCTATAACCACCCCTCTTTCACTTGCCAATACCCTCCAGGCATAACTATGTACTACAAGTCAGTTAGTGTTACCTCTGATACACTTGTTCTATCACTATTGCATAAAACCAGCACTGCTTGGTATGATTGTTGCTGAATCAAGTCTTACCATCACCATCCACCATACTACTAAAGCAGATTAACCTAAGGCAAGATCAGCATGAGACTCAATTATCATTGATATTTGGTCAAGTCTCACGAAATGGGATCAGCTTGTGGATTATTAAAAATTTATGGCACTGCTTAGGGACAATTAATAAATTACATCACAAGGGAGGGGGAGGGGTGTATGACTGATCAAGATTTATTTATGGCACTGCTTAGGGACAATTCATAAATTACATCACAAGGGAGGGGGAGGGGTGTATGACTGATATAAAAGTTCTATGGTCAAAAAGTGTGACAAGTGGGGGGGGGGGGGGTTCAAATATTGGCAAAAGGTGTGATGTAATTTAGGCTTATAAGTGGGCCTTAATTTATCAAACTCCTCATCTGGTAATTAAAATTGAAACAGTTTAATATTCAAGATTTATTTTTCATATAAAGTTCATTGTACAATATATGTATATATATATATATATATATATATATATATATATATATATATATATATATAAAGGTTGTCTAACGGCGAGGCCGACAAAGGCAGCCTGGACATACAAACCCACTAGGAAACTTGTAATAAACTCCAGGGTGGTACCACTGCAGGTTCTTATGTGGTTATCTTAATGACCAGTGGTTTCATTGGGTCAGTTAGCTATCTCAAATGAGAGGAAGTGTCTTGTACCAGTAAGGGAGGCTGTTTCTTTAAAAGCAATATAGTTGTTCATTAATAAGGTGCTAACTACTATTCAGCACATATGGCCATCAGTAACAGTAAGCACCCCACAGTATGGGGGCTCGCCTTTAGATTGGAGACAACCTTTATTAAATATATTTTTTATCACCCCACAATTTTGGTTTGCTGCATCTCCTTTGAGATGATGAATTCTAAAGCTTGTGGATTATTAAAAAATCCATTCAGAATTCAGAGCTGCTAGTATTGTAAGGGCACATGGACATTATCCTCTGATCTTAAGTAATCAATGTAAGTAAGCACTGTGTATTCAACATTTATTTGTGGCACTGCTTAGGGACAACTCATAAATTACATCACAAGGGAGGGGGAGGGGTGTATGACTGCTATAAAAGTCAACATATATTTTAGTGCAGAGAAACAGGATTACAACTATACTTTGATACTGGTTTATAATCCAGGTTGCATATGGTCCCCTCTGTATCATTTCATTCGGGTATAAAGCAGTAGGGAATACTGTCTAAATACATGTACCCGGAGAGAAATTAGAAAGAAATCACTTTCTTTCTGGTGTGATTTATGTATTATAGGGATTGGTCTTCCCAAACTTTTTGATTGTGTGAATAAAAGTTATTCAAACCTTAAATTCAAATCTAAATTACAACAGAAGGTTCTGGTAGCTAGATATGCACCATCTCTCTCAAATTAGACATGTAATATCTTACACAAACCCACTCATAGGGATCGCTAATCCTGATGATATTCTTTATGTTACATACAAAATAAAGTATAATCATATCCTCTCACCATTGGCAAAACAATTTTTTTGTAATGATCTGTACACATCCTGTACAACTGTAAACATAAACTGGTGGGATGTGTATCTGCTGATATTAGAACTTGTATCTATTTTAGGTAATTATCAAACACCAGTTAACATCATATTTATAACTGAGCTCTTTTGTTTTGGAAAATATTATATTTATGTACAGACAACACATCTTGTCACTGTAGGTTATGGCTGTAAATGGTAGAAAATGGTAAACCTCATACTCACTTATTTTGGTACACAAAACGATTCCCACCCAGTGGGCACACAATGTTGCATCAACATTGACAACCAGTTGATGTTATGTTGATGGTGTTGATCAACCTGTTTTCAACACTTTTTCAATATTTGTATTTCAACGTTGTCAACCATCACCATTTCAACATCCAGTCAACAGTTGACATATCAATGTTGAAATATTGTTGTCAACTCAATGTTGATTCAACATTGATTTGTCAATGTTGAATCAACAATATTGATTTCAATGTTGATACAATGTTGATTCAACATTGATATGTCAACAAAACAACTGTCAACGTTGTTTCAACATTGTTGAAACAATGTTGAGTCAACATAGAAACACAAACATTGAATCAGCGCTGATGGTTAGATGTTGAATCACAGTTGATTTTGAGTATGTTGTTTCAACTTTCAATTTCAACTCTATTTCAACCCTAAATCAATGTTGATATGCAACCATTGCAAACGTTGTTTCAACGTTGAATCAACATTGATGTGCCCAGTGGGCATTAGACTCTTCCCAGCTTGCTTCAGACAGTCATGAAATCCCATCTTCCCAATGACATGCAGAGTTTATTTATTTCCCTTGACTTTACATCATATGAAACCACTCCACACATACTGCCAGCATGGAAACTGGGTGCACAGCATGTTCCCCCAACATATCTCCATGCTACAGTTATCTAAGATGTCAGTTAATACAATAGATTCAACATGCATGAGCCCATTGGGATAAGAGTGCTTATCTATACCATGGAACTCTGCAATGAAAGGACTTTCTGCTAATCATGCACCTCTACATAGTGTATGAAGTGGATATCAAACAAAACGGATGCCCCATATAGCCTATGTAAAGGTTCACACAGTTGCATTGTGCCTGAAGGAATAAGGTAGTAATCATATATCTATCTGAAAATGATGTTGCATTGCACTATTACATATTTTGTATGGAACAGAGTGCCATGTTGTGTGTATGGCCCTGAGACAATAAGTCATGCCAATAACCCTCAGCAGGCTACTTGATATCAACACTCATGGCATGGTAAATAGGTGCATTGCATGACCTTTGTGTTCAAGCAGCATTAAAGTTGCCTAGAGGCTGTATCTCCTGCAACTTTATTAAGCATTAAGCAGCTTTAAGTATTTTTTTTCTGCTTAAAGTTGCTGAACTCCATTAGTAAAGAACAATCCCAGACATTTGAAGATGAGTTGATATGAAAATGTGATCTAAAATGGGCACTTGATTCATTTACCAATGTAACTTTACATAGGAATCAGTAATTAATGTGTATTATATTGAAACAAGGCATGAAAGAAAATTCTTGCCCTCCTTATGACAGAATATATCCTTATTCTCCATGCAGTCTTTGATGTGAAGGCTGTAAAGATAAAGGAAGGATGATATCTATATGTAGCATCATTGGAACTATACATAGCACTGCCTTGAAAGTAGTGTTAAGCTTAGGCAAAACTACCAGGTCTTTCCTGAAGGTTTATACATTGAAGGCTTTAGAAGTTTGATTGTTTGCTCAATAGATTTGATTTTATCTAACCTTCATGAGAATACCACCTAACAGTTTAGTAAAGATGTTATATTACAGTGTATCTACACAATGAGATAATACATGCGGGTAATGGTATTGAGACAGATTTCTATTGACAGAGTTTGTCTCTCAGAAACCTCTTGTGTCTACTCAATTTTCTTTCTGCCTCTAAAGTACCCAGCTACCCACCAGGAAAATTTAAGGATCCTCTGCCTACCATTTTTCATCGCCAAGTGAGTAACCTTTTTCAAGTTTTCAATTCTTCTCGAATCATTCTAATGTACATTTAATTTGGTAAGATGCAATAGCCCACTTGGAAACTACATGTGAACCTGAATCAAAGTAAAAGTGGCTGTTTGTGAGATTAATACATAATGTCAGTAATCCTGATGACTCCTGACTTTTTCTGTACATTTTGCTAATCAAAAGATGACCACTATTGCTACCACCTCTCAGTTTATCACATCATTGCCAATTGTCATTATGCAAACTATTAGCAATGTTTGACTGATATAAATGTATAACCTCTGCTGGTTATCTTTACCTACATTCATTGTTTTAGTTATGTTAGCACAGCCAGTCCCCAAAACCTCAGCCATATTAGATGTTGTTTTCCTGCTGTCAGAAGACATAATGAGGAGCCCCTTACAGCATTTGTATTCCTTGAAGATGTCAGCCATCTGACCTGTTTGCCCCTCCTACCTTCCTTCTCTCCCTGGGGTGTGTGACTGTCTATCATTGACCTTTGTTAATAATCATTTCTTACAAATGACCTTATACAGGAAAATTTCTGTAAGATTAAGATCAGCATGCCATATTTTGTCGAGAGAAGTCGGTTGTACAAGTAAGCAGACAAACAGAGCTGGATTATTAACTCCCTCCTTAATCTGAGGATATAACACTAATTCTATATACTTACTTTTCTGTCTGTCTGTCTCTGTCTCTCCATCTCTGTCCCTGTCTGTCTGTTTGTCTCACTCTCTCTCTCTCTCTCTCTCTCTCTCTCTCTCTCTCTCTCTCTCTCTCTCTCTCTCTCTCTCTCTGTTCCCTCTGTCTGCCTGTATGTCTCTCTGACCGAATCAACTTAAATCAAAGCAGTCGATTGCCCATTTGCATGTCAGAATAGGGAGCAGTTATCTAGTTCTACAGTCTTCATTTACTCATTATTAAATGTAGACATAATATTATGCTGCTGAATATATAGGAGAGAGAAATAGAGAGAGAGGGAGAGAGAAAGAGAGACAGAGACAGAGACAGAGACAGACAGACAGACAGGCAGACAGAGACAGAGAATTCGTTTCTATGAAAATCAAACAATCCATTTATAAAAATTACCACATCACAGCCCATTGCACAGTCCTCGATGTAAGCCATAGAATTATATTGATTATAGGTATCTTGGATTATGGTGAAGTGATGAGATTAAATGTATGTTACCATGCAGAGGATATGGTATGGTGTCCACCTAGGGGGTTTTCCCACATGATGGAATGGCATCAGTCGTGACCTCTGTGTCAATACAGTTCTACATGTTGTGGCATTCATGTACTGCTACTACCACACATGAATTGACATCTTGAGCGATGAGACAGATTCTGAGTTTCGTCCTTGACTCTGGCAGTATGAATAAGACTGCCTGCAATATAACTTAACTGTAAAAGAATGCCATCAAAGCAACAGTGGTTCTGCAGCAACTTAGGACAGAGATATGATACCTTCTTTTTACAGAGGTTCCCATGTTCCTTGCAACACAGTGATTTACTGTACTCCCCCTGGGGTAAAAACTACACTTCTTTACTGCATAACAAATTAAGTAGTGGTCCATGGTCAAATTTCATAATGATGCATGGTCATTTCAGCAGTTATTTCCTTAATAGCCGCTAAAGTTCCTTGATGATCAGCTCTCCATCAGGCACTGTGTTATTGTATTTAGCAATGAAAGATGGTGGCATAGTTGCAATTTAGTAGTGTCTATAAAGAACTGACAGTTTTTTATAGGTACCTGTGAAGGGTCTAGAGTGCTGTAGCTTGTAAAGTTTAGATAGCAAGTAGGAAGCTGGAAGGTAGGCTTGCACATGTGTATAGGCAAAGGTATGTAAAACAATTGCAGAGCAAAGTGAATTAGTCCAAAAATTACTGCGGATGTGTTCTATTTGTACTGTAAGAGGTAAATGTTAGCTGTCAATATAGAATCTCTAGTATCATCAGGGAAACGAGCATGTCAGGCTGGTGAAATGATATAACCTAGTTTGTCAGTAAGCCAAATCTAGACAGCTACCATTTACAGAACTATGGAAAGTAATGGAGAGAAGGGGGGGGGGCTATTGTATTGCAAAATATCAAAGAAAAGTACTTTCCCCATTGATTAGTACGAGTTTAATTGGGACCAGCGAGCTCAAATGTTGATATTTAAAAATTATGCTGGTGTTGAGAGCAGGACATAATATGAGAGATAGAGCTGGGTAATTTGATAATGCAGAATTCTAATCTGGGATGCATATTTTCATACCTAGGTCAGAACGAGGTCAAAATCTAGGTCAAATGTCACAATTTTGTCCAAGAAAGAATGCAGAAAAGGTGGACGTTTTCTCTCACACATCTCAGGATATTTCAGCTACACTGAAAACCTTTGAGGATCAGAAACTCATCAGCAGTGACGAGTTTAGGTCCTCAGGATGACGATACCTAAAACTACAGCTTTAGGTCGTCATGGGGTGGTCATAGGTCATCAGTGACGACCTGAAGTCATCACTTTGGCAAACATTTCTCTTACATATGGTGCAAATTGTATCTCTTATGTACATTCTTTTATAATTGGAAACTTTGTCCGATCCCTCCCTCCCCCGGTAATTCAATCTTCATAAGGGTAGTTCTACCCCATATTGTTAAGTGAAGCTGTGCATTGCACTCTCCTCAGTACTTGCATGTACATGAACAACTGTTGTCAATTAATAGGGAATCATATAAAAGCCCCAAACACAAAAGAGGTGCCATAATTGTTAATGTAAGCATTATACTGTAGATTTTCTCCCAGACATTTCTATGTTTTCAAGGTACGTTTTTACATTGAATGATGTTTGCACCCATAATTTCTTATTAGTAATGCAACAAATCCAATACATATATTTGTCAATACCTACCCTGAAATAATCATTATGCATATTGGAATGGGCTAGTGGGGCCCTCTCATGGGGTATCTACTACCAGTGGACTATGCAGGGTGGTCAGAATGACGACTTTAGGTGCTCACAATGGCCTGACTACCCTAAACTCGTCAGCTATGACGACCCTCCCATAGCGGTGGGTTTTCAGTGTAAGGGATATTCACATTGTAAGGGCATAGGCCTACTTATGTGGAGCATCATTTGCGTGAGTTTGGTTGACCTTGATTGGAATTAAGGTATCAAGAACAAGATGGCGGCACAGGGTTGAGCGGTTGAAAATTGGACTGTAGAATTTCTACAAATTGGACTGTAGAATTTCTACAAATTTACCAGGATATACACATAGGAACGTTGTCAAACTTGACATATTACTTCATAAAGGTTCCAACCAAACATATACAGAATGTCTAATGCTAAAGACAAGTTTCAAACTAGGAGGAGAGAAAAAGAAATTGAAATGCTCTCACCGGAAGCCACTTTGAAGGATGTCATCGCCGCCATCAACTCTATTGACAGGAGAGTCAAAACAGTGGAGGAACTTCAACTTGAGATGAAAACTAGTCTCGATGGGTTTAAGGATTCTATAGACACCTTAAATAAGACCTCTACAACCATTAACACTACCTTGGATGGTTTAACAACTAGGCTAACTTCCACAGAAGGAACATTAAATTCTGTATCCACCACTGTCAAGGAGACTGGAGACGCCATGACGGCACACACACAAAATATCCAAGCGCAAAGAGACCTGTTATTAAAACATGCACAGAGATTCGAGAAAATAGATGAAGACATCAAGAGAAAAATTGTCGTGGTAAAAGGCCTAGAGGAATTCGATAATGAAAACTTATTGGAAAAGATTAACCAACTGTTCAGGGATGTGCGCGCGGATTTTGGCATCGAAAGTGTTCAAAGTTGTAGTCGCGCAGGAACACCCGTCACACGAAACCAAGATGGCGGCGCCCATGATGTAAACAAGAAGACCTACCGACTGATTAAAATTGTGTTCAATAATGTATACAGCAAGGCGAAACTGATGAGACTTCTCAAGAATTTAAAAGGCAAGTTTCTATATAAGCATGTATCCATTGGGGATGAACTTGGAGAGACAGAACAAAGAGAATTTAATGACTTACGTGCCATGCACTATCTGGCCAAGTGACAGGGGTACAACACACAACTGAGACAACGTAGACTTATAATTGACAAGAAGCCTTACGAACACAGTCAACTTCACCAGCTACCATACCAAGATCTGAACATGCAGAAAGCAAATGAGGTCGATACACCTGATGGTCTAATGTTCAAGTCACACCACCATAAACTGTCTAATCTTTTCCGTTGTCAAATATCCTACAGAGGAGTGGAGAACAACAGCTCCGAGCAGGCGTATCAAGTGTCCAAGGCCCAAGCTTGTGGTCAGAACAATCTAGTCCTATCCTTAAAGAAGCTAGAAGACCCGGTACAAATAATGTATGAAGCACGGAAAATCAGACCCACAGCAGAATGGAACAAGATGGCCGCCGCAGTCATGCAAGAGATCAACGAGCAGAAATTCTCCATACCATATATGAGGGAGTATCTAATCTCTACTGGAGACAAAAACTTGTATGAGGCTAGTTTCCACCATATATGGGGGGTAAAAATGCACTTCGGACAGGCAAACCATTGCACGACTGGGAATGCTAAAGGAGAAAACCTGATGGGACAAATCCTCCAAAAAATCCGTGGGCAACTAACCAAGGTACAGGGAAACCAAGATGAAAACCAATAACTATCTTCTTGTACATTATATAGACTAGTTCCTAACTGATATAATGACATAGTCCTTGAAATTTAACTGCCGACTCATACACAGATCACCATCGGTAGCCAGAAGAGCTGTAAGCCCGTGGAGGGGGGGGTATGTATATTTTTATAACGTGTGGTCTACAACGACCTGGATAGATGTAACATACATCAATGGAATGAACACATATGTATACATTGTGCAGCATGTTGACAACATAGAATTTATATCAATTTACCAAATACCAATATGTCTTTAAAAAATAAATTCAGAAAAGGTTTCTCAATAATACATATGAATGCCAGGAGTGTGAGAAATAAGTTTACAAAAATCAAAGAGGAGCTGGATAATATTTTCATAGATATTATATTATTTTCTGAGACTTGGTTGAACGAAATGGATTGTAGTAATTTATATAGCTTCCCAAGGTATAATCTCTTTCGTCAAGACCGTATTAGTATATATAGGGGAGGTGGACTTTGTGCGTACGTCGATGAAAGTCTATCATGTTCAATAGATAGATTCAAAGCTTTGAACAGGATTAATGAAAATATAGAAGTTCAATGGTTACTGTCAGCTAAAGGTGCAAATAAAAAATGTATTGTATGTAATATCTATAGACCACCTGCGGGAAACCTTATGGAATTCTGTAATACCATGCGAGCCTTGTTACTACAAATTGACAACTTGGATAGATATGATATTTTATCCTTGGGGATTTCAATGTAAATGTATTAAGTCATACCCCAGATAAGCAACTTCTTATAGAAACCTTTGATCAATTTAATCTTGTGCAACTCGTTAATGAAGTAACAACCACATCAGGTACCAACACGTGTATAGACTTGATCTTCTCAAACTGTGACACTATTACCTCCAGTGGTCCACTGAACATACACCTATCTGACCACCTACCGGTACATATCTTAAAAGCCCAAATACACACAAAGAAAAATTTTAGAACTTTTCTTGGAAGATCTTATAATAAACTTAATATAGAGAAATTTTATTTAGACCTAGAAAATTGTAACTGGGACTATTTTAATGAATCGAATGACCCAAATGTTTGCTGGTCTATACTAGAAAATATGATCAAAAGAATGCTAGACCTGCAATGTCCGGTAAAAAGTTTCAAGGTCGTAGACAAACCTAGCCCATGGATGTCTAATGAGTTGCTTGAAAAGATCAATGATAAAAATGCATTATTAAAATTAGCCAGAAAAAACAGGGATATCATATCGTGGCATAGAGCTAGAGAAAGTAGAAACCAGGTAAATAGAGACATAGAATTGGCTAAGGAAACATATTATTCTAACTTATCGGAGGTATTTAAGAAAGATTCTAAGAAATTCTGGAGTACTATAAAGGATATCATACCTTCTAACAAATCTAATACTAAGTCGATCATGTTAACTGACGAAAATGGCCAGGTAATTTCAATTAATGATACTTCTACTTATATAAATAATTTTTTCGCCGAGATTGGTCCTAGACTCGCTGAGCAGCATAAAACTATGTTTAATTTTAATGGCACCCGGTGTGAGGTGGATATGCCGGAGATGTACTTTACAGATGAAGAGATCATAAAAAGCTTATCTGATATAGACACATCTAAGTCATCTGCCATCGATTATTTATCTACTGAAATATTCAAAAAAACTATGTTAAAGTTTCCCCAAAAATTTATAAAAATTATTAACTTAATCACAAATACAGGCCGTATTCCAGACAGTTGGAAAATAGCTACAGTGACTCCATTACCTAAGGGAGGAGATCCATCCAATGTTTCAAATCTTAGACCGATTAGTGTCTTACCTGTACCAGGCAAAATTCTTGAGAGACTTATACATAATAAATTAAGTGAACACTTAGAAAGATATGATATATTATCGAAAAATCAAGGCGGTTACCAGAAATGTAAATCTACACTGGACTCGATCTCAGTACTAGTTGATGATGTATTAAAAAATAGAAATGAAGGTAATATAACAATGGCTGCTTTTATTGACATAAAAAAAGCTTTTGATTCTGTAAATCATTTGATATTATTGAAAAAACTTGAACAATATGGAGTCAGAAATAGGAATTTAACCTTAATTGAAGATTACTTGTCAAGAAGACAACAACCCAGCAAATTGTCGTTATCTGTCGCCATGATTGGTCATCAATGGTGACTCCTTTCTGAGTGATAACTCACTGCGTCATCTTTCGCCACTGTGTGTCAGTCTCACATGGCATGGCAATTTATCACAACAGTCACCAACATGATCTCACTCACTGTGTGAGTATGTGCCA
Source organism: Acholoe squamosa (assembly GCA_949317995.1). Taxonomy (NCBI): domain Eukaryota; kingdom Metazoa; phylum Annelida; class Polychaeta; order Phyllodocida; family Polynoidae; genus Acholoe; species Acholoe squamosa. The sequence goes on from OX439044.1 coordinate 16,389,954, forward strand.
CCCCTTGTCATCCCTCACAAAGCATGTTGACTTATCACCACCATCGCCAACATGGATCTAACTCACTGCGTGAGTATGTGCCACTGCCTGTCAACTCTCACTCAGAATGGCGGCTTATCACAAGCATCGCCAACATGGATCTGACTCACTGTGTGATTATGTACCGCTCCCGTGCCACTGGCATCAACTCTCACACAAAATGGCGACTTATCACTACCATTGCCAACATTGGTCTCACTCAATGCGTGAACTTGTGTCACTCCATGTCAATGCTCTCTAAGGATTGCATCATCTGTCACTCACTCTCACTAAGAATGGCAACTTATCACCACCATTGCCAGCCTTTGTCTCACTCAATGCGTGAATTTGTGTCACTCCAAGTCAATGCTCTCTGAGGATTGCATCATCTGTCAGTCACTCTCACTCACAGTGGCAACTTATCACCACCATTGCCAAAGTTGTTGAGACAGCACCACTGTTCAACATGTAGCCTATCTAGGAAGTGTGGGCATGAAGTATAAGTCCCATACGTATCAAATGTGCTTTGTTTCACACTGATTTCCATGTAATACTTCAGAGTTGAATCAAACAAGATTATATAGAGAGAATATCAATTGAATTTAGATAGAGGTATCTCTAAAATGAAAGCAACTATCCATAAACACCTTTTCTCTGGTTACAGGAAAAATACATAGGGAAATATCAACATGAACACCTTGTCTGTGGTTAGAGGGAAGATACATATGGCAATACCTTCTCTGGCAAAACATACTTTGATCTGGCAGATGTGAGGCTGCATGATTACCAATGTCGATGATCATGAGCTTTTCATCTAACAAGGTGAGTGATCACCAGCGTCGCCATCACTGGTGAGTCTGAGTGATCACCACTCTTGCCATCCATGGTGAACCTGCGCTATGACGTGGTGCGCGTTTCATCTAGCAAGGTGAGTGATCAACCGCCTTGCCATCCCTGGTGAGTGTGAGTCATCACGATCCTCGCCAACCGTGGTGAACATGCGCCATGGCATGGTGTGCGTTTCATCTAGCGAGGTGAGTGATCACTAGTGTCGCCATCCCTGGTGAGTGTGGGTGATCAAGATCCTCACCATCTGTGGTGAACCTGTGCTATCACGAGGTACGCGTTTTATCTAGCAAGGTGACTGATCACAATCCTTGCCATCCGTGGTGAATGTGCATTATGACGTGGTGTGCGTCTCATCTAGCAAAGTGAGTGATCACTCATGTCGCCATCCCTGGTAAGGATGAGTGATCACGATCCTCGCCATCCCTGGTGAACATGTGCTATGACGAGGTGCGTGTTTCATCTAGCGAGGTGAGTGATCACCCATGTCGCCATCCCTGGTGAGTCTGAGTGATCACCATCCTCGCCATCTGAGGTGAGGCCATGTGATCACCACCATTGCTATTCCTGGTGATCTTGTGCTATAGCGACGTCGTGTTCCATCTAGCGACATGTGTGAGCCACTTCACACAGGTTGACGAGGAGTCACGACAATTTGCTGGGAATATTCTATAACCAACCATATACGTTCTGAAAAAGCAAATTTATCGTGTGGGGTACCGCAGGGCTCAATTTTGTGTCCTTTGTTCTTCTTATTGTACATTAATGACTGCATATCTGATAATGATACACATAAAACTTTGTTATACGCCGATGACTCTGTACTATATGTATCAGGTAAAAATTTAGATGTATTAACAAATGAGCTTGCTATTGCACTTAACTCCTTCTCTCTTTGGTCTTCAGCCAACAAACTTACAATGAATGAATCTAAAACGAAAATAATGACCTTTGCCTCAGCAGTTAAGTTGAAAAGAATACAGAAGCCTAAGATTGTTCTTAATGGTAAAACTTTAATGAATGTCCAATCATACAAATATCTAGGAGTTACCCTAGACCAAGAAATGAATTTTAATATGGATATGAGAAATGTTATTAAAAGTGTTCGGTTTAAGTCATTAATTCTGTATAAAACAAGAAAATATTTATCAACCGCAGCAAGAATACGAATGTATAAAATGCATATTATACCTATTATTGACTACTGTGATATACTATATAACGGAGCTAATGCTGAGTTGCTACAAATACTTCAGAGATTGCAAAATAAGTGTTTAAAGTCCTGTTTAGATGTACACGTACTGACTCCAACTGATCTTGTACATAAAGATACAAGGAGCCCAAAACTTGAGGCTAGAAGATTACACCATATAAAAATGTTCGCTTTTAAAAGATCTACAATGGAAGAATATGTTAAGCCAACTGTTAGGACAACAAGATTCTCTAGTGCTCCATTATTAAAATATATGAAAATTAATTGTACAGCTTACACAAAATCTCCTGAATGTCTATGTGCCCAAACATGGAATAATCTGGATATTGAAACTAGAAATATTAAAGACAAAGTTAAATTTAAAGCGTTATCAAAAAAATGCATGCTAGAATCTATTGAATGAAATATTCTGTAAATAATTATACATATTGTATCAAAGACGGACAATGACCTACTCCTTATATAGGTACATTTGATTTAAAGACTGCTTGTGATCATCTATGTCGACTGTGTCAAATCCAGCATAATGTTATTTATTATTGGATTATATTTGTGTATGTGGTAAAATTGTTTATATGACATGGGGGGGGGGGAATTATAACTATTCTGCACTTAAAGTAGATTGTAAGTGCCCCAAACTGTTCAAAATAATTGTTATTATGTCTTATAAATGTATGAATACCGGTAATGATTTAAATGGCTAGATCATAACAACATTTTTAAAATGACGATCTGGTCATTAACTGTTTGGTCATGTTATTACAATAACAATTTACCTCATAAAAAGGGTAATCTTTCAATATACCAACGTATGTACTTAGGCCAATTATACAGAAGTCACAACGTGCATAATCACAATACAAGGCATGCCTATGTTTACATGATGTATGTACTACTAGACCAAATAAAGTTTAAATTTGTTCAAAAAAAAAAAAAAAGGTAACTTCTCCCAAGTTCAAACATAGGGTAGTGCTTATCATTTGCAATGTGCTTCTGCATATCTATGAGAAGCTAGTGTTCTGTGTAAGTTGATAGTATTGTTTGGGTACCCAAATATTTTGGGAAGTATAGAACATAAAGTCTCTAATTGCCCTAAGATATGACATGTCCGACTTTGAAACAATTCATGGGAGTAGGGGAGGGGAGACTGCAAATCAAATTATATTTTGTTAAGTGTTTTATTGGGTTTAGTAATACAAATACAATAGTATCCACATCAAACCGTCTTCATATCAGTAAAGTATATTTTAGCGGTATGACAGCACTATATAATGTAGCTATTGATATCATGTCTAACAAACATTTCTCACGTTGTAAATACGTTTTATAGGGTTTAGGTATTAAGATCACGTGAACTGAAGTTTTAAGACAACTGGAGACCTTTTTTCCAAAAGATTTTGGGGGCCCAAACGTATTTCCACCCCCAAGTTTCAACTTGAGCATGGGAATCTATATTTAGTGTTACATGTACCATAAAACCCTATGTATAAGCAGTGGCTTATAAACCATTCAGGGGCATGGTGCAACTTATAGGATAGCCCTGAACTCAAGGTATGGCTTATACGAGGGGTTTCCTCAAAACCAAGTCAGGGCTGATGCCCGCCCCCCCCCCACTTTCTCAATCAGGGGACACCATCCACGTTACCGAAAACACTGACATAGGGTCTTTTTTTGTTCAAATCTGTATATCTGTGTTTTCCTTGATTTAGGGGTCATTTTCCTATTGGAGGTCAAGGTAAATAAAATATAGGGCAGTGTTTCCGTGTGAGAATTCTCAGGTATTAAAAGAAGTGCTAAGGTGGGATAGAGTGGATTCATTCCCACCAGGAAAGTTTAAGCCACCAGCCTGGCGCAAAATCGTGGTAAGCTCTGGTCCCAGCCTGAAGAGCGGAGAGTAGCGTAGAGGTGTCTGGTGGGGGTCAGAGCCTGGCTTTACACTGGAGCTGTCATGGAAACCTGGATTTCTCTGTAGCGCCAATTAATATTTCTAAGGCATGCCCTGTTGACAGAACTGCCATTCTAGTCAGTGTAATCAGATTTCACATTGGACAAAAATATTAAGTAACACTGAAATCTTCACAACATCTAACACCTTATCTGACTTAATCAGATACTCTTATCATGCAGCATTATTAGAGAAGGGCATTTCTTGACTCAATAATGGGAATGAGTATTACTGAGAAATGCCTTCCAGAACTTACTGTTTGTCTTAAGTGATACTGTGTTCTTGGTACACTTAAGAAACATCCACCTTTACAATGACCTTTACCCTGCCATGCTACAGATATTTTTAGCTACAGTTAGACCTTCTTCCTAGTACAGGTCTACTTACTATGCTGAACTAGCTGATAAGTGTGCCCAGCCTCTGAGGAAATAGTTTAGGTCTTTTGGAAACCCTTTGATACACAGGACCAACAGCAGAAAATTGCACCTGCTATCCATGGACAGAATATTTAAAAGAAAAGACCTATAAAACATATGGCAAAACATCTATGTTGGCCCACTGTTTGTGTGTTAATAATGATATCATAATACAACATTTAGCAATAATCAATATCAAAAACACCATATGGCGAAAAGAAACAGCTGTCATCCTGCCATACTGAGGAAAGCAGTTTTGACACTAGCAACTTTCTTCAATCCTGAACGAAAATATGATAGTCAGTGTTTCAACAACTAATGCCACCATCTCTAGATCTATATGTTGGTTTCCTCCTGTCTTAGAACTATTAAGTATGTCCTAACCAGGTCATCTCTAGAGTTTCTGAATAATTTTACTTGAGAATCTAATTGTGTGAAGGGTTAATTTTTACATGTGCAGACTCTGATTTCACAGTTGATAAAGGTGCTGTTCAGCTTCTCTAGTGACCCCCACATAAATTTATAGAGAGACGCGTTGTTATATCCTTAATGGGAGGCAAAGGCATTTATGTGTAAGTGTAAAGCTCCAAGCTAGTATGCGAAAAGTGGTATTATCATGAGGCAGGTGCTTTAGGGTACTATTAGTAGGCTAATAATCACTAGGCAAACCAGCCCAACTCAAATTAAGCAGATCAAATTGATATCATTCTTGCTTATAAATACACAAGCCAGAACTAATGATAATAATCCAGCCCTTCTTACATGAGTTGTCCATCAGTATCTATTATCATTGTAGTACTGTATTTTCTCATGGGAAAATCCCCTTTTACAACACAATTTATTCCATTAAGTTGATGGTGTGGTGATGAGATAAAACCAACACTGCTATGCAGGGCATGTGTTATGATTGACCCCTGGGGGTATAGTGGAATGCCTGCAAAGAACCCTTCACATGTGCATTCCTGCATCTTTTGGGCATTCATTTATTTCTACTTATGCCCTTAGTATGGATCATTCATATAAAAGGACATTTTAAGCAACAAATGATAGTCTTGGTCCCCTCTGAATACTTGCTAACTGTGTGCTTGGTCCCTGGGGCATGGCTATTGTGAGGCATATGACCTCATTGTGACAAACCTTGCAGTTCCTCAAGGGTCTGCTCACAGTACCTCTCTGTAGGGGAGTCTTTCACTCTAATTGCAAATATCCTCTGCTCTCACGTCTGTAAGCTCAATAACCTACAGCTGTCCATCAGCCACTGTGTTATTGTATTCACCAGTGTGAAGTGGAACCAGAGTTGCCACTTAATAGTATAAGGAAATAACAGTTTGCCTCAGGCAATGCCTCAGTATGGTCCAGTGTTGTAGGCTATAAAGGACATAATGGGAAGTAGGGATAAGGAAAATAGCAGAGTCTACAGTTCTAGGAATGTGTACATGTATGTGTATGGATATATAAATGGTCACAGAACATAGGGATGACAGGGAATTAGTTCTAGATATCCTGGCTAATGCGCCTACTTTATCCTGGCTGTATGAAAGGTAAATACAAGCTGTCTGTATGGTGCCTGCAGGCTGACAATGTGTTTAACATAGCTGCCTATAACCACCCCTCTCTCACTTGCCAATCCCCTCCAGGCGTAGCTATGTACTACAAGTCGGTTAGTGGTACCCCTGATACACTGGCTCTATTACCATTTCATAAATCAGTAGTGCTAAGTAGGCCTGTTGCTGAACCAAGTCCTAAGAACCATTACTATTTTATGATGTGACTAACCCCTAAAAGGCATTTCCATAACACCAAAAAGGACTATGATGAAATACCCCACTGGGGATGTGAGGTACAGGTGTGTGGGTGAGAGTGCATTGTAAACAATGGGCCAAACACCGCCTACTTTACACAGGAGGCGTTTATATATATATATATATATATATATATATATATATATATATATATATATATAGGCTGAGTCATCAACCACAAAACTAAAGCAGATTGACCTAAGGCAATATCAGCATGAGACTCAATTATTATTCATATTTGGTCAAGTCTCATGAAATGGGGCCACATAGCAAAGTACCATGCATGCTGCATATTTCCATTCCCTGTAAATTATATTTTCGGACCAACCATCAGATAATAATGCTAGAATGAGAGAAATGAGAGAAATGAAATAATGTGCAGCATGTATGGTTCCATATGTCACATGATTATGATTCTGGGCCACTTTTACTCAAAAGTTCCTATAACTTCACAATCACTAGACGCTTTCGATTGAGACCTTCATAGCCATACTTTACTTTAATAGGATCCTAAATCAGTATTATGTTAATACTTAAAATTGGGTTAAAATCAAATATATGGGGGAAGAAACTATGCAGCACATATGGTTCCTCACTCTGTGACCCCATTTTGCAAGAGTTGACTACAGACTCCAGAGTGAATTACCAGCAGTGAGGTCACAGCAACCAGCGCAGGTTATCCAAGGATATCTGCACATGTTGTACCACATTTACGTGTGTATGGTGAAGTGTATTGCTTTATAAAAATGAGACACTTCACAATCAGAAATTAAGTCTTTAATGTGGCCTGTCTGCCTACAGTAATATGAGCAGATTAGGCCTGATCCAAACATTCAAAGGAACTTAAAAATGGCATTTCATTGGTGTGAAGAGGGAGAGGACGAGGGTCTAGCAGGGATAAACTCTGGTTGAATGACTGCTAGCATGGCTTACTGATTACTTTTATGATTGATACTTATCCAGTAATGACAAATAGAATTAGTCGATGATCTGTGTAAATATCAATTTCACATCAACTAGTTAATTGAATATAAACAGTGGCCTTTTCTTCTCTGCCTTAGCACCTAATTACTTCCTTTGGCAATCCTCAGTTTTATTCTGCAAACCTTGTCATTACCTCATTCATAACAAGGAACTCATAATTAATCTAAGACTTGCTGGGCTAGGGTTATGTTCTCATTAAGGCTCTGTCTTTGGCAGAGGGTTTTAGGTGGATGTGCTGAAGTTTCGCACCAAGTGGACCATTACACGATGGTGGGGCACAAATAGGTTTCTCCGAGCATTATGGTTCATGTATAAAATGTTCAATATGAGCTAATATGCTCTGGTTTTGTAAAGCATAAGGAATAAAATTCAGGTATATTGTACAACATACCACCAATAGAACAACATCCTAGTTTATAGATATACACATGTATATTGTGTACTGAGCAAACATACATAAGGTTGGCAGTAAAGTGGTGCCTTTCTAGCCTCCATTTACGTTTCCACTATGCGACCAGAGGCAGACCTGGACCTGTATCTGCTGGTGGAGATCAGAAGCAGCTTCTTTGATGACCTCAAGTACTTCAAGACATGGCCCGTCTGACCCTTAATGTACTTTGACCGGCTGGTTGAATATGATGCCCCTATGGTAGCTCTCAGCTCTTTACTTTTAGAAACATGGGTTACCCTTCGCTTTGAAACAAAACATGGATTCAAGTGTGCTGATTTTTACCGGGGAAGCCTTTCAAAACAGCATTATTTTTGGGAATACTGACGATTTAGGTTTGCTGTGCCTCTTTTGTGAAGATTGATTTTAAAGAGTATGGTTTATCTGAAAATCCATTCAGGATTCAGAACAGCTAGTATTGTAAGGGCATGTGGCCATTAGCTTCTGATCTTAAGTACTTAATGTAGGTCCCTGAGTATTCAAGATTTATTTTTGGCACTGCTTAGAAACAATTCATAAATGACATCACACAGAAGGGGGGGGGCATGGCTGCTATAAAGGTCCTATTGTAACAGTGCGACAAGGGGGGCATGTCAAAGATTGGCATAAGGTGTGATGTTATTTGGGCCTATGGGTGGCCCTTGATATATCAAACTCCTCATCTGGTAATTATAATTGAAACAGTTTAACAAAGATACTTTGATACTGGTCTATAAACCAGGTATCATATGGTCCCCTCTCTATTGGACATTAAGTAAATTGTTTCATTTGGGTATAAAGCAGTAGGGAAAACTGTCTAAACACATGTACCCAGAGAGTAATTAGAAGACAATGAGTTTCTGGTAACTGTGATTTATGTGTATTATATGGATTGGTCTTCCAAACTTTGTGACTGTGTGATTAAAAAGGAATTCAAAATATAAACTGAAATTTGATTGCAACAGAAGCTACTGACAGTTAGATGTGCACGATCTCTCTCAAACTAGAACTGTAATATCTAACCCAAACCCACACATTGGGATTGCTAATCCTGATGCTATCCTTTATGTTACATACAATTACTATTGAAGTATATAATCATATCCTCTTGCCATTGGCGAATTTCTTTTTGCAATGATCTGTGCACATCTTCTACAACTGTGAGCATATATACTGGAGGGATGTGTTTATCCTGATATTAGAACTTGTATCTATCTAAAGTAATTATCAGACAGCTTTAATCTTATATTTAGAACTGCGCTGTTTTATTCTGAAAAATAAGATCCATTCTATTTAGAGATAACAGATCTTGTCTCTGTAGGTCATGGCAGTAAATGGTAGAAAATGGTAAACCCCGTACAAACACTTTTTGCTGCAGAAAACGATTCCCCTTAGACTCTTCCTTGCTTGGTCTCACAATCATAAAATGCAATCTCCTCAAAGGCATCTGCACAGAGTTTGTTTAGTCCCTTTGACTTTGCGTCATGTGAAACCACTCCACAGGTACTACCAGCATGGAAATTGGGAGCATGTTCCCCCAACATATCTCAATGCTATGTTCAACTAAGATGTCAGTTAATACAATATGTTCAACATGCACGGCCCCATTGGGATTCTGTATTCATAGAGTGCTTACCTATAACTTATGGAACTCTGAAATGAGAGGACTTTCTGCAAATCATGCACACCTACTTGGTATATGAAGCAATTGTATGAAGCTCTAAGTCAAACAAAAAGTATGCCCTCCCACATATCCAGTATTCTAGGCCTTCATGAGAATACCACCTAACAGTTTAGTTATTGACGTTATATCACAGTATATCTTTACAATGGCAAATGCATGGTGGTGACCGTATCGAGACTATTTTGGGGTATATACAATGTACAAAACTACTTGTACTAGTATCCTATATCTGCCTACATTTGTATGTTATAATTTATAGATTTAACAAAGTCCTGGTTTACAGCGTTATCATTCACCATAAAAAGCCCTTACTCTCACCCTTACTACTTTTTGGTTCACCCCTTGCCCTTGACAAATTCTCCATGGTGATGAGGCTGACGTCTACACAGATTATATCAAGTTAACACTTTCACTTGTCGTCAGCCCTGCCCCATCACTTTCACACTAAACCCCTGCTTCACACATGTGTGCCGGTATAGGTTTACACCTTCTCCTGCTTAAAGCAACATATGCCCCTCTATAAAGGGTGTGCACCCACCTCACTCAACTTAAGCAAGCCTTGTTAAATATCATATATGTACATTAGATAAAATTTTGTTTTAGATAACCTGATTTAAATAGTTGAAGGCATGAGTGCATTTCTCAATCATTTTATTTAGCATGCAGTTTACCTACCTCATTTCCTCTCCAAATTAATGCAGGGATGCTAATGGGGACTTTAGTCGGTGGCTCGCACCTTCCAAATTCACAACAAATAGCCTATGATCTTTTTTTTACAAATTGGACCACAGGATGTACCTCACTGTATCGATATGGCTTTATTTTAAATGTGTCCTTCAATCACCAACTAGATCTACTATCACTGAAATAGAACTCCCTTCGATACCAGAATCTGGGTAGATTGTAGGGTTACATGATAGAATATTTAAAATTACACCAGGTTTTAGTGCAGAGTTGTACAAGTGCACTATCTATGTTACATCTCTAAACCCTTTTGAGGAATCTTATAGATCTATAATTGTGCAATGACCAGCATGATGAATCTCAACCAGTAGTACGATTGGTGATCGTCAGAGAATCCAAAAGGGGACAAATAGTTATCTGACCCCTGACTATTGCACCCATTTACGTGTTAATGGTGAAGTGTATTGCTTTATCAAAATGAGATTCTTCACAATCAGAAATTAAGCCTTTAATGTGACCTGTCTGCCTACAGTAATATGAGTAATATGAACATTCAAAGGGACAAATGGTATTTCATCGGCGAAAGGAGGGAGAGGAAGAGGGTCTAGCAGGGATGAACTCTGGTTGAATGACTGCTAGAACGGCTTTCTGATTACTGTCATGATTAATACTTATCCAGTAATGACAAATAGAATTAGTCGACAATCTGTGTAAATATCAATTTCACATCAACTAGTTAATTGAATATAAACAGTGGCCTTTTCTTCTCTGCCTTAGCACTTAATTACTTCCTTTGGCAATCCTCAGTTTTATTCTGCAAACCTTGTCATTACCTCATTCATAACAAGGAACTCATAATTAATTTTGGTTATTTTCTATATAATCTACTCTCGGGAGCAGAACCCCAGTTGTTAGGGTCCTGGCACAGGGCAAAGTTATATGGGCGCTGTACTAGAAAAGTACCCATTTTGCTGTTTCATTTTCTAATATTGCATCAAAATAGTGCATCAAGTAGGCCTATTTGATGCAAACCTTCTTTAAGATTCTGTAAATGCTGTAATGCACGTTGCTATGAGATGTTTAGATCTTTTCTGATGAGGATTTTACCAACTTTTCTACTGAATTTCCTATCTGAAATTATTTATGAGGATTCACTGCTGCTGCGCCCAAGAATAGTACCACCCTGAAAAAGTGATACTATCCCCCACACACCCCTACGGCTCCGCCGCTGCGTCCAGAATACCAGAGGCAGCGGATAGAACCTTAATTGTAGTGGACGAGCGATAAAAGATAAACCATGTCGACAGAGTGAACATTGGCCACTGGTAAAGCCCCGGGTTAGAGTCAAATACCATAGATAGATGTTGTAAATAAGATAGAAAACCATGCTTCACTGCCTCAAACGTTTTGTTGCACATATCCAATGGGAAACATTGTATCTTTCAATTTTCAAATGTACATGATAGTGTTCAGAAGTTGTCAAGATATGTTTTACAAAATTAGAAGAGAAATCTAATCTGGATAATCATATATGTCATCTTGTACTGAGCATACGTCAAGATCCTAGTCTTTGAGATTGGTCAAGTAAAAAGTGAAAGACGGTTTACAGGAGGGGCAAGGTAATGGTCCTATGGTCCTCTTCCCATTTGGCTCCAGTTAGGGCCTTTGTTTGACAATATTTCAATTATCAAGTGATGCTTATTTGGCTTTTCAGCTTGCAACTTTGGTGTCTACAGATCATTAGGATATGTGAGGGTATCATTATCATGCATGTAGAAAATCTCAGTACATATAAGATCAATGGTTGAGAGGGGAGGGTAAAAAAAAAAGACTAGTGATAATGTTCACAATCTTTGATGTAATATAATATATTCCTGAATTGACTAGTTATTTTATCCAAGGGTTACAATTTTAGGTAATCAATTATTCACTAAGAGAAGACAATGTACCAATACCAAGAATGTTATTCATAGTAGAGCCTTTTTTGTGCCAGCATCTTTTTATGATCAATACAAAAGGCGTCATATTCTACAGTGAATCTCTTATCAGGAGGTAACTTGGTCCAAGCCACCTCCACCTTATACTCCACACTTCTTTTTGCAATCACCTTATTAGCATAAACATATTTTAGCAGCGGGCCGTTGTTCAACCTAGTAGCTCTTGCAATGGATTGCCAGTTTTCTAAGTTTGCACATTTTTTATGACCAAACTGTTGGAGGTGAAGGTGTCTCCTGTCGCTCAGGTAATCTTCTTTTGCTAGTCTGTGTATAGTGGCAGTTGATGTCAATGGGGGTAACTTCAAGCAAATCTTTAGAGCTCTGTTTTGGAGTCTTTGCAGTTTGAGTAGGGAAGCTTGGATGCTACCATCATATAAAATGTCACGATAGTCAAAAAATGGAAGAATCTAGGTTTTGTATATCAATAGGGCCTGTTCTGTACTTGTGTACTTCCTTATTCTTGCCAACATAAAAGTTTGATATCCAATCTTTTGCTTAACTTCTTCAATGTATAGATTTCAACTGTCTGTCCAGAGTAATACCCAGATATTTAAAAGACTCTCCATTTTCCAACTCATCATTACCGATTCTCATTTTAGTATCTGGCTTTACTTTCTTTAATGACTCTTTTGTACCAAAATACATGACCTTTGTTTTCTTGATATTAATTTAGAGGTGATTAAGCTAAACACATATAGATAAATACTATGGATGATGTCTGACAATAAAATATACTTAAATGAAGTGGGCAAACCTGTGAATGGCAGAGGACGCAGTTTAAACATCATACAACCACTGTTATCTTCTTTTTTTCCTTTTTTTTATGTGAGCTCTCAACCGTTATACTGCGCCTGTAAAGTGAGTTCCTCCCCTGCTGAGTGGAATTTCCCTAAAGAGTCATACAACTGTAGCAGTGAATAAAAAGAGTAATTAAATTCAGTCGATCCATGACACCCGATGCACCCAGTGCTCAATGTTAACATGGCTGTCTGCCACCCTAACATCACTCCCACGACAATCTTAGGTGCTCATCTAAAGTGCATTATAGGCTGACCTTATTTAGGAGATGCTCTTAGCTACTCATGAGTAGCACAAACTGCTCCCTTATTTTTTTAAAGATTACACACTTCCTTATCAGCACTGATCACAATGGCTAATGAAATACCCTGATTATAGCTTGTTATCATGAATTGACTGAGGCAGTCTGGCTGGCTGTGGCAGTTTTATATATGGAAGGATGGTAGTCTGTTAAATAGTTGGGGGTCAGTAGCATTTTTTGTTGTTTTTTTTTGTTTAAAAAGAAGGCAGATTCTAGGTTTGCCTAGTTTGGTGTGAGAGCCATATTGGGCTAGTTAAATTGGAGAATGCAGGAGGGGATGTTGAGTCACCAGATGGTATAGAAACTTGGGTCACTTTTTCATGCAAAGGGAATACAAGTGTTTTTCTTTTTACTGAAAATGTTTTACAATGAAACGGCTCACAATAATTATATACATTTATGCCTCATGTTAACAACAATTCTGTGATCTGCGACTGGCGTACGGTCTATTATTTCAAGGGTCTACTGCATAGGGTTCCACACTCACACACTGAAAAGTCAGTTTGATAATACTGACAGTACAGAGTCATCATACTGACGACTTAGGTAGTCAGGATGATGACCTAAAGTCGTCATTTTGACCACCTAAAGTTGTAGTTTTAGGTATTGTCAACCTGAGAACCTAAAGACGTCACTGCTGACGTGTTCCAGATCTGCCAGGTTTTCAGTGCACTCACTACGATTTGAAACTCCCAGAATTGTGGCAGGCACTCATAGAGCATCACCATGTATGACAGGAGTTATGTCAGAATTATATAGGATTTGGAAGACCTGGCGTAGCTCTGCAGCCACAAGTGAAGGGCACTATTGACACCCTCATGTAGAGTCTCGCTATCAGTTGAGGCAAGCCAAATTAAAGCATGTTATGTAATATCCTCCAAAACCCTATGGGTTCCTGATTCTTATCTTGAGCTATTTTCAAGTATCAGACTTGGGATCATTTTAATTGTATTTAGTTTATAGGATACCTTGTAAATCATGCCTTTAGCCACCGCATATGACTTGTATATTGTTATGAAAGATTTTCTCATTGCTGTTCATGCACAATCTATCTTTAACAGGTTAATTGCTGTCAGCAAACATGCTAGAATTGATACTAGTAGTATATAGGGGCAAAGTCAGCACATAGGAACAGCTACTGAAAGTAATTTGACATATTTATGAGCCGGAAGTGTCCTAGTTTTGAGACCGGAAGTGACCATAGTGGGCATGTGACCTACTTTCTTGAGCTCTGATTGGCTGAGAGATAATTTATGCAAATTTTATTGTTGCCATGACCACGCCCATGACTATATATATGGGCATATGACCTAGATTTTTCTCACAGTAGTATAAACAAATGTTAGGAAGTGTTTATCATCAACAACAGGGGGGTGGGTAGGTAGGGGTAGGTAGGGGTAGGTAGGCATAGGTAGGGGTAGGTAGGGGTAGATAGGGGTAGGTAGGAGTAGGTAGGTTTATATAGGGTGTGTGTGTGTTATACACATGCATGTGTGGCCTTCCCCCACAAAATACTTAAGGGGTCCCCATAGCCTACCCTACCCTACCCTACTATACTTTCTACCTAACCTATTCTATTCTATCCAGTAACCAGCTGACCAACCTGCTGCCGATAAAGTGGGTATATCATGGGGAACAATGGTCACCAGTCCTAGAGAGTACCTCAACAGTCTAGCTATTACTACTACATTTTTCCTATCCTATAGTGATAGGCTCACTGGTATAGCCAGTTCTCCCAAAGCAAGTTCTGTCAAGTATAGCATCTGCCCCGATATCACTTGGGCCATGTGCCCCTGGCATGTTAATGATACCGCCACTTCCTTGACCAGCGGCTCCCCTATAGATCATTGAAAGACATGGTCGACAGGGACGCTGCAGGTGTCCAGATGGATTACTTTGTTCATGGGGTCTGATAAAAACTCCAAGTATATTCCATCCGGTACTCTCTTCCTCTTTATTTGTCTGACTTTCCTAATTAAGTATATGGTTACTAGTATTAATACTACCATATTAACTTAGGTTGCTTAGGTCCTGGCAATTCCTCTCATATCGGCTCTGGTTTTCCTGAAGACGGTTATAACTGCTGCAGTTATGGTCTGTTGCCTCTTGCATCCTATGCTTTAGAGTTAGTAGACTATCTTCCATCCCTGCACACAGTAATGCCTTTTCACCTTCACCGTATTGTTAGTTTCCAGTGCCTTCTGCTCTAATAGGTCCCTAACGTTGACTGGCAGCTAAAACCTGTTTCAGTGTTGCCACTCTCCTGCCATTAATCATTGCCACCACCCATTTGTGATCTAACTTTCCCATTTTCAACAGTTCATTTGTTGAGAAATGAACCTTGGTTTTTAATACCTTTTCAGCACATCCTTTTAGACTATACGGCATCCAGGAACCTGCCGTGAGAAAGGCACAATCACACGCCACTTCTATTACACTGCAGTGATGGATGGTGATGATTCGTGGGGGTTGCGACCCACACAAGAGTTGCCCCTCTAGTTCTGGTCCCGTGATGAACACCTTGTTATCTCCAATTACCATTGCCATTGACGGAAAAATGGGACGTACCACATAATGTATGTCACAAAGTGTCTGGATTACTGACTGGTCGTTCCTGATGAGTGCAGTTATACATATATCTTCTCTCACTTTCCGCATGTGGGGCACATTTGGACAAAATTGGTATGGTTTTTCCAATTCAGTTTGATTATGTGACCACTGGTGTGGCGATATAATATGTCTCTGACCTGGATATAGCGATTTTGTTTGGTAATCCCGCTATCATGGTACCATCTGTTTGCCTTTAATTCTAATTGGTACTTGGAAAGTTACCACCTGATACATTGAAAATGTGTTCACCATTCATCACTGGGATATTCACTGTTAAATATGTTTTCCTCTATCCTGGTAGCATGTAACTATGGCATTCTCGTAATAGTAATCTGGCTCTATGAAGGTCACTGAGTATTTTGGGTAATTCTTACTTAGGTATAGGGCTCTTTTGAATGTCTTTTGGTGAGATAAGTCTTGGTGAAATTTTGTGTTTAATAGCTTCTCTTATTTCCTCGACGAGTGTAGCTGTTCATGAAAAAAAAGTAAAGAATCGTAAAAAAATGAAAAAGCATATCCAGTTTGGTTCTTAATACGACATGACTGAAAGATAGACATGTCAAACAGGGTGTCAGTGTTCTGGAATTTTAATATTTCCGCATGTGCTGTGAACAATACCCTCTGTTGTAGTAGGGTTTTATCCAGCTCTATCTGCTCTTTCTTGAGATTTTCATCCCCCTTTGTGGTGAGCTCTCTTAGCATTTTATAAATTTTCCTCTGTGTCCCCTTCATGATGTCAATTTTTTCTCAAACTGCCTCCACATCATTTGTCCTAGCAATTTCAAAAATGTGGTAGGTGAATTCTAAGAAAACATTAAGTACTGGAATGCCCGCTCTCTCTCTCGTCTAGTAGTCTTGTTTTTTACCGGTATCAACTCGAGTGTGTCACACATGATTGCCTGCCATACCCTTATCATTTCCTGGTTAGCTGGGTCCAACCATTCTTCAATAAGTTTTATTATCTTGCATATCCCAGAGTAGTATATAGGGGCAAACTCAGCACATAGGAACAGTTACTGAAATCGATTTGACCTACTTATAAACCGGAAGTTACCTAGTTTTGAGACCGGAAGTGACCATATATGGGCATGTGACCTACTTTCTCTAGGTCTGATTGGCTGAGACCTATGATGTCATCATGTGATGATCACATAATCACAACAACAATGTAAACAAAAACAGACCGACCATGTGGTCTACTACGTGGTCGACCACATGGTTGGCATGGCCAGCACAGCAGAAAACATAAACAAAAACAAACGGAGTCTTGCCCAAGGTACTCACACTGCCTGCTGCTGTAGCAGCTGACTGCATCTTGTTTATTTCTATAGTCATCATGAGGTGTGGTTGCACCCTTTGTTTTGTGCCTACAACGTTTCTACTATGCTGCTAACACATGTGAAAAAAACAACTTGAAGGTTTTTTTTCATTTTTCTCACTTTTTATTTTCACTACAAAAAAGGGGTTACACACACACACATTCTACAGCTATATGCTAATACAGTTTTTAGTACAGTTCCAAGACCATCCCGATTTTGCTCCTGCTGGGCTTTCACATTCCAACACTCACACTTTTTCCTCTAATGTTGTCACCATTTTCACCAGCTTGTATATGAGTTCCAGGACTAGTTCCACTACCACTTTTATTTGTTGCACGTCGTTGCCCATGTCCATGTCACCAATCCTTACATGTGTACGATGCCCCGTGCAAACTACATCCTCATCCATGGTTGGACTATTTTGTCCATTAGGATTTTCGGTAGTTGAGAGAAGGTTTTGACTGTGTGAGAGGGGTCCAGGCTTCAACATGCCTCTATGAAAAAGTGGATGCAGTGAGCCCCACTGGTTTTGATGTACAGGTTTGTAAAGTTGCGTTCTGTTGAAGCTTCCATGCCCGTCTGACAATTTCAACAAGATCTTGCAATGATATATAGTTAGAGGTGGGATCAAAGTAGAACGCTTGACCGTTTTCTTTCATGTAGAAAGCCACCCAATGTTGACCTGGTTCAGAACTAGGGTCAGTGTTGCTTACGAAGCATGTGGAGGGTTTCAGGGTTTTAGGACATTGGTCACTGGAAAAAGTTCCCAGGTAGTGTCTTTGTGTGTGCGGGTGTCTTTTTCAACACGGCGGTAATTCCCAGTTCTTGTGATGTGAGTTGGATGTTGTTGTCCTAGAAGGAATACAGGATGGCCGAAATGGCGTGGGTGGTGGGAGTAGCAAACCAGAGCACTATGCTTAGTTTTCCTTGTTTGATGCGGTTGATGCGAGAATCTTCTGGAGTTCTGTCCGGAGTTAGGTCGAATATGAAGAACAAGTGCCCATCCATGAACTCCTTCAGAGAGATGTCACAGTTTTGCCCGAGTGCTTAGAGACCGTTGTCAGTGTATATTTGGTGGTAAGCTCTTATGCAGTTGTCAGTGTCGAAAGCCGCTCTCAGTTCAAACTTTTGATCTTCGAATCTGAGAGCGACCTCCTTCAGGTTGAAGTGCCTATAGTAGAACGGTTTTGCTGCCTGCTGAAGCTGTTTCTTTGACCATAGCCAAGACCACATGGGTGGGGATTTGACTGGTGTCCGGTTGAGTCCACCTGTAGTCTCGCAAACCACCGTCTAGTGTGTGATTGGTCACTTTACACCTTGATATGTAGTAGTTGAATGGCCCAAACTGCGGATCGACGAGTGTCGACCACCTAGTCAATGACTGTCATCTGCTTGATGCTCATTTCTGCTTTGGTTATCTTGATCCAAAACTCTTGGTCTGCAGCTTGCATCATGTAAAATTTGGGATCGTTCTACTCAAAGATGATTTTTATTTCACAGTGGGGCGTTAATTTCTTGCACTGTCTGATTAGGTTTCTTTGGCTTCTTTGTTGTTGGTCAAGGTGTCCAGAAGGTGAGAATTGTAAGGGTATTCCTCGTTATTTCCTGTCACATTCTCACCATTGATGAGTAGTTGACACGAAGGAAACAGAGCGTGAGCAATGTTGTTGACCAGTGAGGCCTTGTCGGTCGCTGCCAGATGGGTAGTTCCCTCTGCGTCTACCACTTCCAATTCCAGGTACAGTTCGGCTTCACTCAGGTCTTTGTACAGGGCGGTGGCTTTGAACATAAAGTCGAAACTTCCGCGTGTACAGTGAGCGCATTGTTCTGGGCTTTGATGATAGTTTGATTTTTGATGATGTCCTTCTCAGTAATAGGCAGAGCGTGAAGGTCCAACTCTCCCAGGGCACACACCCGGCTCTTACGGTTGGGCTATTACAGGTGAAGTGGAAAGAGGGGTTCTATGTGCTAAAGTTGCGTCTCAAATAAATCTTAAATATAGTTGTTATTCCGGATTTCCACAGCACTAAGATTGGGGAATCAACAGGGCTCGACAAATCAGTTTGGAGACTGTGCCCACTGGGCACAAGGGCAAAAAAAAAGTTTGCGCCAGCAGACAAGCTCTGTGTCCACGACCTTTTCTTTCGATACTAAAAGTAACATATTTAGCTGAATGGCACACATATGGTTTTATGAAAAGGATTTTATTTCACCCCATCTCTAGTGAAACAAGCTTCAGAGACTTCTACACCTAGATAATCGCAGCAGCGTTGCATTGTGCTGATGTCGTAAGTAGCTTTTGCCCATTGGGCACAACTTGAAAAATGTTTTGTGCCCAGTGAATCTTTTTCTGAGTCACAGGCATTGGGCACAGGGATTCGTCAAGCCCTGATCAAGTGGTACAGCCATGTCTAAGTCCCACAGCCCATTAGGGAAAGAAGACACAAATGGGTAGTTCATCTCCAAGGGTTTTTATTCACATACATTCTGAATTTCCAATCTCCAACAATTCAATAGTCATTCGATGGTTTTCATAACAATGAGCTCCAATACTTAATCAAAACTCCATCATATTTCCAAAATAACATCATGACTCCAATAAACATGATACACAATCTCCATAACTGCTGACCAACTCATCAATTGCTTACTGGGGTTTATTGCACGACCTCTGTGATTTTTGGTGCTTTTTCTGGATATTCCCATTCTGATACCTGTCAATACTGCAGGTCTTAGGAGTGCTGATATCCATGGATATCGGCACTCCATGGAAATTAGCACTCCTTACATGTCACATGTCCTAACATGTCATATGTCCTAACATGTCATATGTTACATGTTAAAACCTACAAACTTGTAATGACCAGGGTAGGGGTTGAACCTGCAGTCTCCTGATCCCTAATCCAACTCCCTATGCATTGCGCCACAGGGACTGACGAGAAGTGGTTGGCTAGAACCAGGTCTTGATATGATACAAAGCCCGGGGAGGTTACTCACATATAACTACTATACATTAAAAGTTTGGCAGTCTGGGTTGTGACCCCCCAGCTTTGTCGCTGCTGCTGCCATAACCACGACGACTGCAGGATGCGTTCAGAGCAAACCAACAGCTGCCGGGCGCAGAGGTGTATGACCCGGTGGTCTAGTGGTTAGCGTATTGCGCCCTGCTGCTAGAGGAAGGCGGGACCAGTCCCGGTCCCGGCGAATCTTTTTTTTTGCGTCCAAACCAAACCAACGGCAGCCAGGAGCTGAGGTATGTGTACTGATATTGTACATACACTATGGTAGGCTTCGAGTCCCAGGGAGGGGGAATTTTTGTTTTCAACTTTATTTATTGATATTCTATTGAATATTTATTGATTTTTTATTGAATAATCGTGTAATAAAGACAGTAAGGAATGGGCTAACAGTGTATTGTAGGATATCGTAACGATATCCTACGATACACTGAATGCATTCGATTATTACCATGAGTACCAACAATACCATTCTCCTTTGCTAGTGGGCCACTCGTTACAATATCCTACGATACACTGAATGCATTCAATTATTACCATGAGTACCAACAATACCATTCTCCTTTGCTAGTGGGCCACTCGTTACGATATCCTACGATACACTGAATGCATTCGATTATTACCATGAGTACCAACAATACCATTCTCCTTTGCTAGTGATGACAAGTTCTTAGTCCAGTAGATATATCATTATGATTGGCACATCTGGCGGCAAGCATGTAAGTTATTCAGTAGGTACACCAATTATAGCTCAAGACACACCACAGAATTCATGTCCAGATAAGTGCATTTTGTCGCAAAGGCATGAGCCATACCCTATATGTCGTCGCCTTAGTGCAACAAGGTTGTAACAAGGTAGTTTCCTTCTATTTTAAAATCTATTAGCCCATATCTACCTTCTATTGAAGTACTGAAGCTCTGTATATGATATGTGTCTCTAGGCATAGATACAATAAGGTTCGATCAACTGAGTGCTATAGTAATTGCAACACTTCTTTTGCCTCTAATGTAAAACTCGAAATATGCAGATACAACCTTGTTGCACTGAGGTGACAATATACTCCTTAGAGA
The DNA here is from genome assembly GCA_949317995.1 of Acholoe squamosa. NCBI lineage: Eukaryota > Metazoa > Annelida > Polychaeta > Phyllodocida > Polynoidae > Acholoe > Acholoe squamosa. The sequence goes on from OX439044.1 coordinate 16,411,086, forward strand.
ATGGCCCTGCAGTAGTACACCCAGGCCTGGGGCAGTAGCTGCCATAAGGTTTGAGGGAGTGCAGCCCCTCTGTGCACCGTATGTTCACTCTGCCACCACAGCTACTACAGGGTAACTGACAGAAATCGGATCCCTCCAAAAACAGACTAAAAGGTCCATAACTATTTCGTTTTACAATGGATCTTCACAATTTTCTACCTATTACAATTTCTGCAAGATATCTTTCTATCAACATAACTTTCATATCAATATTTTGATTATTTCTATTTTGGACCAAACTCACTACTATAGGGCAGCTACAGACCTACTGAGTTAATGTGTAGGCCTACAATGGATATATATAGGCTCACTTGACATTTACCTAACCACATGTTTTTTCTTGATGGTACAAGATAGGAGGACAATAATAGATGTGCTATTATACAAACAATATTCTAATTTCTGTAGTCTTGAAAAGAAGGGACTTGTATTTGGTTTGTTTAGTCAATTTGGTCTGTGGGTTTGCACCTCTTTCTTATTATGATAGGCCTACAGAAATTAGGAACTAAACAATGATATCTGCAAATATCTGGAATACATCTGTCTTATGCGACTTTTATGTAATACATACGTAAGTATATATGGTGTATGTGATGTATGTTAAGCTGTCACCAACCTGAAAGAAAGCATTACAAAGAGCGAAACCCATTTTTTTGCCTCATATTAGGAGTAGAAATATTCTTCAAAAATGATGTTTCCACTTAGAAATGGGTTCAGCATAGTCAAAACACCCTGCACACAAATTTGCATGCTTGCCGCCAGATGTGCCAATGTTGGCTGAAATAGGGGCTATATCTATCTTACAATCGAGTAGGGGTAGGGAGAGAGAGAGCCAAGGACAAAGAGCAAGCTTGAGAGAACCTTCTCTCCATTTTAGGTTTCCAATCCCTGATCTAAATTCAGACAGCACTCCTGTAGTTTTAACCATCCACATGGCAAGTCCTTGAAATTTTCTATTTGCAAAGCTGTCAAATATAAATATTGTCCCCTTTGATTCCAGGTCGAACTGTTAATCCCAGATGTCTTGAGCACAATTCGCGCTCCCTCATCTCTACACAGGCCTTATATACTCACTGGTTACCGATTTTTTTGGCTTTTCTCCATCGGACACCATTTGGACTTTCACCTTTGACGCTGCTCTTGAGGATTAGTTAGAGTGGGATTCAGGCTTCAACCCATAAGGACATAATCTCAGCTACCAAGGCAACCGCCTCCCAGATCCTGGCCGATACACCCTTGCATACCGATACCCTAACGGAGTGTATGGTGTTGCTGGCAACCCGTAACCGCATCTAGGGGTATGTTTGGGATTTTGACCTGGCCAGAAGTCGTATGACGTCACACTGGAGACAAAAGTTTATGTCACCGCAGTTCCTCAGGGCAGTGTCAGGACATGGTTTCAGATGATATCTCATCTGAATCTAATGCTGTCCGGCGCCCGTCAGGAATGTAAAATTAAAAATATTTAGGATTAATAGTGAATCAAATAATCAAACTCCAAGCTCTTATAGAACTAGAAACAATTAAAGGGCTAAGGATAGTGTCCCTATGCCACCTGTCGAACCCCGGGAACTGCGATGGTGTCAACATTTGTGTCCATGGAAGGCCAGGTCGATTCTCCAAGCATGCACCCTTTTGCCCCATAACCCCATAAGAATATACATGTCACAGGAGGCATCTCTAATACCTCATAGAATTTTACCCATGTAGTGATCACTTCTTAATTCTATAGGGGTGTAACGCCCACAGTTCTGATAGGGTCAAACATGCACCCACTCGACCTACAGGGGTGTATTTTTCTACCAACCAGTTATTGCAGACACTGAACACTCGTCGGACCTTGTTCCCTCAGACTGTTCACCTACACCACTCCAATCTTTGTGTTATTTCCAACTTTTTATTAATACCATTGATTCCACGGCTCCAGCACTCTAGTTACTCTGCCGAGACGATGCGGCTCTAGTATAGACTACAATACTAGTTTATTATTTTCACACTAGCTATTGAACCATTTTTATATCGAGTATATTTCGTTTTCTCAGAGTTCCCTCTTACTCAGGGTGTATGAGACTCATCTTTTCGCTCTATTTAAAACAGAGTACCACATCCCTTCTGCTGCTTTCTCTTCTTCAGTGCACATCCTTTACCTACGCTGGTCGCACATCGTTTGGCTGGAATGGGCTGAGAAAGCATGTTTATGTACCCCTTGGCTGTTGTGTTGGCCCTCTGCAGAAGTTGTTGACCTGTTGCTTTGCTCCTGTCTGCAACACTTCACTTGAAGTTCTTTCCTGCTATGATGTCAGACAGTACTTCCGTTCCGGTGGTCAAAAGAGCTTTTCCGGCTGTCTTGGTGGCAGAGCAACTAACAGACGACAACAGGGGAACAGCACTTAGAAAAAGTTCCGATATGATAGAGCCTAGCCAGTGACCTTTCTGTCTGCCTACTCCTCTGTAGGCTGGCGCTAAACCGTATCAGAACTGAGACTTGTAGTAGTGATGCATGACGGTTTCAAGCTTGCAGAGGTTGGAAAGCTAGTACCACCTTCACTTGCCCTGGTTTGAATAGGATGGGTTGCCCAGTATTGTCCCTTAAGTAGATTCCTATTTGCCTGAAGGTCCTATTGTCGACAGGGTAGTAGTTCAAGTTCTGGAAGCTTAACGTAAGCGTGTCGCCCATCATGGGATTCATGGCGAAAGAGCCCAAGAGAGGTGCTTCCTTGTCGCCTACCAGACTGTGTTTCACTATGTCTGAGTAGACATAGATTTGACGCGACCTGAAGAAAACTTCCACCACGTAGGGATTTTACGTTTCTCCACTCCAGAAGGTGCTACCCTCGAAAGGGAAACAGTGCATTTCATGGTGTAAATGTCATAGAAAAAAACGATGACCCTGCTGTTTTTAAACTTTCCACCACTTTGGGAAAGTTGTCTGCTAAGAATTTGTGCAGGTAGTTCAAAAGGTGCCAGTTGTTCAAGAAAGCCGGTTTCAAGACCAAGACGTGATAATGGCTCTGGAACGACCAAAGCATATCCACTAGCGGCACAAGGTCTTTGAAAGCGAGGTGTGACTTGACTGACAAACAATCTTAGTAGGTGAGGCGAGGGCGTTCGCCATATGCATTCAGGTTTTTGAAGCGAGTGGCGGCTTTTTCACCTTTTTCTCGCTGACTGGTTGGTTCCTCCTTTTTTTCCCCTCACTCTTTTTTGCTGCCTCCTTCTCACTAGGTGGGGTAGCAGCATTTTCCACAGGGCGAGCGGGAGGCAGCACGTCATCTCGTTAAGACGACCCCACGCCTGATACAGTTCTGGAGGGCGATTTCGTTTGAATTAGTGAAATCTTCATCAAAACCCTTTGATGTCTTTTCCCTCCTTGCGGAGAGAAGAAGGGCATTCGTTTGTTCAAGACTCCCATGGTCAACTTGAGGGAAACATCTAAGTCGTCGCCTTGGATGAGGAGCAAAGTTTCTTCCGTCACATTGTACCAAACAGTGGGACAGGATTTTTTTTTTCTTTTTTTTTTGGACTTGCTCATTGCATTAATGAACTGCTATGTTCATTTAAATAATGCTATAGAGCAAACCAAGTTTTATTGATTTTTCAAAGGACAGTCACAAATGAAACAGTACAATAACATCATAGATCTTGACAAATGTCAATATGAACTAAATCAGGAGATGGAGAAGAAATAGGGGCTGGCAATATTCACACAACAGGTTATCAACATAGTTAGTACAGACAAACATACTTAAAGCAAAATAGATAGAAGGATAATAATGTGTCATACATAGTGATTTGTGCCTCTACACGTTATTTCAGTATGTCATGATTACAGCTAGATACATCTTGTTTTGAGTTCAAATAAGTGATAATTCAAGTGTTATACTGCTGTTATATGCATATGGGAACATCAACAATATCAATATGGATATAAACATGAAAAGGGATATGAAAATGAATATGAAGCGGCGCGGTTTCTACACCTGCTTCTTATTGTCGATTATAACCCAATTTCAGGTTCAACCTTATATTTTCTATCTTCATCACACCCTCCCTGAATTTTACCTTTGTGGTGGCTCTCTGAATCTCCTCAGGTAGAGTATTCCAGAGAGCCACTCCTCTATAACATGGCAATCTTTTATAGTGTCTAGTAACAACCCTAGGTAGTTCAAAGACAATCTTCTTTTAAGGCCTTGTATTATAGGATTGTGGTCTATTTAATACTGTCTTTGATTTCTTATACATTAGGCATAATAATAGCATGTCAAATCTTTTCTCTAACACTGAAACCTTACAAATTTCATGCAACTCCTTAACACTATACCATCTAATAATGCATTTCAGACAAACTCTAAGAGCTCTATTTGCAGGTGTTGTAATGCTGCAAGACCATCCTCATTACAACTGGTACTTATGAATGAACAATATTCTATAATCAGTCTGATTGTACAACAGTATATCTTTACACTTTGCTCTTGTGTCAAAAACTTTCTTAACTTAGCAAACCTAAAAAGTTTATTGCATACATTCCTCTTAATAATTTTAATCTGTTTATCAAAACTAAGTTTACTATCAATATGTACACCTAGGTATGGAAAGAAGGTGACAGTTTGCACAGTGCTGCCATTGAAGTCTATAGTAGAATCCAGACATCTTTTAAATTTATGATCACTACAAAACCACATAAATTTTGTTTTACTTGGATTTACTGTTAGTCTGTTTTCGATAACCCAATATTTAAAGTTAATTACATCCTCATTCAAATTCTCAGTAACCAAGTCTACATCTTTGTTAGAACTATAAATCACAATGTCATCAGCATACAGTTTAATCTTGAATTTTTTTAAGACCTTAGCAACATCATCAATATATAGGACAAACAACAGGTGACCTAAAACTGATCCTTGAGGAACACCGTAATCAATATCTTGGTTTGAGGACAATTTATTACCATAGCTAGTTCGTTGTTTTCTATTTTCCAGGTAACTTTTAAACCATAGAAAATTAGATTTACTCAAACCAAGTTGACTGAGTTTAATAAGCAATTTTGAATGTATTACACTATCAAATGCTTTAGTAAATGAGTGAATTGATTTATCAACAACAATAATGCACAATGTAGTATATCTCCTCTTATTCCGTCTATGCATGATGACTTATTTTTATCAATTTCCTTCATAGCAAAGTGAACATCCCACTTATTAACCTTTATATTCTGATCTACAAAGTTTTCATTTGCCAATAGTTCATCTATATCCAGATTATTATCCACAAGACATTGATCAGTTCCAACAGCAGCAATATGCAGATCCTTACCAATATTACAAAAATAGTCATTTACATATTCACATACATCATTAGAAGTTACATCTGCACCAGTTATATGATGTTTCATGTCTGGATACACACTAGAAATTGAATTTTTAAACAAGTCATTTATGTGTTTCCAGAATTTTTTTTGGGATTACCATAGCATTGTTGCAACTTTTGCATAACACCACCAATTTGATTTGCTTTAATTTTCTTTCTAATTTTTCTTTGACAATCCTTTATGGCTTGCTTTTCCTGAGCACCTTTATTGGCACTATAGAGACGTAACCATCCTTCTCTTTCAAATACCAAATCCATAACTTCATCATCAATCCATGATTTCCTACTTTTTTTAATGTGTCGTTCAACAAGAGGGTGAAAAGTGTCCAAATACTCGATTAAAGAAGTCAATAACATATCCCATAATATATCAGGATCATCCGGTCCATCGAGACCCCTACTTTCTCATGAGAAACGAGCGAGACTTTTAGGACTGCATGGAACACATAAGGAGTCAAGTCAGAGAGGACACACTTCGACCCTCTACCAAATGGCATGTTGTCGCCAATTTCAATGCCAATATCACCTTCTTGAGAGCTTCAGTGGAGGGACTCTTACTGGATAAGTTAAACTCGATCTGTCCAGGTTTAAGGCAGAGAGGCATGATACACTTTCACAGAGAGCCAAAGAGTAAAAGACCTTACAATGATCATTTGTGTTTCCTTCGATGCCTGTCCTATCACAAGTACCTCTCTCTGAAACACACTGAACCACTTTTCCACCAAGCCTATCTAGAGGTGAATGCAAAAACCTTCAAAGGCATAAGCTTAGAGGACTTGGACAGACTAGAGAATCTTTTCAAGGTCCATGTAAGAATATTTTCTCTCAGATGGTCGGGAAAGAAAAAAGAGAGAACCATCCGTGTGGAGAGAAGTAAACGGTGTTACAGGATAAAACGTCATGAACCTCAATCTCTACGATTCTCACATCAGCCTCATAACGAACATGGGTCGGTACGGTCAAATTTACCCCTGCAAGCTATGTCAAAAGCTGTTCACTAGAGTTTACTCTCTCAAGAGGCATAGGGGTGTGAAAAAAAGTTGCACCAGAGTGACTTTCAGGTGCAAAGGGTCATCTAAAAACCTGCCAGATCTGTTTTTCTTTTTTAACTCTTGGAGGAGTTGGGCATAAAAAAAAAACCTCGGAGTTGAAAATATACCCATATAAAATAGTCTTTGACTTTGAAAGTTTCTTTGTGAAGCATCATGTTCAAGGAAAAGAAGCCAACAACACCATTATCAAAAAAGACCACGTTTCGGCCAGTGTTGCTTCAGATTTCCCCGGTTACACCACGCCAGTGTGTTTTTGTGCGGCATTCTAACAGACATGACGTTCCCCTGATGCAGTCGGTTCTAGAACACAAAAACACTTTAGGTCGAAACATAGGCGCTGCAGTGAAAGACAGTTTCAGAGAAATACTGGACAAGTTGATAGAGAGGGAAAAAAACATGGAGCATAAAGCTTGTCAGGTTTTCGACTCGGTGAGAAAAAAAAAACACGTGCAGAAACCATGAAAAAGAAACTGCTCTCCTACATTGAAGAGGTGCCAGTCATTGGATTTAACTCGGGAAAATACGACCTGAACTTGATAAAGAAAGTGTTTCACTCCTTCTTTTTGAAATAGGACAAACAAGAAGTGAAAACCATCAAAAGGTGTAACCAGGACATAGCGGTTTACACTGAAAACCTGTTGTTCCTAGATCTCTTCAACTACCAGGCTATTCTTACGCCAACTACCTGAAAACCTTCCTCAAAGGGAAAGCCGCCAAGGGCTATTTCCCCTATGAGTGGACGGACGACGTGCAAAAGTTGGAAAACAACAACTGTCGCCCAGAATGGCTTTCTACAGTTCTCTGACGGGCATGTGTATATTGCGCGAGGAGTATGAAACTTGCCAATGTGCATGGTCAGAACACACAGGGGGAGGAAAAGGGGGAGATTCAGTCCATTAGGGACTACTTGGTGTATTACAACAACTTGGACATGGCTCCCTTCGTGGGAGCTGTCAATGAACACAGTAAGTTTTTCATACAGCGAGGTGTAGACATGTTCAAAGACGGCTTGACCTTGCCTGGTGGTATTTCAAAGTTCCTCTTTGAAAAGATTTCTCCTAGTGCCGCACCGTTCATTCTGTTGGCGCACAAGAAAAGGATGTGCATGACTTGCTGAGAAAGAACCTTGTGGACAAAATCGAATAAGGGAGAGAAAATACGGGGCAGTGAGGTGTGCAGACACACAACTTTTGAGCAGTCTGCAGCCAACGGGTCAGCTATTCCGCCATGGAATGTTTGCGCTACCGATCCCTTGTCGAGGACAAGAAAAAACTGCACCAATACAATTACGGCAAGGTGAGCATCGGGAGGAAACTCGTCAGAGTAAACGGCTTCTCACCTACAGACAAGACCGTTTATCAATTCCACGGTTGTTATTGGTACAGTCACTTGTGTTGTTTGACCAAGTCTACTCTTAAATCTCCTGACAGGCAAGCATGGTTGGAAAAAAAGGCCAAGAACACAGCTCAAGTCACTGCCTACCTCAAGTCATTAGGGAACAAAATGGTGGAAAAGTATGAATGTCAATGGCTGAAAATAAGAGAGAGCGAAGAATGCAAGGCAAAAAAGGAGCAGTGGGTCATGAAAAGACCACCTTGTTTGGGTAATGACTCCCATTTTCAAGAACTGTTCGGTGAAAAGGGAAGATGTGGGCGATCACATGCGGCACTTCTTAGAAGCTGTGGGTAAGTTGAAACAACCTCAACAACAGCTTACAGGAAGTTATCACGCTTAGAAAATCCTCTTTGGCACGCCTCTCTTAAAGTGGTACATGAAAAAGGGATTAGGTGTACTTAGTGGTAGAATACACATTGGAAAAAACATTAAGAAGTGACCACGGCTAGGAGAAAGGGTGACAACAATGTCGACTGCAAATTTCTTTCAGACCTTTATAATCTTCTCGAACACAGGTCTTATAGTAAAACCATATGCAACAAGCAAAACTTTCTTCAAACACAGTACACATCTCCTGCCAAACCCAAACGGTTAGCTTTACACTGGTCTGTTCAAGAGGTGCAAGACATCAGTGCAAACACTGTTGAACTTTCTTGCCTGCCCACCACCATCACCTACGACCTCCCTGTGCAAATATAGAGGAGCAGCAAAGGGGGTCCTCAGGGGTCATTTAATTCTTAGGATTACTGAAAGCTACAACATGGTTTTTTATGTTGATCTGTCTGGGTAGGTAAAAGGGACAACGTGGGTGTGAACTCTGCACTTCTATGCAGTTATCTCTTCTAATCATAGGTCCCTTTTTTAGGGTAGGAAAACATACAAATCCATCTGTTCTTACTTAATATTGATGTTATAAAAATTCTGATGGTTCCCACCCCTTAAAATAGACCCAAGGAAAATGCTGATGTCTTCTATTTGTTGCTAGGACAAGCGGATACCTAGCAACATCCACTTTTACCTAGCAATAAGTCCTTTCCGAGACATCTATTGATTGAATTTCTAATGGTATCTAGCCCCCTAAATAATGAAAAGTGAGGAGATGCGGGAGCGAAGTAAGCAGACGCGGCCAAAACATAGTAAATCTTCATTATCATCAATAAAAATCATAAATAAGCAGTATTATCATTTATAAAAGACTCATTCTATTGTACTCTGTCTATATATCACATGTTGCATCTTTTTTATCCTTTGTGCACTTCATATATCTGTGAAAATATTTCTGAATAAAGTTGTTGAAATTAGTTTTGTCTTTGTTTCAGTCTTTTTCATGTTCTTCTCACCTATATTAAGGAGTGTAAAGCAGTAATTGAAAGCCTACACATGTGTACTATACACTAAAATCACTTTGGTTTCCATGAAGATACATTGGAAATTCATTATGTCCCTATGTTTGATTAAAACTCTAACATTTCTCTTATACATATCCAAGGTACATAACTTAGAGTAATTATTTTTGCCTTTACATGCATAGAAAATTGTACTTTTCCCCCAGTTTTATGGGCTTAACCTTCAGGAAAGTGAAAAAAGATCATGCATTTTACATTTGACACCCTGACATTTGCCACCATCACATATTTAACATGCCATAATGCAGTCATTCTAGGCCTACATATGCTTCATTTACATTTAGATCACTTTGGTTGCCATGGAGTGGAATAAGAAATTCATTATACCTCTATATCAAGCATGTACACACTGTAATAGAAGTGAGCAGACGCGGTCCTGACGACATTGGATTTCTATGGAAAGTGCATACTATACTGTGACCACCCTTGACATTGGAGAATTGATTCAGACCAACGGTTTTCTTTCCCATATCCAAGGTAATAACTTAGAGTAATTATTTTTGCCTTTACATGCATAGAAAATTGTATTTTTCCCCCAGTCTTATTGGCTAAACCTTCAGCAAAGTGAAGAATTCATGCATTTTTTACATTTGAAAAGCTAGCATTTGCCACCATCACATATTTAACATGCCATAACACAGTCATTATATGCCTACATATATTTCATTTATATTAAGATCACTTTGGTTGCGATGGAGAGGCATGAGAAGGCATTATACCTCTATAGATGCAGTATCACCAAAGTGAGCAGACGCGGTCCACTCGGTGATAGATTTAAAATATATACTTATATAATATATATATGCATGATGTTGTCTCTTTCCTTTAACCATTTTACAAGCAAGTAGTATGCCAAGAGGTATTGCCAAGGTTTACGTGAAGAGCTGGGTCAGAGGAGCGAACCTTATAATTTGTATTTCTTGACAAAGGCAAGACTTACAGTGTCAAACACTGGCCAGTCATCACTGGAAGTGTCACCATCGCCATCCTCATCATCAATGAGGGCCTCATTAACCTCCTGCCCTTCCCGTCGAACCTTGGCAACACCCCTGGCAATAGCTCTTGTCCTTGAAGTGGGAGGGTCAAAAGCAGGGTCTTCGTCTGAGTCCTCGTCATCAACGTCTGCCATTGCTGCCTCTGCTGCCTGACTATGCCTCCTCTTTGGCCGACTTGGTCCTTCTCGTAATGACTCTATAAAGTGAGTGTAAGTGGCAACCTCTTCATCAGAGCTGAAAACTTCCTTCATCACTGCTGCCTGGTTTGACCTTGGCAGGTCATCGGGGTCGGAGTCAACATAGTCGTCCAAGTCGTCTGACTCAGAATCTGAAGGAGTATTAGCGGCAGCAGTGGGCAACTCTGACCTCTTCAATGTAGATTTTTTCTTTGTTGGTTTTTTCTTTTTAGCTTTGTGTACCAGTTTAGCTGGGTCCCACTCTTGGCATTCTGGCAGCAAATCTTCCTCCCAGCAGCATTCCTCACAACAGGAGGTCACCCGGAGATACAATGGTTGCGTGGTGGTATTGCATCAGACCGTTGACAGATGGAGACTTGCAAGATTTGACTAGGGTAGCACACTTGAGCACCTCCCTCTCATCTGTTTGCAGCAATTTTATTTTAGTTGTCTGCGGGGCGACACTTTGGAAAAAGTCATTAGCTGTTTGGATTTCTCCTACAGACTTGATGACTCTGTCGGCGAGCCCTTTCAGAGCTCCTCCCACACCGTCACAGGGACCTTTACCATGTCCTGCCTCCAGCCATTTCCATGTAATCCGGATGGAATACAGGCGCGTGGCCTTACACAGCATGTCACAGGCAAACCTGTTCCGGTATTGTGATGATGGGGAGTCTGTAATGATGTGAAGATGCTGCATCTCCACATCCATGTTCCTTCGCACCTATTTATGTAGTTGGGTAGGGAACGCCAGAGTGGTGGGAAAGGAGTGGGCCGTTACCTTACTCACCCCTACAAAGGACAGACTATCAACTTTACCAGCACGGCGGATGTACACAACCATCGGGTGTAGAGTAAGCTGATCCTTCCCGAAGAATGCTTGTTGAATCTCTCGCATGTAACCGGTGTTCCAGTTTCCATCTGATCTACAACATGCGAGGATGGGAAAGTGGATTTCAGCTTCCTCACTGCAGCTTACTGCAGTTCAACCCGTTTGCAGTGGGCATGGAAGGGCACCAAGTCTTCCATGAACTTCTCAATGAAGTTCTCTGTGGGCAGTCTGACCTTCTTGAGGGTGGTGTGGTAAACGGTCTTGACATCAGATGACTCTTCTTCACACTTATCTACTTTCTGAGTTGAGCTCAGCTCATCAGGCTTAGATTTCTAATTAGAGCTTTGCTTATCAGTCTTAGAAGAGCTTTCCTTAGTTGCATCTGACTTTTTACCTTTGCCTTTGGATTTCTTGACATAGGTACGTTTCTCCTTTGTCCACATCTTGAAAGAAACTGTTGCCGTAGTTAGGGCAGCCTCTAACCTATGCTTGATTTGTGCGTCCGTCATAGGAATAAGCTGACTAATGGACTTGACAAATCCAGGGACAACCTCCTGTATTAGAGACATGTTGGAATGTGGCTGACATAAGCACACGCTCCATTTCAGAAACACATATGTCCTTATGATTTTAATTTCCCTGGCGTTTCCGAAGGTGGTGAACGAAATGGTTTCAACCACAAACTTCTTCCAGAGGTTTCGCAAGGTGTCCACCAGAGTAACAACCAGGAACTGTCGTGGCTTCTTGCAGTGCTTCTTGTCGGGGAGTTCATAGCAATTGTCCTCCCTTTGCAAGAACTCATGTACAGCCATAATCTTAGACAGAGCTTTCTCCTGCCGGCTGGTGCTCTTAACAGGCTCTTTAGGTGGAAACACAGCATTGCAACACAACGCGATAGCTCACGCTATAGCTGACTGTTGACAGTGACGTCTCAGTAAGGTGACCGGCCTCTTCATACACATGGCTTTCTTGGTCTTGTTGTCAGAATTAGCCACAATCTCTGCCACCTCCAAGTAGGGAAAAAACACCTTGACTTGGGTCTTTGATGGTTTCTCTATGCCAGCCTTCCGACAAAGACTTTCGGCCTGAGAGGGGTTTTTGTTTTTTAAACGCTGCAGGTTTCCCCTTAACTTTCGGAGTCACCTGAGGGGCAGTCTGTTCTGCATCCTCTGCAGGAACTGCTGGTGCAGGTGGTTGTTGCTGCTCAGGTTGAGCTGCAACTTCCAAAGGCATTTGAGCTTGCTGTGGGGGAGGTACAACAGCATCCTCAGTAGCGTCACGGTAAGGGGTTGGTGCAGTCTGATCAGGGTTTGAATCCTGGTCTCTGACTGCTGCAGGTATAGAGTGGTTGTCCTGCTCACCAGACTTTGGTAACCTGTGTATCTGCTCAGGGCTTTCAACCTGGTCACTGACATTACAACCAAGGTCTATGTGCTTGTTGTCATGTGCTTCCGTAGTATCCTGAACATTGTATGCAGGGTGCTCAGGGCTCTGGTGTTGAACCTGGTCATACACTGCAGTGACCTCCTTGCTTTCCCAGACAGGTGCTAACTGGTCTGGGACACCATGTAAGGCTATTGACTGTTCGGCCTCCTCTGCAAAACCGTCCGACCAATTAGAGAAGTCGCTGTCTTGGCGGGTTTCTCCTCTAGCAGCTCGTTGTTCGTTAATGTCAAGCACCATAGCTGCTGCCTCAGTAGTGTCCATTGCCTCACTAGTGTCCATTGCCTCACTAGTGTCCATTTGCTCTGGGGGGTCTGTTGAAGAGGGAGTGGCTGTGGACTCTGTTTCCATGTTATCTGCTGAAGAGGGAGTGCCTGTGGACACTGTGTCGGTAGAGGCAGCTGAACTCTGAGTTGCAGGAGTCACTGGCTTTGCCCGGAACCAGGTAGGCATCCGTATTGTCATTTGTTTCCACCTACTTGACTTTTGGGACCATGTGCGATAGCCCAAACTTTAGCCTGAGAGAAAGAATTATTTATTTAAACTCGGTCTGTACATACATAGACTATTTAATGGGCCCATGTTGATTTCTTGAAATATATAGATGATATATTCTCCAAATGAGAAAGTAAGGAACTGTAATTTAGTAGAGAAATAATCACTTTTTATGAAACTATGACTTCCTGAAGACACAACAAACAAACGCAGTGCTCATTGAAATATATATTTATTTCCCACCCCCCAGGTAGATTATGTACAATTAACCTATCCTGTGATCAACACAGGTTATATTGATAAATTATTAAGTTATAATTGCACAGTGAACATGTACATGCTTCAGGAAAGGATCATACATGAATAAAGGTGTTAATTTTTCAATTACTTTTTAAAAATTTAAACTTATAATGTCAACTAACTGTCAAGACATTTAAAACCCAAAATACTGCCTCTTCTGCCATTCGAACTCTTCGTTCGACATGGCTTTCGTCCAAGGGAATGTGAGGTAATGAGGATAATTACTGGACACAAAGTTGAATTAATATAGTTAGCTTAAAGTGACAACTTGAAACAAAAGCAGGTTATGGACAAATGTATATGAGTGCACATTTCTCTAACCACCAAGTTTTAAAACCTGATGCCTGTAATGTAAGTGTTTCATTATTGATCAACATTTAATTAATTCTTAAAATGGGTTAGATTGTAATGGTCTATATATATATATATATATATATATATATATATATATATATATATATACAAAAGTTAAGTGTTCATGAACCTTCTTGGAGGAGCAGGGAGGGCTCAGGCTATTGTCCTTGCGAGCGGGACGGGCAGCACCAGGGCTATCAGACTTACTGCAAACATTATTAAATTCTTTAAAGTTGTCAAACAAACATGAGCAGGTCTACGGGGAACAACTTATAAAATATTTAACCATGTCAATTGACATTCACACATGTATGTGTGTGTAAAGTATTAACTAAAATTACATGTTTTAAAAGTGAGTAGATCTGCAGAATATACTTTTCACCAATATGTACATGTATGTGGCTTCCGGGAATAAGACATCACAAGCACCCAGGCTTCAATATACATGTGTGTAAGTGCTTCAACAGCCGGCGTGAGAGGATCATCTTCAAGAGGTGCATCAGTGGCTGGTGCCTTCTTGCTTAGACTGTAGAAAGAACATGGTTTAAATTTTGACCAACATGTATGCATTTGAGAAAGGAAATGTACATGTAAGGAACATACATAATTTACATTTTACTAGTTACATCATCAAAGTTAAAACTTGTTTGTAACAAGCACCTCTCTAGAGCTGCAGTCCTATTCAAAGATGGGACAGCACTGTAATGTGATTCTTAAAATGTTGATTACCTTTTATCATGTGAGGCTGCAGCACTAAGTTTAACCTTCAACTTTGACTTTGATGTTCGTCTTGACTTTTTGGGCCTTGGGGAGGTCTCATAGTCAGGTTCTGCTGTAGATATAAGAAAGCAGACATCAAATATGTACAGCGGTTCTAAGACTAATCTTCATGTACTTCATGTCTTCATATAAATATAAAATGATTTATTGACATCTATAGATCTATCAGTCAATGAATGAAAGATAGCAAGACAGCAAGGATTCATACGTATATACTATTTGCTTTATAAATCTAGAAAAGATTTTCTAAACTTCAATTAAAATGAAATCTTGAAAGTGTATCCTTACCTTCATGTGTGGACTGTGTGTCTGTGGGTGTTGCTTTAGGTGTTGCTGTGTTCAATGATCGTCGCTTCCTTCGTTTCTGGTCGGGAAGCTCTGCCAGAGTGTATTCCTCTACTGGCTGCCCACTGGCCCCTCCCCTCTTCCTTGGCTTTGTCTTTCCCTGTTTTTCTGAAGTAATGAATGAATGATTTATCAATACTTTGCCACATGATAATTTGAAACTTGTACCTGTAGGTATGTAGACATCGACACATTTGTGACCCATCCTTACAAAGTGGTACTGAAGTCGCACATTTAGATGCCTAGATATGGCCTTTTCAAGTGATATAGTGTCAAAAATATCAAATTTCTCAAAATTGATATTTTAGCATTTTTCTAACATATGAGTAGATATCTTTCAGAATCCTTACTCACTAAACTAAATTTAGGCCCCAAAAGACATAGTTTTGGAATTTTGGGAAACTTACCGTAGGGTACCGGAGGGAAGTTGAAGTAAAACTTCTTATTTTACCGAGGGAATACGGGGTATTGGAGGAACAGATGAGATACGACCGAAGCTGGTCACGGGACGACAGACTTGAAAACCTAAAATCTTATGAGTAGAAAAACACACACAAGTTTCTGGAAACAACCAGATTAGACCTTTCAATTTTTAATAATAATAATAATAATAATAATAATAATAATAATAATAATAATAATAATAATAACCTCGAAAGAATACGGGTAGGGTGGGAAGGGCATCTGTTCCTCCAATACCCCGTATTCCCTCGGTAAAATAAGAAGTTTTACTTCAACTTCCCTCCACTACCCTACGGTAAGTTTCCCAAAATTCCAAAATTTTACCTCGGGAATACTTCGGGTATTTCCGTAACCGATGAGATGTTGAAAGCCAATGTGTTTTTTCTAGTCATAAAGATTTTTGGCTATTATCAATAATTCTCAATTATTATCAATTTAATAATTGACCAAGACCAAAACAGAATCAATTCAACACCTTTAATTTTCTGACCTTCATCATAACCAACTTGGTTAAAGCACAATACACTAGTAATCTGGAGTAGTCAAATAACCAACCAATGCAATTCATACACCAGATAACCCATACATTTGAACGTTCAAGAAAACTAATCTGCTAGTCTCAGCAAGTTTGTAGCTACATGCTCTGTATCAACCTCGATGGGCTTGTTGTAAAATTTCCGATATGAGTCAGCTGACTTCCACCCTGCCAGGCGCATTACGGCATTCAAGCAGGATCCTACCTTGGTGGAAGCTGAAGCTGAAGCCCCACGAGTAGAGTGGGCCTTCCAACGTGAAGTGTTAATCTCAGCCATGTCTAGATTGGCAATGGTCCACCTGGCCAGGGTATCCCTACTGATTCTGTCATGAGGCGAAATGTAACTCATAAGGAGCTGCAGTGGATTTTCAAGAGGTGGGAGGTTCAGCTTCCTCCTAAGTCGTTCAGACTTTTCACGGACCTTTTGCCTCCTAGTGAGATATGCCTTGAGGGTGCTGACCACACAGAGTTTTTCATTCAGGATGTAGGGTCTCAAGACCACAGTGTTTAAAGGGTCACCCACTCTGTTAGACTTTAACAGAGTACTGAGTCTGAAGACAGCATTTCTGTCCTCCCAAGACAGTTCATCTGTCCTTAAGGCTAAGATTGTTTGCCCTCTTTGAGACGTGACAAGTAGAATTAAGACAGCTAGGTTCAACGATAACTTCTTAAGTGACAAAGAACTGTTATCCCCCCAACTTTTGAACAACTTGAATACCTTTGTAACATCTCAAAACGTGTCATACCTTGGTCCACTAGGTCTATCTTCGTATGTACCCTTCACCATATGGCAAATGTTTGGATGTTGCCCAATAGGCGCCCCATCTACCTGTGGTAACAGGGTTCCCAAAGCACATCGTGCCACATTCATAACTCTGTGACCTACTCCCGAGTCATACAAGGTTCTCATAAATTTACACACTTGTGGCATAGTGCCCTTCATCCAGTTATAACCCTGTTCAACACAGAAAACTATCCATTTGTTTATGTAAGTCGTATAAAGTTTCCTTCTAGATGGTCTCCAAGCTTTTATCATAAGGTCAATGGAAGCCTTGTCATACCCTTCCTTTTGGAGGCCTCGCCTCAGAAAAGGAAAGCTATAATTGGTAGACTTCCTATGAACTGTAGGCTTGTAGGGGCCCCATGAGGTAGTAGGTTGTTCTTTTTCTTGCGGAACCGTACGTAGTCCACCGCATACTTGTGGGCTTTTGCCTTCCAGGGTTGACTCTCCCAATCCGGCATCACGAGGATTGCCCTTGCCCCTGCCCTCAATATGAGTTGAAGCACTCGGCCTGCAATGCTGAACGGAGGAAAACAATATAAGAGCTTATTAGGCCATGTGAATGAGAAAGAGTCAACTTTCCATGCTTCTGGTTCTGGCCTACGTGACACAAAACATTGAACTTTACAATTTGTTCTAGAGGCGAACATGTCCACCTGAGGCCTCCCAAACCTTTCACAAATGATTTCAAAAATTGAGTCATTTATCTCCCACTCAGTCTCATCTTGGAAATGGCGTGACTCATGATCAGCGATGACATTATCCACTCCAGGCACATGAGCTGCTGTCAACCAGATCCCTCTACACTCACACCAGTTCCAGATGTTTCTTGATACCAGATTACACATTGGAGACTGCAGCCCTCCCATATGTCTCACATATGCAAGTGCCGTGGTATTATCTGTCATGACCCTAATATGAGCCCCTCTCACTTTACACGATTTTAGCCCATATTCTATTGCCATGGTCTCGTGGATGTTGGTGTGGAAGTCCACCTCAGAGGGAAGCCATCTGCCATCTGACGTTCCCTCTGTGTGCACCCCAGCCGTCATCCGATGCATCCGTATACAATTCAAACTCTGGTGGTCCTACATCCAGTGCCTTCTTAGCAGTTGGTATGCTGGCTTGCCACCATAGTATGTCCTGTATAGCATCCTTGGAAAGTACCATTTTTGCATCAAAATTCCCTTTTCGGTAGGCTAACCATTCATTCTTGCATTTCTCAAGTCCTTTAATATGTGCAGGCCCATATTGAACTCCTGCCGAGTAAGCTACCATAAGACCTATGAGAGATGCAACCTCCCTGATTTTTGGCTTGACTTTCCCCAGCAGCAAGTAGGAATCTAACATGAATTTGTCTACCTTCTCCTGAGTTGGATATATAGCCATATCCACAGAGTCAATCCAAAAACCCAAGAAAATCACCCTTTGTGAGGCTACAAAGGCTGATTTATCTGGATGAATTACAAAGCCTAACCCATCCAGGGTTTCACACACTCTTCTGATAGATTTCTCACAACCTTCTTTTGACTCATGCATGATAAAAGAATCGTCAATGTAGGGGAAAAAGATGTGTCCCTCCTCCCTTAGCTTTGCGAAGGGGGGAGTGAGCAACTTAGTGAATACTCTTGGTGCACATGAAAGACCGTTTGGCATCCCTACAAACTGGTAGAGGACCCCATTCCACCTGAACTTCAGAAATTTACGATAATCTTCTCGTACAGGAATAGAGTAATAGGCATCCTTTAAATCTACACTCCCCATAAAACAATTAGGAGTGACAAGGTCCACAGCAGTTTGTAGGGAGGCCATCTTAAAATGCTCATACATGACCTGCTTGTTCATATCTGTCAAATCCAATATAAGCCTGTAATCCCCATTGGGCTTGGGACGCAGGAAAACATTGCAGATGAATTTGCCCTGTTCATGTACTGCAAACTCAATAATACCCTTAGCTACCATTTTCTCTACTTCCTTATCCATAAAGGCCACCTCTACCGGATCAAGTTTATATGGAGGAGGCACCCAGTCCTGGGATGGTAAGGCATTAAAGTCAATGGTGACACCCTGAGACATGGCTAAGATCCAAGGGTCCTTGGTGAGTTTAAACCAAGCATCAGCACACTTTAGAATATTACCCCCTTGAAAGGATTGGACAGTGTTATGTAGTGGGAAGGGACTCACCTGCCCTACTTGGGCCCCTTCTTGGAAAAACCCTGTTGGGCTTGCTGCTGCTGACCTTGGCCCTGAGGACGAGGTGCTTTGAAGCGGTAACCCTGGCCTTGTGTCTGGTAATTCTGAGAGTAAGTCTGCCTGTAGCCATGAGCAACTTGAAATCTCGGCTGAGCGTATTGATGGCGCGGAGCAGGGTAGCGGCCCCTAGGGCCCTGGACATAGTAGTGGTTTTGTCCATAAGGGTGCCTAGGTCCCCAGGCTTGAGCAGGTGCTGTGCCCATGACCTTCTGCTTTTTTGACTGGGAATAAGAATCCTGGGATCCTGGGCATTTAGACGCTAGGACCTTGTCCGAGATCTTCTTGTCCTCCTCAGCTTGCTTAATACGAGCCTCCACGTTGCCCCCAAAAAGCCATTGTGGGTCCCCATCAATGTTGGTCTTGGTGAGTGCCTTAGCATAGGGCTTAGCAAGGAAAGGTTTTAGCAAGTCCCTCCTCTTTACCGATAGCCCATTGCACACATTGACCAGTAATCTGGTTGCCTTATTAAAATCCCTTCCAAAGGCATCCAGTTGTTGGTCCTCGGGCCCTTTCTCCAACATCATTGAGCCTAACGGTGCCATAGCTGCAATGGCCGAGACCACCCCTTTTTGCAGGGTCTGAAGAGATACATCCAGCATACGCACTGCCGCATTCTTGGAAAGTGCTTCCGAGTTGAAAATTGCTTCCTCTAATTTAGGTGCTACCAGTCTCTGCACATTTGAGGGCCTAGGAAACTCTTTAGTCGCTTTCTCCAAGTCCTGGGCAATAATAGGAATTGATGGCATCGGAGAGGGCTTCATGTACGGTGGGGCCTTCCTTGGTTAGTTCTGCTTTTTCCCATCTGTAGGACTGGATACTCTCAGCTAGGCTTCCAGTTAGCCCCTTGAGATGGTCTATTGGAGGTGGCTTAGCCTTTGACGACTGTGCCTCAAAATCACCTTGCACAGAAGCCACTTCCTCCTCATCATCAATTACTGACAGCGCATGTGCCTGTCCATGTGGGCCTAGAACCACATAACCCTGACCTTCCTCCTCTACTGGTTCACACTGGTAGGCCATGTGATCCATCCCATAGGCATAATCCATCGGCTGATAAGGGTCCTGATAGTAATCATAACCCTGCTGGTAGTAGGGCATAGGAGGAGCCCATCTTTGAGGTGGCTGCTGGACCAACAGCACAGGAGCACTGGGAGTCTCAGTAGTTTGAACTTCATGCTCCTTCTCAGAGTTTACTGAACTCACAGTGTCTTTCTCAGCACCCTTATCCTTAGCATGCCTAGATGAAGATCTAGCAGAGCTGGAACTTGAACTAGAGTTCTTATGTGATTTCTTTCCCTTCTCCCCAGCAGTGGGACTGGACTGAGATGTACTTGCCATCCTGGAAAAAGACCAGAAATAAAAAATTATAGACTAGCTACCTGGTCGCAGTATCTACTTAGAGCAGGACTAGAACATGTACCTGGAGTAGACCCGCTTAGCGGTAACACAACGGCGAACCTCGCCGATCGATATGTACTTAGAGCAGGACAGCGGTAACGCAACGGCGAAGCTCGCCGAGCGGTATGTACTTAGACCAGGACAGGAAAACATGCACCTAAAGTAGACCCAAAAAGTAACAACGCCGAAAACTCGCCGAGGTGTACTCTAGGTAGCTCCTACACGAGTCCTACTTTAGGTACGCAAGTACAACGGCGCTGGTGCCCGGCGAGCCCCAACGGAGAATTTTCGATCGCTATCGACCAAAACTGCCCGAAAAAGGGGCAAACTGAAGGCAAACAGAGTGCCAAACATCAGGGAATGCTCAAAAGCCCCTGTAAGATTCCTGTAACGAGAGAATTCCAGCGGAATTCCTCCAGGAATACGTAAAATGTAAGATCTCTCTACGGCCCGCCGACATGACGACCGTCTTTGAGAGAAAAACTTTATTTTCTAGCGCTAAAAGGGTACCCCAACGGCATAACCCTGGCTAGAAGCAAACAAGAACAAAAACCCTTGAAATAGGGCAAAAAGTGCCCAAAAATGGGCAGTAAAAAGGGTGAAAACAACAAAAAAACTCACCTGGAAGTTTCAAACCGTCTGCCACACACGGACGCTCGATCCAAACTGTCGTCACGTGACCAGCTTCGGCCGTATCTCATCGGTTACGGAAATACCCGAAGTATTCCCGAGGTAAAACTTTAGTTTTCATGGTTATATATAATTACATAGGAATTATATAGGATTCATAAATTATTATATGTTTATTATGTAAATTATCTCAGTTAAATCAATTTTTGATTGATTTGACTAAATTTACCGGCAGAAGATCTGTAGAGGACCACATGGTTCACATATGCAAGTGTTATATACCAAATGAAAGCTCTTGATGAGCTGTAAATGAATATGCCAATAACTAAACATTTTGTATGTGAGACTTCCGAACCATTTTGTAAGGATGGGTCAGATTTATAGTTTTCAAAGAGAGAAAAGATTCCTAGAACATGTATACATGTATGCATGGAACTTCTGTGTGGTTCATCATCATGTGGGCTTTTTAAAATTGTTTTAAACTAAAGAACATCAATTCTAACCATAGTACTTACGTACAAGTTAAAATGGTCATTTATTTTCTATACATACCTTTTTTCCTCTTTTCGATCTTCCTCAACCTGTGTTTCTCCAGGTCCTCGGTATATCTGTCAGTACCTTTCTTGGGTCGATGTTTCTGTTAAATAAAAAAAAAATCATGAATTCATAGTGTTTACAACTTTGTTTAAACAGAGATCCGGGTACATGGTTTCGGGTTATGAAGTGTTCTTGAAAAATTTATTAATCATAATTATTGAAACATATAATATATTTACAATGTGGAAATCTAGATATATGAGTTTGTGAATTCATGAAAATTTATAAATAAAATTTATCACTTGACACTTACATTGGTCTGCTCATTGTGGTGGAGGCGAAATTCCTCTCCTGTGTCCGGATTAGAGGTACCAGCTTTGTATGAATTCCTGGAGTTAAAGGAGGACCGAACCTTTGTGTAGACATCTTTGTCGAGTTTGCTCATTTTCCGAACGTACGGCTTCAACTCTTTCACCCATTTGTCCATCATTTCAGTTCATTCAGGGCCAGAAGGAAAGTCTGGTCTGATAAGAGGAGACTCATAGGGAAATGGTTTTGGCAGAACCATGCTCCTTCTCAGCTAACTGGAAAACAAGAGAAAACAATTCAAAATATATACACAAGAACCGTGTCTGCTCAGTTATGTGTCTGCTCACTTTTCAAAATCAAGGAAAATTGGGATAAAATTCTCATTATGTATGATATAAGTGGTTCCCTCTCTTACCCCTCAGTTTGGACTACATATAGGAGTATATATTGACAGCATACAGTTAAAGGCTGGCCAATATATAAGAGAAATGAACTTAAACGCAACATCTTGGGACCGCGTCTGACCACTACAAATGTTAGCCTGGAGAATTATATTTACTGTAATTCTTATGGTATGATACATATTTCTGTAACCGGCTGACATGTTTACAAGATGAAACCACTGGATAGCGTAGTATGATGCAGTAATACATGTTACAAGAGAAAAAAACCATGTCCCGCGTCTGACCAGTCAGAAACGATTCAACAAGGCAAGGAAAGAGGCCACAACTTGCTCAACATTGTCAAATATGATCATTTATTGGTGATTAAATAAACATCCCACGAGGAGCTATATTTTTTCGTGACCAGTGGTAGTTAACATCAAAGTTGTTCACAACATGCAACTTAAAAAGTAGATTGTGAGGTAAGATTTGGATTTTTTTCTGATTTTTTGAGCCCCCTGACATTAAAGATTGATCAACTCACCTCAATGCTGCATCCTGAATGACTTGCAGAGACGCTGGGTACATGCCGATACCAGCGCCAAAAGGCTGACTCCAAAACTACTTGTCAGACGGCAGCTCCTTAAAAGTGTTGTCACTTTTCACTAGTGGCAGAGCAGACGCGGTCCCGGACCGAGCAGACGCAGACCAGGTGGGAATAACTATGTATAGTAGGGTAAAGACCCAATACACTTTCTTAGAAGGGTGAAGGGCCTACAAAAAAAATGCTAGGGAAATTAATTAAATACTTGTACTTGAGAAACATTGGGTAAACTCTAAACGAGCAGACGCGGAACTGGTCAGATTCTGGGGGTGTCACTTCTTTCTGAGGTAAAACAAAGCACTTGAATATGACTTATCACCATTATTCTATTGTTGACATAACCATCAACTTCAATCAGAAAATCAAAAAAGAACCAATTATAGTGCAAAAGACGAGACAGAGGGTATTTTTCATGTGGTAGTGGGCAGACGCGGGACATGGGGTATAATAATAAAAAAAAAGTCCTGCATAAAAAATAAAGGGGCCATGATGCGGATGTGACTAAAATATCTTCCCTGACCATCCCTCTAGGGAATGAGAAAAAAAGTGTGGATCCATGGGTAATAAAAAAAATTATAGAGATTTATGCAAATGGAAAACTGAAAAAACGCCTTTTCAGGGCTGTATTTACCCCCCTCTATGGAAATTAATAGCAGAAAGTAGGGAAAACCATACATATTTAAAGAGAGTTATATCTTACTGACAGGATAGAACAGAAAGAGTTGCTAAAATAACTTTAGGGAACTCCTCAGACAAGCCCCAACATCAAAGTCGGGTCCGCGTCTGCTCAGCTCAGACCTGCATCAGTCTGGCTAAACCAAGTCTTTAAATCATCACAACTTCCCTTCTATTTGATATAATGACTTGATTCCAACAGTTTTTGAAAGCTTATGACCGCTGTTTCAACCCTAACTTTGCTCTAAAATAGCCTGGTAAAGGAAGATTTAAACATGTTGTAGCTTTCAGTAATTCTTAGAATTAAACTCCTTAAATAAGGCCCTTTTGGAGCATCTGCTGCTCTACTAATAGGGTTCATGGTGTATCAGTATGCCAAATTGAAAATGCTGGCCTTCTACTACGACTTCCTACTGGAATTCATAGACGAAAGAAATTTCGAAATGTGTGAAATGGACACTGACAGTTTCTATTTTGCGTTGAGCACGAAAAGTCTAGAGGAAGCTGTCAAACCTGAGAGACGAAGTGATTTCTTCAGTAAGCATCATAAATGGTTGCCCTCAGAGGCGTGTGACATCACTTATCACGGGGAAAGCTACGTAGAATGTAAAACCCTGGGTCCACTTGGTTCCCTCTGCCATGTTGTAAACAACGTCTGGCATTCGACAATGGCCTTAAACTCCAAGTGTTACATAGGAAGTGGAGAAAGGGTCAAAAAGAAATGAGCTGCAAAGGAGTGATTCAAAAACAAAATGAATTAACAGCTGAAGACTACAAATAGGTGTTGCATACCG
Organism: Acholoe squamosa; assembly: GCA_949317995.1. Lineage (NCBI taxonomy): Eukaryota > Metazoa > Annelida > Polychaeta > Phyllodocida > Polynoidae > Acholoe > Acholoe squamosa. The sequence continues at coordinate 16,435,426 of OX439044.1, forward strand.
AAAAAAGCGCTATGGTGACCAACAAAGGCTTCAGAGTGGTAAACCATCAAGTCAGTACTGATTAGCAGAACAAACAGGGATTAAGTTATCAGTATATCAAAAGACGCGTGTGGCAAGACGGTGTAAGCACTTTGCCCTTGTACATTTAAAAATCTCTCTTTTCTGTTGCACACAGTGAAATTTTGTGGGTAAAAGTAACATTTTTTTGTGACATTTCCACAACATTTTGGAAAATTTGTAAAATTTTATGAAAATTTTGTAACATTTCTGTAAAATGTGGCATTTCTTTCATTTTGTGAAAGAAATATATAGGTTAAAACCGTGATTCAAGGGGAAATCTTGTGTGTAAAAAGTGGAAATTTTGTGACATTAAGGTAAATTTCTTTCATTTTGTAGAAAGAATACCTAGGTTAAAGGTGTATGTGTGTGTCTAGGGAAAATAAAAGTGAAAAATCACAAAAAAAAGCCTCCAAGTTGTTTTTCACATGTGTAACAACCAACGTTGTGACAACGATGGTATTATGTTTGCAACGTAGTAGAAACGTAGGTGCAAGCAGGTCCCTTTGATTATCTATTTTTTTTTTGCTGTAGCAGACATCCATGACTACTATGAAAAAATAAACAAGGGTTCTTAATGTTGCACACTGACTACATTGTCGGTTTGTTGTGATCACATTATGACGTTATAGCTCTCTGCCAATCAGAGCTCCAGAAAGTAGGTCACATGCCCATATAGGGTCACCTCCGGTCTCCAAACTAGGTGGTACCACCCTAAATATTGGGTAGAAGAAATCAACCCAAATAAATGATAAAATCGATTATTTAAGACATTTAAAATTTCCTGAGACATAAGTGTATGGTACCAGATTGTAGCTCTTGAAATGAGGATTTTTCTAATTTTATTTTGGTATAGGGAAGTACAATCAGATTTTTCGCAAATCGCCATGGAAACCACCTATATGATTTTGCAGTGTGCCACCTGAGGCACTGCACATTTAACATAGGCCTCTTTACCCCGCAGTAAATAAATCTGATTCTTTTCAAATCTTTCCATTTATTTTTTTAAAAAAATCTCCAAGACTCAAGGATAATTTTAGTGCCAAAATTTATCCAGATAGCACAATTAGAACCCATTTTATGGCCCTGCAAAGCACAAACAAACCTTTTTCACTGCAGCTCTATCACCATTCTACCCGAACTGGAAGTGACCTATTTTAGGGTGGTACCACCACTAGGTCACTTCCGGTTCGTAAGTAGGTCAAATTGATTTCAGTAGCTGTTCCTATGTGAGTTTTAAGCTAATAGATGATGCATATCGGGGCCCTAGGGCTGTATATACAGAATATACAGCCCGTGGGGCCCCGATATGCATCACCTAATAGACCAGGTCCAGTGAAAGTGAGCAGACGCAGGACAAGCAGACGCGGGACAAGGAGACACGGAACAGACATTTTTCCATTCTTTCCCTATGATGCCAACATATTTTGAACAAATGGGACAAATATGTGGCCAGGTGAGGGAAAACATGCCTCCTGGGGGGAAATGGCTTTGTAAGGTTTACGTCATGGGCTTTAAAATGAGATATCTTGAGCTAAAATATCCCCAGTAGTTTTGCTGTAATTGCTTGTCAAACATAGGTTGGTGTATACAACTGAAAATGGGAAATAAGCTCTAAATGCATTATATCCTAACATAAACACTAATAATGCAAAAAATACAGTTTTGTGAAAAAATAACCAAAGGAATGTGATGTTTTTGTCATAAAATTGGTTCTAGAGGGAATTCTTTAGCTCTGTTTTCGGTTCTGGGTTCCTGAGGGATTTTCAACAAAAAAAAATTGGGCAAAAATTCCTAATTGGAATAGGGGAGTGGTTTCCATGGCAACCAGAAATAGCCTTATCTACCAATTTCCTATGTTTCCATGGCAACCAACGTTCCAAAACTGGAACATTTTCAGTGAAGATGGAATGATTTTAAGCATTTCACTGGATTCCTTATAAAAAATTGGTCTAAAGCTATTTTTAGCATATTTGTCAGTGTTTTACCCATATACTACCCCCTGGTGGCCAAAACCAGTACTAAAAATCCCCCCCGGAGGCACGTTCTCCCCCGTTGGGCCACATATGGTAATGTGAGATTAGCTATGCCTCTGAACTTATCAAATCATTAGTTTCAGCTTTGTAATGTCTAGAAAAAGAGTTTTAAATTTACTCTCTTGTCCCGCATATGCTAATTTGCTTGTCCTGTGTCTGCTCATTTGTGGAGCAGCTCATCAGTTTTTAGCCTATTACAAACACAATTCTTTTATCTATGGGGTATTATGGTGTCAAAGAATTTCACAGAACCATATTTGTCCCATATGTTCAAAATTTGTGGCTATCATAGTTAGATAATGGAAAAAATATCTGTCCTGTGTCTGCTCGTCCCGCGTCTGCTCGTCCCGCGTCTGCTCACTTCGCTGGACTTGGTCACCACCATTTCCTCCATTTTGTATCAATTTCTTACCTGAAATCCAAAGAATATAGCCAGGCGAAGACATTTTGTAAAAGCAAGCGATACGGCCCGGGTCAGCGCTCTGCGCGAAGCCATTGTTTTTGTTCCTTGCCGGGAGAGGTACCGCTGTGTATACAGTCACTTTTCGTATGGAATCCAACCATGACAAGTCTTCAAATTAATACATACATATCCTTAGACATTCTAGATGAGTACTCCATGCTTGATATGTCCGATATATTCGAAATAAATAAGAATCCATTGATTTTTCCATCGTAAGCGAGTCGCGGTCTGCCATTCCCACCCGCCTCCTTGTTCGGCGAAAGCGTGTCAGTGGCCCGGATGTGGATATAGGTCATCCGCTCGTCGTGCAAGGAAGACGCCGAAAATTTCGGACCGGTTTGGAAAATCAATGGATTCTCCTTTATTTTGAATATATTGGACATAATACGTATGGAGGGATTATCTAGACTATCTAAGGATGTGTATGTATTAATTTGAAGACATGTCATGGTTGGATTCAATACGAAAAGTGAGGGTGAACACGGCGGTACCTCTCCCGGCAAGGAACAAAACCAATGTCCGCTGCCCTACCAGGGCACTGCCACAGCAGAAACCATATGATACATATGATGGTTCTGAACCTGCCATTTCCCCATAGCCATCTGGTGCCATAGGAGGCTTTAGCCCTCCTATACTTGTGCCTGGCTTCCAAGCTCACATATATAGCTGGCCCCTTTCAGGATAGCTATCACCTCTTTACTATCAGAATCAGCGTTAACATATATCTCAATGTCTCAATCTGCTGGTTACTTATCGGCTGAGCTGTCACTTAGATCGTTGGCACCAGGATTTTATAGAGCTTTTTATTTAACATTAACATGTTCTGGTGTCCATTTCACCAAAGTGTCAATGCATCATTCTGGGCATTATAATTATTCGATATATATTTACTTTTTCACCACAAAGTTTATCCAGAGCTCTGCCTACAAGACTACAACCCACCCCCCACCTTTACTCAATTATAAGCAGAGACTGCTCATTAGTGAACAACAACAAACCTTGTCTCCCCCAGTGGGACCCATGGATTACCCCATGTGACAACACTGGAGTATACAAACAATCTTAATCACCATCTCACTAGAGGTATTGCAACATACCGGTGGATACTATTTTGGGATGAGGGCAGATTTCACAATCTGCCCTCACCCCTAAGCACTCCACCTATGGAGCTCACTGGGTATAAGTAAGCCACAGGAGCAGCTCACATCTACATCACCTTATACCAGGGTATAGGCTCTGCTCAGGCCCCAATACTGTGGGCCGGATAGGCTTGGTGATCTTGTAACACCTTAGATCCCTCTGTACTACCGAACTGGAATCAAGCTGAATCATCAACTGAACTTCTCTAGACTCAGTGGTTGACAAAAGGTCGTTTAGATATCACCTTTAATCTCCCACTCTCTACTAATTCCTGCTTCATTCAAAACTCCTCAGAAGATGTTGGACTACCTAGTGTTGCCTTCCTGTGGTTGTGTCATTGCCTTTGGCATTGACAATTTGCCCCCTGGGCAACTCTACCTGGTTGTGCCCCAAGACCTGGCATCACCCTGCTACAATGACACCCACACTATACCTGGGAGAATCGTCCATGTTGGACCCCTAACTGTTGCCCAACCCAACCTCAGCACTGTCAAGGCTGCACTGATGCAGCACTGATCCAACACCGCCCTAAAAGTGCACCTATATTATGGAGACTATGATAACACGGGTACTGGAATTCGCAGTACCCTATGCAATACTCGGTCTCTTGGGCTCAGGTTATATTAAATGTCCAGCAGTGCCCCAACTGTTGTGTCTTCCAGCTTTTACCCCAGGTGCGCCACAGTGGTAGTCACTGCGCCCCCATGCCTAATTCCTTTATATTCAGGGGTCACAGTGGCACTTGCCCTGTGTCCAGCGCTGGTGTGCCTCTGATGTCTACTTCTGGTCAGCCAATCCGGTCGCAGTTTTCACCTCAAGCTGGACCCTCCAGTGTACGCGTTCCATCACCTCAGCCGGGTGATTCTCATGTAGCGCCTTCAATCGGGGCTAATCCCGGCCCTGCCTTCTCTCCTTCATACGTTGGCTCCTGCCCTGTCGTCGACACCAACTACTTTCTATGCGCCTCTGGTCACCAGTGCTTCCGGTCAGCTGTCGGCATCATTGCTACGGACCATCCTTGCTGGTTCATCCCCCTTGGCCCCGCTTACAGCCTCATGATCTGCTCCTGGGGGTCCACTCCTTAACATAATGAGTGGCTATTCCCCATCAGTTCTGGCTATAACCAAGGCCCATAAATAGATATGGACAGCTCGGAGATGGAGGTCTCACCGTCCCACTATGCTGATTTCAATCTCTGTGACTATCTGCTAGCTCCCCGTAAGTATTTGCTCTATGTCATCATTACCTTGATACCTGCAGGAATCCCAGGCTCATTCCTCATTAGATAATGTGCCGATCTTGACCAGATAATTCTTTTATTTTTAGTGTGCCTTTTTAAGGACCTGTTTCTAGGCACCATCTGTTGGCTTGGGGTTGCTTGCATAGAATTAATTCCCATGAATTTCCCATTGTTCTGTTATCATCATCATAATCTACCTCCTGGTGAATGGACAGGGAGGTGCCTCTTTTATAATGCTAATCATGTAAGGTACTGTGGCTCTACTTGCTACATATGTACTTATATCAATCTTCTGTTTTTCAGCCTCAACTACCCACGCTTCCACACACTGAATGCAAACACATCTGTTGGTGAGTCCTGGTAATGCTCCACTATACACACTCTTTATGATATGACCAGTCATGTGGGTTTTGTTTACTACATGAGCAAGCCTGCAATTAAACAAAGCACATCGTTTCCTGGAAGCTGTTCTCACACTGACTCTCCACTCTACCCACCGAGCTCTTCTCATTACTGACTTTCCACTCTACACAGCAAGCTCTCTGACCGTCCATATACTGTATCTACTACCTGGTACTTTATCCAGGATTTAACATCAAGGATACAACATACAGACCTTTGAAACTTTATTTGCATCTACTTTTTGTACTACTTCACTGTACATTGGAGGAAATATAGTGTATCTACTACTACCTTGTACTTAATCCAGGATTCTAACATCAAGGATACAACATACAACACTTTGAAACTTAATTCGATCTAACTTTTAAACTACTTCACTGTACATTGATGGAAATCTTTTAAAAAAATTAGCAAAAGTTAGCTCCAATTAAGCCTGTAGGCTTCTACACTGTTCACTCACACACTCACATTAGTATTAATTTATAAACCTACTTTACTAGGAACACGGTATAATTATCCAAAAAGTGTAACACAATGTCACATATAGGACACAACAACGAAAGGATGAAAAAACAACACCACTTTTAATGGTACTAGTGTACCAGGATTAATGCCTGTCGTTAACTTTTACCCCTAAAAAAATGAGCTACAAAGGAGTAATTGAAAAACAAAATGAATTAACAGCTGAAGACTACAAAAAGGTTTTGCAAATCAAAAGACTTGTGTGTCAAGACGGTGTAAGCACTTGCACATTTAAAAAGAAAAAAATATCTCTTTTCTCTTTTTCTGTTGCACACAGCGAAATCTTGTGTGTAAAGTAACATTTTTTGAAAAATTCCATAACATTTGGGTAAATTTGTAAAATTTTACGAAAATTTTGTAACATTTTCATAAAAATATTACATTACTTTCCTTTTGTGAAAGAAATACATAGGTTAAAACCATGTTTCAAGGTGAAATCTTGGGTGTATAAAGTATAAAGTAGACCATACACCTGCAGAGGTGAGTGTCTTAGTACAGACTAAAATCAGACTGTTGTACTATGATCCTTGTGTGTTCAGACCACTTTTGGGTCAATTTTGGTACCATGTTATTCAAGGGGTATACTCAATCCCCAAGCTCTGAGACTATCTTACCTTATCTGGATCCTGAAGCTATTGGTCTGGTTGGAAAGGAGACATGATAAGCTTTTCATTAAGCCCTAATACATGTTTTTAAGTTCAGATTTGAGTGTATCAGACAGTCGAGAAGACAGAAGATTGAAATTACAAAGTTCCTTTTTTTTTTACTGAAAATCTTAAATGAGCTCCAGATACATGCATAAAACTTATCCCCTTATCCCCATCTAAGCACAATATCTAATATGATTTATGTAGGTCAAACCTTTCTGGGTAATATGAGACATTTTGCAGAATTCCTTGATGACTATGACACACATTATTGCCTTGGACACAAAGACACTACCTTGAGCCAATACGATGCTGTTCCATTTCAATAATCTCCCTCTTTATGTAAATGTATGTTTTTCCATGCTAAATCTTTATCAATTCTCCTGATTCTTATGCTAAAAAGAGTGCTGATTAAGAATATGCATGTTTCTACTTCTAAGCCTGAAAATATGCTTGAATGCTGATATCTGCATGGTTTCCTTTCAGCAACATATTCCCTGATGTAAACTTGTATATAACTCTTCTGTGACTTCCATCATAGACTAGGAATATAGGTGATAAAAGGTAGCTAGGTTGTGTGGTGGCCTAGCAATAGCAGTTTTGCATAGCAACAATGTCTAGATTCATATACTATGGCTTGTGCATAGTCTCCCCTCAAGGACATAGTTCACTGATTTCAAATTGCATATAGGTCCCTTGTGCACATCACATAGTATGAACATAGGTAGAAATGATTGCTATGTCATGTGGTTGCCTAGCAACTGCAGCTTTACATAGAACCCCATGTCCGAATCTATGCAGATAGTCACAGATAAGTGTAATCTCACCTCAGGGATGTATTGCAACATACAGTTCTGAATAGTAGCGTAAGTTGGGAAAGGGAAACTTGATGGTAAAGGGCATAATCATGATTATGCTAGAGCATTGTTCAAATAGAATAGAGATCTGGATAGGAACTACAGGCTTACTTACCCTTACTGATGAGTGCTAGGATCATTGAACAGACCTCAAATGACAGATAATGTTTTAAAGTAAACATACAGTATTATGATTCTGAAGTGGTCAGTAAGAGTCTGGCTTGGTTAAGAGATCAGATCCATCCCAGAAAATCAGTCTAGTTGTGTGAAATTGTTGGCCACAAAAGCACAATAGAACAAGGTAGTAAATGCGTGTTTGGATGATTTGGATGATTGTTATTCATTTATTTATCCCATGCATTCATACTCCCAAGATGGAATGTTTTACTTCATAACAGCTCAAGTTAGAGATAGGTGGGGGCTTATTTTCCCCCAGATCCTGAATAGTTCACTTGAACTCCACTAGATGGGAGTTTGAGATCTCCAATCACACTTTATATTTTGAATATCTGTATAGGAGAGACAGTGAACCATCCGGTTGATAGGGTGCCCCTTGTGAGTTAGGGCGAAAACAGGGGATGATTGACTGGTAACATCTTGTATCATGTATCCAATATACAGGCAGGTTGCCAGCCAACTGTCTAGGATGGCTAGCTTGATCTTAATAGCTACTTGTCACTTTGTGCCTATATGTCAGATGTTATTGATAGTGGTCACACATGCAATAAACCCCCCATTAAGTATTCTGTCTATTTGCAGTTATGTATCCATCACAGTCATTCAATAAACAATGATTTCTTTCTCTCCCATATTAATTAAACCTTCCTGAAAAATGAATTAGAGTTAGTGGTCAAGTCTGTGATTGCTGTCTAAAAGATGCAATAGATGACTTGGCACTGTGGTGAACATCTCAATGTCCAAACCCTGGGTTAATTTTAGAAAATGGCTATCAATTGTCAAAGGCAGGAAGATGATCTCCATTCATAAGATCCATGGAGAGAGAGAGAGACTGCAGATTATAGTGATAGTGATAGAATCACAACAGTAGCTTCAGGTGCTTTCTAGATATGATAGGAGTAATTTGTACAATATTGATGACACTTCCCTCTACTATAAGCTAGACCAATCCACTGTGCACTGTGAGTGATGTGGAATGGTAGAAGATACTCAAGGTCTGTGTGCTAGTGGCCTTCAGTAGTATTATCAGGGTCAACTAGTAATTCACTTCACCAAATGTGTTGGGGATAATGAACTGCAACAGATCAACATGCCTTCTCAGAAGTGTCCAGCACCATAATCACCAGCTGTTGGGATCACACTGCTATGAGAGAAGTTGAACCAGAATGTAATGTTCAGAGATATGTAAGGATGGATAACACTGGGCCTGATGCTCTGAAGAGGTAACAGATGAGAGAATATCCTGAGAATTGTACAAATGTATTCCAATCCTTCTCTTTCATTTTCTCAATATGTGAATGAAACCAGCACTGCCTAAGGTCCACCTTGCACCTACTTTCAGACAAGTAGGCTGCCCAAGGCTTTTGAGATAATCAATTAGGCATGCAGTTCATTATGAGGCTGAGACCCAATATTCTGTACTCTAAATGTGTGTTATCAGTACCAGCATTGGTAAATTTTGATGATATGACAGTGGTTACAGGAATTTAATATTGGGTGGAGGGAAGAGGGGACAGTTATTAGGAATTACAATGCTGTGTAATCATGGATGATCTGAGATACATATGCAAGGATATGTATATACAAAATAACACAGGGTGTGGATGTGGCAAATATTTTATCATTTTATCATTATCTCATCATATGGTCTCTGTCAATTAGATGATTTTAAAAGGTAGATTCACATCAAGCACATGACCTTGCAATGTGTTATATGTGCTTCTATTCTGAGATGTAGACAGGGGAGCTATACATACAAGTTTTTGAGGTGAGACCATACACTTATCTGTGACTATCTGAATAGATTTGGGCATGGGGTTCTATGTAAAACTGCAGTTGCTAGGTAACCCCATGTTCATACTATGTGATGTGCACAAGGGACCTATATGCAATTTGAAATCAGTGAACCATCAGTGAGGGTGACTATGCACAAGCCATAGTATATGCCTACAGGTATGAATCTAGACATTGTTGCTATGCAAATCTGCTATTGCTAGGCCACCACACAACCTAGCAACCTTTTATCACCTATATTCCTAGTCTATGATGGAATTTACAGAAGAGTTATATACAAGTTTACATCAGGGGAGTATGTTGCTGAAAGGAAACCATGCAGATATGAGCATTCAAGCATATTTTCAGGCTTGGTTGCTATGCAAAGCTGCTGTTGCTAGGCAACCACACCACTTGGCCACAAAACAAAAGCAGTACTGTATTCTACTAAGCTGAATTTTAGGGGGGGAGGACCCACCAGATACTTTCTAGACTGCACATTTATGTAATTCAAAGTGACATCTGAATCTATTGTTGGCCATTTTGAATTTCAGCCATATACAGCCTTGCCCTTAAATTTTATGAAGTAGAAACATGCATATTCTTAATCAGCACTCTTTTTAGCATAAGAATCAGGAGAATTGATAAAGATTTAGCATGGAAAAACATCCATTTACATAAAGAGGGAGATTGAAATGGAACAGCATCGTATTGGCTCAAGGTAGTGTCTTTGTGTCCAAGGCAATAACGTGTGTCATAGTCATCAAGGAATTCTGCAAAATGTCTCATATTACTCAGAAAGGTTTGGCCTACATAAATCATATTAGATATTGTGCTTAGATGGGGATAAGGGCAAGTTTTATACATGTATCTGAAGTGCATTTAAGATTTTCAGTAAAAAAAAAAGGAAATTTGTAATTTCAATCTTCCGTCTTCTCGACTGTCTGGTACACTCAAATCTGAACTTAAAAACATGTATTAGGGCTTAATGAAAAGCTTATTATGTCTCCTTTCCAACCAGACCCATTGCTTCAGGATCCAGACAAGGTAAGATAGTCTCAGAGCTTGGGGATTGAGCATTTACCCAAAAGTGGTCTGAACCCGCACATGGATAATGAGCCAAAACCGGTAGTGCATCCCAAGATAATCAATGTTAACATCTTGGATCTTCTTCAGGGGATCCTAAGGATCGAAAAAATACCCGTTGCGTTGGGATGTGGAGGGGGGTGCATGGTGGGCCCTATCAGCCCCCGGCCTATTAAGTATTTAAGTATTTTGTCGGTGAAGGCTTCACACACGTGTGTATAACACATGCACACTCTATATAAACCTACCTACCTTACCTACCCCTACCTACCTGCCTACTTATCTACCTACCCACCCCTCTGTTGTTAATAATAAATGCTCCCTAGACTTGTTTATACTACACTGAGAAAAAACTAGGTCACATGCCCATATTTATATATGGTCATGGGCGTGGTCACGGCAACAATAAAATTTTCATAAATTATCTGTCAGTCAATCAGAGCTTGAGAAAGTAGGTCACATGCCCATAATGGTCACTTCCTGTCTCAAAACCAGGTCACTTCCGGTATATAAGTAGGTCAAATTAATTTCAGGAGCTGTTCCTATGTGTTGAGTTTGCCCTATATACTACTGATACTCTTCAAAATTCACCTTTTAGGACATAATTATATGCTATTCTACACTATAGCTAAGTATCTGGTAGAGCCTTGTAGGCTATTGTGCATCTTGCTGTTTATAAAATAGAATTGTAGATCTACGAGAGGCATCATGGTTTTAAACAGTCATTGTGGAGCAATGTTAAAATAGTAATGGAGAATCATCAGTAGCATAGAATCTCATCCTAGCAACTGATCAATAGTACATAAACTCCCTGTGTCGGACATATCAATGTCGAGCGTCATCTCCACAAAAGCAACCAATGCCCTGTTACCAAGGTTAATCAAGAAGGAAAGCAAGCCTCACAACAGGTAACAGTCACATTGGGATTGGGATTATCAATAGTACCTGGAAGGCATTTCACAAGATGGTATATGACTAGATCACATCAAGAGGGATCTCTCACTCCAATGACATTAGTGAGTGATCATGCAGGAGGGAAGGGGGCTGGTGGGTTTGAGGGGGGGGCAGAATGTTTTTAACACCTTGACCAGGGGGTCAGAATTATTTCAACCCCTTGACTAGGGGGGTCAAAATTATTTCACCTATTTTCAGCGAAAAAGAGCGTGTGTTACTATAGGTTAAAAAGGCGCATTGGTATGTGATTTTCAGCCTTTCAAGGGAGGGGCAAAAACATTTTCACCCCTCGAGAGGGGGGGCAGATTTTCTTTTGCGAATACACTCACAAAACCACCAGTCGTACCCCCCCCCCCATCTCGTTACAAAAGGATCACTCCCTTACAGCCCTGCATCCAGTAGCTCTACTTATAATCACACTGGTATGATTCCCCTAACAAATCCCATGTAATTACTTCATTAAGTGCTGATCACACAGAACAGTTATGGTGCATTACATACGATCCCCCACTCTTAGCTTTAGGCTCTCAAAATCATAATTGCTGAGTTCAGTCGTTCGATGTTGAGAGATGCCTTCCTGGGCATAGAACCATGGTGAGCCCTTTGCCAATGGTAAGCTATAAACTTACTGCTGCATCACTGTGTAATCTGCTCCATGGTGTCTGTGGTGTGGCTACCAGAGGTGTGAGGCCACCATATTCAATACATCATCTAATATTATGTCATTGCCGGCAGCTAGCAATGGGTCGGCATGTCAATATTGTGCAGTATACAGGAGCTAGGTTACCCTGCAGTTTGGGGCTGGGAACACTTAGCATCAAACTGGGAATGCCGCATGCTGATTATTCATAATTAGGAAGAACTAAAACCAAACAGGTCCACGTGTGCATTATTCTGGGGGGGATTATCTGAGTTTATGCCGTATCAATTAAACATTTAGAGTTCCTTTCCATTAGTACACGATAAAATGGGGATCCATAACTTAGTTTTCCTATAACCTATCTTGGGATGAATGTGGCGTTTTTAAAACACAATCTGCATGGTTTTAAAGCAGAGGCTTTTGCTGCACAGGCTGCAAACGCTCAGTGGAAATATCTTAGCTAGGCGAAAAGAAAAAAAGGTGTGTTTCCAGTTACATGAACTGCAATGCTAGGGTCGTTAGGTCGGATTTATTTTTTTTTTTTTTGGGGGGGGGGGATGGGGGTGAGAGAGGAGACATGTAATATATCAAAAGGAACATAATTTCGAGGTGAATGTGATCTGAGAGGATATGTGGCCAGAATAGTCTGTCAATACATAAGGAAGTGGTACATGTAGTTATTTATCAACAGGGTGGGTGGTCGGTTTGATAGGGGGCGTAAAAAATAAAATTTTGGACCCCTCCTGAGGGGGGCCTAAAATAATTTGTGCCACTACAGTTAAAAGGGGAGCATAATTTTTTTTTCACGCATCCGCACATACCCCCCCCCCCTCCTGTGGAAGGGGGAGGGGGTGTAAATGGAATACAAGCACATCATATTCCATTGGAGGATGGCAGTTCTTTTTTTTCAACAGCAATACCCTGCGTATAGGGCACACTCCACGAATAAGGCGCACCCAGACTTTGGGTATCTTCTAAAATAATCAAAAATGGAATACCTTCACTTCTTATCAATGGATTTTCGAAATTCGAAAACCTATGGGTAGCTTACACATATCCCAACGGCCTAAAATTACTTTTGAATTCATGGGAAACTTTGGGAAGATTTTACCCTAACCTTTTTCTTATCCTCGTGTATCAGGCGCGCCTTATACGTGAGGTATTACATTATTTGTTTTTGCCCCCGGCCACCTAGATTCTGAGCTTAAAAAGTCTGTAATACAAGTTTTTATAGTAACATGGCCTAATGCAAATAGACAAAAAGTGTATTATGAACACTTGCATATTAGCTTAATCAGCAGATAGAGATCTTTCCAAAAAGTGGCCTGCCATTTTTGTACCTCTATTGGTGTTGTGACTATGGTCCCTTCACCAAAAAAAAATCGGCCCTGTTTTGCCAGGGTCGGTCGAGTAACTGGAAACAAACCTTTTTTTGGACCTAGTGCTCCAGGGTGAGCTGAAGATTTGGTTTCCTCTCCCCAGAAGCTTCTTGATCCTATTCTGTGTCATCTATCTACCTATAACATCATAAAGGAGACACAGATATGAAGGTGGCGCTTGCTGCCGCATGCAGTACCACATTGTGAACAATGATTGCTTAACAGTAAGTTTATCTGCCTTGCCATTGTAATCATGTCTCTGTTATACTGTAATAAGTTAGACGTCTGACGGTCAAAGGGTGGGCGGTGGATGTAGGCCCTAATACTGTTGCAGGAGCTGGGTGTCTGGAGGCTGGAATCAGACATCTACTATATTGAATATAGACACTGTACGAGTGTCTGCTACAGGAGGCAGGTTATCCAATATCACTGCCTTTCCACACAGCAATAATTGTATGAGGTTTTGATAATGTACATGTATGACATCAAGCATACCGCAATGGCAAAGCTAGACTAGGCAATGAAATATGGAGATTATAATGACGTAGGTGGGATGTTACTGTTGTGATGGCCTGCTACATTTCAGTTAATTTTCTATCCAATGCAAGCTCGAGTTCCCTTGTCCTAAATGTTGCATATACTGCCCATATAACTTCCCGGTAGTAGAGGTCACTCCTTACACTAGAGTGTAGGTTCTTTGGAGGAGCAAATTCTGTCAAGTAGTCATACTATTAATGACAACATTACATCAAAACACCCCCATAGAGCTATGCACACATAATTATGTTTGCATCTTACCCTATCAGTCAAATAAAGCAAAACAGCTCAACCTTTGCTAGGCCCATTAATTCTAAGGCAAAAACGGACATATTTTACATTAAAAGAGACGAAGTAGATCGAAATCCCCCTGTGGCAAGTGCATTATCACGACATCAAGGGAGTGCTATTCCTGTCTAGATGATGTGTTTATGCTCAAAGTGAGATTTGGAAAGCACTGAAAACAATATGTGCAGGGTGGGACTTTTGAGAAAGCATTTACGATTTAACAAAAGGTCAATAGACGAATATCTAGTACTATATGCTATATACTTCGCCCATTTCATGTATTAACGGAGAGTAGGCTAACATCTGACAGGGGCATTAGGGAGTGCCCTGAGGGCCAAAGTATTTGAAATGATTATGATCATATGCAAATAGTGTGATTGCAAAGTTCGAGCTCAGTTTAATATATGTGTGTGTTTTTTGCAGGATCAAAATCTGTAAAAAATTATAAATCGGACAACTGCTTGCAGCAATCGCTCGCAGCAGACACTTTGTATAATATAATATATATTAATAACATCACAAAAGTTAAAAAGAATTGTCAGTACTGCCTCTATGCCGATGACCTGGCAGTGTATATAAGTGGACTAGACAGTGAAATTGTATTATATCAACTTCAGGCTGATCTGATCCGTATATATAACTGACAACATTGTGAGTGAGTGAATGAGTGAGTAATAGATGTTTAACGCCATTTTGACAGCTAAGGTCATATTCATGGCGAGAACTACCTTACACAATATCACAGAGGAATGTATCGATGGCCGCGCATATGTGCACCACATACATCCGAGGGCATAGAAAAGAGGAGATATAGACCCTTTTAAGTGGGCTAGGGAAGCCCTCTGACAACATTGTAAAATAATTATCAACCATGCTAAACCACTGTCTTAGATTGTGCCTTAGTATACATGATCCTGACGATATATCAACTCATGAATTACATATAAGGACTAAGTGTAGTTTGTGAAAAGTGTGCCGAGATAAGAATCTCCTGTGTATGATATATGACTGGTCAAAGGACCCAGCCAATATGCGTAATCCACCCAGAATACCTAGGAATCATGATAAGATAAAGCTTTTTGTGTGGAGATCAGACACAGTGGCATATGATAAAAGTCCACTTTTGAGAGGTTCTAAACTGTGGGATAAACTGGACTCTCAAGTACAAAACCTGAATGTGAAAAATGAGTTTTTGAAAAGAATTGTGTAATCATCTGTCGCTGGATAGATGTATGACCTTTATTATCATCAGTATTAATAAATGCATAATAAGGTGGCGATTTTATAAGTAGTATGAGTGATAGAGAACACAACCGTCCTGCTGTGTATGTTTAATAATATAATATATGTGAATTGAGATAGATTGTCTATGTATAATGTGATCTTGACCTGTATTCCTATTGATGCTATGTGAGTTTTCTCTAATATGGACATACTTCTCTTATTGTTATATTTGCCTTGTGTGTTGGCCAACCTGAAAAGCTTACCTGTATAATGTTTTTTTTGTGCCAAATAAAAATGGTTATACTCAAACTCAAAGACTATGTTTTTTGTAAGGCTGTGATTCAAAAGGCCTCACACTGTTAAAAACGTGTCGTCAAATAATGACAGAATACTTGTTCCAAAGTTGCAAGAGATCCATCATTTTCACAATGATTCCTTGTACCACTGTACTGCCACCTGTGGCTTCTAGTAAAAACTACACTGGTTCACTACAATACATTTTTGTGGTTCACTGGTAAATTTTACAAGGATCACTGATAAATCAACAGTTATCTTTTACAGTGCATGTTTATTGGCCTGCAGTGGCACCTCAGAGAAACCAAGTGATAAAATTGTTAAATGTTCAAAGGTAATCGCAAGGGCACCGTTACGGGTTTGGTCAAAGACAATGCCAGGAAATGTGGTCGTAAAATTATATCGGCCATTTGAGATGGAGTATTATGACTTCTAGCACCCTGAGTATCCTGCCATGGAGTATATACAAGCAGACAATAATATCACAATAAATGTCTCATAAAGGCCAATGGGTGGGGACAAAGGTCAAGTTACTGGAAGGTTCAATTGAAGAAGCCTGCTCGGGTTGACCCTGCTCCATGGAAAAAATAAATGGGACATGGTTTTCGAAATGGTGGTGACGGGACCCAGAATGGTTTAGAGGCTATTATTTTTCTGCAATTTCCGGCTCCCTCCATCAATGATCCTCCTACAATGCCGTTCAACAATTGCACTCTACATTAAAGGTTATGGCTATCATGGCATATTGGTCAATAGCTAGATGGCATTAAGTTTCCTCGTTCACTCCTCACATGCATTTCCCTGATAACTCTGAGATTTGCAGAATTATTATTTATTCATGTAGAATGTGACATTTTGAAAATATAGGTGTCACTGCATGAGCATTTGCATCTAAGGATTATTTTCCTTCGACCTTTATCAGCTTTAATTGAGCAACTGTAAGCAATGCGCTAACATTGATAAAAGCATATCATAGGTGAACAAAATACAGTATAGTACACTCTCAGCCCGAATTGTAAATAGTCAGTAAAGACCACTGTACTGTGTACACAGCAAGCGACTGTAGGGTCTTTGGATTTGTACTAACAGCAGCCCTTACTGTTTTCAAAAAATAAAAGTGATGTACTGTAAATAGCCTGTCGCAGTCTGACAGTACATGTAGCATCACTATTTGGAGTCCTAGGGCTTTGGGCAACACAGTGTCTTAACTTAAGAAATGACCTCCTGGTGCCTCCAGTCCTTTCTTAGATTAGATAATGCTGTCAATAGCATAGAAAATAACTAATATACAGTTGAGGGGTTCACATGAACCCAGGCTGGAGCAGTGGGGGAGAGGGTGGAAGGTGTATCATAATAGTAGATCATTGCTGAAAATGCCACATGATAATAGAAGTATTGTAGTCTGGGACTATCACTACACTGCAAAAATGGTGTTTAGATTCTAAACATAGTGGTCAGAGGGAACACAGACGTACTTCCTTATTTAGATTCTAAACATGTTTAGGTCTAAACACGTTTAAAACCTAAACATATAGGTCAGTTAGGTGTAATGAACACTTTTATTCTAACTACATAAACATTTATGCTAAACATGTTTAGATGTTTAGAGTTGAGACAGTTGAATAATAGGTGTTTAGATTTAAACATCAATATGTTTAGATACTTGGATGTTGAATCCACACCAGGTAGCAGCACTACCTTCAAATGGACTATCTGCACACAGTTATAATCAATAGTTGTGACAAATGTCCCCAAATCCCATGTTTATCATGGTTTCATTTCATAGAATGTCATGTGAATAGAAAGGGCAATAGAAAATTGACTAGATTCACCTCATGCCACCATCATTAGCATAAAATAATCAATAAACTCCATGACTGACACCTATTTGATGTTATTCTGGAATAGATAAGGCATTGTCCTTCCTGCCAAGCTGTTTAGTGTACGGGTCTGGGTTTCACGCCACGGGACCTCTCACCCTTGACGTGTCCAAAGGGCACATAGGTGAGGTTAAAATTCAAAGCAAAGCAAGCAAGCAAGCCAAGCTGTTGTACTTTCTCAAGTCTCTCATTCTGATGCAGTGTGTAATACATGTACACGTATATTGCTGTGGCTGACATCTTTGGAGACTTTGACAAGTAAATACCTGCTGATGTCCCCCCCCCAGTAAATGAGAAAAAAAATATATCTCTGTTTTTTAATGCATACATGTCTGCAAACCTTAACTCTCTATCAAATCATTTAAACATCTGAACACAAACATTTATAAACACCTAAACACAAGAGTTCATATATCTAAACACAAAGTTTTAACCTAAACACCTACATTTCTAAACACTTGAGCTAAGCACATTGTTTGGCTAAACATGTTTAGGAAATTAATTTGATTACAAAAACGTTGCAAGAATATGTTTAGAATTGTGTTTAGGATCTAAACACCATTTTTGCAGTGTACTGCTATACCTGACTGCGAGGCTGCATTGCATCTGGAATCAACTGTGTCTAAATATTCTTTTTCGTTCATACATTTATCACTAGTAATTCTACAAAGGTGTCCCCACTAAGATATGACATAAAAGCTATGCAATACTGATTTGATATTTAAGATTTCATCCTCACTGCCAGTCCCAAGTATATCATTTCATATCTATTGGTCTATTTAGTATTCTGCAAAGTTCCCTTTCATGTCTCAGGATGTCTGTATCCATGAGAAAACGTTTATAATCTTCAATAATCCCAGGCACTAACTTTACTCCATCCAATCATTGGGTGTAATAGCTAATTGTCGTCGCCGATTAGGATTCATTATGACTGGGTATCATATCACAGTGACTGGTTTATTTGATGCAAAATATCATTGCCTGACTGAGATATAATATATTGGTGATTCTAAGGGACAGAGATAAGAGTGGTGTGCAAAGATAAGGGGATGTCTTTGTGGATTATCAGGAGGCCTAACCATGCAGGGATGACCCTCTCCTACTAGTGTGCAGGCAGTGCTTAGAAATAGATCCTACAATCTTTACATTTTGTCATATAATTCTTTTCATACCTCTGATTGGCATTTCTCAACAACAATAAGTATTTCTAGGCAGTGCTTAGAAATAGTATTTGGAGACAACGTTATAAAATACTCACCATTAACAAGTAGAAGGAGTGTTATGTATCCCTATATTGACCCCAAAGGTATATTTCAAAATACCTAAATAGCCTGACGATCACCAAAATACCACTACGATAAAAGAAATTGTAGGATCTATCTCGTAGTGTATACAGCATTGTACAGGAATTGGGCACAGTTTTAGGAACATTTTTTTTTCTATGTCTAATAGAGTTTTGAACAGCTTAAGATTCTGTTCCATGCATTATATCAATTAAATATTATTCATTTGGTAATAAAAATTATAATATCTGTTGACCAATCGTAAAATATATAGTTGTTCAATACTCCAAATCTGGGGAAAACCGTTGTCTGTTCTGAAACACACCCCATACTTTGTGTGCACGTGTGCGAATAGAGACCAGACTACCTGTAGAGGGGAGGCTTTTAGCTTTATCAGTATTTCAGATCCATTTACATAGATGTAACACAGGAGACGCATATCTATACAGTTCTCCTTCGTTGGATCATATTGGCCCTTTGAGGGTTGGACCTGTTAAAACCATTGATGATTTCATTCCATCAATAGTTGACGATTTAATGTGTTCTGTTTCAGTTAATCTCAAGAAAAATAATATGCTACTGTCGTTGCATGTACAGTAGTTATCCTGTTATGTTTGTACAGTAATATATAGTGTTGTTGTTTTTACATTGGCCAGGTTCCAAATAGCATCGCCTGTGCTGTATAAGAAGAGATTCAGAGAAAATGCAATATTTCTGTATATATGTTATTCATTCTGAATTGTGCTGACTGTCCAACTGTTAGAGGTCACCCATGATGGGGCAGTTCTGTGTAGAAGCACATACTGTCTGGTATCCATTTATTATGTATGACAATATTTCACGAGGTGCTCCTCATAACAAAACATACATCTTTTCACCTTTCTTTTTTCGTGTTTCCTTTATCTGCCACATAAAGCAAATACCGGGCTTTATACCGGCCCTTATATATACTTTAGCACGACCGATCAATTTATAGGTGATAACTACATTAAAACAAAAAAGAATCGCATGTGGGAGAGGCGTTCATCACCTACACACCTCTGAGATGAGAAGCCAGTTCCTTGTGTATACACAGTATGTTTATGTTAATATCGTCCATCCATACATTGGGTAAACATACCATCTGTATCGTCCAACTGTATAAATGGCAATCTACAGTCAGAAAGGGATATGAATAACATTACTATTACTATCAATTCCCTTCTAAATTCAGTCTTAGAGTATTCAGTCGAAGAAATCAGATGATCAGAATTTTGATAATGATTTTTCTGTCTCTCGTGCCCTAGATATAACATCAGTTCATCTGCAACAGTTGTCAGCTTTTCCACCAAATTACGCAAAATCATATCTGTCTATTTCTTTACATTTTATCATATGATTTTTTTCATACCTCTGAAGGGCATTTCTCAACAATCCTAAATATGTCCTCCCAGTAATGCTCTGGTTTGAGGAATTGGCCTTCCTGGGGCTCCAGTATTGGGGCGAGGTGGTGGTTGGGTGAGAGGAATAGTAATGGTTCATAGGTCTGTGACAGGAAAAAATGGTGGATGGATTGCCTCTGGATGATAGTGCAGGGGGACTGATGAGGTATCAGCAATAGTGTGGGGTTACGCCCAACTGCCAGCTGATCGATACTCCATCAACTCTCTATGTCAGAAGATGTCAATGCCGAGTGTCATACACATGCCACCAACTAGTGCCCCACCAGCACAGGTTAATTGAAAAGGAAAGAGAACCTCACATCAGATGGCGGTCATTTAACGGTGGGTATATGTGATAGGGCAAGCTGAAAGGGTCATCGACATGCCACTGTCTGGATATCCCTCTCTGCTTGCCTGGCAACATAATTATAGTCAACAGTGTCCTGGATTGTGTTTCAATAGTTTCCACGACAGGATGGCCTCAAATTGTAGAGGGAGGTATAAGAAATGACTCCATACCAATGACTACATAGTGAGCTACAGAACAGGCAGCTCCTATTTATTCAACTACTGACTCAATACCCACCACTAAGAAGTCATAGCACTCAGTCATATGAGCCACTATTGGCTACATAGTGACCAGGCATACCTCCTTCATGGTCTAGTATGCACTCCTGTGTTCAAATGAGCATAGGGCTGCAGTAAGGGACCAGACAATTATTGCCAGGTGGGGGGGGGGTCATGTGGGGGCAAAACCCAATTAACCTTCACACTGGGGGTGGGGGGGTGTCAAAACTATATATGGGCAGTTCAAATACCCATTGCAACGCATCAACATGTGTATCTGATTTTTGGGGGGTCACTTTGGCCCCCCCCCACCTCGCAATAAATGACTCATCCCTATATAAAGGGTATATAAAGGTGATCCCACCTGTTTACATGGTCACACACATGGTCAATTCTCATAAAAATGGATCATAGTTTTAAATGAGGTCAGTGGTCATGATTCTGCATACTGCTTATTTCTTCTAGAAGTCCATATGTGACAGGATCTGCTAAATGGGACCTTTTCTTAAGGGGAATAAGGTCCCTTTTGCCAGTCCAGGTCAAATAATTATATACAATGTACAACACAATTAATTGGAATAATCTTGCAAAATCAATTTATAGGCTAAATCAAAAATGCATAGATGTTATGATCCCACAATCTCTCAGAGGATGATCGAGGCCAGGGATGCTATATAGGAAGGCTCCTCGACCTCTGTGAGTGGCCTTGGGTCAAGACCTTATGGATCATTAGTCTAAATATAGAGAATAGTTATATGATTACAAAGCAAAGAGCACAGATTGGCTACATTTGAGCAAAGGAGTGCAGAGGGCAGCACCTAAGACTACCAACTAATTACTCACATAGAGGGCTATCATACAAGCACCCCTTATTGAGTCACTGCTCTGGTGGCTATTTAGCCAATAGGCAGTACGATCACCCAGTAAATGTAGCCAGCTATTTGGTCACTATGGCCAAAATCCTAAGAGCAGCTGGTAAGATTTGGCCCATCTCCAGTCGCACCTGGCTGAAACTGTCGTAGAATCTATTGAAACAAGGTCCAGGTCTGGGACTATTTGAGCTTGTCCGTGCTGTGGCATAAGCTTACTGCCCCATGCTATGGCTGTGCAATCGACTGCATAGGTCCCTGCGGTATGACTGTTAGAGGTGTGGGGGAACCACGTTCAATACCTTGTCAAACATGGTGATGTTATTGGCAGCCTAAATGCTTTAGCCTATCAAAGCTATGGAATATGCAGAGACAATGTTCCCCAAGGTCTGAAGCAAGAGGTGTTCACTATGAACAGGTTATTCATTTAGTTGATGTAAACTAATAAAGAAAAATTCAAACATGACATGTTATACTTTATTCTATTGTAGATAATTTTACTGATCTATGAAATTCCATACATATTTTGCCCTGGAATAGGAAAAAAACAAAGTTATTTCTCCAATGGGCATTGAATCTGAAAATCACCATTCCCGTCTGCTTTGTCTACCGAATACCACTCAACATAGATCATCTTGAATAGAGTTGAGGAACTACATGATCAACTATTAGCTTTTACAACACTGTCCCATGGTCTCTAATCCACTCCCCTGTAGTCCTGCTCCTTTTGTATCAAAGGAGAAAACACATTAGACAGGAACACAGGCACAGAGAGTGGATATGTACAGATCGCCAAGGTTACACACTTTACACAAAACAACAGGTAACACCATCCAGTTCTACTTTTGTATTCTGAGTAGATTTTATAGAGGAATATATTATATTATGGTTGCTAATGTAGACACTGCTCATCTTTTTACAGTTACACAATATTCCTGCATATCAACATATAATCTAAAGGATATATGCATTATCACCTATATGTAATCAGAAAGACAGGGACCAGGTATTTATTCTCTTTCAATGATTTTTGTTGTATAAGTAAAGAATTTCCAGCTCCCCCAAAGTCGACTGACATTGTACATCATGTGCATATAATTGTTACCCATTATGGGATTCCATCAAATAAACTAATATGTATGTGGGCCAATGGGCAGAAATGTGCCTTCAGGGGGATTTTAGTACTGGTTTTGGCCAGGAGGGGGCAATGTATGGATGAAACACTGACGTATGTTGCCATAACTTAGTTGGAATCTAACTGTACCAATGCATGTTGTAAAAATCTATTGTAAAGTTAGGGGGAGGGAAACAATTATTATTGTACTTAAAGTAGATTAGAGTGTCCCAAATTGTTCAAAATATTGTTATTATACTTTTACAATTCTATGAATACGGGTAAGAGTTTAGATGGCCAGATCATAACAACATTTTCTAAATGACGATCTGGTCATTAACTGTTTGGTCATGTTATTATCATGATAAATTACCTTATAACAAGGGTAATCATGTAATATACCACTGTATGTGCATAGGTTATTATACAGCAATGATATTATATCCAGCAGACTAAGATATGTACACACCGTGCCTATGTCAGCATGATGAATGTACCTCTAGACCAAATAAAGTTTAAATCTGTTAAAAAAAAAGATGGCCAATTTCTGTTTGCTATGGCAACCACTCTACTATTCCAAATGAGAGGTTATGGCCACAAAAGAAAATTTTATGATACCATGGCCTCTTGACTTGTAGAACTATACAGTGTTTTACCAGAGCTGGTAAGGAGGCACCAATCTCATAACTCACTTGAAGTTTGTGGATGATGAGTTTTAACCTTTGAATGCTGACAGCATTTAAAGTTAAAAAGTTAATATGGACTGTACAGGTCTTGCTAATGTGTATTAAGTATAAGTTGATATACCTTGATATGGCTGGCAGTTAGCATTTATCACACTGAAAAAAGTCTTCCTGACAAAGTGACATGTATACCCATGTCAACTTGATTTGACACAGAGAGCACACGTCATTGGGACATGTGCACATATGTCACCATGACAACTGTAGCACACAGTAATCCTCATATGATTTGACATGCCTTTAAATGCCACGTCATCTGTGAGTTGACTAGGGTCACGGTCATGTCGAAGGCTCTTGACATGTGATGGTTTGACATACATCATTGTTCTAGGATATTCCACTAGATGGGGCAAACAACCATTTTGGTACCAGGATTAATCACTTTCAAGAGGTACTACCAACACTTGAGACATTTGATGTATCTGTGTCATTTTGTTTTCATGAAGAATAGATCACTAAGGTCTGTAAATACTATCAATGAATGGTAGTGAATTCTATTTCATTGTTAAATTTGCACTTGTTATTGAATATCAAAATAGACATCCACAATCCTGAATTCTTTAACTGGAGAGGTTAGACACCTTGTGTGTGGGTCAGTGAAAATACCAAAAGATTGTATGCTAACCCACAGTCTATAATTTCAGTATCTTCATTGCATGGAGACAGATGGCATAGCCATGCACCTCCATGCCCTTGTCTTACGGACTGCATAGAGGTCCTCAGTCAAGTAGAAGTTCTGTAAATAGGAAAAAGTGCCTTGGTGTGCAGGCCTGTGGGATTATGATATCCCCTGCCTTCTATTATAGGCCTGCCTTGATTGAACCATTAGTACATAGCTATTGACTGCTCTTGACCCTTACATAATTGTCTCACAGTATTACCTAGCACTCAGGTGAATGGATCAGAAATGTGTGATGTGTCTTCATTACGCATGTCAAGTGGAGTCAAATATGAGAGGGTCAACCTCATTCGACATGCCTTCATACATGTCATGTGGGAGACAAATTTTGACCTGTGCAGTATGCGTCAAAGCGATCAATGTTCTTTTCTCTGTGCAGGGTTAGGAGCCGACTGGTTTGGAGGTACCTAAACCAATACAGTGATGCACGCTGGCATTTCTTTCAATATGCACTGTGATGATTGCCAATAACATCTGTCATTGTGAAAACTCACAGAAATGAAAAGCTGCGAGATGTTAAAAAAATAACTATGTTGATATGCTAGCTCCTGAAAGGATGACGTTTAAGATATCCGGGTGATAACATTCTTGTATCCTGATTATGAGTATTTAAGATATGGTTAATTGACCATTATGGCTGAGCTATTGTTGAGGTTTGACAAGCAATTAGAGCAAAACTACCTTGGATATTTTAGCTCGAGATATCTTATTTTAAAACTTGTGAGTTAAACTTTGACAGGCTATATCCCCCTGGAGGCATGTTTTCCCTCATCTATATAAGGATAAAAAGTACAGTATGCATTATATAATCTTTAGGGCGTCTTTCCCCACACCTCCGTATTCTTTTATGGCGAGCGAAATTCATTTTCTTTTTAGATTTCTTTTTTAAATTGCTTCATTATTTTGGCTTAATTGTTCGCCAATTGTCTGCTATGTGAAAATCAGGAATGATTTACTTCAGTGAAACAACCACTTAAAGTATAGCATGACTAATTTCATCGACACTCTGAGCTACTGCCAGATAACCTAGATTCAATCTGCCATGTTGTTGTAGATAACAGACTACACCTTAAATGCCTTAATTAGTTATACCTCGCACCGATAACATTGTTGTTTCCAAGTACCATACCTGACTAGGTCTCATTAAAAACTGTTCCTGCATTGGCCATTAGGGACATGTCATTTATTGCCAGGTGGGAGGGAGGCTTGTTAGATATAGGAGGGGGGGGCTTTTTGAAAAAGAGTCCCTTGGTAGGGTGGGGGACAAAACCCCAAAGACCTTCACAGTGGGAAGGGGGGGTCTAAAAAAAATATGGGCGATTCAACTACTCATCTCAATGTGTCATTTCCCATGTGTATATGTGTTTTGATTTTTTTTGTGGGGGTGGGGGAGGGGCAGTCATCTTGCTCAATCAGTTCTCAGTGGCAAGGGCAGGGGATCATGATAAATTTTATCATGTTGGTTGGGGGGGGGGCGGGGAAAGATTTGCAAGTCTGCAAAATTCCATCTAGCCCCCCAGCTCGTAATAATTGACTCGTCCCTTAGGCACAGTTGATGACTATTACATTGAAAGTTGCAGAGCAACAATGTTCTGATTACTTGGGCAATTATATAGATGCAATCGCGTACACCCACTCAAGTACTGCTGTATATCAGGTATCTTTTTTGTTATCCGCTTCTTATAAATTAATAAAGATAACATATTTCTGGTGAAAAGTCTTTAGCAGTTTATTCAGCATAATTTATCATGACCTCCAGATCCTCTTCTCATCCATTATTTCACATGAGGTATTGCGTTTCACATTGTAGAAGTCATTTTATGAATATACTGTGAAAATGCAGTGATAAATATAGCTTCATACTGCAGACCTGTCTCAGTGCATGCTGTAAGAAAGGGACCTTGTTTCATTGAGTTTGGTTAACATTATTGATTAGATTTTCGGTAGTGATGTGAAAACTGATGGCGTCTCAGTAAATAACAATGACGATATTAGACAATGGAGGAAGCCATAACTGACCCTTTAGTGTAGTATACGGACTTCTTTTATGTGGGAATGCGTGTAGAGTCGGTCTGTCAGGGGGTATCATACTAGTGTTAATGTAGACATTGTACAGCTGACCTGATTGCAATGAGCAGGGTTACATAACAAGTACATTTTCTATAGTACAAGACATAGCATATATATATATATATATATATATATATATATATATATATATATATATATAAATATATATATATAAATATATATATATATATATATATATATATATATATATATATATATATATATATATATATATATATATATGTGTGTGTGTGTGTGTGTGTGTGTGTGTACAAATACAATCATAATATCTACACAGTGAAACGATTGGGCTATTTATGGGACCACTCTTTGTATATGACAAATTTGTTTGAAATTCATCCCACATTATGATGTAATGGTAAAAAAAAAATTAGAATTTTGGGACGTGGTTAACCAAGTAAGCAATTGATTTTACCTGATTTATTGGTAGGGCATGGGATCTACGGCCAACCAATTTAATACTGTTTATTCAAAATAATTCTTATACATAAAAAAGTGAACTTGCCAGACAGATAAAGAAGATCTGTGTATTCCTATATGCAACTTGTGCTTCGAAACCATAAGATCAGTATTCAGTGACCTAGTAAGGTCAGTCTTGCTCAGAATCTCTTATCATCAGTTCTGTTTCTGTTTATTTCATGTACGTGTAATTGACACAAGTACGATTCCATTGGCTGCAGTTCATACTGTATAGGACCTGGAAGGCAATTCCTGAGGTTAAAAACTAGCAGGGATATTTTTAGTGTTGAAATGGTCAGTCTGGTAACCAGAACGACAGGTGATCATCTCCATGCTACTCACAACATTCTTTATCAAATTAAACTTGAAGCTTTAACAATAAGGTATCATCTTCTTGAGAAAAAGACTATATGTGACATGTACTGGGAATAGGGCCCTTAATGCACCCTGCACTAAGGGCCCTTTTCACCGATCCTGTCACATATAGTCTATAAGAGACGTCTTCCACCCAGAATTGGCTGTCTTGCCTAATTAATAGATATTATCAACCTTTTTACCCCCTCAGGCCTTTTTGGTTCCATTGTGATACATGCTTTGTCCAAATAAGCAGATAAGATAGGAATGGCAAGCGTATAGAAAAAGGGCCTTCAGACGATATATATATATATATATATATATATATATATATATATATATATATATATATATATATATGTAGCACTTCATAGCGACGACGGTCGCTTTCAAAGTAGTGTCTGAAGAAGATGCTAGATTGAAAAATGGTATTAGGGTAGATTAACCTAAAGACGACTGTTCCTGTGCAGGTTTTCAATCAGGTATATGCAGTTGCTAATATCTCTGGAAGTTTTGGGACTTCATACTTCCAAAATACACTGAATGAAAGATAATTGTTTGGTCTTTTGTACCTGTTATAATTCGAAAATCCATTTATATAGTTTATTTCTAGTTTATCACCCTTACTAAAACATTCCTCCTAGTCCAATTTCACCTTGAGATGGCCACTTTGCACCTAGAGATTACCACTTAATATCCACTTTTTTGATAAAGTCCTTTGATTAAAACATCAAATTAAAGGTTAAACAAGTTCCTTAAATATATATGAAATAAAATGGCATCGTTAAAGATACTGTACCATAAGAAAAATATATGATTTAGAGTGGCTAAAATAAATGAAAATTGGAACAATGGCATGCCCATCGATTTCGTAAATCTCATCAGAACAGAGGTGATAATGCCAACACTGCATTAAAAAAGCTTTGTTTTAACTGTGCTTTAATCAATTTGAAATATGTAGTATAATAACCCACCTCTTGATTTTATAATCATGCTCTCAGTATCACAAACTTACTGTACATACTACTAGTAGTAGGATTCCAGTAAAGGTTGAAATGTGTGTATTAGAACATCATCCCGGGAAATTTTGTATCCAAAACTGTTTTAAATATGAATCTTTGGATGCAATGCTGTATTATAAATGGTATGTATTAAATGAAATGCATAAATAACTCAGTAAGCAGTGGTCTGCTCAAGCCGAAATTGTGGTCATCTCAATGTGAAATTGGTATGTTCTAGGAAATAAGTCCTATACAGAAAGTATTTAATGTTTCTGCACCTTTCCGTATGCTACCATTTAGCAAAGATATTTATCTATGCCTAGAGTCAAAATGTTGTATATGTGAGCACTTGTCATCTTCAAGTTATCGAACCAAAGTTTATATAGATTTCATTTTTTTTGTTTATATTATTGTTCTCATCCTTCATTGTATAAATTCCCATCTTTATTCATTAAACTACCCAGCAAATTGTCGTTATCTGTCGCCATGATTGGTCATCAATGGTGACTCCTTTCTGAGTGATAACTCACTGCGTCATCTTTCGCCACTGTGTGTCAGTCTCACATGGCATGGCAATTTATCACAACAGTCACCAACATGATCTCACTCACTGCGTGAGTATGTGCCACCCCTTGTCATCCCTCACAAAGCATGGTGACTTATCACCACCATCGCCAACATGGATCTAACTCACTGCGTGAGTATGTGCCACTGCCTGTCAACTCTCACTCAGAATGGCGGCTTATCACAAGCATCGCCAACATGGATCTGACTCACTGTGTGATTATGTACCACTCCCGTGCCACTGGCATCAACTCTCACACATAATGGCGACTTATCACTACCATTGCCAACATTGGTCTCACTCAATGCGTGAACTTGTGTCACTCCATGTCAATGCTCTCTAAGGATTGCATCATCTGTCACTCACTCTCACTAAGAATGGCAACTTATCACCACCATTGCCAGCCTTTGTCTCACTCAATGCGTGAATTTGTGTCACTCCAAGTCAATGCTCTCTGAGGATTGCATCATCTGTCACTCACTCTCACTCACAGTGGCAACTTATCACCACCATTGCCAAAGGTGTTGAGACAGCACCACTGTTCCACATGTAGCCTATCTAGGAAGTGTGGGCATGAAGTATAAGTCCCATACGTATCAAATGTGCTTTGTTTCACACTGATTTCCATGTAATACTTCAGAGTTGAATCAAACAAGATTATATAGAGAGAATATCAATTGAATTTAGATAGAGGTATCTCTAAAATGAAAGCAACTATCCATAAACACCTTTTCTCTGGTTACAGGAAAAATACATAGGGAAATATCAACATGAACACCTTGTCTGTGGTTAGAGGGAAGATACATATGGCAATACCTTCTCTGGCAAAACATACTTTGATCTGGCAGATGTGAGGCTGCATGATTACCAATGTCGATGATCATGAGCTTTTCATCTAACAAGGTGAGTGATCACCAGCGTCGCCATCACTGTTGAGTCTGAGTGATCACCACTCTCGCCATCCATGGTGAACCTGCGCTATGATGTGGTACGCGTTTCACCTAGCGAGGTGAGTGATCACTCGTGTCGCCATCCCTGGTGAGTGTGGGTGATCAAGATCCTCACCATCTGTAGTGAACCTGTGCTATCACGAGGTACGCGTTTTATCTAGCGAGGTGACTGATCACAATGCTTGCCATCCGTGGTGAATGTGCATTATGACGAGGTGTGCGTCTCATCTAGCGAAGTGAGTGATCACTCATGTCGCCATCCCTGGTGAGGATGAGTGATCACTCATGTCGCCATCCCTGGTGAGGATGAGTGATCACGATCCTCGCCATCCCTGGTGAACATGTGCTATGACGAGGTGCGTGTTTCATCTAGCGAGGTGGGTGATCACCCGCGTCGCCATCCCTGGTGAGTCTGAGTGATCACCATCCTCGCCATTTGAGGTGAGGCCATGTGATCACCACCATTGCTATTCCTGGTGATCTTGTGCTATAGCGACGTCGTGTTCCATCTAGCGACATGTGTGAGCCACTTCACACAGGTTGACGAGGAGTCACAACAATTTGCTGGGTATGTGCAAACAACCACTTAATGTAATAACTGAACGAGGATTCACATTATTGTCT
Source organism: Acholoe squamosa (assembly GCA_949317995.1). Taxonomy (NCBI): domain Eukaryota; kingdom Metazoa; phylum Annelida; class Polychaeta; order Phyllodocida; family Polynoidae; genus Acholoe; species Acholoe squamosa. The sequence goes on from OX439044.1 coordinate 16,465,742, forward strand.
AATTTTACCACTTTCTGTATGAATAGTGACTTGACAATAAAACATTTTTAAACCTCAAAAAAAAAAGTTGGAAAATTCTGACGAAATGACCAGCTGGTAGTGGTAAAAACCATTCAAACATGGGAACTTTAGGCTATTATAATGCAATGACAATTACTTCATATATTCCAGGACATCACTCTATGGGGTACTATAACACCTCTATTTATTAATATTAGGGTTTAAGACCAATGCACTACATGTGAAAATGAGGAAAAAAACAAGCTAACAGGTGGTCAACTCTAGGTATGTGGTCGTCTTTAGGTTAATCTATCCTATGGTGTGTAGGACTTTAGATCTTATTTCAGTGAGTTCCACCAGTTGCGGGGCATTATGTCCTTGTGGTTAGTTTATTTGATGAAGATTACGATATTACTCTTGCATGTCTAGAATAGAAACTACTATGCTTCTAGATTAGATTTCACATGGCTTGACTTCAATGTATCTGTTGTAGCTGGCACCACAACCAAAACAAGTCAACCAGAAAATCTCTTTTACTCTTTTGTATGGCATTTTAGCTCTCCTAGACCAGTTGGCATCTCTGGAGGTTGTTGCGAAAGGACAGGAAATCAATTCTGTTTATTCCCAAATGGGAACTGACTACCCTCAGGCAATGACTTCTCCCCTGTTTTGCAGCAAGGTAATAGGTTATAGAATTGATTCTTAAGTTTTCATGAATTGGGGAATGATTCCCAGTATGACTCACACTAAGAGGACTGATTCTGAGTGTAAGGTGGAATGTGGGTTATGGGCAGCAGAACAGCCAGGAACTGGAAGGTGAGTTACGACAGTGAGATTTCGATTCCAAGTTCTTTTCGCAATAGCCTCCTGGACAGATCGTCACTGCCTTACTGACCGTTGATTACGGTGCCTCAGTGCCTTATGGGGACAAGATGACAATGTACTGACAACAGGCGTGGGAAGGTCACGTGACCGCACCTCCCTCCATATATGGGCGAATGACGTCATGACGTCACTTGCAGTGATTCATAGTGGTAGCCAGCTCGGATTGACCTAAGGCATTCGCCTGAGAATACGAGCTTAGGTTAGATTGGCAGTGATTTGATCGGGGGTGGGGGAATTAAACCATGGTAACATCCTCCAAGATCTATTGAAATGTCACCCAATTGTCAAGTATGGAAAGGAGGAAAGCATATCTAAAAATTAAAAGGAGAGAAGGAGGGAACCCCTAGCTAAGCACTCGTAATACAAGCAAATGAAAGGGTGGTGGAAAAGCTAGTACCGTGATTGGGAGCTATATCAAGATAGGTTCAAATTCCCTGTGTCGTCATTTTATCCTCCTTCTGCTGTGCTGAAGGATACCGTATTTCCCCACGTATAAGCCGGTCCCCGTGTATAAACCCGGTCAATTTAACACATATTGCTTATATTATAAGCCTGGGGAAATACGGTATGCTTTGGGAGCTCGAGGTTAACCTAAAGACGTCCACATACCTTGAGATGTCCATCCCAATATGATATAAGCCATAACATTGGGTCTGCTGCTGAATCAATATTACAAACTGGTTGATTCAATGCTTATCAAGGAATGTGTAGGGTGTAAGTTTCAAGGTGTATGCATGGACGTCTTTTATAGGTTAACCTACACCCTGTTATTATACACGGGCATGTGGGGGTGGTGGTGTGTGACGACCAAAGGGGTGGACTTGGATTTCCAATGGCGCCTGTTATTATATGTATGGTGTAGGCGTTAGTTCTCAAACCTCAAAGTACTGTCTCGCCTTCACTGAAACGTTCTATAGTATCTAAAATTACAACATTGGGATGTCGGTGGAGAGCTTTGTATATAGAGATAAAAGGGGTGAAACACCACAGCCCTTTTTGCGGGATATGTACTTGGGTATTGAATATTAGAACTATTTGTGGTCAAATTCACTTATTTGCCAAGAGCTTCTATCAGTATGCATGACATCTAAAGAAATGGGTCATTTGTCAGAAGGAAAATAATCTCTGTTTTTAGTTGTAGTTGCCCATGCAAGATTTAGATACATCACGAGAATAGTTTCCTACCGATTAAAATTAAACATGAATAACTGGCTTGAAGATGCTAGACATGCAAGGAAATATCACCGCTGCTTCTTTTGGAACAGGAGGTTGTTGAAACAGCCCCATGCTTTGGTCAAGATAAATAGAGGATTTCGTGATGTAACTAGGCAAAAACCATTTCATGTCATGAAGTCGATGGATTCCGAAACACAATGCTAAAAAATTTAAATTGGTTCCATTGGCTATTTATTTCCAGCTGGAGTTCTTGCATCGATTGTATTCTAGCACTCTAGAACCCTCTCCGAAATGTTCTTATGTCCCTTTAGCTTATGTCTACAGTGGACATACCCCTTGTGAAAGTTGTTTTAGTAGTCTCTCCAATACACACGATTTTGCCATATAAATATTTCTCAAATCACAAAATGCCTCGGATAATATAATTGTGACAGATAAATTTATTGTTATGCATGGCCTTGTAAATGCAGTTGATCTAGTTTCTAGAACTACAATCAACGCTTAGACGGTACATACTTCTAAATTTCAGATGATGTTGTCAGAAGTGAAAAAGTCTTATTGTTCCATAATGTGTGAAGAAAAGGCGCTCACTGTAATGGATGTTAATCTTTGAAATCTGCTACCATGAATTCCATATTGATGTCATAATGAGTAGATATTCCATTTCATAAGAGATTAATGTTTTTTTTTAACAACAGAGAGTGGTGAGTCTGATGGCGAGGCAAGATTGTTCCACTCCTTCTTAATTTTATCTATTAACCTAAAGGGGGCAATCACATGCTAATTCCGGGAGGGTGTTGCTCCTATTGTAAAAAGAGATGTGAGTATGTGCCCTGTTTTCTAAACAAGTTGTGCACTGCTTCACCAAAGTACTTGCACTCACCACATCAGTCTGAAAAGTCACCTGCCTTGTTTAAAACAGAGAAAGCTGCACTATCAGGTACTTACTCATGTCACACACTCTATAGTTTATTATACTAACTGACTTCTCCAAACTAGGTACCTACTCAAATTCCCCTCTTTTTTAGCACCATACTTGAATGGCCACTTGTGAGCAACAAAAGGGACAAGTTATAGCTATATGAAAAGAAAGGACTGGAAATGAGGGCATTTTAGCAAGCTCTTCCTTTTACTATAGGAGCAACACCCTCCTGCCCTCCAAAAAGAAAATCTACTACACCCTGTTGTTAAAAAAAGATGATAATTCTTTAAGTCTGAGTAACAATAGATATTTACCATTGATTCCTATAGAACCTCTATAGAACCTTGCTGTGGTTGCTATGGCCCAAAATAGTAGAAAAGAAAGGGACTAGATCTACACACGGTTACATTCAGGCACCTTTTTATACATTAATATTAACGTATACTGATTTGATAACACAATGGCCATTCTCATGCGGCCTACATCTTCCACTGACTTTGAGAATAAAGCCACTAGAACAGTCAGACAGAAAAAAAAACTATTCCCACCCGAACACCAGCAACACCCTACTCCAACCACCACGCCTCGGTTTGACGTAGCATTCCGCGCCTGCGCAGTGGACCCAGGCGGCTCCGTGCGCAATTTCATCTGACAAGTGTGAAAGGCTGAGCATCACGCTCCGTTGAGGGTGTGTATTTTTATGGCAGGAGTCAGGATGACGGTTGAGTGGATTGATCAACATGAGCCACTCAAACATGAGCCACCCATGAGTAGCTCCTGTAGATAGGAGTGAGCAGCTCTTCCTATTTAAATGCCAGCACAGCATGGTGCCAAGGCGATCATGCTGTGCAATCTTCCATGCAGCTCGAGCTGTCATGGATTAAATTTGTTTTAGAAGGAGCGTTCAGAGTCGTTAAGTTTAGGATTAAAGCCATAGAAATGGCAATGCTCTGTGATGAAATGATGCCGCCAGCGGGGTAATAGTCCTAAATTTTCCGTGTTGAATGAATGTATTATCGTCATTACTGGGATTGGATGTACCCCAGAATAATGTTTGTTATAATGTAGAAGGGAAATATGAACGTATACAAATTTACTGGTGGCTGGATTTATGATATCCTAATATCAAAGAATTAAATTGAAAATTCAGCTATCTATTCTGAAGATGATTTAAGCTATAGCATAGTTTGATGTATATCCACTTTTTTAAGTGTATGATAGTAATGCCGCATTTATGTTATATCAATTTATTTATAGTCAAGCAAAAATCTTGTTCCTTTCTTCCTTCCCACAGGATATGTAGATTTAAAAAAAACGCATATCGCTATCAACTAGAACACCTTCCGATACCTACAGTATCGAGTGACAGTTCCTTCCCAACATGAGTGATGCCTATGTGAAAAAAGGTAATACATGTACCATAAAGAAGCCATAGCACAGACCGCTTCTGCCACTGTGATACAGTCAACCCTATAGTCATAGGCTTTCAGGTCCTGTATGTATACAAAGGTAGCAGAGGTGAAGTATTGACTATGTATTGCATGTCTTCACAGGCTCCACCTCCACCATGATGTTTAAGAAGGTACAGGGATGTCAACTGTCACTTTAGCATAGATGATTCACCTTTGACACCTGTATCAGCTTTAGCATCGATACATCCTCCGAAAAAAAGCATTCCTAGGGAATTAGAACCCTAGTAGGTGATACTCACTATGTGCACTACCAGCACTATACTGTTTTATTTTAGTATAATAATCGTTCATGACTTCCATGCTGTTTGATTATCATCGACGGCATGAAAGTCATCACCTCTATATTATAATGATTGCCTCTTTGACACCTCAGCTGACATGAAATATTGAATGGGTGTCAGGCAATAGTAAAATAATGACTGTGCCATCAAGATCTAAGAAATGTAAGTATGGCTAGTTGAGCTGGAGGCTGTTGCACAAAAAAGATTGCATTCTCACAGTAGTTAACTCTCCTTCCAGTTCCCTGTCATGCTCCATCCTAAGAAGCCACATCCCTTATACTCTCCTGGAATTGACCTCCTCTGAATCAGACTGTGCTGTGAAAGGTTGATGCAAAACTTGTTCCATGACACAATAGTAGGGAGTAGCTTTGCGTAGTAGGGAGAAACTAGCTGGTAATTGATTCTTAATTAGGAAATATTCACCAATTTAGGACCACTCCTGAACCACTTCTATGACATTTTGGCAAGACTACAGAGAATTGATTCCCTGAGGTTAGTCTGTTCCGTTTGGGGAATAGCATCTCTGACAGAACTCTATCCTTTCGCAACACCCTCCTGTTGGATCCCAAGGGGCTTGTTTGTAATTGGCAAAATGCGCTAATGTTGACAAACGTTGATAACGAACAACTTTGTAAGTAAGACTGAACACAATGCAGGCCCATTTAATGAATTCAATCATGAGGCCATGAAGGTGGATCAACTGTGGGAGGAAAGAGGAATGAGATAGGTCCAATTACAAGATTTAGTCTCTAAGTTTGCTCTCGTAGAATTCCACCAAAACCTGTCATTGCACCAGATAGGTTGACTTTGCTGGCATGTCTCGTGACTGTGTAAACTAGTTGTGGTGTTATCGCAACCCATAAATATCTATAGACTATGTGTATCGATGTTGGGGCACATAGCGAGGAAACTATTCTTGTGATGTCTTCCCGGCATATCTAATCATCTACATTGACTTTGGAATAGAGCAGGAGCCCATTTCTTAATATACTACGACTGCACACATCCACTACGATTTAAAACTGCCAAGAATAAGTCAAGTTATCATATGTAAGTCCCACGACTGTTCTGTACAATCAGCACCTATGCAGTAAGGTTTGGTAGAGCAGTCGTACTGGTGCAGGTATTAGTGGTTCCTACTGCATGATACTGTAATGGCTTTAACTCAAGGCTTCTCACTACGACTTGAAGGATGGCAGTCATAGTGTGATAAGAAATGGCATCCTGAGCTACATGCATGGTCAGCGATGGCTAGGGTGTAAGGGAAGCCATTCCCAGGGCTATGTCACATTTATATTTAATACCAGCGCCTTCGGGAATGCTAAAGGAGGATCATATGTATGTGTATGTCAATTTTTAGAAAGATTGGTTGGGAATTAAAGGGGAACGAAGACTTTAAATAGGACAGAACAGCCTGTGATCTCACAGGGGGTCTCATATAAGGTGGGGTAAAGAGCTCTGGTCAAATATGCCAAGTTCTCCTAAATATCTCTGTCTTTAGTGAATATTATTTTCTGCAAAGTGCATACCATATGTGTGAGTACCTCAATGATAGGTATAGCTAAAATCAGCTTTTTCTGATGAATAAAACAATCAGAAATTGAGTATTTTGTTTTCTCCAACTGTCAGAATTTTGAATTCAGGCTGGTCCATCAATAGACACCCACCCACTTCTGTTGGGTTGTTGATCAGTTTATGGAGCTGCTCCAGCCTCCACCCCCAAACCCTAATGACCCCACACAGACCAAACTTCAAACAGGACCACCTGTGGGGCAATACAAATTAGCACCTCTGTGTGGAAGCAGTATACACATGCTGTAAGGGCACAGCAGGACTTCAGTTTGTATGTGCACCAACGGAATCTATCCCTTTAAGGGCATGAGAAATGCGCGGGCATCTTGGGTGCAGGACCTCAAAATTTCCTATGGTCAGTACCCTGTGCGCACAGAACGAAGTGCTAATAGGTGGCCTCCACTATAATATTATCATTAGGGTTGTTGCTTTTTTTTCAATTTCTATGAGAGGAGAGGGATATTATCATGGTTTCTTCCTTTCAATGAAAAAACTATTTGTTTCGAGATTAAGCAACCTTTATCACTCTCCAAGCACATCTGTCAATCCTAGCGCCATGCAATTTCAAGGTTGCAAAGTCTGTTAGGAGAACATTTAGTTTTGAATGGTGGCGATGTTGTATCCCAGAAGTTGGCGCATCCCAGAAGTAAGCTGCACATGAGCAATCCTTGTTTAAGACTATTATCGCTCACAGGCCACAAACATCAATGAAAATAAATAATATTTTAAAAACATAAAAACCATGATAACAACCCTCTCTTCTTATAGAATTTGAAAGGATAAAAACCCTAATGGTACTGTCCCTATGCCATAGAAATATGAAACATGTAAAGTTTGAATTAATTATTTTGAAAATTACGGCCAACTTCTGGGATGCTCGACTTTCGGGATATGACAGCGACATTCTGCATGCGACAGTGCCACCACACGCCAAAAGCATTGCAACTCCTATCATTGTAACTCTGTGCATGTCATGCAACTTCTACGGTTTTCTTCCTCCCTGGGTCACTTTTGCTGGTTGCTGTCAGATAGAGTGTGAGTGGCCAACTACGGGAACATCTAATGTCAAAGTGTACGACTTCTGGTGTAGCTGTTTTGGTAAAGTTAGTGGAATAAATAATAGACCCAATATAGACATTCATACATCAACTCTGCAGGGTTTGTCAAACCATAAAGTGCACACTTTTTTTTGTGTTGCTAAATAATTTTATCACTAACTCGTTATCCATACACGTTTTTTTAGAAGAAGTGTTGTTTCTCCACACTGCAAAAATGGTGTTTAGACTTTAAACATGTTTAGGTCTAAACATGTTTAAAATCTAAACATTTTGGTTCAATAGGTATTTAGCTAATGATGTGTTTAGGATTAAAACATTTAAATTCACCTAAACAGTTACATTAAACATGTTTACATGTGTAGACTGTAAACAGACAGGAAACTAGGTGTTTAGCTTTTAAACACAACAATTTCTTGGTGTTTAGACATAAAATATACACCAGGTGTCAGATCTATAGTTGACCTTCTGCATGCAGTCATCTGTTATAGCTTGGTTACAATATATTGCAGTATTCTCCTAAATCAGTTTTACCTAATACAGTATGTATATTACATTAACAATAAGAGGCTATGCAATTACACCCTATAGCATTGCTACTAATGCACATGGGGGACTAGTGCTTGGACACCCATTTTGTGAATTAAGAAAATATATAAGGCTAAATCCTTTCTGTGTGTCTGTTGTATTTGACAATGGGGCCCTGGCACTGATGTGATATGGGTTCAATACAGTATAGATGAAATACTTGGACAATATAGCTGTCCCTGTAGATGAAGGTGCATTGATCCCGTTCAGAAAGTGGGCATGAAAGATGCACAGAGTCATCAACCTAAATTCATTCATAAGCCAATCCCCAAATACACTAGCATAGTATGCATAGAGAAGCAAATCATATATCTAAGCAAAATTCTTCAAATCAGAAAAAAAAACTAGTATAAACCTAAACACTTCATAGCATAAACACATTAATTAGCTAAACATGTCATTTATCTAAACACTTTTCATGTGTATAGGGTGATATTGTGTTCAGAAAAACGGGACAAGATTATTTTTAGAATTATGTTTAGGACCTAAACACAATTTTTGCAGTGCATGCATTCTGCTGTTGAGTTCCTGCCAATCCTATGAAAATCAGTTAAACACATTTTCTTCAGTACTCTCTGAAAACATTTTACGGAAGTGCTTCCTCGTTATTCTTTGGCAAGACCCTCTAGATGTCACTGACGGGCACTCGTCTGTGATTTGGATATTGTAGCACACTAGTGAGAGTTATACCACGATTTGTGGGTTACACAGTGCTTTTTGGTAGCTATTCCCATCCACATATCTGTCGATATTGCACACCCTATAGGCTGTAACTTCAATTTTGTAAGGCGTGCTGTTATCCATGTAAGGGTGCTGTTATCCATGTAAGGCGTGCTGTTATCCAGGATAACAGCACGCCTCTCATGTCATATGTTACATGTTAAAACCAACAGACTATTTCATAGCCATTGTAGGGCTCGAACCTGCAACCTAAGATTCCTAGTCCAACTCCCTATGCATTGCGCCACAGGGACCGACGGGTGGTGGTTGGCTAGAACTAAACCAAACAAAGGAATCCTAGCCGGGCGCCGAGGCGTGTGTACCGATCGTGTATACATAACCTAGGGACGCATTCAAATCAATCCAAGCCGACACGGCCGCTGAAGGAGGAGACGCAGTGGTCTAGTGATTAGCGCGTTGCGCCAAGCCGTCAGAGGTACATGGATCAATCCCCGGTCTGGGCGCATCTTTTTTCGCCGTGTGCGCTGTCGCTGTCCGCTGCCGGGCGACGAGGTGTATTATACACAAACTTAACAGCGAGACGCATTGAAATCTTTTTTTCGCCGTGTGCGCTTTCGCTGCCGGGCGACGAGGTGTATTATACACAAACATAACAGCGAGACGCAGCTTTTTTCGCCGTGTGCGCTTTCGCTGTCCGCTGCCGGGCGACAAGGTGTATGTACCTGTGTACACACAATGGCTGGCATCGAGTCCCGGGGAGGGGGAATAATTTTTGTTTTCAACTTGAATTTATTGGTATAATATTGATTATTTATTGGTTTCGTGGTATAAAATAAGTAGTCAATGGATAACTGATGACTCGTGGGTGTTATCGACGATAATAACACTCGGCCTACGGCCTCGTGTCATTATCCGTCGATAACACACACTCGTCATCAGTTATCCATTGGTTACTTGTTCAATATCTTAACTGTTCTTGACTAATCAAAACGGCACCTTCCCATATGTATCAAATGTCAGTGGCTCATGTCGGGCCCTTTTATTGTTAAATTGCGTGGCATATTCCCCAATGTGGCCCATTGGATATCCTACAGGATACTATCTCTGGATGGCATTTCCCTAGTTACTACGACTACACAATTCCAGTGTGCCTTAAATAACACAATATTGCGCTATAAGACTTTGGGTGACCTTATCTGCTCCATTATGATGTATAATCATTATCAGCGCTTTATAGAGGGAGTAGCTCTGGTAGAATACTAATGCACCTAATAAATAATCATAAGTCTGGATTACAGGTTACCTTTTATTGAACATTCCATTTCCAGGTGAAGATACAATCCATAGTCACATTAACTCCTGTTGCGGTCTACTAGAGTTCATTCAAAACCTTAACATATGTATATATTTCAATTGCATGTCGACTTCATGTCTGTGTGAGTGTGTGTGTGTGAGACCTCTACTGGTAACCACTGAGGTTTAAGTTATAGCTTTATCTAACACTCGTAATTCTACATAGTGCTACTGATAATACAGCTGGTGCACTCTCCTATTGGATTAACTCCGCGAGTATATTGCCCAGTTGCCGACCCACTAGCTTCGTTTGTTATCTTACTCCAATAATAATATATCTCTTCCTTTATCGTCCTTTATGTGTATTCCTCTATCCTTTTACAAGTTCATTATTCTTCAGGTAGGGACCCCTTATGCCCCTGATAACTTATAATCATACTTTGGCCCAGTTTACTACCTTGGGCCGCTTATGCTGGTAGTTTCATGTAGGTTAATATTATCTTATTATTATGTTAGTTGTAAGGGGCATTCTTATTCTCTGATTGTACTACCTTTTGGACAAGCTCCCTGGCTGGTCGGTGTAGGTGGGAGGGTGTATGGTATATCCTGTTTACTTGATTCTTCTAACCTTTACCTATCACTTTTTATCTTGCAGGTGTGGTTCTCCCCAGTGTCTTCCACCTCTATGTTAACCCTTTATGGACCATGCTAACTCTTTATGGATTGCAGTCTATATTTATGTACATTATTACATTTAACACTCGTTATTTACAATAAACCGTTTCTAACTACTCTCCTCTTATACTCCCTTGCACAATATGTCTAGGACTGTTTGATCACACTACCTATACTGCAGCCATACAGGCTAATTGTGCCAGAAAGCGAAGTTCCTTTTTCCATGGTATGACGAGGGACCATCCTCTGTCCATGCATGGGTAGGTAGGGGGAAATTCACCGGGAATTATTTCATAACAGACTTCGACTGCACCCTCCGACCCGTACCCAAATGTCTACATGGGTAGCATTGAAATTGAAGCAAGTCGTCCGGCTGTGTGTGATCGTAGTGCATTAAGAAATGACCTCCTGCGGTTTATGTCGGTACAAATAGGGCGGCCCTACAACTGCCCTGTACGATTAGGATTTACAATCACCGTTATCTATATACATGTAGATTGGTTATATGGCTTTGATAGGTGTTATCCTGGTTAGATTGGTCGTTGTAGCGCACAGATTATAGTGTAGCCGTGTTCTCAGTCATGCATGGGGCACTGCAGTTTGCCTTGGGGAGGCCAAGTCGTAGCAGCTTGAGAAATGCCCTGCTGTATTCCGTCAGAACATGGTGGGTCAGATTGAGTTGTCTGTCACTTTCTCCTCTGCCCCAAAATTATATCCCGAATGACGAACGGGGCTGACGCGTCATTATTGTGCGCCCATTTCTGACAGCACGACCCTGTCCCCCCTGCCAACCCTGACCATCCACCACCCACCCCCTCTCTACTCGGTGGAGATGACGCCAAATCTGACAGAGTTAGGATTATTCACACCCCTAGCAAGGTGCTATAGCTATAGGCATGGCAGTATTGGCCACTAGCTGGTCTGGAGCTAGTTCCAGCGACACATACTGATAACAACTAATAAGATGGGACCTGCATGTCCCTGGAAGTGGGTGTTAGCCAGGGACAAGGTACCCATCATGGTCTGTCTTATCAGTGGGTTTTACCTCAACCAGCGAAATTCAAAATGGCGTCTCCACTAGGCCTCCATACTGAGTCCTTATATAGGAAGTATAAGGTGGTGTGGCTGGTGCACATTTCCTTGGTCACGCAGGGGCTTCGGGTTATACCATTGGTTATACTGCATGGGGTCGAGGGGAGCGACTGTTATTTTTTGTCGTTGGGGAGTAGATTAGGCCGATTGGTTCATGGTATTGGCAGCTCTAACGTGATAAACCCAGCACACGGCTCCGTGTGCTGCCTTAACGTCCCGTCTTTATCAAATCTGTGCCGTGGTCATGGCCGGCCCAAGCGTGACCCGCCTGGGAAGCGGCCGGAGATGACCACGGCCCAGGCCCGCCTCCTGTATGGTACCGCAGCATGGACGGCCCCCATGAGAAGTGGGCAATGGGGGTTAGCGAGGAAATTAAAAAGAAGCAGCATGCAAGCAGGAAAGGTCACTTTCATTGAATGCCAATTCTAAAGCTCCTAAATATTGAGCCCTTTTGTTTCGGGTAGTAATTTATTTTGAAGGCGTGAGGAGCTCCTCTGTAGAGAGTTACAGGGGAGAGAATTTGCTCGTGTATACGGGCTCATAGGGTACCCGGTAAGTCGCCCCTGACTCGACAACTAGGCACATTGGTACATTGGTGTCGACCACATGCACTAAATGCTTTCAGAAACAAACAAAAAAGAGAATAATTACTAATAATTGATGGTACCTCATTAACTACAATAGGTTAACCCTGCACATGCTCTAGAAGTACTCATAAATTGTGAAAATAATCTATGATGCATGGACAGGTGGTCAACCTAAGGTATACAGGACTAGCACATCCCTAGTGATGATGCTTTTTACCCAGGTGGCTCTAGTAGTCAGGGGCTAGATTACAGATTAGCCTCTTTGTGTAGTTTACTTTGGTGGCCTGTCTCTTATTAACTATTGGTAACTTTTGAATATAATTTAAATCTCTGGATTCTCCATAACATCAATATTAATTGTATAATGTTAAAAAAATACATGAAAATTCTAAATTACTAAGAATTAGATGCTAAGACATGTGCACAGTGCCACGTCTAATCCAGCAGAATGGACTAATGACATTGTTTGTTATCAGACAAGTACCCTCACTTCACACCATAGACAATGGAGAGGTGATTAAGATAGGTGTGGGGTGCAGCTTATCACCCCTATCAGTCTTATGATTCCCATTGTTCTGGGGTGGAGGAGAGTGAGATAAGAGATTACCCAAAGTTTAATGCTAAAAAACAAGATGGTGTCGGGGGCTAGGAACAAATATGGCGACCTCCATACAGGGATAGCCATGTGCCCCATAGCAACAGGCCTAATGGCTGTGTCAGGGACAACTTACCCCATTTAAAGTTTGCATTGGTAATAACAGTAATATATCTTTAACTAAATACACGTTTCTGTTTCTCACTTTCCTTTAAAAGGTTAAAGCAAAAGGCAACCCTATTTCAACATGACTTCTTTCTGTAGACCTTATATTGAATAAAAAGAATCTGACACACTTGGATGCAAATCTACTATAATAAGGGCAGACGGGACGCTTAACTGGTGCATCCTATGACGTCACAAGAGACTAAATGCACTAGATGCTGCATTGTTTAATCACAGAGGCAGTTCCCAAATCATGTTTTTTTAAGGAAGGCAATTTGTACAATACCATGTATATATCTTTAGGAGTTTGGGTATTAAGTGCTATAAATCAAATAGAATATAAAACCAATCTTAAAACACATTGCTCAGCATCATTTATTTGTTAAGAAGCCAGTGATTTGGTGCATTCTGTCAATTGTGACGTCAAAGCTCGCGTCAGTTAAGTCTGCTGAATTCCCTTATAATGGCAGTTTTGCTAATAAGTAGGTTAGACTCTTTTTATTCAATAAAACGTCTACCAAAAGAAGCCATCAGGAAAATAGGGTGGTATTTTCCTTTAAGTTTGTCGCATATGGGGTCCTGTGCTTGAATGTAGCCGGGAATGTAGCTCACAAGTCACAGCCCTGTTAGGTTTTCAGGCTAGTAGTATATGACACTATTGCACTGAACATGGCTATACTTAAGATTGTAACGTACTATACCCCATTCCACCGTGGCTTAAACAGTAAAAGTAAGTTTGTGTACTTTAGAAGGGTGAGATTGAGATCGGTAACAAACACATGTATGCTCTTAGCACCAGAGGAGACAGGTGAGTGACAGAACATACATCTAAAATAACATAGGGCAAAATAAAAGTTAAATATGCATGTATAGGCATGCATGGTCATACTATACTCTATCAATCTGAAGCTTTTATCCCACACGTGCCACTGCCATGAGCCTCGATTACAAGAACACCGACCGGTATAGAGCTTCGTTTTACCTTAGGTTCCGACTTTGACGCCCCTCACGGAGCCAGTAGCAAACAGTGCTTTTGTCATTTCCGCTGGTGAGAACGGATCGCGCGGCGATTATGCAGCGCGACACAGTCTTGTCTCACGGGACGCTGGACGAGATCTCGCATTCGGGGACGAGATGGGGCTAGTGGGATGACTCGTGAAAAAGTCATAAAGACGGACTGATAATACAATAATCAAACCAGGACTCCCGCCTACTCACCTAGCGCTGTAGACAAAAATAAGGGAATGCATAACTAAACAACTGTGAAGAAGCACAGGAGAAGAGCATTATCTCAGTGGGAGTGATTTTAAGGTGGCGAAGTATAAAGGATAACAAGTGTGAAAGGTTCATAAGTTAAGGTTTTAAAATCCCACATATCGTAATAATAATATTGTATTCAACTTTACTTGTCCAAACATAATAAAAAATATTATATGAAAAAGGTAGAACCAGCTGCTTATATTCTGTGCATAATGATAATGAGACAATCATTGTAAATAAAGATGAGCAGGATATCACATTGGAGTAAAGTTTGCAATCCAATTTAGGTAGATTACCCGATACATTGGTGCTGCTGCAGGGCAGTTGCAGAAACAGGGCAGTTCGTAATTATGGGTTTTGGATGTAATGTATAACATGCACATTAAGATAGTCAAGATGGTCAGGCGTGTCATGGGAGGCAGGTACTGATGGTGAAAGTGGTCTCCTGTAGGTGATTCTGCAATCTGTAATATGGGGAAGGCCAGCAGTCAGCTGGTGGCCAGATATGTATTGCTACATGGACAGGGGTAGTGATGGAGAGGGTGCCGTATAGCACCACCAATGCTCTGACCCCAAGCTGGCACAGCATGCCTCATAATGACGCGCTGCTCCTGGGTTGTTGGATGGGTGTCACACAAAGTGACCTTTGACCTGATTGGAGACTGAGGAGCCCTGATTCATGGAGAGGGACTGGGGGCTTCGTAAGATAAATGCTAAATTGGTTCACCTGTATGATATTTGATGGAAATCAGGAAAAGGGTCATCTGAGGTTGCAGCATAATGTTTGACTAGGGTCATATCAGGTGCTACATCCAGGGGCCATCACTAGGGACTACTGCAGGACCAGGAGCAGTAAACAGAGGGACCGGTATCATAAGAAACATGTCATATGTCCCCAGCAAACTTCAGCTTAGCATCCCATCCTCCCAGCAGCTATCACAGTGGTCTGATGACACATCACCACAGGTGCCCCCTAACTGCCACTCCTGACCAACATAGTAGTTGCTTAGGGCTTTGGTGGTCCAACCCACCACACACCAGAAAACAGATGAAGAATGAGGAAATTCTGGGGGGCCTTGGTGCTGACAATGTGTCAGAGCTGGCATGGTGATAACACCATTGTGAGGCAACCCACCAATGCATTCTAGACTTCTACATTGGGGAGTCTGAGGAGGCAGGAAAGTAGTTCTGTACTGTATAAGTGTGCTGTAATCACTGACAAAAACACTTTGATATATGAATACCTGTCAATGGACTACCTAAAGGTGATACATGAGTTGGAAAGGGGTGATATATACATACGTTGGGGTAGAGAAAATGTGTATTGTGTCAGTAGATATTAGAGTTAATGTCCTATAAACACGGAAAAAATGGTGCCACAAATATTTGCATAATCTGCAGCTGTTTATCATCTTTGTGTGTGTTTGTATAGAGGTGAGGGGTGGGAGTAGTTTGGTGAACACAGAGAGATGAATCATAGATAACAGGTTGTTCTATATTGAAATGTCATATTTCCCAGTGCTCTATACTTAGGGTAGCTTTACCAGAAGACGTCTGTACCTGATAACTATTAGACTAACAGCCCCTCTTGCTTCCCCAAGGTACTTGATAAATGGTGTATTTTATTTCCAGTTTCCCACCATTTCTAAGAGTGTTCCAGGTAGTCCATTTTTACCATGAGCCGTCCACTTAATACCAACACTTTGAAAAGGCCCTTTTCATTAAATTCTCAATTCAAGAATGAATAAAATGTCTTCCATAACTATGCAATGAAATGGCATCATTAAAGGTACTGCATAGTGGTGAAAATGCATGTTTTATAGTGGATAGGTTTGAATGGAAATTAGAGACATTATTGGTGGACGGCTCATGGCGAAATTGGTATGCCTGGGGGAATGAGTTGTGAACTAAAAGTATCTAACATTTCTGGACTTTTGTTCATGTCATCATTTAGTAACGATATTTATGCCATGGCTAATATCGATGATGATGACGCCGTATTCAATGGGGGGATGGAATACGATCCTCGCATATTCAGTGGTGCCATTTTGAAATTTAAACAGAGCTAATGAGTTTCGTGTTTAGGTATGGTTATTAGAAGTTTTACAGTAAAAAAATGTTTGAACTAGTTAAATAATATGTTATGAATTGTTGAAGGTATATCTAAGTGTTAGGGCTATGTTAAAAAAGAAGATATTGCCCTGCGCAAGGAACATTTATATCGAAACCTTAAGTAGCAGCTAGCTCCGTATCATGTGACCTACTTCCATTGAGCAAGCTGTCATGGCGGACGAAAACAAATCGAGATGACTCGACACGTTGAAAAACAGTAAATATGGTTGTGTTTCTTTATTTTAAAGCAAATTCATCCCGTATGGCCATGGCATAAATGCAAATGTCGTTGACATCTGAGCAATTTCAATGTTCAGAGTTTGTAACCAAAGTTAGAGATTCCTGGTGAAATGGCCATTTGGCCATGATAAAAAATAAGTCAAACATGGATAATTCAGTGCATTGTTTTACAATGATAAATATTTAATTCATTATAGGAGATCATCTCATGGGGAATAATGACACCTCTATTTCAAGAATATTAGGGGCCCAGACCCATAGAATACATGCAAAAGTATAAAAAAAACAAGGTGGCAGATGGACGACTCAAGGTATGTGGATGTCTTTAGGTTAGGCTACCCTAGTGCTAACCCATCCAAGATTGATGAAGGAATAAAAGTGAAACAGAAGTACCCGCTCACTACACTTCTGTTTATCCTAGACAATGTTCAATGAACTCACACACTTCCCTTTATTTATATTAAGGACATAGATAACGGATAGGGGTTCACTAGGTCCTTTTGTACCAGATAAGGGAACGAGGCCGGAGGCCGAGTTCCCCTTATCTGAGGGATAAAAAGACCAAGTGTACCCCTATCCGTCACCTTTGACATTTATACCATGGTTTCCACCATTAAATTAAACTTTTTTTACCCTTTAAAACCATTAAAGTCAATGCTATTTGTTACAAGTCTATAAATAGTGCCTTTAGTACATACTAAAGGCACCATAAAACGGTTCCTAAACTGGATAACCATAGTATAATCATTCCTAACAAACATAGTACCCAGATCCATTATTGTTCCTCTGATGAAGTACTATGAGTTCTCCTGCAAATCTACTTCTTTAGTGTAGAGATTGACTGGAGTATGATGTTTTTCACTGGGGTGGCTTCTACTGGATTACGAATAATCCTGGACCGACAGGTTTGGTAATGCCATAATTCTTCAGCTTTTAGGTGTAAGGTTTAATGCCCTGGGGGGATGGCAGGTGTGTTTGGGGAACTACTAATTGTGGCATTGGTAGCAGAAATTAGGCATACCAAAGTGAAGGAATGGAGAGGCAAGTGTCACTCAAGATATCTACACCCACAGTATCCACCCTCTCATGCTGTAAACTTGGCCGTTGTGTGTGGCACATTTCTTCTTCTTGGAGGAATGCTGTATAAGTAAATCATAGTAGGTGATATGTTGCAGGTCTATGTGAATTCTGATAGATTTTTCATTGAGATAAATAATAATGAGTAAGAAGCAAATCAATATCACATAAAGGAAGCTTCTTTCATCCCCATACCCCTTTTTCTCTAAAGTGATAAATGATCAATGTCTCATAATAACATAGGTTGAGAGGAACATGTATCCTTCTCTCATATTGATTCACATGCAATGTTTGGTGTTGACTTCTGAAAAAGGGGCTTGATAGAGACCAAAAAGAATGGTGAATATCACATCATATTACCACTTGCGTGAATGTGACTCTTATTTAGACTTTTACAAGCTCTGTAAAAGAAATTGTAACCAGGCAAGCAAAAACACCTCTCTGCAGGGAGATTCATTACCAAAATTCATCTGAAGATCCATCATTGGCTTAAATATTCCTAGTAGTTATGTCAGAACCCCACCGTGAACATACCCAGCAAATTGTCGTTATCTGTCGCCATGATTGGTCATCAATGGTGACTCCTTTTTGAGTGATAACTCACTGCGTCATCTTTCGCCACTGTGTGTCAGTCTCACATGGCATGGCAATTTATCACAACAGTCACCAACATGATCTTACTCACTGCGTGAGTATGTGCCACCCCTTGTCATCCCTCACAAAGCATGGTGACTTATCACCACCATCGCCAACATGGATCTAACTCACTGCGTGAGTATGTGCCACTGCCTGTCAACTCTCACTCAGAATGGCGGCTTATCACAAGCATCGCCAACATGGATCTGACTCACTGTGTGATTATGTACCACTCCCGTGCCACTGGCATCAACTCTCACACAAAATGGCGACTTATCACTACCATTGCCAACATTGGTCTTACTCAATGCGTGAACTTGTGTCACTCCATGTCAATGCTCTCTGAGGATTGCATCATCTGTCACTCACTCTCACTCAGAATGGCAACTTATCACCACCATTGCCAGCCTTTGTCTCACTCAATGCGTGAATTTGTGTCACTCCAAGTCAATGCTCTCTGAGGATTGCATCATCTGTCACTCACTCTCACTCAGGTTGGCAACTTATCACCACCATTGCCAAAGTTGTTGAGACAGCACCACTGTTCAACATGTAGCCTATCTAGGAAGTGTGGGCATGAAGTATAAGTCACATAATTATCAAATGTGCTTTGTTTCACACTGATTTCCATGTAATACTTCAGGGTTGAATCAAACAAGATTATATAGAGAAAATATCAATTGAATTTAGATAGAGGTATCTCTAAAATAAAAGCAACTATCCATAAACACCTTTTCTCTGGTTACAGGAAAAATACATAAGGAAGTATCTACATGAACACCTTGTCTGTGGTTAGAGGGAAGATACATATGGCAATACCTTCTCTGGCAAAACATACATTAATCTGGCAGATGTGAGGCTGCATGATTACCAATGTCGATGATCATGAGCTTTTCATCTAACAAGATGAGTGATCACCAGCACTGGTGAGTCTGAGTGATCACCACTCTCGCCATCCATGGTGAACCTGCGCTATGACGTGGTGCGCATTTCATCTAGCGAGGTGAGTGATCAACCGCCTTGCCATCCCTGGTGAGTGTAAGTCATCATGATCCTCGCCAACTGTGGTGAACGTGCATTATGGCATGGTGTGCGTTTCATCTAGCAAGATGAATGATCACCTGAGTGACCATCCCCCGTGAGTGTGAGTGATCACAATCCTTGCCATCTGTGGTGAATGTGCGTTATGACGTGGTGTGCGTCTCATCTAGCGAAGTGAGTGATCACTCATGTCGCCATCCCTGGTGAGGATGAGCGATCACTCATGTCACCATCCCTGGTGAGGATGAGTGATCACGATCCTCGCCATCCCTGGTGAACATGCTCTATGACGAGGTGCGTGTTTCATCTAGCGAGGTGAGTGATCACCTGTGTCGCCATCCCTGGTGAGTCTGAGTGATCTCTAACCTCGCCATCTGAGGTGAGGCCATGTGATCACCACCATTGCTATTCCTGGTGATCTTGTGCTATAGCGACGTCGTGTTCCATCTAGCGACATGTGTGAGCCACTTCACACAGGTTGACGAGGAATCACGACAATTTGCTGGGTAGGTTGTTATTCATATCTGAAATCGATAATTAAACTCTAAATATATTATAAACCAAAATTATGTCTAAAAACAAATAAATCAGCCTTTTTTGTAAAAAATACATAACAATATGATGATTTGTATCATAGATTTTGATCTAGAAGAAAATTTCCATTTCTGTTTTTAGGACCAGGCATATAGTTGATTTCTTATGAAAAATGTTCATTTTACCATCCAAATAGGGGTCATTTCTATTGAAAATGGTGCATTTTAAATGAGACCATTGAATTTCTGCATAAAAAATTCGCTTAAAGTATTTTTATAATGATTTTAGAGTAATTTCTGGGTGTTCTTGCTTGATGGGCCACAATTATGTACAAGAAATAATTTCTGTACTAAATGCACTGCAGTTAGTAATGCCGGAAAAAGTCACACAATTGCTTCTGATGTGTAAATTTAGTGGATTGTTTGTTCAAATTGCATACATCTACTTTATTGGTGGATATATTGATGTGCACCAAGGGTTGTGTAAAGCTGATATTAGATAGAGAATTATTATGTACTGTGAGGAAATAGCACCAACAACGGATCACAGATGATCAGACCTCAACAGGAAAATGAATGATGGTTATGGGAATGTAGGACTATATTACTTGTTTATTGCGGCAAAGCTGAGAAGTAAATACATAACTATATAGGCAGGTCTTCTATATATAGCAGGAACATAGGCATGTACTTTTTAGCAACTCCTCATTTCATCCATTTATGGCTGGAGACATCTGCTACACAATTGTTGCAAGGAGAAGGGACATACTGTGACAGAACTCTCATTTACACAATGTAGCTATGGAAAAAGAATGTTACAGCCAACATCATTAATTAACATGGCTACAGACTGATAACCATAAAATAGTTTAGGATGTCTGATCTGCTTCAGGTCATATGCAGGTTCAAGTACTAGGCCTAATTTTGATCTTTATCCTTGTCATGTTTCATTATTGTGCTCTCTTTTTATGCATCCTAAGGACATCCTGAGTAGGGGCTTATGGTTTTGTGGCTTTAAAGGATTTTATCAGAAATGATGGAACACACATGAGAAATGTTGTGGCCATATTTATTTGTTTAATGATCCCTCTGAGTTGTTAATTTCTTTTTCATTAAATGGAACAAGGGTGTTGAAGATGGCTGCCACTTATAGGGGGCAGACCACAGGAAGAGAGGTAGGAGAATGAGGTCAATTACTGACATGGAATCTTACCAAATTACCAGGTACAGTATGGGAATGTGTAAATGTACTGTGATGGTCACTTCTCTACTCACCCTCAGCTCACACAGCTCTTAAACGATCAGCTATAATGTGATCTTGCAGTGGCGTTACACAGTGTGTAACGCTGATAAGTTTGGGAAACACCAATGCTCTAGAACTACTTGTTGCTCTGGAAGAAAAGAAGAACACACACACTGTAGATAACTAACCACTTGGATGCCTGTTTTATATTTGTATATTTGTTTATGTGAACCAAGCCAGTGATACTGGATTGGGCCCTGGTAGCCTGAGAGCTTCGCAGAGGGGAGGCCAGCAGGGACAGACTGGAGGTATCCCCGGGTCTGGTAGTGCCGGTAGCACTAACTATACGAACAACCCAGGAGGGGCAGTACTTCTGGTGTTAATCTGGGTGGATCCGGTTATGGTGGGACCAATGTGGGTGGAGGACAATCTCGAGGAAGTCCGAGGGCTGCATCTCTACCTCCACCAAATGGTACTCTGCCTGGACGAACTTCCAATTCAGGTAATACCACTAACAATAGTTTTAGTGCGTTTGGAATCGAACCTTGAACGAAACCAAGGTGATTGAATGGAGCAAACAACAGTGCAATGGACTGACATTTGCTCACAATTCAGCCAGGAGAGTACCTGTAATCCCTAAGGAATATGACAGTACACGACCCTGGAAGGAGTGGTTTGAGGACTTCATCGATGTGATGAATTGGAATGGGTGGACGCCATAAGAGGCAAGACCACATTTGGTCAGATGGCTCAAGGCTGGTCCAGGTCGTATGGCCGTGGATCAATGGCGCACTTGACATGGCCTAATGGGAAGTTTGGAACAACTAGTCGAAGTTGCTAGTGGACTATTGTGTAACATGGTCAAGGAGGATCCGATTGTTCATTTTAGAAAAACAACACAAAAACCAACGGAAGCTTTCAGAGCCTATGGAATGGAGTTGCATGCTCTCTTAAGAAAAGCCAGGCCAGGTACTGAAAACAAGGATTGGTATATGGATGATTTGATTACTCAATTTGTCAAGGGTCTGAGAGACAGAGACGAGTAGCTGGCTGCAAGGGATGCTTGGAAAGGAGGGACTACATTGCATGATGTATTCAATGGCATGGATACGGCAGTAAAGAAAAGATCTATGCTAGCGGGGGAGGTGCCAAATGTATCTGGTAGTACCCCCATAACTGCAGCAATGCATCAACCCGAGACCTCTAGTTCGTCGGATGACTTTGAGTTGATTGACATTGAACAGGAGGATGGCATTTTTTTTTTTGGACTTCATTAATGCAATGAGCAAGTCCAAAAAGAAAAAAAGAAATTCTGTGCAATGCAGGTTAGGAAAAATAACACTGGTAGGAAATACATCCCTCGAAAGATGTATAATAAGCCAAAGGGTAAGAATGTAGTATCTGAGACATCTACTATGCCAACTAATACTGGTAAAACAGCCACCAAACCAGCTGAAGGTACCTCCAAAAACAAAAATCCATCATTGGATATGACAGGATTAATGGAAGAGATGTGTAAAAAGATTACAGAAGCATTAAAAACCAGTCGGCCTTGCCTCGTGTTGACCGCTGAACTGTAAAATGTTTCAGGTGCCAGAGAATGGGACATTATTCTTTGGAGTGTACTGCTCCAAAACCAGTTATTGCAGCTTACCATGAAGCCGGAGATGAACTCGAGGAAAATGCACAAGAAACATTAGCCTCTACTATTGAGGAAAATTAGAGGGGGTTGTATCTATGGCATTGGGTATAGCCCCATCTAGAAATGAATGCCAAAAAGCTATCAGGGGTGGACCGGTGGAAGAATCCGGATCAGATTTACCTGGATGTCAGGTGACTCTGGGTGCACACCCCAGTTTACCTACCAGGGCCAGGGACCCTAGTGCAACAGTGGATGATAGAGGAGACGAAGAGGTGAGTGGCCGCATTAGGGGAGAGGAAGGATGGATTAAAGAGTTGATCCGAGTGTGTGGGACACGTCTTCCCCCTAGTCATCCTTGTCTGGAGTTTCTAAGAGAACTCGGATTGAATTTTGGTGATTCTGGAGACTTTCATCAGTTTACCAGCAACCCATCTCCATTTGGGTGGGAGACGGTATTATATGCCTGTAACTGTGAAAGGTCGGGTCGGGGAATTCTTAGTGGATACTGGAGCTAGCCACTCATGTGTGTCCAAAAGATTCTTCGACTCGGTGTCGGACAGTCATGAGAATCTCAAAACAGGGATAATTACCTGCACAGCTGATAGAAGCAGTATGCAGACCTTTGGGAGGACTTTTATGCCTATCCTCATAGGAGGTAAAGAATTCGTACAATGTTTTTTGCGACAGGTGTCGTCTGTGACTTCGGTTGTACATATGGTAAAAATCCCTCCGGGTACCACTTGTGATGTCTTATGTGGTGGATCAATGGGCCAAAAGGTGAGTGTTTGACCCCGTTACGGTACATTTGTCCAGTATTGGGTTAGACTCAGTGGTTACGTTAGTGGGAAATGCAGCATGGACCGTATTACCTATGACTAACCGAACTGGTTCAATGGTTTATCTGAAACGAGGGGACAGCATTGGAGTCATGAATTCCATGGAACATGTAGCCGAGGCCAAGTTTGGGAAACCACTTAAACCTGTTAGTAAGCAACCTGTGGATGACAAATTTAGGAAACTGATAGATAAGTCAGATTTGGTAAATACGGAAGAAAAAAGGCAATAAAGGGAACTCCTGATAAGGTATGGAAATGATTTCGGAACGGAAGGAGGACCCGTAGGTAAAATGACAAGCAGTTACACACCATTGATGTGGGTGATGCGAAACTTTTTAAGATTCCTTATTGTAGACTTCCTCTAAAGAAAAAGTTAATATGTGAACAGGAAATACAAAAACAACAAGGTGATTGTGCCAAGCACAAGCCCCTGGTCTAGTCCTGTATGTATGACCACTAAGAAAGACTATCAGTTTCTGGGTCAACTATCGCAAATTGAATGGTATGACAAAGAAGATGCAGATGCCTTGTCAAGACGATGCATTTTGGAGTACCTACGGAAAGGTATTAAGCCAGTAAGACCAATGTTATCTCTGGAAGATAGAGAAATGCAACGATTCATTGCTCAATGGGCCGAGCTTGAAATCCGTGATGGTATATTGTGTAGACTTCCACTGGCAATAAACTATTACAGATAGTGATTCCTACCTCGATGAAGAGCGATATCATGTACTATTGTCATGGCCACCAAACAAGTGGTCATTTCGGGAAGAAAAGATCCATAGAACGCCTACAAAGAAGTTATTACAGGCCAGGGATGAGAAGTGACCTACTTCAGTGGATTGCAACTTGTCCTGACTGTTGTAATAACAAGCCAGGACCCGGCTTGGGCAAGTGACCTTTATCCCAAGAATTGTTTGGTGTCAGATTTGCTCTTATCGCAATCGACATCATCAGTGGATTGAAAACAACACCTAAAGAGAATATGTGCATGATGCTTGTAACAGACTATTATACAAAGTATACTCGGGTGTTTCCTTACCTAATCATAAAGCCGCTACATGTGCAGAGGCATTTGTAAAAGGCTGGGTGTTGCATTTGGGAGTACCCCTTATGATGCACAGTGATCAAGGTAGGGAGTTCGAGTCGGAGTTATGGCAAGAAATGTGTTACTACTTTGCAATATGCAAAACCCGAACCAATCCATACAGACAGCAGTCTGATGGTCAGGTGGAAAGGTTTGACCTGACTTTGAGTTTGTTGGACATGCCTACAACAACACTGTCCATGCGTCTACCAATTGTACACCCAACCTTTTTGTGTTCGGCGAGGACATTATAATGCCCGCTGATTTGGTGTATGGGGTAGTGCAAATTAATCCAGAAGCCCCTTGTAGCGTGCTAGTTGTCAAATCACTATGTGATAAATTCAAACAAGCATACAAAGTAGTGAGAAATGAATTACTTAAGAATGCTAAGTGGCAGAAGGTTGGTTATGATACCAATGTAAAAAGGATGCACTTTAATATAGGAGATAAAACGAGAGGTTAAAACTTGTAACCCTTTGGGAAGGTCCATTCAAAGTTATAAGCATTGTCTCTGAATCTACTTTGATAATGAAGGACTGCTACACCGGTAGAGAATGGAAAACCAATGTAGGTAAGCTCAGACCATGGAAAGGTCGAGATGCAGCAGAAAGAGAGTTCGGATATGGACCCACCAGGCCCGACACAGGAAAAGTTGGATGTGATTGTGCCTGAAAAACTTCCTAGAGGTCGACCTAGAAAGCATCCTAAGGTAAATGA
Organism: Acholoe squamosa; assembly: GCA_949317995.1. Classification (NCBI taxonomy): domain Eukaryota; kingdom Metazoa; phylum Annelida; class Polychaeta; order Phyllodocida; family Polynoidae; genus Acholoe; species Acholoe squamosa. The sequence continues at coordinate 16,491,205 of OX439044.1, forward strand.
AGCTTCTAAAAAGAAGAAGACGGGTCAAAAACAGCCAATCATAAGAAATGGAAAAATGTTTTGCCAAGTGAAGGTGTTACACATATAAAGGGTCCTGCTGTGGCTAAGTTGGACCTGGAAAAGGCTGTGTGTGATATCAGGAATAGTAAAATGCTGACCGGTGGTCCGGTACATCTGCTATTCAGCAATGTAAAATACCACCAAGCTCCAGAAGATACCATCCTGGTAGTTGTATATGACTGATGCACTGAGCCGAGCTCCTATTCAGGTCTAGTCAATGTGACGGTGCCAATAGTGTGCTGGGAAAACTAGTAACAAGGCCAACGGATATCTTGCAGCGAGATCTTGCGAGACGAGAGCTTTAACGGCATATTGGTTTGACCTGGTTATAACTAGGATGGAATCTTGGTGTGTAGACTCTATTCTTTTGCTCTCTGGCTGCTCTCAGGAATCCTGCATCTGATAGCCACACTAAAGAAGTGTTTGCTGGACAAATCCTTTGGGAGGAGTCCAACCATTGTGTTGCCAATTTGAAATTGGAAGGTGTTCCACTGTAATGGCTGTGCGTCAAGCTTCTGCCAACATTCCATTGGACAAAGACGAGGTTCCAGTAACTGAGTATCAGGTTGAGAAGTGGAGGAAGCCACCAGCAACCTTGCTGCATTGTCCACTACCGAGTCAGATCGGGACAAAATGCCTCCTCCACCACGTCCAGGCCCTGTGGCATCCTGTGGACCCGAACGAGACAGTGCCAACTGAGATAGAGTCTATCCAGACCCTATTAAACATCCCGCTCTACCCTCCGATATACAAAACAAAAATGGAACGTCTCACCCATGTTGATAAGGAGGAAGGCGTCTTTTATACCAGTTAGGGTAAGTACATCCCTATGCACCAATCCGTGTTTGGCATTGGACCAGAGGCCGAGGTCCCTGGAGAACCAGGGGATATACCAGATGACTTAAGTTATTGACTCATGTTCGGAGGAGCTGGCAGAGAACATGCCAGTGTCATGGCTGAGGAATTACCGACGCCTAGCTGATGGTTAAGGATGAACTTGCTCGTGCTGTGTTAGAAGCTGATGGGATCTCTTGCAGGACAACTCAATTGCAGGAGACTGAATCTGAAATGGACATAGACTACACAATCATATCTTGTTCTGTCTCTGCTGGGCGTACGAAGAAGTTCGTTTGTAAACCAACCCAGCGAGAAAGGACTCTTAACTGAGTCAGATCTAGAGGATGAAGGTCTTTGGATTGCTGTGGAGAGGTCTGCCACTGAGCCGGGTGCTGATATCCCAGATGCAGCAGGCCCAGTAGTTTCAGACGAAGACATAGCCCGTCAGCAAGCTGCTGTGGATGAGAAATGTAAGGAGCTCTCAGCACAGCAGAAGGAGATAACCGCCGTCCCCTGAGCCCTGTGCAAGCAACAGGCTCAGCTCAAAGCGGAAGCTTCTTCGGATATCGACACCAGTACTTGTACATGAAGGAGCGCTAGGGGTAGAGGAAAGGGGTCCGGTAAACCAGAATCTAGCCCTGAGGCCCCGGCTAAAACGGAGAAGAAGGGGAAGAAAAAGACGCCCAAGAAAAAGGTAGAGAATGATAAGCCAAAGGCTCCTGCTCCCAGGAAGAAGGGGGACAAAGGCAAGCCAAAGGTCCCTCCTACGCATTCTTTAGCAGTCACCACGGCTACCCTGGGTGCCTCAGGTATGCTCAGATAGTGAGTCTGGAGGCGAGTGAGGGAGTGAAGGAGTGACTACGTGGGAAGATATAACCATGGATGTCCCTAAGGATGAAAATCAGAAGTGGATGTGAAAGAATGCAGCTGAGGGGTTCAAAGAACGAATTCCCCATTGCTTCGCCGACAGCGCATATGATACCTTCATTATATGTGTCTGGGTACTATCAACAAGGACAGGGTTGTGACAATGAGGAATGGATAAAGTCTGGACCTAACGAAACACCAGTAGGCAAGTTCTACCTGATTTGGATTGACCAGCTCAAATCCAAGTGTATATTACGAGGCAAGAATGAAGGTTCGATGGGCTATGACCCAGTGGGGACCCACTGGTAAAAAATGCAAGTGCCCAATCGAGTCTTACCAGCTCTCTATTAACTGAGAGAAGATCTTCAAGATGAAGCCTCGGTTCGCAAGGCATATTGTGGAAACGCATATGCACAACAAACCCTTGTTTGTGGTGCATATGCGCCCCTAATGTCCATACTGACCCCTAATGTCCATACTGACCCCTAATGTACATACACACCCCTAATGTACACACACACCCCTAATGTACATACACATCCCTAATGTACATACACACCCCTAATGTACATACACACCCCTAATGTACATACACACCCCTAATGTACATACACACCCCTAAGGTACATACATATCCCTAATGTACATACACACCCCTAATGTACATACACACCTCAATGAACATACACACCCCTAAGGTACATACACACCCCTAATGTACATACACACCCCTAATGTCCATACTGACCCATGATGTACATACACACCCCTAATGTACATACACACCCCTAATGTACATACACACCCCTAATGTCCATACTGACCCATGATGTACATACACATCCCTAATGTACATACTGACCCCTAATGTACATACACACCCCTAATATACATACACACCCCTAATGTACATACACACCCCTAATGTACATACACACCCCTAATGTACATACTGACCCCTAATGTCCATACTGACACCTAATGTACATACACACCCCTAATGTCTGTACTGACCCATGATGTACATACACACCCCTAATGTCCGTACTGACCCATGATGTACATACACACCCCTAATGTCCATACTGACCGCTAATGTCCATACTGACCCCTAATGTCCATACACACCCCTAATGTCCATACTGACCCCTAATGTACATACACACCCCTAATGTCCATACACACCCCTAAGGTACATACACACCCCTAATGTCCATACTGACCCCTAATGTACATACACACCCTTAATGTACATACACACCCCTAATGGGGTCAATAGGGACATTAGGGGTGTGTAGGACATTAGGGGTCAGTAGGGACATTAGGGGTCAGGAGGAACATTAGGGGTGTGTAGGACATTAGGGGTGTGTAGGTAATTAGCGGTCAGTATGGACATTAGGGGTCAGTATGGACATAAGTGGTGTGTAAGACATTAGGGGTGTGTTGGGACATTAGGGGTCAGTATGGCCATTAGGTGTGTGTAGGACATTAGGGGTCAGTAGGGACATTATGGGTGTGTTGCACATTAGGGGTGTGTCTGGACATTAGGGGTCAGAATGAACATTAGGGGTGTGTAGTACATTAGGGGTCAGTAAGGACATTAAGGGTCAGTATGGAGATTAGGGGTCAGTATGGACATTAGGGTGTGTAGGGCATTAGGAGTGTATAGGACATTAGGGGTGTGTAGGACATTAGGGGTCAGTATGGACATCAGGGGTGCATAGGACATTAGAGGTCAGTTTGGACATTAGGGATGTGTAGGGTATTAGGGCTCAGTAGGGACATTAGGGGTCAGTATGGACATTAGGGGTCAGTATGGACATTAGGGGTGTGTAGGGCATTAGAAGTGTATAGGACATTAGGGGTCAGTATGGACATGTTGGGTCAGTATGGACATTGTATAACTTAATTACCTTAGGTCGATGATACATAAGGTATCACTTCCTAGTCTGTTATACATTCACATTTATCTACTTCGGGTTATATTTGATGATACCCATTGAAAGGACATAATACTTATGAATGCCCCTGTATTGTTATATTAGTTGTTTAATTACTATAAAGTTCTTCTATGACAACCAGACTCTCTCCAGTCAAGACGCACTACCCTACCTTCTAGTTGTATCAGAATAAAGGCCACCCGCTAGGTGGAAGTTTTGAGGGCTTTGCCCAACCCGAACTATATGTGTCGTGTTGGTTTCTATAGCTACTAAGCGAGTCAAAGAGCCACCCTTACATTCATAAGAATACGAGCCATTACATTATCATCATACCTCCTCTAGTCTGCCAGACCATTCTGAACTGTAGATTATAAAGCATTTATGTCAGATGCATTCTTCTTATCATAGAATGTGTTCTTCTTATCATAGAATGAACATTCTTGTGATAAACCTTTATCACGATTCTGTGAATCTGTCTTTCCGAATGACATTTGATGCACAGCCATGGTTAGGGCTTTGTTTCCTAGCGAAATTATCATCATACTTCCATGGAAATCTCTGGTCTGAACCATTTGCTATCATAGAATGAAAGACTTTGTGATCAAATTTTATCACGATTCTGGGAATCTGTCTTCCCGAATGACATTTGAATTACATGCCATGTTGAGGACCTCGATTGTGAAGTGTTCATATATTTTTGGGCCATTAAACCTATAAACCACCTGAAAGTACACATGGCAGGCATGATTAAAAGTAACTACCTAAGACTGTGTCACTTCTATGTTTCCTAGCAAGTTTTGAAATTTCCTGAACCAGGAATTTCAAGGAATTCAGTGAAAATGCCATTTCAGGCCTGAAGAAAAAGGATTCAAGTGTAGGACAAAAGTCCAAGTCCTGTAGCTGCTGCTCTCTGGATCCTACCCTTAGACCCAGTAGTCATCAAAAGTTAACATAAAAGTTGACCAAAATTACATAAAAGAACTAATTTTGCATGGCTTAAAAGAAAATACCCCCCCTAGTGTCATTCGGCAAGACACCTTTCCAGGGTCTTCCAGGGTAAATATGTTCAGGGTATTGCCACAGCAATGGATTTCATATTTAACCAAAAATATTTCGTAGGTAGTTACCCCAACACCTATACATTATCCACAAAAAATATCTTTCAGATACTCCAGGGTTTAATCTCAGGCCCCCCAACTGCCAACTTTCTATGATTTTCGACCATAGGTTAGTTAATTGGTCTATACTTTTTATGATCAACTGTGATGTCATAATATCACATTATCTCAAGAGAAATGGCAACAATGGCTGCGCACATGAAATCAACATTTCATGGAAATTATTGACTGAAATATACACTCAGAGAATGTTCTCTGTATGAGAAAGGTTAGAATACCGTTCCTATAGAGCCATACTAATGATGGGAATCCATTTATGAAAACGGTTGTCTTTTCCTTTAAGGGGGGATAGCCTGAGTCTGACTCTTAAACAGGGCACAAGCCCAGCTGACTCATATAAAGGAGTAATATACTAATACCAGACTCTGAGGAGGACTGGTGACATCTCCTAACTCTGCTTACTCATGAGCAGACAATCTGCTTTGGTAAACCTGCAGAATGTCACAGATCCAATCCCCTGGCAACCCTGTGAGGTGAATAAATACAGAGATACAGGGCCCCTGCTGTAAGACATCAAACAGATCTGTAAGACACAGTGTGTACCTCTGCTGTATATTCCCTCCAGGCTCTATCCTAATCTGTTTGGAGAATGACCCTGGGGTATGGAACCCGTAGGCCAGAGTTCGCAAATGCCTAAAGCAACTGCATAATCTGTTTGATAGTGTTATCTTAAAGGAAATGACTTCTTAGAAATTGATGAAAAAATCGTGCTCTGGCCACTGTTACTACCTGTGACCATAGTTGATAGTTGATATATGTTTTACAAAGGAATTAGGGGTTTCGGATGGGTAAAAGGAGACCTCTATTCATTTTAGACCCCCCCAGTAGAATCAAGGCTGTCAGTTTACAGGTCTTTAGGTGTAATATACCTCATTTAGTCCAGGTGGTCAGGCCTGTTATGGGGCATGGAGATAGGGAGGCAGGTAGTGACAGTGAAAGTGTTTTACTGTCGCCTGTACCAAAGGTCATAACAAGGGGAAGGACAGCAATCCACTGCTGGTCATATAAACGTATAGCTAGATGGGCAGAGGTAGTGATGGAAAGGGTGCCATATAGCACCACTATGGTCTAAACCTGATCTGGTACAGCGTGTCTTACACCCACGAGCTGCTCCTGGGTGGAAGGGTTGGTTTGACACAGATTAGCCTTTGATATGGTGAATGCACTGAGTCATGGTCAGGGACTGAGGGCTACTGCAGGTAAATGCTAAATTAGTATGAATGTATGAATAGATGGAAATCAGAAAAAGGGTCATATGAGGTTGGAGCAATATGTTTGACAAGGGTCATATCAGGTGCTACATCTAGGGGCGTTCGCTAGGGACTACTGCAGGACCGGGTGCAGTAAACAGAGGGAGGTATCCTAAGAAACAGGTCATGTGTCCCCAGCAAACTTCAGCTTAGAAGGACTTCCCAGCAGTTATCACAGAGGTCTCGATGACACATCACCACAGGTGCCCCCTAACTGCCACTCCTAACCAACATAGTAGTTGCTTAGGGCTTTGGTGGTCCAACCCACCACACACCAGAAAACAGATGAAGAATGAGGAAATTCTGCAGGGTCTTGGTGCTGACAATGTGTCAGAGCTGGCATGGTGATAACACTATTATGTGGCAACTCACAAATGCATTCTAGACTTCTACATTGGGGAGTCTTAGGAGGCAGGGAAGTAGTTTTGTACTGTATAAGTGTGCTGTAATCACTGAGAAAATACTTTGGGATATGAATACCTGTCAATGGACTTTCTGAAGGTGATACATGAGATGGAAAGGGGGACTATATACTGCAGACGTTGGTGTGGAGGAAAAATGTGTGTTGTGTCAGTAGATATTAGAGTTAATGTCCTATAATCGAGAAAAAAAATGGCGCCAAAAATATTTGCATAATTTGCAGCTTGTGCTATATTGAAATGCCATATTTACCAGTGCTCTATCCATAGTGCTCACCCACCAAAGATATAAAAAGGAATAAAAGTGAAACAAAAATACCCACCCACTACACTTCTGTTTATCTAAGACAGTGTACGATAAACTCACACACTCCCATTTATTTATAGTCATTCCTAACAAACATAGCATCCAGATCCATTATTGTTCCTATGATGTAGTACTATGAGTTCAATTCTATTTCTCCAGTGTAGAGATTGACTAGAGCATGATGTTTTTCATGAGGGTCGCTTCTACTGGATTATGAATAATCCTAGACCAACAAGTTTGGTAATGCAATAATTCTTCAGCTTTTTGGTGTAAGGTTTAATGCCCTGGGGGGATGGCAGGTGTGTTTGGGGAACTACTAATTGGTATCGGTAGCAGAAATTAGGCATACCAAAGTGGAGGAATGGAGAGGCAAGTGTCCCTCAAGATATCTACACCCACAGTATCTACCCTCTGCTGCTGTAAACATAGTCGATGTGTGTGGTACATTTCTTTTCTTTTTGAAATGCTGAATAAATAAATCATAGTAGGTGATATGTTGTAGGTCTAAGAGAATCCTGATGGATTTTGCAATGATATGAATAACAATGAGTAAGAAGCAAATTGATGTCACATAAAGGAAACTTATTTCATCCCCATACCCCTTTTCCCCTAAAGTGATAAACGACATAGGTTAGAGGAACAGGTATCCTTCTCTCATGAATATTGATGCATATGCAAAGTTTGGTGGATCTGCATAACAGGCAGGTGAGTGTGTATACAATGGAATATCATCGGTTATTGTATGGTTGAATCATTATGACTATTTAGGAAAAGCAATGGTACATCCATCTATCAATAGTACACTGTAATAATTGTTTACGGATTAGAATGGGTCCTTTATACAACAGATATGTGTAGAGTATTGCGATGTAACCATGGTGTGTTGACTTCTGCGAGAAGGGCTTGACAGAGAGCAAAAACAATGGTGAATATCCAATAGTGTTGTACAAGACATCACTGCTGGTTTCTGGGTACAGCATATATATATATATATATATATATATATATATATATATATATATATATATATATATATATATATATATATATATATCGGGAGGATATTTAAAAAAAGCCTAACACCATCCTCCTGAAATGTTAGTGGAATATATGACTAAAACAAATGCTGTGTTAGTATTATCCCTGCTCTTATATCAAAAGAGCCTGCACTATTTGGTGAGTGGAGATAGTGGAAAGAAGTAGCTATATCAACACTGCTGACTGGACAGAACACACTGGGTATACCATGGAGGGTGCTATATAGAGGGTAACACACTCGTTTACTCTTCCCCCCTCTTTGTGCTACTTATAATGTAGTATAGAATGGGGAGGGATCAGTTCATTTGGCAGATAAATAAGCAAATGTCAACGATCAGCCTCACCGAGGGGAATACGATCCTAAATTATTCACTGTAAGTTGACATTTGCATTTATGCCATGGCACAACCATATTTACTGTTTTTCAATGTGTCAAGTCGTCCCGGTTCGTTTTCATCCGCCATGACACCTTGCTCGACGAAGTAGGTCACGTGATACGGAGCTAGCCACTACTTTTAGTTTCGATATAAATGTTCCTTGCACAGGGCAATATCTTCTTTTTTTAACATGGCGCTAACACTAAGATATACCTTAAACAATTCATAACATATTATTTAACTAGTTCAATCATTCTTTTTTTGCGTAAAACTTCTAATAACCATACCTAAATACAAAACTAATTAGCTCTGTATAAATTTCAAAATGGCACTGCAGAATATGCGAGGATTGTATTCCACCCCCCCCCCTTGAATACGGCGTAAGTAGTACTAATCTATAGTGTCGTCAATATTCGCCATGGCATAATGGATGAGTAGCCTGAAGAGGCTAACAGGTTACTCACAGCAACAACCTTTAGATTCTATTCGTACATGGAACGGCCACATTCCCTGGAGTAAAGGAGTGTTCTGACAGGTTTCTAACGGTGCACAAAATTGGTCCAAACATAGCCCCCTATTCTAACGAATCACTAACATCAACCCTGCAGGCTATTTCTTCTGGGTGTCATTTTGATCTTTATCCTTGTGATGTTTCATACAATTGTGCTCTCTTTTTGTGTCTACCACTGACATCCTCACTAGGGTCTTATGGTTTTGTGGCTTCAAACGATTTTATCAGAAACAATGAATCACACATGAGAAACGGCCATATTTAATTGTTTAATGATCCCTCTGAGCTGTGCATTACATTTTCATTAAATGGAACAAGGGTGTTGAAGATGGCCACCACACAGAGGGGGCAGAGCACAGGAAGGGAAGTAGGAGAATGAGGTGAATTACTACCGTGGAATCTTACCAATTTACCAGGTACAGTATGGGAATGTGTTATTGTACAGTGATAATCAGTTCTCTATTCACCTAGAGCCCACACAGAAATTCCCTCCCTGCTTCCCTGTCTTAAATCATTGATATGACCTTGCAGTGGCTTCACACAGTGTGTCAGGCTGATAAGCTTGGGAGGGGGCTGCACCAATGCTCTAGAACTACTTGTTGCTGCTGGAAGAAAAGAAGAACAAACACACACACACACTGTAGATACTACATAACTGTGTACATTTTTGGATGAGATACAATACACAATATGGGTATAATCATTAATTGATAGAAGTCATCTTGGATAAATGTATCGTTTGAAAAAAAGGTATGAGTAGGTATATTTCAACCATCCTTATACAGTCTACCTCTGCCATAGTAGATTATATCATTGTAGAATATGAAATGTTTATTACAATAATTTGGACCGACGTCCCTATTGATACAGACCTAGAGATATCATTCTATATCTTTGATGATTAAACAAATGCCCTAGGGTCATGTCAATGTCTGCCGTTGCAAATTATCTTAGGTACACAATAATTATCTTTAATGACACCCAAATCTCAATTCTTTGATAAAATTATATATTTTTGCCCTCTTGCAATACCATAATGCCTTCAAAATATTTTAGTTCCATGGTAAGACCCTTATAAGGGGGGGGGGGGAGTTAGCGCAAATCTTTTGGGGTCCCCATCTGAAAACATGGTACTCATCATGGGAAACAAGAATATCACATTTGTTTCTGAATTTGAGCACTCTAACCCCCTTCGTCACCCCTCCGAAGATAAAAAGATTAAATATTTAATTAATTCAATTTTAATTGATATTTTATTTTTTGCATTCTTTTTCTGCCTTGAAATCTATGTGAAACCACTCTTGGATGCAGCACTAAAATAAAATGGACTAAAAGTGACCGAAAAATCCAAGATGGCTGCCATCAGCCATAGATGTAATCAAATATGCATTTCCTGACTTAAACATCCTATGGAACCACTTTGAGATGCAAAATATAAATAAAATACACTCTTTATACAAATTTTAGACTCTCTTAAATTTCCAAGATGACTGCCATCAGCCATAGTTTCCTCAAATCTGCATTTTCTGACTGCCAGTCACATAAAACCACATTGTGATGCAAAATATAAATGAAATACGCTTAATAAATATATTTTAGACTCTCTGAAATATTCAAAATGGCTGTCATAAGCCAGATTATTTTCCTACGAATGTGTTTTCTCACTAGAAACATACATAATTGCCCATTCAAGCATATAGGTCTTAAATGAGCATAGGGTTAATTGATATGCAGGGTCAGGACCCCTCAATCCACCTCTAAACTCCCTTTAGAAGACCTCACATAAGTGCAGGTCCTGACTAGGTGTGAGGTCATAAAGGTAGTTGATATGTAAGAGCAGGTGCACAGAAGCAATTAGTGCAAATGGAATATTATCTCCCTACCAGCTCTATTATGGCTATTTTAAACAATCTAATACCTCCCTTGGAAATTCGACGGTCATTATTAGCTAGATATGTCCCCATAACTTCCTAGGAAAGCAAAACCCTATTTGGCTGGTTCTCTAATTGGACGAATCCTTTAGGTTATGAATCAGTAAATGATCTCTACTTAAACTATTCATTCCTTTCCCTTAGGCTATGAATTATTTTGTGATAAAGCCTAACACATTACCATTCTTAGAGAAATTATTCCATTCACAGATGCAGGGGTTTTCGCTGGACACAAAGGCCACACTAGGTCGTGTCCAGGAGGTATATTTGAACATGTGCCTAGCCCAATATCCAAACCTAGTTTGGTAATTGTGGCCACCGCAGAAAGTTTGTAAAGGAGATGTGTCCTGGGGCCCTATTACTTCATCACACTGAATAGATACCCCAATATATGTTAGCTTGTGGAACGTTCAACAATTATGTCACTGGTATTTAGACATTTTTCAGGTCCCACCCTGCCCCTTGTCACTGTTTTTGTATGGAACATATAGAGGAACCCAAAGTACCCCCACCCCCCACCCCCTTAGCAGTGACATAATTGTTGAACGTTCCGTTTCAGGTAAATGTAACAGATCCAGGGGGTGGCCAGGGGGACATGCTCCCCTAGACTCCCTGCAAACACCTGAAAATGGGCCTTTATTAAACCCTTAACTATAGGGAAAATGGTACTGAATCATAGCTGTGCTCCCCCTAAACCAAGTTTTCTTAGCTATCCTACACCACCTGTTCTGGATCGGCACCTGGAAATTCGGATGAATATTATGAATTAAATAGATTCATATTATGATGATTTAGATATGAAGCTGAATGCATCATTGATTATTACATCATAATTAAAACAAATTGGGGCATCAGGACTTATTCCTATGAGTAATAGTGCCTACCTGTCAGCTCTTAGGTTTGAACATAACTATCACAGCTGCCAGGTTAGCTCATGATTTTTCATGTTTTTGTGTTTTCATTTTTTTTTTTCAAGTATAATGGGATCGATATAGATATTTAGAAATATTGGTAATGCTAACAGAGGATGGGAACAGTAGCCATCACTACTAGATCCATCAACCTTCTGATCATACTGTGAAATGATGTTTCTGGCCTAGCCCACATGAGCCACAGCCAGCTTTAACCCATCTTTAACCCATCTGTATCAGCCCAGAAACCCAGAGGAATCCCATCTGGGTTCCATGTGGTCGTGCTGGCCGGGACTCTACTTGAAACAAGTAATTACAGTGGTTTTCACATTAGGCAATGTCTTTATGAGGACATCTATAGTGGCCATCTTTGATTTCGAAGAGTCTGAAATATGTCTACAAAGTGTATTCCATTTATATTTTGCATCTAAAAGTCGTTTTATATGGTGTTCAAGTCAGGAAATGCCTATTTGAGGACATCTATGGCAGACGGGCGCCATCTTGGATATTTCGGAAAGGTCAAATAGCTCAATTTAGTCCATTTTATTTTAGTGTTGCATCCCACAGTGAATTCATACAGATTTCAAGGCAGAAAAAGGATAAAAAATAAAAAGGATAAAAATAAAATATCAATTAAAATTGAATTAATTAAATATTTTCTAACTTTTTATCTTCAGAGGGGGTGACAAGGGGGGTTAGAGTGCTCAAATTCAAAAACGAATGTGATATTCTTGTTTCCCAAGATAAGTGCCATATTTTGGGATAGGGACTGCCGTCATAACTTTGATTTGAAGAAATAACCTCCCCCCCTACCCTTATGCTAAGGATGAGGGTATGGCGTATCAGCTGGTTGCATACCCAAATAGCCTTAAGGCCATGCCCATCAGGCAGCCTATACATCGGGCACGATCAGACAAATTACGTCCCTTTGTTCACATACCATGGCAGCCAACATCAACCTGCTTCCTATACCACTGTTTCACCAGTGTCTTCACAGCAGGTAGTCCGTGGCTCCTGCTCTCCTAACACTGTATGCAGAATGGAGAGGAACAGGGATGAGGCAGATCAGCAGCTGGCCTCATGGATAAATCATTACCTTGCATATCTGATTGGGCAGAGTGGGGGAACAACATTCCTGTTGAATTGGTAGTAGTGAAACACAATGGAATGGTGTCTATAGCCATGCATGCCTGCTGGTGGTGTCATGTATATAACCATACTCTACTACATGGAAAGCAGTAAGATAGTTCTCAATGTTTCTGTAGTTACATGCTTCAGAGATCGTAATCAGTATGCTCAGATCTCCCTAACTTAGCTCAGTCAACAGGGAAAAGTTAATTCTATTGGATTAACATCAAATTTCTTGTGGTGACTCAAACACTGTTCCTAGAGTCCCTGTTCACCCAAATCTATATGGGATCCTTAAGCTTTGTAGTGAGAGATAGGCATATGTGGCTTCTTATTTTTGGGTAAGGTAGAGATCATCCTGACTGCATACAGGGGCCCTTTACATTTATGCAGGCAGAGAGCACCCAACTATGCTGCATAATGGACACAAGTCAAACAATGTCTGTGTTTGTAATACAGTAGTCCCCCAAAGGGTGGTCTATGGACCGATCTGGTAGTACATATCGGAAAGTCAACATAAGTTCTCCTCTTCATATATATATATATATATATATATATATATATATATATATATATATATATATATATATATATATGTTGTATACCTTGACCCCATGCACGACATAATGGGAGACATCTGAAACAGAACCACCAGGTACTAGATTGTTTAAAAGATCAGAAGATTTCTGTGGTGTAGCATTTAAGCCCCTTTAATAAGCTGCATGCTGATAGTGGATGAGAAAGTAGTGTATTTTATTTAAAGGTGTATTGGGTCTATAAATACCAGAATCGGTCCTGCCGTTCTGCCATCTGGGCCCAGTCATTACACTGAGGTTATTTTATACTTCAGATAGTGGCAGTGACCAGATATTACAATTGATAATCTTAATAATGTATGGTTATTTTAACACAAGTACATGTATTTGTAGGAATTTATTACACAGATACTACAGGAAGACTCTATGTAGTGACAATGGTGATTCCAAGTAGATGAAAACTCATTTTAGGGAGAAGGGGATGAGATGAAAGATGAAAGGAAAAAGGTTAGTTTCAGGAGGAAAATTCTATAAGAGGTTGCTCTGGAAGCGAGATATATTTTAGATCAATCAAGCAAGTTTCTTTCATTTACTGCTGAATTCTGAGAGCATAACTGCTACCCATTCTGATGTCTGGTTTATATTTGTATACATCCAGTAGCTTACCTGGAGGTTAATTCAAAAGATCCTGGGATCGCAACCTCAGCGATCTTAGGAATTATTCTGCCTTATCCTATTAAGCGATCTTAAGATTAGACTGCGTTCACTTTTCCTAGCCAGCACTGAGATCGCGTCGATCTTAGCCTCAGCCCTCCTACACTATTCCAAGAAGTACTGACTGGGCACAGGGGTAAGAGTCCCAAATAAAGGAATAGCTGTGGAGTCACACAGTGTTTATACCATCGTTCCCCATCCCCATATGGTCTAACAAAAGAGCGCAGGGTGCAGTTGACCCCGTACAGTATTCAAGAGTTGTTCCCATGAATGTATGATTTATGCTTGCCTATTAGAAACATTTTGGACAAAGAGAGAAGGAAAGAATTACCTTACAGTGCACTTAACGCATGAGTAGCCCTAAGAGCCCTCAAGGACACTCAGCAAACGTCCTCCCTCCCCTCTATATGTATGCAGCAGGCTATTCACTCTTGCGATCAAAAGTGTTCCCTATAAGTGCTCTTGAACTCAGGTTAAACGACTATGCAATTTTTTCACTAAGATCGCAGTGATTTTAGCACTGGAAAAGGAATAATGAATTGATCTCAGGACTTGCTATTCCTGACAGGCCTGCAACCACTGCATTAGATAGGGTAGACTGGCTAGGTCTTATGATATGTGCCTACACTAAGATCGCAGAGGTAGAAATCCCAGGATCTTTTGAATTAACCTCCTGCTTCAGCAATGGATGTGCTCACTGGGCAATACAGCAGAGACCCATAGATAGTAATTGTAGATTACCAAAAAAATAAAAATACCCATTAAATGGTTAAAATACAATGCTCTCTGTCTCTGATTTCTTTCTTTCCTAACAAATCATCATAAGGTATTCGGCCCTGCAAAAATCATTCTGGGCCTGCAGAACAAAAAAACATAATGGCCGAATGGTCTGCATGATAAAAAAAAATTATTCATAGACTAGAACAGAGTACCTTAATTGACATTAAGGTGGCTGGCGGGTATTGTTAATTCATTACTTGTTCATTACTTGTTAATTCATTACTTGGACACACATGGATTTGAACCTTGGGTCTTCCATGAGTAAGGACATTACACATGAGCCATGGGGGCTGCTGTATATAACCACCTAGAAAAGGACTATATATTCTAGATGTCACTATTCTAACTATATCCTTAAATTTATTATTTCAATCATCAAAAATATTAGAAATATGTCTGGGACCATATGTCAATATTGCATCCTTGCAAAGATATGCTTAATATCTAAGTGCTGAAGAAGTTATAACAAAATAAAATGACTTTAGGATATGAATCTAAGGTATTATGAGACAAATCACTATATGATTCTATATAGGGTTGAATCTTCTGTATCTCAAAAGAATGCATGGGACCCCCTATTATCTTTGCACATATGAAAAGTACAAATCATTTTGAGACTTTGGTGAGAATATGACGAAGATCTAATTACTTTTACTTTATCCCCGCCAGCCACCTTAAAGGATTTTTCTATTGGGTGAATAAAAACTTTGATACAAAATGAAATGTTTAGATCAAATAAACGTGAAACTCTCTGATCAATAAAAGCATACCATATTCAAATTAGTTTTGTAGAAAGGCAAAGCTAAAGCTATTACCCATGGGTAAGGCAGAAGGATAAAAATACACAAAAGCATAGGCTTGCCTTTGAGCATGGTCCCTAACTTTCTTTTAATGCACCTTTTAAAAACATCCTTTTCTGCTGTGTGCTGTAGTTCACTGAAAAAAGCATTCCACTGTGTTTGGACCTTTCTTATGAGACTATGATCTGCTAAATGGACATTTAGAATTATAATCTCCTCTAGTTCCTCTCCAGGAGAAAGGGTTTTGATTTATTGAAAAATCAGGGATAAAAGAAGTACCTTCTTATTTTACGGAGGGGAAACGCCACCTGGCTTGCACACCAAATGGCTCTCGATAGGTTGAGGCCCAAGAATATTCTTTCTATAGATAATTTGGCATACAGTTGAACTATATGTCTTATACATCAATTTGTTTATAAAAAAAAAATATCACCGAATATTGACTCTAAGATTAGCCTTTGTTTGGTAAATTGGGATTTTATGGTAATTTCCAATGCCATTAGGCTGCTAAAAGGAAAAGGAACGTTTTTGTTCCATTCAAATTTGATGGTAAATCGGAAATCTGGCATTAAATATTAAAGACATCTAAAATGAAATAAAATCCTATGATTGTATTCCATTTTCTCTACCATCATGGTTGCACAGCATTTCAAAGCTACCTACTTGAATACAAATCTCAAATACAATGTCATGTGTAAAATGCTTATTTACCCCTATTTCTGCTAATTTTGCAGTCAGGTCAGCAGTATCAATACATGCCACTTTGGTACCCCACTACAGGTTCCCCACATTGTACCTACCCTAGATTGATTGGTCAACCAAATATCAATATGGATTTAGCATTCAATACTGACTGTGTTGGTTATCCAAGTGTTGTATTAGCCTGATTACCAACTAGGAATAGACATTAGATTCAAGTTGATAAAGAATAACTTCCTTCTACAAACAAAATCCACTGCATTTGCTTTGTTCTGGATAATATTTGTCACATTTGTCCATCAGTCAGCTTGCCACACCAACATCCAGTGCTTTTGTTGTCAAAACTGATTACCTGCTGTCGGTCTTACTTCAACTCTCATTTTCCCATTCATAATAGAATTACCGAAGTGCGATGTTTTCAAAGAGAGTGAATCAAGATGGATTAACGAGAATCCTAGGAAGACAGGTTTGGCAAAAGCCTTAGATCTTGAGGTTTTATGCATAAGGCCTAATTGCCTGGAGACCAACAGGGGTGATTTGGGGACTAATTGTAAAAATATCACACAATGGAAAGGCTGTGAATAATCAAAGATTGTGATGATCAGCTATGTCTCTATCCATATAGGATGTATGTCGCCAACATAGGCCTAAGAAGAAATGGCTAATCCCCCATTTAAGCATATTTCCAATTACCAAAATGATCTCATGGCATTACAATAATCTGAGGATATACGATGGGATTTGCATTCTTCACCTGGTAGCAAACAGCACAAAGGAAGCTCAGGCTCTTTCCAATGTCTGTCATTGCCTGACTTCTATTCAGATTGCTATGATGCCCAATTGTCATTTCTGATTCTAATAATCGAGCTCTTGCATAGGACTCTTAAAAGGGATTCTAACTCTTAAAGA
Organism: Acholoe squamosa; assembly: GCA_949317995.1. Taxonomy (NCBI): domain Eukaryota; kingdom Metazoa; phylum Annelida; class Polychaeta; order Phyllodocida; family Polynoidae; genus Acholoe; species Acholoe squamosa. The sequence goes on from OX439044.1 coordinate 16,508,397, forward strand.
GGGCACAAGCCCAGCTGACTCATTTAAAGCAGTAATATACTAATACAGACTCTCAGGAGCAGGCAATCTGCTTTGGTAAGCCTGGAGAGTGTCACAGATCCAATCCTCTGGCAACCCTACAAGTTGAACAAAACATGGGAGATACAGAGCCCTCTTGTAAGTCATCAAACATGTCTCTAAGTCACAGTGAATACCTCTGCTGTATATTCCCTACAGGCTCTATTCTAATTTATTTGGAGAATAACCCTGGGGTATGTTTCTCCAATAGTACAGTATGAAACTTGTGTTAATGCAACCTTTGGAGAATTTGTGCGTAGCAAGCAAGCAGGAATCTAGGGTGTTGCACAAACAAAGTTGCTTTAACACAAGCACACAAACTTGCGTTAACGCAGCTATGAAACTAGAGACAGAGTATAGTGAGTGATGATAGGGGTAATTGCCAAAAACGAGCAAATATGTGAGTATGGTACAAAGTTGCGTTAACACAAGTCCAGCATTCATGTAAGTAGTAGTATGAGTTGGTACTTTTAATTTGTACCATACTAGCAACTTTTGAGCGTACTTGCAAGTTTCATACTTGCAAGTGGGGCGTACTTGCCAGAAAATCTAGCACATCTACCTGAACTGTCCTAGAAATCTGAAAGTGATGAGTATGGTACTACCAGCTTTTTCATACTTGCTGAAACACAATTACCCTACTTACCACTCACATCTGTTGGAGTAACAGACTACAGGGGTATGGAACCCGTAGGCCAGAATTCGCAAATGCCTAAAAAAAACTGCGTAATCTGTTTAGTAATATATTCTCAAAGAATATGATCTCTTGGAAATTGATGGAAAAATCGTACTCTGGCCAATATTACTACCTGTTTCCATGGTTGGTGACATACTGTTTTGGTATGAGTGCTCACTGCTATAACAGTAGTAAAGTCCACCAGATGGTCTCCAGCATATTATCAACTGCAATTGCTAGTCAGGCTGGGAAAAATGTAACATAATGCCAACAGTGGACTGGAGAAAAACGTTGGCCATATCTCCACTAATAAACCTGTATGTGGAGGAGCCTTAGCCACTGTTGGACAACTCTCCACTGTAGGACAATGGGGGCCTAGGCCACTGTTGGACAACTCCCCACTGATGGACACTGCCCCCCCCCAGTGAGTGTTCTTATCTCCTGGTTGCCATAGTGATCACTGATAAGACATAGGTGCAGGTGTTGGACAATCCTCCAACAGTGGGGGTAATGCAGGTGGGGAGATGTGACAGGGGGTATGGAGTAAACAGAAAATGTATAATTTTAAATCATTTTGATACAGTAAATGCAGCATATCTCAACATACACAAGTTTGTTTTGAATAGGTTCATGTATACACATACCTGTATAATTAGAAGGTCTACCACTGTATAGGTCAACCTCCTTGCACAAATCATTATTGCCTTGCACAAATTGCCTTTTCTACACTTAACCTTACAGCATGGCATATTCTACCAAAAATGTTGGAGGATGGGCAAACGTTTTTCACTCCTCCAACGGAGGAGGCTTGTCAATGTTTTCCATGCCTGCTAGTTTAAGCACACTTGTGCTTATCGAATTCTAATAGCTGTTACCCCTTTTGGTAATATAGGACCTGTGCTAATTTAAGGTTGTTTTACAGAGGAATTTAGGGTTTCAGAGGGGTAAAAGAAGACCTGCATTCATTTTAGACCCCCTCAGTAGAATCAAGGCAGTCAGTATACAGGTCTTCAGGTGTAATATATCTCATTAAGTTAGTCCAGGTGGTCAGGCCTGTCATGGGGTATGGAGATGCAGGTATTGACAGTGAAAGTGTTTTGTTGGGGCCTGTACCAAAGGTCATAACAAGAGGAAGGACAGCAGTTTGCTGCTGGTCAGATAAATTTATTGCTAGATGGGCAGGAGTAGTGATAGAGAGGGTGCTATAAAGCACCATTATGGTCTGAACCCGATCTGGTGTTGCTTGTCTTACAACCATGAGCTGCTCAAAGGTGGGAGGGTGGGTTTGAAACAGGGCTCCTGCAGGTAAATGCTAAATCAGTATGGATCATGATATTGTCATATGTCCCCAGCAAACTTCAGCTTAGAAGAGTTTAGCATCCCAACCTTCCAGCAGCTATCAGGTCTCAATGACTTATTGCTCCTTAACTGCCACTCCTAAACAACATAGAAGTTGATAAGGGCCTTTGGCCCAACTCTCCACACACCAGAAAACAGATGAAGAATGGAGAAATTCTGCAGGCCCTTGGCACTGACAAAATGTTGAGCTGGTGATAACAGCTTTGTGAGGCAACTTACAAATGCATTCTTGGCTTGTACAATGAGGAGTCTGAGATGGTAGGAAAGTACTATTCTCCCAATGAGAAAAAATGGAAATTCCCCCTTGGGAATAGGTTGAAAAAAGTGACCCCCCCCCCCCTTAAGGAATGGGCGGAAAAAAATTTACCCCTCCGTTCAAATTGATTGAAAGAAAATGACTCCCACCTCATTAAATTATATATCTAACCTCGCTCAAACAAGTCTATGTACATCGTGTCTATTCATTCCTGCCATATTAGCAGATTTTAAACCAATCCAATCAGGTTTAAAAAAGCGTGGCCGTTGGCCAGCTTTCACTTTGTGTAAGTGCAAAGAATTCTTTGTTCTTTCAAAATGCCACCAATCTTTTGAAAAATCGGATTGTGAATACCCTGCTGTTGATTGATTTACCTCTGTAATAGTAAAATATTCTTTTGAAGGCTCCTCCATAGGAGGGCTAGGATGATGGTCATAACGATAAAAGCGTGTTACACAAATAAAAACATCTTTGCCAAAGATTGTTGTAAATCTCTCGTTACGTGTTAACAAGGAAACCCACGTTACACAATATTTGATAACTAGTCCAGGCAATCTAGCCAATTATAAGTTTTTGAAGTTTCAACACTGTTTATTAGCTTCTCGAAACACTTAGACATAAGTTATTACAACAAGTCGCCCAGTAGGATAATTGATACAGTAGTTTTAAAAAACAGGTTAAATTGAGTCATAATTGAAGTTCAGGTAGTTTCTATGAAACCATCATATGTAATTACACTAATCAATACATAAAATTCATATAACTCATACATTGCCCAAGGTATTTAGTACCTCTCCTTTCAGACATGCTTTAAAGTTTTTTAGAGTATCCTTCTGTTGTATATCACTCGTCAGAGTTTCCCAAAGACGGTTACCTCTATATAGCGGACTAACTCTGTATGCTTCATAGACTGGTCTATTCACCTTTAACTTCTTCTTATCATGTCCTCTTGATAACCTAGGAGGTACCAGTATATGATCAATATCTTGAGCATAGTTATACATTAGGCATGTCAAGGACTTTCTTCTCCTTATGTCTAGGGTGTCCACCTTACACTGATGTAGTAAATCAGCTACATGCATATCTTGGGCATTTCTTACCTTTAAACAAGCCCTAAGGCAGTGATTCTGGATTACATCAATATGGTCTAAAATGGTTTTGGGTCCACTATCTAGGATATAACTGCAATATTCTAAAGGTACAATCATTTGTTTGTAAATACGCAGGGAATTTTCTCTATCAACATATTTCACTATATTTCTCAATTGTTTCAGCTTAGTTGTACCCATCGTATCAACTTTTTTACAATGTGATTTAAAAGTTAAACCACTATCTATTATGACACCAAGGTATGAAAAACTCTGTACAACTGCTAATTTAGTACCCTGCATAACAATATCCATAGGTTTAATACGCTGTCTTGTCGAATGACACCATAATAATTTGGTTTTCCTAACATTAACTGTATGTATATTTCTCTCGAACAAATTGCAACCAAAGGTTTCTTACCACAATGCATTCTATAAGGTCCCTAGAATCACATAGATAAGTCCTCCCTGGCAAACTATGCCTAATTAACCTAAAATGCTTAGCTACGGTAATTTCTATATAAGTTAAAGGAAATCAAAGATTACCTTACCCCCTAAATCAATACCATAGATGTCAGTGGTATTAGCACATGGTTGCTAGGGTTTTTGATTGCCTAGCGACCAGCATATTTTAATCAAAATGCTTAGCAACAGGCATTTTAATCCCCCTACACCCCTTATATTAACGAGTCAAGTTATACCATTTCCCATTCATCTATTAACTCCAGATCTCCATATTCAACTTGAACTCGTTCTTAGAGGGGGCTTTCCTGAAAACAAAAAAAAAATCCTCACATGTATCAAAACACGTTCAAATTTTAATATATGTATATATATGAGCTGGACCCTCAATAGCGGTTTATTTGCAGATCAACACGGTAAAAGGTACTCCCGCGAGAGGCTGCGTGGGCGTGGATTTTATTGTGTTGATCCACATTTGTGACATGTACTGGGAAAAGGGGCCTTATTGCACCTTGCACTAAGGGCCCTTTTCGCAGATCACGTCACATTTACTTGACTGGTTTTTTTATGGGTTCCAGACACATTACCATGCACAATATAGCACGGCACCTTGTTTACATCCACCTGCCTCATTTTCAAAGGAAAAGACTGGAGGTTTTGCATGCTCATTTTTTTTCTTGCCTGCAGGTATGAACAGGAAGTATGAATTCACTGACATGTACCTTGTTGGTGCTGCTAGGATGAGCAAAAATCACCTGTTGACATCAACCAGCTAATACTAATTTACCAGGTCATCATACTCCCCTGAAAGTCATGGATTAGCCAAAACTAATTAATTATAGATATAATAAAAGTGCAGGACTTAGGGAGAGGGGAGGGGATAGGAATTTTGCTAGAGCTAATCAACCTAGCTAAGCACCTATAATTGCTGAGGGCAAGACATTCATACTATCACCCATCTAACAATATCATAAAGCTCCATAGAAAAGGTTTATTTCGGGAGGTAAACATTCAGTCTCTCTATGGCAAAAATGAGTGCCCGGTGCTGAGCATTTTAATTAAAATCAAATGTTTGCTATGCTAAGCATCTGGTTGAAATGAGGCGTTCCTGTTTACATTTACTGCATCCATAAGTGCATCCACTTGCCTGCTCCCTTCAGAATCAGATCCATGGTGTCCTACCAAAGTATGCATCAAAGTTACATTGACATTCTCCTGGCCGACTTGTCGATTGTCATTATAGTGTGGGGTGGAAGGAACCCAAGGGAGAATTGAATCTTCTGAGTTAACACTCTGGTTAATGGGAGACAAGACCAGTTGCTTCTTTACCCTCCCTTGCCGAGGGGAGGCCCCCTATGGAAGAAAGATTCAACAGGTTTGTTGTTACATGTATGGTTTCATCTTTTATTTTTGAATCTATTACTTTATATACCGGTACAACAATGACAGTCATTATAATGACATCAGTAACGATGTTTCTATGAGGTCAGACATCGTTATGAACAGTAGACTTTGACTTCGATTTTCTCAACAAATGTTTGACTTTGAGGCTTCTTTCTTTGTCCTGCAGTACAGCATTGTTCCATAAATATGTTAAACCTTACCTTGTCCTTTGATTTGGGCATGGCGGACGAAAAAATGGTATACCTTCGCAAGACTCTCTCAGTCGTGACACCGTGTGGTGACGTCACAAACGCTAGAACGACTGTGAGGCCACCAAGTGTTAAATGTGGAAACTACGATATAAAATGTATGAGCGAGTAGTAGAGTAGTAGTAAGTTATACAGGCATCAACTTTCATTTGATTTGGTCATGTGAGAAGGCTCTGGGCTGAAGCCACTAAAAAATAGCTGAAAGGCACTTATTGTCTTGATTGTAGTCCATGTGAATGCCAACAAAAATTAGAACCCTGCTAGTACATGAAATGCACCTTTGTAGCATCAATTAAAAGTATACATTATAACGCTTTGTAGGTTAACCAGATATGATACGTTGTTCTGCAGGGGGCTCTGGGTCCAAAATCACTTTAAGAATATGTACTTGTAAAAGTACAACAGATACAAGGCAAATTACAAGAACTTTTGTTTTCAGTCATGATCCTCTTTACCAGTCCTTAGCAGAACCTGCCTGTCTCTAGTTTAACAGGTGTCCTTGCATTGATTTGTACCTTAGGCTTTTTTGTCCTTTCAGACTGCAGCGGCCTCTTGGGGATTCTTTTGGACTGCGGCGGCCTCTTGGGGATGCTCTTGGACTGCAGCGGCCTCTTGGGTATCCTTTTGTCTCCTGTGGGCTCCTCAGCATCCTTTGAGACAAGACCTTTTGGGACACCTTTCAACATGACTCAGGCCATTGTATCCCCCTCATCCTGCTTCTCTTGGCTCCCTCCATCACATGGATCAAGGTATCAATGACTGTAAAAATAAATGTATTTTTAGTCTAAAAAAAATTAAATTCTAACTCTATATCATATCACTTTAAGTTATAAATGTAATTTACATTGAATAATTTTATAGAAGTACCTGAACAAAATGATTTCATATCTAACATTTTCATGAGGATAATATTTTTTCCCATTTCTCACCTTTAATTAACTCCTGCTGGTTGTTGTGGCTGTTGGACAGATTAGCCGATAAAATTTCTCGGTCTCTGACTACCCGTTCCAGGCAGGACATGGTCCTACCACTGACTTCTACCTGCTTTCTTACTAAGTCAGTCAATTCCTTCTTGATGTCCACCTGTCTTCCTACTAAGTCACGCGTTTGGTTTTTGTTGTCCCGCATGTCAACCTCCATGGATAGTCATACATCCATGTCCTCAGACCCCGGGACTTTAGTACGATCCAGGACAGCTGAACCTTGCTGAAGTATAGAATTGTTTACATGACCATCGTCATTCTCTGGGAGAGCAAATGCCTCGTTGTTGTTGCCGTCGAAGGAGTCCAAGAAACTGAGACTTTTCTTCCCTTTACTTGATGCAAACCTGGGACTTCGTCTCAAAGGCTCTTTGTAAAAAGAAATTGTGAAGAAGCTGTAAGGTCTATAACATCAATCGGTTGAGTGCCATTGAGATCTTTCTTGGCCAGTGAGGAGGAAGAGGCCCCCTTGGAGACCGAGGAAGAAGCCCCCATATTACTTTTCACCTCTTTTATTGATTTGCTTTCCTTGCCATCGTTGTTTGATTTTAAAGTCTTAGTTACTGTAGTTTTTTTCGAGTTGGAAGTGGAAGGTTTCATTTCAGCCGGTCCATCTTGTCCTCCATTGTCATTATTGCTGCTAGCTAAAACAAGCTAAAACAAGACAGAATTCGCTTTACGACAGCTAATGGCGTTTCACTTTTTGTACTGCTGCTGCATTAAAGAGAACAATGAAATTAATTTACACAGATATTTTTATTATAGTTTATAAAAGTACAGCCTAAATATAAGTTCCAATACCTGCTATTTCAGGTTAGCCTTTGTAGGGCAGGCACATCATCTCCTCACTGAGGAAGCCTGGGCAGTCATCTCCTGCCTTTATTAGGTCCAGGAATTCTGAAGTTGAATACAAGGAAAAAAAGAAATTTTTTTTTTATAAAAGACATCAACATTGTGTACATCCAGACCCAAAAGCGTAAAAGTATAAGAGTTCTTGGAGTTTGGTAGTTATGACACATCATGATTTATAAAAGAGAAAAGTTTTGTTCTTTCATGGATTTACTTGTGTCTCACACCTTGTTAGGGTACATCATACATTTCAGTGAAATGAAATAGAAATTATAATATGATATGTAAGTACCTAGGACTGTGTCCCTTCCCTCTTTATGCCTACCATGTGATCCTGCTCCTTTGGCTTTTATCAGGTGTCGCTGCTGGAGCAGCTGGAAAACAGAGCGCATTGCCCCTCCCTAGTCCAGTACTGCTCCCTCAACTGCAGTGAGGGAGAGGTTTCTGTTTTGCTTTTTGGGCTTGTGTTTCTCTTGCTTCTCTTGCTCGCCGCTGCTTTCAAACAATTCGCTTGACTCATTGGGATCTTCTTTCCTGGCTGTACTCTTCCCTTTGTTGCAAGGTCCTTCACCCACCATGGATTTAGGTGTTTGTTGTACATAGATCTCAGGCAGCTCACTGTCATCACAGTCATCCTCATCTGAAGAGGACTCTGGAGGCAGGTAATCTAAGTCCCTCTAATCGTCCAGTTCTTTCTCTGGGTCATCCTCTTCTTCTGAGAGGAGGTCTGGGTCTTTCTCCTGAAGAAAAGGCAGACAAATGAAAGAAATAAGTTTTCTGTTTTAGAAAGAGGAAAGGGTTAACATCATGTACTGAGCAGGAAGTATGTGAGTCTAGACTGAAGAAAAAATACATCGGATTCGGTGTACTGTTTTAACATCACAGAAACGATGGAACAGATAATTTTTGGCCCTGTTTCCTGACCAATGCACATAAAGGACAACAAAAGGGAGAGAAAATGTAAATTGTTGAGTGAATCGCCACAGCGAGAAGCCTTTTTCCCCTATTATCACCTGCCAACCCGGGAAGAAAATCGTTTAAGAAGGGCAGATACACAATGTCAGCATGAAACTGCAACTACACAAGGAGAAGAAGGGCATGGGACATCGTATTACAGAAGAAAGAAACAGATATTTACTATTTTAGACAACTTTGGCATGATTGAAGACACTGCTGAAGCCTTTGCTGAATGATGGCCGAGACTCGTACCGGAAGTGTCGTTGTAACAGAGCTAGGTCAAGTTATGCTGGTTGTCATTGGTGTCTGAGAATTGTTAGGGGCAGGTAATTTTATAACGACACAAAATCATCATTACCTTTGTTATGTGGTCAGTGAACCATGAGGTCGGTCCTTTGGTCTTCTAACTTATGTATATTTGACATAGCTGGTGTTCAGTGGACCGTGGACGCTCATGTGGACATTCAGTGTATTAATGCCTCATAATTTCATGCACTTATACAATCATATGTTAAGATTATTGGAATAATAAAATGGTACATCATACAGCGTTGAAATGACATAACAATGAATCATTGTTTCTGTAACGGCCCCCTGAAGCCAACTTTATATTCTAATTAGATGCAATGTGTTGCAAAAAGAAATCGCGTTGTGTGAGAGAATACCCCATAAAAGGAATTACCCCGTCATCAGGAATAGGTTGAAAAAAATTAAACCCCCTCTCAGAATACATAAAAAAGAATTGTCCCCCCTCATTTGGCCACCTCCCATTGTCATAAATAATGAAAGCTCCCTAACAACCAGAGCATGCAGACCATTTGCTGCCCCTATAATCAATAACTTTTTTTCTCCTTTTCTACAGTGTAAAAATAAGATATTTTCTATTAGGGGGTCTTTTACTGGATCAAGCATAATCCCGTGCAAACAGGTTTGTTAATGCCATAAATTGTCAGCTTTTAGGTGTAAGGCTTAATGCCCTAGAGACCAGCAGGTGTGTTTGGAGGACTACTAGTTGTAACATTAGGAGCAGAAAATAGGTGTAACAAACTGGAGGAATGGAGAGGCAAGGGTCCCTGGAGATTTTTATACCCACTGTCAGTATCCACCCACCCATTCGGTAAACATGGCTGATGTACATGGTTCATTTTTCTTCTTGATGGATTATACATTGAGCCAAGAAATTATATGAATAACAATGAGTTACAAGCAAATTGATGTCATATAAGAGAAGCTATTTTGATGCCCATACCCTTTTTACCCATAATAAATGAATGATGTCTCATAATGACATAAGCTTGGAGGAACAGGTACAAATATATTTCTCATATCAGGTACACCTCTCTTATATTAATTTAGCGGTTATTGTTAAATTGAATCATCATTATTTTCTATATAGCTATTGCCATAATTTGTCAACTATTGATAGCACACCAAGATTGTTTGTGACTCCAATATTTATAACTCCTTCATACAATACCTCTATAGTATTGATTTCCTTTATTTTCTTTTTGTTTTGTTCAGTGTCATGTCTTAAAATGGCTCCGTAAACATTTAATGTAGCTATTGGGTCACCATCACTTTCTGCATTCAGTTGGCTTAAATCATCTACCCTTATTCTGATCAGAATATATACATATTTATTCATGACTGTAAAACTCAGAAACATATATAATCTGAGCTTAATCAGAAGGATAGGATATAAAATTGTTCAAGCAAAGCCTATCATGTATTTCAGGTCGCGTTGTACAGGAAATGGCTGACTTCTGAGAAGATGATGGTCACTGCACAACGCTCCAGTGCATGTATACATACAGGAGCGTGTTGCTCCTATGGTAAAAAGAGCTGTCAGTAGGTTCCCTCTTTTCAAAAGAAGTCACACTCTGCTTCACCATTCAACTTGCACTCACCACATTAGTCTGAAAAGTCACCTGCCTTGTTTAAAACAGAGAGAGCTGCACTATCAGGTACCTACTCATGTCACACACTCTATAGTATATTATACTGACTGACTTCTCCCAACTAGGTACCTACTCAAATCCCCATTTTTGAGCACCGTACTTGAATCTCCACTTGTGAGCAACAAAAGGGACAGGTTATATATACATGAAAAGAAAGGACTGGAAATGAGGACATTTTTAGCCAGCTCTTCCTTTTACTATAGGAGCAACACCCTCCAGGTAAAACAGTAAAAGGAAAGAGCCCAGAGTGTGTGACGTGAGTAGGTACCTGATAGTGCAGCTCTCTCTGTTTTAAACAAGGCAGGTCATTTTTCAGACTAATGTGGTGAGTGCAAGTACTTTGGTGAAGCAGTGCACGACTTGTTTAGAAAAGAGGGCACATACTCACATCTCTTTTTACAATAGGAGCAACACCCTCCAGGATGCATATATATATATATATATATATATATATATATATATATATATATATATATACCCACTGGGCACATCAACATTGATTCAGGGTTGAAACAACGTTTGCACTGTTTGCATATCAACGGTTGATATAGGGTTGAAATATAGTTGAATTTGAAAGTTGACACAACATAATCAAAATCAGCAGTGATTCAACATCTAACCATCTGTGCTGATTCAACGTTTGTATTTCCATGTTGATTCAAAGTTGACACAACATTGACATACCATTGATATGATGTTGAAACAATGTTGATATTTGTTAGGGTATTCTTTGTTGACATGTCAATGTTGAATCAACATTGAATCAACATTGAAATCAATATTGTTGATTCAACATTGACAAATCAATGTTGAGTCAACATTGAATAGAGAACAATATTTCAACATTGATATGTCAACTGTTGATTGGATGTTGAAATAGTGCTGGTTGACAACATTGAAATAGAATCATTGAAAAGCTGTTGAAGACCAGTTGATCAACATCATCAACACAATATCAGCGGGTTGTCAACGTTATTACAGCCTTGCATGTCTTGTCCTGCAGTGTCACATGCACGTTGGGAGGAGGAGAGGGGGATATCTATACTTTACAGATTTCATGTCAATGGGAAAGACCTTGCATGCGTTTAACATGTCAGCTTTTGATAGATGAGAGGTATGACGTGATGCCATATTTCATGAAAAGACGAGAATGAATACTTGTTTGTAAAGAAAGGATTGACATGATAGTATACATCCTGGTCGGGGACTCAAGTGTCAGACAAGGAGCTGCATGTGCATGGATAAGGGTGTTCAACGTACTTTGATGTACATGTACATGTTCTTGCACATTCGTTAGTATCATAGTATATGTGATCTTGAGGTAAAATCCCACTACACGAAAATGGTTAGAAAATCTTTGTAATCTATAAATGGACGAGTTTTCTTTTAATGAGGGCCTATATTGCCTAAGAAGCCTTGCCAAACCCTTGTGATTTTGATAGTGGCAAACAGTTGGATATTTACTGCTGGAAACCGAGAGTATTGTTGTGATTTACACTATAACAAAATCATAATGGTAAGTGAGTCCCACAACTCGCCTTAATCAATAAAAATCACAGACATACACTAACTAATATCAGCTATATTGGGATTTGGAGTAGTAAGATCCCCAGTGGGAACCGTTGTGATTTTGGATATTGGTAAAAAAAAACTACCCAAGCAGCATTCCAAACTGCACCATTTTCCGTGTAGTGGAATTGAACCTTTACTATTGGCTCAAGGGTCTATTTAAAAAAGTGGCAAATAAGCACTTTTAAACAAAGATAACCTCCAGGTTCTTCAAGTCTGCACAGAGATGATCCCATTCTACCCTCATTTGCCCTTAGAAGAAGAAACAGTGGGGTGTCTGCATGTGATACACATAAATGAATTTATATAGGGGAATCGTTAATTGGCTGTTGATGTTGTTTTCTTTCTTAAAGACATCTGTATGTAATGCCTGCCATTAATCACATACCCTATGTAAGTAAAATCTGCTTTCTAAGGTTATATGATTATGGGCACCAGAGGAATGTGAAAACCTAATATCAGATATAGACCAGAGACATACTGGTAGGAAATACAAAAAGAGAATGATCAAGATGACAACAAAAATAGAATGATCAAACCTCAACGGGAAAATAAACTTGTTCATTAGGGGGAAGCTAAGCAGAAAAAGTATCAACTATATCTGTCAGCTTATGAGGCAATCTTTTATATTGCAGGAACAAAGGCATATATATATATACTTTTTAGCAACTCCTTTTAGCAACTAGAAAACATCATTTACTAATGTGGCTGCAGGCTGATGGCAACAAACAGCTTTTGGGTTATTTGATGCCTAATCTGTTTCTTGGCCATATGCAGGTTTGAGCTTGAAGTACAAAGGTCTCATTCTAATCCTTATCCTTGCAGCACTTCATATGATTCTGCACTCTTTTTATGCATCATAAGGCCATACCGAATAGGAGCTAATGGGTTGGTGGTTTTAAAGTATTAGATTCTTTGATGATACCCCTGGGTTGTGCATTTCTTTAAGTTTGTTTTATACAGCACAACTACAAGAGCAAGGATGTTAAAGGGGCAAGCACAGGAACGGTTGTTAGGGAATGATCTAGTGAATTATTACCAAAGAAACAAATTACCCTGCCATATGGGGATGTGTTAATGCACAGGTGTAGTCAACTTCTTCATCACTCCCAGCCCACAAAGAGATGCCCTCCCTGCACCACTCCCTTAAACCATCAACTCTATGGCCGTGAAGTGGCTTTGTACAGCATAGGCATTGACTGAATAGTCTATACCACATCATAAACATGCAGCACAAAAGCCAATTGTGTCAGGCTGATAAGCTTATGGGGCTGCTGCACCCAGGCTCTATCTAGTGATACTGTTTGCTGCTGGCCCCAAAAAACACATACTATACAAATAACATAGCTGTGTAGATATTTTGAGTATACAATTCATCTTGGATGACAGTTTTAATAAAAAAAAAAAAGCAGGTATGAGGTATGTTTAGAGCATCCCTACAATAGAGAGGTTAAGATCATGATGTGGAAAGCAATGTGAACATCGAGAATGATAGAAAATAATAGGCTAGACCTTGCCATACATGTTACAAGAAAGCAAATCTTAACCTCCGTATTGTCTACCCCTTTCATGGTAGATCATCATTTCACTGTAAAATGTGGAATACTTATTACATCAGATTGGAATGGCTATCATAGAAAGAAACAAATGCCCTACAGTTATCTTACACTTTTCTATATAACTATTTTGACTCATTTTAAGTCCTTGGTGAAAAGATTATAGCTTTGCTGACATTCATTAACTATGCCTCTAAGTCACAAAACCTCAAATAGGGTATTTTTGGCCTCTAAGTCTATCTCTAAATCCAGGGCCATGCTGAGAGACCCTAGAACCCAATAATGGCTGGCATTAGTTTATAACAATGTGGGTATGGTATATCAGGGGGTCGGGAAATTAATGAATACCAAAATAACCATATGAAAGTCCCTTCCTATCAAGCACACATCCATCACAATCAGACCAATTACATCCCTTTGTTCATCTACCCTGGCAGCCAACATCAACCTGCCTCCTACCACTGCCTCACCAATGTCTTCACAGCAGGTAGTCCTGTGGCTCCTGGGATCTGTTACTCCAACAGATGCAAGTGGTGAGTAGGGTAATCATGTTTCAGCAAGTGTGAAAGAGCTGTAAGTACCGTACTCACCGCTTTCATATTTCTAGGACAGCTCAGGTAGGTGTCCTAGATTTTCTGGCAAGTACACCCCACTTGCAAGTACAGAACTTGCAAGTATGCTCTACAGTTGCTAGTACAGTACTAATAGCCAGATTAAAAGTACCAATTCATAATACTACTTACATAAATGCTGGATTTGTGTTAATGCAGCTTTGTACGGTACTCACATCTCTGCTAATTTTTGGCAATTACTCCTATTATCACTCACTATACTCTGTCTCTAGTCTCATAGTTCCATTAACACAACTTGTAAATGCCTTAATGCAGGTACATACTCATAACTATTGGAGTAACAGACCCCTGGTCCACATGAATTGGAGAGAGGAGGAGGTGCCACAGATCAGCATCTGCCCTCATGGATCAATCATTACTTGGCAGATGTGGTAGGGTTGGTTGGGTGAACAACATTCATGAGGAAATAGTGGTGAATCACAATAGCATTGTGTCTATAGCAATACCTATGTGTGGTGTAGCTCAGAAAGCCCTACTCCCCTACATGTAGGGCAGCAGGGATGTTCTAAATGCTTCTGTATTTATACATGCCTCAAGGAATTGTGCTTTACAAGCAATGATATTGATAGTATTGAAACAAAACAAAAAAAACAAGCTTATGTCTCAATTGCCTGACGTGGCATAGCAAACAAGAGAGATCCTGACCCTCTTGAATTTCCCATCTCTTGTGGTGACCCACCCACTGAGGTCAGTCAACCCCATCCCCAAACCCTGCCGGATATTCAAGATGTAAATAGGTCATCTGCACCTCAAACATATTTGTAATACACAATGGCAAAATTCAATATGGGACTCTATATCTATCCCAGGCTCTGATCAGATCCATTCTGTGAGATGACTCCATGGGACGGTGTTCCTCTACACTAAAAAAACGTATGAAGCTATCCATTATGTCTTTTATACATATATTCTTTGATTTTCTTTTTTGATTGGGTTGAATGTAGGATTTATATGGCAAAGGTTCAAGAAAGAAATGTGCATATGTGGAATGCAATTACTGGAGAATGTGAAGATTTGGTCTGCACACAGACCCGTAGCTTTATAATGAACAGTGTCTGTGTTTGTCCTACTGTAGTCCTTACAAAATGTGAGGTATGGGCTGATGTGGTGCCTGCACATATTGGAAAGTCAAATTTATTATTCTCTCATACCTACAGTCCTTGTTTAAAGTCAACAATATACCTGAATAGGAGACATCTGAAAAAGAACTGTACTAGGGTTCTACTTCACCAAGGGTAGAAGAAATAAAATCTTCCTTTCACTGCTTAATCCTAGGGTCACACTGATAACTGTTATCAGTTCCCATTTCTCAAGTACTAGCTTCAGGAATGGATGCCCTCACTGGGCAATGAGCAAGAGGCCTATAGCAGCGTTAGAGGAGGGAGTGTTCATAGGATGAATGAGGGCAGCAATAAGACTGTGGTCAGGTATGTATTACTGAGTAGACAATGGAAGTGAGGGGCGGGATGCAGTATGGAACCAATAGTCCTCGCTCTTATCTAGAACAAGGTGCCTTATATAACAACCACAAGGCACTCGTGGTTGGTCTGGTGAATGCTGCTGGAGGACGGGGTGAAGATTCGACTCAGTAATGGGGCAGTGTATGGTATTCTAAATAAAAAACACTGAGATGGTTTTATGATTGAATAACAAAGGGAGGACCGCTTAAGATTGATGGATGTCTGTTACTGATATCGGGGGAGAGGTACAAAATATGTCCCCGTGATTGCAACACGACCCAGCCTCAGCAGGTAGAACAGCAGTATCCATACAATCCAGCACAGGGTCCTCAAGTGCTTTCCCAGTGAGCAAAGAGCCTTGAATCAATGCTGAGGATTACTTGATCAACATTGATATGAGATATCAACAATGAATTAATGTTCCATACTCATGGCATGGTGGTCCAACAGTAACACGTCCTTTGATCCCCGACAACTATAAGCTGACAAAAAGGCTCACTCACTACATTTGCCTTGTTTTGGATGACTTTTGCTATATGAGTCATTCTTACCATGCAAACCATCTAGTACTTTTGTTGCCACCATGATTAAATGCTGTAAGGTCTTCTTTCAACTGTCTTTTTTCATTACAAAATTACTGTAGGGTGAAGCTCATGAGACTGCCACAGACCCCATCCAAGTGGATGTCACAAAGCTGCAGGACAAACATAAATTTGGAAATTTATCAAGAATTAATGTTATGTCAATTAAGATACATAACTAAGAGTAAAGTTCACGAGAATACCATCCTAATTTGGTAATTAAAGGGTCTTTATGGTATTTTCGTGATTTTCTCTGTTTTCCAGAAAGTTGCATCATAAAAATAAATAAGGTAATTATCGATAACTTTTTATCTGAGGACATTTATAAAAATTGAAAATCAGATGAACACTAGGTTGGGAATAAAACAGAACGATCGGAATTCTTTCATGGACACTTTTATAACTTAAAAATATGTATTTTCGGCAAATCTATAAGCTTTTAAAGTTTATGTCACAAAACGAGCATGTTAAGGACGTCTGTATACCCCCATAAATCGATACTAAGGAATTCAATAGTGCTTTCAGTTTTATTCTATTTCAAACGGTTGCTTAGCAACATGCACTTTAATTTGAACATATTCCCATTTCAGTGACAACCAGGAATAGATGTGATTTTACACGGTATTTTCAGGTTAATTTTCTGAGAAACAATAATAGCTATATCAATTAAAGATTATGTGCACATTCCTTGAAAAACTATATTATCGATTGCAATTGAGAAATGACCAAAAAATAAAGATCTTTTACGATTTTTTCACTTTTATATGCTGCAAACTCATGAGCTTGAGCCTGCAGTGCGATGTTTTCATTGAGAGTGGATCCAGGTGGATTGATGATAATCCTAGGCAGAGAGGTTTGACAAAAGCCATAATTCTTCAGGTTTTAGGTGTGAGGCTTAATGCCCTAGGGGCCAGCAGGTGTGATTAGGGAGTAATTAATTGCTCCATAAGGGGGGAAATTACCATATCAAACAATAGAAAGGAGGTTCACATGTTTTCTGGCAGATGCTCAAATAACCCAAAAGCACAAAGTATGAAAAGGTGTATTGTACTATTCTCCCGTTCACAGGGCAGTAGCACAGTGCCCCAGCTTCCTGGTCTGCAAACACTGCATGCATAGTGGTTGGTGTGGCTATAGGAGATGCCAGGGCCCAGGTAGTAACCCTATGGATCAATCATTACTGGTTGCAGTTGTGGCAGAAAGGGGTTGGGGATAGGGAACATCAATGGTGTCCAGAAGCGGAATTTGTTGTGAATTGCAATGAAATACCATGTATAAGGCAATAAACATAGCTGGTTACTCTGTAAAACTATTCTCTATTCATAGCGTTCTCTGTATGGGAACAACCTAAATAATTCAACCTGTATCTTCCCCTTTCAAGATTTAAAGGACTTCTAAATAATAGTCTCTTGTATCTGTGTAGATCTACCCGGAGATGTAGTCATGTATCTGTACATAGTGTAGCCACAATGTTTCCCATTTCTAAGGTTGATTCTAGTATTCAGGTCCCTTCATGGGACACTTAAAAGGGCAGGAGGGTATCTCAAAAAGATTTGGAATTGATCCTGTCGGAGGTGATAATTCCAAAATTGAACTCACTGACCTTCTGGAGTGGATTCCCTCTTGTATTGTAAAGAGGGAGTCAGTTATAGGAGTGGTATAGGAGGGGTCCAGTCTCTTATTTTGCAACTCGACCTATTTCCGTGCAGTTCACTTGTAGCAGAAGTCAAGCAGGGAAGTCTGTTCTTAGGGTGAGAAATGTAGGAGAACTGCAGGATCAAATAGTTACGGTGAGAACTGGTTTCCCAATCTTTTTGAGATACCCTCCTGGTCAGCCTCAGTCTGACTTAGAGGGCGGACTCATATAAAGGAGCAATACCAGACTCTGAGGAGGCCCAGATCTCCTTTATCTACATACTTGTGAATTGGCTATCTGCTTTGGTACAGGTTTGTATCAGTATTATGTATACATGTGTACAGTATGTGATCCTGTATAATTACTCTGAATTCACTATGCCCTAGTCCAGTCAGTCACCCTGCTATGGGGAGTACATAATTATAGCAGGTACTTGACCTTACAAAGGGTTTGCATAAATATCCTTACCTCTGTAGGTTTTCGCACTAGAGGGCAGCAGTATAACTATCTGTTCAGTATGTATATTCATATAGTGCACATCTCATTCCAATATTGTCCCCAGATCTTATAAATCAATTGCAATATGATAATTACCTCAATAGGTTCAATCTAGCATCATGTACAAAATGACAGTATACAAGGCTATCAGAGAAGAAACTAGGAACAACCAATAATATGCAAAGATGTCACCATAACTGTGTCTAAATCTGAAATACGAGTGTCTGGACTATGAGGTGGTAGCTAACATAGGCCTACCTGCCTTTAGGTTGATTCAGTGCTAGAACTGAATGATCATGAAATGGTTTGGGAGAGATGGTTTTCTACTTCTCTCACCCTCAATAATGCCACTTCATTGGGATTGGAGACAATTTTGTCTTCGTTATGCATGCATGGTTTGTAGTATCAATGCATACATGAAGTGCACATGAATGATATTACGGGGATGATCCTCATGGACTGACCTCAATGATAGCATATATTGTAGTGTCCTTTGTAGCCTACCTATATATACCATACATTTATTGTAGATTAACAGAACCTCTTGCTGCAATAGCAATAGTTGCTGGAACAGCAGTTGGAAGCAATCCATTGCCAGCAAAGATTTCTGTAAGTTTTCAGTATATTTTGCTGTTCATTTACAGCAAAACTTGCTGTTCATATTTTTCTGGGATTTTACAACATATTTTGCTGTAAATTTACAGAATATGTTTCTGAAGATCTAAATGATCTTGCTGCATTACCACAGTGGTTGCTACTGTATGAATACTTTGGATTGTGCTATAAAATTACAGTGACTCAACTCAGACGGTCGCCATTTCAGCATAAATTGCTGAGTATAGAGCTTTTTGCTTTCTAGAGTGACATGGGGAAACATGTCCCCTCAAGCAATGCAATATGTAACATGGGCCACAATGAAAAAGAGGAGCCTGGAGGACTAATAGGTCCCCTAAATGACCCCGTAAATGTATATATTATTCGGCCAGAGCTTTAGTATTGCTCCTTGCTACTCACTTAAGGCCCTACAAAGGTTGCCATATATGGATGCTCACTCTGAATGGCTTTTGAAAAAGTGAATGATAATATGACCTATACAAATAAGAAAGGGATTTACCTTCGTTCATTCGAATCCTGATAATTGAATTAATATCATCAATATCTGTACCATTCTCAGCTATCATCTTACCTTGCCTGTCCTCACATGTATATATGGAAGATCTAATTACCTTGGCTCAGACCTCTTGGTTTATTGACTAGTAAAATGAGAGTCATACACATATGCTAACCAATATCAGCTATATTGGGATTTGAAGTAGTAAGATCCCCAGTGGGAACCGTTGTGATTTTGGATATTGGTAAAAACCTTACCCAATCAGCATTCCAAACCTGACTTTTCTGCATTTTTCCGTGTAGTGGGATTTGACCTTTACCATTGGTCCAAAAGTCTTTTAAAAGTAAAAGTGGTAAATAAGTACTTTTTTTTTAAAAAATAACCTCCAGGTCCCAAGGTCTGCACACCCTCATTTGCCCTTAGAAGTAGAAACAGTGGGGTGTCTGTGTAGTATACATTTTATTGCATCCTAAGTGTATGGGATACACATAAATGTGATGAAACAGGGAAAATGATAACATTAAGGGAAATACACACAAATGCTCCAAATACAATATTTAAGGAGATATGACCAAAAGAGTAAAAAAGATAAGTCTAGGGCAACTTTTTCTGACAAATCTGATTATGCTATATCCAAAGCTCTATTTTCATTCTAAAATTACCTTCAATATTTAGAATCCAAAAAGAATGTTTTTTCCCTAAATTTAGCACATTTGTTGACATTTGGTTGCCATGGAAACCATAATTTTAAACAGAATGGAATTATCCCTTCATAAGACTATATCCAAAATTATGGATGATTATGTTTAAATATTGTTCTATATCCAAAATTATGGATGATTATGTTTATAAATTGTTATTTTTTCCAATAATTTCATTTTTTATGCTTTATGCCACAATATTTCAATATGCAATTGAGTGAAGGGCTATCCTAAATTTCTCCATGTTGCTGACAATGAACATTTTACGCTGGTCCCCGCAGGTATTTGAGGGCTAGATACCCACTGGCCATGTCTGATGACATTCTCCCCAGATCATGGGGAGAAGTACTCTTGGTCTCCACTAGATGGGAGTATTTCTATTCTCCAATCACAAACTATATCCAAACATCTGTATAGGAGAGACAGGTTGACCATTGGGGTGCTAGAGTGCCCTCTTGTGAGTAAGGTTTAAAACAGTGGATGATTGACTGGTAACTTCTTAGACATGGCCTGCCTCTATGGTGTCCCCATCATAGAGGCAGGTCGCCAGCCAATGAACATTTGAGATCTCATATTTCTGTAGCTATTTGGAGAATTTTATCATGCAAAATACTAAAATGTAGCTGAAGACGTGAAGTTGAAATAAGGGATTTTTCCTTAATGTTGATATGATTATGGGCACCCAAGGGATGTGAAAAGTTGATAACATAATATAGACCAAAAAGATTTACATACTGTCAGGAAATAGCACTGTTTTTTTCATAGTGCAGGAACATAGGCATATACATTTTAGGAACTCATTTTAGAAACTAGAAAACATCAATAACTAATGTGACTACAGACAAATTGCCACAAAGCAGCTTTTGGGTTATTTGATGCCTAATCTGTCTCTTGGCCATATGCAGGTTTGAGCTTGAAGTACAAAGGTCTCAATCCTTATCCTTGCAGCACTTCATATGATTCTGCACTCTTTTTATGCATCATAAGGCCATACCAAATAGGGGCTAATGGGTTGGTGGCTTTAAAGTATTAGATTGTTTGATGATACCCCTGAGTTGTGCATTTCTTTAGATTTGTGTTATACAGCACTATTAAAAGTACAAGGATGTTGAAGGGGTAAGCACATGAATGGGTGTTGGGGATCTGGTGAATTATTACCAAAGAAACAAATTACCCTGCGATATGTGTATGTGTTAATGCACAGGGGTAGTTACTTTCTTCCTCACCCTTGGCCCACACAGGGATGCCCTCGCTGCACCACTCTCTTAAACCATCAACTCTATGGCCGTGAAGTGGCTTTGTACAGCATAGGCATTGACTGAATAGTCTATACCACATCATAAACATGCAGCACAAAAGCCAATTGTGTCAGGCTGATAACCTTATGAGGCTGCAACCAGGCTCTAGTGCTACTGTTTGCTGCTGGCACCAAAACACACACTGTAGAGATAACATAGCTGTGTAGATATGTTGGAGGAGATACTATACATATTATAAGTATAAAATTCATTTTGGATGAAAGTTTTAATAAAAACGCAGGGAATGGGTATATTTAGAGCATCCCTATATTGTCTACCCCCTTCATTGTAGATCATGTAGAATGTGGATTGCTTATTACACCAGATTGGAATGGCTATCATAGAAAGAAACAAGTGCCCTGTGGTCATGTTTACTTACTATTCTATATGACAAATAACTATTTGACTCATTTAAAATCCTTGATGAAATGATTAAAGCTTTGAGCACATTCATTACCATATGCCTCTTAATCACAAGACCTTGAATAAGGCCTCCAAAGTTCTGTCTTTAAATCCAGTGCCATGCTGAGAGACCCTACAACCTAATAATGGCTTGCATTAGTCTATAAGGATTTGGGTATGGTTTATGAGGAAATTAATGAATACAAAAAAAACATATGAAGTCCCTTCCTATCAAACACACATCCATCACAATCAGAACAATTACATCCCTTTGGTCATCTATCCTGGCAGCCAACATCAACCTGCCTGCCGCCTCTGTCAGAGCAGGTAGTCCTGTGGCTCCTGCTCTCCTAACATTGTATGCAGGATGGAGAGAGGAAGAGGTGGCACAGATCTGCATCTGCCCTGTTAGATCAATCATTACTTGGCAGACGTGGTAGGGTTGGATGGGCAAACAACTTCAAGTGGTTATAGTGGTGAATCACAATACCATTGTAACTATAGCAATACCTACTTATGGTGTAACTCAGAAACACTACTGTCCTACATGTAAGGCAGTAGATATATTCTAAATGCCTCTGCATTTAAAGGTTTTAAGGAATTGTGCTGTACAAGCAATGATATTGGTAGTATTGAAACAAAATTTCTAAAAAAAAATAAAGGCTATTCCTCAATTGCCTGAAGTGGCATAGCAAACAAGAAACATCCTGACCCTCTTGAATTTGGTGACCCGCCACTGTCCCTAGAGGTCAGTCAACCCCATCCCCTAGGAACCCTGCCAGATATTCAAGACATAAATAGGTCCTCTGCACCTCAAACAGATCTGTAATACACAATGACAAAATTCAATATCTTACTCTATATCAATCCCAGGCCCTGGTCACTATCCATTCTGGGAAATGATTCCATGGGAAGGTGGCCCTAAGTCCTTTGTTCCTCTACACTAACAAATTGCATGAAGCTGTGCATCATGTAATTAGGTATATATTCTTTGATTTTGGTTTTTTTTGGCACTTTATAGCCTTGGTGTATACATGTATAATTAGTCTCCCAAACTGATCACTGCAAGTAGTCCCCATCGGCCAGGCATGAATACCCTGCTAGCACAACTCATCTAAATGATGTCTTTTTTACGTAAATCACATGAGTTTTCACGTAAGAATGATGTAAATTGCATGAGTTGTGCTAGCTGGGATACAGCGCGTCTGTCGTAACTATGGTAATGTTACCCCCCACTATACGGCACTAGCACATTGCTAGTACTGAGGAAAATCAACTAGGTTTGCTTACATAGTCGGGGGCTAGATCAGCATTTGGTCTCTTTGTACAATATAATTTGATGGCCTCTTCCTCATTTACTATCCGTAGGAATTCTCTAAAACTTATATCTTTGTATAGCAAATACCTTCAACTTTAACTAGACAACCTTAGTATAATTCTAATACTTTAAATACAAAAGAAATTAAACTTTGATATTTCAATAAGAGAGCACATGTCACCCACATTGAGTACACCCAGACCATTGTCTCATTATCAAGCTAATCCACTCCCCTCACACCTGAAACAATGGGGAGGTATTTAGGGTGATTAAGATAAGGGTAGGTGCAGCTTATCAGCCTTATCAGTGACCATTGTTCTGTAGTGGATGAGGGTGGAGACAAGAGATTACCCAGAATTCTGTGATAAAATCCAAAATGGCGCCAGGGGCTAAGAACAAAAATGGTGAACCCCATACAGAAATAGCTATCTGCCCTATATAACGCATAGCTATCTGCCCTATATATTTGGGGCAACATTCTCCAGTTGTCCGTTGGAGCCCGACCAGTACACATCATTGTCAACTAACCAAAATTTTTTGGTGATTCAGAGTGGTTTATTTGGGAACATATCACCCAGTTTATCACAATGGGTCGTCGGGCACGTAAGTCTAAAGCTAAGTCTGTGAAAAAGGACAGCTCAGGATTTTGGAGCGATTTGTCTGAAGCGGGAGTTGGGCATTCCAACTTGGGGCATCAGCCTGCCCCATTGCTTGAGCCCTCCGTTGATGACCGGCCGGATGCTAGATTTGAATTCTGCGTGGATGATTTATCCAGAAGGATGTTGAAAATGGAGGCTTGTTTATTGGTTCTAAATTCTAATTATTTATAAATGGCCATTTCAGTGGATTTCAACCTATCTACTTTGATAGTTTAGGGGGAGAGGTACATGCTGCTACTTTACCGTTTTAGGAATTCAGACCCAGCCCTTTCTACCAACTATCTATAATATAGACCTGGAGGCATTATTCTCACAGTGGGAGGTGGAATTATGACAATTTGTGAACCACCTTGGATATCAGCAATGAATAATGAAAAATCTAAAATGATGTGCTATTGGTCAAGAAAGACAGTTATCCTGTAGTATGAATGGTTAATGCATTACATTCATACACTGTCAAGCATCACTGATAATTGAATAAGCCCTTTATTTGGTTTTTGGTGCAGAAATGTCCACTCTGGTATGTAGCTGTTGATTCATAGTATGATGTGGTTGACTCATTACCTGGTATTGATGATGAAAAGTCACATTCACCTGATAACGGAGGTCTATATGACCTGTTAGACATAATGAAAATGGTGACAACATAAGCTTTAAAGTCAAAGACTTCAGGATCCTTTTCATAATTATCAGTGGTCAGGTGCCCCTCCAAATTTGTCTACTATAGCAGGGACCCTACTATAAGTTATAGCTTTTACAGAGGTCGAGGTTTATGACTCATGTTCACTTTACCCTATAGAAAATTTCAGCAATACAACAAATCATGATATGAGTTGTATAAAGTAGGTATTCCTTCATTATAATTATGAATGATTACCATGATCAACATCATTCAATGACTTATAGACTTTCTCATGCTTCAGTCATGCATTATGATTATGCATAGCATACCGAATCTCAGTGTGCTATTTTCCAATTGCTTGATATCTGTTAATAAGTTAAGCAAGTTCATTACAGTTATGCTCAATTTTGATTATGATATACATGGGTGAAACCTAATACTGGCCTGGTATGATGTTAGGTAAATCCCAACCTATATTGCCTCTTGCTTACTAACTACATCATTTTGGAAATGGTGAAATTATATGTATTTCTTAACTGATGTTTTCAAGATGGATGATAGAAACACATGGATGGATACACATGTTTCAAGGGGAACTGCTACATATGCCTATTGCTACATATGGAGGTGACATTATAATTTGTGCCCAGAATTATTTAGACTTTTTACATTATTTCACTATTGTATCACCTTGTTGATAAGACCATGTGTTACTTTGTACTTCTCCTCTGATATGGGCTCTGTGGTACATTTCCCCAATACTCATAACCCAGTGAACAATGCTGAAGACTTTCTGTTAAGGGCAGGGTATTTCTGGTCGTGTCTGGTAACCATAGTTACCAAAACCTTCCACTTGTTGTTATTTTCTAGTATATGGTGTCTCTTGTGCTATATAATCATATATTATAGCCATGAGCCCTACAATCCTGAGAGCTTAGAGAACTTGCAAAGCAAATTCTTCCTGCATGGGTACTGCCAATTAGGGAACATAATGTGTTAGTAACACTGCATGGCATATCATTACTGATATGATCAGTTGTAGTACAATCTAATGGGAGTATGGGAAATTGTGTGTGTATGGCCCATCATCATTTTGGTAATATGTTAAATGTTAGTTCCATGGATAAATCACAAAAAATTACAGCTCATTTTCAGTTTTTGATTCCCTGTGTCTGGCATAATAGAGATAGAGCCAAATGGATGGTTGTATCCTAACTAGGAAGTCATAAGCATTCCAAAGAGGGTCTAACTTCGCAGATTGGACCAGTAGAAGTTTCTGGCTGAAAATGCCATTCAATTTAAGCCCAAAAGTGTGCTTAAATGCGCGCTTGGGCACCTAGGGGTTAAATTGTTATTGCCAGGCACATCTAACTAGTTGTTAAAGGGTTGGGGTACTAGTAAATCATACATTTTTTTAAGCTTAGACACCCAAGGAACATATTTATGTATGTTGGATGAAATTGACATCAACTTTACACGACAGCCAAAATCATGACACTTGCTCCTGTACTAAGAAGTTAAGATTGAGACATTGGCTACATTTTTGCAATCTAGAGTTGCAAGCCATTAAGAAAGAAAATAATGACGAAAAAGGATCAAATCTTGAGATGTATAGCTCAGTACGTTATACCACTCAGTCTCAGACAATACAATAATTTAGATACTCATCAATAAAAGTAAAAACAGCAACTCTACAATGCCTGCTGGCTTGACAATGTTGTCCATAGTATTGCTCACTATGGACACCTTTTATGCAATCAGGGTGCGGATATAGTAGACCAATAATTATGAATCGTCTTTATCTGGGCTGCCAGGGGGTCTAAAAAATATTTGGGACCAACAGAAAGTGCCCAGAAAATTGTCATTATCTGTCGCCATGATTGGTCATCAATGGTGACTCCTTTCTGAGTGATAACTCACTGCGTCATCTTTGGCCACTGTGTGTCAGTCTCACATGGCATGGCAATTTATCACAACAGTCGCCAACATGATCTCACTCACTGCGTGAGTATGTGCCACCCCTTGTCATCCCTCACAAAGCATGGTGACTTATCACCACCATCACCAACATGGATCTAACTCACTGCGTGAGTATGTGCCACTGCCTGTCAACTCTCACTCAGAATGGCGGCTTATCACAACCATCGCCAACATGGATCTGACTCATTGTGTGATTATGTGCCACTCCCAGTCAGTTCTCAATCAGAATGGCGAATTATCACCAACATAGCTAATATGGATCTCACTCCCTGCGTGATTATGCGCCACTCCCAGTCAACTCTCACTTAGAATAGCAGCTTATCACCACCATCACCAGCATGGATCTCACTCACTCTGTCAATATGTGCCACTGTCTGTCAACTCTCATTCAGAATGGCAACTTTTCACCTGCATTGCCACATGGCATGAGTTTGTGTCATTCCTATTTAATCTTCTCTCAAAATGGCGACTTATCACCACCATCGCTGACATGGATGTCACTGACTGTGTGAGTGGGTGCCACTGTCATCAACTCTCACACAAAATGGCGACTTATCACCACCATTGCCAACATTGGTCTCAGTCAATGCGTGAATTTGTGTCACTCCAAGTCAATGCTCTCTGAGGATTGCATCATCTGTCACTCACTCTCACTCACAGTGGCAACTTATCACCACCATTGCCAAAGGTGTTGAGACAGCACCACTGTTCAACATGTAGCCTATCTAGGAAGTGTGGGCATAAAGTATAAGTCCCGTATCAGATCGGCTTTGTTTCACACTGCTTTCCATGTAATACTTCAGAGTTGAATCAAACAAGATTATATAGAGAGAATATCAATTGAATTTAGATAGGTGTATCTCTAAAATGAAAGCAACTATCCATAAACGCCTTTTCTCTGGTTACAGGAAAAATACATAGGGAAATAGCTACATGAACACCTTGTCTGTGGTTAGAGGGAAGATACATATGGCAATACCTTCTCTGGCAAAACATACTTTGATATGGCAGATGTGAGGCTGCATGATTACCAATGTCGATGATCATGAGCTTTTCTTCTAACAAGGTGAGTGATCACCAGCATCGCCATCACTGGTGAGTCTGAGTGATCACCACTCTCGCTATCCATGGTGAACCTGCACTATGGCATGGTGTGCGTTTCATCTAGCGAGGTGAGTGATCACTCGTGTCGCCATCCCTGGTAAGTGTGGGTGATCAAGATCCTCACCATCTGTGGTGAACCTGTGCTATCACGAGGTACGCATTTTATCTAGCGAGGTGAGTGATCACAATCCTTGCCATCCATGGTGAATGTGCATTATGACATGGTGTGCGTCTCATCTAGCGAACTGAGTGATCACTCATGTCGCCATCCCTGGTGAGGATGAGTGATCACTCATGTCGCCATCCCTGGTGAGGATGAGTGATCACGATCCTCGCCATCCCTGGTGAACATGTACTATGACGAGGTGCGTGTTTCATCTAGCGAAGTGAGTGATCACCAGCGTCGCCATCCCTGGTGAGTCTGAGTGATCACCATCCTCGCCATCTGAGGTGAGGCCATGTGATCACCACCATTGCTATTCCTGGCGATCTTGTGCTATAGCGATGTCATGTTCCTTCTAGCGACATGTGTGAGCCACTTCACACAGGTTGACGAGGAGTCACGACAATTTGCTGGGTGGTTGGGGGTGGGGAACATCACCAGTGTTCAGAGGTGAAATGGGAGGACTGCAGTGAGCTTTGTTGTGAATTGCAATGGAATACCACCATAAGACAATAACCATTGCTGGTTACACTGTACTAGTATATGTGACCCATCAAGGGAGAACACCCCTCCGCAGGGTATTTTTAATCCCCCATTTGGCCACCAGGGGGCATTGGAGGGCCAATTTACTCTAAAATCATTAAAAAAATACATATAGCTAATTTTTTTATGCAGAATTCAATGGTCTCATTTAAAATGCACCGTTAGAAATGTCCCATATTATGATGGTAAAATGAACATTTTTCATGAGAAATCGACCTATATGCCTGTTCCTGGTTGCCATGGCAACCATTCCAATAATCAAAATTTGCCAATTGTTATGCTAATACTTACCAAATACCTAAACCTGAAAACAGAATTGGAAAATTCCTTCTAGATCAAAATCTATGATAAAAATCACCATATTGTTATGTATTTCTTTTATGAAAAAGGCTGATTTATTGTGTTTTTAGACATTATCATGGTTTATAATGTATTTAGAGCGTAATCATCAATTTCAGATATGAATAACAACCTTTGTTCAAGGAGGGGTTCTGACATAACTACTAGGAATATTTAAGCCAATGATGTCTCATTTTCATGATCTTGAGATGAACTTTGATTATGAATTTCCTTGCAGAGGGGCGTTTTTTTGCTTGCCTGGTCACATATGTTCATAGGAATTTCTGTTCAACAGAATAACCTAAATAATTCAATCTTTGTCTTCCCCTTTCAAGATTTTAAATGACTTCTAAATAATAGTCACTTGCATCTGTTTACCCAGAGAAAAAGGTTTAGTCATGTCTTTTTATAATACGAGTACAATGATTCCCATTTCTGTCATGGTCAGGCTGATTCTACTATTCGAGCCTCTTCATGGGACACTTTAAAAGGCGGGCCCACCTCAGTCTGACTTAGAGGGTGAAATTCCTGCAGACTCATTATAAAGGAGCAATACCAGATGCCCACGTCTCCTTTATCTACATACTGGTGAATAGACTATCTGCTTTAGAAACCTGCAGAATGTCACAGATCCTATCCCCTGGTGACCCTGGGAGTTCAACAAAAAGGAGATACAAGACACCTCCCTGGAGTACATCAAACAGGTGTTTGGGACACAGCGACCGTCACTGCTGTATAATTGTTTCCTGCAGCCTGGCTCTACTCCCTGAGGAATTGAGGAATTACCCCGGGGGATGGAGCCCATAGGCCAGAGGAAGCAATTCCTAAAGTAACTGCATCATATCTGTTTAAGTCATATTCAAGCACAGGCTTCCACTGAGTTCAACATCTCGGGGTGGTGATTGTCGGTATGTTATAATTATAAGGCCTGCCACACCTAGTCCATGGTCATCTTACAGCCTGAATATCCTTAACATTTAGGATTTTACCCTAATTAATTCATATGGGCTGTTTTGTTCCTAGTCCACATTCATCTTTATGACAACATAACTGCTGGACTGAAAACATTATGGCTAATTTACATGGGATACTTCATAGGATGGTGGGAGGGGGCAGGTAACAGGTATGGATATGTATACTCAGTACAGACTGGTGACCCCTATCCTAATGCCACAAGTACCAATCAATCAAGCAAGCACGACTTATGAAGCACAATGCGGCCATCAAACTGCCTATTCAGGTATATAGGCTGCAGTGTGTTCATTATACAAAAGGGCAATCCAAGTGGGGGAGGGGCCTTGGCTGCCAGAGCCCTCATGTGCTGTATTTTATTTCACTAGCATTGTGTTTATGTAACACTAATAATTCTATTTAATTCATAGAAGATCTCCCCATATAAACAATTTCTTATATTCCCATAGTTTCTATTAATTAAATATCAGGCAGCAAATATGGGCCCCTAAAGCATAGATAAAGCCTCATACCACATTAATAAAAATGAAATGGCAGAAAGAACGAGTAGCAGGCCTTTATGTTAATACTACTAGAACATAGCCCTCACTCTCCAAGCAGTTCTTGCCTGTGTATTCAAGGGACATCATGGTCTTGGTTTTGGTGAGGTCTGATATGAGATTTATGTAAAAGTTGTAAGGTGTTTAGCACGTAATGCTAAGTTACCAGAGGTTATTTCTTAACACACTTCAACTGCATTTGCATCCACATGGTTGCAAACTCATCATTGGACTAGCCTTGGTACTTGAAGTGGAAGGGCTGTTTGTGATCGTAGTATGTTCAGAAATGACCTACCAGACGGTAAAGGGACCACTATGGGTAAGCTACCAATAAGTATACTAGCAGATCACCCACTGCAATTATACCATCCAGTATGTGAACAGGGATAGCCTTAGACTGATGTTTGATGCATAATGAGTGAACATGGCTATCAGCCCTATGTCAATTGAACCCTTGTATGCATGTTTGAGGGCCTAATTATACACTAAGTTCATGGACAGATGTGTGACCTTGGAACCAAAGATAGCGTATTGTGATATTTTATGGATGAGGGGTACTGCAGCAATGTATAATTGCTGAGTACAGAGCTTTTTGTATTTTCAGAGTGACATGGGGAAACATGTTCCCTCAAGCAATGTAATATGTGAGGTATATGACTCGGTCCACAATGCAAAAAAAGGAGCCTGGAGGACTAATAGATCCCCTAAATGAACCCATAAATGTAGATATTATTCGGCCACTGTTCAAACTATAGTATTGCTCCTTGCTATTCACTTAAGGCCCTAAGAAGGTTGCCATATATGGACACTCACTCTGACTGGCTATTATCTCTGAGAAAGTGAATGATGATATGACCTATACAAATAAGAAAGGGATTTACCTTCGTTCATTTGAATCCTGATAATTGAAGTAATATCATGAAAATCTGTACCATTCTCAGCTATCATCTTACCTTACCCTTCCTCACATGTATATAGGGAAGATCCAATTACCTTGGTCTAACTTGCCCACTAGTAGGAGCATAGCTTAAACACAGTACAAATGTACTTAAGAGACAGTGAGACAGATAATGGAAATATGGGCAGTCTCATTCTCAGTAGTTAATGCTTGTCTGTCCTCCTAATTCATATTTAACACTTGTACCATGGGGGCACATGTTGATAATGACATGGGGGTATAGTAAGGCGTGGCTCCCAATACAATAATTAACAGGCTCATTTGCAAACTCCCACTTGCAGAGCCTCCACTCCTTTTCTAAAACTCTGCCCAGTGTGCCTCATTTGAAGAACAGGGATAAAAAGACACACCCGGGTCCTCTTGGCACAAATCACTGCAAACAGCCAGTAGTGTATTGTATATCGAGGCACATAAACATACTAAATAAACATTATCTCCTGGCTGTTTCACAGCTTTGTTGGTTTTCAGTCGGCTCGACGCCATACTTATAGGAATTCTAGTGGGAGATCTGAATACCTCCTAATGCTAATCCTTAGAGTGCATTGAAAGCTGGCGTATGTCCTTAAGAGTATCCTCAGTGAGAGGCTTAGTGGTTGACCGAGTTGTACATTATCCAACAAATGATATAATTAAGTCACCATTAAGAATGAAGAATATATCCTCTTTCTAAAATAAGTTGTAACATCTGCATTTCGTGCCTCCTTGTGCCTGTCCATAAATATCAATATTACTATAGAAAGAACTTAAGAACCCTTGAAGGGTTACCATCGTTTGTAGTGGGGGAGCATACAGATCAAAAGGGACCTGTCATGTGAAGCAAATGAAAGAGCTTAGCCACCAATCAAGGATTGTGAGGGATATATTGGAGTTCACAAAAAGCTTTGTTGGCAGCCATGGCAGCCATCTTTTTTCCCAAAATCTGAGGAATTTAGAGGAAAGGTAAAGGGTGGTCTGGAATCCAGACTTAAGATTATCTAAATTGACTTTAACAAGGAGGGATGGAAGACAAGTACCATGCCATTACATGGCTCATTTTGATATATTGCTGATGAGGTCATGCGAAGGTCATTTGAGGGTCAAATCTCAAAATACTGCCCAAAACTTACCTTTTTACCACATTTAGATGGATATTAAATATAAATTCAAAGCACCAAAAATAATTCAGGACAATGTCCTTTTCTTCCCTTAAATGTGCCTATAGTTATTTATGAAAAGTTGTAATACACAATTTTAGATCACAAGAGTGAGGACCTCATGTAAAACAAAGAGTATGCCCTGAAGGTCTAAGCCCAAAAACCCTGGTTCATAGAGCAGTTTGAACTGGTGACTGGGCATTGCATCTAGCCAGTCTGCAGCAATTCACACAACATGTCATTGCTCATGACCACCTCAACTATGCTTGCATGATTCCTGTGTATCTAGCAGAGATGGATGCCTTACCTCTCATAGATGTTGCAATCCATGAGGAATTTAGAAAAGGAAACTGGGTGGTCAGTAAAATGAGAATATTGCATTTTGTTCTATTGGTGCTGACCATGCCTTAGAGCACATGAACAGGTCAATGAAAGTGTCTGGGAGCTTGGTGGGTATCACCCTTAGTGAAAGTGTTCATACAAAGTTCTTCTTGACATCTCCAGAGCTATCTAGGCTGGATGGAATAGCTGATAGAATGGCAGGTGTGTCTTCACATCAAACCCAACATCACAAACTGTCACCAACATACATAGCCAATGAAGAGAAGGCTGTAGCAGCTCTTACCTCAATTCTAAGGAGCAATACCAACCCATTCAGAGAGCAAAGTCACCAACTATTCAACCTCACCAATAAGTATGGTCATTTGGGGGAATTCCATCTGGTCTTTGACTGTTATGATGTTCCATTGTCTCTTAAGATAGGAACTCGTCAGCGAAGGCAGGGAGAACAGGCAGTGTTCTATCATGTAACTGATGACACAAATATAGCAAAGGTTTCGCTCAAGTGCCTGCTGGCACATTTTGACACGAAGGAGGAGCTAACTGCTTACTTAGCTGAGAAGATGTTGTCTTAGGCCAAAGCACAGCATATAAATGTTGTTGTTTCATGGAGTGAGTTCTGTGAGGGTAGCCACAGAGATGTGCACCATCTAGCTAGTATTCAAGAAGAGGCAGATACTAAATTCTTGCTTCATGCTGTTGATGCATCAAATATTGGTGCTACAGGTCTTCAGATTCATTCCACAGACACAATGTGCTAGTATTAGAGAGTTTTAGCAAAGTCGACGTGGACGTATCCGTACTGCGTAACCTAGCAACGATGTGTGTTACATCATCAAATCGTGTGCAGCCCAGTAGAGCTACGTATGTCCATGACGTAGCAAAGTACTGAGATACGTTCTGTATGTACGTAGCTCCGTAGTGGAGGTGCGTGCAGAATACGTCCACATCGGCTTTGCTAAAACTCTCTATTGGCACTACAAAAGTATGATATATTGTGTTAAAATACCTATTTCGATAGCTCCACAGGACAGCATCAGCGTCACATCCCTTTGGGATCAATTGCCCAGGAACTTGGCCCTCAGAGGACTGTAGAACTTTCAGCATTCCATGCATTAAGTGGGGCTGACATCACAGATTGCTTTTCGGAAAAAAGGAAAACGGAAATTTTGGCAAGCTTTCATGGACGCCAATGCCATAGAACTTGATGCATTAGCCAATCTAGGCACTTTGGAGAAACCATCAATAGAGATTCTGGCAGGGATTGGATGGTTCATCTGTAGGATCTATGCATTGCATGGAAAGTATGTGTCAGTTAAAGGCCTTAGATGGAAGCTGTTCAAAAAGAATCAGAAAGAATCAGAAAAACTACCTCCGACACAAGCAGCGACTCATCAGGCAATCTTGCATTCGCACTACCAAATGCTGGCATGAAACAATGACATACCTCACCTTTGTCTGCCCTCACCAGAGGGGTATGGTTGGACAATTGAGGAACAAGAATGGGTGGCCAGGTGAGGAAAAACATGCCTCCTGGGGGAAATGGCTTTTTAAGGTTTAAGTCATGGGCTTTAAAATGAGCTAAAATATCCCTAGTAGTTTTGCTGTTATTGTTTGTCAAACATAGGTTGGTGTGTACAACTGAAAATAGAAAATAAGCTCTAAATGCATTATATCCTATCGTAAACCCTAATAATGCAAAAAAAAATACTGTTTTGTGGAAAAGTAACCACAGAAATGTGATGTTTTTGTCATAAAATTGGTTGTAGTGCGAATTTTTAGCTTTGTTTTTGGTTGTGGGTTCCTAAAGGAATTTAAAAAAAAGTTTGAAAAATTCCAAAATGGAATAGGGGAGTGGTTTCCATGGCAACCAGAAATTGCCTTATCTTCCAAAATGGAACATTTTCAGTGGAGATCAAAAATTAGTCTGAAGCATTTTTTGAGCATATTTGTCAGTGTTTTACCCATATACTGCCCCCTGGTGGCAAAAACTAGTACAGTAAATTTCCTTAATAACAAATCCTGTTATAACTAATTTTCGGTTATAACAAACAAATTCCGTATGACCAATTCAATCCCATACATTTGTATAGTAAGCAAATTCCATTATAACGAATTCCACATGGCATGAATTTGTTTATAACAAATTTTTCAACATGAACAAACAGGTTCACTCATGGGAAACCCTATGAAAATGTCAAAATTTTAGCTTTTAACATCTGAGGGCTTGTGTAAGGATATCTCTCCCGTCTGCCTGTGCCTCTGGGCGGCCGAATCATTTTGCCTGTCCCAAGTAGTTTGTAGTAACGGAATTTTACTGTACTAAAAATCCCCTCCGGAGGCGTGTTCTCCCCCGTTGGGCCACACGGTTCCCAGGGATGACAAAAGAGCTCCCTGCCCCAGAGTCATCCACCTGGTCAAATGTGGATGTAAGACAAGATGCACCACAAACAGATGCAGATGCAGAGCTGCCGGTCTAAATTGCACTGATCTGTGTGAATGCTCAGAGAACGATGACTGTGAAAACACTGTCAGGCATGAACATGTCTTGACAGACAGTGAAGGAAGTGAAGGTAGTGATAATGATGCTGATGATGCTGCTGCTGCTGATGCTGCTGATGATGATGAGTAAACTATCCATAAGATGTGCGTTGATTGGATTTTGCTTATACAAATGAGATACATACATTAATTATCAACCATGAACATAATAACACTGTATTTTGATTGAATTAAATTTAACTGACCATGACCTTGACCTTGATAAAGGTTATCAATTGCATTACATCAGCTCATTCTAGAAGATAGTACACAGTGCTTAACTTCACTGAAAAGAAAATCTAAATGGCAGAGAGGTGATAACACATTATTAGCAAGCTGTTATGATAAATGTGACCAGGCAAGCAAAAACACCCCTCTGCAGGGAATTCGTTATCAAAGTTCATCTCAAGATCTTTAAAATGAGACATAATTTGCTTAAATATTCCCATTAGTTATGTCAGAACCCCTCCTTGAATATAGATCATTATTCATATTTGAAATCGAGGACAAAGCTTTAAATACAAACGAATAATAATGTCTAAAAACACAATAAACCAACCTTTAACATCAAAAATACATAACAATATGGTAATTTTTATCATAGATGTTGATCAATATAAAAGGAATTTTCCTTTTCTGTTTTCAGTTTTGGGTTTTTGGTGAATATCCCCGAAAATTGGCATAAAAATCTGCAAATTTTGATTATTGGAATGGTTGTCATGGCAACCAAGAACAGGCATATAGTTGATTTTTCATGGAAAATGTTCATTTTACCATCCAAATATGCGCCATTTCTACTGAAAATGGTGCATTTTAAATGAGACCATTGAATTCTGCATCAAAAATTAGCTTAATATATCTTAAAATGATTTTAGAGTAATTTTACCTTGATGGGTCACAAATAGTTCAAGGTCAAAGAGTGTCATATTAAAAAGTCATATCATCTTTGCTTGACATCCAGATCATGAATACTCCAACTGCTACACGTAAAGGTTATGTAGAGTACACATACATCCTCTCTATATTTCAGTTATATCTAAGTCTTCGATTACATTGATACATCTTGACTGCAGTGTTACTATGACAACCTACATCAATTGAATAAGGTTGTGTCAAATGGGACATGAGGTCCATTGTATAAGGAAACATTCTACAGAAAATTTGAAACCATTAAAGTATTTTTTTCTACATTCAATAGCTGTCTGATAGTGAAAAAGCTTCATTTTGGGCAGTGTTTTGGGATTTGACCGTCAAGTGACCTTGATATGAGCTACTTAGCCATAACAATGGAATATAGCATAAATATGGCAGCACAAGGGTGGTATATTGACGAATATTGCATGAGGCCGTTAGGCCGAATGCAATATCGTCAATATACCACCCGTGTGCTGGCATATTTATGCCATATTGCATTTATACCACCTTTTCCTCCATTTTGTATTAATTTCTTACCTGATATCAACAGAATATAGCCACGAGAAGACATTTTGTAAAAGCAAGCGATACGGCCCGGGTCAGCGCTCTGCACGAAGCCATTGTTTTTGTTCCTTGCCGGGAGAGGTACCGCCATGTTTACACACACATTTCGTATTGAATCCAACCATGACAAATTGGGAAATTAACAGGTTCATATCCTTAGATAGTCTAGATGATCCCTCCATACGTATTATGTCCAATATATTCAAAATAAAGGAGAATCCATTGATTTTTCCATCGTAAGCGAGTCGCGGTCCAACATTTTTAACTGCGGCGTGTTGACCTATATCTACATCCAGGCCACTGACACACTTTCGCTGAGCAAGGAGGCGGGTGGGAATGGCCGGACCGCGAGCCCCTTACGATAGAAAAACCATTGGATTCTTATTTATATTCAACAAAATGGAGAAAATTAGCACGCATTCCTCGTCTATAGATCATATACTTCTTGGGATTTT
The DNA here is from genome assembly GCA_949317995.1 of Acholoe squamosa. Lineage (NCBI taxonomy): Eukaryota > Metazoa > Annelida > Polychaeta > Phyllodocida > Polynoidae > Acholoe > Acholoe squamosa. The sequence continues at coordinate 16,545,279 of OX439044.1, forward strand.
AATATTATAACATGACAAGCTTGGAATCAAGACGTGCAAACATAGGACTAGGACCGAAGGTTAGAACTTATTTATTTTTCCATTGTAGTCCATTACCGTTCAGTGTGACGCAATGGCTAAGGCCTCCGCCTACCTCCACTGCGGCCGGGGTTCAATTTCCTGCGAGTTGGCACGATTTTTCACATTGAAACAATGGCTAGACTTAATTTGTATGTCCGCCAGCATTTCCACAAAATATTCTAAGTCCAAAATGACCTCGAAAAAGTATATCCAAAAATCCCTAAAAAGCACATGTGCGTATATGCTCTCATAATGCACTGGTAGGAGAGGGCATAACAGTAAGGCAGGTGGCAGAATAGTGGTATAAATCAGAATATGTCACACTGTTAGCCTGCCCACATAAATAAACAGTGCAATGCTTTTTATTGTGACCTACAGCAATACCTTATAGAGGCATAAAGGCCTATACTGGATGTATATATTTAGCTGTAGCTTCAGGTGGTTTGACTCCTTACTTATAGGGGTAGTAAGTGCCGACCTACAGTTGGGGCTGAGAGTGCATGTAAAGGTATGATACTTGTCTTCTATCCTTCCTTGTTGAAGCTGACTTAAGTGATCTTAAGCCGGGGTTCCAGGCTACATTATATGTGTCCTCTATATTCCTCAGATTTGGGACAAAGATGGCCGCCACCCCAAGCTGCCACCTTTCCCAGACTGCCAACAAAGCTTTTTGTTACTTCCAATATATCCCTGACAATCCCTGATTGGTGGCTTAGCTCTTTCATGTACTTCACACGAAAGTCCATATGCTCCCCCACTAGTACAGCATAGACATTGACCAAATAGTCTATATTACCCCATAAACATGCACCACAAAAGCCGATTCTGTCAGGCTGATAAGCACATTTTAGCCGTTCCAGCCTTTTACTGCCGCACTGATGGAACAGAAATATACACTGCAAAAATGGTGTTTAGATCCTAAACACAATTCTAAACATATTCTTGCAATGTTTTTGTAATCACATTAATTTCCTAAACATGTTTAGGTGTTAAGGTTCAAAATTTGTGTTTAGATATCAATGAAATTTTGTGTTTAGATGTTTATGAATTTTTGTGTTTAGATGTCTAAGTGATTTGGTGGGAAGTAAGGGTTTGCAGACATGTATCCATTAAAAAATAAAGGAATATCTTTTGTTTGTTTTCTCATTTACTGCAAAGTCTCCAAAGATGTCAGCCACAGCTATATACACAGATATGTACACACTGCCCTAGAATATGAGACTTGAGAAAGTACAACAGGTTGACAGGAAGGACATTGCTTTATACTTTACAAAACAACATGACATAGGTGTAAGTCATGGAGCTCATTGATTATTTTATGGTAATGATGGTGGTGTAAGTTGGATTTAGTTAATTTTATATTGCTGTGTCTATTCTCATAACATTTAATAAAATGACATTATGATAAACAAGGAGTTTGGGGATATTTGACACAACAATTGATTATAACTGTGTGCAGATAGTCCATTCAGAGGTAGTGCTGCTATCTGGTGTGGATTTGACATCCAAGTATCTAAACATATTGATGTTTAAATCTAAAAACCTAATATTCAACTGTTTAAACTCTAAACGTCTGAACATGTTTAGCAAAAATGTTTATGTATTTAGAATAAAAGTGTTCCCAGCAAATTGTCGTTATCTGTCGCCATGATTGGTCATCAATGGTGACTCCTTTTTGAGTGATAACTCACTGCGTCATCTTTCGCCACTGTGTGTCAGTCTCACATGGCATGGCAATTTATCACAACAGTCACCAACATGATCTCACTCACTGCGTGAGTATGTGCCACCCCTTGTCATCCCTCACAAAGCATGGTGACTTATCACCACCATCGCCAACATGGATCTCACTCACTCCGTCAATATGTGCCACTGCCTGTCAACTCTCATTCAGAATGGCGGCTTATCACAAGCATCGCCAACATGGATCTGACTCACTGTGTGATTATGTACCACTCCCGGTCAGCTCTCACTCAGAATGGCAGCTTATCACCACCATCGCCAACATGGATCTCACTCACTCCGTCAATATGTGCCACTGCCTGTCAACTCTCACTCAGAATGGCGGCTTATCACAAGCATCGCCAACATGGATCTGACTCACTGTGTGATTATGTACCACTCCCGTGCCACTGGCATCAACTCTCACACAAAATGGCGACTTATCACTACCATTGCCAACATTGGTCTCACTCAATGCGTGAACTTGTGTCACTCCATGTCAATGCTCTCTGAGGATTGCATCATCTGTCACTCACTCTCACTCAGAATGGCAACTGATCACCACCATTGCCAGCCTTTGTCTCACTCAATGCGTGAATTTGTGTCACTCCAAGTCAATGCTCTCTGAGGATTGCATCATCTGTCACTCACTCTCACTCAGAATGGCAACTTATCACCACCATTGCCAAAGTTGTTGAGACAGCACCACTGTTCAACATGTAGCCTATCTAGGAAGGGTGGGCATGAGGTATAAGTCCCATACTTATCAAATGTGCTTTGTTGCACACTGATTTCCATGTAATACTTCGGGTTGAATCAAACAAGATTATATAGAGAAAATATCAATTGAATTTAGATAGAGGTATCTCTAAAATAAAAGCAACTATCCATAAACACCTTTTCTCTGGTTACAGGAAAAATACATAGGGAAATATCAACATGAACACCTTGTCTGTGGTTAGAGGGAAGATACATATGGCAATACCTTCTCTGGCAAAACATACATTGATCTGGCAGATGTGAGGTTGCATGATTACCAATGTCGATGATCATGAGCTTTTAATCTAACAAGATGAGTGATCACCAGCATCGCCATGACTGGTGAGTCTGAGTGATCACCACTCTCGCCATCCATGGTGAACCTGCGCAATGACGTGGTGCGCATTTCATCTAGCGAGGTGAGTGATCAACCGCCTTACCATCCCTGGTGAGTGTGAGTCATCACGATCCTCGCCAACCATGGTGAACGTGCATTATGGCATGGTGTGCGTTTCATCTAACGAGATGAATGATCACCTGAGTGACCATCCCCCGTGAGTGTGAGTGATCACGATCCTTGCCATCTGTGGTGAATGTGCGTTATGACGTGGTGTGCGTCTCATCTAGCGAAGTGAGTGATCACTCATGTCGCCATCCCTGGTGAGGATGAGTGATCACTCATGTCGCCATCCCTGGTGAGGATGAGTGATCACGATCCTCGCCATCCCTGGTCAACATGTACTATGACGAGGTGCGTGTTTCATCTAGCGAGGTGAGTGATCACCTGCGTCGCCATCCCTGGTGAGTCTGAGTGATCACCATCCTCGCCATCTGAGGTGAGGCCATGTGATAACCACCATTGCTATTCCTGGTGATCTTGTGCTATAGCGACGTCGTGTTCCATCTAGCGACATGTGTGAGCCACTTCACACAGGTTGACGAGGAATCACGACAATTTGCTGGGTTATTTTCCTAAATGTGTACACTTCATGACCCTTCCAATTTACGCAACTTTAAGCAAAGATTAAAGGTAAGTAATGGCCTTATTTCCTAGGCTTTAATCAGCTTTAATTTTTCCCCTGCTCAAAGCTAATTAAAGCCTTGGACATAAGGCCATTGCTCAACTTTTAAGTTTTCCTTAAAGTTGCTTAAATCGGAAGGTTCATGCTGTGGTAGTTGATTATACACCTAACTGATGTATATGTTTAGGTTTTCAACATGTTTAGACCTAAACATGTTTAGAATCTAAACACCATTTTTGCAGTGTACATTCTGAGGATTATATAGAAGAGAAGATAGTAGGTAACAGATCGGGTGTACCATTCTGTCGGTGCAGTCATGCATCTCATTTGTACTTCAACCTGTTTTTTGCATGCAGGATTCATCCCAGCTAATGTTTGTACATGTTATTCACAATGGAAAGGGGTCCTATGATATCCAACGTTCATTATTGCACTTTGATGCTAATCAATCCCACCCATATCATGTGTAAACAGCAGGGGAGCCAGTCCTTTAGATACCAGAAGAATATACACAATGATGATCATGAGCTGCATTAACAGAGAAATGTGATTTTGCATTTCGAATAAGAAAATAGACAGAACTGATCTTAAAAGTGCTTAAATTCACTTAATTTAGCATTAGAATAACTCATGTAACCTGCAGTGGCGATCGAGACGAGTTACGCTACTGAGGGTGTGGTGATTGGCCCTTCAATGCTATCTCTATGGGAAGTTGTTCTTCACTTAAAATGATTAGGATTTCATTTGTACTAAACACACAAACGAAATCCTGGCTTCTCCATCTTGTCATAGGCGTCGTTAAACTAGGCCCTAACAACTCTAGGGGCCGTCACTTATGGGCTGGTTCCACCGCGTCGGTCAGGTCTGTTTTCTGCTAATTCGATTTTTTTATAGTGAATGTATGATAAAGAACCGTCGAATCAGCAGACGCTGGTACATGCATATGCTTGATGGCCTATAGGATCCTGGGGGCTATATAGTTCTATTTAGATAGCACAGTGCTGCCTACCCCTTCTGTACTTCCAAATTTGAAATTTGTGGTGGGATAACCAATATAATCTTATCACCATGACAAACCATACATCTTTTTACGTTTTGCTGATCAATTAGAACAACCTAAAGTATCGTTATAATAAGACAAGACTTAGTTTGAAGACATCTTTTTTTGTTAAACTCCGTAGTTATATTGTATGCTTGGAGTGAAGGTCCACCGCACTATATTCTGAACACTGTAACTGCGTCCTTAATCTTAGATCTATTGATAAGACATTTAGATTCATTTCGACATGATTCTTACTAACTATTGTATAAGGATCAGAACCAGGGCAGAGCCTACGATCAGAGCATGGACCCTAGACATAAGCTCTCAGATGGGCCATTGGTCTGCTGCTGAACAATCTGGCCGTAAAAATGTAATAACATCCCGCCACCGCTAGTACATTTTTAAAGAGAGGCATGTTTATTACACAATATGCTTCCCTGGCAAATGGCTAAAATTCAGTTATGGTAATATTGGGTAACGACCTCTCGCTAACACCAAATACCTACTAAAGTGGTCGTTCTTCAACATTAAAATTTTATGAAAGGAGCATTGGTTCTGCAACAGAGTACATGTCTACTAGATTGATGAGTAAACAATTCAGTCTTTACATTGTAGTTCCAACTCATATTGATGAGAATCGAATGGCTCGGACAATTGGGCTATATGAAAATGTCCGGTCATAGAGGAAGATGCTGCACCATTAGGGCCACACCTTGTCCGCCTCTGTTACAAAAGGGAGTCAGGCACAGCTAGATTCTTCCTCAAGCTTTCCTTAGTCTGATTCTCTTCAGAGAGAGTCGGACAAGGTTCGGATAGCACACAACATCTGTGTAATGATGTAAGATAGACAAAAGTGATAATTTATTAATCAGATCTCAATATGGCCAAAATCATGTAAGATCTATTGATTGATAGCAATATGTATGGGGTTATTGGAATAGTTCCTCCCGGACACAATTTCTGTGTCTGTAATTGTGTGTTCTCATGCTACTAGATGGTCATCGAGGCCTTCATCATAGTTGTATCTATGCTGATGAATCCCCATATTGGGAGCATAGGGGTACATTACATGATACAACTCATTAATCATAAATAAGAAGTAAGATGAATGTAACGAAGGAAATTACCCTGGATAGATTACCTACATTGAGAGACACTGATCAATTGTGTATACAACTGTATTGACATCACACATAGATCTATGATACAACGATCTAAATGTTGTACTTCCCCCTGCTAGAGATATTTTCCACATGGGTATCAAACATGTATTTATAATAGAGAAATGGAGATAGTAAAACGAGAAACAGTTCCAGTGGGAAAACAAGAGAAAAGTCTTAATGAGGACATCCAATTCCACCCCTACCACTGACAAGAGGCTTCAGGGAACACTTCCCAGATGGCTCCCTGACCATAGATTTGTACATAAAGGCCTACAAAGTACACATAAACGACTCGAATAATCCCAGCATCATTTAACCCTACCAGAGTAGAGTTTTAAGTCTTTAAAGGCCGCTGATGCAGGAGTATACCATGCCCACTGGTCGCCATGATGCAATAATGAAGTTCTGGTAAGACTGCTGGCCAGGACTTCAATGGAGCATCATGCCGATCCTCCAGCAGTGTATCCCTGTATAATCGGCATGCTTGCTGCATTCATGCATCATGACGCCCGATGGGCACGATGCACTCCTGCACCAACGGCCCTTAAAGGGTAAGCAGTAAGAGGTGCCCACCTGGGGATAGACTGTCGTGTGAAGACAGGGGAGTGTTGGGTCTGACCTCCTCCTGATTAATGCATACTGGTTAACGATAAACTTGTGGGAGGAGAAGTCTGTGCTCTGCAGCTCCCAACATGGCCTCACGCCAATAGCCCATTACTGTATTCGCCTTCTATTCAACCTATTATTTATGTGGGTATTGTATGATCGCTCAGTGGGTTATTTCGAATTGATGTGTAGAAGTCCAAAATAATGCTCTTTCCCGCAGTTTATTTCTAAATAGTAGCTAATTCATATCATTTTTACCTTACCACCAACCATACAGTAGTAGGACTCGGCCCTTCTATTATGTTTGGAGCTTTACTGATTTGAATGTGCAACTTAGGACATAATAGGTGTGAATTATCTCTAAGTGCTGACATAATAGGGGTGGGAAAGGGGGTAGAGTAGTACGTTCTATAGCAATACTATCTATTCAACCACTTTCTCATTCGTGTAATCTATAACACCATGTTTACAATTTCAAAGATATTTAATGAAAGTAACGGTTTACCCATAATTCTTCCTGATGGCATTTCATCGGGTGATCAAGACTCCTTTCAAAAGCTAAACATAAAATTATTTGTCTGATGTCAGTAGTATATAGGGGTAAACTCAGCACATAGGAACAGCTACTGAAATCGATTTGACCTACTCGATGCAGCAAGTTGGGAACCTAAAACTTAGTTTCTCCTGAATTTTTGCTAAGAAATGCTGTAGTTTAGCCAAAATCGATCCGTTTTTACACGATATTTGCAGCAAATGAAAAATGAAACTTGTTGCTTTCAGGCCAGGGTAGATGGTATTACATTAATATAGTGCACAGTTTACCACTAAAGTACAAAATATAAATTTAAAAATCATTAGTTTAAAAGAATTGCTGTTTTTCAAAGTTTGGCCCTATATATTTTGTGAAGTAATATTCCAACCATCAGTTTGTCATAGATAGTGCATAATACTGACTAATCAAGTTTATAAATGAGTGTGCTTTTTTCCCCTATCTCTATGGTGGCTCATGACACTCGTATGGGAAACATGTGGTTTTTTTTTAGTTTGCAAAAACTGTGATTTTCAGCAAAATTTCTGCTTGGTTTTTGATATGGGACCATATAGATCACCATATGTGGACCTGTGATCACCCACTGATACCAGAATTATCCATTTTTATGTTCTACTTGATCATCTTTAAAGACTTGTGAAATATCTAAGTGATACAAAATGTGTGAGAAGAATTAGGCACATCTTATGATTCTAGTCTTTGGTGCCGACAACGCTTTTGTTGCTATTTACAGCTAAATAGCTAAATAGTATAATAGGTCTCACATGCCTAATATGGGGATCTAATAGCATTTCAATATGATTTTCAATGAATCATCAGGTCAAAACAACAATTGATGATGTAATTCAATAGATTAAAAGGGTTATGCACCATGGACCTGTTCACATTGATCAGATCTTCAGATATTCTTATCTTGAAAATGATGAAGACATTTACAAGCTGGGTGCTTTTCCAGCCCTATGGGACCTACAGAGGGCATTTTGTCTTGTCTGACATGTATTATGAGGGAATAATTCATAGCAAATGATTCCATTTTCATATTTTGTTATGATTTCTGAGATAGAATCATACACAAGACTTGTCTTCTGCAGCATATGCAAAAATGTCCCTTGAATGAAGGCATTTTACATGGACAGCTGCCTCCAAAACTGGAAAACACTCAGGTTCCCAACTTGTTGCATCGAGCTATAGTTTTTAAGGCAGGAAATTTGAAATATCAAGCTTTGATTGGTTGAGAGACCGGAAGTGATGTCATGGCCTAGTTTCTTGAGCTCTGATTGGCTAAGAGATGGTCTAATTTAAAAGGCAGGAAATTTATAATTTTGCAATTGGAGGCGTGAGAGCAGTTGCCAAAACATAAACAAATGTGTTGTTGTCATGGAACAATGATGTGACCTTGACCTTACAACGTCATTTTGACCTGACACCTAGCGGATATTATTGAAACTGTTTTAGCTAAGCCTAGTGGAACCCTCTTGTGGTTAAAACAAACTAGTGGCGCCCTGACACCTAGTGGATATTATTGGAACTGCTCATGGTTGGGTTTAGTGGAGCCCCCTTGTGGTTAAAAAATTAGCGACGACTTTACGCCTGACACCTAGTGGCTGTTATTGGAACTACTTATAGCTGGGTGAAGTGGAGCCCCCTTGTGGTTAGGAAGTGACATGTCATATCCATGTAACTTTTAGGGGTAGGGGAAAGTATAACCTTTTAGCACAGATTGCTTGTTGGATGCTTGTTACATGATCTAATTTCTTAAGCTTCGATTGATTGTTGACATTTGTGTAATACCCATGGAATTTTAGGGGAGACATGATATTGATGCAATTTAACCGTTACGACAAGAAATGAAATATGTAATTAACTTAACTCAACACAACACAACACAATGCAGGTTTTTTTTTCACTTGTATTTCTTTTTTTTTTTATTTTACAGACAACCCCGACATACGAATGTGCTTTTTACTATTAGCAGGTTTTGTACATTTGCAACAGAAAGAGATGTTTGCAGTCAGTGATTGTGCTCTTGTCCAATGCATTGACTTTAAGCTTTTATTCCAGGTATTAAAATAACATGTGCCACTGATTCTTGCTATGTTTGCAATAGCAGGTTCAAACAATGTCTGAGCCAGAAAGCAGGCAGAGTTGTTTTTCACTGAAGCTAAATGTCCTGAAAGGTAGCCTTTCTTGAAATTTAACTCGAATGAAAAATGACTTTTTACCCCAACCAAGTTTAAAGCTGACGGTTCCAAGGTGCATTGTAGACAGATGAAACATATGGTTTCACATATTTTGTCAACGTTTAGATTACTTTTACAATGGCAGAACACACCCACTCTGGAGTAAATTTTCAGTTCCTGTAGGTATGCTGCAAATTTCCGCACACTGCCTTGTGTGTACCTGCTATAATATTGTGGGCATGACTCTTTAGTGTGTAATTGGTATACACAAACAAACCAATCCTTTGCCTGTAATGTAACGTTGTTATGTTTACAGAAGTCAATGCAAACGACAAAAGCATCCCAAAAATCCACAGTAAAGGAATTGTACATCTTAACGCTTGTTAAACAGTGGTTAAGAGTGTCTGGTTCAGCTCCTCTAAAATATTGAATGTTGTCTACAGGAATTCCTTCCCAGAAAAAGTTTTCTACACATCCGCATAACACACTAGATACATTATTGCCTGGAGTAATTACAGAAGGTTTATCGTATGTTGTGCATGACTGTAAATGGGGGTGCATATTAAATTCAAAAGGATGGTTAGACATGAAGCCTGCTTAGCTAAAACACTATGTATACACATGACAGAATTTCACACAGGATACGTGATAGAACACAACCTTAACGTCACCTTTTAGTAAAATTTTACTGTTTTACACAATTTACTTTTCTTTTTTGGTATTTTTTTTTTTTGCTTTTCATACAGTATACACATGACAGAATACAACCTTAACTATGTAATTTTTACTTTTCACTTTTTACTTTTTTTACTTTTCCCTTATTTTCCTTTTAACTTTTTACACACTATACACATGACAGAATACAACCTTAAACTATGCAATTTTTTACTTTTACTTTTCACTTTTTTACCTTTTCCACACAGGAAAGTACATGATAGAACACAACCTTAACCTTAATTTTTACTAGAACTTTTTACAAAAAGGTTTATACACAAGAATGGCTTGCTTAACCTTTGAATCACTTTTCAAAGTGGTAAATCTGACATTGTTAACGCCTTTTTATCGTTTTTCTAAACCAGCTATAGATTTTAAAAAGTTTGCCATCACAAGTTTTCTTTTTTTCTATTTTCTCACGCGCAAAAAGTGAATTTTGTCCATTTTCATGTGCAAAAAGTAAACTGTTGACCACTGACCTTTGTTCACTGGTAGAAACCCTTGTAGTCTTGTTCCAGAAGTGGGCCCACACATGTTTGAAGAGTTTCCAGCACTTCAGGCGTGATGGTGTGCCCACAGTGTGAGGGACAGATAGGCAGGCGTATGGCAGAAGGCACAGAAAGGTTCATTTCATTTATGTAGGACTGAGTGCCGATGTGGATTTTACCTGCACCCTTGTAAAGGTTCACCAGAACCAAAGCAGGGCATGAAGAAGGTGCAACAGTGGGGATGTGTAAATCCTCTATGAGGTTGGAAACGGCTGGCGCTCCCTGGTAGGCTTGGTATAAAATATCTTGGTAGTGTTTTAGGAGAGTTGGGCATTTGCTGATGAGGCATTTGACTTAGGGAGGTGAAAGGTTAAAACACCTTTTAAAGGGTCTATCTATGTAGGAGCGAGTGGCCAACCCTTTCACTGTAGAACATTTGGTTAGGAGCAGGTGTTAATTTGAGGCTCTCATTTCTGCCTACAGACCTAAGGTGTAGCGGTCCTGGCACAAGTGGTGGCAGTGGTGGTGGTGGTGGTGGTGGTGCTGCTGCTGCTGCCACTGCTGCTTTAAAGGTTCTTTGTCTTTTCTTTTTTTTCACCGGTTCAAAACCGGTCCCTGGCCCTGTGCCATGATGCTGTCACTTTCTTCTTTTCAAGTTGGTTTTCTCAATAGCGGGGCCGAAACATCCAAAGGGTGGTTAACACCTGCCACCACCACTGTCTACAGCTGAAGGTGGTGGTGGTACAGATGTTGTCCACACCAGTGCTGCTCCTGTTGACGCAACTTCAGTTAACTTGATGACGTTTGTGGGGGTTGTAAGGTCGTTGTAGTAGTCTGTAGACATTGCGGGATTAACAAACTCGCGTATGTCAAAACTAGACTTGCCATTCTCCTGCTGTCCCATCCACTGTGCAACTCACCCATTGAGGTTTCCACCTCTGGAGTTTTATCCGGGGTCAGTGGCGAGTAAAACGGTGGTGGTGCTTCCTCGGTGCAGCAATCATCCGCTACTACATTATAACAAGGTACAGAGGGAGAGCCCTCTGTAGAACTGCGCTGCAGTTTAAGGGGTGGTAGCTTCTTAGCTCTTGTTTTCAGTTTGCTTGGCATGACTGTGGGAATGGTGTTGGCAGTGTAGTGAAGCTGTGGTAGGTGCAGTTGCAGCAGCAGCGGTAGTAGTAAAAGGGCTCGTGTGATGGTCAGTGAGCTGCTCACCACTCCTTGGGTAAATCTCATGAGGATGCCACAGACCCCATATATGAGAATGTCACAAAGTCACTATTAAAATTTCATTTCAAAAGTGCAAAGAGAAAAAGATGTTATTATAAATCATTTTGCTATCTATGACAAAGTTGATATCATTGCCATTCCTATGATGTGATCAAATGGTTTTATTTTATTTTTCCATTTCTCTGTCTTTTCTGGAAAAATCCTTGACAAATACAAATAAATTAATAATCTGTTCCTTTTTTTCCATGAAAAATATTTAAAAATACAAATTTGGTAGAGAGATGCTGGGAAATGCCATGGAACGATTGGGAATTTTCTGTAGATTTACATAGACACTTTTAGAATTCAAAAATATACATTTTCTGCATATTTACGTTTTTATCTCAATGTCACAAAACAACCATGTTAAGAGTGTCATTTACACGTCCGTTACGCCATATGGGGTCATATGAGGCCATATGAAGTACAGGAGAAGATAAAATGTGAGAGGTCCTAGCTTCAGTAATAATCATCCTATGAAAACTTTAATGTTATCTACCCCCCCAAATCGATGTCAAGGAATCCAATGGTGTTATTCATTTTGTTCTATTTCTAATGGTTGCTTAGCAACAGGCCCTTTTATTAGAAGATATTCCGATTTTAGGGCCACTGGTGAAAAACTATCATTTTACAAGCTATTTTCATGATAATGATTTCCCAAGAAATAATCATAGCTATATCATGAAATTTCTTGTGCATGTTTCTGAAGACCTATATATCCCATTGCAAATGAAAAATTATTAGAAAAGAAAGATTTATTTTTTAGGATTTTTTCACTTTTATTTGTTGCAAACTCATGAGCTTGAGCCCCGAAAAGGTTATAAACCCTGTGTTCCCCCTCCCTCCGGTACAGCCTAATGAGCCTGTGTATGCAACCCTGTTTTGTTTATGGTAGACCGCCCGCCCAGTTGCCACTGTGTGCAGTGCGTTGAGCAGCTTTTTTCCTCCCACCCCCTTTTCCCCAGTATGTATTACCCCCACTTAAACTGACCACCAAGTTGCCACTTTGAGCATTGACGGTGCAAGGGTCACTCACTGCTCAGCTGATCATGACTCCTCCTTCACTACCTCTGAGCTTATCCACTTCTCACAAAAGAGAAACGGGTTTTTTTATTTCAGACATAAGGGGTGATGTAGAGCAAGATAAGTTGTTTTAACTGTGACGGTATTGTCCTGAACATCATCCTCCAGACACGTTTATTCCTCCCAATTTAAATTTTAGAGAGTGTTTCCTTCAAAACAACACAGCACCTTTGATAAAGAACGATGACAAAAAAGTAAAAATTGGCAGGTAGCAGGGATTGAGCTTAATCACAATGTTGTAATGCACATTATGAGACATCACGTCATACCCTGTGCGTCCTCAATCTCTTTCACGCGCGGAAGGCAGAAAACTAAGTGTAACAAATTAAGTGTAATAAAAGGCTGTTATCTGTAACAATTTTCATTTTGAAACAGGGTCTGTGAGGCACAATTTTTTCTTAAAAAAACAAAAGTAGCATCACTATGTGCTTATGCGGTCGGTGTCTCTAACACGGCCACCTGGGGAAAAGCAAATGCACTCATATTGTTTGCGCACAGGTGGCAGCGGCAGCGGCGGTGGCAGCGTTAGTGGCAGCACGGGGGCGGCAGCGGTGGCGGTGGCGATGGCGGCAGTGGCAACAGTTTACAGCTCGCTGAGTTGCTCCATCATTGTTCCAGTGCAAAAATCCTTGCCCCGCATTGCAAAACGGTGAAATTCATTACTCTGCCACCGATTTACACAAGGTTAGAGCGCAATTCACAAACAGCACTGCACAAATTCGAGAAAAAAGGTGGTAAGAACATCATGACTAGTTTTGTTTTTAACCACAAAAAGGGTTGACTAAGTCTATCTATAAGCAGTTCTGATAATATCTACTAGGTGTCACCCAGTACCGGTAACCACAAAAAAAAAGCTCAGGCAGCTAAAAGCAGTTCCAATAATATCTATGCACTGAGTAAATCCCAATATACTACTGATGTCCTCTGTGTATCATTCCAGACCGTTGATCTGAAAGAGCAAATGCCACCCAGCAAATTGTTGTGACTCCTCGTCAACCTGTGTGAAGTGGTTCACACATGTCGCTAGATGGAACACGACGTCGCTATAGCACAAGATCACCAGGAATAGCAATGGTGGTGATCACATGGCCTCACCTCAGATGACGAGGATGGTGATCACTCAGACTCACCAGGGATGGCGACGCGGGTGATCACTCACCTCGCTAGATGAAACACGCACCTCGTCATAGCACATGTTCACCAGGGATGGCGAGGATCGTGATCACTCATCCTCACCAGGGATGGCGACATGAGTGATCACTCATCCTCACCAGGGATGGCGACATGAGTGATCACTCACTTCGCTAGATGAGACGCACACCTCGTCATAATGCACATTCACCACGGATGGCAAGGATTGTGATCAGTCACTTCGCTAGATAAAACGCGTACCTCGTGATAGCACAGGTTCACCACAGATGGTGAGGATCTTGATCACCCACACTCACCAGGGATGGTGACACGAGTGATCACTCACCTCGCTAGATAAAACGCACACCATGCCATAGCGCATGTTCACCACGGCTGGCGAGGATCGTGATGACTCACACTCACCAGGGATGGCAAGGCGGTTGATCACTCACCTCGCTAGATGAAATGCGCACCACATCATAGCGCAGGTTCACCATGGATGGCAAGAGTGGTGATCACTCAGACTCACCAGTGATGGCGACGCTGGTGATCACTCACCTTGTTAGATGAAAAGCTCATGATCACCGACATTGGTAATCATGCAGCCTCACATCTGCCAGATCAAAGTATGTTTTGCCAGAGAAGGTATTGCCATATGTATCTTCCCTCTAACCACAGACAAGGTGTTCATGTTGATATTTCCCTATGTATTTTTCCTGTAACCAGAGAAAAGGTGTTTATGGATAGTTGCTTTCATTTTAGAGATACCTCTATCTAAATTCAATTGATATTCTCTCTATATAATCTTGTTTGATTCAACTCTGAAGTATTACATGGAAATCAGTGTGAAACAAAGCACATTTGATACGTATGGGCTTATACTTCATGCCCACACTTCCTAGATAGGCTACATGTGGAACAGTGGTGCTGTCTCAACACCTTTGGCAATGGTGGTGATAAGTTGCCACTGTGAGTGAGAGTGAGTGACAGATGATGCAATCCTCAGAGAGCATTGACTTGGAGTGACACAAATTCACGCATTGAGTGAGACAAAGGCTGGCAATGGTGGTGATAAGTTGCCATTCTTAGTGAGAGTGAGTGACAGATGATGCAATCCTTAGAGAGCATTGACATGGAGTGACACAAGTTCACGCATTGAGTGAGACCAATGTTGGCAATGGTAGTGATAAGTCGCCATTATGTGTGAGAGTTGATGCCAGTGGCACGGGAGTGGTACATAATCACACAGTGAGTCAGATCCATGTTGGCGATGCTTGTGATAAGCTGCCATTCTGAGTGAGAGTTGACAGGCAGTGGCACATACTCACGCAGTGAGTTAGATCCATGTTGGCGATGGTGGTGATAAGTCACCATGCTTTGTGAGGGATGACAAGGGGTGGCACATACTCACGCAGTGAGTGAGATCATGTTGGTGACTGTTGTGATAAATTGCCATGCCATGTGAGACTGACACACAGTGGCGAAAGATGACGCAGTGAGTTATCACTCAGAAAGGAGTCACCATTGATGACCAATCATGGCGACAGATAACGACAATTTGCTGGGCATGCTTCAATAGAATATGGCTGGGAAAGACAACTTTAAAATCGTACACTCCCAATGCCCCGACAGGTATGCATCCATCGGAATTTGATATAGTTCTTTGAATACTATGGGTTGTTTTGACATATATAGTTCAGAAGATGTGAACTTAGGATACGATGGGCTACAGTCAGGTCCTATACTGTTATCCTTCATCTGCTGTTGCAATTAGGAGGAAAACTGCCAAAAGAGGGGATTGGTTTTACATCTGAAGTAATCATACCTGTCACAGGGTACCTCAATTGGGGATGGTCTTGTTACAACCATCATATTCAGCAACTGTCATGTGTGAGGGTTAATGTGTGAGTTGTCTCTAAGTGCTCACATTGTACTTTCAATACCTTCAAAGGTCATCCTGTTTTTTACATAAGATTCAGAGTGCTGAGTAAGCTTTATGCCAACTGATGATTGTTTTTCAGTGTCATAAAGCTAAGTTTGATCTTCGAATACCAATGCAACTGCTACCTGAAGTAGTTTTAGATAGAGAGTATTAATAACATAATTATTAACGATTCGTGTTGATGCAGTTAGAAGTAGAGTATTTGATACCAGGACGTGTATACCTTTGATCATACCTGTGGGCGACACCTAAAGAAAATTGACAAGACATTGTAAGACAAGTTGTGCATAGGTAAATATAAATCTTTATAAAGTAAATCGAGTAGATCATCATCATTGACATTTTGCATATGATTCACCATCGATATGTAGCAACATAAAGCAGACTGGGCAAGGCCATACCCGGATTATGAACCTGGATTATTCCTTTTTTAAATGCTAATTAACAACTTTGAGAAATACCCCTACTCCAGCTAGCTGTACATTTGACCGTCACATTTTTGGTAGTTTCTATGTTCATACTGTCTGTAGAACTGCTAAGTGTAACAAAACTGCTAACTGTTATAATAACACTTAGCAGTTGATCTTCCAACTGCTAACTGTAACAAAAAATCGCTAAATGTTATAAGCATCCAACTGCTATGTGTAACAAGTGCTGCTAACTGTAACAAAATTAGGATCATCCTGTGAAGGGACATGGAACTGCTATCTGTTACAATAAATACTATCTGTAACATCACATAAAACTCAGCTAGGTGTATCAGTTCCACATATATTTATAAGGGCGACACAATATCATAAGGTAGGCTATATCAATACTGTAGCAGTCACAGCCACGGCAGCCTTAGACTGGCAACGAGAGCTTCGATCACAGGATCAGAGGGGCAGTTCAGAGATGACAGCCCCCAAAGTACACATGACAATGTTTTGTTACAGTTAGCAGTTGGATGGTTAACTGCTGAGTGTTATTATAACAGTTAACAATGTTGTAACACTTAGCAGTTCAACTATGTAACTGTTACACTGCTAAGTGTAACAACACTGATAAGTGTAACAATTACACTTAGCAAACAGGCACATTTGTCCCTCAGGTAAATATGAAAAGTAGGTTTTGTTACACTTAACTGTGATTGCAGTGTAAGTTGAATTGTTACAGATAACAGCCTTTTATTACACTTAATTTGTTACACTTAGCAATTTTATATTACATTTAGCAGTTGGATGGTTCACTGCAAAGTGTTAATATAACAGTTAGCGGTTTTGTTACACTTAGCAGTTGCACACCGTCGGCATCTTTGTCTGATTTAAAACAGAAGTAGAGCATCTCTGTACCACCCCTGCAAGTTTCACATTAGTAAATTAGCAATCGTTCCACTTGTAGTACCTCTTGCTGCTATCCCATTCTACGTATTCTATTCTGGAGCCTTTACCAGACTCCAATTTATTTATGGAGAATGTTGTTGGGGAGAGGTATTGCTTGCCCAATACTGAGCGCCTTGGGGGCAGTGTGTGCTTCTGACCGCTTCATCAATGAAAGTTTGATATACTTGTAAACTGGATGGTACAACAGGGGATATCTTGTTACAACTTCTGTTGGACTTGAACCTTATCTTGTACTCTCAGACATGGTCGTATTTGTGAAGGAAACCAAAGTTAATCATTACATGTACAGTTGATTTGTAGCAGTCTGCACCTGGCCAATTATTTTTATATATCTTAAGATCCAACCTAAGATGTTCAGGTTTTCAGAATTGATGATAAAGGCATTATTCAGATGTATACATGTGCTTATTGTTTCATGCTTAACTTTTGTGCTAATACGAAATTACTTCAGATAAAGGTAAAGGTACACTTCTTCATATTCCATCATGACTATAGTCGTCGATTTTGTAGACCTACAGACGTAATATTAAAGACCCAATAGGAAACTGGATAAAAGCAATCAATTTCTACGATCAGCTAGTGTTCCCATACAAATCCATTTCTATAGGGCGGGAAAGGGGAGCAATAGACAACAAGTTGTGGCTGACAGGAGCAGTTCCCTGGGTGATATGAGCAGCTCATTTCACATGGTGTGTGCTGCGTGAGTGGGAGTCATTGGCCTCCATCTGACATCTATATGAAAGTTGAGGTGGTAGTGAAGGCATCCGAGCAGGGAGGGGGGCACCACCCCTATTATATAGGGACCTGTCACGCCGCCAGACGCCCCTGTCTTGTACCACCAGCTCCCGAGCTGCTCCCTGACCTGCTCCATGCTGCTCACTTTCTGCAGGGCTATCTCTATATTATGCCTGCTATAGACCTGGAGGGTTAGGCTACCTCAAACATTGGTTATGAACTGCTTTATGGCAGTGAACCATGCACTGCGTGCGCAGGGATATTTAGCTCTGAGCTGCTCATTTAAGCTGCACCAATTTGCTGCACTATTTCACCCCCTTGGGTTCAGTGGCTAGCCTTGAGAGAGCAACGTGGTATTTTAATGCATTATACCCTTTGGTGGTTACTATGGATGAATGTGCTAAATGTATAACCAGCCCCAGTGATGCATTCATGAATTCATCCTGAGAATTATACTGGTTGATGAATGATTCCTGGTCGGTGTGATGCACCAATACATGTAGTACCAATCAGTTTCTGGCTGCTGCTGCATGTATGCATAAAGGGAATGGCCAGTATCAAGTAATTTTCAAAGAGATATTTGATAACACATACTGACAACATGCTAAAACGCCATGATTAAGAGTTGCTGGACAGGGAATACTGACGATACCTTTAGAGACAATCGCTTTGATCACTAGACTCATGCACAATCTCAAGGCTCGTAAAGGCTATATCCATGACGAATATCCATATTCAGCACATCGGTATCGCAATGATGCTGAATCACATGAACCAGTGAAAACGGGAATCAAAGAATGCTTTGAATTCGTAAAACAGTTTGCCACTGAGAAAAATACTACTTCACTGTGGGTAAGATGTTAGTACACTAGCCATGGGAAATATAATAGTATCAAGACAATTTTGGATGGTACAAAAGGACAAGCACTGTCTAGAATTACATATTTCTCATGGCATAAAAATAAGAGATTGTACATTGGGAGGTGATGAGTATGCCACATTGATACAAATGATAGCCGATTCTCACATATATGTGATTCGATCCTTTTTATCTGGGACCAAGCGGATGTGTCGCAACCTTAAACTTCTCATTCAAGTGCCAAGCTCAGCAGTCGATGCAAACTGCATTGGGTATGTGGTTTGCTGGGCATTAGAGAAGCTCAGAAAGGTTAAGGGTCAAGTTATGTAATCTGGTCACATTCATTTTGTTGTCTTATTATTTTATCTCGCTAGGGCAAGGAGGTTATGTAAATTAGATGAAGCATGATATCTTGGGAACAAGCTATGTAATTGTAATACAAGAGGTTGTGTAATGAGTTCACATACATAATGACTAGTTGCAATAGTTTAGAGACAGGGCATATTGATGTATACATCCTATCCTCTCTGTTCCCACTATCCATAAAGTTGCCTCCTTATCCATTTCACATGCTATAGTGATTTGATCTCCACCGCTGTTCTACCTCCCCAATTATGTATGCCTCCCACCTGCATTTCCTGGAACCTCAGAAACCTCTCAATCCAGTACAGCATTGGGTTTATATCAATGGAGGGCATTTCTCAATAATGTAAAATAGCACTAATGAGAAATGCCCTCCTGTACAATCCGTCTCTATCTTGCCCATCTATCAAGGATTAATGTTGATGTAGTTTATGCATCTTAGCACCACTTCAACTTAGATTGAGAAAGAATCTTAGCAGATGGACGTGAACGGGAATGCCTTTAACAATAAACAAGCGAATTCTGTGTTTTGTGTTAAGTGAGGCAGCCAAGAACTCAGCACCCTTGAACCTGATCGCTGATTGAACCATAGGACCCAGAGAGAAATATGAAACACCATATGATGTCTCCACAAGGTGCAGCCGACATGCAGATCAATATACCTCGCCACTAACGTTGGTTTTAGATTTGGACGTAATCAACATGCTAGGGTAAATGAAATGACTATTTCAATTCATACCCAGTGTCCAAATCTAACACACCATCACCATATTTCCAAGAACAATTAGACACCCACACATATCGACCTACCTATATCACATATACACATAATATAGGCCAACTAGCTATTACCAACTATATCCCCCGGTCCCCGCAGTCTGGACCAAGTGTGACACCATCAGAGTTACAAAAAACACGGAGATTGGGGTGTTTTTTGCTCTTTAGAAATGTCCTTGAATTTCAAGAAAAAGGGGGTTATTTGTTAGGCAAACTCCGTGAAAATTGGCCAAAAGGGGATAGTTTTGCCCTTACATATAGACAAGGAATCAGATGATTAAAAATATCTCTATTTCCCCTTAAAAAGGACCAGTTTTGAGAGTTGAGACATCCATGCCTTTTGAAGAAAGGGGGGGTCTGGTCAAAATGTCTGCATTTTCTGAAATTAAGGGGTATTTTTGGGGCCCAAAAATCCATGTTTTAGCATAAAAAAGGGGGTATTTTCAGCCTCAAATCCACGGAAATGGGGGTCAGTCTGGAAATCCATAACACTGATGGTGTCTAGTATGGTGTTTGAGTGCGGGGACCGGGCTATATCCATAACACCACTTAATGAGCCCCCCCCCCCCCATCTGCTCATGGGGGGGGGCTGCTCAGGACTTGCTCAACCCTTTACAAAAGCCTCCACTCTGCACACCCACCACCAGCTCAGTGCTTCTCCACCCACCATCCATGCATTATAAAGCCAGAGGCCGCATGCCAAAAGCCCATGCCATTGTCTAAAAACCCCGCCTTCAATGCTCCTCAACAGAGCAGCAAGGCATTTAGAATGCCATATATGCATTCAACTGAACAATATAGCGGCGGCGTTTGTGCCCTGGCCAAAAAGACGCGCTGACCCCGGATTGAGACTAGAGGGAAGGAAAAAAGGGGCCGGCAGGGTGGAGATGTCTGAGAGGAGAGAACTTCAGTGTCCGGGTTCAGTGTGGTAGACTCAAGCACCCTCCGTATACGGCCCCCCTAATAGAATTCCCGTGTCGGCCATTGACGAGGGCAGAGCGATCGTAGTGCCCCCTCTGTGCAGCGAGCCGAACTCCTTATTGTGGATTGTTGAGGGAAGATGCAACTTTCAGGGGCGTCCTCCACGGCTATATAGTCACAAAGTCAAAGTAGTATGGTCAGAGAGGCATATGTATATATGGATAGCAATATATGCTCACCCTCTGGTTTATGGCACCAACCAATAAAAGAGGGACCAATGATATTGTTGCAATCCAATATGCATCCAAGGAAGTGTTCTAAAAAGAGAGCCATATTGCTCTGAGCTGCGACCGGCCATTGCATGCAGTTAGCTTAGATTAATTCGCCTGCGGGTAGGAATCAGCGGAGTAAAATTGCTATTTTTGTCTCGATTGAATAGGACTGATGATGCATTATGAACTGCAAATCTGACAATAAATTGTTAGATAAAAGAAGGGGAGCTATTTGGGGAGGGGGCGTTCTTTTATTGATAACCATGGAAATAAATCCAGGTTTCTTATCTAGATTAACTAGTAGTGATGCAGGTTTGTGGGTGCTTTAACCAAGACCAAACAGACGCCAGTTTCCTGTTCTGGTCACAGCCGGAAACACTGGTCCCAGTCGTTTTGATTGGTTCTACCGATATGCTACTGATGAAGCTGTACCCACACTGTAATACCGCGCCTTGCTATTTACAGCACTTTGCTTTTATTTTTAGATAATAGTAAGAAGTGATGTCAGTACAAACCTAATGACTCTACAGTAAATAGCCCCGTAACCAGTACACGACAATGTTTACAATTGGGGCTCAGAGTGCAGCGAGTGTGAGGTGGCCATAGTAGTGTTACTTGTGCTTACTAAAGCCATTAAGTATAGCCATGTAGGGTAGATTAACCTAAAGACGGCCACACACCTTCAGACGTCCACCCAACATGACTGCAATGAAAAATAGACTTACACCTGCATCAACATTATGAAATTGTTGATGAGCATTGAACCTACCTGTTAATAATGCTGATTAACTAGCATACTCAATGTTCTGGCTACTTTCTGGGGGAGGACGTCTCAAAGTATGTGGCCGTCTTTAGGTTAATCTACCCTAGACATAGAGCACTGTGTTGTGGACTGTAGCTGAGCGTCCATAATCGGTGGGTTTAGCAGACAGAGGAAAATACACAAGATACGGTTAATGCAAGCCTATTACAAAAGGGGATGAGGTTATTATATATAGGCAGGGGCAAGCCATGGCCGTTTTGATTTTGACTTGTTCTATTCTTTGCACTTGCCAAGTTATCCTTTTAAAATATATGATATCACGTTGAAGTATGATTAAGTTCCCTACATATATTCTCATTATATGCTTATGTATTTAATCAATAGATGTCACATACCGATTAGATTAACATATACATCGTGCATATATCCCTCTCCTTTTGATTCGGTCCTAAGTAGCGAATATAAATTTTTAATTCAAAGGAGAGGGATATGTATAAATGATATTACAAAGGCACAAGATGCTTGCTAAGGGTGATGTATGTCATACGTGCTCCCTGTGAAAATGATGTACAATCCCACCACAGCTGCAATCTAAGAAGCATTGGACACTGCAAGATAATCAGGGGTATTTTACATAAAAGCCTTCTACAGAGAACCCATATAGATATTATAAACCGGATGTCTGCTTCCTGTTCCAACCCAGCAAATTGTTGTGAGTCCTTGTCAACCTGTGTGAAGTGGCTCACACATGTCGCTAGATGGAACACGACGTCGTTATAGCACAAGATCACCAGGAATAGCTATTGCTATGCCACATGAGTATATAACACACAGTGGCAAAAGATGATGGAATGAGTTATCACTCAAAAAGGAGTCACCATTGATGACCAATCATGGCGACAGATGATAACAATTTGCTGGGAAAGATCAGGTTATGAATTTGAGAGGGGTTCAAAAAGGAAACGCGAGGTATAACTGCATGGATTGAATGTCATTATGAATTCACCTTACGGCACTGAATTCGATGATTATAACAAGTATTGCAGCAGGACAAGGAGAGGAAGCACAAGATCACCAGGAATCCCCATCCTGAACCAACAAAGTCTATATGCCATCCGATTGCTGTGTTCTTCACCAATTATCGCCCATTGACCAAGATACCAGTGCGTGTGCGTAGGACAGCGCGTGCGCAGTCATTGATACGGACGTCATTACTAGGCACATAACAAGGTCAGAAGGAGAGAGAGGGACGTCTGGATGAGGCTAATCCAGTGTAGTCATATAGGTATCTGAAGACTGACAGAACTGAAACAACAACATGATGAAGGTTGATTTCTCCGGAAAGCATGGCAGGTTGTGTCTAATTGGTGGGGCAAGTAGCAGAGGCAACTTTTACAATAAACAGATCCGATCCGCCTCAGACATGCCACATTTTTTATAAGGGGGTCATTATAATACGATCGCGCACAGCCCTATGGCTTGAAATCCCAACGATATTTCTGTAACAATGTTGGTACAACTTTGAGGGCGCAGTCATTGTATATTAAGAAATTACCTCCTGCCTTATTATTGTCACATTACTTTCTCTGCTCTTTGTCTTACAAAAACCTATTAGGCCCAATTTTAGGCTACCTCTTCTCTCCTGGACATGATAATGCCCTTGAGGGTACAAAGCTTTCACTCTACCTTCCATTATAGGTCTGCTGAGAAAGAACAACACCAAGGACTTGGTGCATGCCCCATGTGGTAGGCCGGTGATCGGGTTTAAGCAATGCCTTATTCATCGAAGGGGACCTGGCGGGACGAGAGGCCCCCTAGTGGAGGATGGGACCATGTAAGGTCAAGTTGTATCTTGTTGAGTGAACAATTCAGGTCTGATTTATTGGTACCCAAAGGGCCCTGGCCTTAAACGAGACAGGAATGTGGGATAGGATAAGACAGATGAGAGTGGGGAATGGGCTAAGGGATCAGTCTTGGAGTAGAATGGGGTAAGGGTTTGGCAAAGAAAGTAGGCTAAAGATGGGCTCTGAGTGCTATATTTACATATTTGGGTTCAGAAGAAAGGCGTGGGTGTGAGAGGGAACTCTTAAGGCAAGAGTCCCACGGAATGGCCCTGCGTTACATGTATGAGATTGGATGACGATCCTAAATTCCAGCTAGAGTACCCGCAGTACGTCTACCTAGAGCATCAGCTACTGAGATAAGGGCTGGTATAGGGGCAGTATTGAAGCTTAAAGTAGGTAACAGGATGAGCAGCATAGGGGTCAGGGGTTGGCAGCAGGTTCCCCTTCAGGCCTTGTTCTTCCTCTGCCTAATGGCCGCTGCCCTCAGATCGGCACTGACCGCCACCAGTCGTTTCCAGCAGAATGGCCACGATTTGGTCATCGCGTGTTAGACGTGTGTTTGTCACCAGGCGGCGTGGCCACAGGCCCTGAAGGTGGCGCTGGTGGTGGTGGTGGTGTTCAGATCGCCTCCTCCTCCTACCATCATGGGTATAGATCCTTAAAATCGACAAGGTGAAGTGGCATTTACTTAAGCAAAGGGGGCAAGAAGCTTTGAGTGACAAGGACATGGGAGAAAAAAAAAGGGATTTTCTTAAAATCGATATGTGACATGGGCCTATGTGACAAGAACAGAAGTTATTGATATGTAACATGGGATTTTCTTAAAATCGACAAGAGACATGAGCACCCTACCACCACTGCCCTCCTCCTTCCCCACCCCTTCCTTCCCACACCCAACCCCCTTATCGGCCGCCAGTGTGGCTTTCAGACGGCAGATTATGTCCAGCCATTACTGCAAATTATCCCATTTTGAAGGTGGTGGGTGGCAAGAGGCCATGGCCAGACGCCCCCGGTGTGCCACAAATGACCCCTCCACCCCCCCTTAATGGCAGCACTCGACGTGTGCCAGGAGCAATCATGGTGCCCAATCAGGGAGTTGTCTGAGCAGCTCTGAGCTCCTCAAGGTGAGAATGAGCAGTACCTGACAGACCTAAGGGCCTGTGTCATCCCCTTATGGACCCTAATGACAATAGTGACAGGAATACATCTATATTTTAGCCACTCACCAGGTGTGCGCTTTCCCAGTAAGAAATATCTATCCTTGCAGAAGATCTTCCACGAATAGTATAATTGCCCCATATTGTAAGATGCGTGAAAGGGGCTTGCCGAGGTTGGTTGACCTTAGGTACTAGGTGTCACGGTACAAATAGGAGGGGAAATGTCTTTTTCTGACCCTATTTTTCACCTTCAGAGGGCCAAATTGCTGACTTTTATTGAGTGCGCTTACCTCAATGACCCCTCAAATTAAAGATAATGACATGCCTAAAAATTTTTTAAATACACTCCACCCAACGAAGTGTGTATGAATTTTGTGCTAGTTGCCATGGAAACTGACCTACATGATCTGAATAGCTCATACAGGTGCCCCAATGATCTATGACCTTGACCTTTGACCCCTCCAAAGGTGACTTCATGTTACCATGGCAACATTTATTTTTCTGGTTTTTGTACCTAAGCCCTAAGAAACATTTTGCTACCTGAATTATGATTCTACGTCAATTTTAAGGCCTCCTACCATTGATTATAGGCAGGGTACTGCTATTTTTCAAAGGAACTATATTTGACTACATTATGGGGGGGGGCTTTGTACCGTAACACCACTAGCAATGCCTAATGGCTGACTCATGGATGTATACTCCCAAGTCCATTAGATGCTCCTTAAGGGCATAAACATATCTTTTGATAGCTGAAGTTAAGTAACCTAAACTTCAACAAAGGTTAGACAGTCCCATTTCTACACCACATCCCTGGGTCATGCTATACAGTGCGCAGGACTAGGTGTGTACACACTTCAGTCGTCAAAGATTTTAAGTAAAATCCTTCTTTGACTACAGTTACAAAGGCTGCCAGCATCCTTTCTCTACGTATTTCGTTACCTAGCCCTACCCTACAATGTTCTGTGAGAATGCATTGATACGCCTATTTTATTGATTTAAAAAGCCTACAGAGGTTGTAACATAGTGTGTTCAACTCGCTGACCTTTAGACACTTTCCAGGGTTACATTTTCTGATCTCCTTGATGTGTCTCTATATAATAAGCTTCGGGTGATGGGATAATGTCCTAGATATTGTATGCATATGAAAAACATGGATGAATTAGGCTCCGTATGTATAAGGATTTTTATTTGGGCAGCGTGAAATTTAAAGTGAGTTTATCTCAGTTATGTGCTGCTGTCATTGTATCAACTATAATGTTTTAAGATTCATTAAGAATACCAGCTTAACCTTCAATGCAATAGTGAGTTACAATCATTTCTATTACTATTTGACCCATATCCTTTGTGCTTCATTAATTAAAGGGTGACATCCTGATCTGATTTTGAACTTATTGAATGAATTCTAAGAGAGATACCTAAAATGTATCGTTGGCATGAATAAGATCCAATAACCTTTCCACTCCAGTCAGTCAGTATTGCAGCATGAAAATTATACTAAGCCACATGGGAAATCAAGGTGTGTATTCTCATCGGGGATGGATAACAGGTATGGCCAATTTTCTACCCACACCTCAACATCAATTGCATGTGGCATAAACTAGACATAGTATGTTTGTAAGAAACTGACTGTACGGCAGGCCAAAAGGGCATGTAGTAATTTTGAGACATCATAAAGCACAGAAATAATGTTGCTGCAACAAATAGGCCCAACGATATCCACATACCCTTTTAAAGTTTTCCTTTATCCTGTAAGGTGCCCGTGATTGTAATTTAATGGTATGGGTAGAACAAGTCAACCACAATGTTGGAGCTACCCTGTACAAGTGTATACTATTGTAAAGGGCTATACACCATTTTGTCCTTTGAAACAATAGACCACTGACAGAATGCAATAATTACATTCGTATCACCAATGAGACCACAATGATATCCCAATGGGCAAGAGTGTTGCCTTTGATCTATCTATCAGTAATGGAACTATCTGCAATTCTGCATACCTTCATTGGTCCAATTACTGATATATGGGTTGAGGGTACCTGTATGTCTAGATCTACTTCTAGTGACAGGTAAGGTGAAGCTAGATCTTCTAGAGACAAAGCCAAACGTATATGTAGGCTGTGATTTCTGCCAATGTGGTGCTGTAGGCTTCTGAAAGTGAATCAGTGTTGCATCTAGTTTTAGATCTAGTTCAGAACAACCATTAAAGGGAATTTGCATCAACCACAGATATGTCACCAAGTAAGAGTACTGGTCGGAATAATGATGAAATGGTAAGCATATGTATAAAACTGCTTTAAGGTTCTGCTCAAATGTTATATCCAATATAAAAATGGTTTTGTTGATTTTATATAACGTTTTCCTCGAGTTGTAAACAGAGCCAAGACAATACATTTCTCATCCCAGTGAGAATGGCATTCCAATAATACCCAATCACCCATTGTATCATGCAGGAAGAGATAACCAATATAGCTGACATGCGAGCACCTTCAAGATAAATATTTCCCCACCTTTTCATTGGCATATTAATGCGCTTTATAAAGTACTGCTAACATTATCTCTCTGTTGTTCAAACATGTTCATGGTTAGAAAAACCCTTAAAACATCCCCGACAGCTGAATTGGTTCTCCTGGCATGTGTATGGAGCCCACTGTCTTTTTCCCAATTATACAACCCTACTTTTATACAAACCCCACCAGTATTGGCGGGAAATTGCATGCATGCCTAATTATCTCAAATTGAATTTAGTGCAATAAACGAAAGGAGTAGTCAAGGAGTGGCAAAGAAAGAAATGGGAAAAGAAAGGTCTGGGGAGGCAGAAGCTTGGAAAAGTGTCTAGGAACACATTGTTTGCAATTGAGGACAGCAATCAGTATCCCAGCGCTACTGTTTTGTTTTAGATGAGCATGAAATCACTACCTCCTGGTGAAACGAACCCATTAAGGCCTCCAGCGCCTATTGCGACCGATTATAATGCTGCTGTGCTGAAACATAAAACCGCTTTGTTAACACAGGCATTGTCTATACAACTAGCCTACTACTACACTGTCTCTCTACCTATACCTTGCCAAGAAACAATAAGCAGCATTGTGTGTATATTTCATGAGGGAAACCTCCAAGCAAAGGTTAAAGCCCCTCCCACTGAATGCAGTACTGTACTGTATCAATATTTGATATGCTGTTGGTACATGTCTACTATTAGCTCAAGTCCGATAACTAACCAAATGGGCATAAGAAGAAACATCTGCATACAATATAATATCACGACCCCATTTTAAATCCCCCTGGTGACATTTCTTTTTTAAAAGCCCCTTAGTGTAGGAACACCCTAGTAGTATAATATACTGCTAGGGTGTCT
The DNA here is from genome assembly GCA_949317995.1 of Acholoe squamosa. NCBI lineage: Eukaryota > Metazoa > Annelida > Polychaeta > Phyllodocida > Polynoidae > Acholoe > Acholoe squamosa. The sequence goes on from OX439044.1 coordinate 16,573,438, forward strand.
GTACATCCGTATCTCTTTTATATGAAATAGGGATGTGCAGACAGCAATTATTGGAAATAGATGACCTAGTAGTATGTGAAATAGGGATGTGCAGACAGGTTTTACTAGGTAGAGATATCCTAGTAGTATATTGAATAGGGATCTGCAGATGGCTATTACTGAGCAGCTCTAGACCTACAGTAGTAGTATATTAATGAAGATGTGCAGATGGTTAAGAACCAAACCAAATGGGGATAGGGTGATAGAAGTTGCTGGGTAAAGACCAAGAAGTATATGAAATGGGATCGTGCAGATAGCAATTAGTGATTACAGAGTTCAAGCAGTATACATATGAAATGTGCATATTGTAATAAATAAGGATGAACACCGAGTTACGAGTTAACGACTTAAATGCTTTTATTCATGGGCCACATCCCGGCCCGCCCTGTGGGCTTAGGTACACCGATCCCGTATGGCGACGGCTCGTGCGGCGGCAGCTAACCCTCTCTAGCACTTCCGGCGGCGAACCCACTCTCAGTCGGATCCCGGCGTCTCGGCTACTACTGGCTCCCTGCTGCCTCACCGTGCGTCTTCCCGGCTTTCTTCCTAGTCAGTCCGACCCCCGACTCCTCCCGAGCTCGCCCTTATATACCCCCCCGATGTTCCGGTGACGTCACACTACCAAATATGGTCTAACTCGCTAGCGGCGGCGCCACCCGGCGTCGGCCGCTGCAACTAACGTCCGGCCTCTCCGCCGAACTCGCCCGTTTCCTCCCCGCGTATTCCACCGGAGCCGACTCCATTACACTCCTCCCACCTTAATCACAACCACCGGTGGATCAATACGGAACGGGCGTATCCCGGGGTGCCGACCCTGATAACTTCTTACAGTAAACGTCATAACAGCCACATTATATAATACCGAATAATATCCTCCTGATGTTCCGTTAGGTCCGTATCAGCCTCGTAACTTCTATTAACAGCAGATAATATCTCACCGGTCCGTCAGATCTATATCTACATCGCAACTCTATTAACATCAGGTATGCTCCATAACGCTTAACTTCTAAGCCGTCCCGCCCGGCGTCTGGGCATTCCTCTTACGACGGCGTTTCCACAACATCGCCCTCATCGGATTAACGAACGGGTATGTTGTCATAGCACTTAACATCTCGATATTATCAGCATATATACCATCTTAATCCTTCAGATCACACGAACATGTATGTCTCAATAACAATTAACGTTTGGATAGTATTAACTGATATACAATCATCAACATATATACAATTTCAGTCTTCCTGCACTCTAGGTGCCACCCTGGGACAGGATCACTGCGGGCATCTGTAGGCAGCGGACGGATGTAGCCGTGTCCTTGCTAGCGGGGTTGCCTAACGCCGACCGTCCTGGCTCGCCTCCAGCCCTGGGGGTCCCCTGATGGCCTGCCCGTCGGCGGCCGTCTCCCCTCCAACCGTTCCCTCCGGCGGGCCGTCCCGGCTCCGGCTCTCCTGCAACACAAGATACACCGTCAGACTAGGACCCTAGGCCATCCTCCTTGTCTCCCCTCTTCTCCCGCTTCCTGAGGCCTTCCCGACGTTCCCCGCTCTTCGACTGCTACCCCCTCATCCAGCCCGCTACCCTCATGTCTCCCACGTTCCCTGTTACTCGGATACCGCCACCTGCTCTACTCTGCCAACATACATTTGATCCGTTCGTCTACTGATAGCTGTTGTATCTGCTGACCACTATACCTCTCTACCCGTTCTTGGTCTATCACAAGCGTATTCTTTGTGGTACTCACCCTCCGGCGGTAGACCGTCTGGTACAATTGGTTCACCTGAACCAGATCTCCCCCGAGCACGTCCTCCCACCGGTGGTGGCGCCCTGAAACCGGCACAGTGGGCCCCCACTCCTCGTTGGGCCTATTTCCCGTCCTCCACCTCTCGGCCGCCGTTCCTCCCTCCTCTATCCACGGGATGGTCACCGGGCCCCTGGGGAACCCATCTCCCCACCCCGGGAATGGCCTAGGGAGCTGTCCTCCTATGTCCGGGCCCATTGGTAAGACCCCCGCCGCTGCAGCCGGCCCTCCCGGCGGTCTTGGCGCTGGCCCCCTGCCCCCGGCGTGGCGCGACCCGGCGTCGAGCTGGGACTCATCACTACTGGAGGGCCAGTATTCTTTCCCCTCCCTCTCTCTCTGTCTCTCCCTCTCCGCCCAACGCCTGTCTTCGTCCTCCTCTTTCCGCCTTTTTTCCTGGTCTTTCTCCCGGCGCTTCCTCTCCTCCTTCTCTCTTTCCAACCTCTTCTCTTCCCGGCGTTTCTTTTCCTCTCTTTCCTCCCTTCGTTTCTTCTCCTCTCTCTCCTCTGCTAATCTTTTCTCCTCTTTCCTCTTCTTACTCGCCTTTTCCTCTGCCAGTTTCTGTTCCTCCCTCTTCCTTTTCTCCTCTTTCTCCTCCGCTACCCTCCTGCTCTCTTGTTCCTGCCTTCTTTTGTTTTCCTCTGCTTCCCTCTTTCTCTTCTCTTCCTCCTCCTTCTTTCTCCTACTGGCCTCAGCCACCCGCCTTTCCTCCTCTGCTTTCCTCTGTTCCTTCTTTGCCTTCTCGGCTTCCGCCGCCTTCCTTTTCTTATCCGCTTCGGCCGCCCGCTTCTCTTCTTCCGCCTTCTCCTGTTCCTTCCTCTTCCTGTCGGCTTCCGCCGCTCTTCTCTCTTCCTCCCTCTTTTTCTTCTCGGCTTCTGCCTTCTTCTCCTCCTCCCTCTTCTTCTTCTCGGCCTCCGCTACTCGTTTCTCGTCCATTTTCTGTCTCTCTCGTTCCTCCCGTGGCGCCTCAGGCCCCGCCACTTCCCCCGCCGACTGCTGGTCCGCCGACCGGTCGCCTCCTGTCCCGGCGGACGTCTGCCCATCCTCTGCCTCCCTGAAGGACTGTTCCAGGGCCACCAGGGGCCGGGCTTTCCTCCTCTCTACCGCTGACGTCGCCCCCTCGTCGTCGCCCCCCCCGGCCATCCTCCGCTGGTAGCTCTCTCTCTTGGCCTGGACTTCCTTAGCGAGGTCACCTCTCGCTCTGGGGGTCCTCAGGCGCGTGGGCTCCACCGGTGTCGTCTCCTCCGGCGTTGGGAGCACCGGGGCCTCTGCGGTGACCACCCTCCTGCGGTCCTCCCCGCCGATGAGGTTCGCGTCCAGCTCGCCTGCTGGGCCGACCGGACTGGTCTCCAGCTGCGGGGTGACCTGCTGGGAATCGGACCGGTGTACCGGCGAGGTAAACCGCCCCTGTAGCCGTGACCGGGCCCCTGGCGGAGTCATCTCCTGGGGAGGCCGCGCGCCCGGAGCCACCGCCGGGGAGGGAGGTGAGACCATGGCTAGGATCGGGTGGTCCACCGGCAGGTGGTACATGGCCGCCAACCACTCCCGATGTTGCTGCTCCGTGGTGCCTCCAGACACCGCCGTTCCCCCACTTGTGGCCTCGGCCGGCACCTCCAGCACATCTGTCACCCCGCCCCCCAACATCTCGCTCAGGACCGCCTCGTCTATCGGTCCTCCTCCCCCCGCCGACGCGGCTGGGACCCCCGCGGCTTCGTCCCTCTTCGGCCTCTTTGGCGCTGCGGCCGTAGGCCCTCCGGAGCCCGATCCCTTCGGGGATGCGGCGACTCTCGCCGTCAGAGGGAGGTCGTCGGCGTCACTGCCCTCCCCGATGTCGCAGACCGAGTCCTTCTCCCAGCTGCTTTCCCGCGATGTGGACGGGCCCCTCTTCTCTCCCCTGCTACGCTGGCCCACCTCCGCCGATTTCCCCGGGGCCGGCACCACCACCTTACTCGCCACCGCCGGGCGGGGGGACCTGGAGCCATCGTCCTCATCCTCTTCCTCCCCCTCGGACTGGGTGGCCTCTGGTAGCTTCCGACGGTACTGAATCTCCGTCGGGTCCAGGATCTTTTCGTAGATGCTCCACGGGTGCGTTGGATGTTTGGCGCACATGTGTTTCCAGAGCTCCTTGTGCCTCTTCCCCCTCACCTGCAACTCGCAGCCCTCCGCCGGGCAGTCCCATCCTGGTCCTGCCCCGGCGTGTAGGCTCAGATGCCTCTCCAGGGTGTCCAGCCGCCCTGTTGTGACCATACACGCCGGTTCCGGGCCGGGCCGGAGTATGAGCGCTCCTGGCGCCGTACGCTCGCCCCAGTCCGTTCCCGTGCATACTGATGGGCCTGAGCCATCCTGAACTGCAACTCCGCCACAAAGTCCTGCGGATCCACTGGCCGGATCCACTCCCACTGAATGCAGTACTGTACTGTATCAATATTTGATATGCTGTTGGTACATGTCTACTATTAGCTCAAGTCCGATAACTAACCAAATGGGCATAAGAAGAAACATCTGCATACAATATAATATCACGACCCCATTTTAAATCCCCCTGGTGACATTTCTTTTTTAAAAGCCCCTTAGTGTAGGAACACCCTAGTAGTATAATATACTGCTAGGGTGTCTGTACATCCGTATCTCTTTTATATGAAATAGGGATGTGCAGACAGCAATTATTGGAAATAGATGACCTAGTAGTATGTGAAATAGGGATGTGCAGACAGGTTTTACTAGGTAGAGATATCCTAGTAGTATATTGAATAGGGATCTGCAGATGGCTATTACTGAGCAGCTCTAGACCTACAGTAGTAGTATATTAATGAAGATGTGCAGATGGTTAAGAACCAAACCAAATGGGGATAGGGTGATAGAAGTTGCTGGGTAAAGACCAAGAAGTATATGAAATGGGATCGTGCAGATAGCAATTAGTGATTACAGAGTTCAAGCAGTATACATATGAAATGTGCATATTGTAATAAATAAGGATGAACACCGAGTTACGAGTTAACGACTTAAATGCTTTTATTCATGGGCCACATCCCGGCCCGCCCTGTGGGCTTAGGTACACCGATCCCGTATGGCGACGGCTCGTGCGGCGGCAGCTAACCCTCTCTAGCACTTCCGGCGGCGAACCCACTCTCAGTCGGATCCCGGCGTCTCGGCTACTACTGGCTCCCTGCTGCCTCACCGTGCGTCTTCCCGGCTTTCTTCCTAGTCAGTCCGACCCCCGACTCCTCCCGAGCTCGCCCTTATATACCCCCCCGATGTTCCGGTGACGTCACACTACCAAATATGGTCTAACTCGCTAGCCGCGGCGCCACCCGGCGTCGGCCGCTGCAACTAACGTCCGGCCTCTCCGCCGAACTCGCCCGTTTCCTCCCCGCGTATTCCACCGGAGCCGACTCCATTACACTCCTCCCACCTTAATCACAACCACCGGTGGATCAATACGGAACGGGCGTATCCCGGGGTGCCGACCCTGATAACTTCTTACAGTAAACGTCATAACAGCCACATTATATAATACCGAATAATATCCTCCTGATGTTCCGTTAGGTCCGTATCAGCCTCGTAACTTCTATTAACAGCAGATAATATCTCACCGGTCCGTCAGATCTATATCTACATCGCAACTCTATTAACATCAGGTATGCTCCATAACGCTTAACTTCTAAGCCGTCCCGCCCGGCGTCTGGGCATTCCTCTTACGACGGCGTTTCCACAACATCGCCCTCATCGGATTAACGAACGGGTATGTTGTCATAGCACTTAACATCTCGATATTATCAGCATATATACCATCTTAATCCTTCAGATCACACGAACATGTATGTCTCAATAACAATTAACGTTTGGATAGTATTAACCGATATACAATCATCAACATATATACAATTTCAGTCTTCCTGCACTCTAGGTGCCACCCTGGGACAGGATCACTGCGGGCATCTGTAGGCAGCGGACGGATGTAGCCGTGTCCTTGCTAGCGGGGTTGCCTAACGCCGACCGTCCTGGCTCGCCTCCAGCCCTGGGGGTCCCCTGATGGCCTGCCCGTCGGCGGCCGTCTCCCCTCCAACCGTTCCCTCCGGCGGGCCGTCCCGGCTCCGGCTCTCCTGCAACACAAGATACACCGTCAGACTAGGACCCTAGGCCATCCTCCTTGTCTCCCCTCTTCTCCCGCTTCCTGAGGCCTTCCCGACGTTCCCCGCTCTTCGACTGCTACCCCCTCATCCAGCCCGCTACCCTCATGTCTCCCACGTTCCCTGTTACTCGGATACCGCCACCTGCTCTACTCTGCCAACATACATTTGATCCGTTCGTCTACTGATAGCTGTTGTATCTGCTGACCACTATACCTCTCTACCCGTTCTTGGTCTATCACAAGCGTATTCTTTGTGGTACTCACCCTCCGGCGGTAGACCGTCTGGTACAATTGGTTCACCTGAACCAGATCTCCCCCGAGCACGTCCTCCCACCGGTGGTGGCGCCCTGAAACCGGCACAGTGGGCCCCCACTCCTCGTTGGGCCTATTTCCCGTCCTCCACCTCTCGGCCGCCGTTCCTCCCTCCTCTATCCACGGGATGGTCACCGGGCCCCTGGGGAACCCATCTCCCCACCCCGAGAATGGCCTAGGGAGCTGTCCTCCTATGTCCGGGCCCATTGGTAAGACCCCCGCCGCTGCAGCCGGCCCTCCCGGCGGTCTTGGCGCTGGCCCCCTGCCCCCGGCGTGGCGCGACCCGGCGTCGAGCTGGGACTCATCACTACTGGAGGGCCAGTATTCTTTCCCCTCCCTCTCTCTCTGTCTCTCCCTCTCCGCCCAATGCCTGTCTTCGTCCTCCTCTTTCCGCCTTTTTTCCTGGTCTTTCTCCCGGCGCTTCCTCTCCTCCTTCTCTCTTTCCAACCTCTTCTCTTCCCGGCGTTTCTTTTCCTCTCTTTCCTCCCTTCGTTTCTTCTCCTCTCTCTCCTCTGCTAATCTTTTCTCCTCTTTCCTCTTCTTACTCGCCTTTTCCTCTGCCAGTTTCTGTTCCTCCCTCTTCCTTTTCTCCTCTTTCTCCTCCGCTACCCTCCTGCTCTCTTGTTCCTGCCTTCTTTTGTTTTCCTCTGCTTCCCTCTTTCTCTTCTCTTCCTCCTCCTTCTTTCTCCTACTGGCCTCAGCCACCCGCCTTTCCTCCTCTGCTTTCCTCTGTTCCTTCTTTGCCTTCTCGGCTTCCGCCGCCTTCCTTTTCTTATCCGCTTCGGCCGCCCGCTTCTCTTCTTCCGCCTTCTCCTGTTCCTTCCTCTTCCTGTCGGCTTCCGCCGCTCTTCTCTCTTCCTCCCTCTTTTTCTTCTCGGCTTCTGCCTTCTTCTCCTCCTCCCTCTTCTTCTTCTCGGCCTCCGCTACTCGTTTCTCGTCCATTTTCTGTCTCTCTCGTTCCTCCCGTGGCGCCTCAGGCCCCGCCACTTCCCCCGCCGACTGCTGGTCCGCCGACCGGTCGCCTCCTGTCCCGGCGGACGTCTGCCCATCCTCTGCCTCCCTGAAGGACTGTTCCAGGGCCACCAGGGGCCGGGCTTTCCTCCTCTCTACCGCTGACGTCGCCCCCTCGTCGTCGCCCCCCCCGGCCATCCTCCGCTGGTAGCTCTCTCTCTTGGCCTGGACTTCCTTAGCGAGGTCACCTCTCGCTCTGGGGGTCCTCAGGCGCGTGGGCTCCACCGGTGTCGTCTCCTCCGGCGTTGGGAGCACCGGGGCCTCTGCGGTGACCACCCTCCTGCGGTCCTCCCCGCCGATGAGGTTCGCGTCCAGCTCGCCTGCTGGGCCGACCGGACTGGTCTCCAGCTGCGGGGTGACCTGCTGGGAATCGGACCGGTGTACCGGCGAGGTAAACCGCCCCTGTAGCCGTGACCGGGCCCCTGGCGGAGTCATCTCCTGGGGAGGCCGCGCGCCCGGAGCCACCGCCGGGGAGGGAGGTGAGACCATGGCTAGGATCGGGTGGTCCACCGGCAGGTGGTACATGGCCGCCAACCACTCCCGATGTTGCTGCTCCGTGGTGCCTCCAGACACCGCCGTTCCCCCACTTGTGGCCTCGGCCGGCACCTCCAGCACATCTGTCACCCCGCCCCCCAACATCTCGCTCAGGACCGCCTCGTCTATCGGTCCTCCTCCCCCCGCCGACGCGGCTGGGACCCCCGCGGCTTCGTCCCTCTTCGGCCTCTTTGGCGCTGCGGCCGTAGGCCCTCCGGAGCCCGATCCCTTCGGGGATGCGGCGACTCTCGCCGTCAGAGGGAGGTCGTCGGCGTCACTGCCCTCCCCGATGTCGCAGACCGAGTCCTTCTCCCAGCTGCTTTCCCGCGATGTGGACGGGCCCCTCTTCTCTCCCCTGCTACGCTGGCCCACCTCCGCCGATTTCCCCGGGGCCGGCACCACCACCTTACTCGCCACCGCCGGGCGGGGGGACCTGGAGCCATCGTCCTCATCCTCTTCCTCCCCCTCGGACTGGGTGGCCTCTGGTAGCTTCCGACGGTACTGAATCTCCGTCGGGTCCAGGATCTTTTCGTAGATGCTCCACGGGTGCGTTGGATGTTTGGCGCACATGTGTTTCCAGAGCTCCTTGTGCCTCTTCCCCCTCATCTGCAACTCGCAGCCCTCCGCCGGGCAGTCCCATCCTGGTCCTGCCCCGGCGTGTAGGCTCAGATGCCTCTCCAGGGTGTCCAGCCGCCCTGTTGTGACCATACACCCTGGTTCCGGGCATGTATGCCGCTTCTTAGCTGGCGACTTTTTCTTGGGGGTCCTCGCCACCCCACTCCGTCCTCTTTCGCCCTTTTTAGGCCCCATTTCCGTCGCAATGTCCGTATTACTTTCGCTCCGCCGATCGTGCACCGTTGGCCGGTTTGAAAATGAAGATGGACGCGAGCCTCGTTCTGAGCGGTGACCTACATCCGCCCGCGGAAATAGGTCACGGCGCCAGACGTCCTCCCGATAGGGCTCCCGGCGGTCCCAGATGTGCCTACGGCGGTACTCCTCCTCGTGGCGCCGCTTCTTTCCTAACACTATGTCTCTCACCCTCATAGACATCGTGCGGGGGCTCTCCCCCTCCTTTCTCATATACCAATCCCCTCGCAACTGTGGCGGTCGTTCCACCGGAATCCACCGTACCACTTCCACCCCACGGCACCTCGGCCTGAAACGAATCCACTCCTCGTCGCTCTCCTCCCACCTCTGCTCTACCAACCCCACCGGGGCAGAAGTAGGGGTCCTGGCGTACCGGCCCACTACCTGGCAACAATCCCCTCGTCCGCCTCTGGGGGCACCGTGTCCTTTTCCAACTTGGCACCAATCCTTCCGGCCGCCTCCGGGGGCCCCGCGCCCTTTTCCGACCCCTCTACTGTTCTGTCCCCTTCCCACACCGGGCACCACGGTAAGTCTGCTTTTCTCCCCTCCGGGCTCCACTCCTACCCCTCTGTTGCTGACTTCTGGTACCCTTACTAATTCTCCTTTCTCTCTTTCCAGGAACCAGGGAATGTACGAGGCCCACAACCGCCGTCCTCGACCTGCTCGTACTCCGTCGGTCTCCGCCATCGGTGACGTCACCCCCCGCAGGGCGGGAAAACGGTAAGTACCCGGATCTCCGCTTGTCCCCGGTGAGTCCGGGTAGGAACGCAGCACCCGAACGACTTCCCGCGCAGGTTCCCGGCGTGGAACCTTCTTCAGTAGGTCCCTATGTACCACTTTCGTTACCCGGCCGTCCCGGATCTCGAATACCGGCCCCCCCAGCGCCCTACTCACGGTCCACGGTCCGGTGTATGGGAGCAGGAGCTTAGACGACTTCCCAATCTCCCTCTTAGGTACCAAATAATAGACCTGATCGCCTACCTCCAAAGTCTCCCCCCTCACTCGGCCGGAGTATGAGCGCTCCTGGCGCCGTACGCTCGCCCCAGTCCGTTCCCGTGCATACTGATGGGCCTGAGCCATCCTGAACTGCAACTCCGCCACAAAGTCCTGCGGATCCACTGGCCGGCCCGGGGCGCGGTCCGGGTACAATAAAGCCAAAGGCGCCTGAGTCTCCCTCCCCAACATCAGACAATTAGGCGTCTGGTTGGTAGAGGCCTGCACCGAGGACCGGTAGGCTGCCATCACAAAGGGGAGCTGCAGGTCCCAATCCTTATGGTTACTGTCCACCGTCATCGCCAACATGGCCTCCAAGGTCCTGTTGAACCTCTCCACCAAGCCGTCTGACTTGGGGTTGTATGGGCATGTTCTAGTCTGGGCCGTCCCCAGCAGGACCTGTACCTCTCGAAATAGGGCGGATTGAAAATTCCTGCCCTGATCGGTGTGGATGACCGCCGGGGGGCCCAGGCGGCACACAAATTCGGTAACGAAGCCCCTGGCCACAGTAGCTGCCTCCTGGTCCGGCAAAGCCACGGCCTCCGCCCATCGGGTAAAATAGTCCATTATCACTAGAATGTGCCTGTTGTCTCTCGGGGTTCTCGGGAGGGGGCCCAGCAGGTCCATAGCCACCCTCTCCAATGTACCTCCCACAGGTTGGTGCCTCATCATAGCCTTCGAAGGGTGGGTGGGCTTCTTCCGGCGGAGGCAGTCCGGGCAGGTGGCACACCATAACGTCATATCTCGGCGGTAGTCCGGCCAGTAATACGACTGCTGGAGGCGCCGGATGGACTTATCTCGCTGAAATGGCAGGACAAAGGTGCGCCATGGGACTCTCGCATCGCCTCCTCCCTCCTAGAGGCTGGCACCAGTATTTGGAAGGTGGACCTCCCCCCTGGCTCCCACCAGATGCGTCCCAGGCAGCCGGCCCTCGTCTCCAACCGCCCCAACTGTGCCACCAAGGCCCTCACCTCGTATGGCTCCTTCGCTAAATCGTTTGCTCCGGGGACTTCCTCCCCCTTCAACCAGGCACTCACCCGCGAGAGGAGAGGATCCTTCAGCTGCTGACACCTCCAGCCCTCTTCCGTATCATCCTCCACCGGTCCCTGGGCTCTCGTTACTACTCGACAACATTCCCCCTGGGCCTCCTCCGACCCACCCCACCCACACTGGCGGCAAGGGCGCTGAGACAGCCCATCGGCGTTGCCGTGTAGCCGGCCCGGCCGGTGTTCAATGTGGTAGTCGTAGGTTCCTATCAGCTGGAGCCAACGGGCCACCTGCCCCTCCGGCTCCTTGAAACCCAACAGCCAGCGGAGCGCCGCATGGTCGGTCCGAATCTTTATGTGCCTCCCCACCAGATAGTGTCGAAACTTCTTAAGCCCGAACACCACGGCCAGCATCTCCCGCCTAGTGACGCAATAATTCTTCTCCGGCCTAGTCAGGGTACGGCTGGCGTAGGCCAGTACCCTCTCCACTCCTCCTTGCTCCTGGGATATCACCGCTCCTAGGCCTAGATCACTGGCGTCGGTGTCCAGTGCCAGGGGCCCCTCGCCGGATGGGTACGCTAACACTGGCGCCGCCACCAGCCTGGCCTTCAGGGTGTGGAAAGCCTCCGCGCAACTACGATCCCACCGGAAAGTTTTGTTCTTTTCGGTGAGGAGGGACAGCGGCTTGGCCACCGACGCAAAGTCGGCCACGAAACCCCGGTAATACCCGCAAAGCCCCAGGAAACTCCTGACTTCCGAAATAGAGGTGGGAACCGGCCACTCGGCGACCGCCGCCACTTTCTCCGGGTCGGTGCTCACGCCCCGCTCATCCACTATGTGTCCCAAAAAAGATACGCTGGGACGGACCAGCTGACACTTGGAGGGCTTGATCTTCACGGCCTCCAACCGCCGGAGATGAGTGGGGAGGTCAGGCGAGAACACGATGATGTCGTCCAGATATACCAAACATTCCGACCACTGCATCCCCTCCATAACCACTTCCATGAGGCGCTCAAATGTGCTTGGCGCATTGCAGAGCCCGAATGGCATCACCCTAAACTGGTAGAGCCCTCTGTGTGTGGAAAAGGCTGTCTTCTCCTTATCCCGAGGGTCCATTTCCACCTGCCAGTATCCCGATGCCAGATCCAAAGTGGAGAACCATTTGGCCCCCCGCCATGGAATCCAGGGAATCATCGATCCTAGGCAACGGGTATGCATCCTTCCTGGTCAAATCATTTACTCTACGGTAATCTACACAGAACCTCATTCGCCCATCCTTTTTCCGCACCAGCACGACGGGGGAGGCCCATGGCCCCTGGCTCCTTTCTATCACCCCCTGGGCTAACATGGCATCCACCTCGGCGTCCACTATCTCCCGGCGGTGAGGTGCCAGCCTCCGTGGTGGCAACTTGACCGGCGCCGCCCCCCCGGTATCAATCCGGTGGGAGACTAGGGTGGTGTGCCCCAACTCGCCGGCGGACAACTGGAAGGAAGCCCGGCGGCGACGCAGCATGGCCACCCATGGTCCCTTATCCTCTATTGGAGAGCCGGCCAACAACTCGGTGCACCAGGCGTCTCCGTCCTCCGGGGGTCCCCCGGCCGTGGCGATCATCCGCACCTCCTCCCCGCGGTCCAGGGGTTGAAGATCAGTATCGGCACCGTAGACTCATCGGGGCTCACCAGAGTGTGCCCCACCCGGAATCCACGATTCATCTCTACTCCGTCAAGCCCCTCCACCAGGCCTGTCCTACCGGGGGACCACTGCCCCTCGACCCTTCCTTCCACTATGACTTCCCACCGGCCCGGTACTACCGCCGTACCGCTACTAACGACCCGACATCTGGTGTCGCCAAAGTCCGCCCACAGTAGTCTTTCGCCGGCCAGATCCACGACCGCTTTCTCCTGCCGGACGAACTCAGCCCCTAGGATACCCTCTACCCGCTACCAGGAAACTAACGGGCCGCTCTGCCCCTCCTCCCATCAGCAACGTCGTCACTTTACCCTCTACCTCAATAGGTGTCCCGTCCGCCGTCGTCAATCTCCCCTTATGCGGCTGCAGCTGCCCCGGCGATCCGGCACTGTGCCACCACTTGGCCGACAGCAAATTCACCGTGGCTCCGGTGTCCACCAGGAGCTGTATACCCTTACCCCACAACCCGCCTGTCAGCTCCAAGCCATTACCCGTGCGCTCCCGGCGCCCGATCCATTCCTTCGGCCTGTCTACAGAGGCCTCTTCTCGGCCACCAGAAGAGACCCTCCCCAGTTTCCCGACACCTGATTCACCTCCGCGGCATTGTCTCCGGCCCCCGCCCTCTCCTTAGCTACCCTCGCCCTGAACTGGGGGCAATTGCGCTTAAAATGTCCCTCGTCCCCGCATTCAAAGCATCCCCTCTGCCGTGGTGGGGGTCGAGGCCGGGTGGTGTTTTCCTGGAACCGAGCCTCCAGAGACGCCATGAAGCCATCCAGCTTGGTTTTCAACCACTCCTCCATAGCCGACCCCGGCCCGCCGGTAGGCCCCCCCGGAGGATCCTCCACCGACCGGACCCGACTATCCAATGTCTGATTGTCGTCGAGAAACGCCTGTCCCTCAACCGCCGTCTCCAGTGCCTCCGATAGCTTCCGCGGTCTAGTCTGGAAAATCCACGCCTTTAACTGGGGATCCCTAAGACTCTCCAGGAACCGATCCTTCGCCATCGTATCCTGGGTCGCCGCATCGGCCGCCGGATAGGCCAGCCTGGTCAGGCGTGCCACGTCATCCGCCAGATTATGCAGTGTCTCGCCCTTTTGTCTGTAGCGTGTCCTCCAGAGAGCCTTATAGCTTTCCACCTGGTTGGGAGGCTGGAATCTGTTAACCAGGGCAGCCCGCAACCGAGTGTAACCTCCCTCCTCCGAGGGGTTCACCGATGACAACAAGCGACGAGCAACCCCCGAGAGGCTAATGCCTAAAAACACTCCCGCCTCCTCGTCCGCCCACTTGTTGGCACGCACGCACAAATCAAAGTGCGCCAGGAACTCGTCCAGGTTAGCAGTCCCATCGAACTTCCCCGGCATAACCGCCGGTTTCTCCACCCGTCTGGGCACGAACCCCTCCTCTAGTCTCCCTGAGGGTCCCTGTGGGACAGCTGCTAGCAGCTGTCCCCCCATTGCTGCATTCTGTGACCGACTCGCCCCGGACAAGACCCGATCAGCCTCTGGCCGCTCCCCCCGCCTCTGCCAGGGTCCTTCACTGTCGGTGGGGGCCCCATCCCCCTGGTCGACCGTCTCTCCGGAGCGCCAGGTCTGTCTAGCTGGGCTATCGGTGGGCCCCCTCTTCCACGCCTCATAGACCTCCTGAAACCGACTCCTACTCCCCTCCCGTCTTTCCGGCGGAGGCCCCGGCTCTTCACTTCCGGTCGAACTTCCCTTATTATCGCCCAGCCCCGGGCGGCGTATAACCACCCCTTCCTCTGACACATCGAGGAGGCTGCCCCGTTTACCTGCCCCCAAATACTCCTCCAACCGGGTCCCCGCCGACCCCGGCGTCCTTTTCGATGTCATCCTTAAATATAGCGCGCAGCCCCAGGGTTCGAACCAGCAACCACCGGATACGCGCCACCGCTGTCACCAATGTAATAAATAAGGATGAACACCGAGTTACGAGTTAACGACTTAAATGCTTTTATTCATGGGCCACATCCCGGCCCGCCCTGTGGGCTTAGGTACACCGATCCCGTATGGCGACGGCTCGTGCGGCGGCAGCTAACCCTCTCTAGCACTTCCGGCGGCGAACCCACTCTCAGTCGGATCCCGGCGTCTCGGCTACTACTGGCTCCCTGCTGCCTCACCGTGCGTCTTCCCGGCTTTCTTCCTAGTCAGTCCGACCCCCGACTCCTCCCGAGCTCGCCCTTATATACCCCCCCGATGTTCCAGTGACGTCACACTACCAAATATGGTCTAACTCGCTAGCCGCGGCGCCACCCGGCGTCGGCCGCTGCAACTAACGTCCGGCCTCTCCGCCGAACTCGCCCGTTTCCTCCCCGCGTATTCCACCGGAGCCGACTCCATTACAATATATATCTAATTTATTGTTCAGTATATGTGATGCCCTGCCCCTCCGTGCTCCCAAGCCTCTCTATGTTTCATCTATTCAGATTCAGGTAGGCATTAGTCATATCACCTGTACCTAGAATTAAATCAGCACTATGTCTAGATTGTGATTTCTCACGAACAAGGGGTCAGGATTGGTGTACGGCAACATTTTACGAGGAAATGATTGAATATTCATAAATGGAAGCAGGTTGGCACCACCTCCATTTGGGCAATGGGCCCCCAGGACCTGCTGTAAAGAGGCATGTATTGGGACAGTAGTAGTGAAGGGGGAGTATAGGGAACTGTTGGATGGATGGGATAGATGCTAGGGTCAGAGAGCCTTTGCATGGTTTGTGTCAGCCAATAAGTCGTGAGGCTATTGTCACAGGCAGATTGACTGGTTTACTACCAATGAATGAGGGAACTTGGTAGTGAAGACACAAGATGCTAGATTTTCAATTGTTAATTACACATGTACAAGCCTTCATCCACAGGGCACAGTCACCACAGTGAGAAAGTGGGAAGTTGATTAAGACAGGACCGCCAGTCTGCCCATCGGTGACTGGGGCGGGAAGGATGATTAGTCTACAGTAATTATACAAGTCTCATGTAATAGGGGCTGCTGTCCTGTCTGGTGGAACCCCCGGGCAGTGCCTGTAGTGATGACTTTGGCTGGCCGACCAATCTGTAAAAGGGCATATAGATCAAAGCCATATCTTCCAGATCAGAGAGAGTTTGTGCAAGCTCCAAAATAAATTTGAATTTATAGAGGTTCTGGTCTAATCGAGGAGGGATTCTCACAGTCTTTTTACCATGTTAATACCTCACGGTGGTGCTCCTCTTTCAATTAGAAAAAGATTTGGGAAGCGGAGCAATTAATTATTTACTGCTCATTAAGTTACCAGTGGTATCTCTGTAGCTGCTCTTTTTTTAGAAATTGTTAAGATGAAACCCTTTTTTGCCTGATTTTCATCCATGCATTAATCAAATTTCCACAAAAAAAACACTTACAAAATGGTTTATTTAACATCCTTTTTTAGGGGCAAAACTGCTAGGAAATATTGGCAATCAATATACTATGCACATGCTCCAAGCCTCAATGAAACTTGCAAACATTTTTTGCTTGATGAGATTTGAAGAAATTACTTGCCTGGATTGGTCAGTTGTTTTAGACAGTGAAGGACTAGTTTTATTGGAAACTGGTCTAATGGGCAGATTAGGGGAAAGGAGGTTGCCTAGGGCCCCTTGTTAAGTGGGTGAAGAAGTCTTGCAGTCCTTATCCATTGGGAATGAATGCCATTTCAACAAACTGATTAAGTGCAACTTCTTCTGAGATGTTCTAGTGTATGGGTCTCTTTTATTCAGACAGGCTTATTCTAAGTGGATCCTCATGTATCAACCAAATACAGGGTTTATAAGGAAGAAAGTCCAGTTTACGAATTCCACGCAAAGTTAAATATCAACACATAAATGTAGAGTCACTATAGGTCTTCTAAGTCAGCAGTAGAGAAATAAGATGACACAGGGTTTTCATATTGACAGCATCAGATGGCACCTGAGTGAGTGACACGTCCTGAGTCTGTGACTGGGCTGACAAGTTTAATGTGACAGTTTTAGATTTAGGCCCTGTTCTCTTAATGTTGGAATTACATTTTTTAACCAGGTATAGGTTGATACCATCTATGTTTATCCATGCAAATTCGTTAATCTCATTTTAAATAAGTACTATGTACTATCCACCTGCCACATGGATATACATTTTAGTACTTATTAACATCATGAGTTTCTAAGAAATGACTGTTCACGCTGACTACATACAGTTACTATGAATAGATAGCAATACTGAAAGTATATTGTATGGAAGGGTGGGTGTGCCCCCTCCTTTTCCAAATTCTTGATCTGCCACTGGAGAGAGACATAAAGACAGTGTTTCTTTGATATTCGTTATTGTTGCAACCAGATGATGGGCATCATGGGTGGTACTGAGATGTATACTATTCCATAATTTGTAAATTCAACCAACATCCTCTAGGCATTCTAAATCGGTTGCCTCACAGTTGGAAAAGATGATCCAGAATCTATAGACTGTCAGTTAAGTTATCGACCAAGGCAGTGCTTGATCTTTTCTCTTTGGACAGGAAGGCTATTTTAACAAGGAGATTTTGTACTTGACAAATATGACATTGAACCCCAGTACCTTTACATATATACGCTGGTTTAGTCTCAATTTCCCTTACTAACCGAAGAGCATGGAATTCATCAGCATATTACTATAATATATACCCTCTTCATATTTCCGAGCTGCTCTTCAGTACCCATGAGTGGCTCTCTATATTCCTCAAGGGTCCACAAATGCAGGATTAAAGCGTCGGGCTTCCAGGGCCTTTCACTGTAAGTATTCATTGCTGTATCACTAAATAAAGGGTAAGCTAAGCAAAATACTCATATTTTGTTAAATAACAAGGAATCAGGGGGAAAGGGATGTTATGTTATCAGAGAAGAAGGACTGATATGTTTGTAACAAAAATGATTCTGTGGTTGGAGGTAGTTAGTTGGCTTCCTTGGCTAGGCCTGATTCCCTGCCTCTCCACTAGCTATAATTTGTTTAATGATGTCACATGCCAAATGCAATATTGTGGCATAACATTGCTGATGTGGATACATCAAACCACAATATCCATCCCTGTCAGCCTGATCTTCCCCATCTCTATAGGCAGCCTGTGACAACTACGCGGATGGTAAATACCCCTTCAACTATACTGCCAACCACCTGCCCCAGGAGACAAGTGAGGTCCCTACTTATCCTGTCCCATCTACATCCCTCTGTATAACAGGTATCTGAGCAGGTATATAGCAGAGGATAGAGTGTAAACATGTCTGTATTTCATTAGCAAAATACCTAATGGAAGTCCTGATTTTCGCCTTGCTAGGTCTGTGTCTCCTTCAGATTGGTATGTTTGCCTCGTCGGTTACTCTTTTACATGTGTCTCTCACTCTAGCACTTTCTTTCTTTATCTCTCTCTCTCTCTCTCTCTCTCTCTCTCTCTCTCTCTCTCTGTTTCCCTCTCTCTCTCACTCTCTCTCTCTCTCTCTTTCTCTCTCAATTGCTGGGCTGTGATGTGGAATATTTGACACATGACTAAGAAGCTCACACTGAAAACACAACTATCTCAGCGCACGCCGTAAGGTAACATGGTCAGAAATTGGATACATCTACCATGCTTCCCACATTAAGACATTATTGGATGTCTTTCACACAATGAACTGCTGAATATTTTCAAACACACTGCCACTGGAGAGTGTAACATGAAAATGATCGATAAGTAGAATGATCGCAGAATGATTAAATCTAATTGGTACCTGTAATAGGAAAGGGCACCGTAATGCACCCTAATGCCCCCTGAAATTAGCTAATGATACATCTGTCTCTGTTCGCAGATCATGTCACCTGAGTATAGAATTTATTGTGACATGAACATAGTATTTCATGTAACACTGTGGGTCACTTCTCTGTTATTGTTAACCTATGTTGGTTGGTACAGTACATTTATTGGATTGGGCGTGGTGGCTATCCTGGTCTGATAGAACCACATCATTGCACCCAGAGGACCCATGATTATAATTAGAGCCTACTTTTACATAATACCTTTATATGAGACTCAAGGAATACATACTGGAGGAAGTGTGGATATTTCCTGATTTCCTTGGAGGTTTCTAAATACTTAATCAAATCTTACTATGCTTCATGAGAAAGAATATGGTAATGATTTCATATCAATTTAATCAACGTAAAAACGGAAGTTAAAGAATGTTATATTTGCCCTTCAGTTAAGTCCAGACTGGAGAGGTCTGACCTCGATAGAAAAACTGCTTCTATATAGGTTGATGGCAAAGATTACTTAAGTTATCTAAAAAGTGTCAATAGAAACAGGAAACACAAAAAAAAACAGCACAGGTAAGACACTTCTCAATAAAAATAGGAACTACATTGCAATATACCGTAATATCAAGGAATACTATGGTACCTCGCTGCATTAAGAATTATGGAGATATACCAGTGTAGGGATCATCTCTAGCTGTTAGTCCAAGGTGATATAGCTATCATTTCATGCTGAACCAAGTATTATATGTGCTAAGTGGATGCCTTATTTGAATGCCTTTAAGGTTGATGGTTAGGAGAGGTTGGACCCCTGGTACTTAATCTCTTAGTAGATCCAGCTTCCCTGTGCAGACACGCCTCTTTCCCCACATGTCAAATATACAAGGGTTCTACTGACATTACTGTCATGACAAATAATACCTTAACACCCTCTTTATGCCTCCACTCACACAGGGATTGCATGCATGCAATGGTAACCACCTATCAGTATGTCATCAGATTTAAAGCTGCTAGACCCTATTCACTTACCATATATTTAAATGGCCAGTATTCACTTGTGTGTCCTATGTCTATTCTGTCAATGCACTAAAGGTTGTTATACTAAGTTAGATGTCACTACTTTTCCGATGAAAACATTATGGCATAATTTAAGTCAAGCTTGAACACAATGTCTCACGTTATGTTCAAAATAGTTGTTTTTTTTCTTTCTTTTATTGCATGTTGTATGAAATACCATCAAATTTGGCTAAATGCAGCACTATCAGAAATGAAAGGAATATAAAACAAACTGGTACAGCTGAATTGAGTACGCCAGTCATATCATCTCAAACCTATTATCAGATTCACCTATTCAGATATATTCAAGAATGCTGTATCTTCACTAACAGAACACAAGAAATTGTTCAAGGTAAATATTCTTGAGGAAAGAGTTATATGAACATTTTAAAAAGTAGATTGACAGTGAAAGGAAGGCAGCTCAGGAGGGTTGTTTGAATAGTCCTTAACTGTGACCTGGGGTGTGGTGAGAAGAAACTGTTGGATAAGTGGGCTGAAGGGTGAGGTTAAAGGCTGTGATACCAAAGTCTGATGGATTGCCAGAGGACGGTGCTTTTTAAATGCTAGTAGCGGCACAGGTTTAGTGTTCTAGTGTATGGGTCTCTTTTATTCAGTCATGCTTATTCTAAGTGGATCCTCATGTATCAACCAAATACAGGGTTTATAGAGAAAGAAAGCCCAGTTTATGAATTCCACGCAAGTTAAATATCAACACATAAATGTAGGGTCACTATAGGTCTTCTAAGTCAGCAGTAGAGAAATAAGCTGACACAGGGTTTTCATATTGACAGCATCAGATGGCACCTGAGTGAGTGACACGTCCTGAGTTATGTTGTTTAACTCAAGAGTCTATGACTGGGCTGACACATTCAATATGACAGTTTTGGATTTAGGCCCTGTTCTCTTAATGTTGGAATTTACATTTTCTAACCAGGCATAGGTTGATATCATCTATGTTTATCCATGCAAAATTGTTAATCTCATTTTCCATAAGTACTATACACTGTCCACCTGCCAGATGGATATACAGTACAGTACTTATTATTCTGAAATACAGTTGCACCTGCTGTAGGTATATAAAATCAATGACCAGAATTGCATTCTACTGTTTTTGAGAAAGGACCGTTCACACTGACTACATACAGTTACTAATGATAGATAGCAATACTGAAAGTATATTGGATGTGAGGGTGGGTGTGCCCCCTCATTTTCCAAATCCTTGGTCTGGATATATGTCTATTCTGCCAAAGCACAGGTGAGGTTTAAGGCTGATGGATGGGCAGAGGACAGTGCTTTTTAAATGCTAGTAGCCACACAGGAAGCTGGGTATAGCCCCTGGAGAGACATAGCTTAAAGTTGATTAGAACAATTCTACTAGTTTTCCTGCTTAGGCCTGGAGCAAGAACCGATAATTATTCCATTCTTTGTAGTGAGGTCAGCTTCCCCTTGTGGCCAAGGGGACCCATAGGAAATGGCTAGATTCGTGAATCTGCAGAGTTGTTGTAAACAAAGACAACCCTAGAGATCAAAGAGGCGATTTAACGGAAATGGGACCCATTGCATCAAACATGATAGAAACGCCAGTCTAGTCCTTTTGGTCATAAACTGATGAAGAAATGGGGAATAATAACACTGCATTTTATCATGTGACACCAGCTGACAAGATACTGAAAAGAAAATGGTAATCAGGGGAAGCCTGAACTGCTTGGGGCTAGTACTTTCTCTTTTCAATTGCATTCCACATTTTACTTGAAGATGCAATTTCAGTTAAAATGTTTATCTATAAAGTGATTAATTAATGATGTCCTGGCTAATCTTACCTGTTTCCCTAATACATGGCATATTTTTGGGGGGTTGAAAAGAAGTTTATTTTACGTCTCACAAATGAAATAAGTTGAAAATTGACATACAACTATCAATCAAGTTCAATTGTAGCAAATATCATTTCCAAACAAGCTCAATATAATGCAGTAATACAGCGTATCAAGTTTTTGTAACTATACAGTTTGAACTACAAGCTTATGATTCCCAATTAAATAATGAGGAAAAATGATTTACATACAATATGAAGATAAATTAAGACTAGACAGGACAATATCAAACATAACATTGCAGGACAAACATCGACGAAAAGGAAAAATGCCAAGATAGAGTTAACAAATTAAAGAAGTAAAAACAGATTTGAGCTCTAGAAATAATTTACACTAAATCAAATTTTTAGTCTGCATATTGGCGTTACTTTACAACTACCATATCATAGGGATCCAGAAATGAGTGACAACAGTTACCTAAATGACAGTGAATCACAACAAAGTAATCCTAAATTGTTTGTATGAAAAATCGCATCTCTAAACCTCACAGTGTGTCTATATAAGGTGGGTTATTAAGATTTTTTTTTATAAATATATACATATATCTACATCTCATTGATATAGTCAGGCCACGAGTACAAATGTGTCAACCTTCATCATATAAATTTAAATTTGTATCAGAACCTCAGAACATAGTGTAGTAACGCAACTGCCCTAGCAAAACTTCGTTTATCATCCTACCGAGACATAAGCGTCTGTACTACTCCATCATAATATAACATTTTAATGGGACAGCACCCTTAGTGTGCAGATAGAAGAGACTTAGAGGTGAGATACTTCTTCTGTATGGCGGGAAACCCAAGAGCCCCCACTGCAGTATAGTTTATACACAACTGGCCACCTAACAACCTTACACCCCCTGTCCCTAGTCCATAATACACACCTGAGTTATATATAAAGCCCTTTGCTATGCAATCAAGAAAGAGACTAGAGCTAGCTATATTTACCCCACACCAAGAATATTTCAGACAACTTCATGCATCATCAGTCACAGCACATTGGGCAAAGACTCTGGTTAAGGCTCTACCATGCCATTCACTCTATGGCAATTATCCCTGGTGCAACTAGAACAAACTAAAATTCTAATTTAACAAAACAGGTGAGAGTTTGTACCCGCTGACTCTGGTGCTCTCAGGTATAAACCCCAGGGTACAACTATACAGGAAGCAGCAAAGCATAGTCATCTCAGACTACATATAACTCCCTCTATGCTGTTTTTCAAGTCGTAGGAATACAAAATTAAACAGGAAATACTTCTCATTCCTCAAGGATAGGTTGTATTTTTGTATTCTGAATTATATGCTTGCAGATTGGCAGATTTAAGGTCATTCTAGTAGTAGCTAGTGCCGTAATATGGTGCTAGGTACGAGTGTACTAGCCACCCTACTAATTACTATACTAGAAGAGGCACCCATCCATGCAGAATACCAAAACATTGGCTCAATAGTGCAGGGCTGGAATGTTATCCGGCAGTTTTAGTGTCGACCTACAGTAAGTTTTAGTGTCGACCTACAGTAGAAGAATATGACAATAGATGTGGACATTTTACCCTTAAAGAATATTTCTTTAAAAGTTGGGTAATATCTATAGGAACAAATGTCCCTTAGCAATATGGCATGACATAAAAATGACTTAGTTTTAGCTGGGATACCATCTTTAATGTACAGTTATAACTATATTCCTCAATGTACCTTGGTCATATTTCGATCATGAATATTCGTCCAGCACCTCTGCAGGTAACATAGCATCATTAAATACAGCATTGTCTCCTTTAATCTGACAGAGTATCAAGGAAATAGAAGCCAGATTCATCATGATTTGAAATTCCACAGAAGCCAGGATGAATCCTGCAGTTGTAGCTCTCAGCAGGGAATAGAGTTCCACACAGGTAGCTTTAAGTCACAATTGAGCATTCAAATAGTGGGAAGCATCAAGATCAAACCTGTGGCTCTCAGTGGAGCCATTGAATTCCAGTCATGGATGGGAATTCCTGTGTAGGTGAAGGGTCTAGTCATATTTGAGACACAGCTCCACAGGATTGACAACAATAGGTGTGTGGACCAGGGCAATGCCAGGATTCAAATCCCCCTCTCCATACTGAGCCACCCATCAGTTGAAGTGGCTCCTCTATATTTCCATATTGTCCATCTGCTCACTGGCGATGGCTTTGTGCGATGACACCCTGAATTGCTTGGAATGCAGGAATTTCACATTTGATAAAGGAGATTATAAAGGCTTCATTTATAACACATCCAAGAGATATATATGAGGATATGGTAATCATACTGTCATTAGTAATAACTTTAGATTTCTGTGTTTGGAATTAGTTGCTGGTTTGGATAGGCTGATTCCATGTATGAAAGCTGTCTTACAGTGCTGCATGCCAAATACAATATAGTGTCTTACTACTTGTGATGTCAAACCAGGTTTGAGAGCACCAACATCCCGATCTCGCCCATGCCTATGAGAGCAGTGAGTGGAAAGGATCTAAAGCAATCCGTATTGGTAAATATCTCAAGATTTATCCTCACATATGTACTCACATCCTACTGGCACCTATCAAATCCACCTCTCTTTTTCTTTTTGTATGAGAGATATCCAAAATGGACAGTAGAGAACACATCATGAGCTTCACATGTTCAGATGTAATAGGCAAATGGAATCGATGTTTTCATTATATGTGGTTCTGAAGAAGAAGATCTTGTACACATCTGTCTATAGATATAGATTGCCTCACTTTTTGTAGCTATAGACTATGCAATGCACATGTGCATAGCACATTGAATTGCTTTCATCATCAAAAGCTGGTTTATGTTCTTAGAATTGAAGGGACCATCAACCGATAATTCTACATTGGCAATATATAGAACTATCATACAGGACTTGATGATCAGCTTGATGCAATCAGAAGCGCTATCAATGCTGGTACAACAGGAGACCATGGACTGCGAAATGTAAAGTACCTCCCACAGCATATTCTACAAGTAGGTACATATGGGATCGTTGCGATGGTTGCTAGCTATGATAATATACATTTCAGGAATGAGGTGCAGTTCCTCATTTCTCTGGAGGAACGTAACTCCCCTGAACAGTTCTATAAACCTACTCCTTGCCCCTGGTGACTGTGTACGTTATGTACCAGGGCAATGAGACAATTAAGACATTTATTTTTCCTTTTTTTCTTCCAAATTTTCTTTTATTGAACCATCTCTTGAAATACAATACTATTATTAGTGTTACCAAATTCTAGAAAATCTAGATCAGTCACAAAAATAAAGAATCTCCATGAGTGTATTCACCACAAATGGTCATAGAAATATTGCTTTTTCATATATTTACTTAGTATATTATGCATAAAGAGATAGCTTTAGGATACTGCTACCACACTGTCTTTGAAGTGTCCAGACTTCAACTAAGCCAACAGAGGCCTTTTCTACATGTTGCTGGCAACAATACTTGCCTCAAATTGTTATGGAAATCTTGTTTGATTTTAGCACTGAATATTTTACAAACTATAATCATTTTACTTATATAAATAGAATCATCCCAATGTGCACTCAACCACTTACTAAACAGTTATTAGCCACTGTTCCGTACTGGTTGCACTAGCTACTAGCTGGCTAATTTCATGCTAACTATTATACTATGCAGTACTTACTATTGTCATCTTGGAATGCCAGTAGTTTGGTTTTGGGCTAGTGTTGACAGGGTTTGAATCCAGCTGAAATAATCAACAACAAATGAAAGATAATTGGACAAAGTTGAGTAGGGTAGCCGGGAAGACAGCTCTCTAAAACAAGTGTACAAATAATCAATATGTGTGTAGATGTAGCACAATTGATTTACAAACAGGTTTGAGGCATCTGTTCATGTTTCCTTATTGATTGCAGTAACCAATTCAACTCACTTAAGTTTTGTTTCCCTGCAGAGTAACATTAGCAGGTTGTCTAACATGTGCAAGGCTTTGATCTTCCCATCAAAGCAGATGGTTATGAAAGGATTCTTAGGATACGAAATATCAAAGAGTTATATAGTTATCTAGTCAACAGGGTCTGTTACTCCAACAGATGTGAGTAGTAAGTAGGGGAATCGTGTCTCAGCAAGTATGAAAAAGCTGTAAATACCATACTTACCACTTTCTAGGACAGCTCAGGTAGGTGTCCTAGATTTTCCGGCAAGTACGTCCTAATTGCAAGTACGAAACTTGCAAGTATGCTAAAAGGTTGCTAGTATGGTACTAAAAGCCCGATTAAAAATACGAACTCATACTACTACTTACATGAATTTTTGGCAATTACCCTCATTCACTATACCATGTCTCTAGTTTCATAGTTGCATTTACACAAGTTTGTGTACTTGGGTTACCCCCTAGGTGCCCAAGCGTGCTTTAAAGCGCGGTTTTAGGCTTAAATGGGAATTGAATACATGTATATTGAAGGAAACTATCATCCAGATACTTCTACTGGTCTAATCTGCAAAGTTTGACCCTCTATAGAGCGGCCATGACCGCCTTATCACAATACAACCATCCATTTTGCTCTATCACTATTATACCAAACACAGGGAGTCAAAACTTGAAAGTGAGGTGTCATATTATGTGATTTATTAGAGGGCCACCCTCCAGGGGCTAAGACCAGATATGACACCAATATTACGCTAGATCATATACATCCAATGTCCCATACTCCCATTAGATTCTAAAAGAAATGTTCATATCCATAGAGATAATCCATGCATTGTTACTAGCACATTATGTCTCCTGAGTGATAGTATAAATATATATGAAGAATTGAACGAGGCCTCAGAATTGCAGGTATTATGGATGGGGGGTCTATTTATTACACAAGAGAGACCAAATACTACCAAATGACAACAAATGGAATGTTTTGGTAACTATGGTTACCAAACCTGACCAATAAATTCCATGTCCTTAACTGAAAGTCTTCACTGAGTTATGAGTATTCAGGAAATGTAATACAGAGCCAATATCAAAAGATAAGATCAAAATAACACATAGGCTTATCAACTAAGTAATATAATTGTGAAATAATGTAAAATCTTCAAATATTTCTGGGCACCAAAAGGTTAAAGCAACTTTGTCTGTGCAACACCCTGGATTCCTGCTTGCTTGCTACTCACAAATTCTCCAAAAGTTGCGTTAACACAAGTTCCATATTAGTAACTATTGGAGTAACAAACCCCATGAGATTATATGTAACTTGCTAATTGCACCACTCATAGTATGCAACTTCAAAGTATTAAAATTAATTCTGAGTTGTATGTTAATCCAGCAAAGATATAAGTGTTCACCTTTAAAATGCTAGGGGCACTATTGTGGCATCCTTTTTTAGGGACAGTTAAGTGACAACTTCCAGCTTATTCAAAAGCCATCTACCGTAAGTTGGTGATGCACTAATGTAGCTCAGAGCCCCAAGTGCCCCCCTACCCCCCCCCCACCAATCATAGCAATAATCAGCAGACAACAAATTGGAAAAGTTGGTCATCAGTGGAAATCTCCGTCCTAATCTGCTCGGGGCAATGACTTTCTTCTTTTCAATGGTACTCTATATTTGACGTAGAGCCCATTTATCTTTATCTTTGCAGCCTGCATGTCCTGTACTAAAACCAAATAGCCAATGGATCTCAAAATGGTCTGAAGTATATTTCCCCATTTAGCCTGGTCATATTTTGATCATGAATATCCATCCACACCTCTGCAAGTAGAGTATCGTCATTCCTGACACTTTGGGGGAAAGCATTGTCTTCCTGAATATGAGTCTGGAGGGAATGGAAGCAAGATCACCAATAATTTATAATTCCATAGAAGCCAGAATGGATCCTGCAATTGTAGCCCCCAACAGGGAATAGAAATCCACACAGGTAGCCTAAAATCAAGATGAATCATTTAAATAGCAAGAAGTGCAAAGATCAATCCTTTAGCTCTTTCGAAACTGAACCTATTGTCGAGTTCTAAGGGTCTAGTCATAACTGAAACCCAACCAAAGACAGACAACAAAAGTCTAGGAGTATTGTCTGGCCAAGGCACTGAGGCTTCAGGCTTAGAATAGTCCTTTTAATATTAAGCAACTCATAAGTTTGAGTGGCTCTGTTATACCTTAACATTGCCCAACTGCTCAAAGGGAACGGGTTTGTGTGATGACACCATCAATTAATCAGTAAAAGCTTTGTATTCTGTTTGAAATATCCAGACACTAGGGAATTAGAGATATTATGATATGCTGCCTCTACCAAACAATCATCTGTGCTGGGAAGGAAATTGCATGCCTATCTAACAATCTCAAATCAAATTCATTGCAATGAAAGAAAGCAGTAGCCAAGGAGTGGCGAAAGGAAGAAATGGGAAAAGAAAGGTCTGGGGAGGCAGAGGCTTGGAAGAGTGTTTAGGAACACATTGTTTTAGGACAGCAACCAGTATCCCAATGCTACTGTTTTGTTTTAGATGAGCATTGAATCACTACCTCCTGGTTAAACGAACCCATTAAGGCCTCCAGTGCCTATTGCGACCGATTATAATGCTGCTGTGCCGACACATAAAACTGCTTTGTTAACACAGGCATTGTCTACACAACTAGCCTACCACTACACTGTCTCTCTACATACCTCATAAAGAAACAATAAGCACCATAATGTGTATATATATCATGAGCAAAACCTCCAAGCAAAGGTTAAAGCCTCTCCCCATGAATGTCCTACGGTACTTTACCTGCACTGTGCAGTATAATGGTAAAGGTGTACAATAATTAGTTTGAGCCGACCGTTACACGCGAGTAAAGAAACAGGAGGCTCAAACTAATCAGAGTTCATCTTTACATTTATGTCAAGGTGTTTGAGTGGGAAATCAATCGATATTTGATCAATATCATTCAAAATCGATAAGAATTGACCTACCACCAATGCAAAATGCTGACCGCCGCCATCTTGGATGTTTACATTTCAAAAAGGGTGTGCATGCGCGGTGGGCGTATGACGTCATCGTGCGGATTTGGCGCTGGTTATTTAACGCAGGGGTGCAATACCAGGGCTTAGTGCGTTATCTATGGGGCATCGATATTCACCTTGACATATTTGCATTGTTTTAGTCAGTATATGGAGTACAGAATACCCCAATAGCACTGAACATATCAAGCTCAGAACTTACAGGAGAGTAATACGCTCTAATTGACCAAATAGGTGAAAATGGCCATGGGAATCAAGCATGACAGCCTAATGGCACTCAAAAATCCAAAATTCAAAGATCCTTCTAGTGAGATTTGTTTTTAAAATCCCCTTACTCCTGTAACAAAAAATCCGTTCCAGCAACAAAACACCTTTTGTCAGGTGATAATTGAAAAGTAGACAAAAACTCATTTTGTCACCCACCTTTGGCAAAAATATCTAACATGTTTGTCGCCATGTGGACACGCGGCTTTAGTATAGAGACATCCTAGTAGTACTTATGTGAAATAGGGATGACTTTGTACAGATGGCAATTACTGGAAATAGATGACCTAGTAGTATATGAAATAGGGATGTTCGAATGGGTTTTACTGGATAAAGATGCCCTAGTAGTACATGAAAAAGGGAAGTGCAGATGGGTCTTACTGGGAAGAGATGCCCTAGTCATATATGGAATAGGGATATGCAGATGGCTATTATACTGGGTAGAGACCTACCGGTAGTAGTATATCAAATGAAGATGTGTGGATGGTTAAAAAACCTAGCAGCATATGAAATGGAATGTGGCGATAGAAGTTGCTGGGTAGAGACATATAAGTGTAAATAGCAAAACTTGATTAGAGGTCAATAACATGTAAACTATTATATTCCATAGTTTAGAAATTATCTAACAATTAGTACAGGCCAACCACTAGGTAAATTCAACCAACATCCTCTAGGCATTCTAAATTGGTTGCCTCACAGTTGGAAGAGATGATCCAGAATCGATAGACTGTCAGTTCTGTTACTGACCAAGGCAGTGCTTGATCTTTACTCTTTGGAAATCTATTTTAACAAAGAGATTTTGTACTTTACTTGACAAATAGGACATTGAACCCCAGTACCTTTACATATAGCTCTGCAGGTCTCTATAATGAACCACTATACATAACTAATGAATAGAACAGTAAATATAGTTTGCCCCTAACCCAGTGTGGTCGATGAGACGACGAACATAGGTGGTGACACATAATGGCGAACCTGGTATGATGCTGAACGGGAGTTCAAGCAATGTCAGGAGTAGTCCCCATGAATGGAAAGACATATCCTGGAGACATAAAGCTTGAAAGGAACTTGTTACATGTGCCTTGCGTAAAAGGCCTCGAAAGGCCGTAATGGCAGCAGTGCACCAACATAGTTGAAAAGATACCGAAATGTCCAGATGTTTGTAGAATTGGAGCAGATGTGTAGGCTCCAAAGGCATAGCCTGTACGGGCAAATTACCCAGCTTATGCTTGGCACCTAATATAGTTAGTTTGACCATGAAGTTGGTTGCATTGACTGGAGTGTATCCATGCAGGTGCTGCAGATACAACAGGGCACTTACATATTGTTCAATGCTTGAGTATTTAAGCCTCTGGGCTAAGTAAGCCACATATAAACATACACCCTCCTGGGTAAACGGAAGTGGCTGAATGTCAAATAAGGCACAAAACTTATGATAGTCTTTCCATCTCGACTTGTATGATTTGGCCTTGCCATTGAAAACTCCTGCAAAGGCTATCCACCACCTCAAGTCTGCCTGGAACTGATCATTGAGCCTCACTTGATGATGTGCCTCCTTGACGCTATTGGTTAAGTTAATCACCCTGCGACTGAAGGTCCGGCCACCCCGAACCACTGTGGAACAATGGCCAAGGATGCCTGCCATCTGCTGGAATTCGCGTTTAGTGGCTGTTTGCTTTGAAGCAAAGTCAAACAAGGGCTGGTAAAACATAAGCAACTTTTCACACGGTACGCTAATTTCCATTGACTGGCTGTCAATCATGACACCGAGACAGACTGCTCGCTGAAATGGACAAGTGACTTTGGGCCACTTTATATGGAAACCCATACTTCTTACCACCGAGACGAGGACACTTTGAGCATAGGCACATTGATCATTAGTGGGTCCCATAACTGTCAGGTCATCGATATAGTTAGAAACCTGGTAGAATCCTCGGCGATGCATACACCTGACAATGTAATCTCCCACTTGTGTAAATAGATATGGCACACATTTGAGACCAAAGGAAAGCACTATGTCTTCAAATATTTGCTCACCCTCTCCCAAGTTCCATCTAAAGCATTGGTAAGAAGAATTCGCTTTATCAATGTTCACACTCCTGTAGGCTTGGGACAAGTCAATAGAACAAATGTAGTTGTAGGGATTAAGGATTTCCATTAGGTAATCTACACCTTTATATGTGAGAGTCTGAGTGTGGGTCTGAGTGTGCCATCTTTTTTATTGATTGCACCCAGACCATGAATGCACCTAGGTAAGTCAATAGCTAAGATGATCTTGTCCTCCTTTAACTCTCTGACAATTGTGTCACTCATTTCTACTCTGAATTGATCATCAAGAATACTAAAGTAGTTACTACAATCATAGGAGTCTATGCAGGTGTTGTCTACTATAGTAAACCCATTGTATACACCAGCTAGTACAAAATCATCTTGAACACACATACTACCCTTATATCTGTAGAATTCGGCAGCTAACCTGCAAGGGCTAAGCTGAGCTCGGACGGGTCCAATCATGTGCTCACAGGCACAAATACTCAGGACACAGTCCCTGTAGATTACGTTGGTTGACTCTAGGTATGTTTACAATGCACACAGGTGTGTTACCACACACTGGAACAGTATCTACCGCATCAATGACAACAACATTGCTAACACAAGTATCAGGATCATGTACACTGCTAGCGTAGTAGCCGTCACTGGCGGGTGACACACTGTCACCCACAGGTGACAAACCAACATTGACATCATCACTACAGTAGTCATTTTGTGTAGCAGCATATTCATGGCTGTCACCCCCCGGCGACAGCCCCGAATCCATAACCTTGACATTACACATTGAACCTTTAGCATAGGCAGTAGGGGCACATACATCATCATTGTGTACAGATGTGGCACAACTATCAACCTTGGAGACAGATGGGTCACAATCATTGACACCAAGAACCATTGGGGTTTGTACAATGACACCCATAGTGCATACAATGTCATTGACACTGGGAACATGTTCAACGACACCAGGAACATGCTCACTGACACTGGGAACACATTCCGGGACACCAGGAAAACACTCACACTCAAAAACAGTTGGTGGAGGGTTAAAGGTGTCAACAACACAACCTTCTCGGCCTGGTTTTCCCCTTTCTAAGCCAATTTGAGCGGCGACAAGGCCCTTCCTCCCTAAATCAGGGCCAATTTGACCGATTTAGGGGTCGACAGACACTGGAACCTCACCGTTCACCTGTAATTGAGAGAGATTACGTTCTACCTTAGCGTTTACGAGTCCTTTCTTAAACACACTTAATCCTAAGGGATTTGATACTTATTTGCAATAATATGTCAATTTGAATCGTCATTTTTGTCCACCACATCCGAGCACCGTTCTTCTTCGTATATGCAAATGAGGTCAGAGGCACCGCAGGGTGCGCAAGGCGAAATATTGCCCAGAGACTCACCGGCGTCGTTCGTGCGAGGGGCACTGATGGGGGATCCGAGTCACGCCCATGATTTTGCCACCGCCGTCCTTTTGACGTTGATGCAGGCTTTCATCTTGTGAGAGGGATCCCAGCAGTGATAACAGACATGTTTCTGCTGGCAGTCATCTCCTGATTTGCACTTGAAGTTGTTTTACTTCCATCAGGGCATGGTGGGATCAGGTTCAAATCTGGATTTATTCCTCTTCTTTTTAGAACCCCCACCTTGGGCCCCTCCATGAGTGGAGGAGGTACTGGTAGTAGTAGGCTTGGGCACAAGGTGCGAGTTAATCATCTCTTCATCTCCATAGACTAATGCCTAGGCATCGTAGTGGTTTGCCCTTTCCCTGACTCCATAGTCATAACAACGAAGCTGATCTAATGTGTACAGACCCATGGCCTTCCTGTCCCACAAAAATTGAATGTGGAGCTGTATGTTGCCACAATAGGGGGTCCATGGATCCTTCATTAGATGAACTGACTGGAGTCTAGAGAGGGCACCTACCAGTTGAGCAAACGATGTGGCTTTTTTCACTCCTTTAGGGAGATGTCTGCGAAGGTCGAAGGGCTTCTTCTTCTTTTTCTTCTATTTACGTCTGGCCTCCTCCTCGCTGTCAGAGCTGTCCTCCCCCTCCTCCTCATCATCAGAGAGAGGGAGAGGCCCTGAAGGGGGCCTAGTACAACCAAACAGAGGTGGTAGTACAGATACACCAGCACCTCCAGCCTTAGGTGTACTAGTACAAGGAGGGTCTGTGCTTACTATGTCCTGTATCTTGGAGACTCCTCCTCACAGGTCAGTCACAGTGTCCTGAATGGCTGTAAACTCATTGGCCAGGCCTGGAAGCTGTTGTTGTTGGGTCTCCCGGCAGCCCTGGAGAGCCTGAAAGTCAGACTCCTCCTCCTCTGAACCTGAGTCAGTATCACCCTGGCCAGGTGGGGTGGTGACTTTCTGTAGGAGTGCCTGCTGGTTCATAGACAGGTTAGATGGGTCAAAGTTACACTTCTTGGCTGTGGGGGGCACATGCTTGTACCCACATGTTCTGCAGTTCCTGGGGGTGCCTTTTGGTGGCATGGTAATCCAATTTCCAGGCAGAATTCCCAGAAAATCCCAGAACAAATTGGGCACCATCCAAACAATATGGTGGCCTCTTGTCTGTGTGGTTTGGCTACCTGGGACAGTTGACATAGATGAGACTATACAGAACTGCCCCCTATGTGAGTCCTAGGTAGCACACACATATAAAGTAGCAGAACCGCTACACATATACTGTTATAATAACTTGTACCAAGATAATTATAACACCTGTAAATATGTATCTATGAATCATTTCTTTGTGGTGATTACTGGTTTAATCTCAATTTCCATTAACCTAAAAGCATGTTTTTCATCAGCCTAATGGAGATTATAATGCATGGTCAAGAGATGGCCAGTACCCATGAGTAGCTCTCTACACTGCTGAAGGGTCCACAAATGTAGGGTTAATGCGTCGGGCTTCCAGAGTCCCTCACTGTGTGTATGTATTGCTGTGCCTGTAAATAAAAGGCAAGCCAAGCAGAGTACTCATATTTTGTAAAATAACAACAGAGGGAAAGGGCTGTAATGTTATCAGAGAAGAATGACTGACATGTTTGTAAAAAATTGATTCTGTGGTGGGAGGTAGTTAGTTGGCTTCTTTGGCTAGGCCTGCTTCCCTGCCTCTCCACTCACTAGCTACAGTTTGTTTAAGGATGTCATATGCCAAATGCAATATCAGGATGCCCGCCTCTGTCAGCCCAAACTCCCCCATCTCTATTGGCAGCCTGTGACAACTAGGCGGGCAGGGAAAGTCAAACAGGATCCAAGTTGCCTTAGTAAATACCCCTTTATCTAAAATGCCCACCACCTGCCCCAGGAGACAAGTGAGGTCCCTACCTATACCATTTGCATGCCTCTATATGGCAGGTATCTGAGCAGGTATACTGCAGAAGATAGAGTGTAAACATATCTGTGTTTCATTGGCAAAAGGCCTAATGGAAGTCCTGATGTTCACCTTGCTAGGTCTGTGTCTGCTTTAGATTGGTATGTTTACCTTGCTGGTCTCTCTTTTACATTTGTCTCTCCCTCTAGCTCTTTCTTTCTCTCTTTGAATTATAACTTTGACACACAAATAAGAAGCTCACAGTGAAAACACATCTCAGCACATGTATGCAGTAAGGTGACACAGTCATAAATTAGTTGATCACATACTATGCCACACATATTAAGATTTATCAATGTGTACCTTTACTTGAATGCCAAGGGCTACAGGAACAGGTTCCAGTACAGGTAATGTGGTTAAGAATAATAGTGAACAAGTAATCAATGCATAATTCATGATGTGTGTGTGTTAGCAAAGGATAATTACATCAGGGCACCGCCCAAGTGTAATAATCCTCTTCTAACACACACAAGTCATGAATTATCCATTGAATATTTTATTACATGATATCAATAGATAATCAATAGAATATCAATAAATTCAAGTTGAAAACAAAAATTGTTCCCCTTCCCCAGGACTCGAAGCCTGCCATAGTGTGTGTACACACGGTGAAAAAAAACTCGTCCCGCCTACCTGTAGAAGCTGAGCGCAATGCGCTAACCACTAGACCACCGGGTCTCACACCTCGGCGCCCGGCTTGGCTTGGTTTGAAGGCGTCCAGCAGTCGTCTATAATTACAATGCTATTCTAACCTTGCTCATGTGAGAGTTGTTGTGGGGGGTCACAACCATATCAAGGTGCTGGACGCATTCACACTACACTACTGCTGGGTGGCTTTATATCATAGAGACCTGGTACTAGCTAACCACTTCTTGTCAGTCCCTGTGGCGCAATGCATAGGGAGTTGGATTTGGGATCAGGAGACTGCAGGTTCAACCCCTACACTGGCAATGAAAATTTCGTAGGTTTTAACATGTAACATATGACATGTAAGGACATGTAAGGACATGTAAGGAGGCATGTTATTAAGCTAATAGATCATGGATATCGGGGCCCTAGGGCTGTACATTCTGTATATACCCTCGCCGCTGCGCGGCTTGGGTATATACAGAATGTACAGCCCGTGGGCCCCGATATCCATGATCTATTGCGGTTATGCCACCATTTCCTCCATTTTGTATTAATTTCCTACCTGATATCCACAGAATATAGCCACGAGAAGACATTTTGTAAGTGCAAGTGATACAGACCGGGCTCTGCTCTGTGCGAAGCCATTGTTTTTGTTCCTTGACCTATATCTACATCTGGGCCACTGACACACTTATGCCGGACAAGGAGGTGGGTGGAAATGGCCGGACCGCGACTCGCATACAATGGAAAAATCATTTGATTCTTCTTTATATTGAACAAAATGGAGAAAATTACCATGTATTCCTCATCTATGGATCGAATACTTCTTGGGATTTTAATATTATAACATGACAAGCTTGGAATAAGGACGAAAACTGAGTGCAAACATAGGACTAGGACTGAAGGTTAGAACTTATTTACTTTCGCATTGGATTTCATCACCGTAAGTGTGGCCCTATGGCTAAGGCCTCTGCCTAACTCCACTGCGGCCGGGGTTCAATTCTCCTACGAGTTTGGACGATTTTTCACAATGGAAAAATGGCTAGATTTACTTTGTATAGCTGCCATAATTTCCCAAAAATTTTCTAAGTCCAACTTGACCCCAAAAAAGTATATACCAAAAATTTCAAAAATGCACATGGGTGGTATATGCTGTATAATGCACGGCTGATATGCACATATCAGCACAGGAAGTGCCAGAATCGTGTTATAACCATGGATAACATGCCTCCGTACATGGATAACCGCACGCCATACAAAAGTCATGATGCATGCATCATGGTGTGCAATATCGACAGGTATGTGCATGGGCATAGCCAGAAAAAGCACCCGAAATCACAGAAGTTGTGTAATAATCCTTAATAACCCTATTAACACCTCAGGTGCCTGGTCTCAGCTGAGTGGGGTGTATTCTATAAACAACCTGTAATTACACACAGATATAATTAACCCATATGCAATCTATGGCTGTAGTAGGTACTGACATACCTTTTTACCCATTTGCCAAGTCAATTATCATTTGTTTATATTTATTATCTTTGTTATATCTATCCCCCCTTCATGTATGTGTAGAACAACCCCTACACATCCAAACTTCTAGTCTAAAAGTTGTATACTGCTAGACTGGGTTACCCCCATCTAACCTATGATGTTACACGTACAAGTAGCCGTACACATTTGGATCTTAACCTCCCTGATGCATTGGATGTCTTTCACACCATGAACTACTGAATAATTTCCAAACACACTGCCGCTGGAGAGTGTCATATGAGAATGATCGATAAGTAGAATGATCATAGAATGATTAGGTCTAATTGTACCTGAGAAATAGGACCGTAATGCACCCTGAAATGAGCTAATGATGTATAGATAGATCTGGGTCAGGTCGTCAGAAAGTGTAAGATTTTGCCCTTGAAGGCCCTTAAAAATTAAAACAAAAAAATACCAACTTAGGACATACAGTTCCATTTTTATTGTTTGTTTTGTGTCATGTAACGTCCGATACCAAAATGATGAAATATGGAGGTAAATAAAGTTGCTGTCAGTAATAGAGAATGTCCCATTATGCATAGCAAACACATGCAATAGCAAGGCCAATATGTCTATTATTGACTTCAATTACGAAATGGAACAAAATTTGCATGCACAGTAGACTGCCTCTTACATGATGATAAAAGTACCGGACGTTACATAACGTCCGGTACTTTTATCAGAATTATTTCACATAAGCTGCTCTCACATGGAGACAAATGCTGATAGACACACAGTTTTTTCACCAAAGTAGGGAATAATAGGTCCCTTTATATAGGTAATAAGAAAAATGTTGAAGCTTTATTTTTTCCATGTAATATAACTGATTTAGATTTAGGTACTGGACGTTACAAATTACAGATTTCCATTTTCAAAGACACATAATGAAAAATTCTCATTCAGTAACATGTCCAACCCTCATGGAAATGATACCTATAATCATATACAATATAAAAAATAACTTTGGGATACTCCAGATGTTCTTTCTTCAATACAGGACACTTGTAAAAAATACAAAAAGGCAAAAAAAGAACAAATTTGGCCATTTTTTTCACTTTGGCAGGCTACAATTCTGAGAGTTTTTGATGCATGACCACAAATTAACATTTTTCTGATAGCCCTAAGTGTCCTCTATCAAATGAGTCTATGTAAGACAAGATTGGTTAACAAATTCCTTCTCCAGAGCTATAAGAGTCCAAAATAACCCCAAAAACACTAAATCTACTGCTTTCTGGCGACCTGACCCATCTGTCTTTGTTCGCAGATCGTGTCACCTGAGTCTAGAATTTAGTGTGACATGAACATAGTATTTCAGGTAACACTGTGGGTCACCTTTCTGTTAACTTATGTTGGTTGATCAATAGATTAGATTTAGGCTGTATTTGCACTATATGGGCGAACTTTGGACCCCGCCCCCCCCCCGTAGGACGGGGTGTTAGGGGTGTCCAAAAGATTTTCTTTTGTTATTTGCCGAGTTTTGGGGTCCAACTGCATAGTTTGAGCCTGTCCCCGAAACCGAACGGCAAAATTTGCCATTTAACACCCCT
Source organism: Acholoe squamosa (assembly GCA_949317995.1). Taxonomy (NCBI): domain Eukaryota; kingdom Metazoa; phylum Annelida; class Polychaeta; order Phyllodocida; family Polynoidae; genus Acholoe; species Acholoe squamosa. Next base: position 16,610,837 of record OX439044.1, read on the forward strand.
TACTTATAGTACCCAATTCTTTGATACCTCAACCAATCTAAGTTTTGTTTTCCTGCAAAGTAACATAAGCAGGTTGTCTAACATGTGCAAGGCTTTGATATTCCCATCTAAGCAGAAGGTTGTGGAAGGATTCTTTAAAAAATATCAAAGAGTTATAAAGCTTTTACACTGAGCCCATCATCCTAGCAAGGATTTACACAGTGTGTTCTCGCATACCTTCTCTTTCTGTGAAAACCCTAAACCCTTTCAATTCGTAGAAGGAAGACAAAGGCACCCTTCATATTCTACTGAGATTACATGTAACTTGCTAATTACCCATACTGTGCAACTTTAAAGTTTAACGATTAATTCTGAGATGTTTCAGATTGATAATTCATGTATGTGGATAGTGGATGATAATATTCACATGGAGTATGTAAATTTCTCTTTCTTATTATAAATATAATGCCTTCAGTTGGGCTGACAATAGGTATGATACCAATCATGTCAGAGTACTATTACTTCATTATAATGATGTCTACTCGTGTGGCTAAATATATATGTATTAATAGATTAATTGTAATGGAAAATGGCAGACATCTAATCTAGGGATACATGTGAGTCATTCCACAATTAACAATCTGAGAAAGTGGGCCTTTTAAGCAAAGCTTGTATTTGTATGTACATTAGACATTATTGGATGTGGACTACAAGGTAAAGGAAATTCACAGTCAGTAGTTACTTCAGGAGATTATAAAGAATTACTTGTCTGAGTTAGTCTGTTGTTTTAGCTGTTTAGCAGTGCAAGACTAACATTATAAGAAAATGATCTTTTAAGCTCAACTTGTAAACGGAATTCGCCTAGGGCCTCAAGCTCACTCAGTGAGGGGAGGGGAGGCCTGCATTGTCTACTCCTTAGGAAAGAAGTGTCCCTTTAATATATGACCAGATTAAATGTTCTGATGGAGAGAGAACCTGCTATGGACTGATTGAGCTCAGAATAATTCTAAGTGGATCTTCATACCTTGGCCAAATCGAAGTAAACAGGCTTCAGTCAAGGACAAAAGTGATTGTGAGAGTGAAGAACTTAGTCTCAGAGATAAAACAAGGGGCATTTGTTAAATTGAAAAGTAAAGTTAAATGCATGTGGTATTTTGTATCTTGTATACACTGCATGAACCAGATTTAAGCATGGTAAAGTTGCTTAAAGTCCATTAAATCTGCACTTCAAGTTGGTTAAAAGTGCTTATTTAGGCGTTTCCTGCTTAATGTTGATAACGGGTGTAGCAGACCCATAACATGACTTTAGGCCATACATGTAGATAAGACTATAGAATGTTCCTACCCCACCCAGTGAACACAAAACTTAATATAAGGTAGCAAATTTGTAGATATCAAACGTTATAACAACATAAACAGAAAAAAGCTATTTTGGGTAATTTTTTAGGGGGAAACATAACCGAAATGTGTAACTATACCTTTATCTTATTTGTTTCATATGTGGACATGGGTTTGATGCTACCTCCAAATCCAAAGGTAACAAACTTTTGTGGGTTCAAAACCTCGTGTTAGGAGTTTAGAAATTTTCCCATTAGAGAAGGTATACATGTTCAAACCCAATATGAATTTATCTGTATAAGGTAATGTATAGATCTAGAGGTTTCTCTTGATATTTCCTTGCACATGAAATCATGTTAAATTGTTTTATACGTTCTGGAATGTATTCAGGACACGGCAATTTTATATAAATCTACATAGAACATCTATGTAGTTTCTACTCAGAGACTATGTCCATAACACATTTATGAAACTTGTCTGTGTTTACTGGGTAATGTGCTAATAATCATACCCGCTTGCCATTAACATGTATTGACCTTATCAGAAGTCACTTCTGCTTAAGCCATTGATAGTTGGTAGAGATTGAACTCCTGGCATAATCCGACCTCCCTTTGAGGAAGCACACCTTCCCTTACTTATCAAACATGGGTTCTAGCTGATTTCCTATTCATGAATCCATGTGGATGCAATACCCGAAGCCCTTGACACACTGCTCACCAGGGACCTTTGTGCTTGCAATTGTGATGACACATAACCTTTAGTTGTATGAATGTGTCATTTCTCTATTCTCAGCAATTTCTTTATGTATGTGTGTACATCAAGTATTCATGTGCATCAGCCAGGCCAATAGCCATGCCATCAATGTTACATCTTGCAACAATGATATTATCTTCTGTAAAATAAGTGTGATATAGAAAATCCAACTGGATCTCTGCTTACGTGAACATTTCATTACAACCACTCAGATTGAACTAATGCCATTATTGGATGGAGATTCATAATGATTGAATCTTAATGTAATTGACATTTATGAGGGAAAGAGAGACAGTGTAGTTTGTAAAATTACATGCAGATCATTGCAGGGGAAATCTTATTCCCAGTTCTTAGGTTTGTTGGGGAAAAGTGATGTCTCCTGTAGCATTTGATCAATTGATGAATTAACGCCAATGGTTGTGCATGTTAATCCAGCAGAGATATAAGTGTGGGAAATGACCTTTTGAATGCTAGGGGCACTGTTGTGGCATCCTTCTTTAGGGACAGTTAAGTGACAACTTCCAGCTTATTCAAAAGCTATCTACCATAAATTGGTGATGCACTAATGTACCTCAGAGCCTCTGCAGTTTGGCCCGAATCATATTATGTAAAAGCAGTCAAAAGATAATGGAAAAAATTGTTCATCAGTGGAAATTCCCCTCTTAAGCTGTTAGTGGCTCCATCATACTTTCATATTGTCCAACTGCTGAAAGGGGCTGAGCTGGTTTTGAATGATGACAACCTAAAAAGCCTTAAGTGAAAATGAAGAACAATTAGTTAGTAAAAGCTTTGTATTCCTTTTGAAATAACCAGGCAATAGGAAAGTACAGATATGATATGCTGCCTCTACCAGACAACCATCTGTGCTGGGAGAGGCTGCTTTGCTGTATGTAAAGCTTTCTAGCTGCATGCCAAATACAATATCGTGTCTCCCTACTTGTGATATGGATACATCAAATCCTGGTTGAGGGCCTTGACAGGCTGATATCTGTCCATGCCTGTGGGAGCAGTGAGTGGAAAATATAAGCGGTCCATCTTGCCTTCGCAAATATCTCTTTCACCTGGCATTATCCACTCAGATCTCCGAATTCCTATTCTACCAGTTGCCACTGACCCAACCTCTCTTTGCCCTCACGAAAGCATTTTAAGGCACAGCAGAGAAAATGTCACAGGTTTTCCATGTTTAGATGCAATAGCAAAATGGATTTTATGTCTTGGTCACCCATTCAACAGTAAACTACTGACTACAAGAGGTAAAGTACCTTGGATGAGGCTATGAAAATATATACTTAAGTAATAAGATGCAGCTACTGATTTCACTGAAGGAGGTTCCTATTTTAAGCCTACTCATAGGCCCTGGCGAACTCTTCTGGTTGACTGCCAGGAGTTGCGTGACGGGAGCAACAGATCTCAGTATCTATTTTTCTTTTTTCAAAAATAGTTTTATTAACAACATCCCATCAAATACAACACAGTTCCTACAGAGTTGTCCATATTGTAAATGTATAATGATACAGACTCAGGGGCCACTGGTGGCAAATATGGGACAAAATGCAGAAGTTCCTGAAATCAACCCCAGGAAACACACATACCCATTTATGGTCTCATAAGGTCAGGAAACCATAAACATTGAAAGTTCTATAAGTTGGGTCAAGGAGGGTCAGAACTTTCTGAAATGGGGTCTGCCATTTCTGTATCTTTACGCATTTAGCTCCCAGGGCCTTGGGAAAATGAGGCTCTTTTTGTATCCTCTAGGATACCTACACTGGGTGGAGCAGGTAAATAGCATAGACTCTATGAAGGACTGTGACACCCCTTCTTTGGTTGGCTCTCACATTTTAACTATAAATTGAAATGCGTAGCCTTTTTTACAATCTTCCGTGTAGGTTGCGGAACTTTCTTTTATTTTTACAGGTACTATGTTTTTAAAGTTCTCTATTATTTCTCCTGCAGCTGCATTATGAAGATATTAATATGTTGATAGTCTGGCATATCAAAATGAAGTTTGAAATGTTAACTGATCAAATATTCTGACATTTTCTATGTATTTTAACAGGAGTGTAAGCTGTGTACAAGTAGAACACAAGACAGGACTGTGATATAAAGAATGATGGTTCTTTATTATTGACAAGAACAAGGAATGATACACCATCAGATATAATGTTCATCAATTGTCTCTCCTCCTCAAAGGTCATTCCTATAGCCTAGTTTATACCATGATTTCTGGGTTACACAGTGCTTTTTGGTGGCTATTCCCATCCACATATCTGTCGATATTGCACACCCTGTAGGCTGTAACGTCAATTTTGTAAGGCGTGCTGTTATCCATGTAAGGCATGCTGTTATCCATGTAAGCAACTCAATAAAGAATGTATATAAAAAGGTTGAAATCAAAGTAGGTGGATGATGTCGGGTACAAGTTACAAGCTGAAGTGAATTCACCTAAACTTTACCAAAGGTTAGCCAGTCCCATGTCTAGACCACTTATCTGGGTTGTGCTATACATTGAGCAGAGCTAACTGGAGATGTGTACACACTTCAGTCGTCAAAATTCTTTGACTACAATTTCAAAGGCTCCCAGCTTCATTTTAGTAAGTTAATCAGCCCTACCCTACCACTGTTGTACAAAGTTCTATCGGAATGCACTGATATGCCTATTTCACTGATTTAAAAAGCCTACAGAGGTCTTAAAAAAGAGTGTTCCACTCGCTGACCTTTATACACTTTCCAGGATCACATTCTCTGACCTCCTTGATGTATCTGTATTAAATAATCTTTGGGTTATAGGATATGTCCTTGATACTGTATGCGTGCAAAAACTTGATGTATTGTATGTATAAGGATTTTCATTTCTGCAGTGTGAAATTTAAAATGAGTTTATCCCAATTATGTGCTCAGCAAGGCCATTTGTTCTAAAATTCACAAGAAAAAGAGGTTTAAATGAAAACCTATACTATTACTTCATTGATGGCCTGTTTTTATGTGCTGCTGTTATTGCATCAACTATAATACTTTAAGATTCATTGAGAATACCAGCTTAACCTTCTATGCACTTCTGGTATTGTTTGACCCAATTATTTGTGCTCCATTAATTAACAGTTCACGTCCTGATCTGATTTCGGTCTTATTGAATAAATTCTCAGTGAGATTCCTGACCTGTATAGATGGCATAAATAATATCCAATAACCTTTGTACTCCAGTCAGTCAGTATTGCTGCATGAAAATTATACCAAGCCACGTGTAAAATCAAGATTTGTATTCTCATTGGGGATGGATAACAGGTATGGCCTATTTTCTACCCACACCTCAACACCAATGGCATGTGGCTTAAACTATACATAGTGTAAGAACCTGACTGTATGGAAGGCCAAAAGGTCAGGTATATAGCTATTTTGAGACATTATAAAACAAGGAATAATGTTGCTGCAAGAAATAAGCCCAACAATATCCACATGCCCTTTTAAAGCTGTCCTTTTTCCTGTTAGGTGTCTGTGGTTGTAATTTGATGGTATGGGTTTTGAAGACCTTACAAGTGTATACTATTTTTGAGATCTACACATCATTTCCTATGAAACAATACATAGACCACGGATAGAATGCAGTAATTACATATCACCATGATACCAGAATGGTATTCCAATGCACAAGAGCCTTGTCTTTGATCTGTCTATCGGCAATGGAACTATCTGCAATTCCACATACCTCCCTTAGTTAGATTACTGATATATGAGTTGAAGGTATGTCTTCTTCTAGTGACAGGTAAGCTGAAGCTAGATCTTCCAGAGACAACACAAGACGTCCATGTAGGCTGTGATTTCTGTCACTGTGGTGCTATAGGCTTAAAAAAATGAATGACTGTTGCATCTGATTTAGATCTAGTTTAGCCATATCATGAAGTAATGAATACGAGTAGAGAGGAAGAACAAGCATGGAAGGGAATTTACATAAACCACAGATATGTCACCAACAAGAGTGCTGGTGAGAATGATGATGAAATGGTTGGCATATAAAGATATATCGATATCCTGCTCGCATGTTATACCAAATATAAAAACCGGCCAATTTTACGTAATGTTTTCCTTACAATGCAAACAAAAACAAAACTATACATTTCCCATCGCAGCATTAAAATGAAGCAGTGAGAATGCCATTCCAACAATACCCAATCACCCAATGCATGATACATGAAGAAATAAATCATACAGCTGACATGCGAGCACCTTCAAGATATTGATTTCCTCACTTTTTCATCGGCATAATAATGTGCTTTATAAAGTATCGCTAATATTATTTCTCTGTTGTTCAAACATGTTCTTGGTTAGAAAACCCTTGAAACATCCCAGGCAGCTGAATTGGTTCTCTTGGTGTGTACCTGAAGCCCGCTGTCTTTTTCCCAATTATACAACCCTACTTTTATACAAACCCACCAGTATTGGCGGGAAATTGCATGCCTGTCTAGTAATCTCAAATTGAATTTAGTGCAATGAAAAAAAGCAGCAGCCAAGGAATGGCGAAGGAAGAAATGGAAAAAGAAATGTCTGGGGAGGCAGAGGTATGGAAAAGTATCTAGGAACACATTGTTTGAGGACAGCAATCAGTATCCTAGCTCTACTGTTTTTGTTTTAGAAGAGCATTTAATCATGACCTCGTGGTGAAACGAACCCATTAAGGGCTCCAGCGCCTATCATTGCCCATTATAATGCTGCTATGCCGACACATATAACTGCTATATTAAAAGAGGCATTGTCTACACAACTAGCCTACTACTACACTGTCTCTCTACCTACCTTGTCAAGAAACAATAAGCACCATAGTATGTATTAAATCACAAGGGAAACCTCCATGCAAAGGTTAAAGCCCTCCCCCTGAATCTACCATGTCTGGTAGAATATGAAATAGGGATGTGCAGATGGCAATAACTGGCAATAGATTGCCTAATAGTATATGAAATGTGCAGTTAGCAATTATTGGGAAGGGGGACCTAGTTGTATTATGAAATAGGGATGTGTAGATGACAATACTGGGAAAGGGAGAACCTAGTATTACATGAAATAATAATGTAAAGAAAGGAATTACTGGAAATAGATGCCCTAGTAGTATATGAAATAGGGAGTATATGAAATAGGGAGGTGCAGATGGGTTTACTGGGTAGAGATGCCCTAATACTATTATGGAATAGGGGTGTGCAGATGGCTATCACTGGGTAGAGAGATTAAATGAAGATATGGGGAAGGTTAAGAGACTTAGCAACACATGGAATGGGGATGTGGCGATAGAAGTTGCAGGGGAAAGACATGTATGAAATGGGGTCATGTAGATAGCAAAATTATTACAGGTCAAGCAGTATCATGATGTGCATCTATATCTAACACATTGTTCAGTATTTGTGATGCCCTGCCCCTTCCAGCTCCCAAACCTCTCTATGCTTCATCTATTCAGATTCAGGCAGGCACTAGTCATATTATCTGTACCTAGAATTGAATTAGCACTATGTCTAGACTGTGATTTCTCACAAACAAGAGGTCAGGATTGGTGTACGGCAACACTCTACGAGAAAAAGATGATTGAATATGCATAAAGGGAATCAGGTTAGCACCATTTCCATTGGGGCAATAGACCTAAGGAGCTTGCTGTAAAGAGGCATGTATTGGGACAGTAGTAGTGAAGGGGGAAGGGGGGAGGAGTATAGGGAACTGTTGGATGGATGGGATAGATGCTAGGGTCACAAGGCCTTTGCATGGTTTGTGTCAGCCAGTAAGTCACTAGGCTATTGTTGCAGGCAGATTGACTAGTTTACTACTAACGGATGAGGTAACTTTGGCTGGCCAACCACTCTGCAAAAGGATATATAGAATAAAGCCATGTCTTACAGATCAGAGAAACTTCATGCATGCTCTAAAATAGATTTGATTTTATAGAGGTTCTGGCCTGAGAGAAGAAGGATTCTCACAGTCTTTCTACCATGTTAATACCTCAAGTTGGTGCTCCTCTTTCAAATAGAAAATAATAGATAATAGGAGATTTGGGAGGCAGAGCAATTAATTATTTACTACTCATTACTGCTCATTAAGTTACCACTGGTATCTCTGTTGCTTCTCTTATTTTTTTAGAATTTGTTAAGATTACACCTCTTTTGCCTGATTTGCATCCATGCAATAATTGAATTTCCACAAAAGAATGACTTACAAAATGGTTTATTTAACATCCTTAAAACTGCAAGGAAATATTGGCAGTCAACATACTGTGTGTGTGCTCCAGGCCTCAATGAAACTCCCAGACATTATTTGCTTGATGAGATTTCAAGAAATTACTTTTAGACAGTGAAGGACTAGTTTTATTAGAAAATGGGCTAATGGGTGGATTAGGGAAAAGGAGGTTGCCTAGGGTCCCTTGTTAAGTGGGTGAAGAAGACTTGCATTCATTATCTCTTCGGAACGAATGTCATTTCAATAAACTGATTAAGTGCAACTTCCTCTGAGATGTTCTAGTGTATGGGTCTCTTTTTTCATTCAGGCTTATTCTAAGTGGATTCTCATGTATCAACCAAATACAGGGTTTATAGTGGAAGAAGGTCCAGTTTAAGAATTCCACACAAGTTGAATATTAACATATAAAACATAAATATAGGGTCACTATAGGTCCTCTAAGCAAGCAGTAGAAAATAACTGACACAGGGTTTTTATGTTGACAATATCAGATGGCAGCAGAGCAGGAGGCATGTCCTGATTGATGTTATTTAACTGAAGAGTCTGTGCCTGGGCTGACAAACTAAATATGACAGTTTTAGATTTATTCCCTATTCTCTTGGAATTTACGTTTTATAAGCAGACATAGGTTGATATCATCTATTTTTATCCATGCAAATTCTTTAATCTCATTTTACATAAGTACTATACACTGTCCGCCCACCACATGGATATTCAGTAGAGTCCTTACTATTCTGAAATACAGTTGCACCTGCTGTAGGTATAAAACATATGACCAGACATGCATTCTACTGTAGCCACAGCAGGGGTGTTTATAGCCCATTTACAATTGCACCTGAAAGTGTATTTACAATTTCTACATATTTTTAGTATCATGAGATTCTGAGGAAGGACCGTTCACTCAGACTAGATACAGTAACTATAGATAGAAAACAATACTGAAAGGATAATGGATGGGAGAGTGGGTGCACCCCCTCATTTTCCAAATCCTTGATCTGCCACTAGAGAGAGACATAACGACAGTGTTTCTTTGATATTCGTTATTGTACAGCTGTTTGCAACCAGATGATGGGCATCATAAAAGGTACTGAGATAACATAATTATATACTATTATATTCCATTGTTTGAAAATTATCAAACAATTAGTACAGGACAACCACCAGGTAAATTCAACCAACATCCTCTAGGTGTTCTAAATCGGTTGCCTCACTGTTCGAAGAGATGATCTAGAATCAATAGACTGTCAGTTCAGTTAGGGCCTAAACCCATTACACAGTTGTAAAGCTGGCGGATTATTTAAGATACACATCAAAATTGGTCGCAGAATTGGCCATTGTAGGGTTTGAGAAGGACAACCATTGTTCCAGATGGTACAAATCAGGTGGAAACACTACTACAAGATGATTTCACAAAAAGAATGGTACGACCTTGAAGATATTGGTAGTAATGATGCACTCCAATGCATTACCTTCAAGGACTTTCTAACATGTTTGATATGTTAAAATCAGGAATGAAAAATGAGAATCGGCAGTGTTGCACAATCGGCCACAGAATCGTTGGCTTTTTCCTAGATTGTACTACCCATAAGCTCAAAGTGATCAATATTGATGTGTAGTATACACTATTTGGCAGATAATGGTACAGATTATTGTAAAATCGGGTAAGGGGTTTTGGCCCTTACCGACCAAGGCAGTGCTTGATCTTTACTGTTTGGACGGGAAGGCTATTTTAACAAGGAGATGTTGTACTTTACTGGACAAATAGGACATTGAACCCCAGTCCCTTTACATACAGCTGTGTGGATCCCTGTGTTGGCTTTCATATGTATCTTTGAATCACTTCTTTATGATTGTTACAACACTGGTTTAGTCTTTATTTTCCTTACTAGCCTAAAAACATGGAATTCGTCAGCCTAATGCAGATAACAATGATTGTATGGAAAAGAGATGAGGGATGAAAATAGATCATAATACTATACCCTCTTCATATTTCTGAGCTGCTCTTCAGTAGGCTACCCATGAGTGGCTCTTTCCGTTGCCCAAAAATGTCCTCTAATGTAGGGTTAATGTGTCAGGCTTCCAGTGCCTTTCACTGTAAGTATGCATTTCTGTATCTCTAAATAGAGGCCAAGCTAGGCAACATACTCGAATTTGGTAAAATTACAACATAGGGAAGGGCTGTCATGTTATCAGAGAAGAAGGACTGACATGTTTGTAACAAAATTGATTCTGTGGTGGGAGGTAGTTGGTTGGTGACTTTGGCTAGACCTGCCTCCCTGCCTCTCCACCCGCTAGTTACAGTTTGTTTAATAATGTCACATGTCAAATGCAATATTGTGGCCCAACATTCCTGATGTGGATACAGCAAACCAGGATGCCTGCCCCTGTCAGCCCCATCAACCCCCTCCTCTCTATAGTCAGCATGTGACAACTAGGCCATACCTATCCTGCTCCATCTGCATCCTTTGTATGGCAGGTATCTGAGTAGGTATATAGCAGAGGATAGAGTGTAAACATGTCTGTGTTTCATTGGCAAAGGGCCTAATGGAAGTCCTAATTTTCACCTTGCTAGGATTGTGTCTGCTTTAGATTGGTATGTTCTCCTCACCAGTCTCTCTATTTTACATTTGTCTCTCACTCTAGCTCTCTCTCTCTCTCTCACTCAGTCTCTCTCTTGCTCTCAATCTCTGGGCGATGATGTCGAACATTATAACTTTGACACAAAAATATGAAGCTCAAACTGAAAACACAACTATCTCAGCGCATGCCGTTAGATGAGCACATGCTATGCCTCGCGTATTGAGACATTATTGGATGTCTTTCACACAATGAACTGCTGACTGTCACTGGAGAGCGTCATATTAGTGATCGATAAGTAGTCTTAGAATGACCGATGGTTGTATAGTAATAGTAGAGCAGCAAGTCTTTCAAAAGAGCCATATTTTAGGAGTTTGTTAGTTTAATAAGTACAAGTTAAATCAAATCAGGAAGTCTGCTCATAATTTATGCACATAATACCAATGTCATTCCAGTTAATCATAGAATGAGATATAACTTTGATTCCCATGTATAAGCTACAGCTCATATGTGAACCAGATGCTTATTGAAATTTAACTCAGGGTGAAGCATATATGTGCAGGAATATATGGTAGAAGTGAAAATATAGCTTTTCGTTTTTTCCTGATTCCATTGACACTTTTTGGATAACTGAAGTAATCTTTACCATCATCTGAAAATAGAAGCATTGATTCTATCCAAGCCAGACCTGTGCAGTCTGGAGTTAACTGAAGGGCAAAAATTATATTCTTTAATTTACGTTTTTATATTGATTAAATTGACATGATTGCGATTTTCACCATATTCTGTCTCATAGAGCATACATTTCAAGATTCTATTAAGTATTTAGAAACCTTCAGGGAAATCAAAAATATCCATACTTCCTTCAGTATGTATTCCCTATGCCTCATATTAGGGTATTACATAAAGGTAGGCTCTTATAGAGGAGCAGCACAGGAGGCCCTCCGGGGTCATTTAATGCGTAAGATAACTGATAGCTATAACTTGGTTTTTTAAATTGTCCAATGTCTCTGGGTATGGAAAAGTGATGTTTGACCAATGAAAGCTCATGCAGTCACTGAGAAATCTGCAATTCTATACAACCATCTCTTGAAATTTTAGCCTCAATTTAAGAGCTAAAATACATAATGATATTTAAGAGTGAGTAAGTAATAGATGTTTAACGCCATTTCGACAGCTAAGGTCATATTCATGGCGAGAACGACATTACACAATTTCAGTGTCAGTGCCCGTGCATATGTGCACTACACAAATCCGAGGGGATAGAAAAGAGGAGACATAGACCCTTTTAAGTGGGCTAGGGAAGCCCTTGATATTTAAGAGCTAAAATAATATTGATCACTAATATTCATCTTACAACAATTCCAATGGTACCTACCCCCCCCCCTAAATTTGACCCAACAATCACATTGCAGCCAACCGTTTGTTGCTAGGACAAGTGGTTACTTAGCAACAGCCAATTTTAGCTAGCAATGGACCCTTTCTGAGACAAGACCTTTCCTAGGAATGACTTACAGAATGGAGATCATGAATACCTTTTCTCATTTTGCTATTGAGAACCTCCATGCAATTGTTAAATATGCAATATTGTACCAGAATACAGTGTGCTGATCAGAGAATGTAGGGAAAAAAAATATAGCAATTATAATGAAAACATGTGACTTTAGCATTCTCCTCTATTGGCAAAATATTCTTTACTGGACAATTGTAGTGTGTCTTATATCCTGAAAATGATGAAATGAGAAAACATCTGAGATTTTACTATACTTATAGGCAGTGATTCCTTAGCAACAAATTTACAAAGCCACTTAAACAGAGTAGCTTGTTTATAGACAAATATGTATTATTGTGAATAGAGTTAACTATCATTGGACTCAATTTATTCAGAACTGAGTAAGTCTTGTTAGAAATATCCCTGGAGTAATCGGAAATGTGTCAGATAGTTGTCTAATACTCAAAGAGTTGGCAGTTGCTTAAACCTTGCTAGCTTTTGCTTAGCAAGTGGCTCACCAACTGACAGCTGCTCTACTCAGATATGAAAACATGATTATGGAATCTGTGGATTTAAAAAGAAAGTAAAGCTGAAGTTGTGTCTTCTCTCTCTCTCAGTGCTGCCAAAGCCTTATTGCTAGACCTGTTTACAACTTAGCAATTAAATATTTGCTAAGTAGCCATACTCTAAATTACATTATTTATAATATTATATAGACTTTGATCAGAATCAAATATAATTGAAGTATATCTGCTTAAGATGTATGATAATTATTCTGTCACATACCTTCTGTAGAAGTTCTACTAAGAAAACTACAACTTAATCTAGCAGCATCAGATAACTGTGATTGCATGGATTTTGCTATTGCTGTCATCATTCTGTCAATGGTGATCCCATTGGCTGCTTTATAAGATCACTTCTGTTTCCGGAACCTTAATGGTAGGACTCAGCATAAGGCAACAAGTACCAGCCATATGATCCAACAAACAGAAGGTGCCTAGCAAACTAACCAAAAGCCCCTACCTGTGACCATTCTCCTTGCTGGAAGGTCATGTTACAAGATATTAGCTAGGACTTTATTTTAGGACATAGATATGTTCTTTAAAAGACATAGGTAAATCTGTCTGTCACCAGTGATCATCATCTAGACAATGGAAAACATCCATATAACAATTAGCATTCTCTCCAGATATGTTCAGGGGTTAGTATCTGGTGCTAGTGAAGTATTGGAACTCCTGTAGCCTACATATTTCAGGGCATTGTCACATGTACATTTATAATATGCTTTAGTATTTGAATATTCATTGTTGGGCTCCACCTTCTCAGTTGGTACTGAGACACTCAGAAGGGTTGGCACGATACATTGATGCAGCATTTGCTGAAGGAGTGACCATAAGGAGTTAATTTCAACACCCCATACACACACCCACAATCATGGGCTGATTTTCTTAATACATTACTAAGTAGCCATTGCCCCATTTCATAAGTCTAACACACTAATACTCTAAGTATTGGCCTAATGTAATTGACTTGAGGCTAAGGCTACAAGGAACAGGGGCATCCTACATTATATAAGACAAGACAAGGGTTGGGTTCATGTAGAAGCCATGCCTTAAACACATGATTTTGTGGTAGTATTAGGTACATAAGGAGTGCCTTCTTGTTACAGTTCCTTTAATTCTAATCCTGGGTCATTAATTTATTCAAATGTTGCTAAATATCACTCAAAAGGATTAATTATTGCATGCTTTTCTACTATAGCTCTAAATCGCTATAAATAAAAGTATGCACTTTTGCAGTGGAGGTCAGATTTTGCCATTTGTTTGTGTTTTTTATTCTTTAAACAAAAATGGACATCTAATAGTACAAACATGGGTTTCATTGTGTTCTATGGAAAATTAGCCATTTAGCTCATGCATCTAATTGTTAGATATCAAATTTAGTTTAAGAAATACAGTTGTTAAAGAAAAAAATCACTCCCGGATATGGCTGCCATTCACATCAGTGTAAATCTTGAATTGGTAACGCCAAAGTATCCGTCACCATCATCCTTTTTTCTATTTTTGCTACGATCACTTGGACAATAAAACTAGTCCTTTTCCTCTCATCCTTTATCCTCAGAATAGTTCAGAAAACGGGCGTTTCTCTGGTGCTTTTATTTTTTTATGGGAAATGAGGGGAAGTATTTTTTATGATATTTTGTTAAAATAAGGCCTAAAACGCTCGGATCCCGGTTTTCGGGTGCAGTGGTGTGACAGCATGCATGGATGATAATTGTAGAAGGGCAGCATAGTATCTGCTGCTATTGACATTTTTTCCTCTGTATTTCTTCTCATCCTTTTGACAAATGAGAAGTATTTTTAATGATTTTTTGAAAATAAAAAGCTATTCGGCCGGGTCCCAGTAATCTACACCTGCCGCCACTATGGAGATTGCACCTATTATCGCCCACAAACGGCCGAGGGTTTTTGCTTCGGGGGGCCTGCCCCTCAAAATTTTGATATTTGCTTTTGTCAGGGGGGGTCTACATGTTAATCCATATCCTCTGTGGAAGTTTGGTTAATTTTGGCTAACTTTGAAATTTTAGCTTGGCGACTATGCCCCTCAACATTATATCATTGACATTTGCTTTTTAAGGGGGTCTACATGTTATTCCACATTATGTGTGAACGTTTGTTTGATTTTGGCGAACTTTAAAATTTTGGCTTGGCAAGCATGACTGACAAGGGAGGGAGCTGGTGGGTTTCGGGGGGGGGGGGTAACAAAAGTTCACACCCCTCCCAAGGGGGGTGCAAAAAAGATTTGACTGCTGTCGAGGGGGAGGGGATGTGAATATTATTTTTTCGCACGTCCGCGTGCAAATCCACCAACCCGCTGTTGATAAAGCCTAAAAAAAAAGTTGTGTTCAGGTATCCCGACCTACCAATTTTTGGCCCGACCTACCCTATAACCTCACCTACAAGTCAAATTTATTTTGCTGTTTTATTTTTGTAAGTCGAATCTTTTGCAGTAGGCCTAAGTTAGGGGGTCGACTTATAGGTGAGGTTTTGACAAATGTGATATGAATTTAAGGCGTCCAAATAGATATTTTTGGCTTGAATTTTCTAAAGGTCAGATATTAAATCTTATATAAGCATTTTAAACCATTTTTATTACCTTATAGCTGGTTTCAATAGATTATCTAATGTTTCAAGCATATTCAGCATTTAATATGTAGGCCTACACGAAAAAGACCGAAAAATCATTGGAAAGGTCCGAAAATAGTTGTAGGATGAGGATCTGGGACCTCAAAAATCCTCATATTGGGGGTCGACTTATAGGTGAGGTTTTACTTGTTGTTGTTATTTTTTCATATAAGTCGAATTTGTGGCTCTAAATTGGGGTCGACTTATAGGTGAGGTTTTATTGTACTAACCATTTGTTAGCAATAAGTCAGTATATGTCAGTTCTTACTCACTAATTGTCGGCAATTAGTCAATGATTGTCAGTATTTACTCACTATTTATCAGCAATTAGTCAATATATGCCAGTACTTACACATTCTATAACATTAAAGCACAAAGGCATGCACTATTAGTATACAAGGGGTTACTGGACCTATGCTATATATATAAATTGCTATATTTTTGATATGTAGATACATATTGCAGACAAGGTATTTACTAAGCCTTGAGCAGATTCCCCTGGGTATTCTTTGTATGCTTTAGAATGAGAGAGTTCAAGATAGTGATATGTGTTATGAATGATGGCATCACATAGAGGCAATATTTGATTTTAGCCTTACCATTTTGGTGGGAGAGCTTTGATCATTATCAGTAGGTAATTTGAATCAGTCTGTATATTTGATATGACTTTGTATAGACAGGTATATGACTTGTGATTGATTGGAACTATGGTAAATATAGCTCTTGATAGCAACTTGACTTGATATGTTAATGTTGGAAGCATTCCTTGACATCTCCTTGATAGTGTGTAATCAAGCACATAGACTTTATGTCACACTTATTTCAAGGAGGCCTGAACTTAATGGCTTAAGGAATATTTTGAGATAAGCTCAGCGTAGCTCAGATGAATTGTATTGCAATGGTTAATGATTATGATTAGGGTGCTAAGTGGGTATGGGGCATTGTAATGATTCTTGTATATCTTAGTATGTAGAGACAATGTGCAGGTGAGTGCAGGCACCAATATAAGGTACTAGAGTCCTGATTCACGTGAGGGGAGGGTGGGAAGTCGGTATGGGGCATTGTGATGATTATTATATGTCTTAGTATGTGAGGGCAGTGTGCAGTTGAGTGTAGGCGCCAATATAAGTTGATAGAGGCAAGAGTATTTGAGAAGAGGGTGTGCACATAGCATAGCTTAGCATTCATACCTCTTTGTAGAGGACTATGGCACTGTGTCTAGGCCATGTGCTGGTATATAATGATCTATTTATAGTCATCTAATGGTCATATACTGGCTGTAGCCTTGAATAGGCCTATTGCTATGATTATCTGGCGAGGGTCTTAGTACTGAACCAATGCTACGATCACTTGGACAAGGCCTAAGCACCCTAGGTCATAGTCTGCTGATTTCAGTAGATGAGCTATAGTGGTCTAAATTTAGCACAGATCCACACATGCAAATGAATTGGATTTCCTGAAATCCAATTCAGTAACAGCAATTACTAAGGTATGGCAGGTTGTGTTTGCACCCAATGAAATATTAAGATATTCTCTGTGTTCTGAGACTCAGATGAGATACACATAAATCATAAACTGACCTGTCACCTCAACCTAATACATAAGCTGCTTCCAATGATTCCTTGCTGATGTTATTTTGAGCCAAAGTAGTCACAGTTAATTTTGTATTTAGGTCTGCAGAACTTGTATG
The DNA here is from genome assembly GCA_949317995.1 of Acholoe squamosa. NCBI lineage: Eukaryota > Metazoa > Annelida > Polychaeta > Phyllodocida > Polynoidae > Acholoe > Acholoe squamosa. Next base: position 16,628,058 of record OX439044.1, read on the forward strand.
AAGCCCCTGTATAATGTGTGGCTTATAGGTCATTTCAGACAGCAGCTCAAAGTATATTACTTTGACTTAGGGGCCAGCTTATAAATGGGAGTACCACGCTATAGGATACGAGTTATCTGAATATTTGTAGGCTGCTAGGTATGGTTTATAGTACTTTCCAAAATAGAAAAAGGAAATGAGTTGCTGGGTGATTTCCTTTTCTTAATGGGGACATTTTATGATAGGATAGTATATTTCAAGCAAATATAGCTTATTAATATTTGAATCTCAGCTCATTAGATCTACAAATACACATGTACATGTACTTGGCTATCACATGATCCTTGGAATGTGGTTGGTTTACAAGCAATTAACTCATGATGTCTATTTCCCAGCAATAGACATCTTTAGTAAAAAAAAACAATCTGTGATCACTAGGATACCTGGTGGTCTCATATTATCTTTTTTATTTCTGGAGCATCTGTGAGTCAGTTGTTAGGCTACTTGCTATGCAAAAGCTAGTATTTTCTAAACAATGACCAACTGCGCAATTGTTAAATATGATTATTTCTTATTTTGGGGGGCATTTTGAAGAATAATTGTTTTTAAATACATTGAGCCCATGGATGCTTAATTCTCATCAATCCCAAATGCCTGTTTTCCAAATGCACTTCTTGATATAGACGGCAAAGTAAATTTGTTGTTGCTAGGCAATCAGCTATTTTAGGAGTAAAGTGAAAGCCTCAGATGATTTTGAGGATATAAGACACACTAGCATTATCCAGTAAATAATATTTTTGCCAATAGAAGATAATGCTGAAGCTGCATGTTTTTATTATACTTGCTACATCATTTTTTTCTACATTCTCTGATCAGCACACTGTATTTAAGTACAATGTTGCATTTTTACAATGGCATGGACCTTCTCAATACCAAAATGTGAAATGTATTCATGATCTCCATTAAAATAAGTCATTTCTAGGAAAGGTCTTTCTTTGTTTCAGAAAGGGTCCGTTGCTAGCTAAAATCGGCTGTTGCTAGGTAACCGCTTGTCCTAGCAACAAATGGCAATCAAATCGTTGGGTCCAATTTAGGGGGGTAGGTACCATTGGAATTGTTGTAAGATGAATATAAGTGACAGAACAGGTAGATCAATATGTATTTTAGCTCTTAAAAACGAGGCTAAAATTTCAAGAGATGTTTGTATAGAATTGCAGATTTCTCGGTGACTGCACGAGCTTTCATTGGACAAACATCACTTTTCCATACCCAGAGACATTGGACAACATAAAAAAACAAGTTATAGCTATCAGTAATCTTACGAATTAAATGACCCCAGAGGGCCCCCTGTGCTGCTCCTCTATAAGAGCCTACCTTTATGTAGTACCCTAATATGAGGCACAGGGAATACATACTGAAGGAAGTATGGATATTTTTGATTTCCCTGAAGGTTTCTAAATACCTAATAGAATCTTGAAATGTATGCTCTATGAGACAGAATATGGTGAAAATCGCAATCATTTCATGTCAATTTAATCAATATAAAAACGTAAGTTAAAGAATATAATTTTTGCCCTTCAGTTAACTCCAGACTGCACAGGTCTGACTTGGATGGAATCAATGCTTCTATTTTCAGATGAAGGTAAAGATTACTTCAGTTATCCAAAAGTGACAATGGAATCAGGAAAAAATGAAAAGCTATATTTTCACTTCTACCATATATTTTTGCACATATATGCATCACCCTGAGTTAAATTTCAATAAGCATCTGGTTCACATATGAGCTGTAGCTTATACTACACGGGAATCAAAGTTATACCTCATTCTATGATTAACTGGAATGACATTGGTATTATGTGCATAAGTTTTGAGCAGACTTCCTGATTTGATTTAACTTGTACTTATTAAACTACAAAATTATCTCAGAATCACAATAACCTGATACATAAAGTTATAATCTACAAATATCTTTAGATAATAACTTATCCAGGAGGCCTGTCATTGCCTCCAGTGACGTCACAACATGGCTAGATAAGAGAGGTAGCTGAATGGAGTGAATGGAGGCAGGTGTGGGCCCACTGTGTGGTTAGCTTGGAGTTGTTACCACTCATACATACGTAAAATTTACCTACTGCAAATGTTCTTTACATTTAACAGTAGAAAAGTAAACAGAAAAATCATGTCAGTGGCCCTTTAATGTGCTTGTGTATGAGTCTATGTCCTTAGTAGCAGTCAGGGCCGCATGTCACCAGTCATATCTTTTCAAACCTACATTTGTTTGTTAATCAGATTCACCTATTCAGATATGTTCAAAAATGCTAACAAGATACAAGGATACGTTGAAGGCAATTATTTGTGAGGAAAGCATGGAATGTACATTAGATAGGCAGTGAGGAAAATGCAAGTGGAGGGCATTTCTTAACGATGGTAAATAGTATTGTTTATTGGCCTGGGGTGTGGTGAGATAACACTGTTGGATAAGTGGGTGGAAGGGTTAGGTCAAAGGTTGTTTAGGAAGGTTTTTGTTAAGCACTAAGTCCATGGGCTATTGTCACTGCTGATGGATGGCCAGAGGACAGTGCTTTTGAAATGCTGGTGGTCACACAGGAGCTGGGTGTAGCCCCTGGAGAGAGATAGCTGAAAGTTGATTAAGTCAGCCTGCTTAGGCATCACACAAGAACCAACTGATAATTAATTCCATTCTCTGAAGTGAGGTCAGCTTTGCCTTGTGGCCAAGGGGACCCACAGGAAATGGCTAGAGTGGTGAATCTGCAGAGTTGTTGTAAACAAAGACAACCCTAGAGATCAAATAGGTGACCTAAATAATTAAGCAAATGTCAGCAATCAGTGAATAACTCGGCCTATAAGGCCCCGTTGAATATGGGACAGCTACACCTTGGGGAATACGAGGCAAAATTATTCACTGTGAGTTGACATTTGCATTTATTATATGGCTCTAAGGATGAATTTGCTTTTAAATAAGGAAACACAAAGATATTTACTGATTTTCAATGCATCGAGTCATCTCAGTTTGTTTTTGATCCGCCATGACACCTTGCTCGACAAAGTAGGTCACATGATATGGAGCTAGCCGCTGGTGCCAAGCACTTTTAGTTTCAAATTTGATATATGGTTATTAGTATTTTACCAAAAATAAATGACTGAAATAGTCAAATGATATCATGTAATGAATTGTTTAATATATATCTAAGAATAACCACCATATTTGAAATAGAAAAATTAAAGTGCGTAATATTTTAACAAAAACTAAAATGCGGCGTAAGTAGTACTAATCTATAGTGTCATCAATATTAGCCATATAATAATATTATATAGTCTCTGAATTAATGAAAATGGGACCTGTGCCATCAAACATGATAGCAGTACCAGTCTAGCGCTTTTGATCATAAACTGATGGGGAAATGGGGAATTTTAACATTGCATTTTATCACGTGACACCAGCTGACAAGGTAAAATATATTGGTAATCAGGGGAAGCCCAAACTGTTTGAGGCTATTACTTCCTCTCCTTTTGATGACATTCCAAATTTCACTTACAATTATCCTCCTCTTTGCAGCCTTTATGCTGTAAATCCATCCAGCTGCAGGGTCTAGCTATATTCTTTGATTTACCTTGGTCACATTTCCATCATGAATATCCATCTAGTACCTCTGCAAGTAAAGTAGCACCATCACTGACACTTTAGAGACAGCATTGTCTCCTTTAATCTCACAGAGTCTGAAGGAAATAGAAGCCAGATTCATCATAATTTGAAATTCCATAGAGGCCAGGTCAAATCCTGCAGTTGTAGCTCTCAGCAGGGAATAGAGCTCCACACAAGTTGCCTCATGTCACAATTGAGCATTCAAATAGTGGCAAGCGTCAAGATCAAACCTGTAGCTCTATGTGGAGCTTTTGAATTCCAGTCATGGGTGTGAATTCCTGTTTAGGTGGATGTACATACATCAGAAGAAGGGTCTAATCATATTTGAAACACAACCAAGGATTGACAACAATAGGTGTGTTGGTCAGGGCAATGCCCCTCTCCGTATTGAGCTACTCATCAGTTCAACAAGCTCATTTAAATCTCTATATTTTTCATCTGCTCACTGGAGATAGCTTTGTGTGATGACACCCTGAGTTGCTTGAAATGCAGGAATTCTACAGTTAATAAAGGAGATTAGGCTTCAGATCCTTTAAATAAAAAAAAATTATACAAGAGACATAAAAATAATTATGGTAATTGCACTGTAATAACTTAAGATTTCTGTGTTGGGATTTAGAGACTGGTTTGGATAGGCTGCTTCTCCATGTTTGAGAACAGTGCTGCATGCCAAATGCAATATTGTGCCTTACCACTTGTGATATGGATATGTCAAACCAGGGTTGAGGGCACCAACAGCCCAATCTCGTCCATTCCAGTGAGTGGAAAGGATCTAAAGCAATACCTATTGCCTTGGTAAATATCTCAAGATTTATCCTCGCATATATCCCCCCAGAATGGCAGACTCTGGTCCTACTGGCCCCTATCAAATCTTCCTCTCTTTTTCCTTTTGTATGAGAGTTATCTAAATGGACAGCAGGGAACACATTATGAGCTTTACATATTCAGACAAAGGGGAACTATGTGGTTATGAAGAAGGGGATCTTGTACACATCTGTATATATATATATATTTACATAGATGTAGCTAGGCTATACAATGCACAAGTGCAGAGCACTTTTGAATTGCTTCCATCATGAAAGGCTGGTGATTGTTCTTAAGAATGAAGGGACCGTCAACCAATAATTCTACATTGGTATCTATACATAACTATCATTGTAGGACTTGATGATCAGCTTGATGCAATCAGAAGCGCTATCAGCACTGGTTCAACAGGAGGCCACTGACTGTGAAAGGTACAGTACCTTCCACAGCACCTTCGCACAAGTAGGTCCATATCGGATGGTTGCTGGTAAAGGGCTGTGTTATGTAATACCACTTGGATGAGGCTCTGAGAATATACATTTCAGGAATGAGGTGCAGTGCCTGATTTCCCTGGAGGAACTTAACTCCACTGAGCAGTTTCTTTCTTAAACCTACTCTTAGGCCCTAGTGACTGCGTAGATTACGAACCAGGGCATTGAGACAAGACATTTATTTTTCCACCTTTTTCTTCGAAATTTGTTTTATTGACACATCTCTTGAAATACAATAATATTATTAGTATTACCCGAATTCTAGATAATCTAGATAGGTCATGAAAGTAAAGAATCTCCATAAGTGTATTTTCCCCAAATGGGAGTAGAAATATTGCTTTTTCATATTCACTTCAGCTACTAGTATATGTCATAGAGAGATAGCTTTAGGGTATTGCTACCACACTGTCAGTATTTCAGTTGTGTCCGGACTTCAACTGAGCCAACAGAGGCCTTTTTTCAATGTTGCTGGCAACAATACTTGCCTCAAATTATCATTGAAATCAACTGTGTGCCATGCCATCGACACTTACATTAGGGAGTTGTCATATTTATCAACAGGTGCAAAAATTCTTTACACCCCTCCTTGACAGCAGTCAGAATTTTTTGGGCCCCCCCCACGCACTGGAGGGGAGGAGAATTGTAGCACCCCTCTTTGATCTATAGTAGCATACAGGCTTTTTTGCTAAAAAAAGGGGGAAATGTTTTTAGCCCCCTCAAGAGTGGTCAAAGCTTTTGTCTCCTTTAATCTCACAGAGTCTCAAGGAAATATAAGCCAGATTCATCATAATTTGAAATTCCACAGAGGCAAGGACAAATCCTGCAGTTGTAGCTCTCAGCAGGGAATAGAGCTCCACACAAGTTGCCTCATGTCACAATTGAGCATTGAAATAGTGGCAAGCATCGAGATCAAACCTGTAGCTCTATGTGGAGCTTTTGAATTCCAGTCATGGGTGTGAATTCCTGTTTAGGGGGATGTACATACATCAGAAGAAGGGTCTAGTCATATCTGAAACACAACCAAGGATTGACAACAATAGGTGCGTTGGTCAGGGCAATGCCCCTCTCCGTATTGAGCTACTCATCAGTTCAAGCGGCTCCTTTAAATCTCTGTATTGTTCATATGGGCCCATTGGCCCATCTTGGGATGCCATTAGTACAAGATGTAAGTTCAGTATTGGACTACTGTGGAAAGTTTGAATCCAGCTGAAATAATCAACAACAAATCTGAGATAAGTAGACAAAGGTGAATACAGTCGTTCGGTAGGCAGTTGTCTAAAACGAAGTGTACCGGTAATCCATATGTGTGTAGATGTAGTACAATTGATTTACAAACAGGAGTGAGGCATCCCCTCTGATAACAGAGAACTTGTGCATCAGGTTTCCTTTACTGAGAGGTTTGTGATATGCATACACACATATAAGGAGGCCTGTAAAGATTGCAGTAACAAATTCTTTGAGAACTCAACTCACTTAAGTTTTGTATCTTCCCATCTAAGCAGATGGGTATGAAAGGATTCTTAGGGGGAAAAAATATCTAAAGAGTTATAAAGCTATTACACCAAACCCATAATCTGAGGCAAGATATACAAAGTGTATTCTTGCATACTTTCTCTTTGTGTGAAAACAACCCGAAACCCTTTCATATCTAATTTGCAAGTATGCTCAAAAGTTGCTAGTATGGTACTAATAGTCAGATTAAAAGTATATGTATGTAATAAGCTTAAATATATACAGAGGTTTCTCTTGATATTTTAGTCCAGTCAAATTGTGAAAATACCCACCACAAATTGCAAGAGAAATTATCTCAGTGGCACTGTGTAAAATAACATATCAAAAGTTTAGGAAAATCGACCTAGCATGGGTTCGTTTGTACCATAAAACCCCTAAAATATGGCTTATTTGGCCATAACATTGGTTTAAAATCACATATGGGGTACTTTTGAGACCTAATATTGACCTCTTATCATGGTCAACCTTTCTATGAAGAGATATTTCAAATAGTGACCACCCTAGTTAGTATAAATGTAACATTATTTTGCCAAATTAAGGTAAATTTCACTGATCGGTGATTAGTTTTTTGTTACTGTCACATTTTTACTTAACAAATGAACTAAATTGCCAGATGATTATATGCATCTCCCTGACTTTAAAAGCCTAATTTACAACTATTATCATTACCAACTTCTGTCATCTAGAATTAGTTCTTTCCTAATTTGAATAATTACCATGAGATGTGCATGTAAGACACACTCTCTGAGTTGAAACAAAATTAATACTATAAAATGCACATTAAAGGCTTCAAGCAAACTGATTGCAATATATAAACAATGGTAAGAAGAGCAGTGACGCGAAATGATGCTGGCACACTGGTTTTTGTCGGCAAAGAATCTTAATGGCCAGCTTAGGAACTTAGAATGCAGGCCAGAATGGCCTGAGTTGGTAAAAGGTGTTCGCCAACACTGCACTGGAGGTTAACTCAAAAGATCCTGCCATTGCTACCCCTGCGAAGGTAGCGTAGACACATCTTATAAGACCTAGTCGGTCTACCCTTAGTATTATAGTGGTGGTAACCCAGTCAGACACAGCAAGTCCTGTGGATCATTCACTATTCCTTGTCCAGCCTGTGCACAGTGTGTTCTGCTTGTGACAGTGTATGCAGGGCTGAGGCTACCACCACTGAAAACATAGGGCTGGCTGTGATAAAACAAGGCAGTCACACCTTACCATCGCTGAAATAGATAAGGCAGAAAAATTCCTACCATTGCTGGGTTAACCCTTGTATCACTAGGAATACTAACTTGTACATGATAATTTTATATCTACCTACAAATATTCTACTGGACAAATGACCAATTTCCGAGAAAATCTAGAAAATGACCACATGCCCACAGCCAAGACTACAGGCCATTGGACACCAGACCAGTGTTAGTGTCTACCCTTGTATTAGCCAATCTGGTCTTCAATCATGATCTGCTTTGCTCTGGTTTTAACATAATTGTCAGAAAAGTCAAACATCTTTTTTAGGAATGTTATGTCATACACATGCTAACCCCCCCCCCCCCCTTGTCACACTTTGTCACAAAATCTTGATCCCCCCTAAGGCGTGACACAATTTATAGATGACCCCTTATAGATTCGAGAAGTGATGCCTAGTAGATAATTATAACAGAGTTAAACTGTCATCAATAAAGGCAGTACTGCTATGGCCCATCTAATTGTGTGTGGGCACTTAAAGATTTCAATTCCACTATATCCCAGGCACTGACATGAGGCAACTGACTACCAATCATTTTAGTGCCTTCTACTTATCTCAACGAGTTGTTCTCCTGTGCTTATTTATGACCCTGATGCTTATTCAGACAACTGCAGTAATGAGCCCATCAAAATATGTGTACTTTTTCTCTCAACATCCTATAGTGTATTAATCAAAGGACATAGTATTGAAAAATCAGATATTGTAAAACCAATTTGCACTCGAGTTATACTACTAATGAAAGGAAGCTGGTGGCAGCTGAAATTAAATTCATGAGGGATAAACGATCTTTAGTCCTTTCCTAATCATGTACAAAGTACCAAATATCCATTTTGCACTACAGGGATGCAACTTTTCCTAACATTTCCAGAATTTTGAATTTCAATTGTAATTCCTAAGGTATTTCCTATGAAAAATGGAGAGAATTAGGATGATTTCCCAATTTTCAACCATCAGTGAGTGGCATCTCAGGTGCTTTTGGGGTAATTTTTGTACAAAATGATATCAAGGGTGATGTTAGGTTTTTAATATGGGCCAAATACCTTTTTAAACTGAAGTTTACCTATTAACCTTTTTGTGCCCAGAATTATTTGAAGATTTTACATTTTATTTCACAATTTTATCACTTTGTTGATAGTTGGTAGAGATTGGACTCCTGGCATAATCTGATGTCCCTATGAGGAAGCACACCTTCCATCAATTGTCAAACATGGGTTCTAGCTGATATCCTATTCATGAATCCATGCAATACCCGCAGCCCACAACACCCTGCTCACCAGGGACCTGTGTGCTTGCAATTGTGATGATACATAACCTTTAGTTGTATGAACATTTGATTTCCTCTATTTTCAGCAATTTCTTATCAATGCATGTGTGTACATTGACTATTCATGTGCCTCAGCAATGCCAATAGCCAGGCTATCAATGTTACATCTTGCAACAATATCTTTGGTAAAATAAGTGTGATTTGGAAAATCCAGGAGGACCTCTGCTTACATGAACATTACATTACAACAACTCAGATTGAACTAATGCCATTATTGAATGGAGATTCATAATGATGTAATTGACATTTATGAGGGAAAGAGAGACAGTGTAGTTTGGAAAATTACCTGTGGATCATTGCAGGGGAAATCTAATTCCCAGTTCCCAGATTTGTTGGGCAAAAGTGATGTCTCCTGTAGCATTTGATCAATTGATGAATTAAAGCAACAGGTTAGTGCATGTTAACCCAGCAAAGATATAAGTATGGGGAATGACCTTTAAAGTGACAACTTTCAGCTTATTGAGACACCATCTGCCAAAATCTTTTGATGCACCAATACATCTCAGGGCCTCCACAGTTTGCATCCCCTCCCCCACATCATAGCAATAATCAAAAATGGCAGACAACAAATGACTGAAAAAATTAGTCATTGGTGGAAATCCCCATCTTAAGCTCCTTGGGCCAATGACTTTCTTATGTATCAATGGTATTCCACTATTTAACTTAGAGCCCATTTATCTTTACAGCCTGCATGTTTTATACTAAAAGCTTATAGCTGATGAATCTCAAAGTGGTCCTGAGTGTATTTCTCCATTTATATTTCCAGCATGAATATCCACCCACACCTCTGCAAATAAAGTTCCACCCTGGCCGACCCTTTGGAGAAAACATTGTCTTCCTGAATATCAATCTGGAGGGAATGGAAGCCAGATCATCAATAATTTAAAATTGCATTGAAGCCAGAATGAATCCTACAATTGTAGTTCCCAAAACGGAATAGAAATCTACATAGGTAGCCTAAAATCATGATGAAACAGTTGAATAGCAAGAAGTGCAAAGATCAATCCTTTAGCTCTTTCTGCAAGAACTGAACCTATTGTGGAGTTCTAAGGGTCTAGTCATAACTGAAACCCAACCAGGGTCAGGAGGTTAAGTCAAAAGGTCCTGGGATTTCTACCCCTGCGATCTTAGTGTAGGCACATGTCACAAGACCTAGCCAGTCTACCCTATCTAATGCAGTGGTTGCAGGCCAGTCAGGCACAGCAAGTCCTGAGATCACTTCACTATTCCTTTTCCAGCGCTAAGATCACTGCAATCTTAGTGAAATAATTGCATAGTGGTTTCACCTGAGTACAAGAGCACTCACAGGGAACACTCGTGCTCCCAAGAGTGAATGCCCCTGCTGTATACATATAGAGGGGAGGGAGGATGTTTACTGAGAGTCCTTGAGGGCTCTTCAGGCTACTCAGGCATGAAGTGCACTTGAATACTGTATGAGGTCAACTGCACCCTATACTCTATAGGTGGCTCATATAGGGGGGGGGTATGACGCTTGTGTAATCACCCTTGTGAGAAGGAGTGTTTCCACTGCTATTCTGTCAGTATGGGCTTCTTGCCCCTGTGCACAGTGTGTTCTACTTGGAATGGTGTAAGAGGGCTGAGGCTAAGATCACTGCGATCTTAGTGCTGGCTGTGAAAAGGCAAGACAGTCTAATCTTAAGATCGCTTAATTGGATAAGGCATAATAATTCCTAAGATCGCTGAGGTAGCGACCACAGGACCTTTTGAATTAACCTCAAGACAACAAAGGGTGCATTGTCCAGCAAAGGCACTGAGACTTCATGTTTGAAAAAGTCCTTGTAATGTTAAGCAACTCATTAGTTTGGTTGGCTCTGTTATACCTTTATATTGTCCAACTTCTCAAAGGAGATGGGTTTGGATGATGACACCCTCAAAGGCCTAAAATGAAAATTAAGTACAATTAATTATTAAAGGTTTCGTGTTCCTTTTGAGATTCCCATCACTAGGGAATTACAGATATGATATACTGCCTCTACCAAACAGCCATCTGTGCTGGGAAGCAGTTGGGATAGGCTGCTTTGCTATATGTAAAGCTGTCTAACCTCATGCTGAATGCAATATTGTGTCTCCCTACTTGTGATATGGATACATCAAATCCTGGTTGAGGGCCCTGACCACCTGATCTCTGTCCATGCCTGTGGGAGCAGTGAGTGGAAAAGATTTAAAGTGGTCCATCTTGCCTTCCCAAATATCTCTTTCTCCTGGCATTGTCCACTCAGATCTTCCAATTCTCATTCTATCAGTTGCCACTGACCCGCCTCTCTTTGCCCTCACAAAAGCATCTTAAGACACTGCAGAGAACAAATCACGAATTTTACATGTGTGGATACAATAGCCAAATAGGTGTCTTGGTCACCCATTCAACTGTAAACCACTAACTACAAGAGGTAAAGTATCTTGGAAAAAAGGTGCAGTTCCTGATTTCCCTGAAGGAGCTTAGCTCCACTGAGTAGTTCCTATTTTAAACCTACTCATTGGCCCTGGCAAACTCTTCTAGTTGACCACCAGTCCTGAGTTGAGTAACAGATCTCTATATCTTTTTTCAATAGTTTTATTAACAACATCTATTCAATAACGACACTGTTCCTACAGAGTTATCCATTATTGTAAATGATCTAGTGACCTTTTTATTGGGCGATTTAAACCAGCAACTCTTCTTTCCCGGTATGTTAAATAATACAATTTAGTATGCTCTTTTTGAAGTAAAAGTGTAGATTTAGAGTACTTCATAAGGGTATTCCGCAATTCATTCTATGAGAAAGACAAATGACAAACAACATTAGACAGTTTCGGACGTTCTATGACATTTCCTGCCTCATAACAGCTGTGGTATACACCATTAAACAGACATAAATAATCAATGAATGTTGCCTGAACTTATCGGATGACATTCTCTCCTCGCAATTGCATCTATCAGTTGATAAACTAACAACCATGTTAATATGACAAAGAGCAATGTTAAGAGGATGACTTTCCACTTTGTTTCGGAGCTTTTCAACATAGACATTTAGATGACAACTTCTAGCTAGTTTCATTCTAGTAGTATCATGAGTTTCTGAATGATAATTTGTAAACTCGTCTTTGCTGCACAGATTTGGCATGGGCAAAATTGATGTGTACTAAAATATAAGCAAGTCCATAAAGAATGTATAAAAAGGTTGAAATCAGATCAGGTTAATGCTGTCGGGTACAAGTTACCAACTTTCATTCAATGTAGATATCAATCCTCAAACTAAATAACGAAAATAACTAATGAGATTAACATTGTCGATTTTTTACATGAAGCTTGGATTTGTTTCTATTTGACATCATTGGGCATGGACTACAAGGTAAGGAAAACTCACAAACTAATTAGGCAGTGTAAGACTAACATTATAAGAGGGATCCAATGAGCTAAACTTGTTAAAAGAAAAACAGATTTCCTAGGGCCATTTGCTCAGTGTGGGGGTGGGGAGACCACCATTGTCTACCCCCTGGGAAAGAAATGTCTCTTCAATAGATAACCAGATTAAATGTAATTTTCTGAGGGGGAGGAATTCTGCCCTGGGCTGATTGAGCTCAGAATAATTCTAAGCAAGTCTTCTTACAAGTACCTTGGGCAAATACAGATAAGCCCTTCATTCCAGCGAGGACAGGAGTGGTCGTAAGAATGGAGATTTGCCTGAAAAGATTTTATCTTATTTAAATCAGGTGCTGAAGACCAAGTCTCTAATTATAGACCAATCTCACTCCTCTCCCTTCAAGAAAAGAAACACTTAAACATTTAGCATTATATGATCATATTCCGGTCCACAAAAGACAGATTCAAAAGTCACAGATATAAAAGCTGGACATTGTAAAAAGAGGTCGACTACAAATGTCTTAAGTCAGTTAACAGATTACACACTTTTAGAAAATCTATGTTCAAAATAATATGTATATCATCCTTACCCTGGATACTTTTAAAAAGAAGACTTGCTCTCCTGTATGTTTGCTTATCCGGATGTGTAGGGCTATAGCATGATGGAATCTTATCTGCTTCTATGCTCATGGACTTTCCAATTACTGCAGATTTTACACATTCTTGATTTTCATCTTCGCTCAACTTGATAAATTTATGATGATTATATAATTATCTTAAATCCTGAAGTGCCATATTGTAGACCTTAAAGTTCCGTATCTGTGTTGGATATCAAGAGCAATGGTGCAGATGCCTCACTACCCAGCAAATTGTCATGAGTCCTCGTCAACCTGTGTGAAGTGGCTCACCCATGTCGCTAGACATCGTTATAGCACAAGATCACCAGGAATAGCAATTGCTATGCCACGTGAGTCTAACACACAGTGGCGAATGATGACGGAATGAGTTATCACTAAAAAAGGAGTCACCATTGATGACCAATCATGACGACAGATGACGACAATTTGCTGGGTATATAGTTGGGTAGAAAGATAAGGCCCCCATGCACCCCAAGGCTATACTTTTTTAACTTACCTTTTTGGAATCCTGAATATCTTTACTTTCAAAATTTCTTCGTTCCCAGAGTAAAATCGTATCCCATCACCTTCGTTTGCGGCCATCTTGTCAGCCATCTTGGATTTGGAACTGGAGCTGGAGCCTGAGCTAGATATATATCTGACCATCACACTAGCAGAAGATTATGTTCATTAGCTAATGGGTCTGCCCTGTCTTCTGGACATGCTTTTTTGCATCGGTGCCCCAAAATAGTACCTGTCATATCATAAGATCATCATTACCTTGAGCAAGGTCAAGGTAACTGCACATAACCTGCAAAGCTGTGTGGAGGTTGGTTGGGATTTATCCTATGAGTACACTAGGGGTGCACTCTTTTTAACCAATGAGCCTAGGCTGGCTAACTAGTGTTGAGTCTTTATTTATACATGTAGATTAATCTTACTCTGGCACACTAACCATCATTGTTTGATGGCTCATTTTCTGCAAGAATTTCCACCTAAGTAGCAACAATATCAGTAAATGTATGACCTTGGTCAAGGCCAAGGTCACTTAGTTGACCTAGAGTATTAATGAATTATTAAATTAGTGCTGAGCACCCCTATTAGATCTATCCTAAGGTAGAGACTCCTTTTAACCAATGGGTCCAGCCTGTCTTGTGACTTACTCCTGTTGCATGGCTGCTTTTGTGTATCAATGTTCATCCAAATAGTAACATAAGAAAAGAATAGGAATGTTTTCATGAATTCGGCAAGGTTAAGGTCATCTGCTGACAACCATTGGGTTAACACAGGGGTTAACATAACTGGACATGACCCGTAAGGAAGGCTGGAGCTGGAATAGGAAGCTAGCCTACCATTTAGGTAGGTAATAATGAACTTGAAAGCCTTACAGTATGGGAATCCCTGCAGGTACAGGTTACTATGTTTACCAGTATCATGTCATTATCCCAGCTCCCCACTGAAGGTTATTCCTCTTATAGGGGTTGGCAAAAACGTCTTCAGACACACCGGCACTGGGACCCGGGTCTACCAACTTGCAACCGGCTGCTCTACCATAGAGCTACATCCCCAGACCTGAAGTTTCCTACCTTCCACCTATGCCAGGAGGTTAATTCAAAACATCCTGGGATCGCAACCTCAGCGATCTTAGGAATTATTCTACCTTATCCTATTAGGCGATCTTAAGATTAGACTGCGTTCACATTTCCTAGCCAGCACTAAGATCGCATCGATCTTAGCCTCAGCCCTCCTACACTATTTCACGAAGTACTGACTGGGCACAGGGGTAAGAGTCCCAAAATAAAGGAATAGCTGTGGAGCCACTCTTCTTCAAAACAGTGTTTATACCACCGTTCCCCGTCCCCATATGGGCTAACAAAAGAGCACAGGGGGCAGTTGACCCCCGTACAGTATTCAAGAGTTGTTCCCATGAATGTATGATTTATGCTTGCCTATTAGAAGCATTGTGCCCACTCCCAAGGACAAAGAGAGAGAAGGGAAGAATTACCTTACAGTGCACTTAAACATGAGTAGCCCTAAGAGCCCTCAAGGACACTCAGCAAATGTCCTCCCTCCCCTCTATATGTATACAGCAGGCTATTTTGATCAGGAGTGTTCCCTGTAAGTGCTCTTGTACTCAGGTGAAACCACTATGCAATTCTTTCACTAAGATCGCAGTGATCTTAGTGCTGGAAAAGGAATAGTGAAGTGATCCCAGGACTTGCTATTCCTGACAGGCCTGCAACCACCGCATTAGATAGGGTAGACCGGCCAGGTCTTATGATATGTTCCTACACTAAGATCGCTGGGGTTGCGATCCCAGGATGTTTTGAATTAACCTCCTGGAGCGGTATGATAGCACTAGGGGGAGGGATTGCCCGACGACCGGCCCCTATGGGTCGGTACACCTGGCGCGGGAATTCACAATGCCACACACAGCCCCCAACCAGCTTTGTGGATTTCACTGACTGTCACACAGGAGGGTATCTCAAAAAGATTTGGAATTGATCCTGTCGGAGGTGATAATTCCAAAATTGAACTCACTGACCCTCTGGAGTGGATTCCCTCTTGTATTGTAAAGAGGGAGTCAGTTATAGGAGTGGTATAGGAGGGGTCCAGTCTCTTATTTTGCAACTAGACCTATTTCCGTGCAGTTCACTTGTAGCATTTGAGTCATAAGATAAGTATACCAATGAGTTGCTTCCTGAGATGCAAGTAAGCCGAAACACCACTTTGTGGTTCAGTACATACTCTTGATGTAAAACTTTCAAAAGTGGTTACTATGGCAACAAAGTCAAATGAACCCATGTTTATGACCCAGATTGGTACTGTTTTCAGAAAGAAAATGATTTTTGCCATTATTTGGAATCTAATACAGCTGCACAGCACCAATCTAATAATTCATCAATAATCTAGGTCTACTGAGTGACCTTGACCTTGGCCAATATCATTTATATTGAAATTAATGATTACTATTCAGATGGACATTCTTGCAGAAAATGAGCCATGAAACAATAGTGGTTAGTGTGCCAGAGCAGGATTGAGCTATACAGCCACACAACAAGAGTTAGCCACAAGACAGGCTATGCACATTCGTTAAAAAGAGTCTCTACCCCGTGTGTACTGGTAGGGTAAATCCCACCCAACCTCCACAAAGCTTTGCAGCTTATGAATATACAGTAACCTTGACTCTGGTCAAGGTCGTGGGTTTATTTAATTCTCAAAGATACTATTTGGTTAAACATTGATGTTTGACATTTGACAGTTGCAGAGCACTGATTTGGTCATTTTTCTACAATCTAAGTCAAGCAAATGACCTTGACCTTGCTCATGGCAATAGATATCTTCTGATAGTATAGGTGGATAATGATACAGAAAAAGGCATGCATGCACTATGAGTTGTCCAGAAGACATCATAGACCCGTTAGCTAATGAACATATCTTCTGCTACTTTGCTGGTCATGTATATCCTGACTCAAGCTACAGCTGCATCCAACTATGCAGGTCATGTCCAGTGACCTTGACCTTGACCTTAGCAATGGTCATGGACTTATTCAATTGTCCTAGATGCTATTTGGTTAAACATTAGGGCCAAAAGGCATCCTCAATGGCTTTGTAGCTCTGATTCAGTGATTTATCAATAATCTAGGTCAAACAAGTGACCTTGGGGCATATCACATCCTCGGGCTGTTGGCAGTGTGTTTAGTGTCAGAAGTATATCTGGAGCCAAAATGGATACACAATAAATTATTGTGAGTTTCAAAGTATACCTAGCCTCTGACACATCGTGATATTAACAGGCTCTCAAATACTCATGTGGCTTTGATCTTCAGAGTGAAATGAAACCCAGAGACGACTTAGCTAATGGCATATGGAGCAAAACCAAGCTAACCCATAACATGTCTGTTGGCCATACAGATAAGGATAAAAAGCTTTCTTATCATACTGCAGAGACGAGCGATACTTGCACGTCAGATGTTATATATAATGCTGATATACCCACATCCCATAGACATGTACTACCTATTCAGAGCTCAATTTTGGTATAGCCTTTGATGGGTGGCAGGTATTGCCCCCTAGCATAATCTGATCTCTCTGTTTAGAAGCACAGCTTCCCTTACTTGTCAAACATGGATTCTAGTTGATATCATATTCATGAATCCATGTGAATGCAATACCCAAACCTCTCAAAGCCCTGCTTACCCGGGACCTGTGTACCTGCAATTGGGATGATGCAAAAGTGGAGGCTCCACTATGCGATTTTCGCTGAGAATCTCAGTTATTCTCATGAAAGCAAACACAAACACAGCTTATATATGGTGATTTTTGTTATTCTTTCAATTTAGAAATTGAATGTTGACAGAGCCAATTGCTTATGTGGGGAAGGGTTTGTGGGTCATTTTTGTTGACAAAAGATGGTGTTTTTTTTTTTTTACTAAATCCAGTTGGTCTAATGTAAACATTGCAGACTTTCACACTGATGAGTCTCTGCAATTTAACATCAGACAGGTTTGATTTTTACATTACAAGACCCTGCTATCTGTGTGACTGCTCTGTTGTTATTTATATTTTGCTGTGTTGATGTTTATATATTGAACTTATGCCCAATCACAGAGTCTATGCAGATGTAGGTTAGTTTGTAAATATGGCACACAAGGAGAGAGATCACCCATGAAATGAAAATTCATATTTACAATTTTGAATCTCATGTTTACAATATAGGAATGTCAACACCTTAAGAACTATAGGAATAACCTTTCATGAGAATGTAGCAAAAAAGAATCGCATAGTGGAGCCTCCACTATAGGCTTCAGTTGTATGAATTCAAGTGTGATTTCACATACATGTGTACATTACATATTCATGTGCATCATCCACACCAAGAGTTGCCCCATCAATTTTACATCCCGTAAAAATGTCCTTGGTAAAATGAATGTGATTGCCAAATTCAACATGACCTTACACTTCTTACATGAAGTGAACACATTAAATAACTCAGATCTAAAACAATGGTGTTGTTAAAGGGGGATTAATGATAATTAAGATAAAAATGTAATTGACATTTATTCGAGACGGGAAGGCAATGGGGTCCATGACATGACCTACATATCATTGCACTGGAATTCTAATTTTGAGTGCCCAGGTTAATTCAGAAACAGTGATGACTCCTTTAGTATTTGATTACTTAATGAAGGGTAATTTTCCACCATCTGATCTGTATGTTCTATCAACAGATATGGCCTACTTCCAGCTGATATCCAAATCAAATGATGGAAAATTACCCTGAACGTTAATCCAGCAAGGGTAGACGTGGGAAATGACCTTTCAAACCTTTTGTTATATTCAGAAACATCCATCATATATCATTGAACTTAAAAAATAATTGATGGCTATGAATAAAAATGATTAAATAATTAAACCATTACATGGTTTTAGCTTTGATAGATAATTCATTGGGCTGTAATGAATAATTGATTTGATACCCAAGATGCTAGCACAAGGTATATCACTTCGTATCCCATTTGCGTTCTGCAATTTACCAGCCTAATATAAGAGCTAATTGAGTAAATCATACCCTTAGAGGCTTGTAACTGACAGTATGGCAAAAATGAGTTTTCTTCTTCTTGCAAGGTCCACAGCAGTGTTGCTATTTCCACTTTGCACTGTAATAAGTGCAACACTTCCTTTGCCTCGCCTGCATAACTTGAAAAGTGCAGTTACAACCTTCTTATACAAAATGTTCTAACTGGGGTGGTAATGCACAATATGCACCCTGCCTGCACCAGAACCCCACACTGCAAAAATGGTGTTTAGATCCTAAACACAATTCTAAACATTTTCTTGCAACGTTTCTGTAAACAAATTAGGTTCCTAAACATGTTTAGCCAAACAATGTGCTTAGCTCACGTGTTTAGATGTCTAGGTGTTTAGGTTCAATTTTTTTCTGATACAAAATTTTGTGTTTAGATGTCTAACTAATTAGATGGAACCTGAGGGTTTACAAATGTATGCTTAAGAGAATGATGGATTATCCTTTTTTTATTCACTTTCGGGGGGGGGGCATGAGAAGGTATCTATAAAGTCTCTAAAGATGTCAGCCACAGGTATATAAACACATATATATGTATACACTGCATTAGAATGAGAGACTTGAGAAAGTACAACATGTTGGCATGAAGAAGATTGCTTTATCCTTTACAAAAAAAAAACCTGAAATAGGTGTCTAACATGGAATTTATTGATTATTTTGAACCAATGATGGTAATGTTTCGTGGGTTTAGTCAATTCTTTATTGCTGTTTCTACTCCCATGATATACTATGACATGAAACCATTATCAACATGGTCTTTGGGGACATTTGTCACCATAATTGATTGTGATTGTGTACAGAATATCCATTCAAGGGTAGTGCTGCAACCTGGTGTGTATTTGAAAACTGAGTATCTAAACATATTTATGTTTAAATCTAAACACCTGCTATTCAATGTGTTTAAATGTTAAACATCTAAACATGTTTAGCAATAATGTTTATGTGTTTAGATTAAAAGTGTTTAATTCCTAAACGAGTGGTCAATGAGACACCTAACTGACCTATATGTTTAGGTTTTAAACATGTTTAGACCTAAACACGTTTAAAACCTGAACAACATTTTTGCAGTGCAGGTAGGCTTATCGAACATTGTGTAGGTAGATGGCATCTACTGAGTGCAATGACCCAAGCCATCTTTGTATTGTTCTTATTTGTTTCTTATTTACTGGGTTGCATCATGGTTCAAAAGGAAAATGAACAATAGGTTGGATGATGAATTCTAGCTGGGTAATTTGTTTTCACACCGTACAAAGGTTGGGACCTCACACATCCCAGCACGGATGTGCCTACAATAGAGACGGTGGTGATTTGCATTCAGTGGACAATAGGCAGGGGAAGCCATTATGACAGATGGCAACCATGATACCAGACCAGGTATCAGAACCCGACCAGGCGGAAGGACGATAGCTTCACAACATAATAAGTGCTATGGGTCTGCCTCATTTATTCTACATCCTGGAAATCGAGCTTAGAAACAGTTCATAGTCTCAGTTATAGTAATACATTCTGAGTTCAATTGACATATAAAGAGATTTAAGTACGCCTATAAAATAGAAAGGATCTTTTAAGAAGACGTTTTATTACCGGGCATGTATACGTTTCCAAATTATGTAGATGCAATTTTAAAAACTTTTTAAGGCCACAATTTGGGGGTTTTAAAGTATAAAACACACATTAACAAAACCCATAGACCCAAAAGACGCTCTTTAGACGTGAATAAAAGTTGTTATTTTTCTGCCAAGTATCGTACCTGCTACAACATATTTTAGCTATGGTGTAATATCAAGTCTGCAGAAGATGGAACTGGTGGTTCTTTTTTTGATTTCACATAAATCACAAGCTATCATTGGTGTAGGTGTTAATTATCAAGTGCCAGAAGAGTCGTTTACTAAATTAAAGTTTAGAATTGATTGCACCATAGGGTTTCCATCCCCTCTGACTGCATGTGCATACGGATCCTCTGTTTACCCTCTGGTCCCTCCATATCTACCCAAACAACACCAAGGGAGGGTCTTGCCTAAATTGGAAAGAATTGTTGTGTCAAAGCAGCACCTCACCTAGAGTACTTTACGTTTTTTCTGTCCTGACAATATTTCCTTCTTCGTTTTGCCCAAACGTAGTCAGAAGAGAGTAATATCTGGGTAATCATAGGCAAAACAGTGTAGCCAAGGCCTATTTTAAAAGGTCGGACTGACTTTTCTTCCTAATAAGTGGAAGTTGAATGGTGAGATAGTGCGTGACTGTTTCAGCCAGATAAACCTGAGCTATTTAGAATTTAATACCCATTTTAGTGTTTCAGCAATACCCTCCCGACCTCACACCAATGCTCAACACACTTCCCCATGCCCCGATCTATAAAACCTACTGTCTCCAGAAAGAATGAGCAAACGCCATTTGTCTCAGTGGTGTCTTTTTATCGATCTGCCTTCTCGTTGACACTGTTTTTCATCCACTTTTTAACCCCCCATTCTCTGCTCGTTCACCCTCGATTTATGCTGTGTGAACCACAACCGATGTTTGCGGTGGCTTGGAGGTACCAGCAAGAGACGCCCCATCGGCAAAAGGCATTGGGACCACTTGCTTGTAGCCATGCAGAGAGCTGTTTAGTTTTATTGTCTTCGTGAGAGCGCCTCGGTCCATCGAGCAGCGGCGAGTGGCTGCCAGAATTTAATTGATCATTTGTTTTATTTGTCGATGATCGATGGTTCAGTTCTATGGCCCTTTTTTAACTCTAGAATCAGCTACAATTTAGCACGTCCTGGCTATTGAGGTAGTTCTCAGCTGGGAGTGGGGGCTCCAACAGAGTCTGTCTTCCTTTTTATCAGACAAGCTAGAGTGGTTAATCAGCAGCTATAGCCATCCGTCTTAGAGCTACAATCTGGGCTGGGTCCTTTTTATCCTTATTCCAATCACCAACTGTGCTATAAAGCAATCTGTGCATGAAAGGGACAGTGTCGATACAATGTCATGGCGGAGGTATACGAGACAACAACACAGGAGTAAAAAAGGGACCAGTTTACGAAATATGGACAATGACGCTCTCAGGGCATTTGACGGGGATTCTAGGAAGCATTTATTTAACGGCTCCTTCTCTGTTTAACATGAACAGTCCACTAAGCTTCTGACGCAGAAATGTATAAAGGGCTCAATCGCGCAACAGGGGCCAAGTGAACTTTGGGTTCTTGAGGATATATGCATGCTTCTGGGAAGATCTGAAATGTCTTCTCCTTGGTGCCATAATCCACTTTAGACTCTTTTTTCTCTTTATATCTACTCAGTGAAAGACTTGCTCAGCATTGAATCGAGTTTCCTGCACGTGGCCAATGCTAAACTATTTCCATACCTCAGAATATTAGACTGGCACACTGGGAGAGATCCGAGAATTTGAATACTGTGCTGAAATATGATTGGTACGGATGAGATTTTGAGCCTACAAAAAAAGAGACGTAATGAAAAGGAGGAGATGGTCTTGAATCAGCTTCTGATTCAATGATCTCACCGAAGAGGGCGCTGTGAATACCGCCTTGGGATGGCCGTGCAATATTGTTCTGATTTCTCACCAGGTGTCCCCTCAGGCGTCCATTAAGAAGGTGGGTGGAACATGATGGTCTTCACATCAGCTCATTCACAGTGTGAAATTTAACCTCTAAGGGCCGCTGCATTAATACACCACCCCCATTGGTCGTCATGATGCACCAATGAAGCGCTGGTGAGACTGCTCGCCAAAACTTCATTAGAGCATCATGCCACCCTCCAGGAGTATAAGTATCAACCCTGTAGGGTTGGCATGAGGCTCCAATGAAGTTCTGGGGAGCAGTCTCGCCAGCACTTCATTGGTGCATCATGACGACCAATGAGCATGGCTCATGATATCCTCTGAGTTGAACAATATATAGGTTAGCCGTTAATATGAGACTATAAATCTATTTCATTCACCGTTACTTCGTCCCCTAAATCTCCTCCTCCTGCCCAAGTACAATATTGCATGAAATGATATAAAACACGACACTATGCCTTGAAGATTAGCATGTGTGAATTTTGTTTGGTAGTCCATCTGTTTTAAGAAAAAAGGTAAAAGAACCGTTTGCTGTCTTAGGACCCCCTTTAAAAGCCTTACCAAACCACCCCCTTCTCTCTCTCTCTCTCTCTCTCTCTCTCTCTCTCTCTCTCACACACACTCTCTCTCTCTCTCTCTCTCTCTCTCTCTATCTATCTATCTATCTATCTCTCGATCCATTCTTATATTGATGTATACACATGTAGCATAATCATTATGCTCTTTTAGTAACAATCACAAATTTACACATGTCGACATAACAAGGAAATACCTCAGTTTGGGGCATTGAGCCAGACCTTTAGTATTTTCAAAAAAAAACCCAACATTTCCATTAATCCAGAGCGTCGTATTTCAGTAAAGCTGAATCAAAAACATTTGTTGTGTCCTTGAGAAGCTAATTATTAGAACGAGCGCTTGAAAAAAGGAACTAATGAACGCGTTACCAGGGCCCAACGACAAATATTTACATCATATTGCAAGATTGAAAAACTCCACCCCAGCAGCAGCTGAGCAGCTCCCCTCCCCCCCCCTACAGAGCTGCTCCTTCCACCCACCAGCTTGGCCTACTTTTGTATCCTCTTCAAGACACAGAGGAGAAGCAGCATTGTCTCTGCTTTGCAGTAACAGGATTTTCATTGTTGGCAACCTGAGCTCAGGGACAGTTGAATTCATCCAGCCTTTCTAGAATTACCGGCCATGCTTTTAAAGCAAACCCAATTAACAGTTGCTCTTTCAAAGCAGAGAAATTGAAATCAATACCCAAACCTCCATTCGCCACGAGGCTACTAGGCACTGCAAGGTTATTTATTGATGATTGCTCTGTGGCCTCCTTGATGTCAGCTTTCTGGTCTTATTTGCAAATTAAACCACATTGAGAGCAACTCACTTTGTTGATCTCTAAAGTATTGAATTCATTGGCAATTTGCGTGGGCAGTAATAATTTGAAAGAAGGGAGGCATTGATGTCGTTCTCAGAACAACGATTGATCCTGGGAGTTTTCATTTTTAGAGATAAGATGAGAAAATTAGGAAAATAAGAGTATTTGTCTGTCCTGTTATCTAGCTGTTAAAACTAAGGTAAACAAAGCTATTACAACTTTCTTTCTTTTATCAGAATACCGTAATTATACGTGATGCAGTAGAGGTGAGACTCTTCTGATGATATCAAGGAGCAGCTTGTTCAATATTTTGGGTACAATCTGTGAGATTTTAAGATAAGTAGACAATACAACACACGAGGAATGATTGAGGGGGGAATATGTATGTTTTCACCCAGCTTTTGGTATTTGAATTATAAATAGGGACGGTGTTTTCAGTCTAGATATATCATACTCCATAATTGCGATTGTCCTGGAATCAGTCGATTTACGACAAGTGAACGGCTCTTTCTTCTTTAAGCCATTAATCTTAATGCAATGCGTCTGTTCTATATAACAGCATGTAGATAAAACTTGTCCAGGTTGATTTCTCAAGGGTGTGTGGCTGAATTCAGTGAATGTTATATTTACCCTACCTGTTTAGCTTCTGTGGTTTCTCTTGTCATCAACTCACATTGTATACTTCAGATGGCGGCATCAACCTAACGTTGTAGTCCAACCTGATACCAGGTGTCACTACCTCACTCATAGTAACCCCTGATCCTCTGCGCCATGCATTGTGGGATACAGCCTGTACAGGCTAATGAGATGAAAGGTATCATTGGGCAACAATGACGCTAGTACTTAACTCTGGGACCAGTTCGCATTGTAGCCTTCTGCTGCAAAACCATTCGCACCTCCTACAATGGGCCAGCTAGAGGCAAACAAAATAGCTGTATAACATAACATTTACAGCTAAGCTGAGAGCTAATCACTCCTTACAGAAATGAGGGTTGGAGATAGAATATTAAGCAATTCTAATATTCCTTACATTCATCAGTTCCTTTATGGAGTGGTCATTATCTAAAACTGGTAAGAAGACATTTGTGGAATGGGTGGGAGTTACCACTTATATGTGAGGATCAAAAGAATGTCCACGTCTTTCCTCAAAAGATTCTATGTGCGGTATCACTCTAGTCTAGTCCAATTACAAAAGGTAAACAGGGAGAAAATCAATTACCTTTGCAGGTGAGGAATAAGTTGATTATGGAATACCCATTACTATTTTAAATATATCAACTTGTTACACTCTTGCTAGCCAACTAAAACTCATAGCGGTGGATCACCCTAAAATGTATTGCCGGTGCACTTTGTAGATTTGTTAAATTTCACTATATTATATTTCCTTCCACGAGGAAGCATCTGCCACAACCCCGAGAGCGATGTCATTATTACTGGTTTGAGCAATTACCTGGTGGTATCTGAAATAATATATGAGTGTGCTATATTTTCATAGACACCATAAGATCAGTAAAGTTTTTGATAGGTTTTCTTTTTAAAGCTAATGATTCCCTTTAAAGTCGTAGAAGAAAATTACTGTGCATAGTCTATCATAAGAAGGCATACACCGCCTTAGTACCACCCCCTCTGGTGGCAATGGGAACCAATACCATCGATCAATTAACCACCAATAATGGTCCAATTCCCAATTGGCCTTCTGATGTCCTTGTCCAGCTGATCAAGGCTAATAGAGCTACCAAGTTAGCCCCACCTGCCACCCCTGTGACTGGGCGAGTCCACTTCACACCTGTGTTGTACCTGGCCAGGTAGAGACAGAGAGACCAGACACAGGTGACATAGGGACCACCTCTACATGTCTCTGATCCGCCATGACACTGACAGGTAGGTTTATATATATACAAATATTTTCTGTCTTGTATCTCAAGCAGGAGGAGGTATAACTTATAGTATTTGTACCATAACACTACAATGACTTATAGACCCTGGAGAGGGTGTTAACCTGGGATGATCATGCCATGGCCTCCTCCCAAGGGGGAACCCCACCTTGCTGTGCACAGGGCCCAGGTAGCTCCCTACAGGAGGAAATCAATAGAAGATCAATGCAGGGCACGTGTGGGAGACTGTAGAGAGGAGAAGCTAGGTCTGTAAGGAGCAGGGATAGGTAGAGTTCATCTAGATAAATAACTAATAATAAGTGTCCTCACACGTGGTTTTAGAGTTAAAGACGTAGTAGTACACAAAGGATGGCTAACATGTTTGTATAAATAATTGCCAAAAGAGGTGTAAAATCCATCCCTACAAAACACAGAGAATAGAAAGGTAGATACAATTTCAGCGGGTTAAGTGTTTACATCTCCCTCTCCCAGTGTGGTTACTCGATAGTGCCTGATTTTTACGCCTTTCGTCTTGGGGTCATATACTACTTACACCTAGATCTCAAACAAGTCGAAGACGCACAGTGCGGTGGACGGGGAGTCATTTTGCAAGAGATGACCGCGCTAGAACAATGGAGAGAAAGAGTCAGGCAGACAGACAGACAAAGACATAGAGAGACAGGGGCAGTCGAAGACAAAGGCACAGGGAGGCAGACAGAGAGAGACAGGCAGAGAAGAAGGGACAGACAGACCGACACAGACAGCCAGACTGACAGACAAAGGCAGATAGACAGATATATAAAGCTATGCTCGTCAAATTGAAGGGAGTTAAGGATTGGCATTCCCCTATGCGGTTATTTACTTTGCCTGATTTAAACCCCTTTCATCGCAAATGTTAGACGCATGGGGTCATCTAACAATACATAACGATACTGAAACATTTACAAGTACTGTCTACCAGAAGTAAATTAGGGAAAATGTTGGTAAGGTAAACGCAAGGTAGGTGTTTACATCTATAGCTGTTTACCTATATAGATCTAATCATTTGAATGAGTCTACTTTACATCTGCAAAATATTTTACTATCTAGAATTAGGTGTTAAGTTACATTTTCCCCATAAAAGAAATATCAGAATTGTGCTGATAATACCACCCCGTCACTTGTTAGAAACTGAATTCGGTCACCAAATATCAAACCAGTGGCTTTATAGCCCCTTCTACTCCCTCCCCTTGGCTGGCGACCTGCCTCTACGTTGGGGACATCATACAGGCAGGCCATGTTTAATAAGTTACCATCCCCTGTTTTAACCCTTAATCACAAGAGGGCACCCTAGCACCCAATGCTCAACATGTCTTGCCTATACAGATGTTTGGATATAGTCTGTGATTGGAGAATAGAAATAATCCCATCTAGTGGAGTTCAAGAGTACTTCTCCCCAGGATCTGGTGAAAATGTCATCAGACATGGCCTGCAAGTATCATGCCCTCAAATTCCTACAGGGGACCAGTGTACTCCCTCCCCCTGGAACCAATATGTCTCAGCCAATTGGGTACTTGGTGATAATATTATATGTAAACGTTTCTGCAGACACCCCATTGGCCTCTCTGTCAGTGATAACAGCTATTTCAGGTATGTGATTGCTTTGGCACCGTGTTCATTATGTAATGCCTGCAGCAACACCTGTGTGTGAAGGGTAGGAGGGGTAGTTGAGATGGGGTGAGAGGGAGACAAGGTGGTTAGCACAGGTAGCATTAGTAGACAGGTGTGTTGTCATCCCCCGTTAGCCTTTGCTAGTTTATCTATACAGAAACACCACTGCCATATTCTACACTGTAGGCTGGTATAATTGTGTTAATTATACTGCTCATAGAGCCACTCCCAACCCCACCAAAAAAATGAATAAAAATGTTTCTCATCGCCAAGCTATTGCAAATAATACGATAGGGAGGGGTATATATCTTTGTATTTCGATTTAGCAGCTAGTCAGGGTTCGGATCCTGAGGATATTGCAGTGGCAGATCCAGGATTTATAAAGGAGGGGCGTCCCTCCTTTAATACCTTATTTTGGGCTAAAATATAAATCTATGAACCACTGCCACATTGGGGAGAGCCGAAAATGTATTTTGATAGGAAGGTTATTAATTAAAGTCTTAAAATGTGGGAATATCGATTATTGATAGACAGCTGCATTCCCTGGACCGTATCAAAGCTTTCATTTGATACAAAACTTTGTTTTCATTTTTTTCTTGTCAGATAATTCAAGAAAAACAAAAGATCTCAAATGAGTTTTTTTTTTCAGATGAGGGTGGTGATGAGCAACAACTCTTTTTGGAGTGGCCTTCTAATGATTATTAGCTGCATAAGTATAGAAGATCTGGCATAGAGATCTTTTATTTAACAAAATTAGGGCATGCGGGCTTTAGGTACAGACGTGCAAGAAGAAGAACGCCTCTCATACTCCCTGAATTTTGAAACCTTCCCCTCCCCCCTCCATCTGTACCAAAGTGTATGACATAGCAACATTATTAAATACTCAACACACTGACAATGGATTCACGCTGTATTCATACCTTATATAGTCATAATTGGAGATGACACAAGTTGCCCTTGTGTGGGCCTACGTCACCAATTTTACTTTAGTTAGATATATCATGTAGGGCAAAATAAAGGTGTGTTCCCAGTCACCCGACCGACCCTAGCAAAACAGGGCCGATGTTTTTAGAGGGGTTAAAAGGGAATATTGATCCTTGTGAGGGGCAGGGCAATTTTCTTTCTGCGCATATGCGCAATCACATACACACGAACACAAATGCGATAACACCCACTGCCCCATGTCATTACAAATCCTCTCAAATTTGCAAACAGCTCATGTTACTGGAAACCCACCTTTTTCTTTGGCCCTATCAGTAGGCGAGTCTATCAAAAGACATTTTGGGAGTCATATAGAAGTAGTATACTTGGGAGTCATTTAGAGAGTTGATTACAGTTTTAAATCGTCCTATTGTACGAGAGAACTGGCAGTATGTGATGCAAAATCACTTGTAGAATCAATATCTTGCCATTTGCTAATCGATTATTCCCAGTGGCAGGATATGGGGGAAGTGCCCAGCCAGTGTAGCTGTGTCAAATGGGTGTGGTGTACAGGGTTCGTGCATTAATTATATACACATGGTTAACCAAGCACAGCTATAAACAACTCTAAACACTGCCACTATGATTAGGTTTCCATGGATACTACAGAGTCACAGGGACTTATTGATGTATATTTCATAGTGTTGTAAAAGCTTGGTGACTGACGGAAATTATGGAAAATTCAGGGATGAAGGTAGGAATTTGATGAGTTCGCTTATACAAACCATCACTAATTTAATTGGGAAGTCCTCTCTGAGAGTTATAAAAAGGGCATCTTTGCATTCATATGTTGCTTGGGATCCACCTTCTTTATTCAATATTATACATACTCATTATGGTAATGACGGCAAATGTTTTATTTCCAGTGGTCGTACGAGGTATCAAAGCTGATCTTTATTTCATGTGAATAACAAGATAGCATTGAAGGGCCGTAAGTGGCGTAATATGTCTCGATCCACACTGCTGGTCACGTGACCTATTTACGTGCTAAATTCATTGATTTTAAGCATTTTTATATCAATATCACATGAAATAAATACATAACTAAACTCCCATGGCAAACAGATCCACCCTGAGGGGGGCTGAGACAGCCCCCCTCAGGGTGGATCGACCACAATGTACACCGTGGTCGTTTAGTTCTGTCTATATAATCTTTGGTTAATTTCCAAAGTGTAATATTTTATCAGAGAGTCTATAGATTGCTCGAAATGCTACGACTGAGTTGCTCAAATTATAATGTGAGTAAAATCTACTATGATGCACTAGTATAGACTACATTAAATAGCGCTTGTGCTACGGCCGCTTACCGAAAGCATGCCTTGGATCGCCCTCCACAATTTCGACGTGACACAAAAAACAAAAGGTATTGCCGCTACGGAATTCACACAAAGCCTTGAGTAAAGATCATATTACGGCAACAGATTAACGACAGGTGTATAGATACTTCTTACTTGTAATCTTGGACAGCTGTAAATTAACCTCCATCGCTTCGAAGATTAATTGATGTTTCTGGCTCATTCTAATAGCAGGTTCTCGTGCCAGCAACTATAACTCATTCATCTCACCGACAATATGCTTCCCAGCAGCTCATGTAAGGACATGAGTGAGATTCTGGTTGATTTGTTTATAATTATCCAAATAGCATTAAGAATTGGATCCGACCTAGAAAAGACAACTGGAAGGCATTTCTCAAGATGGTACGACTAGAGCCCCTACAAGTCGTAGTGAGATCCCTCAGTTAAATGTCATTACAGCCCTGCATCGAGTGGTCGCCAATGATTGCACTGGTACCACTGCCCTACCAAACCCTATGTAATTACTGCCTTAAGTGCTGATCGTACAGAGTAGTTGTAGTGTGTTACCTACAATCACCTAATTTGATATTGAGGGTTTCAAGTCGTACTGGTTGTGTCTAGTCGTACCATCTTGAGAAATGCCCTCCTGTGCACCCTTTTTTATACACTCTAAACATTGCGGCAGTGACGTAAGGCCATATCGGGGTAGCAAACATGAAAAGAGAATAATATTCTCTACTATAGTCTATGACAAGAGGTTATAAATATATAACGTTTATAAGGTTATAAATATATTACATTTATAACCTCCTGCCGTAGACCATGAGTGCTAAACTTGTTGAATAATCTGATAATTGAATTCTTGTGCGTGGCATTTCTCTAGCTGCCTTGCAGGAATACCAGCTCACAAAACTCATTTCTATATACTACTACCTTGTAAGATGAGGGGGCACAGATTTCTATTCTAAATAACTCCAATGTAACTCCAATTTGTTTAATTGAATATGTTATTCTTCACCATATTACCAAGTCCACATGCCATGTCGTCATGTAGCCAGTCATTAATTCAAAGCATTGGACCTAAAATAATCTTCTGTCAGCTTACTAGTGATTGACATGAGAGAAAGACAGTTAAATAAGGTTCTGTGAAGACGCTTTATATTGAATTCGTAGCAATGGTAGAAAACATTGGACTGCTCATTGCTTTACCTGTAGTCTTATTCTTCTAAGTCTACAGGTGTGTGGTGCCTGCGTCACAGCAGGTGGAGTAACCTTCATTCTCACCTGTCCACATGCACAGGCTTTAACTACACAGCAAATTCGTTTATACTTTGTCTAATAATGTTCAACTGGTCACTTCACATGCATAGCTGATGGATACAGACAGTATATCTATCTAATATAGGCATATTTCAAAATTTGATCCTTCAATGGATAGCGCAGCAACACTGTAAAAAGTAACTGTTGAATCTACCAGTGGTCCTTGTAAGACTGAATAGTGAACCACCATGATTATATAACTGGGAGTCAGTGGAGTTTTAACAAGAAACCCCAGGGGCAGTGCAGTGGTATAAGAAATATCTGTGAAAATAATGACATCTCTCTGGAAATAACAACGTATCTCTGGCAACTTTGGGACAGAAAGGAATCCGTCATTATTTTGACACTTTTTTTTACAGTGCATGTAATGGTGAGGACTGATAGTGATATACTGTATGTGGACCAACTTTCCTGACATGGGCCAGTTAACGCCTGTGCTAAGGGGCTGAACTACTTTTATATCACAGGTACTAGGATGCAGGAGAGCATATTAGGACCCTGATTAATCTAATATAAATCTGACCCCGCCCCATAATAACCACATTTCACCTGGCAAGCAATCCACTTCTCGACATGTTCGATGTTTTACTACTGTTTTTGACATAACTGGGTAGGAGATCTGAGTTGTGCCCATGCAGTTTACACATTACGAAACCATTGAATTTTGATTAACAAAATGTATTACTGGCCACATTCCTTTGCTCTAGGAGAGACTAGAAGGTGTAGGGAATTCCAGAGGGCCCAGGATGTAATTGGTGTTTGCCGGACCACACACCCCCCCACAACCCTGTCAAATTCGGAGGTCTGAGCGTACCTGTGTTCTTCCATGAATAACAGATTTATAAATATGAAAGGGAATTATGTACGGTAGTCGATTTCACTATCATGAACAAGTCTAACCTTATATGTATTGGATCTGCGCCCACAACATAAGTTAGCAAGGTCTTGAATCAATTGATCCTATATCTTCTGCTGCTGTTTCATTTTTATTTAATCTTAATTTTATTTGATACACGCTACCTGTCTCACGGTCAAACCTTGACTAGGAATCCCATGGGAGTTCCTCTTTCTCCCACCTGACTTCCCAAAGAATCACCGGGCCCCATCTGATGGTCGATATATCCACACAAACACCGTGTGTACAGATGGCTAGATTAACAGTAGCTGATGCCAACAGGAGGGCTGCCAAGGTCCTGAAGATAGGGTTTATCATGCGGACTAAAAGGTAGAGACCTCATGGGGAGGGGAGTTACAGGGGGGTGGTATATATTGAAAAGTGGAACGTTAGATTGGCACAGATGGGTGACGTATATTGATGGGAGTAGGGTGGCATTAGTGACACTATCAGATCATGGCAGCCTTATCACAGAAAAAAAATAATAGAATGTATAAGTTGCATAAAATTATTAATCGGTAAATAGCCCCATTACAGTGGGGCTGTTTTATTCCCTACACTATATGGTGGAATTAAGGAATTGAATAGCACAGTACCCCACAGATTTCGTGTTGAAAACGTACTTGGCAGGAACAAATAAAATGTGTAAAACTTCCCTATACCTCAATTGGTTGTGTCCTTCATATTTTGTTTTATGAACCGATTTGCCAATAATCAAAACTATCTTTAAAAAA
Source organism: Acholoe squamosa (assembly GCA_949317995.1). Taxonomy (NCBI): domain Eukaryota; kingdom Metazoa; phylum Annelida; class Polychaeta; order Phyllodocida; family Polynoidae; genus Acholoe; species Acholoe squamosa. The sequence continues at coordinate 16,660,326 of OX439044.1, forward strand.
CACTCATTATAGCATAACAATGTTATTAACAATGTTATTAATTTTTAATTTGCAGGCTGGTGGATCGAGGAACGTATCACCCCTAGGAAAAACCCTACATAAGTGAGAGTGATGAGATTAGCAATGACATAAGGGATGTTTGACAACAGAAGACGACTCAGCATGTGTGCCACGTCCCCCTCTGGCTTTACCATAGTGATCCTGATTGTCAGTGGTCTATGTCTGCATCTACCACAGGTATCAGGGACCTGTGCTGCACGACACTCAGGTGAGAATGAGCCTTTCAGTAATACTAATACACACTAATACATATCATTAAAGGCATTATAAATATTGGTAGTGTAGTCTGACTCACTATGCCTGCATCCATGCAGCCCGATAACCCTGTGGGTATGACACACACCTAATTGGTCGGCAAGATGTATAAATGCAATGCAATGCAAGAGAATGGAGTCTGTTGCCCATTATTCATGGCATTAATAGATAACAACAGTGGAAAGTATGAATACAAAATCTTAGGACAGAGACAAGCGTTGTTTGCTTTTAGTCACACATCCAGGTTTTATCCAAGTGATAATAATAAATAAATAACCCTTTCAGCGTCTCTAACAACAGTACTTATCCTTCATTAGTCAATCCTGTTTTACTGTCATGCAAATGTCTATTTTGGAATATTTGTTACACATCGTAAGAGCCAGACGATGCTATATTAGCATCTCCCGTGGTATTTTTACTGTAGAAACTTAATTTTGTTCTATGCAATCGTCATTGATGAGACCTTCAGAAGTTCTGGTATAAGTATCATCCAATTTTCAACATTGACTTCAAAGTCGCCTATGCTACATTATGTTCTCAACTGCCTAAATGAAATAAGAATATGTCACATTTTACTAAGCAATCAAGCCTGGAGGGCATTCCTTAACAACGTAAATTAGGAACATTGCAAAAATGGGATCCTAAGACAAGTGTAATTACCATTGTAGATGGGAGCTGTGTGTGCCGGCCGAGGTCTGGTAAGCTTATGATGTCGGACCAGGAGGGCAGCATGGGGCTGGTGAACGTGGAGGTTAATCAAGAGACTGCCCTGGTCTGCCTCTCCAACATGACCGACTCCATGGCGCAGGTCATCTGCAGACAGTTCGGCTATCAGCGAAAGCTTGGTTTTGGGATGGTGCGAGGCACTGTTATAGACATGGATGTGCCCAAATACAAGACATATGGAAACTGCAAAGGTAGGTCTAGAGAAATGACTAGTGTATTTCAGACTGTTCTCAATGAGGTTAATTGGTATCATTGAGAAATGCAAACCGGGTGATTATAGAAACTGAAGGAAAGTTCTTGATTAAAATTATTCTCATGGCCTCCTTCATTGCAATAGTTTCCTCTGTGGCTTATTTTATTTTGGAAACAGCATTTCACTGGCGAGGTTAGGAGAGGGTGCATCTCTTATATATGACATTTGCTTTGAGGACATCCAGCCTAAAATATGTGGCATAATATGTCATACATTTGTCAATCAAGAATCATGATGGACCAGCATGATCCTACTTTATAACGTGATTTCTTTACTTGTAGGATATGAGGAGTGCCTAGATGAATGTGATGGGCACTCATGGCAGCTGGCCAGTGCACTGAACCGCGATGGATCAGCAGGCCCATGTTACCAAGCCAATGAACGAGCCCTCATATGCAGCAACACTCCGGACCCTTATGCTCCTGTTCGCCCTACGCCAAAAGTATTCGAGAAGGATCCACCACTCACTCCAGCTACTGGTATAGAACCCAAACCAGCAGACCGGCCCATGGTTACTCCAACACCAGCTGACTCGGACCATGACTGGCCTTTGTTCCCTATTATTGACTATGACATGTTGCCACCGGTTGATGCGCCCCTCCCTTCAACAACCTTGGCTCCTGTGACTGACCCAGCCAGACCAGAAGCTACAGGTCAGCCGTCACCATCCTCATCACCCTCTGAGTTAACACCTCATGAATCTGTTCTCTTACCGAGCTCTGCTTCTCCACCATTTTACGCTCCTGCCTCCTCAAAAGGCCTGCTTCGCTTGCTAACTTCAGCCATTAAGGCAATTTCTACCAGCCCGATTCCATCTACTTTTCCTACTACTCCTTTTGTTACTAAAACAGGGTATGGTACAACCTCCAAGGCTGTGCACAAAGAGCTTGTAGTCATTGAAGAGTCATTCTTTGATTTACATCCTGCATTTGATGATTCTGATTTGTCCCAGCTTAAGCGCAAGAGTTATTATAGAGCACAAAAGTCCAGATTTGTGGCCAAGTTAGGAATCTGGCCAACGACAACAAGCACACTTAACATGGGAAATATGAAGGTGATTCCAGCTCTTCAACCAGGCAAAGATAAGCTTGAACTCAAGGAAAGCATGCCTAGTACATCCTCACATACTTCTTTTGACTCTACCCTTGCTACTAGTATTAGTCACGCTAGCTCAACAAGTGCTACTTCTGTTTCTAGTTCTGTTTCAAGTCCAAGAGAATTTATTTCTTTTCCACAAAGTACTGTGGCACCCACGAGATTCATCTCCAATAGGTCTAGTTCTTCTGGCACTGACCCACAAGATGGTCAGACTGGAATTTCTGGAGATTTGAAACATGAAGGGGAACCGTGGTTTGGTGTCCGCAATGATTCTGGGGATGGGTCACAGGGCATTACTTCTCTTGATCGTCACCTCAATGCCAGCTGGGAAGAAAGCTCTGGATCAGGGGATGAAAGCTCAACAGAATCAAAGGCCTTTGGAACTGCCACAGTTGTTGATATAGAAGTAAGCAGACGCCAACTAACGTCTGTTTCTTCCACAACTCCAATTGATAGGTTTCGCCTTTCTGGTAGGCTTGTGTCAATACTGGGAAGACCCACCTCAGAGCCAGATTCACACTCCAGTATTGGTAGTTCAAACAGCCCACCCAAACAATCCACCAGAAGTGTGCCTTGGACTATTTCTATTACTCAGTCGAAAAGTATTGATTCTCCCAGCACCCACATGCCCCATTCAGAAGCCAAAAGGGAAGTAAGTCCACCCATAAGTACTCCCACGACCATTCCAAGTGAATATTTAGAATTTGTCAAACCCAAAGACAATCCTTCTCATGCTGTTTCAGAGAGTGAACTTCAATCTTTTATGAGCACCATCACGCCTAGTCTATCTGGTCAACCTACAAATCACTCCACTAATGTTTTCACTAGTTCTCACACCCACAGAATGTCTGCAATTACCACAAAGGTCACACAAACTCAAGCACCTACTTCAAACTCTTCTCTAACAGGGGTAGGAGAATCTGAACAAATGTCCAAAAATAAATCATATGTCTCTTTTCCAGGGAATACAACACTGTCACATACAATCAACCCATCTACATACTTTCAAACTTCTACAAATCAACCCACCACAAAATTACCAAATTATGAGTTTGACTCTACAAGTTTGGGGACAACTACATCAGGCCTTCCAGACATACAGCAAGGTTCTACTAGTAACCCAAGTGAGTCTCCTGAGTATACTGAGTTTGGTAGCACACAAAGTTTAGGTCCACATTCTAACATTGTCACAGAGCACAATATTTCAGTTTTAGGTGAATCCACAGAAGTAGTGAGTAGTACAGATCATTCTGTAGACACAACAAGTTCCCCTTTACATACAGATCCTGCCATAGACAAAACCAGTATCCCTTTGCGTGATGGGAGCCTCAGTCCTTCTTTTATTATGACAAGTCCACTCTCTAGTATTAATTCAAGGGTAAGTATTGTGCCTGAAACTACAACCAGGGCCTCTGCTGAAATGCTATCCAGTTCAGCCAGTGTAGGAACTATGGATATAGCCACAACTGTAGATGCTATTGCTAGTAAATCAGCATCTGAAGCTACAGAGGGGGACTTTAGTAAAGCCTTTGATACAGTGTCCCCTACAGTCATTCCCCAGGGCAGCCAAACAGACCCGCCATTGCTTACAACTAAACCTACATCATCACAATTAACAGAAGCTTCTAGCAGCGAGTCGGTAACATCACCTACTTTGTCCTCAAAAACCCTTGGTGACCCCACGAAGGGGTCTGGTGCTTTGAGCACATCCACCAAGGAGGAGATTAGAAGCTCCATATCTGGTCAAGAGGCCCAAAAAACAACTTCAGAATCACTGGTGGATAACCTGAAGAACCCGTCCGTTGGTAATGAGGATGGGACATCGCCAGATCCAGCAGACATGTCCCATACCCTCTGGAGCACTACACCTGGGACGCTGGCGGAAACAGAAGCAGGTAATAGTTTCCTGGCAAACATTCGTTTCCGGTGTGACCCTGCGTTCATCTGGTCTATCTGTGCGTCCTACCTGTCTGTTCGTCCCCGTTACCATGGGAACTGGTAAGGTATACCTGGTTAGAAACAGGCATAGAATGTTTTATTGTATATCGTGGGCCTCTTCCTGTGATATTACTAAGTGTACAGCTGATGGTATTATTGGGCAATATCATGCTGTTGATGTGTTTAAAAGTGTGAGTAATGTATGTAAATGCTATATCTCTATCCTAATCACACTCTATTCCAATGTTACATTACCATTTTCCAAACTGTATATAGGCCATGTCTACACGCACCATTTGTATGTGTATGTAATGTTCATAAATTATAAACTGTATGTTTTTGAACTACTCAATTGTATCTGTATCTAAATGTACATTGTGTTTCCTCGACCACCCTCTCAATCACATTTCCTTGCCCATTATAGTCTGCTTTTGAATAGGAACATGTTTCCTGTAAACATGTTATTTCTATTCAGTGACATGAAAATGTTGTGCTTTGTTCAGAATCTTTGATGAATATTCTCTCAGATAGTCATGTTACCTGTCTTTGTTAACAGGAGGTATTCAAGTACTAGTATTTTGTTGGAATTTTCTTTGATTCCTATTGTCTACAACATAACGATATAGTGATGTATTAACTCTAGGCAGCCATATTGGATCCGTTAAACATGTCATACCTGTATATCGACATCATTGTGTATCTCATGATACTTATTTGATGAGTAGCAGTTACCAAAATACCTATTTACTATGACTTAAAAACATTCATTATCCTATATATGCATTTGGAATAGGCATATATCTGTATTTACCACTATTTTATGAGCCTGTATAGTGACCAAATAGGTTCTCAGTATAATTTAATCTGATTCAGCGTGTTTTCCTTATGATCCTAGACCCTACCTTACTCATAATGACATAGTGCAACTGTTGCTTGTTGATTTAGGGACGCAAGTTCGCTAAAAATACCCATTTTTAGCTCCTGACAGCCATATTGGATATTTTGAAAAATTCAAAATAATGTTATTTTGATTTCTTGATTTTTTTTATTGTTAATATGAAGTGCATTTTGGGGTGCTCCAGAGTGGTGGGAGGTCTGAGATGTATCATATAGCAATAAAAATGAATTAATCAAATGTTTCCAAATGTTTAACTTCGGAGGGGGTGGGTGGGGGGTTAGAGTGCCCAAACTCAAAAGTGAACCCCAGATTCCTGTTTCTTATGATTAGTAGCATCACTGGGAGGTGTACTCAAAAAGGTTTTGGTATTACCTTCCCCTCCTACAAACTTTTATGTCATTTTTATAGTAAAGAATTCGTGTAAGCCATGGAAATACTGTTAGCCAAAGACATAATGTTCAATAACGCTATTTAAAATAATAAACAGCTGTGCATTGAGTGTATATTAGCTTAATTTAAAGTAGGGTTCCAGGGTAATTCAATTGAATAGAATTTAGTGCTTTATTTTTCTCAGATATGATAGAATTACATGTGATATACACAAACATGACCATATTTGAAGTCTTATTCAAATAGGTTCCATTTCATAGGGCGTTGCTAGGCACTAAAGGAAAATGGAACAAAAACGTTCTTTTTTGCTGCTTTTTCTAGTTAGTTAGTACTAGTATTCTATAGAACACTGCAGAATATGCGTGTTTGGTCTGATTACACTAATGTATTCCCCTACATTTCAAATGGAATGTTGTGATAGTAATAACAAAATTAGAAGTTTCTTCATTACTTTCTCACTTGCTCTTCATTTATACATATGGCATATCAAAAAATTTATTTCATGTTGGAAGCAGTGTAATACGAACGCCCCCCTAGGAGCTCTGTATCTCACACCCCATGCATAACCACGCCCTGTATCTCATGGCCAATAACAGCATCCCAAATTGGCTTAATATCAATATCTTTTCATGTTGTTTTAAAGGGGTTTTGAACATTTCAGATGCAGATAACATGAAATAAACACAAAGGTTCACTCACATTGGGGAGGGAGATAACTCTCAGTCATCCCCAATACAAGTGAACCTTTATCTATAGAACATAATTAGATATTGATTTGGTACTATGAAGAATGTCATGAATATAACATAGATTTCAAGTGAGAATCTATGAAATATTAAAATCGGGCATAGTGTCTGTATTTGGTCTTAGATCATATACATGTACAGCAGATAGGCACTGCGTCACCATGGAAACAGTGTCAGCAGATCTATGTCATAAAAGCATCTGAACGGGCCTAGACATGCTGCCCTGCTCAGGTGCAAACATACAAATGCTAACAGGTAATTTCAGGAGTAGACTGGATAGACATATATACAATGTTATGTTGGCAAGGTATAGATATTCATTTTTATTTGTATTATGCATGACTCCTTTCCATTATATTTTACTTAATCACATTTTATTTAAATATGAACATACATGCAAATGATCTTTGATATCATGGGCATTTCTAGAGCAGCCCAGCTTATAAATCATTCCTCATAGAAATCCCTTTCATGCATGCATAGCTCTATATATGGTTTAGGCCAAAGGGCACTGAGGCGTAAAAGCAGAGCTCTTCATGGCAACAAAAAGCACCCATTTGTGATAACAAGATGTTGGGTCATACATGGATACTTTTGCTGACCTGAGGATAGGTTCACCCTCTTTATTTACATGACTAGAGATCAGAGGACAGGAGCTGGACAACTAAATGTGGTGGTTGTCAGGCTTTCATTGATCTTGTTGGTGTTTACCACTACAGTCAACTGCTTAAACCCTACCCCTTGTCATACACACTAGTAGAAATGTTAGCAACTATTGATAGCAACTATTTGGTATAGTGATCAGTATTAATAGTATGCATGCTCTGTAAAACTGATGTGATTTAATGAAATGCCATGGTAACCTTTGAATGAATATGGTCATGAACTCATTCCAATGGGATATGGGAATGGTGTTTCCCTTGTATAAACATATCTCATACACACAATTGATTTTCTGTTATTGATTAGGAGATAAATCATTGACAGCAGTAATGATCACTCAAAGGTTTCCATATTGATCATTCCCAATGGGACCTGGCTCTTTTTGGGAAAGTTTCCTCGTATACATTAATGTGTTGTCCCATTATCTACGTGCTTGTTGGATATAGGCTAAAAGTACAAAGGGTATCAATATGATATAACTAAAACTAGGTGTGAATATACACGTTTAATCTAATTAAAAGTGTCGTAATGCTTTAACAAGTTTTACAATAATGAGAATCATGAATTGCATGGTACTGTAGAATGAAGCGGGAGAAAATAGAAGAAAGAAAATAACAGAGGTAATCAATATTAATAATCATGATCCTCTGTTTATCTAGGTTCACATCGGTTAGATGAGTGTGAGAAAGCACTGAGCAGAGATGAGCTTACTTCTCCTGGTTTTCCTGGTCCCTACCCTAATGACATGTCATGTGGCTGGAACATCACCGTCAACCAACACGAGAAGGTCGTCTTCAGTATCTACGGTAAGTATATTGGGCAGTCACTGTTACTCATGACGCTTTCTTGAAAGCTACCTGTCCCTCACCCTTTCAATGTTTCAGTATTTTTTCGGGTAAAAAGGAATTTGAGTTGTCATTTAGTTCCAATAACAGATCCTACCCTGTCATTGTACTGAACCACTCTTACTCAGCCTAGCAAGGTCATTATGGGATAAACAGAAAACGGTGTGTTAAAGCACGAATTTAATTATAAATGTATACATAATAGCCATACAGATTGAATAATCATGAATCAAGAGAAGTTATTGTGGTCCTATAATGGATGCCTTTAACCCCCTCTTTCCTCCAGAGTTCCGGACGGCCGAGCCAGATGCTCTAAGTATCTATGTTGGCAGCCGTGAAGGGAAACTCCTCCAACGTCTCACTGGAGCTGTGACAGGTTTGCCTTACAATGCTCAACCTTTAGTATATCTTTTTGAAATAATAATATGAATCATAGTCGTCTAGAACACAGAGATAATGCATAATAAGAGATGTTACTTCCTATTACAAAAATGAATAGCAATAAAACATGTGTGACCCATCAAGAGAGAACACCCCTCCGCGGGGGATTTTTAATTTCCCCTTTGGCCACCAGGGGGCATTGGAGGGCAAAATTACTCTAAAAGTATTATAAAAATACATTAAGTTAATTTTTGATGCAGAATTCATTGGTTTCATTTAAAATGCCACATTTTCGGTAGAAATGGCCCATATTTGGATGGTAAAATGAACATTTTTTGTGAGAAATCAACCTATATGCCTGTTCCTGGTTGCCATGGCAACCATTACAATAATTAAATTTGCAGATTTTCATGCCAATCTTTGGGGATACTCACCAAAAATTCAAAATTGAAAACAGAAATGGAAAATTCCTTCTAGATCGTAATCTATGATAAAAAATCTCCATATTATAATTATGTATTTTTTATGAAAAAGGCTGATTTATCATTGTGTTTTTAGACATCATTATGGTTTATACTGTATTTAGAGCTTAATCATCAGTTTCAGATAAGAGTAACAACCTATGTTCAAGGAGGGGTTCTGGCATAACTACTAGGAATATTTAACCCAATGATGTCTCATTTTAAAGATCTTGAGATAAGCTTTGAGTATGAGTTTCCCTGCAGAAGGGAGGTTTTGCTTGCTTGGTCACATGTCTCTAATCGGACCTGTATTTTTTTTTTCAATCATTGCTCCTATATCATGTAATGATTCAAAAATGAATCTGAGTCAATGTATATTTAGTATATCTGATATGCATTTATAATAATATATGTAGCTTTGCTGTTTAACCGTCTATCTAGTAATTGTTTATTAAGTCTAATTTGTACTACAATGTTTACTGTTCCCCTTACTCCTTCTAGCCCCAACAAGACGTAAAAAGCGTGCAATTCGTACCATAGACACTGGTGTTAGTTCTGTGTTCGTGACATTCACGTCAGATGGCGACACCACAGAATCAGGCTTCCGTATGGGATACAAGGCCAAACAGAAGCGCAGTCGAGGGGTAATTCATGGTAAGGTCAAGCCTTTTTAACAATTTTGATTTTTTTTTTCAAATTTGACATGTGTAGGGCTACTTATGTACCCAGAGGACATTTTTATTATCATTGAAACTCTATAAAAAGTCAAACCAAAAGGAAAATATGTACATGTATACAACGTATCCCTAGTTGACTCTGTCCATTGAAATTTTAAGATTATTGCTTGATGTAATCATGGCCGATTGATACGATACTCAATTCCTGCGCAATCTGTACTTGTTTTTTAGGGGCAGCCACGGGACCAGAGAAAAGGAAAGATGGCAATGAGAACCGAAATATCATTGTGATCGTAGTTGTTATCATCATCGTTATTGTTCTAGTGATTCTACTGCTGTGCTGCAAGTTTAAATGCTGTAAAAAAAGGTAAGGGCAGAACATATTAATGGTGATATCAATGAAATGTTGTTAACATTATAAGGGCCTAATGATGAATTAATTGATTAATATAGTATCAGAGTGGCGGATTCAGATGGCAGTACTTAAGAGTTTATCTGCTTACATTGGACCTCAAAATTTCCTCAAAGATAGGGGTGCACCCCCTCCTTTTGGGCCGCTTCGCCTCCTTTTTCAGATCCTGGTTCTGCCACCGGTATCCCAATTATTTTGTTCATTCCATTGGTTCAAGCCTGCATCATGTCGCTCTTCAAGGATAATACGTTCCTCAAGAGGACACGTCACATATTCAATGAAATGATATTGAGTAGACTCACAAGAATTTCATTGGGGGTGGGATGACGACTATATTAAGTTTGAACATGGCACATTTGACCATGTGTTATTATGAAGTGAAATTTCAGTGCAATTATGTAGACATGTAGTTTTACGTAATGAAAATGCCTCAATGGAGTATCGGAATCATTGACATGATGTATAATTTCACCCATAACGATTTATTGGTGTCTCAACAGGTCTGTATTCATTCAGTCTGACAGACCAAACCAAAGCTGCTACATATGTTTTTGTGCAATTATACTAGGATATGACTAGTGCTGGCATGATCCTCCATGTATTCTAAAACTGAAGGGGTTGAGAAAGTGGCATAGATAGGTGCTGAAACTGTTCTATTAGAAAACATAACATCAGTTTCGATCTTTAATTGCTACATGTATTTCTGTTCAGTGGTGAGAAAGTGGTCATCTATGATGGGTTTGGTTCCAAATCAAGGATTGTTCCATATGAAACATCAGAGGAGAAACCACGATCAGGATCGTGGGTAAGTACAGATATCTTATGAAAAGACAAACTAATGCAAGTACATGAGCATGATTATGTGAATAGCCATGTCTAGACAGTGCAATGTGCCTTAGCATACGAATTACCTTTCCTGCTTGACTGTTCACACTGTAGTTGTTTCAAGGGTAAGAGGTCATGCAGAAGCTATGACCCCATATATACATATATGGGTCATTTCTCTTCTCACGTATATCTGTGATAGTTGGGTACAAAATACACTATAGTGGATCAAATATAAGGATATCCTGAATTTCAAATGTGATGGGGAGATCTTTCAAATGCATGCATGATTTAAACCCTCCTCGCCACGCGCGTGAACAAGTCAGGTCCTCCGTCTATAGGTCTATGCGTGGTGCTATATAACACCACCCACGCGCGTGCTCCTTGCAGCCGACATGAAAACCTACCTCCCTTATTTTCTTCCCTTATAACTAGCATATTGCGCCATATAATTGTGTTATTCGCTATTACCCTTTAAGCATTATCTATTACGATTCACATGTTGAGTTTAACAGTACGTCAATGTATCTTATCACCACTAGGTGGGGACACCGAGTGAGAGGGACCCTAGCTTCCACATGAATGAGACTGATGAGAAGCCCCCTCCTCCCGTGGAGTTACAGAGTAGTTCTACATCTGGCCGCAGAGGGCAACACACACCAGAGGGTAACGCCGAAGGTGCGAATACATGCAAACTAGGGGCCCTTGATGGGGGGTCCCCATGTCCCATGTCGATTTTAAGAAATTGCCATGTCCCCATGTCGATTTTAAGAAATTGCCATGTCACCATGTCGATTTTAAGAAATTGCCATGCCACTGTGTCGATTTTAAGAAAGTGGCCATGTCACATGTCACTAGGCCAAAAAATGCTCATGCCGCCATATCGATTTTAGGCTTATAGAGCCATAAACTAAGTGCACGTATGGGTTATTGAAGCTTAATGTTGTAATCGGCGGTGGTTAGGAAAACAAAGCAAGCACTTTTCGGTTAAATCTATGGGGCCGTCATAATCACCATGAAATAAAATTGTCTATTATTGTATTGCAAGTAATAAAAATGTGCACAGGTGAAAATTGGATAAAGATAGATGTAAGATGACGATGATAAATTAATTTTTATCCAAAATAAGAGCATTTGATATGACGTCCGATATCGTTTGGTACTGTCCTCATAAAGCTAAACATGCACTAGCCCCATGTATGAATTTTAACATGTGCGCACATCAACTAATTATGATAATTCCTCCTTTAGATGAGAGTCAGGAAGTCTGGCGATCAGCTGAATCAGGCCGACAAGAACCTAGGGTGGCAGGGACAAGCAGGCCAACACTACCTCCTGAAGACATCCATGCTGGTAATATAACATCTCCACCCCCTGATGTGACAGACGATGAATGGGAGGTGCGCGATTCCATCCTCTTCCTGGGAGAGCACCGTCCAAAACAGCCTGGTCCTAAAACAGAAGGTCCCTTGGACACCACCATACACAAGAAGACACCACCAGGGCAGGAGGAATCGCGCATTGGTGGAGGGCGCGATTTGTCGCACCTTTATAACCTGGGACAGCGTAAGACCTCGCCCCGTGACAATCCGTCCCATCACCCGGAGCTACTCGTGTCCGTGCCCTATGCCGCCTCCATGTACACCTCCCGTGGACAGGCCATCCAGATGCGGGCTGCACGCAGCGACCCCGGAGATCCTGTTACCGGAAGTAGAGTGTCGCGTGGGGCGCCCGACGTCGGCCACACATCGTCGATACTCGCCAAGCAAGGGGCGAAACTTCCGCCGCTACGGACGTCCACACCCACAGAGTCGTCCACAGCCACAGACGAGCAGAAAATGGCAGCTGCCGGCAAGGTCAGGGCCAGCGGAAGTCGGCCGTCGAGTTCCAGTTCCGCCGGAAGTAGAGTTAGCAGCACCAATTCACAGTGGAGCAATACGACCTATACTTCCGCTAGAAGACCATCAGGATCCGGGTCTCCACCACTGACGTCGGCGCCCCCTGCCGAGTTGGTGTGTCCGCTCACAGGTGAGGTTATGAAACACCCGGTTGTGTTCGAGGATGGACAGACTTATGAGAGGTCGGCCATTCAGGCCTGGTGTGAGACACACGACGTATCACCCACCACCAACGCGGCGATCGAACACGGCCAAATGCGACCGTCTAACGAGCTCCGACAGCGCATCCGGGAATGGAAAAAGGCCCGGATGCAGGTATTAATTTCTGCTGCTCGGGGCAGTCCGCGGGAGCCTGAGCAGATTGGAAAAGTGGATACTTAATTCCTTTCACAACCACTTCTATATGAAAAGACTGAAATTTTTCGGAAAGAAATTTCAAATTACTGATTAAGATACTTTTATTGTTATTGGAGGAATACAAACAGATGTCTTAAATTCACTTGAAGCCATAGAATATAGAAAAACTATTCTATTCTCTCTGCTTGAAGCGTACTATTCTTATGCTTCTTGTATATAGCTATGTTCAGTCATCCTTGCCGTGCATAATTGTATGCATTATGATATCATGTTGTTTCCCCAGGCTATGTGATGCATTGGGGGCAAAATTACGGAGCCCCTAATAGGACATACAAAAAAAAAGATTTTTTTCATGCAAAAAATATTCCTGCGGATACTGGAGGATTCCTGCGGGTACTGGGGGATTCCTGCGGGTACAGGGAGGATTCCTGCAGGTACTGGGGGATTCCTGCGGGTACAGGGAGGATTCCTGCAGGTACAGGGAGGATTCCTGCGGGTACAGGGAGGATTCCTGCAGGTACAGGGAGGATTCCTGCGGGTACTGGGGGATTCCTGCGGGTACAGGGAGGATTCCTGCGGGTACAGCTCTATTCTTGCGGGTACAGGAGGATTCTTGTGTTTACAGGAGGATTCCTTCAGGTACAGGAATATTCCTGTGGGTACAGAAACATTCTTGCGGAAAGAGAAGGATTCTTAGGGGCACACTCATTCTTTGGAATGATGAAGATGATGATGACGATAAACTCTTCAGGCTCCCAAATGAATATTTTTTTCTTGTGAAAAAAAAAGTTTTTGGTATGTCCTATTAGGGGCTCCGTAGTACGCTGCCGGGTATCTGACACAAATCATTTTGTATCCAAAGAAATCTTCCTGTACACGCAGGAATCATCCAGTACCCGCAGGAATCATCCAGTACCCGTAGGAATCATCCTGTATCCGCAAGAATAATCATTACATGAAAAAAATCTTTTTAGTATATTCCTGTTTCCGCAGGAATGTCCCTGTTTCCGCAGGAATGTTCCTGTACCCGCAGGAATATATTTTGCATGAAAATAAAAATCTTGCTAGTATGTCCTATTAGGGGCTCCGTTACTGAGCCCCTAATAGGACATACCAAAAATAAAATTTCCACAAAAAAAAAATATTCTTGCGGAAACTGAACAATTCTTGCGGAAACTGAGCAATTCTTGCGGAAACTGAAAATTCTTGCGGACACTGAACAATTCTTGTGGGTACCAAACAATTCTTGCGGGTTCAAGAAAGATTTTATTGGAGGAAAAAAAGACTTTTTGGTAGGTGAATGCATAATTCTAGCATCCACAAGGATAATTCTAGCACCTACAAGAATTCTTTGTGCACCCACAAGAACTCTTTGTGTACCTGCAAAAATGTTCCTGTACCTGCAGTAATCTTCCAGTACCTGCAGGAATCTTCCAGTATCCACAGGAATCTTCCAGTACCCGCAGGAATATTTTTTTCATGAAAAAAATCTTTTTGGTATTGTTCAGTGTCCGCAAGAATTGTTCAGTATCCGCAAGAATATTTTTTCTAGTGAAAAATTGTTTTGGTACATATAGACTTTGTTCAGTACCCGCAAGAATTCTTCAGTACCCGCAAGAATTCTTCAGTATCCGCAAGAATATTTTTTCAGGGGAAAAATTATTTGTGGTATGTCCTTTTAGGGGCTCTGTACTCCGTACTACATACCCGTCGTGGCTCAGTTACAGAACAACTAAGGAGCATTCATTCTGGCCATCTTGCCTGCTAACAATTTATTACAATTTTTTATCTACAAAAATGGAATATAGATTCCAATGAATTTTACTCCATGTATCCCCTGGCGCATTCCTTCTTTGTATTATGGTCGATTTCTTATTATGATTGTGCTGACCTCTCTATCTTGCAAATTGATTCCTTGATAATAATAGTACACATACATAGAATTAATCGCATTTTAAACTTGTATCTTTTGGTAAGGTGGATATCGATTGAAAGGTATACAGATAAGATGACAATGAAAAAGATACCTACTATGTATTATATGGGACTTGTTGCAGCTACATCTTGTATAGAGATTTACAGCCGCGCCCTAAACAGTAGTTTCTTTGACATTGTCGGTGCTGTTTTATAAATCCGTCCCTTTGTTGTAATGCATAGATCTATACACTTGTGTAGATTAAGGATACAATTCAAGACAAATGGAAGTCACTCTTTTTTACATGCACATATGGTTTCTCAAAAAGCAGAATTAATCTGTAAAAAAATGGTTTCTTACTGTTTGTATTCATTATCAGAAGCCGCACATTTTGGCCTATGAAACTATATGTAATAGCTTGAGGAACAAGCGTCCGTTAAAGTCTCCAAATATGAGGTGATTTAAACCAAATACCCCATTCAGAACGAGGGAGTGTCTCTCCCCTTGAGCACTGTTGAGCTATCTAATTTGAGAAGATAAATAGCATTGGAATCTATACATTTATAATTCCGTCCAGAGTTACAGATCAACCATTTATATCAACTCCCGCCCATTCTACCAAAGTAACATTTATACTTAAACCTAACTTTAATGCCGGTATGTACCTTTGTTTTATTTCCTCTTGTTGTTGATTTGTTGTCATTTTGTATCGCAACATTAATAAAGTTACAGTTCAAAATCTAACGTGTTACACGTTCTCAAATACCCTGCAAACAAAGACAATGGATCAAGGGCATGAATTCAATAAAGTCAGAAAAAAACATTAATCTGCAGGGGGGGGGGAATTAAATAGAAAAACTTTGTGCCTCGCTGGTACATGTACCAGCTAGGTCACTCTACAGGGCTGAACCAGGTGGTGTCATGCTTAAAAATATAAATAAGCCCAAGGATGTTTTGCTTCTTTCACCATCACATGGGCGTAGCTCAAACTGTAAAAAATAACCGTTGAATCTACCAGGGATCCTTGTGAAACTGAGCAGTGAACCAGTGTTGTTTTCACTAGAAGCCCCAGGTGATAGTACAGTGGCACAAGGACACTGTGTAAAAATAATGACGGATCTCTGATAACTTTGTAGGTATTGGATCTTTGGAAATATCAATTAGTCAGTTCGAGTGAGGATTCAGAAGATCAATTTATTTCTGTATTGTTACAAGGATTGATGCCTTTTGTATAGACAAGTCCCCGACAGGTGGTAATGCTTCTTTAACAAAATACTCTAGGCTGTTTAACTCTCTCTTGGTAGTAAGATGATGGTGGTTTATATACTTCTCAATAAGGTTCATTTAATAGCTCCAATAAGAGTGGTCTCTGGGCCGTTCCCTACGTCACACACTCGAAGCCACCACTGCATGTGCAGGTGCTCTCTCAAAACAGATATAGGAAGCTGTCCCAAAGAATGCCTACTACACTAGAGTTGCCTGTCTGTAGTTCAGGAGGATTTCTTGTAGATTCAACAGTTACTTCTTAGAGTGTATTTTATGCAGATAGAAAATATATCGGTCCCTTAAGGTAGGTTGCTACTCTTTAGTGAAAGTAAATCGAATTTCCTCATTTTTGGTGTTTAAGTACCATAAGTCATGAAGAATCGATACATGAAAAGAAAATGGGGGTCCCATGCTACTTTTTGAAATATTTTATACTTTTTCTCAAACATTGCTGAATGTACAACTTGTGATTGATATTTTATTTAATAAACTCTATGAACTTGAATTTGACCGTGTCTGGTTTTGTGTGAAATATTACTTTAGTATATTTTTACAATATGGAATTCTGAAAAATAAAAGTTTAATTTCTTTTCTCTAAAATAGGAAAGAATATGAAATTTTTCTTAATTTTTCTTCATATTAACTATCAATCATAGAAACGTGAAACCTTACATGTAGAAAGCCTATTTATGCAAGATTATTACAAAACAATATTTTGGTCATATGGCATGGCATACTGGGTAAAAGTGTAATGTTTCAGGAACAAGTGGGAACAATTTGGCACACTTTGATAATAATTCTGCCTAAAAACAGTATTGAACGTTCATAGAATTTGTTTCATACTTTCTCAGAAAACACCTTACAAAAATACCTTTCTTATGGTGAAATTAAAAAGTACTCCAAAAATGAACAAAATCTCATATTTGCAGTATTGCATTACGGGTTATATGGGAACAATTAAAATATAAAATGTTTTCTAGCTATACCCTTGGATATTCTGAGCATTAAAATCACTTCTAAATGTAAATAATTATGCACAAACTTCAAAGTGTCATAAAATGCTTATCTAAATGACCTGATACTTCTTGTGTGTATTCAGGGCTAATGTAAGTACATGCGTATCAAAAACGGTTAAATTCTGACTATTATAGCATATATGTGCAGAGACCTGCGCAGAGGGTTTATATTCAATTAGAAGCGACCAACCTTAACCTCTTCCTCTAGTGCCTGGTCTGGAGGAGGCATTTTGCCCTTACCTGCCGCCCACTCCTGTTGCCAGCTGCACGTACATAGCCAGGTAGGGTGGTTTAATCAGGTATTAAGCCTTTATAGCAATACTGGCGTGCAACTAGTTACTATAGTCCTCTGCCAAGTCTAGCCCCTACTACCTGTTGTTCCCTTTACCTGATTCCCCTCATCCCACCCTAAATATGCACCTGATTTGGAGTGTATCCTGGGAGGAGTCTACTCTCTAGCTACACCCTGGAGGATGTGCGTCACAATGAGAGGCTGGAAAGGCCTCCAGGGGGCCTGCTCAAATCCCCTTGGAACTTGGAGTGAACAAAAACAGGTAGGGCCTGTGAACGGAAGCTTGGCATTTCAGGAGTGTGGGATAAAGCTGCCAGGTCCCGATGGGATGAGAACCATTGCGTGTGTCTGTAATCATGATTAGTCAGGAGATGCATAGATGAGGTGGGTAGGGGTGGGGTATAGGGTTGTGTGTGGTTACCACAAGCTGTAGACTCCCACCTTATGATACGAGCTGCTCACTGCTCAGTGCTGCTGGAGCACCTCCTCTGGTGCCTAACCACTTGGCTCAGTATATACGATACTACAAGAAGCATCTCCAACCATTTCCCCACCAGTAAGAACCCTTTTTTTATCAAAACTGAAAAAGGAGGTATTAGACTACCAGAGATATGCCCAAAAAGAAGAAAAAAGAGAAGGGTGGTGGAGCAGCGGCAGAGGAAGAAGCCCGTTCACCTTCTGAAGCTCCTGAAACTCAAGCTGCAGGAGCGACACCAACTAATGCGGCTGAGAGTGTGGCTGGTCGGGCAGGTACTTTGCTGCCTGGAGGACCTACTACCCTACTAAATAAGGCCCCTACAGCCTCAGGTCAGCTCCCACCCATACTGAAGACAGGAGGAGCCACACTCAGGGATAATGACCCTAATGCTAAATTACTTGGGAACACAGAAATGGACGAGATGGAACAGTAAGCCCATTTGATATTCATCATTCTAGACATAACATTCTCTTTGTAAAAGAAGTATTGTATACCTTACTTGTTGTCATTACTATTTTCAGGAACATCTGAGTTTATGTTATCCATAAAGTTCTAATATTACATTATTGTACTTTGCATTGTTGACAATTACAATACTCTTTTTCCATTTTGTCAGTGAGTTTTGACAGAGACATGTGTCCACAGCTGGAAATATTTATCTTTTTCTATTCTCTAATGATATATACATTAAAAATATAATTTATATCCAATTGAATTGCATGTGATTTTACTATTTTAATATATATTCATATTACCATATAATTATTTTGATTAAAGGAACTTTGATTAAAGGAATATGTCAATAGAACTCATTAATTAACAGTCTTTCAGAATGAAGTAGAATACTTCATACTCATTCTGTATTTACTCAAATTCAGATGGTATGGAAAATGCAATGGGACGCACTGAGTTTGTATTTCACATGAAAAGTCATAAAACAACTAGATTCACACTAGTGTAATCTGAACATTTTATATGTGCTTCAAATAGGACTCCACTGTCGTCTCGTGAATAGTGCAATAGTACTTGTATCTTTGCGCCCTATCTGCCAGCATCCATCCCTCTCTCTTCCTACATTCAATGAATGTGCAGGATGATATGATTTCTCAGACACTCTTGTTATAATACGTACTCTTGTTTTGTTTTGTTAGGGAAATGAGGAGGTAGTATCTCATTGGTAATCCCTTATGCTTGATACAATCGGATCCTGATACTTCTTCTCTTTTTTTTTGCTATTACGACATTTTCTCATCTTACCTTTCAAGTGTTTGTGACACTTGTCACACAATTTAAAACAATCCATAATTATATGTTTGACTTTACTTTTTCTTTTAAAACAATTTAAACCTTATTTAGCCATGAATTATGAATTTAGTACATCGATGTTTAATTGTCAATATATGTAACAGCTTTGATGTGTCAACTCGTTCAACCTCAATAATATACCAGTACAGTAACAGTTTAATTACCTAACATCATAAGAGATCATATCAATCCACCATTTATACTGATACATAGCCTAGAATAACTAGACATAAAAACTTCCTATTTGGCTATTAAGTTAATGACAGGTCATCATTCTGGGAATGTTGTCTTTACCATGTCATATAAAGGATTTCTTACACTCATAAAATTCTAAACCACAGTGACTGATATAAACTTCTTTGAACAGCGGCATCATTTCTACTTTAAATCCATACCCCCTCTCCATGACTGGCGCAGTAACTACAGCTAGTCATATTCATATGACAAACACTTATCATACCAGGTTAGAGATTCACACTGGGCCAGCATGACATAAGACAAAGATTTACAATTTACATTTCTGTGATGAGGGAGTCAAGCTCCTTCTTACAAACGACCTTGAATTCCTGTACATTCCTTAAAGTAACAGGTAAATTATTGCAGACTTGTGCACACTTGACCTCAGGTGATTTTTGGTAGGCTGTGCAATTTATTTTATTATATGTTAGAACTGGGGCAGAGGAAAATCTAGTGACCCTATTTTTTGGTTCCAGGAAACTCTCATTGCATGACCTTATATGGGCAGTCACCTTGATATGATTTATAGTTCCTATGAGGGTCTAACTTGGGTTCCTCGGCTTTACCATGTACATAGTCCGCAGGGGTTAATAAATGCATGTCAAAACAAGTTTTCAAACACTTATTCTGAAGTCAACCTTACTGAATTACAACCTTATCCTTTCATCAACATACTCTTTCTATTTTTTCAATGTATATAGACTTTTACAATGGTCGGACAGAGGTACTTTTAGAGTGTCAATACCTTTTGCTTTTTCAACATTTTACTACATCCTTTGTGTACTCTGTCTATACTTATCTGGAAAGGCGAACTATTTGGTTAGATATCCTCTATATCCCACACCTATAGTATATACGGCTCTTTCCTGGGGCATAGGGTTGAAATTAAGCCCAATCTCGTTAAGGTACACTGCAAAAATGTTGTTTAGGTTTTAAACGTGTTTAGGTCTAAAAATGTTTAAAACCTAAACATATAGGTCAGTTAGGTGTCTCATTGACCACTCGTTTAGGAATTAAACACTTTTAATCTAAACACATAAACATTATTGCTAAACATGTTTAGATGTTTAACATTTAAACACATTGAATAGCAGGTGTTTAGATTTAAACATAAACATGTTTAGATACTCAGTTTTCAAATACACACCAGGTTGCAGCACTACCCTTGAATGTATATTCTGTACACAATCACAATCGCTTATGGTGACAAATGTCTCCAAAGACTATGTTCATAATGGTTTCATGTCATAGTATGTCAGGGGAGTAGAAACAGCAATAAAGAATTGACTTAACCCATGAAATATTACCATCATTGGTTCAAAATAATCAATAAATTCCATGTTAGACACCTATTTCAGGGTTTTTTTTGTAGAGGATAAAGCAATCTTCTTCATGCCAACATGTTGTACTTTCTCAAGTCTCTCATTCTAATGCAGTGTATACATATACATGTGTTTATATACCTGTGGCTGACATCTTTAGAGACTTTATAGATACCTTCTCATGCCCCCCCCCCAGAAAGTGAATAAAAAAAAGATAATCCATCATTCTCTTAAGCATACATTTGTAAACCCTCAGGTTCCATCTAATTAGTTAGACATCTAAACACAAAATTTTGTATCAGAAAAAAATGAACCTAAACACCTAGACATCTAAACACGTGAGCTAAGCACATTGTTTGGCTAAACATGTTTAGGAACCTAATTTGTTTACAGAAACGTTGCAAGAAAATGTTTAGAATTGTGTTTAGGATCTAAACACCATTTTTGCAGTGTATAGACTATGGGTGTCTTTATTACTTTAAGGGTCGTTTCATGCCTACAGGTATATGTCTGTTTTTTTTACTAATTTGTATACATGTTGTTGAATAGACAAGCATCAAGTTGGCCATTTGAGAAAGTATACATCAATCCTGTATAGGTCCGGTATGATGTAGATGCAGCCTTAGTACGTAGACATTACAATGTAAAGCAACATGTGGCCTTTCAATGTGTTAGTTGTTGTTGTTGTTGTTGTTGTTGTTGTTGTTGTTGTTGTTGTTTGTTATGTTCATAGGATCCATTGCATGAACAGGAGAACAATACCCTAGATACAGTCACCACCTATGGAACAAGTTAATCATTACTTAGCATATTGTGGTGTTAGTAAACTATTCCCTCTGCATGCCATGTTCCTATCACTTAGATTAGTTTAGAATCAATATCGACCAGACACACCTCTTGCTGCTGGTCAGCTAATCAACCAGTGAAGTACCTGCTTACTTGGATTTCTTATTAGCATGCATGTTTGTGTTTCAATTGGGAGAGGCTGAAATGATGGTATCAATAAAGGTATTGATCATTCCTAACTGCTGCTATTAAATCTAGAACAGAATTTGCCAGCTTTGTAAACTGCATGTGCGCTTCGTTTTATTTCATTTGCCATGAAAAAGGTTGAAAGACAAGTCTTACAAGTGCCTTAATTGATATGGTTGACTCTCCCTCCCTCATTACCTTCTTTAACTATGTGAATGACTATTACATTACATATCTACTTTTGAGTAATTAATGAACTCTTAAATGTACATATGAAATCTACCCACAAACATAGATTATATCATGTCATGATATAGATATGATCGGATTGAAATCACGTGTTCCTTACAGTAAAGTGATCTATCTTTTGACGTCAAGGTTGAAAAAGAGACCCCAAAACCATGCATACAACAGTCTACCAATATATGATTGACGTCCACATTGAATTACAAAAAGAAAGAATCCTACTGAGACAATATTGAAATATTTATGATTTGGGAATTCATTCATGAAGCTGTTGATGTGATGTAGATTTCTAATCTGTCCTGCAGGGCGCTTAACGCACATAATGAGGCACCTGGGGCTACTGGAGGAGGGATGAACGTGTTCGCCATCAACAAGGATGGTATCTCCAGAGCTGTGGCTAAGTTCAAAGAAAAGCCTCCAGCAATGCCTCTCACTATCTCCTTCCACTTCCCTGGTACCTTCCTCACACACCGGTACGTGGTGGCCATCATCAAGGGGGCTGTATCCAACATAGAAGGGGCTGATATCACGGCCATCCAGTACTGTGATAGAAATGTGAGGCTGGGAACACGAGGTCTGGAGAACCGCTGGTTAGTTACGGTGAGGAATCATTTACCTGTAAACGATTTGTATTCTTTCACAGAAAATTGATATTCTCATTCTCTCATTCTCTCTCTCTCTCTCTCTCTCTCTCTCTCTCTCTCTCTCTCTCTCTCTCTCTCTCATTCTCTCTCCTTTTGATAAGAAACTTATCTATTTTGCCCTGATGGATTTCGTTAAGTATAATTAATGCTTTTCTATGTAGCTAGGTGCAAATACCTTTTCTGCTTTCTCTACAGGTTAATGACATGAGGGCTAAGCAGATGCTGCTTCTAAAGGGCATAAAAGTGGTAAACCGTGTCATCAATGTCCGGTCATATGATGACGTGATAGCAGAAGAATGGAGGGAGTACCAGCGCTGGGCTGATGTCCAGAACCGCATGAAAGGTTTTGGTGCCAGGAACAAACTGGCTGCAAACAAAGTGGACACATCTGCTGCAGGAGGAGCAGCAGCACCTGCAGTAGCAGCAGCAGCACCTGCCGCCCCTGGAGGAGGTGAGGGTGGGGATGGGGAGTCTGGGGACTGAAGTACTCCTATACTTGTTTTGATTGTGTATGTGAAGTCGGATATGGTTAATGTTGAATATTTATCACAATTTGTACAAAAGTAGTAAACATAGCTTGGTGTATGCATAAGGGTGATAATTTACAAACTTGGGTTTAAATGAAAGACCAAGTAAATGTTGGGTTCCATGTTACATAATCTACAAATCTACAGCAGGTAACGGTAGTCCAGATTATTCATAATTCAGACCCATTTAATCGACTCAGACCCATTTAATCGACTCGTGATCTCCTTGTAACTGGCGCATTGCAGAAGAAGGATATAAATTAAATTTGTTTTAGAATCTACAATCAGGCCTTTTTTGGCTAGATGTGGTTTGGTAAATGAAAGGTCATGTGTGAAATAAAACTATTAATTTTAAAGTTATGTTCATGGTCCAACACGCCTTTCTTTATATCAGATCTTGTATACAGCTTCTAAAGTTCTATCATTCTGACTTTACCCTTAAAATGAAATACGAGAGATTTTATCACTGTTCATGGAGCTAGATGAATCGTGAATTTCCCTTTCGTGTCATGTTCTTTACCATATTTTCTGATTGTAGATTCCCAGATAGGGTGATAGCAGGTCGTTGTCTACAATGGGCTCTATAATTGCTTTTGAATTTCCGACAATTTAGAATATTCTAACTGTCTGGTTAAATCCTATACCTTATCACAGGCTCTTCAGGGCATTATTCTCGGTCATTCTTAGTACTGTAGAGGTTGGTGAAAACGTTCTGGAGAAACCGGGACTCAAACCCGGGGCCCTCCAACTTCAAAGCGGCTGCTCTACCTCTGAGCTACTTCCCCTGGCCTGACGTTCTCACCTTCCAACCACACCTGGATTGGTATGATACACACTAGGGGGCAGTGATTACCCAGAGACCAGCCCCTGGGGGTCTGCCACCGGGTACGGGGAATTACTGCCCCTACAGTACTACTGATCAATATTGCCTGGTGTCAGTTTTAAGAAAACAGAAGAGAAAAGAAAATCATTTAGACATCACAAGTAAGGAGGCCAGTATAAAGCTTGAGAATTATGTTCAACATGATGTTATGTACGATATTAGGGAGTTTAGGGGGGTTAATGTCTATGTGAGAAGGAATCAACACACCACAGATAAATAGACTGCATAATACAGTTTATTGTATATATACCTTGATCATAATTAATACATAATAATAAAAATAATGTTTACATAAGCTTTTGCGCTGTACATGATGCTAACATATTTTCAATGAGGCTTCATCCATTATAATAAATGCCATGAACTTGTACATAAAGTCCAACTAGAGAGTCTATGATACCTTATTATGTATAATATACAGATTCTGAGAGCAGATTCCTTGTCATCATTTGTATGTTGTTATTGCACCGTCCCTCACGCATTGATGTACCAATCATTACCAGGTAGTTATACAAACCATTTAATGATACATCATTCAAAAATTGCAAGGTAAGAGGGGATTTATATATATATATATATATATATATATATATATATATATATATATTATATTATATATATATATATATATAAACCACCGTCTAAACCTATCCTGTAGGGAGAACACAACATTAGCAGCACCCATATTAACTGCATTTACTTCTCAATGTCATTCGAATGGGTCTGATAAGGCATTGTAGGACGGCCCATACTAGCGAGTCTGTCCTCTATCACTCCCACCTTCATTAGGACAATGACAACAATAAAGGCAATTAATATGGCACCAAGAATGGACCCAATCACAGCACCGGCCACTGCTCCTCCAGACATCCCACCAGAACCTCCACCAGTTCCTCCTTCAGTGGTGCCTGTGGTAAATACAAAATGAAGAGATATTTCACATAATCATAGGTACAAACAATGAGCAACACTTAATCTAATTTCACCCCTTAGTCATAATTGATTCATAAAAACTGACTTTTCTCAAGGATCTTATGCTCGTCTAATCAGTTCTAATAGAGAGATATTCAATAATAGTTTAACCTAAAATTTATTCAGGCCAATTTTCAGTCTAATAAGATTTCACACAATCTTGTCGGACACTGGAACAAAAATCATTTATTCAAGGTTCCATGCTCCAGATTCAGTGTCATAAAAGGAAACACAATTGTACATACCCTGGCCAACTGCACATGTAAAAAAACAGGAAATATATGTAAATTATATAGAGAAGATACAGCTGATGCAAAATGGGATATAAAACGGTGTGTACATACTTTGAGGTAGTGTCAAAATTAAAATGAATTCAATGGCTTTCTGTCCTGAGTCTGGGAACTTAATTACAAACGAATTCAAATGAAACACTTTCTTTGTCCTAACTAGATGAATATCAAATTTGTAATCCAGAATTACTGAAAGATAAATGATTTTGCATACCTGTTGTAGTTTGGCCATCTGTGCAGTGAGTATGAGTAGATGATGAGACGAACAAAAAGAAAAGATTCTCAGTAATGTATAGTAAGTACCATAATTGTACATGGGCTCTCCATTAAAAAGAAGCTTTCCAATGATGATCAACCTTATGAATTCCCTTCAACATTATTCATATGTTACCATCTTGGCTATCCTCGTGTGATTTATACAAAATCCCCACATGATAGTCCTACCTTTTAGTGATGGTAAGAGAATTTTGTGTCCATGGTAACTGCACCATGTGGCTATATCTAGCTATGATCAAAAGTAATGTGCAATAAATGTTCTTAATGATTAATAGCATTAATCAATCAAAACAATTATTCCTTTTCTAATAGGAGTAAAATAGATAAGAAGATTCAATTTAAAAAACAGAGAGCTTGGGAGCTTATGTACTAAATAAATTCTACCAAGTTGTCAAAATGACTTTCCTGAGTGAACAGGAGCAATAATTGAAGGTATCTGCAGTGAATTAGTCTTACAGAAAATGAATGATTCACTGCAGATACCTTCTATGTGAACCAGGTTGAATGATACATAATTGTTTATGGACTATAATGTAGCATTTCAGCCTAAGGACATTACAACTATATCAGAATAGTACAACATAAAATACAAATGGAAACATACCATTAGAATGTTTCCTGCAGGCAAAACCAAAATGGGTTTCACACTTATCTGCTTTCCACCTGCCTTTGGTGGCATCAGCTGACACACATCTCCTTTCATTTGAGAAGTACGGCTCACCCTGTTCCCAGTGAGTATAGTCTACCTCTGTCCCATCTTGCCATGCTCCAACCATGTTATCACTATCACCTGAAAATGTCAATTATTTTTTTAACAAAACTTTTTATTTTTTTTTTAATAAATGCCTGTCCACACAAAAGGTTGTCCCATTGAGTTGTCAATCTAGAGTTGCCAAATGTAAATGAACAGCGTTGGTAATCAATCTACAATAGGGACTGTCTGAGTGTCATTGGAAGTTGAAACCATTTCTGAAAGTCTACCCTGGCTATTCTACTCTTACCTGATTATTTTCACATATTTAAAGACTTTGATAAATTATAGCTTCCATTTACATCACTAACGCAGACATATCGTTTTGTTCCTTCCCCTTCTCTTCCACCTACTTGAGAGATTATGTTCCATCAATGTTAAACTTACCATCAGTTATGGCTCCTTTCATACCAATCCAATACCTTGGTGGTTGGGTTGGCTGATTGGAGCTAAATTTAATCTCCTCTTCAAGATAAGCATTCTCAAAAATATCATGGACAGACGTGAGGTTGGCACCTAATTCCTTGCATTTGCGTTGAGCAATATCGAAGGGCACCCAGTTGTCTGGTTGGAAGAAGTAGCACTTTCCAAAACTATATTTCCAGCCATCTGGACAATGTGGTGAACGTGTAGGAATGCTGATGTGAGGTACTGTGAGGTCAGAAATAGTGGGTCTATTGTAAGGTACAAAAGCAAAATAATAGTATACACTCTTTTCAAATCACCAAAAATACTCCTGTCTGAACACTGAAATGTACTTATCATTGGATTCCTTAGTATAGGAAATCTCATCACTTTTAATGATGTTTAGATATTTTCAAGGATA
The DNA here is from genome assembly GCA_949317995.1 of Acholoe squamosa. Lineage (NCBI taxonomy): Eukaryota > Metazoa > Annelida > Polychaeta > Phyllodocida > Polynoidae > Acholoe > Acholoe squamosa. The sequence continues at coordinate 16,687,427 of OX439044.1, forward strand.
ACTCCTGTTATGTGACATAGCTGACTAGCACTTAAATGTTTAGGTGTTTTATACATTATGCCTGCATTTAGTTATAAAATTGCTAACCTCATCATAATCTAGCCTAAAATCGACTACATCTTTGCCTACTAATGGTTAGAAATTCTTCAAACATTCCATTGACTTAAGAAGAAAAAGCATGTTATGATCTTTCTAACTTACCCTTTGGTGCCTTGCAGACATAATACTTGTAATCTGTGCATCTGTGGTCATTCCATTGTGTCGGCCAAAGGTCATTCCACATCTCCACACAATCTTCATCATCATTCTCTCCACTGTTGGGCTCACCAGGAGCCCAGCTCTCATACTGCAGAGCCCCACCATTAACCCATCTCATCTTTGTCTTGTCTGAAATGTGTGATTAGAATTAGTAGAGGCTTGCAGGATGTGCACAATTTATATCACAATTAGCTATTGCAGCTCAGGGTCTCGGTCCTAGAGTGTTATCAAGAATAATGATATGGAATTATTGTCACAAAAGAGCCAATCATAATGTTTGAATCTTTACCTGTTTGTGATCTGTACAGTCCAATCCATGCGTTCTTGCTGTAGTGTGATTTTTGAATAATTTTGTCGTAAATCATCTGGTTTTCAGCATGTGAGTGTATAGATGCTAGATTTGAAAGGAACGCCTTACTCTGGCACTGTAAAAAGAGTCATGAACAATCATGGGAAAGCTAACATAGAAAATGCAAATGTACTATTTGTTTTTCATGTGCTGCACCATAGAGATCTATGAGGTTTTATCACAATAAGGTGCTTATGAATCATCCTCTGTGAACTGGGCCTAGAATAAACTGGATGAGATATAACCTGGAGGTTTTTTCAATTCACCTTAACATCGATCCACTCACTAACATCGGAAGATGAATTGAAAATCGGAGTAACTGATTGGGAATTGTAGTTCATAATAGTAGTGAGGTGGGTACATACCTCTTCTTTGGCCCCTTGCCATGTATCTGATGTGTCAGAAATAAAGTAACAGTGTTCTGCATATTCAAACCAGGAATCACCAGAGGGACATCTCCCAGGCAATGTGGCAGGTGTAGTATATGGAGGTACTGAAGATAAAAAGTTAGAAATCTTCAACAGTTACCAAATATTAAGTCCTAAGGGACACTAGCCTACCATTTCCTATTATTCTAGACATACATATTGGCGTACAGCTTGTGATCTTAACCTCTCTAATGTCCTATTAAATGACAATTTGTGCCTATGCAAAAGACTACTAATTAGACCATGGCCACTTTATTACGTATCTCTATGTTTTTTCGGGGTTGTTGTTGTTTTTTTTGTGTGTGTGTGTGTGTTTGGTTTTGTTGTTTTCTTCTTTTGTTTGTTTTGGGGTCTTCCTTTTTTTCTTGATTGTTTTTGGGGGGGTGTGAAAGAATATAAAATAGGAGAATCACACTGATCACTTACTTGATGAGATTTTACATATTGAAGGCATCTGTTTAGCACAGACATCATCCCTCCATTTGCCATCAGGGGACATTTTCACACAACCACCACCAGTCTCTTTATGTGGCTGTCCACCCGCCCATTCAGTGAATAGCACATTCCAACCATCCTCCCATTTGTACTCTCCAACATCCTGTTTAATTGAATATCCTTACATGTATCAGGGAGTGGACATAAACTGATAAGCAGGTGATGCCAGTGGTGTGGCCATTTAAATCTTTTGCTTGTCTAAGGGATATATGTGTTTTCACATACTTCAAATTGCCCTCAGCATGTATTGTCCATAAAGGGAACTGGCTCAAAATGCCACTAAATACAGGGTGACATATTTTTAGACCTGGCTGTAGAACTATTGTAATCCTATTGTCACTGTAGTCCTAATTTCTAAATATTTGAATGTTCATACATTATATCAGCGTCATTTAGTCTTAGATTATTGTTATCTCAACAAAACGACTGGAATGCAATAGTTAGATAACATTTCGGAAATCTTGGAAATATTTAATGTTGTTAAGCATGGAAAAGGAGAATGAAAAGTATAAACACTAAAACTAAGTATAATAAGATTCCAGAGAGATTAGACCCCTCTCAGTCAAAAGGAGTCTTCATTTGGAAATGCTTCTAATCTGCAACCCAGAGTGTTATGAATGCAGATAGCAGATACATTCCCCAGAGCACTTGTTCTGATCGGGTTTCTTTTTCTCTCTTTTACCTTTTACCCCATTTGACCTCCTTCTCCCCCCCCCCAAAAAAAAAAAAAAAAAAAAAAAGAAGAAGAAGAGAAAAATAGAAAAAAAACCTCTGTCTTCCACTGACAGACTTACTGAATTGTTTCGATCCCTGAAGCCAATCCACAAGTCTGTATCCTTTGTAATGGTCATTGTCTGTATGGCTGCATTCTCTGCCTGTGCATGGATACCCACCAAAGTAGCCCTACTATCCAGGGATGTACATGCACTCAAGGCCTGATCATAGGAATATTCCTTTTCCTGATATCTGGAAATGATACAAGACAAACAAAGCAATGCAATGCAATTCATTCTTATATCATATTAAAGAATTGAAGGATTAATATTTAATTGAACAATTCAAGAATTGCATGCTCAAATGCCAGATTCTAAGGCAATGAATTGTGAATAAAGGGTGTTTTGTTAAGTTCCTACTTATATGGGAAAATACTACTCACTTATAGCAGCCGTACCAGTATTGTGTGAAACCATCTGGACATGAGAAGGATCCAGTAGGACTGGGGGATGTGTGGATAATGTTATTACCATCTGAAACAGTAATATCTCTCTGTCATTGTTATTTCTACTATATACATGTATTAGGAGGGGAAGAAGGTGTTGTCCAATACGGTTCCTGGATGGGGCTTATCAAGTGGGGTGCTGTGGTGATTCCAGTGGGCAGAGAACAGTGGTTCAACGCTAGAAGGTGTTTCAGGTAGTAGGTACTATGGTACTAGGGGCACACTAATTAGAATGTGCCAAGTCACATACATGCACTGAGGAAAAGCTCAGAGCACCCCCAAAGTAGTGCCCAGGAGAATATGAGGCTATGCTACGTTGATAAGATCATGTTGAACAGGAGGGCATTTCAAAACCATAGCTATAGATATCATTTTGAAATGCCCTGTAGATGTTAAAAAAGGGTACAACATTAATTCGATGTTTTGTGCCTACTTGGGACAAAACAACCCTCAGGCCAGCCAGGAATGATAAAATTAGAATTTTTGTTGTCAGAACCAGTGGTATAGAGACCAATCTCTAGGGAAATAACCACCCCTATTTTCTAGGCAGGATTTGTGGTGCTTAACGAAACATATCTGTAAAAGGTATATGAAAAACAAAATGAAATTCAGTGATATTTTATTGTTCTGAACATAATATTTTACAAATGTCATTAGCTAATCTAATCACATCTTCATGTCAATAGAGTGATGCTGGTAAAAGAAAAAAGTAGAGAATGATGGTGGTGAAAAGAAATCTTACCTTTGTAAGTTTGACATACATAGCCTCTCTTGTCACTACACCTTATATTTTTCCACATTCCCAAAGTTCCCAGGCTCACCCTGACCTCAACACAGTGTTTCTATGAATAAATACCAATATCTTTGTTACCATCTTATAATAGTCTTCTTCCTAACTCAAGACAATTATACATGAGAAAGCTGAAAGTATCTCTTACTTAAGTGACACTTCAGCAAGATATCTTTGGAAGCTTGTTGCAAATTTCTTTAGGTATAGGATGTATTTACATTTATTAAACTTCTTTCTCTGCATATATTTTGGACTTCCATTAATTTGCTGCAAAGCATATTTGATATAGGATGTCCTTACAAATTATTAGCACAACGACAAAAGATTATTAATACCTACATCAGACCAATTTGGTTGATCTGGACCCCAGTTTTTATACTCAAAAGGGCTGCTGTCTACCCAAAGCCAATCTTCACCAAAGGTTTGCCTTCTCAGTCCTATGTACACACCCCATGTAAACTTTTGTAGCTGGGAGTTCACAAAGGCTATTTGATGAAAAGACAAGCTGAGATATTGAAGATATCATTAAATTTCTAGAACATTGGTAACAAAATTAAAATGGACTTTGGTTTGTGAGTTGGCATAATGTCTGTCTTATTGAGTTCCTATAGGTGGTATAGCCATCACTTTGGCTCCAGTGATAGACAGGGCAAAATCTGTATTCTACTAATCATGATATGTACTTTATATTGAAGGAGTGTCCTACTCAGTTTTTTTCCAGAGAATCCAAATCTGCCTGGGGCCATTTTGTATTTGGCTTATCAAGGCCCCTAATTTGCATATTTAATTAGATAGGCAAAATGGGTAGTTTTCAATGAAATAGGTTCTGGTTATAAGATTTTAGAATTTTACAGTTCAGCCTAATTTGCATAATTTATGCAAAACGTTAAATTATGAGGTATTTTCACTTTTATTAGGATAAATTCTGAAAAAATTATGAAATTATGAGAAGAAATCAATGAAACTTGGCAGATGCATGTTTTATAATTAGGAGAATCATGTGAAAGTTGGGGCCTTTCAGTGCAACAGCTGTATCCAATATGGCCGCATTGTTTCAATATGGCTATTATCGAAATCTTCTAAAAGCTGTATTTCTGCTTCTAATTCACTTACAAACACAAATAAAAATGCTAGGAGTACTATTTTGGCGTCATGGTCTAGCAGTTTAGTGTAATATATGGTCAATTTGGCAGCCATCATGAGTCTGCTCCTGAGGTCCTGCAGTTCACTTTCAGTATTAGCTCCTAAATTAGATTCTTCCTTTGCAGTGGGACCTTTAGGCTGGGTGCATTAAGGAGCAGACTACCCTCATTGCTGTAGGTACACTGGCACCATGTGACCTTATGTATGGGCCATCCCTAAGTCTAAATGCTGTAGAGGTGCCATGGGATTTCTCCTCAATGAACCATGACTTACTGCCAGTGGAATTGGAGAGGCAAGCACAGACAAATTGATTATAGTTTCAACACAGTGTTATGGCAAACCCCTCCCATGACTCCAAATGTCACACTCATACTTGGTCAACTGGACTATCAAGTTATGTTTTAATACTAAACACATATGCTGTCTCTCACATTCCCTCACTGGAACTGGAAGCTAAAACACTGAATTATCAAGCCTAATTTCAGTGTCATAACAATGGCCCCATAGAAAATATCACTGGAAGGTAAATCACCAGATTGTTACACACAGGATTATTGCTGCCTGACTGTACTTAAAAAGTAAGCAGATTAGAGCCTTATATAAAAAGTATTTCCAGCATTTTCTCAGAAGGTAGGAGTGTTGGGGGAGATGATGGTTCCCTGCTTGTAAGCACTCCAGGAGTGACCAGCAGGAATACCAATGCAGACTCTCTGACTTTAGCTTATAGGGACTGTATTTCGTTGCCTTAGTGCAAGAAGGTTGTATCTACATTTTTCTAGTTTTGCAGGAGAGGCAAAAGAAGGGTTCCAGTTACTTTAGCACAAAGTGGATATGGCAACATTGCAATGGGGCCTGTAGGCACACATACAATAGCCATGACTCCAATACTTTCAGAGATGTTAGAGGAAATTGCACTAGAATGGTGGAATAATGCAGATAGGGCTTGCATCATTTGAATGCTGGGGATTGTCACTTTCCGGGCCAGAAAGGGAGCAATCGAGAGTGTAATGAGTTTTAGAGCTTTGCATCTCAGACCACTTCTTCAGCAGTATCATCTAGTAATACATTGTATATATGTCATGAGATATAAGACAGTGGTGCCCTAAGGCCACAGCCATGGAACTACCAAGGACATACTAAGTGTGGTTCTCCCAAAAGTTAAATCAGTTCAAGGTACCCCTTCTCCCCTGTATCACAAAAGACCCACCTGAATCCACATGGCAATTTTGAAGATAGATAATCCTGAGGTACTGAACACAGCCTGTGAGTACTTACCAAGCTAGGCAATGGCCAACCACCCTCGGCAATCATAGGGCAATTCAGGCCTAAGACCATGAGAACTGAGTGTGCTGTGTATTTGACTGCCTATGGATCATGTAAATTCAAAGTAGCAATATGAATTAGAAAGTTGTGTTTACACAGGAAAGAGAGGAGACTTCTGGAATGACCAAACCTGATTGCAGAACAACACCAATTATGAGTTTGGAATCTCAGTTCTGGCACATGCCTCAGACAACAACTGTTTTTCAAGGGTATTTGGAAAGCAGACTGAGGGCAACAGTAGTAATAATATCCCAAACCCCATCAAAACTCAAAGCACTAATAAATTGTGATCACTTAACTTTGGTTCTTGACACACCATTTCAGATATAAGAAAACATTTAACAAATCGAAAACTGAAAGAAATTGTAAATGAATCTATACAAAATGCACCTTATTGTAGAATGAGGGAATAAAATGGCTGGCCACATTTAGCTTGAGCATGCTAAGTTTCTTTTGATCCTGTGACTTAGGTTATGGATGATTTGCATAGCCTATTTGTATAGGTAATTAGTGTGTGCTAAACCTATCTTTCTCCTTTCATTTCCTGACTATACACACAGTCCACAGCTTTGATCTTTTCACACAAAATGTTTATGATTTTGGAGGGGTACTACCAAAGCCTCTGACCACTTTGGCATTGATAATCTCTGGTGGATAGTTATACAATATTAGACTACACATTCAAACATGATGGATGGCATCATGTTTCCAATTACTGATACAAGGCCATTTACTCATAATAAATAATGTGCATTCAGGAGGTGTACTTCTATGTATCTGGTCACATACTAGGCTAAATACCGAGGAATTGAGAGAATCATTGAAACCACAACCTTTGAAACCTCAAATTTGGTTTGTTCACAAGGAATCCCATGGTACATCAGCAGCATGTAGACTTGGTACATAAGGACACATGGTACTATATGCCTACAGTGAATTCCAAGAAATCTGAAGATTTTACTTGCCTTTCATAACTCTAGTACATATATTGTTACTATGGAAGGCCCCAATGAGGGTAGTCTGCTCCTTCACGCACCCACTCCAAAGGGAGAATCTAATTTAGAAGCTAATACAGAAAGTGAATTGCAGGACTTCAGAAACAGACTTAGGATGGCTGCCAAACTGCACCATTATACACTAAGCTGCCGGACTGCACCATATTTCTGATTGCTACAGTCAAGATTAAAGACTTATTGAGAATCAATGATATTCTTGTAGATTTAAGAGATGAAATCTGGATTTGTTCAGGTTTTAGAGAGAAAAGTGATCTAAATCTAAGATGGCTGCCCAAGAGAGTCTCAAAATGGTCACATTTAATTCCATGTCCTCAAAATAGTACTCCTAGCATTTTTATTTGTTTTTGTAAGTGAATTAGAAGCAGAGATACAGCTTTTAGAAGATTTCGATAATAGCTATATCGAAACAATGCAGCCATATTGGATACACCTGTTGCACTGAAAGGCCCCAACTTTCACATGATTCTCCTAATTATGAAACATGCATCTGTCAAGTTTCATTGGTTTCTTCCTATAATTTCATATTTTCTTCAGAATTTATCCTAATAAAAGTGAAAATACCTCATAATTTAACGTTTTGCAAATTAGGCTGAACTGAAAAATTCCAAAATGGTAAAGTCATATTACAAGAACCTATTTCATTGCAAACTAACCATTTTGGAATAATTGTAGTCATGTTTGATATCCTTCTGAGGCGTAATGAGGTAATTTTGCCCATCTGATCAAATATGCAAATTAGGGGCCTTAATATGCAAAATACAAAATGGCCCCAGGCAGATTTGGATTCTCTGGAAAAAAACTGAGTAGGACCCACTCCTTCAATATAAAGTACATATCATGGTTAGTAGAATACAGATTTTGCCATGTCCATGAGATGAGTAAAGGAGAAATCTGTCAATATGTGTAAGTGTCAAAAATATTAATTGGTTATATTAAATTAAAACTGACCTTGATCTAGTTCAGACTCAATACTGGCAAGGGTAGGCCGAATCCCTGGTTCCTGACTACATTTAACCAAGGCTTCCTCAAACGTCAGTGCACCTTCAGCCTTTTGGCCAGGGAAGACAACCTTAAAACATTTGTTACCTGTAATTCATGAAATAGAGCCAGGTTAATCTAAAACACGGGGCAATTCAGCATGGTAGAGAACCCAACTTCCTCTCTGGTAAGTAGAAAGTTAAAGAACTCACATTGTTATCAATACGTACCTACTCCAGTGTATCCGGCTGGACAGTAGCCTTGAACAGCAGTGGTGGCAGGAGTCGTTTTGGGAGTTGGGTTATCAGTCTTCACACGTTTACAGATAAACCCTTTTGTTGTATCACAGTGGTCATTCTTCCATTTACCTGAAATCATAATGTGTGCTCCATGATATTCTTTACTGTTTTTTTTTTTATTAAGATTAAAAAAAAAGAAAAAAAAAAGGTGTGAAGCATGGCAGGGAGACTATGTAAAATTTCCCCTTGCTAGTAAGCTGATTTTGTTATCAAGCATACCTGAATTATCTGTGGAAGTCTGGTATCCACACAACTCTCCATACTTGCCATCCCTAGGGTAGGTAGATGCCCAGTTATCCCAGGTGTTTGATAAGGTGCTACCATCAGACCACCTGAGTGAACAAAGTGTATTTGATGTTATACCTCTGTGATTTTGTGTTAGGTTATCAAATTCATTATATCCCCATGTAGGTGATTATTACATTATTTATATTTCAGCTTTGCCCCACGTCACAATAGACTTGTGATTATACCTCCTTGTCATAGATATATTGCGATTTGAAATTTTGAAATGATTTCACTTAATTGCAAAAATGAAAATTTGGATCATGGAATTCAGCCTAAAAAAATCAAAAGCATACCAGAACTTACCCCCAATTAGTTCTTTTGTCTGTAAGCTTATTTAGGCCTATCCACAAGCTGCCACTGAAGTCATTACTTGATGTCTGGGGTCAGAAAAGTGCAGTGTTATAGCTTACTTAGCAAATTGAAATGGGCTAGCTCTTTGCACCTTTGTCAGAGTAGTTTGCAGTTTGTCCAACCTTTGACTTGCGTCCATTTATAATTTGATATTCCTAGAAATGTCTAAATAATGAGTTCATCAAGCCTAATCAACTCTTACATCTATAGCCTGTAGTATGTATAAAATGGTAATGATGATTTCTGTAAGCAATGCAACCAAGGCAGCCTAACAGGCTGCCTTGGATATATTGCATACAGCTGGGTCCTGGCATTTATAAACTGTATAATTTATATAGTAACCCCGAGAATCACGCCTAACCCCACTGTAGGTTTCATGATTACTCCAACAGCCCCCAGGGGAGTGACCAGTGCTTTGGCGCCATCTAGTAACAGACTAGAGTATGACCATGTCTGACAGTATGGGAAATGACTTCACTGAGCTCACATTAGTGGTTATTGAAACATCTTTCTCACTCTCTAGGAGTGGTGCTCCAATGTTCTCTACTGCACCCCCGATACATTAGACATTGAAAAAATTTTCACAAATAGTAGGTTTGTTGGATCTCAACTCAATTATTTTTATGAAATGCTCAAAGTTGACCTTTAGAACAACCCAGTATGAACTGAAACAGGATTGATTTCTACATACTGATACATTGACATGCAGCAAAAGTGGACCCATTACATAGAGTGAAGTATATTTGATGTAGATGTATCGTAGACTATTTGATATATGTGTTAATGTAGCAGAGTTGATGTATTTTCTAAGGCATACTGATCTATACACATAACGTGAATGTTATATTTTCCATGAGATGGCGCCAAAGCACTGGTCGCCCCCCCCCCCCCGAACAGCCTCTGTACCCAAGGCTATCAATGGGGCCCCTATATGGATCGCAACAGATGAAAATTGATACAGAGGTTCACATCCATTGAACCTATACATAGACCACTTGTGAGACCCCTAAGTCTAAAAAGAAAACCTCTCTCTAAAAATTGTCTGTTTTGAGACAAAGGACCTACGTCAAGTCCCTATCTGTTAAACAGTCCCTATATCACAAAATCATTTCCTACACAAGGGCTAGCCGAGTTCCCTAACTGACAAAAAATTGAAATGGCTCCTTAATGACGAAATTAGATTTTTAACCCATGCTGTTTAAGCATAGGGACCTGACATGGCCTCATCAAAAATATTTGTTAGATAGGGGCCAATTGAACATGGTCCCTTTATCTCAATCTTTTTTGGGATAGGGGCTTTTTGTTCGTTTTTAGGTCGGCCCTAAATCTCAAACGGCCCCTATCCCAGAAATCCTGGCAGCTCATACATATACCAGCTAGAACCCACGTCTGGGCCAGCCCATAGGGTCCAAAGGAATCCCACCTGGGGCCCTTGTGGGTGTGCTGGCTGGGTAGTAAATGTTTGGAAATAATATGAATGTTTTTGTTTCTACTATGTGCCACCACACTATTAGTTCCCCTTGTCAGTCAGTGCTATATAGGCACAATTATGTCATTCCAAATGTTTTATTAACAATGCCTACTAAATGCTCAGAAAAATGGGCAGAGAGCCTTTCAAAAGTTTCCTGTACAAGATACTTACCAAAGTGGAAATTGAAGTCACCTCATCAGTGGAGAGAACACTTGCCAGGTCACCTCCATTTTGCAAGCACCAGTCACGTGCTTCATACCACGTGCTCTCAATCTCCCCAGGCATGAAGCTTACATAGTACTGGAAATTGCCAGAGTCCACCCATCCCCCCACTGCAATATAATAGTAATAACAATGAACACCAAAAATATACCTGGAAATATGATTAATGGTTGATGTATCTAAGGGAGAGGGTAGTAAGATAACTAAATAACTGTATCTTGAGATAATGTTGAGAAATAGACCATAAGGCCTACATGGCGTCTCTTATTCCATATATGGTGGGCCATAGCGCTATACAGTTATCTATTTATCATTTTCTCATCATGTTTGTCTATATTTGTCACTGGTACTTATAACATTTACTTGCTATGATTGTTTTATATATCTCCCATGAACTCCATATCCCTCTTCTATATATTATTTCCAATTGACCTCATGTCTAATGTTTCAGTAATTTCTTATGAAGAAATGTAGAACCAGAAGTATCAACGCATACACTAGTAAAAGTGGGGATGAGGTTCTTTTCCTTCTTTGGCTCTTTGTTGAAAGTTGTGGTACATTGTTTTCTATTAACTCTAATTAACCAATGTGTATTCTTGATGAACCTCAACAAACATCTTTATTACATATGCCGAGTACTATATATATACTGCAAACCTTTGACTACTTACATTTATGGTATAGAATATACGGTCTCACTTATATAAATTGTTTACCGCTATGTCATTGCAGATTATATGATTTCATGATCGATGTACTAACATTGGATAATTTGTTATCGCTGAGTAAATTGATGTTTTAGCCAATAAAGTAAATTCAAATAAAAAAAAATGAATACCATAATTGCAATAATCGTTATTTAATTTGCACATCAAAATCTGGAAAAAAATTTTATCTATGTAACCCTGATCTAAAATATGATTTTGGTAAAGATAAAGAAGCAAATAAAAAAAAATGATATTGCCACCCAACAAAATAAATGGTCTTTTCAGTGCAGTAATAACTCACCGTAGTCTTTAGCACAGACATATCTGTAGTAGTAGGAACAGTGCATATCATTCCACTTTCCTCCAGTAGCAAATTGCTCCACACAATCTTCAAATCCACCACTATCACTCGGTTCACCAGAATTCCAATTTGTATAATCCATTGGTGACCCGTCAACCCACTTATAATTCTTTTCTAGGGGACTTTCATCTATAAGTTTGTAAGAACAAAAGATGTGGCTCGGGGGACATGATTCAAAATTTAGTATTCGTTCTATGTGTTCTCATGTATGTATTTGTTTTTATGAGAACACACAGGTTCTCTCTCTCTTATTCTTTTATTTCTTTTATTTCTTCTTAATTGAAACAGGTGATTACATTATTACCCTCTTATGTAAAGAGCTCAATACTATTTAACCTAATAATGTTTAGCCCAATAATATACATTATTAACATAGACCATAAAGAAATGCACTTACCTTTGCCGTTTTTCTTAAGGCCTATCCAATACCGAGAAGAGGGGCCCGAGGAGGATTTCATTTTGTTTGAAATGTACTGACTCTCATCTTCTGAGTGAATGGACACTAAGTTAGCCTTTTTGTCTTCACAATTAACTTGTGCATCATCAAATTTAGCCATAGGGTAACCAAGAAAGTAGTAGCAACGCCCCTGCCATATTTCGAACCCGCCATTACTACATGAGCGATACTGTAGAGATGGAGCTATACCTGAAAAGGGAAAGAATTATGGTTCTTAATCACTTTATATATTTGAAAATATTCTCCTTATAATGGTATGTTTATGAATGTTGCTGTATACAATAAGCATTACTGTAAATTCTCTCTTATAAGCCGAACCCTCATATAAGCCACACCCTTGGGAGTTTGAGAGAAATGTATAAGCCTTACCAAGGTTTTGAAAATTGGAAATGTAGTAAAGTTTTATGGTGTAACATAAAGCCGCACCCAGACTTTGGGGCATTCCTATAAGCCTAATTTTTTTTTAAATTCTGGTATAAGCTGCAGCTTATACAAGAGAACTTTTGGTATGATGTTTAGGGACTGGTTATTATCTATCAATGGGGAGGGGGTGGTGGGATTCTGCATGGACGCATGGAAATTATTTGCATCTCCCCTCGATGGCAGTCAAAATTTATTGTGCCCCCCACCGCTCTTCAATCTATAGGAGCATGCAGGCTTTTTTGCTAAAAAGAGGGTAAATGTTTTACACCCCTTCTCAAGAGGGGTCATATTAAGTCCATTCTAGACCCACACATAATTCCACTAATCTCGCAAGTGCCTACCACAACAAAAGCAAACCATTTATTCAAAAACAGCAGGGGGTGGTGTATCTTTCGGGGAGGGGAGAAAATTCCCCCCTTTTCTGCCCCAAAAATACCTGTGTGCGAGAAAGTCCACCACTCCTACCTCTGCTGTTGAAGAATAACTATTACCTTAGCACTTGGCAAACAAAAATATGTACACTTTTGTGTGGTGGACTGCCGATTTACACATATCAAAGCCATCTCTAGACCATTATAACATCAGAATATCACCGAAATTTTGGGTGATGCATGTGATGACTGGCTCAACATCGGGCAAGGCCTTACATTGAACGTCAGACTCGTAGGCATGTGGCGTTCAGTGCATTAGAACTGTGGTTTCCATGAACTTTTTTTGGGTAGAATGTGTGGATAGAACCAACTGCTAATATCACACCTCAGAAGAGTTCTAACACCTAATATCAACATTTATTAATACCCTCACCCTTAGGAAACTTACATTGTGTTCGTAGATTTAATTATCAACCACATTATTGTATAATGTCATACTTACAAAATACTAGGATAGACACAATAGTGAGTTGCCATCTCTGGGCCATGGTTTCTTCTTCAGTAGCACTTCTTGTGAGTTCCACTGCCTCCTCCTCAATAAGAAAAGATTCTGTCTCACGCAGCCTTCATTGAGTAATTTTCAATTTTATCACAGGGGGAGGATGTGAATTAATTGATCAGTGATTCCCAATGATAAAGCTATGAATCGACATACTCTCTCAGTGCCACCAGTAATGTTGATATCAAGCTTGAAGTGAGATAAGCTTGAGTGTGTATAGAAGATCTATCACTTGCTATCTTTTCAAGTAGTGCAGCTACCTACTGAGTGGTTATCAATCTTTTTAACTCTTTTCACCTTAATGGGTGTTACGTTAATTTATTGGTCAAATTCTTAACGTTGGCATTTATAGTGCAATTTCTAGATAGTATAGATTCCAAGTCTATGGAAAATACTAACATAGTCCGTTGATGGAAAAGTACCCATTCAACCTCGACCACAGTGTCCCCTGTATAGTTTATTACATTAACATAAGGCTATGCTCTGCTACAATGAATACCACATACTAATTCAAATCAAGCATGAGATAATTGGTAATTTCAAAACTATCTAGAATTCAAATCCCTAAAGCCTAATGGAAGTTGAGGGAATTCAAATCGCAATGCAAATCAAGCTGGCCATCCTTCCGAGCTGGTGGCAAAGAGACCAATATTTTATAGGTCATCATGTATATCCTTAGATTAGTGTATATCCAATGGTATAAGTCAATAAGTAGGTATGTAATGTCATTACAGTGGTATGACAGTTCAGGGGGAGGAGTTTTCATTGATCAGGGGGCCGTGACAACCAGAGATACAGCAGATGTACCTGGCATCACCTCCTAATGTATAGCCTTGGTACCATAAACCACAACGTGAATGCTGCAGCATATGAACCACTTGAAAGGATTAGGGTAGGTTAACCAAAAGACGACCCACATACATTAAGTCGTCCAGCTGCCACCTTGTCTTTCTCACTTTTACATATTCATGTAAGACACATATTTATTTTTCAAATGATTCGATCTCAGATAAACATCATCAAGGGCTGAGTATCAAGTGGACGGCTCAAGGTGAAAATAGGGGATTTGAAATTTTCACACAATAGTTGAAATAATCTGATAATGCTGTAAATCATTCGCATGTACAAAATGTATGGTTGAACTATATTTCCAAACATTATCCTTTAAAATGGTATAACGGCAAACTTAAGGACATCGGTTTCTAAGCTAAACGTCACCAAAGGTCGGTCATGGAAAACATGCTCAGGAACGGACGTCTTTAGGTTAACCTACCCTATTGCCTTCAGTTCACATACCACACCTTGCCGTTACCATAGCTCCTCCAATCTGACAATGTGGCCAAAAGAGGGACCTGCAGTTTAGGTAAAACCCAGAAGAGGGAGAATTGTACCGAATTATACAGTAGTATTTCTATAGTGATGTCCATCTGTTGATTCGTGATGGAAATATGGGGGGGGGCCTAGGGACGAACAGACATGAAAAGTGACTGTTACAATTACCACGTTGTATTGCAGCATTCCTTGTGCTATGTTCCTCAATAGAGATGTTTGGTTCAATTATGGGTTTAGAAGCATAGTAACCTAGTCTTTATTGGAGGCACAGGGAGTCCTACTCAACACATTAAATCTTTGTCTGAAGTACATTACTATGATAGTGTTATGTTGTTGTTGTTGTTGTTGTTGTTGTTGTTGTTGAAATAATTTTATTTGGCAAAGACATTGATATATATATGCTTTTCACAGTCACCAAAGAGATTGCTAGCGGTACACAAAAAACAATATCACCAAAATTGATAATGACATAGAGACCATACATGAGCTATAGTTGCCCATATTATTTGATGTTATACAAATCATGTGATCATCACACAGCTGGGTCAATAAATAGAGGATAAATACTATTTACATCCGGTTAAACTCATATGAAATATTATAAAAAGGCGTGCAGTAATTGGGGTTGAGAGATCTTCAATGCTAAATCAGTGACAGAAAAAGTTCTTTGAATAACATGGTCTAATTCATTCCAATATTTTATACCTCTGTACAAGGGGCTTTTTTCATATCATATAAGACCCCACTAGTTCATTGGGTCTTTATTTTCACATGGTTATTGCCTCTCAGGTTGCGTACCGGTACAATTACATAATCTTCATTTTTCGAAATATCATACATTTGACTGAGCAGACTCTTCCTCCTCCGTGTCTGGAGGTTAACAACACCCGATATAGAATTCAATTCTTCATGTGAAATGTCATAAGGATTCTGTATCCGCCAGGAAACTCCTAGACAGGCATTTTGTAGAGTCTCAAGTGATTTAACCAGTGTCTTAGTGCTACCATCTATGATGAGATCAGTGCTATGTGTTCCGAGGAGTAGTGCAACTATTATATTATTTGATCTGGAACCCATTTCTGAAGGCACTCTGATTGCACACACCTCTGCAACTGCAAAATGCCAAGGCTATTCCTATATAGGAATTTTGGTAAGACTAGGAGGGTGAAGTCGTAGCCTGTTAAGAAATACCCTCCAGATGACGGAGTCTTAGGACGTCCTTTATGCACCTAAATGTACGGGAGCGAAGGCAATGTGCAATAAGGCCATCATCTAATGACAAAAGATATTATCTACTAATAAAATAGTATGGTAAAAGTTATACACGTGAATAATATCGGCCATCGTAACTGAAGTCACTGTTCTGCGATTTCTTCGTAAGATATAGATCAGTTTCCAGTGTTGTTCTCCCAATAATTCACCTTCTATTAATGCCTTTTTTTCTCCTATTTCTAGTATTCCTCTTCTTCATTGTTTTCTCGGTGCTTTCGTATTGTTATCTTTTTTGTTCGAATTTTATCGTTGAAGTCAGTTGTATGATGAAAGTAGTAAGAAAATGATGTGGCACTCTTTTCAAAAGTCAGAGTAAGGCAGGCCCTTCTCTTTAAAGGGCCATCTTGTATTTAATATTTATATCAGAGACTATTGATCCCTCATGCAAGTCATATTTGATACGACTTACTGCATGAGAGAAGCCCACGTTGACCTTAATACCTCGGGTATAAGTAGCAGCTTGTGCACAATGTATTACGGTAGTGGTGTTTTCATTTGAAAAGATTCCCTTTCGTATTCTCATTAGGCCAAATAGAAAAGGTTTGTTTCCAGTAACCCGACCGACCCTAGCAAAACAGGGGCAAAAAAACTTATTTTTCTTAAATGATTTTGAAGAATTTTGTCTCATTTTTTCACATTTTAAAGGTTTTTTTCATTACTTTTTGAGGATTTTTCCTGTACCCTTTTCGTGTTCTTCCCCTCCCTCATAGTTGTTATTTTCCCATCATTATTTCACAATGAAATCAAAGATGTTGATACATCCATTGATATGTGCCCTAACATCTCCTATGTAAATGTAAAAGAAATTTAGAGAAAAAAAAATCTGACCTAACGACCCTACTTTTTTATGTCATGTTACTGGAAACACACCTTTTTTTGCCTTACTTTATTAAACATACTCCCTTAATCCATTATGTCATTTCTCTATTGGACCACAGTCTTTCTATGGAGGATCACCCCCTAGAAAGATAATCTTTTAATTCATGATCTGACCACCAGATCTAACAGAGCCATGCCCATATCTCATATCGATTTAAGAAAACATTCTTACCAACTCAAAGGTGTCAGCACTGTTTTAGAACATCAAACCTAAGCTCACAGGTCTAAGCAAACCTGTGATTGGTGAGTGTAGGTTCTAAATAGTCACATAAAGGTGTGACAGTAAAGGTTTTGACCATTATGCTTTTGTTTTTGTGCTATGGGGGTTGGTCCGTGATGTAGGGGTTTGTATTTACTGCACAAGAACTAATTAATGGAATTCATGATATTTCAGATGATTATGATTCTAAGAGGGTCTTGTATAAATATTATGTAATTATTTCCATAAGAATAGGATTTTCCCCTGTGTTCACTCAAGAGGTAAAATACCAGACTTCCAGCTGCTAAGGACCTTTATTGTAATTGAAGTGTTTTGCAATTATATGTAACAGGGCTATACTTGAGTAGACCGTTGGCTGTCTACTGTCTACCCTCAATGGTAACTTATTTTGATTAATACTTATACTAGATTAGATTGGGTGACTAGTGTGTGCATATGGCAGGTACCCCCTACCCACACCCCTGAATGATCCTATGTAAATTAGCCATGTGTTTTCAGGACCACATAGAGAGATGAGGGTGGACAAACTACAGATGTGTCTCTGTTACACAAGAAGTCCCACAAGAAGTAGAATGGGCTGTATCATTATGCTAGTGTTTATACCCAGCCATTTGTCAACTAGTGAGATCAGTCCAAAATGGCCAGTGCAGAGATGACAGTGGACTTCCTGAGTTCCAGCAGTGTTTTCTGAGTTCCAGCAGTGTCCAGCGTTCTCTCTACAAGTCTGTACCAATGCCCAAACAGTTTCTTTGAGCCTGTCAACAACTGGTCTATTCCTACTATAGTTTTGAACAGCTCAAGACTCTTTTCCATGCATTTTAACTATCACTGATACCAGGGCTCCACTAGGCAGCACGGGCTGAAACATTACATGCAACACAGCAAAATCCATTGTTCTAGGTGGCACAGATGTGTCAATGGCGCGATATTAATGCGAAATTGCTGCGACATTCATGCAAAACTTTTGACAGTGACCAGAAGAAAGTGTACCCCAATGCAAGGAAAACCTGTGACACCTGTAAGGCTGCGGCCCCATGCCGCCTAGTGGAGCTTGGGCTTTATCGTGCAGCTGGTAACATAATGCTGATGGACAAAATCTTACTATAGATGACCATTTGAGACAGAAAATGGGGGCCAAATCATTGCGTGTTCTGAAACATACCCCATGGGTTCAAAGCTATATGGATTGTAGGGCATGTGTTTAAGGCCAACTGTTGTGTTGTTTTGTTTTGTTTTTCAATGAAAAGAAAAAAGCGAAATATATATTTTAGAATGACTTCTGTTTATTTTCCTGTGTTTTCATAATTTTGATTAAAAAGTTCTCATCAATATCATGAACTCACCTAAGGTCATTCTTCTCTTGTAACACATCTTCAAAAATGAAGAATAATATTTCAAATATAATTTTCCTTTAAGTTATGATACTTTTGTTTGTGAATATGGGTAATCTATATACATGTGACATTGACCAAATGTTGTTATAATAGATTATCGTTGTAAACTGGTTTATACATCAATATATGTATTATTCTGTAAAATATATATTTCGATGATCCTGTATTGCACATGGAATATTGCACTTTATATCAATACCTTTGATATAGCTAGATACAGTTTGCACATAATATATACCATCCATCCTCACATCCATTCAAATTATTCAATTACCAAGCCCTTCACAATAAGCATGTATACCCTACCTTTGCCCTTCTTGGAGAGACCAAGCCAGTAGTTCTGTTGATAGGTAGATGGGTAGGCTCCTTCATTTTGAACTATTCAACTGTTCATCGCCCAACACTTCTTCCTTGATATCAGATCTATGGTGTAGGGTCTAAAGTTCTATCATTCTTACAAGATTTTACTCTTAAAATGACATTTGGGGGAATTTTGTGGAGCGAGATAAATCATAAATTTCCAGAAACTGTATTCACCATAGTTTCTCATTACAGATAGGCTGATTGTAGGTCTTTGACTACAATAGGTTCTATCCCATGTAGCAAGCCAGCTTTGGGCCAACTTAGTTTTGGCTCAGATAAGCTGGCTCAAAGTGGGCAGAATACCATCCATGGTTTTAGGTTTGGCAAATGGTAGGTTTCTAGTCACAGCCACATTGTGTTGCCCTTATAGGGCAAACTGAACTAAGACTGTTGGGCTCCCGGCAGTTGTCCTCGGCAAGATGTGTGGGCCATATCAGGCTAATTGACTTGGCCACAGATCAGCTTCAAAATGGGCAAACACTTTTGCACAGATTGGTTTGAAAGTGGGCACCCTGAATCAGGCATAGATCAGTTACAAAGATAATTGCCCAGATTGAGCCGAGGATTGGTTTGCACAAGTCATACTCAGCTGGGAGTCCTGAACTTTCGCACTTTCCAGCCAATTCAGGATCGATATCCTTGAGTATGATATAAGGAAAATAGGCTATTGAATCATATAAATTGTAACAGTACACAAACTTCCTCAGAGTTTGGACCTTCTTGCAAAATACTTGAAATGTGCAAAGTTAGGTGATGCCAGCAGTTTTGTATGTGACTACACCATTCCTGTCGTAATCATTTTAGATTGAAGTATGCTACCTTTTGGGAGGTACTATGAACTTGAAGGCTAGCATGTTACTGGACTAGGTCCGGTTGACATGCCTTGGCCAACTAAGTTTGAATAGATGATTCTACTGTATTATGAAGATGAGCAGAGTCATAGAGTATGTTTAGTCTCCTTGCAAGTGTGGAGGCCAGGGGGAGGGACTAGCACCTGGAGGCTAGCAGCACATTTTCAGGGTTCAAAATATTAGAAAATGAAAAAAAAAAATTTCTATAATATCTATCCCAGATGGCACCACCTGGTGGTCAGCCCACCTTAAGCCACACCAAAAACCTATGTTGACCCCAAATTTATAAATTTCTCCCAGATGGCGGCATGTGATCAAAGTGGTCAGCCAACTTTCAGCCACACCAAAAACCAAAAACCCATGTTGAACCCAAAGTGGTCAACCCACTCTGACACTGATCTTGGATATTTGCTTTTGAATTCCCAACAACAAAGAATATGCTCTGTCTGTCTAAATGGATAAAGTCTATATCATTCACATCATGTGTGCCAATAAATATGTAACCATATTGTATGCATCACAGATTATTTATCATGGATCATTTTGGGTCATTCTTTGCACTAATATTGCCTGATGTCTATTATATGAAAACTGTAAGGAAAATAGGACCATTAGGATGCAATTTACTAATTAAGGAGGCCATGCTCAATGTAATATGATGTTTGATATCGGGGAGGGGAGGGGTTAAAATACATGACAAAACGAATCAACACACCACAGATGAATAGACTGCAAAGGACAGTTTATTACATACATATACCTTGTTCCTAATTGAAACCAAGTACTTATAAATAGGGTTTCATACACTATTCCTTTGTACATGACACTGCCACATTCTCAATGAGGCTTCGTTCATTATCAGTAATTGATAAATTGCGGGTAATGAGACTGACAGGCAAATTTATACTCCACCTAGTGGTGGCTCCAAGTACTCACCAGACTCTCAAGGACGCAGCCTGGTGGCTCCACCTTCTGCTAATCACTGAGCAACAGGTACTCAAAACATCCTACGATAGGTCTCCCAGTAATGGTAGAAATATCCACCACTTTTTACTTATCTGATGGTAGAATGAGTGCAGGCATTGACACAGCAAGTGCTATTTATTTTACCTGTGGTAGGATGGGTTCTGCATAAAACTATCACAAGCAACACACACTGTCCACAGTGCCTGGGCATTGAAAGAGGGGCTAAATGAATAATTAGCTGTAAAAACTCCTTTTCACAGAAGGTCATAAACAATTGTTCCCCTATGCTATATGAGCTAGTTATAGTGTACCACCCAGCAACTGCCTCCCTCTTCTATATATACACTGCAGGTACATTCCCTTTTGACGGAAGGAGTCTTCCCACCAGAGACACAGGTACTGAGCGAAGCCAATGTGAAACTGCTATTGATTTCCTACACTAAGACTGGGGCCTGTGGGAGGCTAAAAAAAGAAATAGTGAATGAGAAATATCACTTGCTATTTCTTTTTAGGGTACTACAGGGTAAATGAATAGTGCAGTATGAAAAGGTCTTGTTTAATCCACAAGAGTTGCTAACAGTACCATTGTTGGATGTTTTGAATGAACCTCCACTTCTAATAGAGTTCACTGTTTTTTGTCTTTGCTACATCACTCCAAATAGGCATGTATATCACTAGAAGCACACCAGAGAAATCACAAGCCTTTACTATGAATTAACCTCTTGAATCTTTGTTAGCAATTACATGGCATAAAATATTTACTTGCCTCATCCCTTTTATTTTCAAAGATATTCCATAGCATAATAGCTTAACCTTAAATTTATTTATGCCTATTTTCAGGACAACTTCAATCTAATGGGATTTTGTACACAATCTTGGCGAAAACTGGATCAAATACATTTATTCAAGGTTCCATGCTCCAGATTCAGTGTCACAAAAGGAAACATAATTGTACATACCCTGGCCAACTGCACATGTAAACAAAAGGAAATATATGTAGGTAATTTCACTTTTAGGGGTCTCAGCTTTCACTGTTAATGTCACACTGCCCTAGAAAAATTCTCAGGTCGAGTTCACTAAATTAAAAGTTACAGGTAAATAGCTGACACTGAGATCTAAAAGTGCTTTTTTTCAATTAACAAGTTTGGATGATTTTTAGTGCTTTCATCCCTTAAAAAAAACAATGAAAATTAGACTTTTCACAATGTCAAACATGCATGTGTCATGTATGATATGGTACAATTGTGTGCACACTCAATTTGAGAGTCCAGCATCCATTTTAATTATTCACATGAGGCTGTTAGATGAGTCTGACAAAATACATTGGACAGGACTGAAAGCAGTATTAGTGATTTTGAGGATTATTATGTATATTTATGGCAATGTAAGATCCGGCAACATGGCCCCAACTCCTGTGGTTTTAGTGCAAAATGCTTGCAATTTCACTAGTAACTTGTTCCCTGTGAGCACTTTACCCATGCTAAATATCAAAGAGCTCTCCCAATTACTTGCAACATTATTGAACATAATGTGGCAAAGATTATGGTGTGGACAATGCATTTGCTGGATCTTACACCTTAAAAGCCAACAGTAAATGCTACAGAGGGAGATAATGGTGTAACTGAGGTATTTAAGGGTGAAGTAAATTTTATATTAAAGTCATAATTTGTCATTATGCAAAAATCGTTTGATGTAGCTAAGATACTTCAGGCAAGAGGTAGGCATAAAATGTGGTTGTTTTGTCACTTTTTTATGTTGCTATTTTGCTTGAAAGTTGAGACCCTAAAAATGAAAATTGCCCATGTATATTATATAGAGGAGATACAGTTGATGCATTATGCGATTTAAAACAGTGTGTACATACTTCGAGGTAGTGTCAAAATTGAGATGAATTCAATGGCTCTCCTCCTGAGTCTAGGAACTTAATTACAAATGAATTCAAATGAAACACTTTCTTTGTCCTAAATAGAGGGGTATCGAATTTGTAAGCCAGAATTACTAAAAGATGAGTGATTTGGCATACCTGTGGTTGTTTGGCCACCTGTGCAGTGTGTATGTGTAGATGATGAAACGACCAAAAAGAAAAGATTATCAGTAATATATAGTAAGCAAAAATGAACATGGGCTCTCAGTGAGAAAAGAAGCTTTTCAATGATGATCAACTTTATTAATTCCCTTCAACATTATCCCCATGTTTCCATCTTGGTTATTCTTGCGGGATTTATACAAAATCCCCACATGATAGTACTATCTTTTAGTTTTGGAAGTAAAATATTGTTTCCATGGTAACTGCACCATGTGGCTACATTTAGCTATGATCTAATAGTTATGTGCCATAAATGTTCTTAATGATTAATAGCATCAATAAATTAAAACAAATATATTCCTTTCCTAATACAAGTAAAACGCATAAAAAAATCAATATAAAAAAAGAATTCCTATGTGCTAAATAAATTCTACCAAAGTGTCAAAATGACTTCCGTGAGTGAGCAAGAACATTATGTGAACTAGACTGAATGATACATTATTGTTTATGGACTATAATGTAGCATTTCAGCCTAATGGCATTACAACTGTTTCATAACAGTACAACATAAAATACAAGTGGAAACACACCATAAGTATAATTGGAACGTATCCTGCAGGCAAAACCAAAATGAGTTTCACACCTGTCTGCTTGCCACCTGCCTTTGTTGGTATCAGCTGACACACATCTCCTTTCCTTTGAGAAGGACGGCTCACCCTGTTCCAAGTGAGTATAGTCTACTTCTGTCCCATCTTGCCATGCTCCAACCATGTTATCACCATCACCTGAATATGTCCATTATATATAAATTCTTTTAACAAACCTTTTATTTTTTAATAAATGCCTTTCCACACAAAGGTTTGTCCCATTGAGTTGTCAATCTAGAGTTGCCAAATGTAAATGAACAGAGTTGTTAATCAATCTACAATAGGGACTGTCTGAGTGTCATTGAAAGTTGAAACCATTTGTGAAAGTCTACCCTGGCTACTCTACTCTTACCCGAATATATTCACATTTTAAAGACTTTGCTAAATCATAGCTTCCATTTACAAAGGCATCACTAACACAGACATATCATTTTGTTCCTTTCCCTTTTCTTCCACCTGCTTGAGAGCTTATGTTCCATCAATGTTAAACTTATCATCAGTTGTGTCTCCTTTCATACCAATCCAATACCTTGGTTGTTGGGTTGGCTGATTGAAGCTAGATTTTATCTCCTCTTCAAAATAAGCATTCTCAAAAATATCATGGACAGACATGAGATTTGTACCTAATTCCTTGTAATTACATTGAGCAATATCGAAGGGCACCCAGTCGTCTGGTTGGAAGAAGTAGCACTTTCCAAAACTGTATTTCCAGCCATCTGGACAATGTGGTGAGCATGTAGGAATGCTGATGTGAGGTACTGTGGGTCAGAAATAGTGGGTCTATTGTAAGGTACAAGAGAAAAATAATAGTATACCCTCTTTTCAAAGTCAGACAAATCACCAAAAATACTCCTGTCTGAACACTGAAATGTACTTATCATTGGATTCCTTAGTATAGAAAATCTCATCACTTTTAATGACGTTTAGATATTTTCAAGGATAACTCCTGTTATGTGACATAGCTGACTAGCACTTAAATGTTTAGGTGTTTTATACATTATGCCTGCATTTAGTTATAAAATTACTAACCTCATCATAATCTAGCCTAAAATCGACTACATCTTTGCCTACTAATGGGTAGAAATTCTTCAAACATTCCCTTGACTTAAGAAGAAAAAGCATGTTATGATCTTTCTAACTTACCCTTTGGTGCCTTGCAGACATAATACTTGTAATCTGTGCATCTGTGGTCATTCCATTGTGTCGGCCAAAGGTCATTCCACATCTCCACACAATCTTCATCATCATTCTCTCCACTGTTGGGCTCACCAGGAGCCCAGCTCTCATACTGCAGGGCCCCACCATCAACCCACCTCATCTTTGTCCTGTCTGAAATGTGTATTCATTACAGGGATTGCTAGAGTATTGGTGAATTTACTGCTTGATATCATAGTTGAAACTTGGTGTTCTAGGACTGATACCAGGTTGAAGACTGCACTCATAATGGCATCAGGTCTATATGCAGGGCCGTGGCCATTTCTAGCCCTGCATTCAGTATGATTATGGGGCCAAGGATGATTTTAAAGTGACATGAACAGTGTATCTTTTTACCATTTTCTATTTTTTCTATGGGCTCGATGATAGCTATACATAAAAAGGGAACATTTACTTACCAAGGAACAGACTCAGCATGAAAAATTACAGTAAATGTGTAAATAAATCATGGATGTTGTGTCCAAATGACCATAAAGTGTACCTGTAGCCAACACTAAAACACATTTCCGATTTTGGTACTAGATTTCCTAAAGAAAATCTTCAGTACAAGAAAATACTAAAATGTTTAAGATATGAACCTTCCATTTCAAGCTATTAGCAATTTTCTGATATAAAATATGTATAAATGTGTAAAAGTGTACAGTAGGTAAGGATAGGTAGAGGGGGGAGGGCTAAACTCACACCTCAGTTAGGCTCTCTGAAGTCACACACCACTGGCTTCAAAACAGCAGTAATGGGAAAGAGTGAGAAATTGGCACCCTTATGACATACCACCTACAATGAGCTGATGGATTTTTATTCTCATTCAGTGAATAATATAGATACCAGGGTAAGCAGCAGTTCATTTTAAAGGTCTTGAATAGGACTATCACCTAACCACCTCTAAAAATTATTTCCTTTACCTCATTTAAGATGGCAGTTCCTCAGAGGTACAGGTCAACTCTGAACATAAAAATCTATTTGAAATAACCAAGAAACCAACTTTTAAACATGATAGACCTATTCTGCATATCCAAATGGTCATATACATGCTTTTATAGCTTCCTAATGTGAGTAGCAAGGTGTTAAATAGACTTCACCATATTTGATAAAAAAAAATTAATGAGTTCTGCTCCCACAGGTATATCACAAAAGGACAATAGAAATGTAATGGGGAAAGATATAGAAATGGCAGACCACTTGTTAGAATCGTGTAAATCCCCTCAATCCTCATATACTGAATATTTTACTATTTGTGTGGAGTGTATCATGTAAGATGCACACACCCCCACCTCAGCTATTCTCTGCCAGTTAACACCAGAGAAGTCCCATCAACAATGTCACTTATGTTCTTCTGTTAGAGCAGTACCACCACCTGGTAGACACATCGAGAATGAATGATGAAGGCACTGAACCTTTGCAAGACCCTTTAGCATTCTAAAGCACCATCTAGCGAATTGTATAGAAATCAACAGTTCAGGGATCTCAGATACATGTACAGACTGAGAAATATATTCTGTTGATATTCATCCACACATGAGGTTGAGATTAGGTTACTGAACAAGTAACCAATGCCTAACATGTGACACATGTTAGGCATTGGACTAATTATTTTATTACAAAATTAATCAATAAAATATCAATAAATTCAATTTGAAAAAGAAATCGTTCACCTCCCCATGGGACTCAAAGCCTGCCATAGTAGTGTGAGTAGCCCCAGTCTCAGACCTGACTCTATCAAATAGTAGAGTCAGAGCAGAAGTCTATTTGTAATTTGTGACGACCCTGCTGCCCTCTTATTCACTTTGCATGGGTACATGGCTATTCTTTTTCTATCACATCTGTTTCAGTGGGTGCTGTGTTTCACATACATGTATATAGACAAAGGTTCACGAGTAGTGGGAATGACTTAGGGTTATCTCACGAGGTGAAGCCAAGTGAGAAAACCTCAGTCATTCCCACTACTCGTGAATCTTAGTATCTATTTCATGTTATCTGAGTCAGAAATGTTGAAAATTCTTTTGAAATTACATGAAACGATAATCATTTACATGTTTTATAACCATTTGGTGTCCTCTTACTGGCCATGAGATATGGGGGAGGGTTATCTCATGGGGGTATGAGATACGGAGCTTCTATATACGGAGCTTCTATGTTAATCCTATGGGCCGTCTGTATCCCACTGTTCCAAACATGAAATAAAACCAGAGATCACATGGTTCCAAGGAACAGCGTAGTTTTTATACCCTTTAGTATAGGCACATACCCTTGACCTTTTCAGGTGTAATTTAGTGTAGTATAATGCTCTAAAGGCTCTTTGCCTCGACTTTAGTGTCTCATTTTAGTCATTTCCTGACGTATTTGTAATACCTTAGATAAAAATCCAATCTTAGGTTAATATTCTGTTATTTTAGTCTTCTAAAGTCTGCCACACCCAGCCCCTATTAAAGGCCCGGCCCATATTCAATTTTGATTTCACAGCCCTCCTACCCCTGGCTCCTATTCAAGGGAGGCTCCTATTCAAGTACTGCCTGTAAACAAATAAATGATGCTTTAAGACAATTGTGTACCTAGAAATTATCACCCCTGTTTTATAATTAGGTTTTAGCCTAAATTTGGTGTCCCGAATATGACATGAAGACAAAGGCATATGTTCCCTATTACTGTACAAACAGGTGCCACACCCTTCCTAAACGACTAGTATTATCACAATGTAGAGAAACACTCTACTACACTGCATAAGGCCCTCCGGACTGTGTGGGACACATGTATACATGTACACAGTGAGTGTGAAGGGCCTACATAGTACTTTACAATGTCCTCATGCACAGAAACAGGGAAGATAGCTGCTCCACTGTTGGTAGTTAGTTAGATAGAACAATTGCCATATTTATGGAACGGTAGATATAGGACATTATCAATATAGTCAACAAACGCATGTATTTCAGGTAAAGTCTTACCCCCCTACCTCCCACTGTGGTAGCTGCCATGTTGATCTGGAGTTACAACAGGTTATACAGGTATTGTGCAGTGTAACAGCAGAGTACTGGGACCACAGAGAAGCATTTATAAGCTCAGGGGGCCAGTGTGTTTGCACCATGATTCTGGGGATATTAGTTTCTCCTTAGACCACAGGGGGAGCCAAAAGTAACTATCTGCAAATAGACTCTTGTCCAGGCCCACATGTTCGCATAGTGGGGCTGGGCTCAAGGCTGGAGTAGCCCCACAATACACCAAGTCAACACAGGTAAAACCTGGCCCTAGCTGAGTCTTGAACACCCAACCTTCAGATCAGAAGTTGAAGATCTTACCACTAGACCACCAGGCCATGTGTAAGAACCCAGTGTTGAAGGCTCTACACATACACCACTGAGCACTATTTATTATTTCTTTGCTTAAAATGCCAAAAACCTTTAAAATATGCCTGGGACCATATGTTCAAAATACTATTTTTTGACCAGCAACATTACAAGCTATGTTGTGGTCAATTTTTAGATATATTTAGTTACTCTTAGACATCTTTCTCTAAACATTTGTGCCAACACTATGTAATCCTATGACAAAGTCACTCAGACTTCAAGATTATATATCTTGGAGACTAGCCTAAGACCCCCCCCCCCACCTTTTTCTTTTCACTATGTACATTGTATATATACAGGCAAACACTGTGACGCACTGCATATGGAGTTGGATTTGGCATCAGTAGGTTATGGGTTCAAACCCTCCTGCTGGCAATGAAAATCTTGTAGGTTTTAACATGTGACATATGACATGTAAGGTGTGCATATGTCTTTTGTAAGTATTGACTATATTCACATTGTCCTAGTAAGCAACAATTTGAGCCCATGTAAAAGACTACCAATTAGACAATGGCCAATTTATTTAGTTTTAGGAGTTGTTTTTGGGGTTGTTGTTGTTGTTTTTCTTCTGTGTGTGTGTTTTGTTTTATTTGTATTTTTCTTCTTTTTGTTTGTTTTGGGGTCTTTTTTTTATCTTTTTTGGGGCGGGAGGTCTGAAAGAATTAGAAATAGTAAAATCAGGCTGATCACTTACTTGATGAGATTTTACATATTGAAGGCATCTGTTTCGCACAGACATCATCGCTTCATTTGCCATCAGGGAACATTTTCACACAACCACCACCAGTCCCTTTATGTGGCTGTCCACCTGCGAGTGAATAGTGAATCAGTGAATAGCACATTCCAACCATCCTCCCATTTGTGCTCTCCAACATCCTGTTTACTTGAATATTATTGCATGTATCAGGGAGTGGACAAAATAAACAGGTGATAACTGTTGCCCTCAGCATTGTATTGTCAATAAAAGGAACTGACTCAAAATGCCACTAAATACATGGTGACATATTTTTTAGACCTGGCTGTAGACCTTTTTTAATGTCACTGTAGTCCTAATTTCTAAATGTGAATCTTTCATACATTATATCTGTGTCTTTAATCTTAGATTATTGTTATCTCAACAAGACGACTAGAATGCAATCAGGTCTGCGCCGAGGCTGAGAAGTAACCCCAAACTTTGAATATACCCTGTACCCAAAAGTATCAACATGCACACAACTATCTACAGCATTAGAAGTATACCCAGGGCCATTTCTGACCATGCTTCCCTGTGATCACTGGACCATGACCACCCCCTACTGGAGTGCAGTTAAGCAGAACATGAGTTGATATTACTGTGTGGGTGGTACCACTGGGTACTGAGGTGTGAGTGCAACCCCACTGCACCTATCCTTACCCGCTGTACTCTTAGGGGAAGTCACATTTAATCATGTTTTAAGTCAGAAAATTGTTAATTTCTTGATAAGGAGGGTTCACATCTTATACATTTTAATATTTTCTTGTGAAAAAAGCTCTGAGCTTTTACATGGGCTTAGTGCCTTCTTTAGGAAATCTAACACAAAAATCAGAAATAGGTTTTAGTGGTACCTACAGGTACATCTGGTGATAAAAATCAATGTTTTACTTCACATATATTTGTAATTCTTCATGCTGAGTCTGTTCCTGTGTAAATAAATGTTCCTCTTTTATGTAGTGCTATCACCAAAATCATAAAAGTATTAGAAAATGGTGAACAATACACTTTTTCTGTCATTTTCATGTAGTACTTAGATCTGTCCATTCAGGGCTAGAAATGGCCATGGCCATAAACCTATGACTGGGGCCATTTTAAGTGTAGTCTCCAACCTGGCAATAGTTAGATAACAAGTCAGAAATCTTGGAAGTCTTTTTAGTTGTTAAAAGAAGGAAAAGTAGAAACACTAAAACTTAGTATAGGAATCCAGAGAGATTAGACCCCTCTCAGTAAAAAGAAGTCTTTACTTGGAAAGGCTTCTAATCTATAACCCAGAATGTTATGAATGCAGATAGCAGATAGATTCCACAGAGCACTTATTCTGATTAGGTTTCTTTTTCTCTCTTTTACTTTTTTACTCCATTTGACCTCCCCCCCAACAAAAATAAAACAATCTCTGTCTTCCGCTGACAAACTTATTGAACTGTTTCGATCCCTGAAGCCAATCCACAACTCTGTATCCTTTGTAATGGTCATTGTCTATATGGCTGCATTCTCTGCCTGTGCATGGATACCCACCAAAGTAGCCCTACTATCTAGGGATGTACATGCACTCAAGGCCTGATCATAGGAATATTCCTTTTCCTGATATCTGGAAATGATAGAAGACAAACAAAGCAAATCAATGCAATTCACAGTTGTATCAAAATAAAGATTATTAAGCAAATAATATTTTATTAGGTATAAAAGAATTTAAGAGAGTGCAAATAAAGGATGCTTTGTTCCTACATATCGAAAAATATTACTCCTGTATAGCAGCCATACCAGTATTGTGTGAAACCATCCAGACATGAGAAGGATCCAGTAGGACTAGGAGATGTATGAATAATATTATTACCATCTGAAATAGTAACATTTCTCCATCATTGTTATTTCTACTATATACATGTAGTAGGAGGGGAAGAAGTTGTTGCACAATAAGGCTTCTGTATGGGGTTTACTGAATGGGATCACTAATTGGAATGTGCCAATTCACATACATGCACTGGCGGAAACCAAAAAGCTCAGAGCACTTCAGAAGCATTGCCAAGGAACCGAATAGGAACAGTAGATCTTTGGGAGAAGGATATGCTAGGTTGGTTGCAGGGTAAGATCCATTTGGACAAAATATCGAAATGTTTTGTGCCTGCTTGGGACTTGGACAACCCTCAGGCCAGCCAGGATTGATCACTAAAACTTGTCAGGTACCAGCAGTATCCTATGAAACCTCTATAACACTCAGAACCAGTGCCATAGAGACCGATCACAAGGGAAATAACCATCTCAATGTCTAATTTCTGGGCAAGATTTGTACATAATTTAACAAATGCTTTTAGGCTAATCGAATCACATTGCCATATGAATAGAGATTGATGCTGGTAAAAGCAAAATAAGTAATTGGTGGTGGTGAAAAGGAATCTTACCTTTGTAAGTTTGACATACATAGCCTCTCTTGTCACTACACCTTATGTTATTCCACATTCCCAAAGTTCCCAAGCTCACCCAGACCTAAACACAGTGTTCCTATTGTAATAATTATGGTCGGACAATAAACACAACAAGTACATATACGGTTTCAGAATTAAGGCTTATTTATTCAAAGACCACAACCCGGTCCACCCTGTGGGTTTAGGCTGCACTCCGACCTCCTCTCCTCTTGACTGCTATCTCTGGTTATCTTCTCCTGGCTGCCGAGTCCCCGACTCGCCTGCACCCCCGCTTCCTTCAGTCTGTGGTCTCCGACTAGGTCTGAGAGACCCCGACCCCCCTCCAAACTGCCCCTTTTATAGTCTCTCCCGGCTGGTTGGCGCCCTTCTATTGGTTCGCGACCCCCTGACGTCACAGCCCGCTGCCATGCCCCCTTACAGCAATCCCGGGAAGCTCCCTGCCCCGCGCTTGCTCTCCGACCCCTCTGCGTGACTATTACATCCCTCCCTTCCTAATTTTTCCCCTCCGGGGATGACTCGAACATAGTTTATCTTATTTCTACATTGATACCAGTTGACCTGGTCCCATCTGCAAGCGGCATTCCTCTTAGCTTTAGGCGAGGGGGGACAACTTCCTCTGATTATAGTCTTATTGTCTATCGCCTAAGTCGCGAATCGGTTGACCTCGGTCGGTTACCGAACCTTCCTCCAGTCGTGCCTCCGGTCGCCCTCCTTGCTCTCTGGCTCCTAGTCTTGGAGTCCCTGGGAACCGCTCCTAGGGCCACCTCCTCTCCCGTGTGACCTTGGGTGCCGATCATCTCCCCGTTCCTCCCGGTCGCTCCCTTCTGCTGACCCCTGGAACAAAACACAACTCCTTAACTCCGAGTTCTCCTGTGACGACCTCCTGCACCCCCCTTTTTCTTTCTTACACCCAGAGGAGTACACCTCCAGGACAGCCTCCTAGGAGTTCTACTGACTCCTAGCTCGACGAATTCTCTCCTCTACAGTTATTCGAGTAGGGTCTCACCGCTGTTTCCCTTCGCTGATACATGACTTGCCGCAGATGGTTGACTTGGATCAGCCCTGGCCCCAACGTATCCACCCACTTGTGCTCGCGCCCTGTGACAACCTCGTATGTCGGCCCAAAGTCGTCTGGTAGTCCCAGGTTGCTCGCCCAGCTCTGCATCGGGTCCGGGTCTGTGACTCGCCTCCAGGCCAGGAAAACTGGTGGCGCTGGATGCCCGTCCCCTTCCGCGCTCACATAAGGTCGTGGAAGTGGCCCCCAAGGCCCTGAGGTGGGAGGTAGCATTCCAGGTGGCGGTGGGTGCGAGAAGGACTGCATGCCTCCGGCCTGCCCTCCCACGCGACTTGTCCCTGGTGTACTCTACGGTGCCGGCTCCTATGTCGAACTATAGTGGTCGCGCTGGCTGCCTGAGATCCCTCTGTGTCACGGGGTTGTCCTCCCACCGGCCTCCACACATGTGGTGACGTCCAAGCCTCGTCCGAGCTGCTGTGGGCCCAATAATCCTGACCCTCCTTTTCTCTCTCCTTCTCAGCCCATCTACGGTCGCCCTCCTCCTCCGCCTGTCGTCTTCCCTTCTCTCTTTGCTCCTCGTCAGCTGCTCGCCTCGTCCTCAAGTCGCCCACCTTTTTTGTTTGGTCGAGCTTCCCTTCTCTCCTCTTGTTCCCCTCCTCTTCTCTCTTCTGCCTCTCTTCCCTCCTCTTTTCTTCCTCCTCCCTCTTCCTTTTATCCTCCCTTTCTTTCTTCTTCCGATCCTCCTTTTCCTTTTCCTCCTTCTTCCTGTTTTCCTCCTTCCTCTGCCTCTCCTCCTCATCTTTTTTTCTCCTACTCTCCTTCTCTTTCTCCTCCTTCTTCCTCTAGCTTCTTGTCTCTCTTTCTCTTTTCAGCCTCCTGTTCTATCCTCCCCCTCTCCTCCTCCTCCTTCTTCCTTTTCTCCTCCTTTTCCCTCTTCCTCTTCTTCTCCTCCTCCTCCCTTTTTCTCTTGTCTTCTTCCTCCTTCCTTTTCCTGGCCTCCTTCTCTTTTTTCATTTTTTCCTCCTCCTCGTCCTTCCTCCTCTTAGCCTCCCTCTCCTCCACTTCCTTTCTTTCTTCCTCTCTTCTCTTTTCTTCCCGTTCCTGTTTGGCCCTCCTCCTTTCCTCTTCCTCTTTCTTCCTCCCCTCTTCGACTTCCTTTATCGACCTCTCCTCCTCCTCTTCCTTCCCCCTTTTCTCCTCTTCCACCTTCTTGGCCTCTTCCTCTCCTTTTCTCCTTTCCTCCTCGGCCTTCTTCCTCTTATCCTCTTTCTCCTTCTCCTCCCTTTTCTTTTTCTTCCGTAGTTAGTCCTGTCTCATCCTTCTCTCCCCCTCCGCGACCTGTTTTTGGTGTTCCTCCTTTGACAGGGTCGGACCCCCTTTGTCCGTGGCCTCCTGTGTGAATGGTCCTGGGATATCCCCCTCGTCTCCCTGCTCGTTCCCCTGCACCGTGTCGTCCGGTGCTCCCTCGCTCTGTCTTGCCTGGTACGCCGACCTCTTTTCAGCCACCAGCTCGCTGAGCTCCCCTCTCTTCCACTTCCTCGGGCCCTCCCCGACCACTCTCTCCTCCTTTTCTGGCCGTGCCCGCCTCCACTCTCCTCTCCTCTCCCATGGTCAGCAGGATATCCGCTGCTGCCTCGATCCCCGCCTCCGTGTCGGCCAACGTCGACATAGTGGCCACGGATACCATTAAGGTGTGTGTCACCTGTGTGGTCACCAGCTCCAACTCTCTCTGCGCATGCTTCACCTGCAACTGTCTTAGCGCCTCCGCGTCCCCAAGTTCAGCCAATTACCGATCAGTCTCGTCGATCTGTCGGTTGAGCGCTCCTTCCAACAAAGACGGGCTGATCCCCACAGCCGGGGAAGCTTGTTGGGAGTCCGACCTGTGGATAGGTGATGGGACGGGGGGGTCGGCTGGCACTGATAATCCTCCTCAACCCCGGACCTCCTACTCCCGGCGGCGTGATCTCAGCCCGCGGTAGGGGAAAACCCGGCCAATGCTCCTGGGGCCCCTCTCAGGACCGACCTGGTTCCGGCAGTTGCGGCTACGGTCGCCCCGACCGGGCTGGGTGTTAGTTGTATGCCCATCGATGACATCATGGACATAAACATGGACATGGACATCATAGTGTCGCCCGACACTGTCCCCCCCCAGCACTCCCAGCCCCCCTGCACCCCCCGGCTTTGGTGTGGTGGCTTCCGCAGCCTGCTCAACCTGGGCCCCTGGTCCAACTTCTCCTTCGGTCCCCCCTTCTTGTTCTCCGCCCTCCTCCTTTACCTCGACGTCAAGCGACCTGGCCGCCGACCTGGTGACCCGGGACGCTTTGGCCTTCTTAGGGGTGGGCTGGGGCTTGCATCTGAGCCTGATTCCAGTTATATCCCGGGCAATTCCTCCCAGCTACTGTCCCTCGACCCTTGACCTTTCTATCTACCGCCTTCTCCCGCCTCCGACCCTCTCTTCCTACCTCTACTCCTTTGCGACCTTCGGGGCGACCCCTTGGTGTTGGGCTCCCTCTCTGCAACGACCACACTCTTCATCTGACCTCCCCTGGGGCCCTCACTTTCCGACTCAGTTCCGGCCGAAGGGATCGACTTCCCCTGTCGATATGCAATCACCGTATATTTCGGGATGTTTACCATCACCGACCAAGGGTGCTCCGGGTGTGCTGCACACATGTGCCGGTAGATATCGGTGTACCACTGGCCCTTGACCTGGAGGCCACAATCTGCCACGGGGCAGTCCCACCCATCCCCTTTTTCTGTGTGAAGCCTTAGGTGTCGACGAAGCGAATCCTTTGTCCTTGTTTACACAATACACCCCTCCTCTGGGCACTCGTATTTCTTCTCTTCCTTCATGGGTGCCAGCTTTCGTGGAGACTTCTGTTTCCAGGGCGTTTTAGATGGTGTAGTTGATCTCCCTTTTCCCGACATGTTACAATCTCCGTCTGAGTCTGCCCATGCCGTATTCCTCTCCGCTGAATACAACCCTGTGCCTCATTCTGACCTCACGCCATGACCCACTTCAGGGAGGTGACCTACTTCTCTCTGTGATGTCGGGCGCCAGTGATGTGCGCCTCTCCATTCGCGGTCGCGCTTCTTATAGCACCTATTCCGAGCCATGAATATCTCCCTTATCCTCGAGCTCATTATGTGGGGGCCTTTCTTTCCCCCGGAGAAGCCAACCGGCCCCTTTGAACGCGTTGACCCCTCCTCCTTTCTGCCTTCCAGCAACCCACTCCTCTAGCTCAAAATCGACCCTCTTGACTATTACTGAGATGGGGTCGCGCTGATACTTTCTTCCCGCTGAACGCAACGGTCAAACTCCCCCATGTTGTCTGACCCCTACTCTGGGTTCCCCTCACTCGGCCTGACTTCCCCCTTCTTCTCACCCTGGAGTCCACTGGTCATGGCATCCAGCCTCCCTCCTCCCTTTCTCCCTAACTAACCGTCTTTTCTTACCCCTTTCCTGGTGACCCGACTTCAGAGCTGGGAAACGTCGCCCGACGGATTCCCAGTTGCTCTAGAAACCTAGCGGCCTCCCGGACCCTGCTCTGCGCAGCATCAGATGTAGTTCCCCAGTAGGCTTTCTTCGCAACCACGGGTAAGTAGCCCTTCCTTTGCCGAATATCCTCCACTCCATAGGGAATTTAGGAAGCCACATTCCGCCGACCCCTTCTTAACCACATCCAATCTTCCCCGCTCCTCGTGCCATCTGACGTCACAGCATCCCTTTGATCTTTCCCGGCGGGAAGTTCGGCGGGTCCCGGATGGGCCTGCAGCTCCGGCGCCCCCTGGCCTGGATGCTGCTGTACTGCCCACCATGCGAGTTCCCGCCCTCCTCTGGGGCCCTCCACCTTCTTCAGCAAGTCCTGATGCACCACCTTCTTCTTCTTTCCATCTTTTATCTCAAACACGGGACCACCCAGAGCCCTGCTGATGGTCCAGGGCCCGGTGTAGGGATTGATCAATTTTCCCGATTTACCCACCTCCCTCCGGGGTACTAGATAATAGACGATGTCTCCTTTCTCCAGGGTTTCGCCCCTCACTCAACCAGCATAATTCCTGTCCTGCCGCCTTACACTCGCTCCAGCCTCCCTTCTAGCGTACTCATGGCCGACCGCCATAAGGTGTTGCAGCTCGGCTGCAAAATCCGTGGGATCTCTAGGCATGCCCACCGGCTCCAATGGATATAGCAGAGAGAGAGGGGAAGCTGTCTCCCGCCCCATCATGAGACAGTTTGGCATCTGGTTGGTCGACACCTGCACCAACAACCTATAG
This sequence comes from Acholoe squamosa, assembly GCA_949317995.1. Lineage (NCBI taxonomy): Eukaryota > Metazoa > Annelida > Polychaeta > Phyllodocida > Polynoidae > Acholoe > Acholoe squamosa. The sequence goes on from OX439044.1 coordinate 16,723,884, forward strand.
GCAGCCATCACAAACGGCAGCTGTCGATCCCTGTCCGAGTGGTGATGGTCAACCGTCATGGCCAGCATAGCCTGCAACGTACGGCTAAACCTCTCCACCAGCCCGTCCGACGGGTTGTAGGGACATGTCCTAGTTTGCTCTGTCCCCAGGAGTCTGTGGACTTCCTGGAAGAGCGTCGACTGGAAATTACGCCCCTGGTCCGTATGAATTACGCCCAGAGGCCCCAACCGGCACACGAACTTCGTGACAAAAGCCCATGCCACCGTCCCCGCTTCCTGGTCTGGAATAGCCACTGCTTCGGCCCACCTGGTAAAATAGTCCATCACTACCAGGATGTGCCGGCCCCCCCCCTCTCAGTTCGGGGAAGCAGCCCCATGATGTCCATGGCCACGCTCTCCAGGGTCCACCCTACAGGCCTCACAGGTTTCATCATAGCCCGAGCTGGGCGGGTGGGCCTCTTCCTCTTCAGGCACTGCTCGCATTAGCGCACCACCTCATCACATCCTTGTGGTAGTCGGGCCAATAACAGGACTGCTGTCTTATCTTGACCGAAATGGCAGGACAGGGGTGCCCCATGTGCATCACATGCATCACCTCCTCCCTCATGCATTGGGGGACCAAAAGCTGATAATGTGACCGCCCCCCAGGCTCCCACCAGATCCTCTCCAACAGCCCACTCCTTTTCTCCAACCTCCCCAGTTGGCTAACCAGGGCTCTTTCTTTGTAAGGTTTCTTGGCCAGGTCCTCCACTTCCTGGGTCTTTTAAGCCAGGTGGCCATCTCCTTTAGCAAGGGATCCTCCACCTAAAATTTCTCCCATCCCTCCTTGAGCTCCGGTTCTACCCCCCCTTGACTTCGTGTGACCACCCTGACGGTGTCGCCCTGGCACATGGGTGTTGTCCACCCACATTGTCTACACGGTCGTCAGGACAGACCGTTGGCATTACCATGATTCCGCCCCGGCCTATGCTCTACAGTGTAGTCGTAAGTTCCCAACAGTTGGAGCCAGCGCATGACCTGTCCCTCTGGTTCTTTGAATCCCAGTAACCACTTCAGGGCCGCGTGGTCTGTCCGTATCAAAATGGGTCTGCCCACCAGGTAGTGTCTGAACTTCTTGATGGCAATTACTACCACCAGCATATCCCTGAGCGTGATGCAGTAATTCCTCTCCGGTCGGTTCAGTGTGCGACTGCCATACGCGAGCACCTTCTCCTGTCCGGCCTGTACCTGCGGCAAGACTTCTCCCACACTCAGGTCGCTCGCGTCAGAGTCAATTATCAACTGTCCCTCCCCTTGCGGATACGCTAGGATGGGGGCACTGGTCAGGTGTAACTTTAGGGCCTCAAAAGCTTCCGCACAGGCCCTGTCCCAACTGAACCTCTCAAACGTGCCCGGCGCGTTGCACAGGCCGAAGGGCATGACCTTAAACTGATACATGCCCTGGTGTGTTACAAACGCTGTCTTCTCTCTGTCGTCCGGATGCACGTCCACCTGCCAGTACCCTGACGCCATGTCGAGACTTTGACCCTGCCATCGAGTCGAGCGAGTGGTCTATACGGGGCAGGGGGTAGGCGTCTTTCACTGTCACATCATTTAGCTGTCTGTAATCTACACAAAACCTCACCCTCCCATCCTTCTTTCTGACTAGAACCACCTATGACTCCTTTCTTTAACATTCTCTCTACCTCCACTGCCACCACCTCTTTCCAATGGGGGGCCAACCTCCTAGGTGGGGCCCGTACCGTTTAAAGTGTCCCTCCTCCCCACATCTGAAGCAACCCTTCCCGAACGGGGTGTGACCCCCGGACCGCCCTCTCTGTCCCCCTTCCTTCTCATTAACCTTGGCGAGCAACTTGTCAAACTTCCCTTGCAGCCACTCCTCCAGTGACTCCTTTATCCCTTGTCTCTTGTGAGGGGATTCCACGGCGCATACTCTACTGTCACTAGTCCTATTCCCATCCAAGAAAGCCTGTCCCTCGATCGAAGTCTCCACCGCCGCCTCCAAATCCTTGGGTCGGGATTGAAACACCCACAGTTTCAACTCTGGATCCCGTAGACTCTCGAGGTACCTATCCTTAGCCATGGCATCGACGGTAACTGCGTCCGCCACTGGGTAGGCCAGGCGAGAAAGTCGTTTCACATCCTCCGACAGGTTATGCAAACTTTTGTCCTTTTGTCTAGTGCGATTCCTCCACAAGGCTTTATACCTCTCGACCTGGTTAGGCGGCTGAAACCTATTAACCAGTGTCTCCCTTAATAGCCTGTATCCCTCAGCCGGAGCAGGGTGTAAATCCGTAAGTAGCCTGCAAGCCTGATCCCCAGGAACGTCCCCGCCTGGCCCTCTGTCCAGCTATTCGCCAAGACACACAGGTCGAAGTGGGCCAAAATTCATCCAAATTGGAGGTGCCATCATACTTCCCAGGCATAACTGCAGGTTTATGAATTCTCCTGGACCAGTCTCCCTCACCCAACCTGATGCTCCCCCCGTCTTGCCCTGTCTCTCCTTCACGATCCCCCCTCGTGTGCCCATCTCCTCGATCACCACCTCCTGCCCCCCCACGTGGCGCCGTCCTACTCCCTCCCGCAAGCTCTGGTACCGACCCACCACTGTGTGCGTGTTCCGCAGCCCAACCTGTCTCCTCATCAGACCTATGCCGACCAGTGCGGTCGGACATGTCACTGTGCCGCCAGCCATCCCTGCCCCCCTCTTGTAACCCTCGTCTCCACCCCTCATAGACAACACTGAACGCACTTCTCTCCCCTACTCCCCTGCCTCCTGGCGTGTCCACAGGTGTAGCTGCTTTCCAACTGGGTCGCCTCAACACTACTTCCTCATCCACCAACTCTAGGAGACTGCCCCTCCTGCCCGCTCCTAGTCGGTCCTCTAGCGAGTTCCTGCCCATACTATCGCCTGTGTTCTCCTGTGCCGCTATGATTCCCCCTGATGTGAGCCCGGCGACTTGTATACTTCCTCACCGTCGCAAGTCCACACCGCTATCACCAATGTAATAATTATGGTCGGACAATAAACACAACAAGTATATATATACGGTATCATAAATAAGGCTTATTTATTCAAGGACCACAACCCGGTCCACCCTGTGGGTTTAGGCTGCACTCCGACCTCCTCTCCTCTTGACTGCTATCTCTGGTTATCTTCTCCTGGCTGCCGAGTCCCTGACTCGCCTGCACCCCCGCTTCCTTCTGTCTGTGGTCTCCGACTAGGTCTGAGAGACCCCGACCCCCCTCCAAACTGCCCCTTTTATAGTCTCTCCCGGCTGGTTGGCAACCTCCTATTTGTTCGTGACCCCGTGACGTCACAGCCCGCCACCGCGCCCCCTCACAGCAATCCCGGGAAGCTCCCTGCCCCGCGCTTGCTCTCCGACCCCTCTGCGCGACTATTACACTATGAATGAATAACAACATCTTTGTTACCATCTTATGAGAAAATTGAAAACATCTCTTGACTGACACCTCAATACATTAGTTAACACTAAACATATCCTCGGTAGATTGTTGCATATCACCCCAGTTTTTATACTCAAAAGGGTTGCTGTCTACCCATAGCCAATCTTGGCCAAAGGTTTGCTTTCTCAGTCCAATGTACACACCCCATGTAAACTTTTGGAGCTGGGAGTCCACAAAGGCTAGTTGATGGAAAGAAAAGCCAAGATATTGAAGATATCATTAAATTTCTAGAACATTGGAACATTTTCCGCCGACCTCTACACTGGTGGAGAAACCGAGTTGGTCCTGCCCTGCAAGGGGGTCTACGAGAACTCGGTGTAGGTGCCTGGAACGGTATAATACAGATACACTTCGACCCTGGCAGTACTGTGTACTGGTAGGTCAACTGGGAAGTCAGAAGTGCCTCACACTGCTTGATAAAGCCCAACCGATCTGGTTGGGAGGAATGCTTGGTGCTGGTTGGCCATGGTTGAAGCTGGTTGGGAGGAGTGTAGGGGCCAGCTCTGGTTGTGAGTCCATGGCGGTATGCCATCTGTCCCCGTTCCGGTTGCACCAGCCCTCAGGGGCTGGTCAACCGGTATAAGCTACCCCCCGTAGGTAGGGAGGAGTGTAGGGGCCAGCTCTGCCGTAAGGCCAGCAGCCCCGTTTCTGGAGATCCCAGCCCCCAGGGGCTGGCATCTAGTGGTAGTTCCCCCTACGTGTGTATTATACCGATCCAGATGTAGATGGAAGGTAGAGAATGTCAGACGGGGAAGTAGCTCAGCGGTAGAGCTTCCGCCTGCAGGTCGGAGGGTCCCGGTTCAACACCCGGTTTCTCCAGGACATTTTCCGCCAACCTCTACATGAGGAAGGCATTCAACACTGTGAACCACTTGCTGTGTCTTGAATACCTCAAAAGACATGGAGTACTAAATGTCAGTCTGGACTGGTTTAGATCATATTTGAGCACACACAACAATGTGTGGTGGTGAATGGCAAGGTCTCAACTAGTGATTTCATTAGTTGTGGCGTGTCCCAAGGCTCCGTGTTGGGGCCATTGCTATTTGTTAAATATTGATAATGTCACGAGAGTGATTCAAACGTCGGTTATCTGATATATGCTGAAGACCTGGTGATTTACATCAGTGGCAAGAGCATGACTCAGATGCGAAATGCTATACTGGATGATCTGAACAGGATTGTGGAGTGGTGCTGCTGCTTCACTTTGAAACTGAATAGTGAGAAAACAAGGTTCTATGGTGCTATTCTGATAAACAAAGACCTGATTTGACCAATTGTGATATTGATATTGAAGGGACAGCACTTGAGGTAGTTGACTCTTTTGTGTATCTGGGGGTCATAATTGATAAAGATGTCAATTTCAAAAAACATGTCAGTAGAATCAAGTGTTCTGCAGAGCTCAGGTTGTACCAATTTAGATGAATTAGGAGATTCCTGAATAAGGATCTTGCACTTATAATTTATAAACAAATGATAGCGCTGACTTTTGATTATGGTTTCTCATCATAGTCAAAAAGTTGTAGATGATACAAAACATTTGCCTACGTATCTGCTGGGATATACATGATCCCAGTGATATGTCAAGGGATGATCTGCATACATTAAGTAACTGTTGTAAGCTGCAAAAGAGGCACGATAAATCACTTCTAGGCCTGATCTATGAATACAGTGGGAACAATGTGTTGATTTCAACACAAGTTCTCCGGACCAACATAAAACTCAAACTTAAAATAAGCTGCAGTAAATGTGCACACTATGACAAGAGTCCCCTGTTTAGGGGCAATATACTTTGGGACAAGTTATCTGAGGACATACAAAACATTGAGAGCAAGGAGAATTTCATGGATCATTATAATGAAAATATATTTATCTATGTAACATGTTAAACAATGTTTATGACATAGGTCGTGCTTGATTGGTTGGAGATTTATATTCATTAACATTTCTGAATCTTTATTTGGTTCTTTGTATCACCTTGGCTTGCTTAAAGAGCATCCTGTATTAAATGAAGGTTAAGCAAAAAAAAATTACTTGACTCACTGTCTTATTGAGTTCCTATGGGAGGTATAGTCATTACTCTGTCTCCATCGAGATGATTGAAGGAGAACTCTATTAAGATAACTGTTATCATGACAAATATTGGTTGATTAGATATAATCAAAACTGATCTTGATTTGGTTCAGACTCAATTCTGGTAAGTGTAGGCCGAATCCCTGGCTCCTAACTACATTTTACCAAAGGTTCCTCAAACATCAGTGCACTTTCAGCCTTTTGGCCAGGGAAGACAACCTTAAAACATTTGTTACCTGTAATTTATGAAATAGAGCCTGGTTAATCTTAAAAATGGGGGCATTAGTTTTATTTAGGTTTCTTATGACAGGTGCTGATGGTGGCAGTACAGCATGGTAAAGACTTTGAGACATATTAGGCCCAGATAAAGAAGTCCATGTCGACAAAGAAATTGTCAAACTTTTAGACAAAGGAGCCGTCAAAGTGGTCGAACCAAAAGATGGTCAGTTCATCTCAAATGACTTTGTCAGGCCAAAGCCCAATGGTGACTTCCGACTTCTTGGACAAAAATGAATGAGTCGGTTCAGCATGAACATTTCAAAATGACGAGCCTGAACACCGCAGTTGAGATGATACGACCTGGCTGTTATATGTTGTCCATAGACTTAAAAGATGCCTGCTACTCAGTTTTAGTCAGAGAAGAAGATAGGAAATTCCTTAGGTTTCTCTGGAAAGGAAACTTATATAAATTTCAAGCAATGCCCAATGGACTAGCTTACGCACCCAGAATTTTCACAAAATTTCTTACTCTAATATTCTCAAACCTTAGGGAAATGGGACATGAGTGTTTTCAGTATACATATGACTCATTCATACTGGAGGAAACAGAATCACAGTGTAGAGAAACGACTAACGTGCTAGCACAGGAACTAGACAGGTTAGTGTTCATAATACACACAGATAAATCAGTGTTTACATCCACACAAGATCTAATCTTTTTGGAGTTCCACATTAATTCTGTAGACATGACTGTTCGGTCCACTCAAAAAAAGTTGAAATATTTAATGTAGCATTTTGGAACCTAGCTAACAATGATGACCCCTACACAGTTAGGGACATAGCTGGAATTGTGGGCCTGAGACATCTCTCTCACCAGGAGTCCAATATGGCCTGGCACACATTAAAGGATTGGAGAGAGAGAAAGAAAAAAAAAACCTTGAAAAGAAGAGAGGTAATTTTGATGTGCCAATGATAATAGGCTAAGCGGGACTGCATGACATATACTGGTGGCTGGAACACCTCAGTAGGGCCTCTAAACGTATCCATAACAAGGGTGCAGATTTCGAGATGATAACAGATGCCTCTGGAACACGATGGGGTGCCCACAGGGACACCACCTCCGCTAAAGGCATCTGGAAAGAGGAGGAGGTGGGACTCCATAGTAACATCCACAAGCTTACTGCCATAAAACTTGGGCTGGACGCGCTGGTTCCAGAGAGTGGGGTTAATGTAAAAATAAGAACAGACAACACTACTGCATTGGCTTATGTCAGAAAAATGGGCAAGTCAGCTAAGTCTGAGGAATATAACAAAATTTGGGAATGGTGTGAAGAACGCGATATGTGGCTCACCATAAATCATATCCTGGGTGACTACTTGTCTAGACATTTTTCTCATGACTTAGAGAGGGAATTGAGTGATAAGATATTTGATAAAGTTTGTGACATTTTCGGAAAGCCCAATCTTGATTTGTCCGCTTCCTGAGCAAACAGAAAGCTAAAAATGTTCACCTCCTGGGGACCACAACCGGTCGCCTGGGAGATTGATACTATGTCAATAACCTGGAGGAATAACTTTATATACATTTTTCCTCCTTTCAGTCTCCTGAACGAGTGAGGGCCATCTTAGTAACACCTGACTGCCCATGGCAGCCCTGGTACAGGGGCCTGCAGCGGTCTGGGCAGAGAAGATTCAGATTCAGGAAGACGAAAGGGAACCTTTGCCACCAAGGGAAGCCATCCAACCAAGAGCGACTGGCAACCACACCCTTGGTAATCTTTCAGACATTCTAGAAATAGAACAATCTCGACAGGGCTTTGACAGTAACCTCATCCTGCTCATTACGCAAGCCCATCGACGTGCCACGCAAAAGACCTACAACACCTACTTGCGGAAATGGTATGCCTTCTGTGCAGACACTGATACGCCTATCCTACAACCCACTATCCAACAGCTGCAGCTTCCTAGCTAGACTAGTGAAGGACAAGAGTGGCTACACTGCACTAAATGTGGCCCGCTGCGCTTTGTCTGCGATATTAGGTCCAGGGCTAGCTGGTAGACCAGCACCCATAATGTTAAGTTTCTTCTCAAAGGGGCTTACGAGATGAATCCCCAGCTCCTAGGTATCAAGAGTTCTGGGATGTTAGGAGGGTTCTGGACCTCCTCCAGACCTGGGACAATGCTACCATTGCCCTAAAGAAGCTGTCTATGAAGCTAGCCACCTTGCTCCTACTGGTTACATCGCAAAGGAGTCAAACCATTGTCAACCTTTCCATCAAAGACATGAAAATGGGCAACAAGGTTGTCTTCAAAATGACCAAACTTTTAAAGGTTGGGTCACCCTCTTAATACGACCGTCTTAAGGAAGTTTGACCAAACCCGAGGGTGTGTGTGGTCAGATGCCTGCAGGAGTACCTAACCCACATGCAAGGGAAAAGAAGGGCAGAGAAAACCCTCCTGGTCAGTTTTGTCTCACCCCACCACCAAGTCGGCCATATTGAAAGTTGGCAGCAACCTGAACACTCTCATGAGATAAGCAGGTTGGTAACAGGAGGACTCCTTTGCTAAATTCTACCACTGTTTGCTGAATATAAATTACATAGTAAAAGTTGTGTTTGATTTTTTGTTGGGGGATTCAATTACTCTGAAACTTTCATAGGTTTCCGGAAATGCTTAGGATTCCGAGGGATAATTTTGAAATATTTATTATTCGAGACTTACCTGTAAGTTGAGGTTTAATTAAGATCATACTAAGGGAACCTAGCAGTTCAGGGAATATACGAGAGGTGGAGTCGCACATGCGCAGTTAGTCTGTTGGGGGATGAAAGCCTACAACAATGTAATCCTAATTATACCTCAACTTACAGGTAAGTCTGGAATAATTTCAAAAATACCCCTTATATGCACGTCTGCAGATGGTCGTGCATATTTATACATTAATATGGATAATTAACCACATTAATGTATAATGTCATACTTACAAAACACTAGGATAGACACAATGGTGAGTTGCCATCCCTGGGCTTTGGTTTCTTCTTCAGTAGCACTTCTGGTGAATTCCACTGCCTCCTGTTCAATAAGATTCTTTCTCGCACAGCCTTCATAAAGTAATTTTCCGTTTTATCTCAGGGGGAGGATGTGCAATAATTTGATCAGTTGACTATACCCAATGATAAAGTTGAGAATCAACATAGTCTCTCAGTGACACCAATAATGTTGACATCAAATTTGAAGTGAGATACGATAATCTTGAGTGGGTATCTATCACTTGTTATCTTTGTCAAGTAGCACAACTGCCTACTGAGTGGATATCATTTTTTTAAACTCTTCTTACCTTTATGGGTGTTGCTTCACTGTTTATATCCTCAAGGTTGGCATTTTTATTGCAATTTCTAGATAGCATAGCTTAAGGTTCTGTTAGAGTAGTTCAAAATTTTATGGATCATGGAGCATGTAGTTGAAGACGGGCTTCAGGTCGTTCTTTTAATAGAAAAGAAAAAAAAACGTGAAAGGCATCTTTTTAGAATGACCTGTGTTTATTTCTCAAAATACCTATTTAAATAGTCAAATTCTCATCAATAATATGGGCTTATATAAGGTCATCCTTCTCTTGTAACATGTCTTCAAAAATGAAGAATATGATTTTCAATATAATTTAATCTATATTCTTTTGTTCGTGAATATGGGTAATCTATATACATGTGACATTGACCAAATGTTGTTATAACAGATTATCATTATAAACTGGTGTATACATCAAAATATATATACTCTGTAAAATACATATTTAGATGATCTTGCATTGCACATGGAATATTGCACTATATATCGATACCTTTGATATAGCTAGGCACGGTTTGCACATAATATATACCATCCATCCTCCACATCCATTCAAATAGAGCTAGATATGAGAAAATTTACTTGATGCATAATTTCTCATCCCCATCCCCTGTACATTCGTTCTGTGGCTATCACAACTTACAATATTTCAAGTGTCATGTTGGCAATTTTGACATGGCATAAATACAATGTAGATGAATGCCAAAATGTATCCCCTTCCTTAAGGTGTGAGCCCATAGGAGAGAATATGTACATGTATGGCTTATCAAAAGAAGAAAATAGACCCTGCAGGTCTACCCCTTATGTTATTTCTTTGTGGTTTTCCTAGGCAGTTGAGTCACTGTTTTCCTGCTTGTAGAAGGGATTTGTGAATCCAGTCATTGAAGAAAGTTTATCTACAGGGTTACCAATGATGGCCATCTTAAAGAGCACAAATACAATTACGATGGCAACGAGGGCTATGAGGATGATGACTCCGATGGCGATTCCCACTTTGGTACCACTTGACATACCTGAAAGGACAAGTGTCAGAATTAGGCATCTAAAGTGGTATTATGATGTCCAATGCATTAGTCCCATTATCTTTATTCATCATTATTGTTTTATCATAACATATAATCCTTATGTGTGCTTCCTTACAGTCTCTGCCATTTGTTTGAGATTGGTATGTCATGCTCATATAAGTAGAAGGGAATTTATCAAAGTGAGTGTGGGTAGTTGATTAATGATTTTGATGAAACGGTCCAATCATCTATGATGGGAGATGGTATGGGTTGAATATGGAATTTGATTAAATGTACTGCTTACCTTCTCCACCTGAATTGGGAAAGGAATAAACAGAATGTAAGAAAATGGAATAAAATAATGAAAGGTTTATAAGTATACCCCAATTTTAGGACGTAAATGTAAAGACTCCTTTATAATGTATAATAAATGTAACCACTACACAAAGAGAAATATGATATTGCATGCCTTGAACTAGAACTAAATGTTTCTTTGAAATAAAGCCATTTGATTCATTGATAACTTGTACTGTGAAATAGTATTGTCCAAGTTCATTTTGTTACTCACCATGTGGCACTGTAAAATGGGAAAGCAAAAAGGTAAGAATGAGTATGTATATAGGCATATTAAGGTACGTTTGATATAGATGATTCTATTATGGACTTAAATGAATTATTAGCGTTTTACATGAGTGCGCATTTCACCTTCCATGTCGGTAGTTATAAGTAAGTATGTGGATGAATAACAATATAATTATGTAGAACACATACGCCAGTGAGGATTTCGAATTCATTCAGTTGTCAAGATCGATGTTGAAAAGAGCACTAAGAGGAGGCTAAGTCGACTTTTTAAATTCCATATCACATTTATATTGTACTTACTCTGAGGCATTTTACAGACGTAGGAGACGAATTCGTTACAGTCATGGTCGTTCCACATGCCGTTCTCTATGTATACCTCCACGCAATTCTGTGTGCCTGTCTTATCATTGGGCTCTCCAGGCGCCCAGTTGGTGTATTTAGGCTTAGTGCCATCGGACCATAGGTAGGGAGAATCTGGGGGAAATTGTAATAGGTTGTCTCGATGATCAAATTGTTAGAATCACGCATTTAAGGTTATTTAAACAGAAGCAAAACTGACAGTTTTCTGTAGTCAAATGATGCATTTAGAAGCAAACATTTTAGAAGCAGAAAGTGACTGTATTCTGAAACAATAAACATCTTCTGTGTTAAAATAGTTGTTCAATTACCAGGCCCTTCACAATACCCTACCTTTGTCCTTCTTGGAGAGACCAAGCCAGTAGTTCTTGTTGACAGGCAGATGGGTAAGCTCCTTCATTTTTAGGAAGACGAAGTCATCTTCACCTGGGTTTTCTATCTTAGCCAGGTCACCCCTTCCTTTACTGGCTACCTTACAGGTATCCATAGCTGAAGACCAGGTGGTGAGCTTATCTGGCATCAGATAGAAACAGTGTGGTCCCAAGGCCTGCCAGCCGGATGGGCAGTAGCCTGGAACAGGTGCGTCCGTAGGCATTGGGGGAACTGCAATGAGAAGGAAATAATTAGAAATTTTATAAACAGCAGGTTAGGACATTCTTGCCCTCAAAATAAATGGAGGTCGTAGTCGTTCTCAGTTTCCAGCAGCTTCCAAGGCAGCCTCCAATGTGTATGGGTTTTGTTTTGTTTTATCATGTGTTTCTTTAATATCCTTTAATTTACTTATGTCAATTACATATGTTTCAATGACATTCATCTGTTCTGAACCATCTGTCTCTTTCTGACATCTCATCCAGTTGGAATTTTACAAGTTTGATTCATTTCACACACCCGAGCTGATAATAAACTATTTGTGTGTATCTTTGAAATCTTACTTTTGGGGGCCTTGCAGACATAGTTAATTGTTCTTTGACAGCTGATGTCATTCCACATCTTTTTATAAGCCCCTGTGTACATTTCCACACAGTTTTCCTCGCCAGCACTGTTAGGTTCATTTGGAGCCCAGTTCTCATAATCCACTGCTGAAGCATCTGACCAGTAGAACTTCTTATCTGAAAACATAGCCACATTGAGCTGAGTCATCTGTGTAATTCCCACTACATTCCACAGCAATTACAATATGTGACATGTACTGGGAATAGGGACCTTCATGCACCCTGCATTAAAGGCCCTTTTCGCAGATCCTGTCACATATACAAAATTCATAGCTAGCCTTCAGTTAATGGTGAATGAGAATTCTAGATTGGATTCATATAGTTCAAATTATATAAGGGCGGCATTTAACATCAATGCCATTGATGCAGTGGTAATTACCAGTACATTATGCATCATTATTACACGATTCTGTGATTTTGGGTGTGTTTTTTTTTTCTGGATATCCCCCTGCTTATATTCCTGGATAATTCGCACTGTGAACAGATTCATGGTGGATATCAGCACGGTTTGGGGTGGATATCAGCTGGTATGATGCACAGAGAGAGCAGCATTAATGAGTTACTTGTCATGCTCTGTGTATTTAAGGTACACAGTTCACTGTAAAAAAATAACTGTTGAATCTACCAAGGAAACACGCAAAACTAAAGAGTGCCCCACCGTAATTGAAAAGCACTGAACCAGTGTAGACTTTACAAGAAGCCTCAGGTGGCAGTACTGTGGGAAACAAATTTACAAGGAATCGCTGTGAAAATAACGACAGACATCTACCAACTTTGAGAAATGCGCTGTTATTTCGACAACATTTTTTTACAGTGTAGCATAAACTCATGGAGCACCTTACAGTTGGAAGGAGGGGTTTCTTTAAAATCTCCCTAAGACTGATCACCCCCTGTAGAGTTTGTGCGCCTTACGCGGGTTAGGCATTACAGACAGAATATTACAGAATACAACTACTGTAAATTCTCTCGTTTAAGCCGCAGCTAGTACCAGAAACCAATTAAAAAATAGGCTTATAAGAATTGCCCAAAGTCAGGGTGCAGCTTATATGAGGGTATTTTACACTGTAAATCAGTACTAATCTGCCAATTTTCAAGGCTGGGCTATAGCCTAGAGCTTCTCCCAAAATTGGGGATGCAGCTAATACGAGAGAAAGATCTAAGGCATTGCATTTCAAATCTTACCAATTCTAGAGCGGATTAACCCAGTCCATGCATTGTGTCTTGCCTTCTTCTCCTTGAGTTTCTGGTAGATAAACTCGTTCTCCTGTAGACTATGTATGGATGCTAAAGTAGATGTCCCTGCCTTTTGTAAACACTGCAATAGTACCAGGGGTTGGATGAGCATGGAGAAATGCGAAAGGTAACTGTGTTACTTTTTGTGTAAGAAAGTCAAATTATCTCTTTGCATATATGCATTATGTTTCTCAACAACATAGTAAAACTAACTTTTTCCCCAGTATGTTCCAAGGGTGTATACAGAAAAGCAAGGAGGAAATACTCACATCACGGACAGCATCAGCCCATGTCTTGGCCTTTTTCGTCTCAAAGTAATAGCATGATTCATGGAATTCCTCCCACTTCAAACCTCCACCACGGGGACAACTGCCTTCCTTTATTGTGGGTGGGGTAAGAGCAGGCACTGCGAAAATAAATGGGTGTTTTGTTATTTTTAGTTGGGACTCCTTATGTATCCATGTAAGGTATTTAGTGAGGGAATTGAACCTGAACATTTTTAGAAAGTTTGTAACCCCGTGATTATCTGATTTGGCCCAAATCAACAGGAAGTAATGACTGAATAAAAGGTCTCATCCCCCCCCCCCTGCCAGAAAAAGAAAAGAATAGGCCTGGGGATTATTTTCCTTTTTTTTTGGGGGGGGGACCTCTATAACTAATGGCTGCTGTGCAACAGCTGATTTTATACGTAATTCCCAAGCAACCGAGGCATCAAGTGCTGCAAATTTCCTTATTCATGACGATGAAAACGCCAATTGATAAACATTATTTGGACAAACGCACTTCTAACAAATAAACAAAGAATTCAGAAAATCTGATCATTAGCTCACATGCCTTTTTGCCTTTTATATTTATCGTTTGCAGCATAAGATGTATTGATAGAAAAATGTAAATTTAGGTAAGCCGAGGTATGCCACTATAATTATGTTATACATGTAAGATAGGCCTAATATATCTAGCGTCCTGTATTGGCAACAGCCCAGATGCCACATCTAAGGACTGCATTCGAACTCCCACATCTTTCATACATTTATAATAACCATGAAATGGAGTATTGATTAAGGCAAAACGTCCATTTTCCCTTTTCAAGAAATAAAGGTTTCAATGATATATGCTAATTTTTGGGCAGGGTATTGCAACCCATCCTCTGGTAACCCATTTGTATTAAGAAGGAGATAACTATATGTCTAACCTCTTTCTGTTCTATAATCCCAAACAGTCCCAAACCAAAAAGGAAAATCAACAATGACAGAAGCTATCATAGAATACATATAGTTATGAATCTCATATTAAGTTTCCCGACATGAAAAGCCTTACCTGTAGTAGTTTTACATACAACTGGATACTGGAATGTGCAGACGACATCTTCCCATTTCCCGTCAGCCCTCAGGATGACGCAGCCTCCTCCCGCCTTACGTTTGGGCTGATTCTGTCCCCAGTTGGTGTAGAACACCATCCACTTGTCCTCCCATTTGTACTGACCAGAACCCTGCCAGAAAACAAAAGCAGACGACATTTATTCACCATATGAGACTAAGGGTGCATGATGCAGGTGTGTCAATGGCGCGATATTGACGCGAATTGACGCGAAACCTCTGTGTAACGTAAATAAACAAAAGTAGAACAAAGGAATTAAAGGAACGCGGCGTTTCAGTGCCACCGGTGTCGCGTAGTGGAGCTCGGGCATATATCAGAAGAGCTGATGGATGACAACTGGTTACAACTGAATCACCAGAAAATTAAGTCCCAAATCGGTGTGACGTTGCATTGCAACACCGCGATAGTGACTCAATCAAATTTACTCGAAAGTTATCCCAATTCCCTGAATTCAATGATTTTCGAAAATTGGCTACAGCTTTCCTGGGTCGGCTCTTTAGCTTGTAGATACGGCCGCGTAACCTAGGTCGCAATTTCTAGCCTACTGGCAGAGAAAATTGTATGCAAATATTATACGTACATCAGCATCAACGAGGCCAAGCCAAACTGACTTGGACTGATTCTCCAGGACAATAGAGCGGACGGCTGCGTTCTCTGCTGGGCTGTGGACGGTCACCACCGTACCTCCATCCTGCTCACACATGGCCTTACCATCAGCATAGCTGATACCACCTTTAATGAGCTTGTAGCATCCATACCAGTAGGGGGTGTAGCCTTGGGCACAGGTATTGGGTGTTGTTGGGTTAGGGGTGTAGATGACGTTGCTTGGATCTAAGAAATGGATAAAGAGGAAATAAGAATAACGTGTTAGATGTTTCATCTGGGCATATATATGTGCATCGGTTTGGATAAGCTGTGCTTAAATGAACATAATTTTATAAGTCTAAGTATAAATTCCAGATTCATGGATTTGTGTGAATTGTATTGATCGAGCCTTCTAAGTACAGGTGAAGAAGACACACAGCTTTAGCCTGAGATAAAATTCAAGTAGGCCCATAGTCGAAAGAAAATATTTTTAAGCTTTACTAAATTCCCTTACTCGATGATACTATCAGATGGTCATGTGATTTACTTGACTTACTAAGGTGGGGCCTCGTCAAAGATACTAATTTTTATTACTAGAAAGTGTCGCCATGGTCTCTAAGGTGCCCCTCTGCTTACCTTTATAAGTCTGACAGATGTAACCTCTCTGACTGTGACAGTCAATATTGTTCCAGGTACCTGCAGGGCCGGGCACCGTCCATACCTCCATACAGTGGTCCTAGAGGGAAAACCGATGTCATTGAAATTGAAAATCAATATCCTATCATACACTCATGCATCTCATTGGTATTTTTTCTCTTCTTTCTTTTTTTCCTGCCTGTAAATCCTTTATGTAGATTCTAGAATAATGTCGGTGTAGTGCAATATTGATTTTCATTAATTATTCAGAGAAAGGAAAATACAGCGTCATAAAATGAATTACAATAGTACCTAGCGTATAATATGCGTATAGGATCCGAAAGGGGGACACCAAGACCTTTTATTTGATATATTACACTCCTCATTAATACGTATAGCTATGTGTAGGGGTAGGGGGTCCAGAGGGTCAAAGGGAAGGTCCAAACTGCACATAACTTCTTTGAATTATGAGCTATTACCCTGATTAACCCCAGGCACCAAATATCTTGTATTGGAAGAATCAAACTT
The DNA here is from genome assembly GCA_949317995.1 of Acholoe squamosa. NCBI lineage: Eukaryota > Metazoa > Annelida > Polychaeta > Phyllodocida > Polynoidae > Acholoe > Acholoe squamosa. Next base: position 16,740,276 of record OX439044.1, read on the forward strand.
AGATACCCATAATGATTATTGACAATACCACATTACTAATACTGCTAGGTGGATCTTTAATAATTGAGAGCATGTCTTCATGCTAGACTAACTTACCACAGATCCAGAGGGCTCTCCAGGTGCCCAGTTGTCATAATCCCGTGCTGTGCTATCAGTCCAGCGCCATTCTCCTCCATTCGTCCTCCGGGTGAGACCAATCCAGTAGCCGAAACCACTAGGGTCCTGGAGACCACTGGTAATGATGGCTATAAACAGGAGAATGGTGATATAGATTATCTGTTTTGCAGTACATAGACTACTGTATATCATGATTTATATTCTCCATTATACCTCCCGGGTAGGGCGTCAAAGTGTTGAACAGATTCTCCCCCCAAGAAAAGCGTTCCTTTAGAGCTTTGGTTTTGATGTGACTGACTATATTTGAACTTTAGAAAATGACTACACTTGAAATATAGGATAGGTGTAGACATATATTATGCGATATTATTGAAATTTGTGTCGCCTACCCATCTCGTCGTCGTTGTGGATACTGGCTAAATCGGGGAGACGGCCTGGTCCGTTACGGCACTCCTTCAGGGCAGCCTCAAAGCTGATCCCATTGTCTGTGTTCTTGGCCACCATCTTGAAGCACTTGTTACCTGTACCTGAAATATAAATTTCATCATTTTATAGAGGATGGGGTCAATGGCGGGGGAGTACTCAATTTGCGATTAGATATGAGAAAAAAATATATATATAATTCTTGATAGCAAATGCATGTCCCCCAGGGTAATAGGGAGCAATTATGTTTAAGAACGAGGTATATTAGTTTACAAATTTAATTTGAAATGCTTTGGTTCCATAGCCATTTTTGGGGCTGTTTCCTCACATTCATTAGGGACGATCAGAAAATAACAATTCTATTACACTGTAATACACTGAACTATTTGCAATGAGTTGGGTTTTATTTATTTGAATATTGAGAAGGTATCAGTTATAGCCTACCTGCAGAGAAGTATCCCGCTGGGCAGTAGCTCTGTACGGCCTGGGTGGGTGGGTCTGTGACTGGGCCCTGGGCACCACGTCTTCTCTTACAGATGTAGGCACTGTCTCTGTTGTCACAATGGTGGTTCTCATAGGTACCTAGGGAGAAATGAAAATCATGTAGGGTGTAAAATTGATTCACAATCCAGGTGGTAAATAACCAATTTTCCAGCTGAGTCTCTTTATATCGCATGGAAATATCAGTAGCGGATCCATGGAGAGGGAGGGGGTCTGGGTGCGCATTTCTCCTAAACCCCCTAAAAAGTGTCTTCTTCATTTTAGTCTTACGACCTTTATTTATAATCATAGGAAATGTGACAGATGACACAGGCTGCCCCCCTAGACCACCCCTTCTGGATCCACCCCTGAATTTACTTCATGATTCTTAAATTCCATGTGTATTGTTATTCGAGAATATAGGACAAGTTCAATAATTATTACTACTTTTTTTATACAGTGATCTTAAATTCTTCAAAGTCGGCTATAGAATTTGAGAACTGAATTTATGTACCCGGTTGTGTCTTTGAGTGAATTGATCCACACAATCTGCCGTAAATATCATACTGGGGGAAGTTTGGTGCCCAATTAATCTGTCCTACGTTAGAACCATCAGACCATCTGAAAGTATGACAGAACATGTTGTCACAACTAAAGTAAAAAGGGATAGTCGCCACACGGATGTTGTATTCCGGGGATGTATAGCCTTGTGTAAGGTAACTAAACCAGTATGTTAATTGTTTTCGGGAGATGAATAACACTTTTTAAGATAACTAAAACGATATGTTGTATTCGGAAGATTTTTATAACACTTTGTAAGTTAGCTAAAACTATATGTTTTATTCAGGTGATGACTAAAACAGGATACACTGTAGACACAATCATGTTTAGGGGAATAGTGTTTGTAAGGTAACAAAAAAGAGAACTTGCCTCCAGTTTGTTCCACCAAGGCGTGTAAGTCCAACCCAGACTCGTCCGTCATATTTAGTAGCTGCAAGCTATAGACATAGAAGACGATGCCATGAGTAAATCTGTCTTAATGAAGGGAGTGGGTGAGTGAGTGAGTGAGTGAGTGAGTGAGTGAGTGAGTGAGTGAGTGAGTGAGTGAGTAATAGATGCTTAAAGTCATTTCGACAGCTAGGGTCATATTTGTGGCGAGAACTAAATTACACAAACTCTCAGAGGAATGTGTCACTGCGCATGCATATATGCACCACACACATCGGAGAGGATAGGAAAGACAGGACATAGACCCTTTTAAGTGGGCTAGGGAAGCCCGCTTAATGACGGGCCATAGACGACCAATAATCTCAAAGACGAGTAATCTTTTCATTGTTTAAGAAGTTGACTCTGCAGCGAAGTCTAGAATAAAGTGCTGGGCTTCTTCCGAGCACTGCATTGGAGCCTATCCTCTGTGAGCTATCAACCTTGTATGATCGGAACAGGAAAAAAAGCAGTGCACTGGCCCTTTGCGAGTGGGAAAAGAAAACACAGGTCTTTCACGATATGAAGAAAAGCAGTAGGCCTACTGGCGAGTTACTCGCCGGGGCTGCATTATTGCAATCGCCACCATGCTGACCTATTTGAATAGTTCATTAACACACTACACGGTACTTAAAGGGTTAAGATGTGTGTAAAACTGCCACTTACCCATTGGTTGATTTGGTTAGATTCACCCTGGTCGTTGATGCTGGCCAAGTCTCCTCCATTGTTCTGGCAGTAAGCACGTCCGGCGTACCAGCTCTCTGAGGCAGTGCCCTGGGTGGTGGACAGGTAATACTCCATGCCGTTATAACTCTTCCACTCTATCACTAATGAATGGAGAAAAAAAAACGTTTGAGAAACATGTATCTGATTATATATTCATGAGATAGGAGATTGGGAATGAAATCATTGAATCAAATGTGTGGTTTGCTTCAGTTTTCTGTAGACAGTAGACATATGACCTGAGTGCGGGACAATATTCGACGCATATACTATGGATAGAAAACTATTCTTAACTTGATGTATGAAAACCTATGGCCGTAGACAAGATTCATTAAAAAGACTTTCTTCAGTCTTATCTTTATGTCATAATTATCAGATATATTCATGAAAATTAAGGTAAATCCTACACTTTGGTGCTTTGCAGACGAAACCCGGGGTTTTCTGGGTGCAGTGGATGTCGTTCCATTTGCCATTATTACGGTACATCTCAATGCAGTTTTCTGTGCCATCCCTGTCATTGGGCTCTCCACGGGCCCAGTTCCTGTAGGGGTACCCCGAACCATCGACCCACTTCAGTGGTGCACCTGTCAAATAGAGTATAGATATGAATAATAACTTGAATCTATAGGGTTCAGGAGGCAGTGTCTTGTTAGAATTTACCTTATTTACCTTTACCATTCTAGTTAGAAGATCAATAAAACAGCTTGGGTGGTTGACCCCCATTAAGTCAAAGAGGTCTATAGTATAGCAGTGCTATTCAAATGACAAGCATTTGTGAGGAAATCAGGTAGAAATAGATGGATATGTCCTTTTCTGAATAAACAATTGAAGCAGAAAGAAAATACGTTCTCTCAATACTCATAACGAAAAGGTACTAGAAGCTTTGAATTCAACCCTGAAACACATTACACAGGATATATATAAACAGTATAAACAGTATAAAACAAATTGTTTTCAAAATATCAAAAAGGGAAATGTAAAAAGCATTAACCTACCCTTTCCTTCTTTGCGGAGACCAATCCAATAAGCATTGCCCCACCGTTGGAGAGTCTTCATCCTATTGAGAATATAGTTCTTCTCTGAGTCACTGGCAATGGAGACAAGATTGCCACCCTTGGCCTGACATTGAGCCTGACCCTCATCAAAGGTGACTCTGTCTTTCCTAAACATATAACAGTTGTTTTCCCACATTTCATACTCATTGGACGGACAGGAGTCAAACGCAATACACGGCACTGCAATGGAAAGGGAAGTTAACTTCAAAAGTGGGCATGTGAATAGAATGGATCCTGGCAATGAATCCACTGCGAGTTTTATGATATTTTAAATACGAAATACATCTTGTGGTGAATTGAAGATTGCCATGGCAATATTTGATAGTCTTTCATTTATCAGCAATAAATAAATATATATATATATATATATATATATATATATATATATATATATATATATATATATATATATATATATATAGCCACAACTGCCTCTAATGGTCAGACTCACAGCTTGGTTGAATAATCATAAATATAACTTTTATAATGTTAAATGTCAGATAAAACATATGAGACATGCAGATTTTAGGTAAGGTTATGCGAAGATCGATAACCTCTCTAGATTTTTACTTTTATTACAGTTAAATTCCATGTGCAATGTAAAGTATATTGGTGATAGGCTTACAGTTGAATGTCCTGATTGTAAAATAGATATCAATGAAAAATATTGTTTTATATCGCAATGCTTCGTATTCGATGAGTTTTTTTTGGGGGGGGTGAAGCTTTAATACTACATATCTGTAGCTTTAATCTTGACCTTTGTCAGCAGGAAGGAGAAGGACCTATACAAATATTTTCTTATTGATATCGAGTTATACATTAGGGAGTCTTTTACAGTTGATATTATTGGGCATATTAGCTAGACTATGATAGATTCAACACAATTTGTATTTTCATGTGAACAGTTCTTCGATGTGTATATTTCACCAGAATCCATAAATGTCTGGTCAGTGGGTGAAACAATACAAAGCGAGCACAATATCCCACAATTACTCTAACCTCAACGAATCCTAATTCCAAATAATCGTTTACAGAATTATTCTAAACCTACAAGGCGACTCATAAAAACTGACGACCATTATACATAGTATGGTCGTCAGTTTTTATGAATCGGCCTGCAGAGCGGATTTCTATTTTCCATAACTTCAAACCCATAGGTACATCGCATTCTCTTCCCTTTAGATTAAAATTCTTAAGATTTATTCAGAGACGTGTGAGACCCTTCCACTTTATGATCCTTTGTCATTTTATTTTCTTCTTTTTTTTCACCTTCTTCGTAATATCTAGGGCGGTGTCTACATCTCAGATACAAATGTGAGGTTTTCAATCAAAACCTTTCCCCCACATAGGTAACTCATGCAGTTGGGTGTTTATTGTATGTTTTCAAAACGTGCCCCCCTTTTCAGAAGCCTGGATCAACTCGTCTCACTAGCTGATGATTAGTCTCTGCCATGCTGTGAGAGAAATATCCCTCACCAATCGCTACATATGTGTATGTATGGTTATACATTTATTGGACGATGATGATGCATGTGTGTTTACTTTATTTTCATCGCAGTTTTATCGCATTTACAGTCAAAACGACCCTATAGACAGTCCAATAGACCATAGGCAGGGTCGCAATATGATAAACCCTATAGTATATGCCTACACATAGCAGATAGCTCTGATATAGAGAAGGGGGCGTTTCTTAAAAGACAGTGTATACATGTATCTACCTATCTATGGCTTAGGGTATACACTGGTCATGGAACATGGACAATGTCCAGCTAATCTTATCTCATAACTGCCTCAGGAGACATATTTTGGTTACAAACGCCTACCAGCTGATAGCAGAGGCGGTATCTGGCTGCAGCCTTGATCACTGAGATAAGGATCTCTCACTAGCACCTCCCCCTACCAAAGGTGGGAAAGTAGGAAAGTGACCGCTACTCTTACTACTGATTGGTGTTAGATTAGAATAGCTTTGATAAGCGTTCCTCTGAAAGTAATTTCAAAATAATAATATCAATTTATGACTATTTTGAAATAACCTCCTGTAGACTGAATGACCAAAATATGAGAAATATATTAATTGGGCCTAGTGCGAAATATCTGGGTCGCATCAGATTTGACCATGATAGACACATTTTATTTGCTGTTATACCACGATTTCTGGGTTACACAGTGCTTTTTCGTGGCTATTCCCATACACATATCTGTCGATATTGCACACCCTGTATACTTTAGCATCAATTTTGTAAGGCGTGCGGTTATCCATGTAAGGCGTGCGGTTATCCAGGATAACAGCACGCCTCTCATGTCCTCCCATGTCATATGTTACATGTTAAAACCCACGAAATTTTCCAGGCCAGGGTAGGGATCGAACCTGCGGTCTCACATCCCAAATCCAACTCCTTATGCACTGTGCCACAAGGACTGACGAGAAATGCTCGGTTCGAACCACGTCTCGATATGATACAAAGCCGTGTGCACTGTCGCTGTCCGCTGCCGGGCGAGGAGGTGTATTATACACAAACAAAACCGCGAGACGCAGTGAACGGAGAAGGCGCGGTGGTCTAGCGGTTAGCGCTTTGCGCTCAGCCGCATGAGGTACACGGTTCAAATCCCGGCCCGGACGCATTTTTTTTTCGCCGTGTGCGCTGTCGCTGTCCGCTGCCGGGCGACGAGGTGTATTCTACACAAACATAACAGCGAGACCATTCAATGCTTTAGCTGTCCGCTGCCGGGCGACGAGGTGTATTATACACAAACATAACCGCGAGAAGCATCTTTTTTCGCCGTGTGCCGCTGCCAAGCCTAGCCGAGACGGGGGCTGTCGCTGTCCGCTGCCGGGCACCGAGGTGTATGTACCTGTGTACACACACAATGGCTGGCATCGAGTCCCGGGGAGGGGGAATAATTTTTGTTTTCAAATTGAATTTACTGGTATTCTATTGATTATTTATTGGTTTCGTGGTATAAAATAAGTAATCAATGGATAACTCATGACGCGTGTGTGTTAGTGAAGGATAATGACACGAGGCCGTAGGCCGAGTGTTATTAGCCTTTGCTAACACACACACGTCATGAGTTATCCATTGATTACTTGTTCAGTATTCATAATACTTATTCTTACACTACCTAACAACTTGCGTATAATGCATGCGTTTATACAGGGGGTGGATCCCTGGTGCGACTTATGGGATTTTCCTAAGCTCAGCGTACCTTATCTATAGGCCAGGGCTTATTTATACTATAGAGCAGGAGGTCTACTAAAATGGCCAAAAGTTGGCGCCAGCTGCACCTCATTTGTCTGACATGAACTTAGGGTGCGCCTTATACGCGGGTGCGCTCTATACACAGGTTCGAATTATGATAGCTGTCAGAGGCTTGTGATGAACGGAGCTAGAGCTGCTCTATTCTGTGGCCATCTAAATCGTACAGTGAGCGTCCGACTTACCTCACAATTTTTTTATAAAGAACAAATAAGTCCCTGCTTTAAACACTCTTCAGAAAGGTTGCACTCAACAGTTGCTCAACAAAGAACAGGAAAAAAACGAATGCACGACAGGGAGCATATCGTTTGCACGACAGGGAGCATATCGGTTCAAATCTTAGTCCCAAAGTCCTAGTTCTTGAAACCATCCTTCCCTCTTCTAGGGAAGAATGTACAACACGTCCGGCTCTTACCGAACGAACATGCGTGCTGTGAACGTGCTGCCTGGATTTTACCCTTGTGAATAAGAGACCCCATTCATTTAAATTCATTGGAAAAGGCTTTGAGAGAGCTCCTGTTGATCGTTATGGGCATCATGGCCCATTATATTTATGACCATTGCAGGTTATTACTCAAGACACTACGACCACATAGAGCTCTGCGACTGCAAATTTATAGATCTATTATCCTATGGGGGCTTTGGTATGACTTAAAGGCCAGTCGCATTATGTTAAGAAATAGCCCCCTGATAGAGATTAGCACGCGTTAAGCTATGATGTACCAAAGATCACATTCCTATACTACTTGCTCGATGATAGTATTTGGGGTCTTTTACGCCTACCCTTTAAGACTCAGCAATCATTTTCTCCCGTTCTCTTAAATAAGGGTGGCATAACCTATCTACATTTTAGAAACTGATCAAATGGCCAAATTTTATGATAATATCAAAATAAACATTACGATAGAACGATAAGCCGATTCTTGCTAGCTTAAAGAGCCTAAGCACATGGGTACATTTAGAAATAACTCCAGTATGGAATGATCGTTTTAGGTTCAGAGTAGTACGCTGTGGTGAAAGAAGCACCTTCAATCTGACACTTTTAGAATAATGATTTTTTAAATATTCCTACAGATCCTCATCTCGACCAATTTTGGTTGAAAGAAGTATATAATTGGTCTAAACATTTCTATCGGACCCAAAATCTTCCCAATTTCTTCATGCAATGGATGAAATATGCTTAGATGTGCATATATGGAAGAGATGATTACAAAATATCGATATCAGCGGCGATTTCTACTTACCATCAAAAGTAATAATCAGCCCCATTTTCTCACTTACCGGCTATGGCAACCAAAAGCAATAAATATCCGGACGCCTCCATCTCTCTACAAGGCTCAGGCCAGAGAGCTGCTAGGTTGATATGTAAAAAGCCTCCTTGGTTGGTCCAATATCAGCTCTATGATGCGTTGAGTTCTTCCCCCCTTGGCTTCTTGGTATATGAGGGACCCAAGGACCTTCTCGCTCCTCTGGGTGGCCGTCCAGAACTGACCACTGCACATGAAAGACCCAAGGTAGTCACTGGTCATCCCACAGACTTTTTATCTGATGCAGGGATTAATATCTCACGGTGATAACCCTATACTGGACATATCCTACTAATACATTTATATTTTGGACATTTTTCATATGGAGGAAATGCCTCAATTTCTGTAAAGATTATTTTACTAATGAAGAGTCGTGGTTGGCTTTGTGGATAAATAAATTCTATTTGTGATATTGGGAAATAATTATGTCTAGTTTTGACCACTGCGTGTATTGAAAGGGTTAGGGCAGGGGGTGTATGCCAGAGGCTATCTGGGCAATCACGACTTGTAAGGATCAGGCAGGTAGGCGCAGGACACAGATACGACGAGCCACCAACTAGCCTATACACGAGCTCACACCCTCCTGGCTTATCAGAGGGAATGATACTACACACTGGAGGATTTAAACAAGCAAAATCAGCTTTGATATGGTTTGATAACTGTGGTGCAAATGGTTCAGGTCATTAAGGGACAATATGCCATGAGGGGAATAACACTGGATGATGCTCTAGGATGAGAATCTCTAGGTAGAATTTTAATATTATTTTAAATTTTGATAACAAGAAAAAGTGGCAGTGCCTACGCACCCTTCTGAGGTTCACTGCAGGAACATTCAAATATTTCTATCGCAATATTGCCCTTCAACAAATAACTTATGGATGGTAATTTGTTTGTAATGCTAGTAGCACAAGCAGATAATTTTAATCATTAGTTTTTCTCCCCCCAAAATAATCTATGTTACTTGCTCTTAATTGGCGTTAAATCCCTGTATAGATAGAAGGCTTGGAATCAACTGTGCAGGGGCGTGGGAATCAGTTTCAGAGTGGGTTGGACCAGGGGGGTTTCTGCAATTTTTGACCTCCCTTTGCTTCACCTTTTAGTTTTGACCTTTTGAGGAGTTGGCCAAAAGTGTGGGGGACATGTCCTCCTGTCCTCCCTGCTTTCCACGCCCATGCTGTGTATAAGTTTAAGAACTGGTGTCCGTTGTTATCATTATCCTTGTGTCTATCCACCTTAGGTTTGATTATTGATTTATATTTGATAAACATTCTCATACAGCCGGGAGTCTTTCGGTGAACCCAACTTTACCTGGTGCAGTGCGCACAGGTCACCAACTTGGAATTAATCAATTCGCAATGATATTAATGTTCATCTAGGTAATCATTAGATATTGACTAATTGCCTTTGCCAATGGGTTGGACCCACACATATCCTTCTATTTCGAATTTTTAATTGTTAACTTTATTCATAAACACTTTGTGTGTAGGAAGGTGTTGAACACCTTAATCGAGTTCATTCCAATACTGAGACTATTGTTAATTACCCAGTAGATCAAAAATTGAGGTGTTATAAGAGGTACTACATCAGATAAATGCTTTGACTTAGGGTTCAAAATATCGATTTTGGGATTGTAGTACATTCTGAAAGCAGAGTTGTTTTTTTTTGGCTTTCTAAAACTACTTTGATAATGGGAATCTCCTGAACCATTACATTACAAATATGGGTGCATGTGCAAATCAAAGCTTATTGTTGGGGAGGAGAGAGGTTGAGGCAAACACACCCAGATAGACATGCATATTGACTGCACCTTTTTGTGTCATTATGGTGACGATTTCCCTGCTTTCTTAGACTTTCCAAAAGTGTTTTAAGCTTGACAATCGGTTGACTATTTGCGGATATATGAAGCAAAACGCAAACATAAGTTGTATTTGTCTTCACCAAAAGCAAGCAAAACTTAAGAACCCAGTCTTTGGGTCCTCTTTGTTGCTATTTATCATGACCAACTTACCATTTTGTCAAATACATGTAACTCAACCTCTGGAGGGTGTTGCTCCTATTGTAAAAAGAGCTGTGAGTATGTGCCCTCTTTTCTAAACAAGTCGTGCACTGCTTCACCTAAGTACTTGCACTCACCACATTAGTCTGAAAAGTCAACTGCCTTGTTTAAAATAGAGAGAGCTGCACTACCAGGTACCTACTCATGTCACACACTCTATAGTATATTATACTGACTGACTTCTCCCAACTAGGTACCTACTCAAATCCCCCTTTTTTAGCACGGTATTTCAATGATCACTTGTGAGCAACAAAAGGGACAAGTTATAGCTACATGAAAAGAAAGGACTGGAAATGAGGGCATTTTTAGCCAGCTCCTCCTTTTACTATAGGAGCAACACCCTCCAGGTTGCATAATGTAAATGTTCAAAGTGTTCCCATATGGCACATATACATTGTTGTTTCCCCACTTGTGGAGGCCTACTATACATATGGAGCCTTTTATGGAGAGGAGATGAACTCAGGGATAAGTCATCAAACATGGACCAAAACACACACCCAAAGAGACAGTTCCTTGATGAAATAAATGGATTTATATAGCACAACTTAGTGCAAGACCCTAGACCCTTATGTGACGTGTCTTTGAAACTCATCGATATTAAGGTCTGTTTACCTGATTAAAACTGTGTCTACATGCCTCATGTCCATCTTTTTCTGTTACTTGTACTTCTTTTCACTCGCCTGAAAAGTTTCTTGTATGAAGTTTGTCAATAAAACTCGAGTCAGTATACGTCATTTTTTGATTATTGATAGCATTGATAAAAAGACAGAAATAACACTGTTATCACGTTTTATCACTGAGCGGAGCCACGCTGAGATATTTTTATTGGCTTAAACATTCACCGTCGTTTGTCAAGCAATTGATAATCCAATTGCTAAGATATAAAATTAAAAGTAATCCATAGGGTCCACTTCCTGCGTTTAGTCTATGGCCCAATGCACAGCGTTGAGCTAGAGTGCATATGCAGTTCACTAATCATACACAAGGGGGCAGTCATGCACTTAAGGATGGATGGAACTTCAACTATGTTAGAGATTGTGCCAGAATAAGTTATCTCGTTGCTGGGACTGACCCTGACCCTGACCTTAAGACTTTTGAGATTTCAGAAGAAAAAAAAAGGAATTACGAAAGAACAAAGGTAAATGTTTGATCTTACAGTTGCGGACGGACGTTATAATTCCTAAATAATTAACATTCGACCACCCATCTTTGAACTTCCTTATACATTTAGCAATTGGATTATGGAACAAGGAATAAGAAGGTACAGCAATACCGATATTTACTGAAGGGGAAATGGTTAAATTATAACTTGCACACCAATATGATGTTTTTAAGGACATACCTTACTTCCACATGTCGTCATATGTGACATACATTTTTAAGTAACCAGATTATAACGTGTCTTTTTAATGTCTCATTCTGGCAGTCAAAAGCATGATCCCTTCTCAATGCCATTGTTCTTCTATAGCCTTGCATTTGTGACAGTTAGCCAACGGCCCATTTATCAGTGACGTAATTGTTGAACGTTCTTCAATGCATAACCCATAACATAAAGAGTCCATGCCCTTGGCACTGTAGTATTGTAACATCACGCAAAAGGGTTGTTGGTTCATATTTTTATTTACATAGCCCTGTAAAAGACTCAAATATACAAACTATGTCCCTATATAACATAAACACTGTGTGGTCATCACACTGATACTGTAAGGGGGCGTGCTAGATAGGATATCACCCAATTATTCACCACAGTTCTTCCTGGCATGTTTTATCAGGAGTGTTACATCAATGAAGCACTTTTACTGATACATATAGTTTATAACTGGGGAGATCCCCACTTAAATACATGGACTATTCGAGCATATCTATATGGACTTACAGAAATGGTCTCTCTTGAGATAATGTATAGATTCTTGGGTATAATATAAGGGCAATTGTGATACTTGGATGTCAATGTAATGTCAATTCCCTCCGTTGTGGATGATAAGAGTTGTAGCTTAGTAAATTAAATTTCCTCCGTGATGATAAGTACAGTAGTAGAAGAATGCATGTTTAGAAATCCTATACGAGCCTTTGTGTCATTTGTTAATTGTACATGCGTATCTGTCATGAGATATTCTTCTTTTTTTTTCATTAATTTGATTTTGCTTGTTAGTGTTTTGGATTTGATCTGCTCAAATGGACCTGGCGTATTTGTCAATAATGTGCTAATATTCCTAACTTATATCGAGGTAATGGATTGACATATGGGCACCGCCATTGCTGAAGCTGATTATACCAGCGGTTATCTCTGATAACAGCTATATCAGAAGGGTACCAACTGCCTCCCCCCTAGAGGACCGTAGTGAATAGTGGCTGGCAATCAAACCAGCTAATCTGGTATATGATATATCCCATCTTTATCAATACTTAAGGTGTGATGCATTGGCATTCTATTCATTCTTATTACTGGATTTCATATTTCCTGTACCCATAGACTCCTATACTAAATGAATTAGTAATACTTTTATTTTATCCAGGAAAATGTTATTTTGTTTGTGACCCCTACTTTTTGGTAGTAAGAAACGGACCCCGTGACCTATGTTTTTTTTATGCTCTCGTTATTTTACCTAAGCATCAAACTAGCAACCCTCAGAGTTACTAAGAGAAATTGTTGGTCAATTTTGAACCAGCTGGGTTGTATCTTCTACCTTTAATTACCTTCAGCCACCTAGCCTGACTGTCCATTGCCATTGTGTACAAGACTGTCTTCTCAAAATGATAGACATTGGATAATATGATGATTAGATAATAGTATGATAGTCAACGATTACGCTATTTCAAATTCAGAGAAATGACTCATGAGCCGCTATAACTGTACAACCTATCCAGTACACACCCAAAACCAATAACACACGAAGCTGAATCTACATGTACAATTAATCGAAATCAGTTTACTGCTTTTAAGTTCTCCACTTGAAAAACATGCCCAAATACTTATATCCGATCACCTGCTGGCACTAGACATGTGCACCCCCATATCTCTCCTCACCCCGCCATGGGCTGCTGCTATCATCCCAGGTACACCATTCTCTTTTAGCGATCAGAATAGCGTCTATAGTGAACAGCTCAATAGAGTGGTAAATGCAGCAAAACGTTAAATTCCTGAGTATATGATTGAAAGGGAATGACATGAATCTCACAAGAAATAGATGGCAATGGCTGATGCTACATGTCGGATTGCTTTATGTACTGTTGTCACACACCAGGGTAAGTCTTTTTGTGATCCTGTATACTCTTTGCTTTTTGTGGAGGTGGATCTAGAATAATTTCATGTGTTTCACACCGGTGATGGTCGTTTCAGATTTTTTCTAGGTTTCGTGGAGAGCTCCACAAATATGATTTGGCATGTTCGTTTTCTAGTCTGCAAGTGTGCCCGGTGGTTACTGCATAAGTGTTACGCCAGCGCATAGCCAATATGATTTGAAACTCTTCACATCATGGAAGCTGGTCTTCGGTAATGGCGTATCTATCAGTACATGTATATGACTGCTCTGTACGATCAACTCTTATCAACTCACATACTCTATAGGATTTGATAGAGTTGGCGTAGCAATGCAGGGGGCCATTTATTAACATACTACGACTGCACCCGCCCAGTCATACCAAAATCCCCATAGGAATAGCATTGACATTTTGTTGTCGTAGGGCTGTCGTAGTACCTAAAGAAATTGCCTCCTGAGATTTTGCTTCTATCTCAATTTGCAGTCAAAGCCTCTGAAGGAGGTTACTGATCGTAAACATAATCATGCCCCATCGAATGACTTCGTTCCTAAGGTAAGTTTTACTATTTTAAATTGGACTCTGTCTTACATAACCATCTTCAATTATCCAGAATGATAGCACGTAATTACCAAATTTTTAATGGTTGCACAATAGAGTAGAGGGGAATCTCTGCTCTGGTCTGCTTTTCACGGTATATATCAGTCTCACATAACCACCCAGTAGTACAGTAACGGATATAATTTTTTCCTGTTTATAACAAGGCAGCATAACTGTTTGTCCTAATAATCGGCTTCATTCTTTTCCAGGTTTTCCATGGAAATGTAGACGAAATCCTCCAGAAAAGGAAAAAGGCGTTTGTAAGGATATAGATATCTTAACTCTTCAGAATAATTGTGAAATAGCAAATGGTACCAAGGTTGTTGTCAGAGAAAATTCTCACCTTTTAAAAATGAAACACTTGAGCATAGAAAGTGCAAGAACTGAACCCCAATCCCTCCTTCATATTCCCTATTAAGGTCAGGAGTACATGTATATTGAAAAGAACACATTAACCAATACGTCTATATCCTGAACGGTATTAAATGTACACCTCCTACCTCCGACCCAATGTCCCTCTTCAATGGTGGTCAGGATGCATGGTTGCAGGTGCGTCAGACCCCTTTTAGGAAAATCATTGTCGGAATCATTGCAATCCTGGCAAGTGGTGTTTTGGTGTTGATGTATACACTCCTGAAGGGTCTGCATGATTCACCGATACAGGGTTGGCTAGTGGGCCTAGATTTACCAGTACTGCTTTTGTGCATCATAAAGACAAGGGAAATGAGCCTACCATGTGGCCCTTTAACTCTTGGTGCAGTGCCCATTGGTCGTCATGATGTCTGAATGTAGCCCTGACGAGTACCTCGCCAGGGCTACATTCATACATCATGCCCAACCTACGGAGTTGATACAGATTTGTAAGTTGATATCCAATGAAGTGTTATCAAACTTCATTGGTGTACCATAACGACCAATGGGCATGATTCATTACTGCATTGCCCTTGTGGATTCAGCGTTATTAATAACACTACCCCTCCATTGCCTCCTCCAGGGTCCTGCAGCAGCAGCAGATATGGAGAGGAGCAGCTCAGTGGTTAGCAATGACCTGCTCGCCGCCTTCCTCCTGAACGATGAGCAGCTCAAGGATGACCCCTACAGGGACGCTGACGATGAGGAGACTCGCCAAGCCGGCAGTGGTGGGCCCTGAAACTATACATGTTTTGTGCAAATAAAGTGTGCGTGAAACTTGTAGTTTTGTTGTCGGTTACTCATTTTGTTTACGTCCTTGTTGGTTGCGAAGATAACTTTTAGAAGGCAGTTAGTAGTTCTACTAACTGCCTTCTAAAATTTCTAAATGTGGAAAGAAAAATGAAAGACAAATATTAGATAGACATTGGAGAAAAGAATGTTAAGCTTGCTTTTTACAAGCTGAAAACATAAAGTAAAACCCTCAATTTGTGATATATTGTTTGTATCATCATTCTCAAAAATGTAGTATCTCCATTTGAAATGTCTCTGTGGGATGACCTGCCGACGACATACCTCTATCAATAAAACATGTATGTATGTATGTATGCGTGTATGTATGTATGTATGTATGTATGTATGTATGTATGTATGTATACATGTATGTATGTATGTATGTATACAGTGTCCTTGTATGGTTTACAGAATTGGGAGTCTACAATCAAACAATTCTACAAGAAACTATGTGCTTCGCTCAATAACAGTTATCATTGTTTTCTCTAACAATACTTATAGGTAATATGCATTGCGGCCTAGAGTTGTTGAGTGTTACATAACTACTTCTTATCTGCATCATCTATCAGCCCAAAGAACTAAGATACAGTGTATGGGAAGGCACAGATGGGTTGTTAGGTGGGATCTTGGTATTTCTGTCAGATATAACATAAAGACAGTAGTCCTGCTAACATTTGTCTTCTACTGCCATGTTGAAGTACGTTGTCCTGTTCATCGCTATCGGTGCCTGCTATGGCAACCCAACCATCAGGGACTGCGGCAAGTGATATTTCCAACTTCACATTTCTATATGCAAGAGTGTAGAGCGATTTTAAGTTGTTGTTTTTTTCATTCAAGATATCCACTGTGGGCTTATGATGGCAAAACCCCTAGAATCACACTATCCAGTGTAGCACCATGGACACCCATTCGATCCATATTCATCAAGATTATAGCTGAACATTGAAGCACCATTGACACCCATTTGATCAGAATTGATCAAGATAAGCTGGATTATTGTAAAACCGTTGGCACCCATTTGAACAATATTGGTCAAGACAAGCTTAACATTATAGCAACATTGACCCCCTTTTGATCAATATTGATCAAGACTAGCTGAATAATGTAGCCTCGTTGATACCAATTTGATTAATATTGATCAAGATTAGTTGGGCATTGTAGCACTATTGACACCCATTTGTTTAATATTGATCAATTGTCCATTTGAGGTCCTTTGCCCAGTGAACTGAAGGCACGATTTAATGTTTTGCCCCATGAAGATCCATCCCTTAGATTCTCTGTCTTCATCACCTTAATCCCTTTATGTTTCCTCTTCAGCCCCTGGAGGGTCTTCGGTAAGGATTAACAAGCTGACAGTGGACCCTCACCCCATCCAAGTACCCGGCCTCATCCAGCTTAGTCTGGATGCTGAGGTCACCAGGCCCTTCACCAACTTTGACCTTAATGTCACTCTCGTCAAGTTCATCAATGGTGCCAGAATCACGGTAAGTCTGGAGAAATTGGACATTGGGCCCAGAAAGATGCTAGTTATCTTATTTGTTTGTTTTTGTTTGTTTGTTTTTGTTGTTGTTTTTTGTCCATTGCGTCCCGTATAGTTGTTGACATTATAGATCTAACATAGTAATTTCTGGATTTAATTGGAAAGATTGGCTGCATGAGACACTGTTGTATATATTATGACAAACTCAGTCTATAATTATCTACCACATACATGGTGCCCTGTCACAATATAGCACATAGTATTATGTACACAATATGAAGTGGTTTTGATGTTAGGCGACAGTCGACCATATGGAGTTAAAATAATCTTCCTTTTATTTCACTATCTTCAAGAACCATAAAGGTTAGATAACATGTCCTGCTACATATCCTTTGCGATATAAGATTCCTAAAATAACTGTAAAAAACGTCCTATTGAACTGAATAATAATGTATTCCACTATATTCACATGAGATTCACTCATCATTACATTCTATTCCACCACAGGTCCCATGTCTGGATAACCTGGGCTCGTGCTACTACAGGAACGCCTGTCCCTTCCTGGACCTGCTGTTCCCAGACAAGCAGTGTCCACCCTTCATGTCACAATGTACCTGTCCCTTCTCCAACCACAAACTCACCATCCAGCGTCTCATATTCACCATCCCCACTCTGCCACGTGACCTCC
Organism: Acholoe squamosa; assembly: GCA_949317995.1. Lineage (NCBI taxonomy): Eukaryota > Metazoa > Annelida > Polychaeta > Phyllodocida > Polynoidae > Acholoe > Acholoe squamosa. The sequence continues at coordinate 16,757,907 of OX439044.1, forward strand.
AGCCCATCTTCAATGGCAAGTTTGAGCTTGAGTTCGGCCTGGTGGATAAGGCCACAAAGAGGACCTTCTCCTGCCTGAATATCCAGCTTGAGGTCAAGGCCGGCCGCTATGTCTACCTGCTATAATTTGGACCTTTTTGTAGTTTGCAATTGTAAATAAAACATGAATGATTATTCACGCGAGGATGGTTTATGTTTGGCCGCTCATCCAATAGGGTTACTAAACTGTTTGAACTGAAGTTATGCTATCTTGGTTCAAAAGTATTCTATGAGTATCCATTAAAAGGCAAGGTAGCTTTTTAGGAATTGAAATTGGAATAGTCGTTTGGATGACATGGCTGTTTCAAAACATTTTTTGCGGAAACCACCCGCAGCCACTCATGCTAATTGCTTATATTCTCGATCAGTGATCGAAGTGATATATAATGAGGTTAGGCCTACTGGTTAAATTTTCAACAAAGAAATGAAATAATTATGATATGGTTGTTGTTTTGCACCCTCCCCTCCCTTTCTTAGCAACGATACATTATGAACACAGGCAGTAAATTTCTGCTTACGTTTATTTTACAAGTTCAAGGTACATAAATAATGGGAGAACGAATAAGATCATATTTTGCATGTTACAATTTCATCACATATTGCTCTTGCTTGGACATATATTTACATTCTATAAGATACACGTATATGTGACCAGGCAAGCAGAAACACCCCTCTGCAAGGAAATTCATTATCAAAGTTCATCTTTAAAATGAGACATCATTGGGTTAAATATTTCTAGTAGTTATTTCAGAACCCCACCTTGAATACAGGTTGTTATCCATATCTGAAATCGATGATTAAGCTCTAAATACATTATAACCATAATAATGTCTAAAACATAATAAAACAGCCATTTTCATAAAAAGTACATAATAATATGGTGATTTATATCATAGATATTGATCTACTAAGAATTTTCCAATTCTGTTTTCAGTTTTGGGTTTTTGGTGAGTATCCCCAAAAATTGGCTTAAAAATCTGCAAATTTCGATTATTGGAATGGTTGCCATGGCAACCTGGAACAGGCATATAGGTTGATTTCTCATAAAAAATGTTCATTTTACCATCCAACTATGGGCTATTTCTACTGAAAATGGTGCATTTTAAATGAAACCTTTGAATTCTGCATCAAAAATTAGCTTGATTTTAGAGTAATTTTGCCCTCCAATGCACCCTGGTGGCCAAATGGGGAATTAAAAATCCCCGCCGAGGGGTGTTCTCCCTTGATGGGTCACCTGGATCGATAAGTATTCTAATAGTTTGTTTTTTTTGTCTTATAGACAGAGTAGATACTAAATACGGCAAGGAACGTGTACAATGCAATTTATAGTAAAAGGTAAACATCATTAATATGGCACAATACGTACAGTTCATCCAGTTTACAATATGCTACAGCAATATATATGGCACAATGCATTATCCAATTCTTATCTATGCTGTATATATCTATTTCCCCGACACTGTTATCTTATGAATTCATAAGCAGTGTTGGAGATAGGCACGAACACACAGCACACCTGTATCATCCTATAGCTACCCTATATCGCCTAAAGATTGTTAAAAGATTATGTACAACTTTTATTAGACATTCAATTACTAGCATAGAGAGGGAATATTCACAAGATTTTAAACAATTAGTGAAAACATAGTAATTCTTTACATACGGTTTCTATTAACATACCATACCCTTGCGTACACGGAGTTCTAAATACTCGTGCAACATTTTGCATCCACAGGCACAGTTCTTGTTCATACAAATATTAGTTCTCTGTCCAGAAATGATGCCCTTGCACTAGCAAAATTTAAAATCCATAGGTTGCTAGGATATTTTCGCGACAGCAAGGACATTCCCCGCAGTGCATCATAGGTCTACACAACAGGATTTTATTCACTAACTGACATGATTATTGACCTTGATGAATCTGTCCTCAGCCCGCAAGCTTGAAGGAGTGACGTTGTGCTTGCCGTTTGCGTCATTGACGTACTTGGGAATGTTATTTACGTCACGGCGTGACATCTCAATACGTATCTCCTCCAACAGCTCCAACTGGTCACGCTCCGTTTCACATGGAGCCGAACCCTTGCTGTCCCCTAGCTGATAGTATCGGCGTCGGCGGCAACAACAACAGCAGACGACAATTAGAAAGATGAGTAGAAGAAGCCCGGCAGACGCACCTATGATGCTGTAACGGCCTGGCGGGTACTCCCATAGCGTCTGTATGTAGCTCAGGTAGCCAATGTCACTCACCTGATTAGCATACAGAACCTAGAAGAGAAATATTTGAGAGAAAGGTCATGTACCGTATTTATTCCAATGATGTTCAGGGGAAAGTGTAATGATAATTATAATAATCATTATAAGATGCCGTATAATAGGCGTACATCTTTAAACATATCAATTCTAAAAAGGCATGTTTTCGTACTATGAATCAGTTGCATGAGAGTCCTGGCTTTGAATTTCGCGTAAGTAGTATATTGAACGCCTGATTTAAACCAGGGTTCGTCTCATAAGTTGGTCATATCCTAATAAACACAAAATCAGTGCAGTATTGATCTAACGTTGACAACTCGTTTGTCAATGTTAATGACACGTTGCCACTATTAATTTAAGGTTCTCTAGCCGTTGTGATGCACAAAGTGGTAGCAAGAATACTACACTGCCAGCCAACGACAAGGGCTTTCAGTAGAGTTCTGCTGTAGGTACAAAACCAATGACCCAAAGTGGTTTGTGCTGTCTTTATAGCCCATTTACAATTGCGGCTGAGAGTGTACGCATTACGGTACTAATGGTAATCCAAAGCTACATATCGCGCAGTGGACTCTCAGCTTCCAGTTGACCAAATGTCAAACACGTTGAACAACCAGTTGTCAACGTTTTTTCTCTGTCTGGTTTGTTGTCTAATTTCTGGGAAGCATTAAGTTCTGAGGTAATAATTTGTCTATTGGAAGCTCGGCAATCATGAATACATCAACAATTTTATTTTGTTTTTAGTGTTGGTTTACCTTGACTGGGATCATCTTGTGCCCAGCACGGTCCTCTGTGGCCACCTGTGGACGTGTGGGTGGGGGATGACATTCAATCATGTTTGAGTAGACCATCATATTGGTACAACTGTCCTCTCCAATGTACACCTTATAGTTCTCAGGCCTCAAGCCGTCTAACAACCGCTCACCCTGAGCAAATAGTATAACAGAAAATTAATATTCAATATTGTTTAACCATTCAAATATTTGCAAAATTTATACTTGAGAAAAAGAAAAAATCATCTATATATAAAGCAACATAACGAATGTAGCCCTTGTTGATAATTAAAATACAGATTAACATCAAACAGGTTACCATACTTACCCGTATTTCAATAGAAGTGTCACTGACAGGCCATATGGGTATAAATGTAAGACTGATGTCACGAGTGATACCCTTGAACCCGCTCAACTCAGGGTCTGAGTATACTGTTAGTTCACTGCATTTTTGTAGATGGGTTCCTTTAAGTCTCTTAAAGGTATCCACCCCATCCATGACAAAGGACAGGACAATGCGCAGCTTCTGTTGGACATTAATGGACGAGGTTGTGTTGGACGTTGATGTCTTGCTCCGTTTGCGGCGTCTTTGCACGTCACCCAGAACTATAGGAGGAGTTGGGCACAGCATGAAATCTGGGTCCTTCCCTATACAGCTCTGCATAAAGAAAAATTACAATTTTTACCTGTGTGGATCATGTGATTTTATAGATTACCAATCACCTAAAACGGTATTGCAATACATTATCTCGCCATTGAAGCATTACAGATTCTGTAGCTAATCTATTCCGGTTGGTCCAGTTACTATACTAGTTGATATCCAGGTCCACGTTTGGAGCCTTAAAATTCACATGTTTGGTTTTTAAACCCCACTTTACCTAGAGTGTACTATAATTCAAAGCTCAATTACCAATATCAACCGAACCTCATTGTCATATTATCGTTAGTGTTTTGCTGGCCACATATGTTTCATAATAAATAATAATTATATATTTATTACTGTCCATGTTGCTGAGACTTACAGTACGGTATTGGGTCGTCTTGTTGTTGTCCAAGTTTGTAACGGTAACTATCATAATGCGTATCTTCACTGTGTTAAGGTTGGTGCCATGAACTGTCAACAACACTCCTCCACTGCACGGTGATAAAAAAAACAGATAATTTACTTCCATTTTTACTTAATGTATTTGTTTCCATTGCCTATCGGTAGGATCGATCAATAACCAACTAATTTTTCATTTTACCCAGAGATATGCCCATCAGCTTCATACGCGAATATTTGATTAAAATAATTCTAACTAAAAAAGGACAGAAATTTAAAAACATAGGAAGTCTCTACTGCAAAAGAAAATGTAGGCCTAATCACTATATGGTCACACGTGAAGAGGTTTGAGAAGATAAGAGATAAGGGTCAAATTAGGGCTCCCTTTTACTGACCCCTGGGTTACTAGTCTATCTAATTACAATTATATAGAAGTCATTTCTTTACTTAATTGACTGGGGTTGTTGTTTTTTTGTTGCTGTTGTTTGTGTGTGTGTGTATGTGTGTGTGTGTGTGTGTGTGTGTGTGTGTGTGTGTGTGTGTGTGTGTTTGTTTGCTTTTTTATTTCAAGTAAAAGATATTATCTGAATCATTTGTTATTTTTCAATGTTTCATACCCTTATTCTTCAAGTGTTTTGTAATTCTTAGATACTTATCTTTGAAATTTTTATTCAACTAGCTTAGAACCCACTGCATACATCGGTACAACTGCTAAGTGTAACAAAACTGCTAACTGTTATAATAACACTTAGCAGTCAACCATCCAAATGCTAACTGTAACAAAAAATCGCTAAGTATTACAAGCATCCAACTGCTATGTGTAACAATTGCTGCTAACTGTAACAAAACTCAGATCATGGAACTGCTATCTGTTACAATAAGTGCTATCTGTAACATCACATAAATCTCAGCTAGGTGTATCACCTTCATATATACTGTAAGCTAAGGGCCACACAATATCATAAGGTAGGCTATATCAATACTGTAGTGGTCACGGCCACAGGAGCCTTAGACTGGCAATGAGAGCTTCGATCACAGGATCAGAGGGGTCCCAGTAGCTTGGAGATGACAGCCCCCAAAGTACATTGGACAATGTTTTGTAACAGTTAGCTGTTGGATGGTTAACTGCTAAGTGTTATCATAACAGTTAGCAGTGTTGTAACACTTAGCAGTTTAACTCTATAACTGTTAAGTGTAACAACACTGATAAGTGTAACAATTACACTTAGCATACATGCACTAGATGGTCATGAAGCTTGTATCTATTTACTAAACATTATACTAATACAATATGCCAATGTAGCTACATTTGATATGAAACGTAGGTTTTGTTACACTTAGCTGTGATTTGAATGTAAGTTTGAGACAGCTGCCTTTTGTAACACTTAATTTGTTACACCTTTTTGTTACAGTTAGTAGTTGGATGGTTGACCACTAAGTGTTATCATAACAGTTAGCAGTTTTGTTACACTTAGCATTTGTACATCCCTCCCCTATTGGGAGGCTTTCCACACGTGTGACCTAGGAGTGTATTATTATTTCCTGCCGAAAAGAAAACTGAAACCTTACCTGAGGATTGTGTCAGTGGGTTCAATAAGGGTGATGTTTGGGTCTCTGGCATAGGTAAAGGAGACGCCAGTTGGCCTTGTTTCATTTCTAGTCGTATGAAGGGTAATATTCTGTCCCTTTTCAACCAATGCAGCACCGGTCATTCTGGGGGTAGTGCACAGGATAAGTACTCGGCTCCTATAAAAACAAGTTTAGAATAAGATTAATTATACAATTTGGTGACAGGAAGGTAGTAGTACGAGCTTTATAAAATCTCTGTGGGGGAAAAACTGATTAAAAGGTTTCTCATGTTAACTATTATTTTGTGTCTACGCCGATCATTCCTAAAGAAAGTATTCCCTAATTTGATCCTTTTTTCATATTCTTCGTTATTGTTGGCAGTCAGTACCTGTAGAATTCGTCATATTGAAATTCCTACTTACCTACTAGTGATGTTGCAGACTCGGTGACCTATGTTGACTCCTTTAAATTTGTCCAGACCATAACCTCGGATTGTAATGGGGGTTCCACCAGACCTTGGTCCAATATAAGGCTCTACCTTGTATCTACCTCTCCAAAAATCACCTGAAAAAATAAAGTAGATGTATCTAGGCATGTGATTGCCAGGCCCACCCCATAGAATCCCTCCTGTGACACCACAACACATCATTTGATATTATAACGAGATAGGGTAAGGGTGCATAAGCTGTGCACAGGAGGGCATTTCTGAACACACTATGACTGCACCCATCAAGGTGGTAAAGGAGGCTGTGACATCGCATCAAGGGAAAACGTTTGCAGCTGCACCATGTTTCTGTCAAACTACACAGAGAGAAGAACACTGATCGCTTTGACGCATTTGGTTTGTCAACTCCACTAGACATGCGTAATGAAGATGTGTCACATATATTCCTGGTCCATGCACCTGAGTGTTAGGTAATACTGTGTGACGATCATGTAAGGGGCAAGAGCAGTCAATAGCTATTTACCAATGGTTCAATCAAGGTAGGCCTATAATAGAAGGCAGGGGATATCATAGTCCCACAGGCCTGCAACAACTAGGCACGTTTCCTATCTATGTATCCATGTACTCTATATACTGAGATGGTAGATTGGGGGTTAGCATAAAATCTTTTGGTGTTTTCATGTTCGTCATGGTGACACATGTGCACATGCCCCAATGATGTGTGCTCTCTATGTCAAATCAAATTGAGATGTCCTTTTGTCAGGAAAGATTTTTTGAGTGCACTGGAAAGAAACATATTGGGGGCTGAGGGCGGTGGACAGTTAATACCAACTGCAGGTATTTGGCTGGGCTTTGCATATTCATAATGTAATCCAAACCATTACAATAAGCTTAATTGGATGATTATTTCAGTATGATATATGCTGGATTTATGGACTGCAAAAACAAGACATGTATCTGTTCCTTGTTTCTATGAATCATATAGGTGAAACACCCGTGGATACATTTCACATACATGAGAGATCACATACAATGGAGAAATGTGTGAGATACTTGTGTAAGAAGGGTTACAAGAATTACTAAACTCTAAAAAAAATGTTTAGTTTCAAAAGTGCTTCATCATGGCAGTGTTTACAATATTAGAAGTGTTTATATTAGAATCTCTATAAACAAAAAGGTGTTAAGATTATACGTATAAGATGAAAATATTTGGGAATAGAAGAGTATAAGATGATATGTTTCGATTCTAAAGTGCTTAAAATTGTAATGGTCCGTATCGACTTAAATGTTGGGTGGCTCGTTGGCTCAATTATCACTAAAGACACCAACACAACACGAGTGATTCGGGTTGGGCAAAGCCCCAGATTACCCCTACCGCTTGGGTAGGCCTTTATTCATGTATGCTCTATAACAAGTGTACGTCTTGACTGGAGCAAGTCCAGTCCCCTTCTGCGGATCATCCGGCTTCTTAGTAGAAGCTGGACGCGAGGCATGGTGCTGCCCCCTCTTGTACCAAACGGGTATCGCGAAGCGACACCTGGTTGGCATAGAAGGAACGAGCACCACATGAGCACGTCTCTCGGATGAACCGCACTAATATATATACAACGATGCCGGCCCCTACACCACCCCCACTAGAGTATACCTAAGGTTGGTGTTAAGAATACCTATTGTTAACATTATACAGTAAATATACATAGGTAACTCTATAACGATATGTTCGTATAGAATATATAACATTAAAGGGGCATTATAAATAATATGTACATAGTAGTAGTGTTAAGGTCCCATCCGAAACTGCTTGTGAATATATTAATCAATACTTTTGCAATATTGGAAAAGACTTACATGTGGCTTCTGTTGGTAAAGTACAGTGTGACATGGATAATAATGTGAGTATAGAGGAAATCATTCAGGGTGGAATTTTCTCTGAATCGAATATAAAGATTAATTCCTGGGATATCTATTATACAGTAAAAGAGATTGATAAAAATAAATCATCCGGAATAGAGGGGATCAGAGGTGATATACTACAATGTGCAATAATATGCCTGCTAGATCAATTTACTTTTCTTGTTCAGAGAAGTTTTGATAGTGGTGGTTTTCCTGTCAAATGGGCTTCTGCATTGGTCAAGCCATTACCCAAAGACGGAGATTTATCACAAGTTAAGAATTGGAGGCCTATTTCGCTATTGCCAATGCCCTCAAAAATTATTGAAAAAATAATGTATTATTATTTAAGTTGTGCCATGAAAGATCACGATAATTTTTCAGATGAGCAATATGGTTACAAGAAAGGTAGTGGTACAGGTGATGACACCTTTGACTTTGTTAATGATCTATATGAGTATCGAAATGATGGTTTAATAACAGGGGCCCTATTTATTGACTTTACTAAAGCGTTTGACAGTGTAATCTATGTTAGACTTCTGGAAAAAATTAGCAAATTAGGTTTCAGCAAAAATAACTTTCTCTGGTTTAATAGTTATCTAAAAAACCGCAAACAAAGAACTAGTTATGGCAATAATCTCTCTCAAGAATCTGAAATCAAATATGGTGTCCCACAAGGGTCTGTTTTAGGCCCCCTGTTGTTTGTTTTATACATAGATGACGTGATTAAAAAGTTGAACGAGTGCAAAATTATAATGTATGCAGATGACATTGTTTTATATCATGCAGCGAAAACACCCCAAGATGTAATGAGAGTGTTAAATGATGATCTTGAACGCTTTAAGACATGGGTATTTCACAACAGGTTGACTGTTAATCCAAAGAAAACAAAATTTATGTGGTTTTGTAGTGCTCACAAATTGAAAAATTGTCCAGATACAGATATTGTAATAAATGGTACCAGAGTAGAAACTGTAAGTTTTTTCCCCTACCTAGGAGTTACAGTAGACAGTAAGTTAAGTTTTGACAAACAAATTAAGCTTATTAAAAGAAACATTTGTAATAAATTATTTAGATTTGCTAAATTAAGGAAATATCTCACACAAGAAGAAAGCATAAAAATATATTGTTGTACCATCCGGCCGATTATTGAATATTGCTCTTTTATAAGTACTAGTTGTAATGAGGAAGGTTTAAAGGCATTACAACGTTTACAGAATAGAGCTTTGAGAATTTGCCTTAGATGCAATATTGTTAAATATAGTGTTGATGAGTTACATGTCATCTGTAAAGTGGAAAAATTAGAACAAAGATTTGATATGTTACTTTTAAGTTTGATGTATAAGAAATCCAAGGATCAGATAAATCATGGTCATGCATATAATACAAGATCGCAAAATAAGATACGTTTTAAATTGCCAAGAAGTATATCTCGCCATTATCAAAGATCGCCATGGTACAGGGGTGTAGTCCTCTGGGACCTACTATCTGAGGAGGTTCAGAGGGCTACCACAAAAGTTAAATTTAAGAATGAGGTTAAAAAGTTAAAAAACCTCAGATCAAGGCTAAAGGTTGGATATAACTAAGGAACAAAGGTTGATGGAGACGGTGTAGTCACCGCGCCGCTCCAAATATTATTTATGTGATCAGCATATTTTCATCATTATATAATATTATATCATTGATGATCATTTGATTGTATTTTGTGTTTCTTGTGTCATATTGATATATATCTCAACAAATACTATGTGATTGATTTGACACACTTGCCTGCTTCCTTACTGTTATTGTACATAATGACATATGTCTGATTATGTGGAGTCTATATTTACTTCAACTGTTTGGTATCTGTTTGAAATATAAATAAAATTGGTCGGCTCTATAGCGTTACATAAATGAACCTGACAGTTCATTAACGCAATGAGCTAGTCCAAAACAAAGTAGGCATCGTCGCATATAACCCCAAGTAACTAAATAATAACAATTAGGAAGTGGTGCCTTATGCACCATCGACCTAAGGTGGTATATAATTATGTAACAATGTTACAATGTTATTATTGTTAATGACGTACCAAAAAATAGTGGTTTTACATGGAATTATATATTAGTCGTAATATTTACATTAGAAGATACATGACCCGAGGGGGGTAGATAACCCGAGAAAAAAATTTCTTAAGATTTTTTTTTACAAAAGTATACTATCGGATAGAAAAATAGATTTATACAAAATATAATACTGATGAAATAGGCGTCCTACCAGGGTAGCAGGATCACCCTTATAATATACCAGACTTCCGGCGAACCTGGAATACCTGGTTTCTGCAGCTCCATCCGGCGACATACGTGTGGTGGCAAGCCACGTTGCTGTTATGATGTGCCCTGATGAAGATGGGAAGATGGACCCCCGGTTGGTATGGTAATCCATTTGGTGTTTCGGGTAGCGTCCACCTTCGCTGCAGGTTATGGTTCCAGGTCGGCGGGTCCAGTTCGAGGATATGAACCTCTGGCATAGTAAATGCCTTTACCCTCGGGTACGATGTACTCCGTCAGATGGACAGTTACAGATCCTCGGGATCAGTGTCCATCTTCTCAGCTGGCTCCGGGTCGGCAGCAGGAGCCGAGCTGCTGCAGCTACTGGTAGATAGCAGCACAGGGGTCTCAGTGAAGGACTCACTGCGCAAACTCAGCGCGCCTATCCCCTCAGAAGGACTGTCAACAGCCTCGGCCTCGGTTGGGGCACCCGAAGCGATGGACAGGGACGACGCGGAGCCGTCCCATTCATCCAGGTGCTTACCGAAGCACAGGAAGAACTTGAGGTCAGCCTCCTTGTACCTATGGATGTACCCGGCGTTCTCAGCGCGGTGGAACTCCTTAAGCTTTTCAGCTTCCAACTGCTGCTGCCGGCAGGATTGGAGGGCCTCCTCGACCTTCTTCCTCTCCTGTTCCCGGATCCTCTCTTCCTCCCTCTTCTGGACCTCATAGACCAGATTGAAGGTGGCTTCAGTCATACACCGCCAGTAGTCGACAGACCTCTGGCGATGAAGTGCCTGCCATTCTGCCATCAGGTCATTCTGGATCTTGGCAGTACAGACGTCGCGGTGATCGACGAACGTATTTGGATCCTGAAGACCTGACAGAGTGCTGGCTATGAGTCCCATAATGGGCACCCGAGGGGCCGCTGGTGGGACTATAGCTGGTGGGGGTGCAGCAGCCTGCACAGTGACAGGCGGAGCGCCTGCTGGAGGGACCGAGGGACCCTCAACAGTGGTTCCTCCAAGGCCTCGGCCGCCGCCCGGGGGAAGCTCGGGTGGACTCTATGCCACCACGGCCTCTACCCCGAGCCTTGGCTCTGCCCAAGGGGGTTAGGACCTGTGATTCTGGTCCCGCTGGTCCCATTGCAGGGAACTTCGCCGCGTATTCACTGTACGTGGGGCGCTTGCCGGATGACCCTTCACCAGCCCACCATGCAGCGTGTCCGGATGGGGCACCAAAGAAGGTGCTCCAGTCATCTGGACTGCCAGTGGCTTCACTCGGGGGTTGCTCTGTAGATGTTGTAGGAGGTGGTGTTGGAGCGGCTGCCTGGCTAACCACCCAATGGGTCTGGTTGCCAGGCATATCCAAAGCCGAGACCTGTTGTCCCGACTGGCGACGATCAGCTGGGTTAGCTGGTCTTGGCTGACCCTTGTTACCCGAAGGGCTTACGGATCAGTCCGCGCAGGTCCTTTTGGAGGCACTGGTGGCCGTAGCCGAACCTCCATTGGGTCCTTTCGAGCGGGCTTTGCTTTTCTCTCGCTTGTCGTCGCCCCGCCACTTCTTCACCTTCAGGTGTACCTCGGTGGGCATTCCGAACTTGGTGGGTGAGAAGTTTACGGCGAAGTAAACCATGAGGTTGCCACTCCTCCATGAGCAGAATTCGGTTTCGAATGCCTGCTCCTTGACATCTTAAACGCTCAACGACGCCCAGTTAGCCAGGAGTTCGTTGAAGCACTTAACAGCTTGTTTCCGGGTCTTCTCCAGGCCGGTACCATGAGCTTTCTGCAAATGCAGAGCCATGTCCCGGCGCCGGTGAGTCGTGAACAAGCCGTCGTAGAGCTTACCCGGACGGTCTCCGGGTACGCACCGTAGCAAAGGTTTGTGGTGCATATGGTGCTCCACAATGTGCCACGCGAAGCGAGGCTTCGTCTCTAACATCTTCTCGCCTGTGAGGGCGAGCTGGCAGGACTCGAATGGGCACCTGCGGCGGTTGCCGCTTGGTCCCCACTGGGTCATTGCCTGGGTCGAGACCGGGGAGGAACCACTGTTGAGGGTCCCTCGGTCCCTCCAGCAGGTGCTCCGCCTGTCACTGTGCAGGCTGCTGCACCCCCACCAGCTATAGTCCCACCAGCGGCCCCTCGGGTGCCCGTTATGGGACTCATAGCCAGCACTCTGTCAGGTCTTCAGGATCCGAATACGTTCGTCGATCACCGCGACGTCCGTACTGCCGAGATCCAGAATGACCTGATGGCAGAATGGCAGGCACTTCATTGCCAGAAGTCTGTCGACTACTGGCGGTGTATGACTGAAGCCACCTTCAATCTGGTCTATGAGGTCCAGAAGAGGGAGGAAGAGAAGATCCGGGAACAGGAGAGGAAGAAGGTCGAGGAGGCCCTCCAATCCTGCCGGCAGCAGCAGTTGGAAGCTGAAAAGCTTAAGGAGTTCCACTGCGCTGAGAACACCGGGTACATCCATAGGTACAAGGAGGCTGACCTCAAGTTCTTCCTCTGCTTCGGTAAGCACCTGGACGAATGAGACGGCTCTGCGTCGTCCCTGTCCATCGCTTCGGGTGCCCCAACCGAGGCCGAGGCTGTTGACAGTCCTTCTGAGGGGATGGGCGCGCTGAGTTTGCGCAGCGAGTCCTTCACCGAGACCCCTGTGCTGCTATCTACCAGTAGCTGCAGCAGCTCGGCTCCTGCTGCCGACCCGGAGCCAGCTGAGAAGATGGACACTGATCCTGAGGATCTGTAACTGTCCATCTGACGGAGTACATCGTACCCGAGGGTAAAGGCATTTACTATGCCAGAGGTTCATATCCTCGAACTGGACCCGCCGACCTGGAACCATAACCTGCAGCGAAGGTGGACGCTACCCGAAACACCAAATGGATTACCACACCAAGCCGGGGCTCCATCTTCCCATCTTCATCAGGGCACATCATAACAGCAACGTGGCTTGCCACCACACGTATGTCGCCGGATGGAGTGCAGAAACCAGTTATTCCAGGTTCGCCGGAAGTCCGGTATATTGTAAGGGTGATCCTGCTACCCTGGTAGGACGCCTATTTCATCAGTATTATATTTTGTATAAATCTATTTTTCTATCCAATAGTATATTTTTGTAAAAAAAAAATCTAAAGAAATTTTTTTCTCGGGTTATCTACCCCCCTCGGGTCACGTATCTTCTAATGTAAATATTACGACTAATATATAATTCCATGTAAAACCACTATTTTTTGGTACGTCATTAACAATAATAACATTGTAACATTGTTACATAATTATATACCACCTTAGGTCGATGGTGCATAAGGCACCACTTCCTAATTGTTATTATTTAGTTACTTGGGGTTATATGCGACGATGCCTACTACTATGTACATATTATTTATAATGCCCCTTTAATGTTATATATTCTATACGAACATATCGTTATAGAGTTACCTATGTATATTTACTGTATAATGTTAACAATAGGTATTCTTAACACCAACCCTAGGTTTACTCTAGTGGGGGTGGTGTAGGGGCCGGCATCGTTGTATATATATTAATGCGGTTCATCCGAGAAACGTGCTCGTGTGGTGCTCGTTCCTTCTATGCCAACCAGGTGTCGCTTGGCGATACCCGTTTGGTACAAGAGGGGGCAGCACCATGCCTCGCGTCCAGCTTCTACTAAGAAGCCGGACGATCCGCAGAAGGGGACTGGACTTGCTCCAGTCAAGACGTACACTTGTTATAGAGCATATGTGAATAAAGGCCTACCCAAGCGGTAGGGGTAATCTGGGGCTTTGCCCAACCCGAATCACTTGTGTTGTGTTGGTGTCTTTAGTGATAAGCGAGCCAACGAGCCACCCAACATTTAAGTCGATACGAACCATTACACTGGCAACTTCCTCGGCTCTAGCCTTGTCAATTGCTCTGAGTCTATTGGCTTCCTTCTAGGTCAGCCAACTTACCTTCTTTTTCTCTCTCGTCTTTCTCTTTTAGCTCCAATCGGTGGGCTATTGAAGACAAGCGATACTTGAGGTCCGATTCTTTTAGAATCGCCTCCTGCTAGACGGAACGGAGCTTACCGATCCGTGCCTTCGTCTCCTCCTCTATCTTATTTTAGGCAGCCATGAATTGTTCATGCTGCCTCTTCCTGTTCTTTTGCTTTCAAATAGGCCGAGGTAGTCTTATACCCGGGGCCCATCCGACGTCCGTATATTGACCTCCAGGGTTAAACATGGAGTCACACAAGCCTTCATCTAAAGATAGGCCCAGAGAGTGCCTTTCCGAGCTTCTCGGCAAGGTCTCTCGGGGCTTAGTCTTCGGGGTTGCTGAAGGAACCTTCGGATCCTTTACAGCCCTTCCATCGTCGCTATCATGATCAGACGATGTCATAAGTGGGGCCACCCCGGTTGCCCCATCTAGTGCAGCGCCCGTAGGAGTCGCGGTACGCTGCATTGGGCCTTGGGCTTTTGGTGTATCCAAGGTACTAGCCGTGCCTGCAGGGATAATGGGTCCCAGCTGGCGTCTGCTAGTCAATACTTGGGACCAATTGCTCAAGTTCAAACTTGGGGGCCTCAGTACCCCCCTGAATAATCCTGTATCCGTGGCGAACTGTTGAGGTGTGCCCGGATACAACTTAACAATACCGTCCCCATTTCTGGTGGCACCGTCTATTAGACCGGGTGTCGAGAAAACAGTCTGGACACCCTCCGGGTTGAACACATGTTGTTGACCCGGGTTCCAGTCTAACAACAAATGCTGGGATGTGAATCCCTCCAGCCCAGGGCTCGAGGGATCCGCATCGGGTTTACCGAGGCTGCGCTCCACCCCCGAACCAACTGGTCACGGCACCAGTGTAATGGTTCGTATCGACTTAAATGTTGGGTGGCTCGTTGGCTCGCTTATCACTAAAGACACCAACACAACACGAGTGATTCGGGTTGGGCAAAGCCCCAGATTACCCCTACCGCTCGGGTAGGCCTTTATTCACGTATGCTCTATAACAAGTGTACGTCTTGACTGGAGCAAGTCCAGTCCCCTTCTGCGGATCGTCCGGCTTCTTAGTAGAAGCTGGACGCGAGGCATGGTGCTGCCCCCTCTTGTACCAAACGGGTATCGTGAAGCGACACCTGGTTGGCATAGAAGGAACGAGCACCACACGAGCACGTCTCTCGGATGAACCGCACTAATATATATACAATGATGCCGGCCCCTACAAAATCATTCTCATGTCTGGATGGGGTTGGGGTTTCACTTTTATTTGCCATCATTTCTCATTATTTTCCATTTTGCTGTATGTTGGCAGGTGCATAAAGTTTTGGATATGACAGGGAGGAAGCACGCCCATCAAGACAAGCAAGATTCTGGGTACAGATGATGTGACGCCTGTGCAACTGTCACATCTGGAAATTGATAGAAAATATAGGTAGAACAGTTGATACGTGTACACATGTATCAGTTAGAATATTAAAGACTTAATTTGATAAAACTAGTTCTTAGATAGCACCAACTGGTATTGCAGAGAGTATGATATACGTACAAGATGCTGTACATGTTCAAACAATTGTTTTATGATTTTATGAATAATTACTACTGGTTGTTGGAAATGGATCGAGAAAATTTTGTCCCTCACATGACTGATGTATAAATTACTGAAATAAGGGTGTCATACATTTGCAGGGGTTGCTCCCTCGGCGCTCATACAAGAAAACTGCTCCTAGACTTCATATGAGCATAATAAGAAGATATGTATCGCAAAAGCTCATATTCTACAGTTAACCCATTGAGGGCTGGCATCGACTATAGTCGACACCATGGCAGGCCTAGCATCGACTATAGTCAATGCCAGTTATATAGGATTAGTATAGGAATTGAAAATAGGCTCGTCCTCTAGGAACTATACTTTTTTCAGAGGCCTTCCCCATGGCCAGGGCGACAATTTTTGCTCTGCCCTTAAAGGGTTAAATCCTTACCCAAAGCATTCCATTAGGCGTCATCGATTCGCGACATCCTCACGGCCTGCATGCACATGGACATGCGTAATATATGAGACATGGACATGCGTAATATATGAGGCTTCACAAGGTGATTGAGAATCACAGCTTTTCTTACAAATGGTAAGACACAAAAAAACATTCAAACAGTGTAAATTCAGTTCTGTTTGTTATGAATTAAGGTTAGAATTTTTATATTTATTGAGATGTTTGTATATAGAGAGGGTTCTACTACATGATTATTCTTACCAATGATAATACAAAATATTTTTTCACAGGCATGTGTGTATACATGAGCAGATTGCTTGAGATCATGGATCGTTACAGAGAAAATGCGTTTATTATCTAGAAATCAAACCTGATAGGAATTTTAATGACTCCCTAGCGATCCCTAGATTTCAATGATTGTCTTTTTGTTTGTTTTTTTTTTTCAAACAGAATAATCTATTTTTTTTAATAAGTTAAACGGAACTCAGCAGTATCTTGTATAAGAGATTGTATAAAAAAAGAGTGCTATATTTAAATATTAGGAAGAACTCTCACATCTTATGAATAATAACCTCCAACCTTTGTTGGGATTGGCGGGAGTGTAAAATATCAAAAGTAAGGTCTTTGTGTCCCCTTGTCGATGAATGAGAACTATCATCTTCACGAAGTACTTTTATTCCTAAAACTTCTTGTTGGGATCATTTAGGTTTTAAACACTTTCAGAAACTTAAACACATTTGCTGAAGAAGTGTTAAAGTCATCAGAAGAAAGTGTTTAGTTGTTCAGCATGGATTTAAGTGTTTAGAATTTTAAAAGTATTTAGGGATAAAGTGTTGACAGTAAAACACATTTTAGAGTGTATATGAACCTTTGTCTCTGTACTTAAGAAATGTCCACGCTATGATGTTGTTGTTTTTATGGGGTTTTTTTGTTATTATTTTTTTAAGAGACTCACTAAAACTTCTTTCAATATAATCCTGGAGAAAATCTTGCATGAATACCTGAGTAAACACCTGGATGAGCACGGAATCTTGACAAATGACCAGTATGGGTTTAGACCCGGTATTTTGTACAGGGGATGCGGTTTTCAATGTCCTAAAGGACCTATACACATACAAGGATGATAGCAAGCTAACCCTACCATGCTTCGTTGATTATATGAAGGCTTTCAACAGTGTAGATCACATGACCCTTCTGACCAAGCTAAATATGCTCAAAATCTCAATTGAAATCAAATACTGGCTTGTAGACTATCTCCGGGACCGCAGACACAGCACCGAAGCAAATGGTGTGAAATCTGAAGAGGAGGCAGTTAGATTCGGAGTGCCCCAAGGATCCACCATGGGTCCGCTGCTTTTTGTGGTCTTTATCAATGATATTACTGAAGTGCTGACCTATTGTAAAGCCGCGATGTATGCAAATGACATTGAAATCTATGTGAGCGATTCCGACCCCACTGAAGCTGAATACAAACTTCAAGAGAATGCCACTGCCATTCACAATTGGAGTCAGCACAACCATATGACCATCGATGTCGAGAAAAAGCTCTGTGATGGCTTTTGGCACAAAAAAAACAACAAGCTGAAACAATACTAGGACCCTGAAATAAAAATGGGAACTGCAAACCTACCTGTTTTTAAAACCTACCCATATTTAGGAGTCGACTTGGATGGCCCCCTAACAGTGACTTCATATATGAATAAAACCAAAAAGAGCTTGGGGAATAGGTTGTATAAATTAGCCAAAATGAGGAAGTTTCTGTCTGAACATGTGTGCCTCAAGATCTACAAGACCATGATTCTACCCATTGCTGACTACTGCAGCTTCTACCTATACAGTGGGCACCAAGCTGAAATACAAAAGATACAATGACTACAAAATAGTGGATTAAGAATCTGTACCAGAACCAGAATAAGGGGTAACCACATCAGCTATCTTCATGAAAGGTGTAAAGTACCAATGCTTGGGGGTAGACAAAAAAGGCATATCGCTACCATTATGTGGAAAGAGGCAAAGAGAGGGAAAGCACATCAAAACAAACAAGCAAGAACTAGAGGAGATAGAAAATTGAAATTCCAATAGAAAAGGCCCAAGACGAGTGCATACCAAAAAAAGCCCCTATTATAGGGGTCTGCAATTGTGGAACTCATTTCATTTCTTATCAAACACTTAACTGTCATGTTATATTATACAATGTGTGGTATTGAGCATGGCTAGAGCTTTATCTGGATCACCATTTAATTAATGCTTGATAATCATGAACTGCTGTTATTTTGTATAAAACCATGTATGTTCATTGAAAAACTCCGCATCTGCGGTGAGTTGTACAATGAACTTTCAATACTTCAATACAAAGTGAAGTCGGCAAAGAGCTATTGAGCAGAATTTGATAACAGCTTTGGCGGAGATTTGGTTGGCCAGTACTGACCTATCACACAGAGATAGGTGTAAGAGTAACCGTTATCCCCATCTGGTGACAAACATCAGAACTTTTTACCATCTACATTATGAAACTAAGAGTAAATCATTTTATTCACCCTACTCCTACTCTGTACATGTAGTCTGTTCAATCAGATACTATCAAACTAAGATTAAAATATTTTATTCCACTCCAGCCTTGCCTCTATAGTTTGTTCAGCAGGTACCAATGACATGACAGGGAATGTGTACTAATTACCTGAGTTTAGAAGCTGAGTGATGTTTACTTGGACGGGGATTTGGACACTCCGTGAGTAGTCTGGTATTGTTATTTTATGGAGAGCTGAGGACTTGTTCTGAAATTGGGATCTCAGGATCTCTCCTTCAAATACGACTTCCACCATACCCTCATTATTCGGGCTGTAAAGATAGAAAATACTGTATACAAATGTGACTTAAATGCAATTTTAGATAGAAGTAGAAGTGTATGTAGCATTTTACAAGGAAGTAGACAAATTGATCAAATCACTGTTACAACTTGTTGTAACCTCTCCATTGAATCTATATGTGTAGAATATAGAGCAATGTTCTCTCCTTAATCTATAAAACTTCTTACTTTACATTGTGTCACCATTCAACGTATTAAACACGCAGATGCAGTTTTACAAACCTTGTTCCTGCAAATTTGGTAAACCTAGCCCCCAGTGTCTGCTCGACCTGAAACAAATAAAGTATGCATGTGCCATGAGACAATACACTGCAAAACAAGACAATTCAATACATTTATAATCGCGAGAGAAAAAAAAATCAGCAATTTTCTCATAAAGAAATAGGTCATGAATTTGAACAATTTTGGCACCTTCTCAAGCCTAAAGGTCGAATCCCACATGGCGATTTAGGGCTCAAATATCTCTGCGATTTTGTCCCTTGCGATTTTGGGGTCTTCCTGGGCTCCTAGATCGCAAGGATTGTTCAACTTATACCGAATCCAACAGTGAATCAAGACCAATTAAGCAGTTATCCGTGCGATATAGGGGCTCAGGAAAGCCCCAATAGTGCAAGTGACAAAATCGCAGAGATATTTAAGCCCTAAATCGCCATGTGGGATTCGACCTTAACTGCTTTGATACAGAACTCCCTATACTGCATGATACTAAGTACTATACATGGGAAACACAGGGGTTTAATAGAGGCACCAATATTACCAAAGCCAGTCTCAGAGGGGGACACTTCCTCCAGTTTAGAAAAGGTCGAATCCCACAAGGCGAAAACTGGCTCAAATATCTCTATGATTTTGAATCTGTTGCGATTTTGGGGCCTACCTCAAATTTGCATGGATATAACTACAGTGGCGTGTATAGAACATAAGCACTCCTTTGCGATTTTAGGCTAGAGAATATATAAGGCACACAGATATAAACATTACCAAAGGCAAATTACCCCAAAGAGTACATGAATATAAATGCAACAATGCCCTTGTCTTCTATACACCCTATACTGTCATTGCATCCTTGCGAATTTGGCGTAAGCCCCAAAATCGCAACATATTCAAAATCGCAGAGATATTTGAGCCATTTTTCGTCATGTAGGATTCGACCTAAAGCACTTGCTATTAATGAGCAAGTTTGGGTATTTTCAATACGCGACAAAAGGGGTAGATTTAGGCTTTTTGTAAATTTAGAAGAAAAAAGATGTAACATATGAAGTCGATAGGTCGAATCCCACATGGCGATTTAGGGCTCAAATATCTCTGCGATTTTGTCCCTTGCGATTTTAGGGTCTTCCTGGGCTCCTAGATTGCAAGGATTGTTCAACTTATACTGAATCCAACACTGAATCAATACCAATTAAGCAGTTATCCTTGCGATATAGAGGCTCAGGAAAGCCCCAAGAGTGCAAGGGACAAAATCGCAGAGGTATTTGAGCCCTAAATCGCCATGTGGGATTCGACCTATATGCATGCTATACCTGTTGACAGATGACACTTAAGTAGCTGACGTTGTGACAGCCGTATTGGCTGATGGTATCGTGCCAGAGGACCTGAAGACCAATTTTAATCAGGTAGTTCTGCCTCAGATCCCATTCCGGCTCTGGTTCATCGTCACCAAAGGTATCTTTTTCACCTTAAAGAGGAGATACATCATTGCTGTCTTTAATAAAACAGGACAAGATTTCACCAGCAGTGGCATGACTTTTTACGTCCCTAAGGTTCAATGATGATTAATCTCGAGGTTGAATACATAAATGTGACGAAACAGGAAAAACCATAACATTAAATACCCATAAATGTGCTAAATATGATATTTATGGAGATAATTATGAGTGATCAATTAAGTGAAAACAAGTCTATGATAACTTTTATCTAAGGAATTTGATTATGCTATAACCAAGACTCTTTTTTCCTTCTAAAATGACCTTATTTAGATTCTGAAAAGAATGTTTCCCCTAAATTTAGCACACTTGTTGACAATCGGTTGCCATGGGAACCATGCTTTTGTTCTTTTTGAATAAAATGTTCCTCTATCTTATCAATCTGTCTATAAGGTTTTCATAACTGAAAACAGAATTGAACTGTCCCTACTAGATCCAAGTATTTTATGAATGATTATATTATTTAGACAAATTTTTCTAGAGTGTTACTATTATACACTATAAACAAAATTTATGATTATATTTAATAATTGTTATATTTTGCCAATAATGGCATTTTTATGCATTATGCTACAAAATGTCAATACACAATTGAGTTAAGGGCTATCCTGAATTTCTCTATGTTGCTGACATCCCATGTTTGAGATCTTATATTTCTGTAGCTATTTGTAGTATTTTATCAAGCAAAGTACCAAAATGTAGCTGAAGACATGGACTTGAAAAAAAGGGATTTTCCCCCAATGTCATGATTTTCCAAGTTTTGTCACAAATTTTTATACATCCTCGTTACCCTCCCGCGATCAGGACACTACCTGTAGAAGCAAGGTAAACATGCCTAATATACCGAAGATCTATGTATCGTGTACAGTAAAACCCCTCTATAAGGAGCTTGGATACAAGGATACCTTGGGGTTGTTTTGACTTGAAACTCCATCTTCAGATGTAAAGATCTAGAGGTTTAGGGGGTTATTGGTGGGAGTATAAGGGCTTCTCCATTCACCTCCCTAGTCAATTTAAGGGCGGTGGGAGGTGGTGGGGGGCCTGGGGAGGTCTTATATTTAGAGGAGTTCTAATGGCTGAGCCTCCCAGATTATCCACTCCAAACACACAACAATTATCTATTTTTTTCAGTTCACCGAGTAGATAGTCATGGGTACATGTACATGTATGAATAAAGTGATCTTTGGGGATAGAGCTATGTAATATTTTTTCTTTTACAAACTGAGTCAAAAGACGGTGATATCAATATGTACAAAAAGATCACCTGACACACCGCTATCTCTCTACCTTGCTTACAAGGAGACCTTGCTTATAAGGAGCAAATTCACTTTTCTCAATTTCATTGCATATGTACTGAAGAGACAGGTATTGTGTATATATTGTTTTTATAACAAGGAAAAATTGTATCACTTTGCTAATTTATCCCATATTAAATCCCACTCAACAGGAAAACGTCATTTAACGTCAAAAACCGTTTTTAACGTTTTAAAACGTTTTGCAGCCATAGGGAAACGTTTTGAAACGTTTTTTGTTGACTGGAAAGGGTGTAATTATGAATCTTTATGATTATGGACCATGCCACACACAATTCTATTCATTCCTCTTTTTAAATAACAGAGAAATACATTGTTTATATACATACCTGTTGGATAGGGCAAGGTCTTATTTAGACCACCGCTGACTGATGCTTCATCTGTACCACTGATAAGGACCCTAGTAGTTACTGTTGTACTTGTTCTGGTGCTTCTGGTGGTTGGAGTCGTCGGCCGAGTTGTACTAAAGTCAGCCTGTCCTCCAGTTAGGCCTAGGGCCGCCAACAGACACACCAGACTCAGGCTGATAATATAGAGAAACAGAAAGTAGGCCTCATTAGCAGACACAGGAAGGTCACCAATAAAACAGGCAGAACCACCTGGTGCCAATTTTCATCTTGTCAAAATCACACACGCATTAGCATAATTAGATATTTTTTCCAATTTTATTTGACATTTCAGGGTTCGATATAAGGCTTCTAAAAGCATACTGGGTGATATTCAGATACTGTTGGGAGGAAGCACTAATTGTGCCCGATGGTTCCCGATTAATTATGAAATGGACCACAAACCAGCTCTGGAGCTTAATTCAAAACATCCTGGGATCACGACCCCAGCGATCTTAGGAATAAATCAGCCTTATCCTATTAAGCGATCTTAAGAGTTGACTGGGTTCACATATCCTAGCCAGCACTAAGATCACATCGATCTTAGCCTCAGCCCTCCTACACTATTCCATGAAGAACTGACTACGCACAGGGGTAAGAGTCCCAAAATAAAGGAATAGCTGTGGAGTCACTCTTCTTCACAAGAGTGCTTATACCATCATTCCCCATCCCCATATGGGCTAACAAAAGAAACAGGGTGCAGTTGACCCCTGTACAGTATTCAAGAGTTGTTCCCATGAATGTATGATTTATGCTTGCCTATTAAAAGCATTGTGCCCTCCCCCCAGGACAAAGAGAGAGAAGGGAAGAACTACCTTACAGTGCACTTAACACATGAGTAGCCCTAAGAGCCCTCAAGGACACTCAGCAAACGTCCTCCCTCCCCTCTTTATGTATGCAGCAGGCTATTCACTCTTTCAATCAGGAGTGTTCCCTGTAAGTGCTCTTGTACTCAGGTGAAACCACTATGCATTTCTTTCACTAAGATCGCAGTGATCTTAGTGGTGGAAATGGAATAGTGAAGTGATCCCAGGACTAGCTATTCTGGACAGGCCTGCAACCACTGCATTACATAGGGTAGACCAGTCAGGTCTTATGATATGTGCCTACACTAAGATCGCTGGGGTTGGGATCCCAGGATGTTTTGAATTAAGCTCCTCGTGAAGGATGCGCTTAAAAAGGATGGCGAAAGTTATATGATACTAAAGTGTATCACAGCTAAAAGAGGTCTCGTGAAAAGAATTTCTATTTGAATGACAATTTTAAGTGATCTTAGTTCAAATAATCAATTACACACTCTCTCTCTCTCTCTCTCTCTCTCTCTCTCTCTCTCTCTCTCTCCTTTATCAGAAACTAAGATACAATCTTCTATGATAAATATAAAGAAAAGCATGATGACTGTACTCTTTGCGAGCAGTTTGATTTAGAACTTAGCAAATGAATCTACCTTTGCATTGTAGCTGTCCAAGCTTAGCGGCTTAGGAAAACTTTACTGGTACCTGAAAGTAATTGACTTTACTATTATATACAGTGGTTTACTGATAGCTACACAAGTTGTGCAAATGATACAAGCAGTGATTTCATGTGTACTGTTTACCTCTTCTATTGGTGCAAATATCTTGTGCAAATCTAAATTAAACTGAGGATGACAAGATTATCACTTGAAAGTGAGAAGAGGGATGTGACAATCAGACTTTCTTTTTCCCAACTGCAACTAGTTATTATGGTAAATATACATTTCTGATATACTAAACTATGTATAAATTCATATGAGGTCATACAGTTCCATCCCTGGTTGTTGTAACCTCATATATATATACATGCACATGTACACAGATTGAGAGTACAAGTCTGGAAAAGTGTGTCATCTCCTGTTCAGTGGTCTGAGGCCTGGTGTTTGGTTACCTCCTATCTACATGGTTTACACATAACTTTCATAACACTGGTCTCTGATTCCATCTTCTCTCATTTAAACTATGACCTTAAACGGCGAGGTGACGCAAAATACCCTTCACTATTGTAGTGGTTCGTCTCGTTAAGTTAGATTAAATCATAACGAAGAGAGAGAAAAGTTTCCGGGTAGGCAACCGAGCTTTTATTTCAGAGCTTGCGTTACATACGATCACAGCCTCAGAGGACTACATGCTGCTAGTGCATTCGGTTACCCTTTCGGGTAACAACCTGGTTGAGCAGTGGGTAAACCACTACTGAGGAACCTAGGGCTAGGACCAGCCTTATATAGGGGAAAAGCCCGCGAAACTCAGACCGGCCACGTGACGTGTGGCGGACGAGTGGTAGGCCCCCTGGTGTAGTGGATACGAACCCAGAGGCAGGTGCTGCCACCTGCCATCCGGATTCCCCCACCACACCCGAAGGACCTAGGTCTGAGTCTCACGGGTGCATGAACGTTAAAGTGTAAAATACCATACCCCTACACTGCCCCCCTTAGACAATAACTTGGGGGTAATTAAACCGCAGTGTATTAATAACCTAGTAAGTGATTGTTTACAATACTAAAAAGGGGTATTAATTACACTTGCTCGATGTGAAATAGGCTATAGTATAAGACTATCCTATTTCTGAAAAATTATACAATAATAGCATCGAGTGTCGTTCATGTTATTTCCATCACTAGCTTATAACAACCATAAATGATAAATATACAATTATCACAGATTTATAGTAACGTTTTGACAACAGTAGGGTCCTGAAAAGGACCGGTGGTTGTTAACAATGATCGTATTATGGTTATTGAACCCGGAAAAAAATTTTCGACTTTTTAAATTAACAGCTCTGTCTACTTTACAGAGTGAATTAAATATTAATGATCAGATATGGACAATTAATCTGATACTATATGAACACAATTAGGTATTAACCTGAGTAATACAATACTAAGTTTAGAGAAATCCGTTGGACCTTCTCTTATTTTATAGAAAAATATTTATACTTTTGAGACGCAGCTCAGTTTATACCTTAGTGTTTTATATTTACAAGTTACAGAAGAATTATAGTCTCTTAATATATTGAGACCAGGAATGACCTATATAGACAGTTATAGGTCTAGGATTACCTTAAATAACTTTTAGGATTCGCAGATCCAGTATATTTATAGGTACCCTTATATAATAATATATCTTTATAAAAGATATTATATAGTTATAAATACAATTTTACATACAATATAATAATATCAACAAAGTTACTTGTTTTCATGATTGGAGGATGTAACAGGAGTCGGATGCTGCTGATGGCTTGGTATGGGCGAGCTGAACCCTGATGCCTGAAGTGCTATAGTAAAACTTGTTGGTGGGTGTAGCTAAACCCTGATGCCTGTAGTGCTAGCTAACTGGAGGTTATAGTAGATCCAGTTGTAGACTGTTGATGGACTCTATGGGCGTAGCTAAACCCTGATGCCTGTAGTGCTAGCTCACAAATAGTAGTGGTGTAGTAGTAAATCCGGTTTGTAGTTCAAAAGTCCATATTAGTGTAAATTGTCCATGATTTTATAATAGGCACAGTCATTACATTGTGGCACAGTACAATTATGGTGTTTACAGCATTCGTACTCCTCCTCCAGAGTGACTTGTTTGTTTTCTCCTTCTGTTTTCAGTTTCCGGATTAGGGTACAGTTTGGTACCCGAATCAATACGGGTTGGATAAAAAAATGGTTTCTTATCCAACAATGCATGGGTAATAGAACCCCGGGACACACAATTATGTCCGATCTTCATGCAACAGTTTTTTACTGTTCCATGTTCTCCTCGGGTGGCTGGTTTGGACCCGGTTGTTGAGCCAGTGGCTGAACAGGGGGGTTCATACCAGTTCCATCCGTAGGTGCCAATGCGGGGACAGCAGGTGTAAGTTTCACCTTTTGGCGTGCTTCGAACAGCTTCAAAGCATGCTCAGGTGTACCGTCCCAGTTATCCATGATAACTCCGAAGACCTTGAAGAACTTTTGCTGGTTCTTCATGTTCGTTGCTCGTTCTAGGTCGAGCATCTGAGAAGCTGTTTCCTTCTCGGATAGGGCCTCCTGCCGCAGATTAGCAGCTTCCTGCTTATCTTTGGCAACATCCGCTTTGATCTGAGTCGAGATTCGGTTGATCTCTGACTTCTGGATCGCGTCAATACACTGGAGAGTGCTCGACACGGTCCGACGATACATGTCCAGGTGGAGGTTTTCCAGATGGTGCTGTAGCGTCTCAAATTGTTTGCTCTGGATATTGCAAGACAATTTGTCCTCCTTCTTGAAGAAGGTCTCCACTGTCTGGATCAGCTTAGGCCGATGAACCACAGCACCAGGTGGGGGTACCTGACCCTGAGGCTTCGGCTGTGCTCCAGACCCACTCGCAGTGACAGCTACCTGCGTGTGCGAAGAAGCAACCGCAGTAGTAACCGCACTAGCAGTGGTCGAAGAAGGGCCTTGAGTTGGTAATCCCTGAACCAGGGGCAACCGTGACAATTCCCTTCTAAGGTCTTTGGCCGTCAACAATGGTGCGGGTGGACGTTGTCTCACCACAGCACTCATTGTAGGTCGGGGAGCTTGACCTCCTACTGTCGGCAGTTCCTGCTTGACCCTCCCGTACTGATCAAAGATTTGCATCTCTGGTCCGGGTGGGCCTATAGCAGGGTACTGCTTCGGGTCTTTGACATTCAAAGGCGCGTGTTTCCGGGCGGACTGGCCACTCGGTCCACTGACACCAAAGAATGTCGGGTTCTGTGCACCTCGTGGAGTTGGTGCTCGCCCATAATGGGAAGGAGTTCCAGTAGGAGATGGAAGATGTGGCTTCTTCCTTCCCCCATTTGTCTGTCTCTCCAGCGCCTCCAGTGGTGACCTGGCTCGGCTTGGAGATTCAGACGCCTGTCTCTTCCTATCTGCTACAGAGGGTCCCTGGCGGTAATCCCTGCGGCTTCGGACCTGTTCTCCGGATGGAGTTACATAAGCCCCACCACGACGGCGGGCCTTGTTGCTTCTCCATTCGTTTAACAGATCGTACTCCTCCTGAGCGTACTCTAGTTTGCCGGACCCGGGAGTCTGGGCAAACCGAGCCTTTAGTTTCTGGTTAGTACCAGGAACCGTAGGCGCAAACTGCTTCGTACTCGGTGTGAGGGAAGCCAACTTCTCTGCATTGAGGCCCCTAAGGTTGCCATAGAGTTCGGAGTGAATTTTCATCACCCGATCTATGGCTGCCTCCAGGCCCTCTCCATGCGAAGTCACATAGTGCCGGACCATGTCTCCGCGTCGGGGGGTGACACATCCTGTGCATTTAGCACATTTCTTGCCAACCTCTCGGTCGCAGACATATTCCGGCCTCTGGTGCATATGAACCTCCACGAGATGACGAAGGAACGCGTCTTTCTCGATGAAGAATTCAACCTCACCCTCACTTTGAGTACAACGTTGGAAGGGACAATCCTTACGACCCTCCCCGTAGTACTCATCTAGAGCAAACTTGAGCTTGCCCTTCTGGTCATAATTGTACAGACCATTGGGCGAATTCTTAACGAATTCCCAATAGATCCAGTACATATTGGCCGGCTTTCTATCAGAGAGCTTCTTGCGAAGCCACTCCTCCATATCTTCCTGCCTCTCACAGGTGATCCGAGGGGGCAGTCTCCATACGGATTTACTCCCCTTCAGGTGTCCCCTGTGTAGAGGAATGAAGTCGGCAAAGTTGCTATTGGCGTTAGCCCAGATAGCAGCCTCTTGCTCGTCAGTCGGAGTGACATCCACAACTGGGTCAACCGGCTCCTCTCCCTCCGGGTCGGATGGTACATCCACAGGTTGCACAACGGGTTGTTGACCCGCGAGGACCTGGGCTGCAGCATCTTGAGCGTCTCCACTCAAATCGGCCATTACGTCGTGTAGCTTGACGATTGGCACACCGAGCTCAACTTTTACGGTTGGGACAGCCGGTTCAGCTTCTGTATTATCAGCTTGAACGTCTACCTCGATAGGTTCAGGTTTGCGTTGGTCAACCTTCTTCTTATTCCTCCTGCGGGATCTGCCGTTAGTAGAAGTGCCAGGCTCGGATGCGTCCGTCTCGTTGCCGGAGACATCCGAAGCCTTAGCGCCCTTCTTATTGGCCGAGCGTGGAGACACCCGACGGGTTCGGGTACTGTCGTCCACACTCGTGCTGGTAGAGGGTTCGGTTCCTGACCGCTTCCCTTTACCCTTACCTTTGGTGGGGGTTGTTTTACCCTTTCCACCAGCTGCTTTCTCCTTTACTTGCTCAGTCTTCGTAGGGGTAGACTGAGCAGTTTTAAGGGAAACATCTGCATCAGGTAGGGCCTTCTCAGGTACTACTGCTGCGCCTCCCAAGGTGGGAGCTTCAGCAGGAGACATGAGACGGTCCATCCGATCGGCCATCTTGGCTGTTACTTGCACGGGTGCGGGTCCGGGTACTAACTCCGGATGCGCCAGTGCATACTGTCTCTCCAATAGACGTACTACGAGGTCTTGTATTACCCCGAGTCTGTCTAGTGGAGACACACCAATACGGGCCTCTTCTGCCTCAATGGTTTGAGACGTAA
The DNA here is from genome assembly GCA_949317995.1 of Acholoe squamosa. Classification (NCBI taxonomy): domain Eukaryota; kingdom Metazoa; phylum Annelida; class Polychaeta; order Phyllodocida; family Polynoidae; genus Acholoe; species Acholoe squamosa. The sequence continues at coordinate 16,786,937 of OX439044.1, forward strand.
TAGGGACCCCTGGACAGTAATCCACAACAGCGTTACCTGCTGCTTCATACTCATCCGCTGTGCTTAACAGTAGGATCTGGTCTCTGTCTATGTATCTAGAGACCTCATCTGCCTTGACACCGGTGTAACCCGTTTTGTCAGACACATAGGAAGGCCTATAAGAGGTATTCCTTCGGAAAGCCATTTCTGCGTCCCAGACGGCTTTACGAAACCATAAGTGGACTACCAATCCTTTGGCCATCTGATGGTAATCCATCAACCAGGACTCCGGAAAGGTATTAGCCCACTGCGGATGAGCACATTCCCAGATTGCGTTGACAACACGCTCGTCAACCTCTCTGGGCGTCCCATAACAGGTGGGTATCAGCATTTCCTCGGAAATTGCTAACATCCGTCCGTCATATGGACCGGCTACATCATGCCATTCGGGACTGTCTGGGAAGGGCAGCTCTAGGTGCATTGGCCTGTCAACCGGAGAAGCAGGTCCCAAAGCACCGAATGAGGTACTCCCACCAAGACGGGGCGGCAGTTGAGGGGGAGGTGGCATCAGAGCCCTGTCAAGAGACTGGGCTCCTGCCGGTTCTCCACTCAAACCTTCGGATGGAGGGGCTACATAAGGCTCACCTACATCAATTTGTTGTTGAACGCCTCGGCGTTCAGGACTAACTTGTCTGGAGTTGTCGGATGCGTCGTAGAACGATTCTACGTCGCTATCGTCTACTCCAGAGAAGTACTGATCAACATTCATTTGTTGATCCATTTGATCACAATCAGCATCGTATTGCTGATCGTCGTATGTATAAGTGGGACTCTTGGGAGAACCACTTCCATACTCTGGCGGGGTGCTGGCACCGGCACCGCCGCCAAGACGGACGGCCTCTTCTGCCATCGACAGAAGTGGCTGTTCGGGGATAAAATATCCCAATCCACCGGATAAGCAGTGAGTACTGCTTACCCAGTGAAAGGCGGGTGCCTTTTAACGAGGGCACACCTCGGAATATGGCTGTCACGGGCTATCAGACTCCAACAAGAGCAAGACCACCCTCGGCCACGTCTTCTTCCTTCGCAGGAATAAGACAATATGGCGGGATACTCGAACTTGAATCGCTGCGCATGATCAAACCGGCGCCTCACGTGACCATTCGAAAATGGGTCAACAACTTTCCCGCGTGCCCTTAATTAGGTCACGCGCCCTTACATAAAAACAATACAATACCCGATCGGTCGTCCGTCCGTACTCAGGGTTCGACTATGACAATTCGCTAGGTATTCTGGAGTTTATGGATAGCATAAACATATCCACCGGATTATCCGTCCAAAACCATGGGTTCATTGTCATAGGACCTTTTCCAGAGACTCTTGACCGGCTCAAATATACATTGAACTAGGTTACAACATATAACAGTACACAGTACAGGACAACACACTCGTTGTGTTAACAGGCTAGGTTACGGCAGTCTGTAGCAACCTTGGACTGCGTCTAAGAGGTTTTGAGGCCTCTTTTATTGACCTGGTATCCATAAGAGCCTTTTCCAAGGTCTTCTTAGCCTTAGAGGGACCTTTCCTCTTATTTTTACCTGCGCCTGCCGAGACTTTTTGTATCTTCCCCTGCTTTCCGGATGTTACGACAGGGGGCACCACCCTCTTCGGGTCTGCAACCTTCCGTGGCCGCCCGGGTCCTCGCTTTCGGGTCGGTACCACTTCGAGTTGCTTAACACGACTCTGTTCCATTACTTCCAATAGACCATCGCCGTACATTTCGGTGGAGGTATCCCTCCCCCTCCATGGGCGTAGTCTCGCTACATTTGACTTGTAACATTTACCAAGCTGTGATTTAATAATCACTGTGCAATCACTAATAACCTGAGTTATAGTGAAAGGTCCATCCCAATTACTGGCTAATTTCAGGTTAGCTAGAGGTTGGTGTAGACGCAGTACTCTATCCCCTAGATTAAAAAATCTAGCTTTTAGACCTGTGTCATAGCCAACTTTCTGCCAACGCGCAGTTTTCTGCAACTCGTCTCTAACCCTCTCATAGGCTTGTTTGAAATTATCCCGTAGGGATTCTACAAACATCACCTGGCAAGGGGCTTCCGGATTCATTCTTATTACGCCGAACACCAAATCGGCTGGCATAATCAAATCCTCTCCAAAAACGAGGAGATTAGGAGAACAGTTTGTGCTCGAATGCACAGTGCCATTATAGGCATGTACCACGAATTCACATTGTTCATCCCAATCATCCATCTGCTCATTTACCAGAGACTTCAATACTTGGATCAAAGTCCTATTGAATCTCTCTACTTGTCCATCGCTCTGTGGTCTATAGGGATTAGTTCTTGTCTTGCAGATCGCCAGACAATTACACATCTCCTGCCACAGACTAGACTCAAATTCTCTGCCTTGGTCACTATGTAACATGAGTGGGACACCTAGGTGCAGCACCCACCCTTTTACAAAGGCCATAGCACAAGTAACAGCCTTATGATCCGGTAAAGGGAACACTCGGGTGTACTTGGTATAATAATCAGACACGACCATCATACACGTGTTGCCACTAGGAGTGGGGGGAATCCCACTAATAATGTCAACAGCTATTCTAGCAAACCTTACACCAAACAGTTCCTGGGATAATGGCAGCTTGCCTAACCCGGGTCCTGGTTTGTTCTTACAGCACTCGGGACAGGTCTCCACCCATCGGGTGAGATCTGTACTCATGCCGGGCCAATAGTATCGTCTGGTCAGACGTTCTAGAGACCTTTTCTTTCCAAAGTGCCCACTAGTTCTATGTCCATGACAGAAATACATAATATCTCGTCGCATAGCACTAGGTATGACAACTTGCAAGGTTTTGTTCCTATTAGAATGGTTCTTCCATCGAAACAGAATACCATCCCGGACTTTTAGCTCGGCCCATTGAGCTAAGAATCGTCTCATCTCTCTGTTCTCCAATGACACTACGGGTCTTGGGGGACAGATACCCTGATTAAGGAATTTAATCAAACGTGATGTGACTGCATCAGACTTCTGGAACTGCCTGATGGTCTCCAAGGACCAATTCAAGACATGTTCCGGATGGGTTTCGAATGGAACTCGAACCCCTGCCAACACAGCATTGTGTGCTCCACAATCAGTGCACTCAGCATTTGCACATTTCCTCACTGGGATTCTAGACAAAGCATCTGCATTCAAATGCTTTGCCCCGGCTCGGTGTTCAATCTGGCTGTGATTTAGACCGAATTCGGATAGGTGCGCTAACCAGCGACCTATCATCCCCTCTGCATCTTTGAAGTTCAATAACCATCTGAGGGAAGAGTGATCAGTCCGTAGAGTGAAATCACTCCCCCACAAAAAGTGCTTGAACTTCTTCGTATAGACCACCACAGCCAACAACTCACGTTTAGTGGTACAATAGTTTCTTTGAGATTTACTCAACGTGTTACTAGCGAAGGCTATAGGAACTTCGACCCCATCCTGGACCTGAGAAAGGGCGGCTCCTATGCTTTCATTACTAGCATCAGTATCTAGAATGAAATGATCATTCTCCGTGGGGTATCTCAACACAGGTGTGATAGCAAACAAATCCTTTATTTTCATAAAGGCCTCGTCTTGCTCGGGTCCCCAAGGGAATCGTTCCTTTCTGATCCCGGGTGTCCAGTGGGACAAACTCTGGATAGGAAAGGCAACCCTTGAATATCCTGGGATAAAGTCCCGGTAGTAGGAACAGAATCCGAGGAAGGACCTAACTTCTTTCGCATTCGTGGGTGCTTGCCAATTTGACACGGCATCCAGTTTCTCCGGATCGGCTTTAATCCCTTCATTCGAGATTATTCGCCCCAAGTAATTAATAGATCTTTTGAAAAGATCGCACTTCTTGGGTTTCAGCTTCAAACCATTAGTTATGATCCTTTCCAGGACCATACCTAAATTTTCCAAGCATTCTTCGTATGTCTTTCCAAAGACAATCACATCGTCTAGATAGACGAGACATTTCTTCCATAAAAGGTCACTTAATAAAGTTTCCATCATGGCTTCAAATGTCGCCGGTGCATTGCACAATCCAAACGGCATCACATTATACTGGAATAATCCAATATGACTGGAAAAGGCCGTCTTCTCCATATCTTTCGGATGCATACCCACTTGCCAGTACCCGGATTGTAAGTCTAGAGAGCAATACCATTGCTTACCTCCAAGGGAGTCTATAGTCTCATCGATCCGTGGTAAGGGATATGAATTCTTCTTGGTCATACCATTCAATTTCCGGTAATCTATGCAGAAACGGATGCTACCATCTTTCTTGGTCACCATGCACACAGGGCTAGACCAAGGACTGGTTGATGGAATTATTACATCCTGTTCAAGCATTTTAGCTATCTCCTCCTCAGCTACCTTTTTTTTGGCTAGTGGGAGTCTTCTATAAGGAATCTTAAAAGGTTCATTCTCACCAGTGTCAATCGTATGCAGTACTTTATCGGTACGCCCCAATTGTTCACTCGGTGCTGCAAAAGCTTTACGGTACTTGTACAACAAGTCAGTTAGAGCTTCACGTTGTTCATCACTTTCTACATGGCTTTCGGCTACTAGAGTGTCTAGTTCCGGGCTCCTTTCGGGTGAGGAAGGGGCTCCGGGTGCCGAAACATGTTTACAGTCTTCTATCAATTCGGATAAGACAACCGATCCAAGGATCGTATCCTTCTGTACATAGACAGTCTTGTTACCGGTATTGGATATAGGAACCACCGTCCAAGCAGCGTTAGCTACTAGAACATCAGCGGATTCCAATCCGATACTTGACAACATGGCCATGTCTGGCTCTACAACTCCAGTTTTTCCTGAAAACTGTCTGTCCGCTCGACATAAGACATCACAGGCTGTGCCTGGTGGTATCTTAACAGTCTGGGCTACACTGGCTACACTGCTTACTTGCCTAAGTACACATTGTACTTCGAGATGGTACGGGTCTCTCACTTCCAATATTCCCCTCTGGGAATCTAACCTTGCTCCATATAATGCAGCAAAATCCAGACCGAGTATACCATCATCCGCGATGTTCGCCACAGTAGGGGTAAGGATGAAGTCCTTATCTTCCTGTAGACTGAACCTCATACATGTTCTACCGAACGTTTGTATCATGCTACCGTCGGCCGTACGAGCATTTCCTTCCGTTGTGAAAGTTTCATGATTCGTAGGCAAAAGATCGTAGAATCTCTTGGCAATACAGGAGTGGCTAGCACCCGTATCGACAAGAAACTCAGCGGATCTACCACTCACAGATACAACTGCGTACCACCTCCTACCTTTCAAGTAGGTAGGACTACTTGCATACTTAGCAAGTTCCGTCTTAGCGCCGAGGTCAAATCCACATCCCTTTAAGAATTCGAGACAAGGATGACCCGGGGGGAACTGGGCACACCCCACCCTGGCCAACTCATTGGCCGCTCCCTCTGGACTGATATCGGGTTTCCCCTCTGTGTTCTTCTGCCGGTTCTTGACACCTGGTGTACTATCAGTCTCCCCAGCCTCATGAGTAAGGAACTGATCAGGCTCCTTAGCTTCACTGCTGGGCGAAATCGCTAGAGGATTCTTGCCAGTACCGCAAGCTGCGATAGGCTGGCAGTCATGGCAATCACTCACTCTGGGGGTAATCCGGTTGCCATTGTGGACACCCCCTCTCAGTTTTCCTTCTTCACTGAGTCCTCCTTACCCGGATTGCTCCGGTAACGAGTGTTTCTATAAACTGGCTTATCTGCCTCACACTCGGCAGCATAATGCCCAGTTTCCTGACATCGGAAGCATGTCACAACAGTCCTATCAGGCTTAGGCCTCCTAAGATTTTCAGTAATCTTCTTTACCAAATTGTTAACCAGGTCCTCTGATAAAGAAGGACCCGTCGTGGGTTTGGTATCGGGTTGAGTCACAGGAGGTTTAGAAGTGATCACTTTCTCCTTGACGTAACCCGGTTTCTTTCCCCAGTTCCGGTTGTACCGGGGGTTCCCTTGGCCAATGGCCCCAACGTTTTCATCTTCGTCAGGTTCCCCTGATTCGGATGAATCGGTTTCGGGTATTCCCTCCGGGATTATCATTGCTGACATCCGTTGGGGTACCTTCCCGGCAAAGATACGGGCCTTTCGATCATAATGATCTAGGGACTGGAACAAATCTGTCAAAGAGGCATCATTCTTCCAAGCTTCACAGGCTACTGTCCTGTGTTCTTGATTCCGCAATCCTTCAATGAATTGTTTAAACATCTCATCTAGGAAGCATTCATCATCTAGTCTCCATTGAGGTCTGGCTTTATGCAACAGTCGTTGACATTCTAAGCCGAACACTTTGGCAGACTCCTTGGGCTTCTGTGTTCTTTTAGTGAACGTCAGCCAAGGGTCTTCTCCAACTATATTCCCATATAAATATGAAGCAATCTCTATGAGTTCATCATACTTCATATGGGCTGAGAGTCCTGTTATTTGAGAATCTCTCCATTGTTCCACGGCTCCTTTTCCGTCGCCTTCCTTTAACCAGCATACTAAATAAGGCAGAGCTTCCGCTTTACCCCATCCATTGCAGTTAAAGACATCCGCGCAGCCTTGATACTCCTCCTTCCAAGGGTTCTTGGCATTAAAGGGGGTAGGTATCTTAGCTACTCTACGAGCCGGATTCGTGGATCCAGTAAGGGTTAAACCCTTACTCCATTCCATGATCTCCGTATCGTCCAGACCTTGATTGTAACAATCAACACCTAAGTTAGCAATCGTTGCATTAGAATCATGCAGCGCTTGTAACCCTGGAGAAAGAGATACTCGGCGACTGAGTCTCTTTTTCCTTGGAGGATTCGTACCATAAGTACTTCCAAAGCCTCCGGATGGTGGTCCTCCTCCACCTCCTGATCCCCCTGCTCCGTATGGAGGCACCTGTGAAAAGGTGTATCCACTGGTTTGGGGAGCCGGCCCTGGACCATTGGTGGGTTGTGTATTTCCACCAAAGCTAAAGAAACCACTATTGGGATTAGTGTTTCCTCCTGTTCCATACGACTGATTTCCATTATTGAAACCAGTCCCACTGGCAGAGGGTCTGCTCCTGGAACGATCGCTTGAGGGTCCGGATCCTTGATCACATCCGGATTGCCCCCCAGCTGTACTGGAACCTCCGGGTGCTCGTCCGGTTGTTCCTCCGGACGTGTTCCGGGTGTTACCATTGGACGGATTCGTTCCTGTTTGGGACTGATTCCATCCATACTGGGCATACGGGCCATTTGGTCCCCCTAAAGGTGACTGTTGTGGCCATCCGCCGTCAAAGGTGGAGCTTCCTGCCGAGCGGCTTTGTTTAGCTCCACTCGCAGAATTATCCCCTTTATTTCCCGTACCTAGACCAAGAGGTATAGAGGTATTATCTGTAAATCTAACCTGATGACTCTTTACTCCTTCATAACGAGGTACAGTTGTCTCTGTTACCCCGTCATTGCCCCTCAAAGAGAACATCTGGTTACTTGTCGTGTTTAGGGCAATTCCTGAAACAGTGAAGTCTGATTCAAGAGTGCCTACTGCACGACCAGTATCTTCTAGATACTTTGACATCTGGATAGCTTTAGCCTCCAGTTCGGAATAATCATCCATCATTTTAGTCTGTTTAACAGCCAAATCTGTGGATTCGCGTATCAATTGATCTTTGAGTTTTTCATGCTCATCGGTCTGTTTTTGGTACGTTTCCCGAGCATCTTTGAAGGCTGATTCTATTTTCTTCAGCTCTTCTTGATACTTGCCGTAGGCCGATTGAGTTGAATTTAACTCTTGTTTAGTTCTATTCAACTCATCATACGAGGCTCTGTATTCCAGATCCGCCGTATATAGTGCATCACGATACTGTTCGTGCTGGAGTTGAAAATCTTGCTTTTCTTTCTCCATCTGATCCAACAACAATTGTTGTTGGCGTCTACAACTCTGATCGTAATCGAGACGTTCCGATATCAACTGTTTGTTTTCAGTCAGAATCTTGTCTCGGGTTCCGGTCAGTGTAATAAGATCCTTCTGGATCTTCTCGTATTCAGCTCTCATGTCTTCAAGCTCGTCCATTTTGTTCTTTTCGAATCCACATTTTTGGTGTTTAATTCGAGAACTGTATGGAGTTTCAAACATACCTGCACTAGGCTTTGGTACCTCAAATGGTAATTTACCAAATTGAGCAGTACTTTTATGCATTGGTGCAGGTTTCGAAGTACCTCCTGGCATGAATAAGGAGTCTCCAAATTCATCCAGTTCATGATGTAAGTTTCTTCTTACATCTTCTAACCCATCAGGGTAGTGTTCTAGTGGATCCCTCCACTCCGTACCTTGGGGTGGTGACTTGATTTCACCATCCTCCATCGGGGAGTCTAGCTCACGATTTGAGCCATTTCCCCTAACTGGGCTCAGCTCAGTCATTTCTGACTGCGCTTACCCGAAGACCAACTGGTCACGGCACCAGTGTAGTGGTTCGTCTCGTTAAGTTAGATTAAATCATAACGAAGAGAGAGAAAAGTTTCCGGGTAGGCAACCGAGCTTTTATTTCAGAGCTTGCGTTACATACGATCACAGCCTCAGAGGACTACATGCTGCTAGTGCATTCGGTTACCCTTTCGGGTAACAACCTGGTTGAGCAGTGGGTAAACCACTACTGAGGAACCTAGGGCTAGGACCAGCCTTATATAGGGGAAAAGCCCGCGAAACTCAGACCGGCCACGTGACGTGTGGCGGACGAGTGGTAGGCCCCCTGGTGTAGTGGATACGAACCCAGAGGCAGGTGCTGCCACCTGCCATCCGGATTCCCCCACCACACCCGAAGGACCTAGGTCTGAGTCTCACGGGTGCATGAACGTTAAAGTGTAAAATACCATACCCCTACACTATCATAATTACTATTTTGAAAACCGTAACAGGATTCTCTAGGGCACCATTAGATAGGGAACATCAATCCTTTTCCTCCTTCTATTTGCTCTCAATTATATCTTCCCTTAGATTTGATGGAAGCATAAATGCAAAAAAAAAAAATCAGTGGAAATAATGAAAATTTGCCGATTTGATGATCATCGCTAATTTTCAACCAGACACTTTTCATTGATAATTTACAATATAATCACAATGACTTGTATTGTAAAACGTATGGTAACAGAGCAAGACAAAAGATATTCATACCCACATGTAGCTTGACATTTTCTCTTAAAATTGGTACCAGTCTGGCTATAGGATTTTAGTCAGTATAACCAGTCTAGACACTAATTTATAAATAGAAAGATACCTTCCACATCTCTGTATGAGCCTATATTGTTAAAAGGCCTATGTTTTGAGTTTCATTTCTTGCCACGAATGCTGGCCACTTTATAATTTTGAAAATTGGCAAAGAAAGATATTTTGATAAAATAGAAAGGATTCTGAAGCTCAAGATGTACTCTCTGTGAATGCAGTATAATCCTCAAATTCCTTTTCCCGACATGTGACTGATTAGGTAAGGATACATTGTATATCTATACATTTAAAAGCATAGAGTCTGCAGTTCCGCTACAATCTACCATACATGTTGAGGTCTGATTCTTTGCAGGATTTAAGCCTGGAGTGACCTTACACAGCGCAAACTTACCAGGGGTATGTTTCAAAAGGATTAACGATTTGGCCCTTTTTGTGATCATTTACGATGATAATTGTAAGATTTGTGCAATTATGATTGTAGCTTTCAATTGCACAAAATTGTACAGATTCCTGGACAAGACCCCAGACAATTTACAACTATAGGACAAGTAGTGCTGTTGTACATTGTGTAGGACTATTTGTACTATCACCTTGTACAATTTGATTTGCACTAGATAGTTGGTGATCATCTAGAGGCCTTACTTCCTACTAGAATCTGAAAGTCTCTGCCATTCTCTTTCTATGGTGATCGTAGGGTCATTTGATGATCATTAATCTTTCTGAAACATAGCCCAGGTCATTTCTTGTATACTGTATTTCTTGTATCATACAGAGAATCTTACTACTCCAGATGCCAATCATATTTCTGTGGGAGTTTTGCTACGACTTGAAGGGTGCAGTTGTGGCAAGTTACGAAATAACCTCCTGGGCTGATAGTTGGTTTCAGACGGCAACCTTTCTCAGTCTGGAAATACGTGGAATTTTCAATTCAGAATTGTATTCAGAATTGGCCTAATCTAAACATACTTTGGACAGCCTACCTTGCTACAGGTGTATGTCAATTGAGTATCCCAATTTCAGCATCTGTGAGAGAATAATGGCCATAACTTGACGACAACAAAGGGCGGCTGTAGCCACACAGTGAGTCTTTTTGCTGGTACAAATTGTAATAATTATAAGCTTGACCAATTAGGAGCATATATATGAGGCATGTTAGCTGTACCACATTTACATGACTTGTATTGGCACTATTGAATCACATTAAACTTCGATTTTGTAATTCATGAAAGTGCATTCCATGCATTACACTCCATGTATACATAAGCATTTAACATATACTATCAGAACCACCACACAGCAGCTACTACATATATAAATTGGTCTCCTTACCTCCCTATAGAGTGTAATTTTAAAACTTACCTAAAGAATAGCATAAAGTTTGCTTCCTTAAAAGTCTCCCCTTCCTGTAAGATCGTTTGATACCAGGCTCCAAATGGAGAATCTGTGACAAATTCCTGTAGAGTAGGAGACACTCCTTATCTTAGCGGACTTCTGGGCTGTGGTGTAAGTCACGTGTATGGGTGAGTGGGTCTAGTATCCTGCTCCGAGCAGCTCACTATACTAGGATTTTGTTCCTGGTGTATATATTGTAATGTGCTATTTCTCTTTGCCTTATGAATATCTAACGAGAGAGGTCTGTGTTGAAGAAAGCCTGTCTGCTCAATTTTATTTATGTTCCATTGGTGACCATGTTAGGTATCCAGGAAGTGACAGTGAATAATACTATAAGGTACATGTATACCTATTTATCGTACAAAGTCTCTCAATGACACAGCCCCCTGAATTATATAAAGGGTTAACAAGCGATGATTATGAGTAGAATTTAACATCTTCTACCCACTCACTATAGTCGCCAAATAGAGTAATTCAAGCTAAGTTAGATGAAAATGAATTTAACGTTACGATTAATACATGTAATCCCGCCCCCCCCCCCCGCCAATTTTGACCGATCCTGGAAGGCTAAAATTACCGATATCATAACCCACGAAACCACGACCATTAAAATCTGCTTGCCCTGCCTCTGCTGATGTTGGTGTCTGCAGGTACTCTGAATTTTCTCATAACCCTGAATTTCCGATTTGACACCAGATGGCCCCACCAGCATCCTTTTCCTTGTGGAGCCCTCCAGCATCCATGCAGTGTACATGATAACTGGGTAATGGTTGTTTAATGTCATTTAGACAGCTAAAAACCATATTCATGGCGTTAAAACTTGTCAGACATACAGGGAACAGATCAGATGAGATTAAAAACCTGTTTAAGATGAACTATGGAAGCTCACATCCCGGCTCACATACAAGTGTAGATGCCTCGCTGATACGTCACAAAGGTAGAAGGTACAGATTATAGTTCAATAATACAACATAAAATGTATTCAAATGGTATAAAGACATAATACAATAGACGAACAATCATTTTAGGGACGTTTTATTAACCTATAAAACAAATTAGGTGCTCCATATGTACAGTTCCTGCTCATTAATAGAGGTGATACCTGTACATAGACAGTGGACAAAATATGAGTGGGTTCTTTAATATGGGCAGGTATTTGTGTAAAGGAATGTGAACACATCTGTGACCCACAGAGTAGACACCGATGCATGTTGCTAGGTAGTAAAAGGCAGACCTGTTGAAAAATTAATCACAAATCCCGGGGTATCTTGATGCTTACTGTATAACCATGTTAGGATAGTTGCCATGACAATTGTGCAAATCCCTCTCATCTAATGCTTTATTCATCACATGTTTTATATAGTGAATTTTCTCTACCAGTTCCCCAATTCCTTTCTATTGTATATTCTGAGAGTTCTGGGGGAAACGTTTGTGGCATAACTCGTTGTCATAGTATTGACAAAAAAGCAACAGCAGAATGCATGGAAAACTTGTTTTGAGATGTAGAAAAACATGCACGTTTCATCTAAACGATTATCCAAACATCCGTTTAGCAACACCTAAATGTGAACCTTTTTTATTTTTAGGTTCACGTTTTATGTTTGGCAGGACCCTGCAGGGGTGAAGATGGAATTTGGTAGTATTGGCTATTCTGAGTTGCCAAAGGCCTATTGTAGAGAAATCCTATAAAAGCTATGTATTATAAAAGGCAGTTTAAGTTAATAGAGTTGTTCCATTCTGATACCATTTTATCCCTCATGCATTGAGAGTTGTGTGCCATGGCAGGTAAAACTCCATCATAATTCCATAATATTCCACTTGAGTAGATCTAACAACTTGCTGCTGTGATTTGTATGTGGCTACCTCATGGTACCTGAATATAGCTAGCTATATGGGATCAGTGCTGAGAATGAGGATTTAGGAGTAGAACCCAAGTCAGGTCCCTGCTATAATAGTTACCGTAAATTTGAGTATTAGGTCCAGATAGTACGGAATTGATATTAATATGAAGCAATTCCTTTGGACAAACGTGACCCTGGAGTAATAATGTAGGTGAATTGTGTATAGCAATGTCCATATAAAGTTGATAACTAAGTGACTTTTTACATATATAATACAGAATCCGTTAACATGCAAACATATTATGTGCCGTGGGCCCCATCCATATCAAGCTACGATTCTCTGCATTTTTCTTCTGTTTTAATATCTTCTACAAGGAAACGTAGTGACTTTTTAAAACAGTGAAACTCAGAAATAAATGTGATACGATGTACACCAGCTATAGAAAACTGATGGGACCTTTTACATTATTTCCGGACATACAACTATAGAGGTTAGATCCTTCCATATATTTACAGGTTTTCCCGCCATGCTTTCAAGGCTCACTACAATAAGTTCCGGTTGGTTCCAGGCTACTGCACCGCAACCGGGCGTCGGCGACTGACGGTTAGCCCCTCCCCCACCTCATTCTCATATACCCACTATTCATTCATTGCATGGATGAAAAGAGGAGGGGTGGCTGGTGCGATTCGCCCTACCCTAGGTGCCATAGGTGGCTTGGTTATGCTGTAAGTGTTTGGACTGAACGAGATCAAACTATTTGGAAGTGGGAGGCCTGGTGGTAGAGTTGTGTTTCACCCCCCCCCCCACTCCTTCCACCAGTACTACTCACCCAGCTGACTGGCTGTACCTCAAACAGCTGGCCATGAGTTAGTTGGGTGCAGGAGGAAACAGAGACAGTACCAGGAGGAGAAAGTCGATGGGGATTTGCAGAGGAAACATAATTTTACACTGCAGGAATAAAAAATAGGTGCTGCAAGCTACAGGAGAGAGCCCATAATGATCTTATCAATATGAGATATTGTGATGTATAAAGACAGAGCAGTCTGCAAGGGTATTCGGGCACGTGTTCACAGTACAGAGAAGGACAGTGGTTTGTATACAGAGAGGAGTATGTCGTGTTAGTATACAAGACTAAATAACCACAACCAATGGGATTACATATGGGACACTTTAAGGATTACCTGGGTACAGTGATGACCTGCACTGAGAGGGAACAAATTGTGATAAAAAGAAAACCATGAAAATCATAGGACACTAAGGTCTTAAGAGGTAACAAGTCTCACCCCTCCAATAACCCCTTATCATTACATCTCTGTTTCACTGAGCATGATAGTAGCAGGACAGTGACACAGTTAATTACAGTATCGCCATACTAATGAGTCAGCTGTACATGTGAACACATGGGACAATAAGAATACCCTCCAAACTGGAACAACTCACCCTAGCAGCAAGTCTAGCCTAATACGCCCTGGAGGAGGTATATAAAGCCCAGAGGGATCTTAGTATTTTGGTCAGTAAACATGGATTACCCTGGAGATTACCTCAGATCACCTTGCCGCCTTGCAACAGGTGAGTGAACATATTTCCCACCCTATATGTAAATGTGTTCTAACCTAAGGATTGTGTACGAGCAGGTGTATACACACCTTATTGTGTACATTAAAGCTGCATGGGTGAGTTGTACTCATACACAGCTTAAGTCAGAGGTCTAGACCTTTTATTTGAACACCAGCATTGGAATGTTTTCTTAGCTGAAGTTACTACAATAGCAGCGTTGCCATACCCTTTTGACAGGTGTGTCAGAATATATAAAGGTGAATCAGGTGAGAAGGGGTGAGGTTGACCCTTTTATCAAAGTGTTACACCCCTCTGGAATGCCAGGAATGCACACCTTGAAGGAAGAAGGCGTAGAGTTACATGTCAGCTCCTAATTTTACCGATAATGATGTCAGTAATGTCAATGGTGGTATTTAGGACTTGGGCCATTCATGTATTTCTAGAGTCGTCACGGTTGGGGTCCCACCAGCTCCTGTCTTCTAGGTCTAGTCCTGCCCTTAAGGCCTATACACACTAGATGTGCACCTATATTGTACATCCTATGCATGGATGTGTAGAAAAATATGCATGCCCCCAGCTATAACGACCCACATTTTCATTATAGTTGCCATCACTGCAATATAAAAAATAAATTGCTTAAAGGTGAGGTATAGTACATGTAGTGCAACCTGGCTGTTCATTTTGATCGTGAGTCCACTTATCTTGTGCCTTCCTCTTCTTTGACTTATATTTCATTTACATAGAATTAATCTGCCAATTATTATTCACAGCGTATCCTGACCAAAATCGACAGGAACCACTTAACTATTGGTACACTCTCTAATAAGGTATGAAGATAGTCAGTCAGGGTCTATGAGAATCAACTTTACATGTTGTTTTATTTTGTATGGTTAATGTTAGTGCATGTCTGGCATTTATGTTGACCACTGGATTTCCCAAGAAGTATAGCTTTGGACACTGAACAGGTGGTTGGGAAAGGGAGATGGGGAACGTGGTGCGGGGGGGGGGGTCATCGTCCAGTGCGTGGGAATGTATTCTGTCTTCTGTTATAGGGCAATAAGGAGTGCAAAGGAACCGACCCCTTCGTGTACTGGTGAGGACATTGACACCTATTCTTCATAATTATTGGTGAGACAGAAAGCCCCAGTTAAGGCATTAAAAAAAGGTGTTATTTCATCCTCATATAGCGCCGTGAACACAATATGTTCATTGGGTTTAAATATCCCACTCCATGCTTCCTATGCTTAGACCAAAATAAAATATAAAGAGTTTAGTAAGATTGTAATAATTTATACATAGGATATTGACAGACAGGTTTATATTTACGCTGATAGGATGCTGTGAAAATGTACATATTGTTGCATTATTTCTAAACTAGTGCAGCTTCATGTTTAGATATCAGGTTTAGTGAAGACTCATATCTGTATGTTAGGGAAGGGGCACTAAGATAGATTCCAGGGGTATATATATATATATATATATATATATATATATATATATATATATATATATATATATATATATATATAGAAGGGTGGTAACTAGGGACATGGCCAGTGGCCAACTGGTCACAGGGGTCAGTGGACCACCACATACTGACCAATAATCCCTACATATGTATGTATAAATATGACTCTATATGTTAGAACTGATTCAAACCCTGGAATGGGCTTCTGTGTATCACCATTGAGAGAAATACATACACAAGGAAGTTCAGGCTTCTTAGGAAGGCAGGCATCCCAGGAGTAAAATGTTCCATGTAAAATGTCCTAAATACATGCCCATTGAAAGACCTTGTGTAATGGGTACAGGTAGATATAGCCCTAGGATATAAACACATAAAGGTTGGTCTCCAGGTGAGACCCTAGGTTTAAATCTAGTTTTTAATGTTCTTTAAAATACCCGTGGGATAAAAGTATGTATCAATACATCTTAGAATAGCCTTGGGACAGAGATGTTGCTCTTTGAACTAGAGATAGGCAGTTGGAGACTAGCACATTAGTCAGTCAAATGGTGCATTTGTCCCCCACAGCCTGGGCAACTTGAGTTGATTTCATTTCTTCCCTGCTGTGTATCAAAATGGAAATAGTGTGTATCAAAGTTGTTCCCGCCAAACCATTGCTACCATGGTGAAACTACAAAATTTGGGATCTCCCAGGCAGACAATGATGATGGCCTTGATACTTTTCATTTCAGTATGGTTATTTATGTAGTAACAATGCACTGCCCATTACACTGTCATGACCACCATAAACACAACCATTGCACTATGTCCTGCAAACAACAACACACATTAGATAAAATTAGTTACAGGGGAAACATGGTATTATAAGTGCATGACCTTGTATATGAATACGTCTACATTAAAAAAAAAAAAGTCCCCTTTACTATAATACAGGGGCACACATGAGGGGTAGACTGGGTCATTGGTATGTCCGGTAACTGATAACCATTCCCTGACATCCTACCCCAACCCTATCCCCCAATAACAGATCGTGTCAGGGTAGGCAGAGTGCGCTACATGGGGAGTATTGATGCATAAAATTTCTCTGATGTCTGCCAACTTCTAACCAGGCATGAGATAGACTGGGGTTGTTTGATAAATAGTGCCCCATTGGTAACATAAAAATAGCTGGATGCAGTTCCCTGGCTACCATAAGAAGATGTACATGTATGTATAGATGTTGGGCAGGCATTATCATGACAGAAATGACTATAAATTGTGAAGATTTGCTGTGTTTCATGAATCGTCATATACTCAGAAATGTTAGGGAATTTCATGATCATGTACTTGCAAATTATTCCTATGCTAAATGAATATCTACAGCCCTAACAGGGGGATAGTAACCTGTTTCTGGGAAGTAGTTTCGTGTATTTTCCGCCTTTTTTTGCACCAAAAGGTCATGACTGCCTTTGATGAAGTATTCTGTGGGTTAAAGGTTAGTTTGTATGGTGAGCCATACTGGTAGGAATGGTCTACACTGACACATCATATATTAGGCAAATGCTTATAAACCTATTATCTCCCTTGTAGAGTATTGGGATGGGGCATTATTAACCATTTGTATGGGCGAATCAGGAATGATATAGACTGAAGCAGACAAAATAGAAGGCTTACCCTCGGCTACTGCTCTACTAATTGGGGAAGAATAATTATCTGTACCTTAAGTAGCTAAACTAAGGTTGTGCTTTGATGATGCGGGTATCGAATTCACTTTTCTCCAAATATGTGTATAATAAGTTTTAGCTGATATTGAAGTCTATAGAACGGCCGCACAAAAATAAGCCATCACAGCGAAAATAAATCTTTGATAAACATGAACTAAAGCTGCTTAATGTATTCTGTCGTCCTCGAGGCTTGAAGAGGTTGGATATCGTTGTGTGGATGAGTGTGTCCTATAACTTAACCATATCTAGGCAATTGTTGTAATTGATATTGCTGTGGTTTCCAGTCATCAGGGCCTATGTGAAACATTTCTCATTGTTTAAATGAATGTTCTACCTTTTTGGCTTCTCATTGAGTCTCTCATAAAGCATTCCCCCCATAACACACCTAAATCTCCCAAAACATCACTCTCCTCATAGGATGTAGGCATTTAGGAGCCCCTACCCAGGGTACCTAGCATCTGTAACAACTGACTGACACAGCATATGTGCGGTTATTAGACAGTTGAATGGCAATATGGGTAATAGAGAAACGCAGGCTTATTTGCCGCTGACCTGTTTTGGGACCTGGGGTTAATGAAGTGTTACCCCGAGTAAAGTTACACCAGCACACCCCCGGAAACAACCGATCTCCGACGGAACCACCCGAAAGAAATTCATGATTGACCCTGGAGCAATTGGCAGGTTCATTCCGGTGTTAGTCAGAAACAAGGGAAGGATAAATAAAAACCTGGGACTAAAAGCTCTAGGGTAAAAATGTAACTGTACTTGGTTTTTGGACCAGTGGTGGTGACTCTCACCCACTAAAAGGGCAGCACACTTATCTATGTAGCCTATACCAAGAGTCATGTGAATCACCCCTTTGACGAACTGGAGGGCCTGGTCACAATTTATGTGAGATATGTGTTGGTCTGTCTGTGGTTCCTCTCAAGTTTATCAGCACAGGAAATCTTTCTAAGTCGATGCAGAAAAAGAAGCAGAAATAAAAGGAGAAAGTGGTTGGTGACAATGTCCCCATGTACTGCCCTGGGGTATGGGGCTGACTGGGGTCGTGTTGAGTTAGACAAAACACATCTAGTTGATAAGATGGTGTAGAATAGTGCAGACAAGTCCCGGCAGGTGGTGCAGTGATACGCCACTGTTCTACGTGTTGTGTTATGGGAATTCTATGGTCTTAAAAGTGCTGCCTACATCTAAGCAAGGCTATGTCACCCATGTCCCCCATTTTGAACCTTGGAGGTCCCTTTCATCACATTCCCTAACATCAGAGCCTGTACCAAGGTTGATTAAAAAATACACTTTGATAACTATCTAAAACAATGGGCATAAATGTCGACTTTTAATATGTGCTACTAATTGCTTTTGGTGCATCGTAGTATGGGATAGATTTCTGTCACAGCATGAGGCGAAAACTGCATGTGACTGTGCCATTGTAGCCTAAAATAACGTTCAAGCTTTTTCACTGAAAACAAAATAAAAGGTATATCACACCCTGGCCAAGGGGCCCAAAAGATCAGACCCCCCGTTAAAAATTATCACCTCTAATATGCCGTTTAAGACTGGCTCGTGGCTTCCAAGAGCTCTCACATCCCGTCTCAGATTTAGGTTTCGGTTCTAAATATCACGTCGTTATATAAGACATAATTATGTTCACAGCTGTGTATACAAAACACCAAGATGTGGTTAGGTGCTCGTGACACATCATCTTGGGACTCTGCCATTTAAAACCAATTTCCTGCTTGCTGTTTTAGGCCTATGTAAATCCATAAATTTCATGGAGTTTCTTAGTAATTCAACATGAGGTATGGTGGTGAATGAGTGTGCCAGTTTGCTACCAATGAATACAAATGAAAGAAAAAGAACCTTTTTAACCTTTATTGTCCCCTTTATAACCACGTTATATCTGAAAAGTCGATGGTTAATTACATTAATATAAAGAAACCCAGCTGGATTTTGACTTCACATAACCCCATATCTTTTTCACAAAGACACTGGAGAAGATCCTCCTGGCATACACTGGAGCAGTTGACTCCTCAGGTGGCAGTCATCCAACTATCCCCTCCCCTTATACTTAATACGTGGAGAAGGGCCTGGTTCCACTGGGAGCTGGAGCACAGCACTGGGTAAGCGTCGTGGTATATGGCACTAAAATATGATTCCTCATAGCCAAGCCATCTCACTAAGCATTACTGATAGACTATGTCACCTTCAAAAAAATACTGGCTTACACAGTGTGATATGATAATGATGTCTATCATCTATTGCTGCTAGTATGGAGATACCAGTGACTTTCCATGTTATTTTGTGAATTATAATGTGACCACTTTGGACTCGTAACAAGGAGATATCAAAGCTGAGCTAAATTGAAATTGAGTATTTGGGGCACTGCAGAAAACAAAATCTGAAGATAAGCTAATATGAGCTTGCTTTAGGTCCATCAACTTACGCCTGCTTTCTGAAACTGCAACTTTGATAATGTATCGAATAGGAGATGGGTTACCTAATTATTTCCCAGATCTGTGTGACTTACATGTACAGCAACACTGATCCCGATGAGAGTTGACTTTAGTGTCTGTATAACTGGTAACTGTTATCAGGATATTATCAATCACCTGACAAGTGGCGGGGTATATTACTTCCTGTACCTATGCACCCCCCCCCCTTCACCCCCAGTTTAAGATATGGGAAGGATCCATACACAGGTATCTAGATATTAACAGGTCTGTTATGTAATATACAGGATTCTTGACGTAACACACAAATGTACATAGAGATACCAGAGGTGTCATTTAGTTTGATTAACAGGACTCAAGTATCGTAGCTGGTGATAATCAGGGTCATAGACTAAGTGCAGTGATATTTAGGCAGGGTATACAATTTTGCATTCTGGTGGGTGTTGTTCCTATAGTAAAAGAAAGAGCTGGCTAAAAATGCCCTCGTTTCCAGTCCTTTCTTTTCATGTCGCTATAACTTGTACCTTTTGTTCCTCACAAGTGGTCATTCAAGTACGGTGCTAAAAAAGGGGGATTTGAGTAGGTACCTAGTTGGGAGAAGTCAGTCAGTATAATAAACTATAGAGCGTGTGACATGAGTAGGTACATGGTAGTGCAGCTCTCTCTACTTTAAACAAGGCAGGTGACTTTTCAGACTAATGTGGTGAGTGCAAGTTGAATGGTGAAGCAGTGCACGACTTGTTTAGAAAAGAGGGCACATACTCACAGCTCTTTTTACAATAGGAGCAACACCCTCCAGATGACAAATATTATGTTCTTTTTTCTATGTCTGATTGGCACCTTACGATATATAGTTATACATGTACGTATATGGTCAATTGCACTTAGATGGGGACAAACCCAATTTTCGGTGCGTCCTATACGCGAGGATTTACGGTATTCCCCTTATCTGCCTGGAGTTATTGCTAAAAACCTTTTGGTGTAGGTAAAGTGGAACCATACATGCCTCATTCTTTAATACATAATAGTGGGGAGATATATATTATATTTATCAAATGCAAAAATATAGTTAGAAAGCCTTAGGTGTCACCTATCAGTCATTAGGTAAAGAATTTTATATTCATTAACATTATACCTCAGTATTGTCATATTTGAAATTTCAATGTGATTTAGTGTAGTTTTAGAGGAACCATACATGCCACATAAAGTGATTCCTCCAGTGCATAGTTATGGGATTTCCTAGAGATGCATTGTCTTAAAGATTAACCACTTTTGCACCTATCTACATGTAATTTATATTACAGTCCCATTATACAACTCAATGGAAATCTATGGCAGGTTTTCCATGTCAGGAACCGTACATGCCACATGGAACCATACGTGCCACAATATGTATTATGCCTGAAATATCATGAATTAAGAAATTTTGTTGTTATGACAGATTACTATCATAAAAGGACAATGTCCAGCATCATGCAAAAATGATATCATATGAATGTGTTCACTTGATGGTGGAAAAATTAACGCCCCAAAAATGAGCCTATTTGGACCAGAATCCCATAGGAACTAATGCTAAATGATGGAATTGACTCTAAAATTGGCATTTTTTTATGTTAGTGTTCCAGATTTTCTGGGTAGGTGCCTCAGTGCGCCAGTATTTTGATCACACAATTTCAAAACAATCTAAGCAGTTTAATTTTTACCGCTTATTGAGCCCTGTGTGACCCCAACTCAGTGCAATTGACCATATGCCTAATGGTGAAAGGCAAAAACTACCGGTAATTGATAATCAATGGACAATTGGAAAGATAACTCTACTTAACATAATGGCCATTCTCCACCACTTATATATGTGAATGAAACTAGACTTGTAGTGGTCACTTCTTCCGAAAAGTGCCAACATAGGGGTAATAGATTAAGTTGGAGTATGTCTCCAGAGATTTTGACCCCATTCAACTTGGAACACTCAAGTCTATAATACCCTGGCCACTTGGTAAATAGATGAAAATAACAATAATACAGTGATGGTATTGTCCGACTTCGGACATCATTGGATTCATACTTTGACAAGCATGCATAATCCATTAATGACACTGGGCATACTATATACTATTCGTCCCCTCTGAAAACTCTTTAGTCTAAGGAATTGTTGTCCAATCTTCTTTTCAAATGGCTCTCGGTCTAGTTACTTGGTTCTTGAATAAAAAAGAATCGTTTAAGATCTGTGAAATGTATATGCATGTGTGGTATTAGGTACATATGACACCGAATTACCCTCAACTGAAAATAGGGTTATATAAAATAGCATTGAAATAATATGATTATCGATAAGGTAGTGTATAGGAGAGTGAGAAAAAAGACGAGCACTGACAGAAGGTAAACAAGGAGCAGTATAAATAAACAAGTGTGGCAGTGGATGAGGGGATGGAGGGATGGGCGGCATACAATAGGTATAGCTGGCCATCTCCTGTAGGTATCACTGCTGCAAGAGTTAAACAAAGCCCCCCCCCCCTCTAGAGGCACCTCATAACGCCTCTTCCTATATACCCCACCCACGGTAGAGACAGAACTCAGAGAATATGTTTCATGAAACATGATTAGAAAGTATGAGGTAGATGGGTTTATATTTGTAAAAGATAATTTTACTTTTGAAATGAAAGGGGAAGTCCCTGGTCTCCACCAACCCAAAGTTGTTAAAAGAAATTAAAATAACCTCTTTATGTGACTCAGTACTTTCATTTCTTAGTATTGTGAGAGATGCAGAAACATAGAAATTACATCTATGTCCTCCAGAGGCTGCTGACAGGGGTGTGTGGGAGGGCCCGTGCAGTGAGGTGTTGCCTCCTCCAGTACCTTAACCCAGGTACATTATACAGACATACCAGGGATGTAGACCTATTGCTGAGGGCCACTGCATGTGTCATCCCCTACACTGTAGTCCGCCTACCTGCATCCTAGATCCACCACTCACAGTTGGATCAGGGCAGGTGGGCAACCAACACCTAGATATGATCTCTACCTATGGTTTCTATATACCTGAAGGCTCCTCCTGGTTTTGTTGATTAACACATAAGGACTATTCAGGTGAGTGAAGCTATTTTGTCTTAGATCTACCTGGTATTATCTGGACCATAGGGCATTATGAATGGTGGGAATTAGGATTGTTCAGAGTTAAGAGGTAGATACATCATCTGCTCTGGAATATAAGGTCACATGATGTTTTCTGTGGTTGTGGCATTGCTATCATGTCCTACCAATGTCAGGCTATTGTATAAGATTCTCAAGTAGTAAGCCAGGATTCTGATGATATCGTACACACCTTGGCCTAAGTGTGGACAATCGCTATGTAGTGAAATGGGTTATGAATGGGTACAAAAAGTTCTTATTTCCATCATTTTTTCTTTTGCTTGTTTTATCGACCGATGACATGATAGAAACCGCAGCTACGTAAGAAAACTAACCGAAGAATGGAAGTAGGGTGACAACTGGACGCCTTGGGAACCCCTTAGGGCCAGTTTTACTTGGGTGTACACCCCCCCCCCTTTGCATCGTGACAGATTTATTGTGAGGACACATATTGAACAGACATGGTTGTTTAACTTCCTCACTGTCATTCTGAACCCCTATATCAAGATAACATTATGACTTGTCTCTTATCTTTATCCGAGTATTCAGACAAGGGGCAATGTTGTACAAATATGATCGTACTTTTTATTTGACTTTTGTATACATATAGAAAGACATTGTATGAATAAATCTATGGATATCTGAGGGTTCCCTTATATGGCTAGCGATAGAACCATGGAGTAAATACACTAATGATATTTCTAAAAGACAGGGTATGAATTCCTATTCGCAGTGTCTATGTTTGATCCGGCTACACTAACGCTCACATAGTTTTCACACATTTCACCTTTTAGGTAAGACACCTTTGAATGATTCAGTTTGGTTTTCCCAGACCGTGTAATACGTAGAGCTGACTTGTATAAGATGTGAGAAGTCGACCCCTTTACTTACAATGTTGAATTTAGATGTATGTCAAGCCCATAGTCACGTTTATACTAGTGAATGTGTCAGTGTTGCATAATAATTTCTCTGATAGGTTTCGCTCTGAATACAACTAAAATCGACGGGATGATCTCATAGGAGGTACAGGTCTAGACAATGACGTATTTTCCATACCGCCCTACTGGATATCTATGTTTGGATTTAGGCATTCCCCCATTTATATAACGAGAATACCAATAGGCTCTCTATGTACAGTCATTTAAAGGTGAACTTGGGTTGGCGTGAGTTAGGAATAAGTTAACATTTCAACTTATAAAGAAAAATAGCATGTTTTCTACGCTTTAGATTGCAATTGTATACGGGTGATTGGTTCATTCTAAGTAGAACAATCAAAAACACTGGCCTGTCAGACTCCATATAAAAAAATCCTGGATGCAGGATCAGAGAATGAACTGTGATTTGTAAAAAGGAAAAAATAAAATATGTGTGTGTTGGAGCTGAAATGTCCGACGCTTTTGGGACAGAACGAAATTATATGAGTGTCTAATGCACACCCGTCTCATAAAAAGGAAGGGGGAACGACCCCCCGCCCACCCCCCATCCACAATGTTGGTCTGCCTTTTTACCAAAATACTGAAATGTGAAACCGATCTTTTCATTTTCATTCTTCTTTCCTTCTTGCACGCCTTGAACAAAGCCCAGTCTTAGATGGCAAGTTGAGGTATATATAAATGTGTAGGGTTAAAGGTGAGTGGACAAGGGCCTGCTTCTCCACTACATATATGTATTAAGGGTCGGAGCCAAACCAGAGAATGCCCTGTTGAGTATAATCCATGAACTTAGGGTATAGGTCTAATGCCTTGAGGGAACTACGCAGACGTCATACACTGAGAAAATTCTTCCTGACAAAGTGACATGTATACCCATGTCAACTTGATTTGACACAGAGAGCACAGGTCATTGGGACATGTGCACATATGTCACCATGACAACTGTAGCACACAGTAATCCTCATATGATTTGACATGCCTTAAAATGCCATGTCATCTGTGAGTTGACCAGGGTCACGGCCATGTCGAAGGCACTTGACATGTGATGGTTTGACATACATAATTGTTCTAGGATATTCCACTAGATGGAGCAAACAACCATTTTGGTACCAGGACTAATCACTACCAAGAAGTACTACCAACACTTGAGACATTTGATGTATCTGTGTCATTTTGTTTTCATGAAGAATAGATCACTAAGGTCTGTAAATACTATCAATAAATGGTAGTGAATTCTATTTCGTTGTTAAATCTGCATTTGTTATTGAATATCAAAATAGACACCCACCATCCTGAATACTCCAACTGGAGTGGTTAGACACCTTATGTGTGGGTCAGTGAAAATACCAAAGGACTGTATTCTAACCCACAATCTATAATCTCAGTATCTACAGTACAGGGAGACATATGGCATTGCCATGCACCTCCATGCCCTTGTCTTATGGACTGCATAGAGGTCCTCAGTCAAGTAGGAGTTCTGTAGATAGGAAAAAGTGCCTTAGTGTTGCAGGCCTGTGGGACTATGATATCCCCTGCCTTCTATTATAGGCCTCCCTTGATTGAACCATTGGTACATAGTTATTGACTGCTCTTGACCCTTAAATAATTGTCTCACAGTATTACCTAGCACTCAGGTGAATGGATCAGAAATATGTGACGTGTCTTTATTACGCATGTCAAATGGAGTTGACAAACCAAATATGAGAGGGTCAACCTCATTTGACATGCCTTCATACATGTCATCTGGGAGACAAATTGTGACCTGTGCAGTATGTGTCAAAGCGATCAGTGTTCTTTCCTCTGTGTAGATAAATCACAGATACTGTAGTTACTATGTATCCGCTGGTCTGTATAAATACAGAAGGGCTATAATTATATGTTTAGGGATCAGCTGAAGTTTAAATAGGAGTATATGCGATATACTTTCATTATTACTTAACATATTTTACTTGTTTACCATGATTTCCTAACAATATTCATCTGAAATAGGTTTAGGTTTTGATCTGTCATTTCCTCGTTTTAGAGAGAGAAGAGCAATGGCCTAAGGAACGACCAAAGCCTAAACACATGAACATATAACCCTTTAAGTATGGGTACATGATGCCTCCAGTTCCATTCTCATTGGAGCATTATATTGGTGCATGTACTTATGCCGAGTGTCGATATGGCGCATCATGTGCTGCATTGATGCATCATAAAGACCAACAGGCATGGAATGCAGCTATGTGACTTTTAAATGCTTAGGCACATTGCGCTACACTGTGATCCCAGCGACCAAGTTTTACAGTGGATTAGCTATTATTCGAGTCTACAGGGGGGGGGGTTGCTACAAATCTAATGACCCTACAGTATATTGTCCTGTACCAAGTATAGGACAATGTACTGTCTATTTACAATCCGGGCTGAGAGTTTTGTATTGTATTTTTTTTGGTGAAAATTCTCGTCCCTCTACCAAAGGGGGAGGGGTGACTTTCCGCGGAAAAAAATTGGTGGGTGCATTCCCAAGTTCAAACTGTGTCCTTTTCGGTCAAGCCAGGGTCAACACAGCATCGTCAGCCAGCCCGGACCGGCCCCCAGGGCCCAGTATTAGGTTTTGTGAGTATTTATCCCTCACATCCAATACTACTGTCCTCTATAACACTCCATCCAGCACTGACACTATGACGCTCCACACCACCCTCCTTACTGGAGGACCCCTACACATACTTCCTCCAGGGTCTGAGGAGGAGGAATGGGCGGAAGGCCTTGTTATGACTTGTATATTAGCGCCGCCCGCCGCAGGTACCCTTGAAACAAATTCACGTGAATTCACCAGTAAAATCACGTGTTGAACTGGTGTCGTTCCCGTGAATTCCCGTGAATTTTACACGTGAATTCACGGGATTCTGTGAGCAGAAATTCACGTGATATCACGGGATCACGTGAAATGACAGTAAATTCACGTGATATCACGGGAATATTGAAAATACTTTTGCAAATAACCCCCACTTCTAACCTCAATTTAAGATGTGAAATCGATAGTTTGTATTCCTATGATGAGACTTTCCTCATTGTATTTGTCTTTGATGTAGATCTAGCCTTGGAATGCCATCATTTCAATCGATAGATTCTGAGCAATATAGAGATTCACACAAAACTAGACACATTGACTTATATTTTGATTTGAGCCTTTATTTGGGTAATAAATACATCTAGAATGGGGGCAATAAATGGGGAAGGTGGATGGCGCCCATAGGCTAAAAGTAGCTAAATTTTCACCAGATTTTCACCATGTTTGTAATTACTTTCTCTTTCTAATAGTACAAAGAAAGCAGTCTTATAAACTAGCATAGGGTCCCATGCTAGTTTATGAGATATTTATCTATGAATCTACCATAGGGTTATACAGAGTTTTGCCATAATTTGCATGGAATCTCATTAACACTTTAAGGACAGAACAAAGTTGGTCACCCCGGCCATGGGGACGGCCTCTGAAAAAAGCATAGTTCCTAGAGGACGAGCCCATTTTCAATTCCTATACTAATCCTATATAATGGGCATCGACTATAGTTGACGCTAGGCCTACCATGGTGTCGACTATAGTCGACGCTAGGCCTACCATGGTGTCGACTATAGTCGATGCTAGTCCTCAATGGGTTAAAGAGTAGCTAATTTTTTGGCTTACTTTCCCAGAATATTTTCATCAACTTTCTGTACCCAGAAAATATATTACCATCATGTGGTCCTATGCACTTTTGAATCGTTTTTCCACATTGAAAATCTCCTGAAAATAATAGAATTACATCATGCAGGCTAAATACTGCTCATAAACCCCCACACAGCCATTCACTAGCCATAGAGAAGTACACATGTGCAGAAACCTGCACAGAGAACATGATTGGCATTAGAGCCATCTACCTTAAAAAAGCCAGCATCAGCATATTGAATAGAGTAAGCTCCACTGCAATGAAAATATTCAGGTTTTTCATCACACATATAGTCTTGAACAGGTAAACAGGATTGGTGCCTAGCCTGTGCTAGATTTATTTCCTAATTTTGCCACAAGGGAGCACAAGGGAGCACAAAGGAGCAAAAGAAAATCAAGGAACCCATTTGTGGGAAAGTTCCATGGTTTACTATGGTGAAGGCAGAAAGAACATACCATTCTTACACCAGAAGTTATAATGAAATAAATAGATGTATTTCAAGGCCAAATAGAGCTAGAACATATTGCGATTGGGGATATGGTTATAAATACTCATGGGTTCATATCTAGCAAGCTATTTCTCTCAAACTATCAGGAGTATTTTCTTATGCAATATAACACTGAAAGGTGTGATCTCAATTTGATAATTGATTTTTAACATGGAAAACCATTTACCCTTACATCTACACTGCTATTACTACCATACATTCTTACATAGAGGATTTGAAGTTTTAGTCTTGGCCACCAGGGGGCAGGAACATAGCATAAAATGCCTTTGCAATATTATACTGTAATACACCATGTATATGGCATGTCTTATATGCAAGAATTGCCCTTTGGTGCATCTTCTAGATGCAGCAAAACTGGGAGTACATTTTCTCTCTGGGAGTAAATTTTCCCCCAAAGTCTCTGCAATATTCCCCCATCCATATTCAGTGGTAAAGGTGGGCGAAGGAAGCACTGGGATGGCTATTGGTTCTTGAATTTTGAAGATCAATTGATTAGAATAAAATATACAACATTTACATATCCTTTTATCATATTAGAAAGGTCTGGGTGTGCCTTAAATGTGGGGTGCACCTTATAGACAGGGTATTATAACTACATTTTCTTTTGTTTAGAATTCAAGACTGCATGTCTGAATCTTTTTATTCAAATCTACCAAAAAAGGCATGATGAATCCAGGAATCAACAATGCAAGCCTCTCAAAGTTTGGTTTCCCTAAATAGCCATACTTAATGTATCTTATTTCTGACAGAACATCTATGACAGCAATAAAAATATCATATGGGTGGCACCACTGTGCTGTTTCTCAGCAAGCCCTCTTCTCTGGAGTACCTCTCCTAATATGTGCTATCTAGCAGATTTCATCAAGCTCCTGTGTTGCAATTGACTACCTGCATAAAGAAAACAAAAGTACATGCCCGTGAGTTAAAGTGAATGTGTGGGTAGTAGTTATTTCAAGTGGAACATGAATCAGGGGCATAGGAAAAGGGGCACCAGCCTCAATTATAAAAGGAAGTTTATCTGGGCCCCTCAAAATTTGCAAAGTATTCAAAATAAATGTAAATTAAACAAAAAATACTTTTCTACACAAATTCAAATGACCAATGCATGAGACCACTGATAAAAATTACACTTATCTTAAAACAAGTCATCTAAATAATATTTTTGGGAAAGTTTTAGTTTAAATCAGTTTCATTATGGAATGATAACAAATTAATCTACTACATGAATATCAATTTGTAAATTGGGTAGAATGACTTCTATATAATAAACCTCATTAGTGTATTACAAATTATTGGATAATAGATTGTTTTTGTGTGTCTTTGATACTAACAGTGAATGACAGCATTTGCTTTTCATATTGATTTTCATCCATATGTCATTGCCTCAGTGCAACAAGGTTGTATCTGCATATTTCAATTTTTGCAGGAGAGGGAAAAGAGGGGTTGCAATCTGTCTATATTTCAGACAAACACATTCTATGATAGTATAGCTTAATAACAGGGTTAGTAAAAATTGTTTGATAGAGAGGGGGTTTGTCCCAGAAACATCAATTGGATGATGAAAAAATGTTGACAAACATTAAAAAACGTTTTATGGTAGCCAAATTAAAAAAAAAGAAAATCGAAATGTTCCCAAAATATTTGTATAGATGTGTAGAGGCAAGGAGAAAGGGTGCTCCATGCTAGAAGTCAACTTTAAAATTCAGATCACTAGCTTTACAGTGATATATTGCATGAGAAGATACTCCTGTTAGTTTTGGAGAAATGGCTTACTAAATATGGGTAGGTATGACCATTTTGTGAGTGTCAATAAGCCATAAGTCCCATTGGTCATGAGATACATCTGTAATTAGCATAATTTATGCTAATTAGCTAAATAAGCATAAATTTTCATTCTTTTGCCCATAACTTTCGATGTAGAAATGGTATTTTCATTCTGTTTACACCATAGTGGACCTTATAAAATGTTCCTTCAAATGGGATCATCGATTTTCTTATTTAGAATGAAAATAATGTTTCCATGGCAACAGAAATCAACAAAAATGCCTATTTTGGCCCTAAAACATTCTTTTTAATGCCAAATATGGACCCTTTCCCCCAAAAATAGAATGTTTTATAAAAAAAACATTGGATTGTACATAAAAAAGTAGCCTATAGCAGTTTTAGGCATATTTTTCCTATTCTAGCCCATAGTAGTGCCCCCCTGGTGGCTAAAACAGGTACTAAATCCTGCAGGAACCCTCATTTCTGCTTGCAGGCTCACAGATGTTCTTACATTCCCTGGCATAAAATAGAACCCAAGATCTCTTGATATAGAGTCAAATGTATTACCACTTGGACTATATGTTGATACTTCATTCATTACAAAGATATGCTTATAATCTAAGTGCACAGGAAGCTATCAAAAATTTGTCAACTTTTGGATATGAATATGGGGAATAATGTGACAAATTACTGCATAATCCTATATAATATTAAAGGTTCTGTATCTCAAAAATATGAATGGGTCCCCCACTGGCAGTAAGCTACAAGCCTATCCATTCCTCCAGCACTAGCTGACCCCTCCTTCTGCCCATAGTCCAAGGGAAATAAATCTGTTTACATGTGTTAAGTATGGACTATAGGTTGCAGTTATTATATGTACAAGTGACAAGTAATCAGGGATGGACTATAGTTTGGCATCATATAAATTTTGATGGCCATGCATCAAATACATCAACTCACCAACCTGAACCACTACATCCCAACTCACCAACCATTACATCCCTTGAAGGACCACTAATGCATTAATGAATCATGCCCATCGGTCATCATGATGCTACATTCATGCATCATGATGACCATATGAGTTGATACACACACTGCAAAAGGGTCGGCATAATGCTCCAATTAAGTGTTGGAGAGCTTGCATACTCTAATCCCACCTTACCAACCACTAAAATATAGAACCAGCCTGTACATAGCAGTGTGCAATGCCTACCCCAGTACTGCTGACTGTCCAGGATCACCTTGTGCTAAAACTCTAACCTACATTAACAATTACTAATATAAACATGTATACATATAAACCCAGCCTGTAAAATAGCACTGTGTGACACCTACCAATGACTATCCAGGATCGCCTTGTGTTAAATACCTAAAACCCAAAACCACCAATCACTCTGTATGTACCTGAAGTGACCTGGGATGTGTAAAAATAGACACCAGTAAACAGAACAACGGCTGTGTAGGTATTACCAGTCTGCAACATGTGTATTTGTAGCAGTAACTGCTCCAAATATAACAATACTATGTGACTGGGCTCCTAATATGGGAATGACTTGCTTGTTTTCCATTCTAACACTCCAATTAACCAATGCCATATCACTTTGTACTCCTAATATGCACTTCATACATTGGTGCATCATGATGTCCAATGGACATGATGCATTAATGCATCAGAGGCCCTTGAAGGGTTAAGAGGTGTGTGCGGCCCTACTGTGGAGGAGGGGGTGACCATTAGGGTGTGTTACAGTTAGGCCTCTGTGCTGTCACATGGTGGTTAGCTGCAGGCAGACATTGGCAACACATGGTTAGGTGACTACACCATGAGTAGAAGCTCCTCAATATATTAGAATATATTAGATAGGATATTGTTAGATGACTATATGGAATGCTCCTATGATTGGTATGTAAATTACATGATTTAACATGTACAACAAGAGATTAAGATCTAATTGCAATGTGTGTATAGTTTTCAGGTAAGTGCATCCTAGTCATCTTACCCAAAGGTCAACTTAATGCATTGGTTTGTTTGCCCATAAGACCCATAAATATTTACAATCAGTAACTGTAACACATCCTATGAAGGGCCAAGTGGGGGGAGGGCAGGTACTCTGTGTGTGTCTCAGTGCTATGGTCAAATGCCCAATTCTGAAGGCCAGGTGTACGAGTCAAGCTGACCTGTTCACAGTTTGTTAGATGTGCTTGATACTACGGATAGCATTATTACATAGCTGTAATGGTTAAAGGCTATGGGCCACAAAAACCAAAAAAAAATCTAGGACTTTGCCAAGCATGTTGTACAAATTCATTGTTTCTCCATACTATCAACCATTCAGTGATCATGGTCACTGAAAAGCAATTATTCTTTGCTGGGTTTTCACTGGTGGGTGTTAGAAATGTTCATTTCCTGCTTGGGATATCAGAAAAAAATCATTGGCAAATATGTGCATACACATCAAATAACAATTTTAGAGAACCTTTGAAAATTTTGAAAAAATCATATGGAGTAGAAAGTGTTGTCCTCTTGAACCACTTAGTAGGATGTTGCCTCCAGGTCTTCATTGGTCCAACTTCATGCACCTATAAAGACAAATGGTATATCCATTACTCACTAGGTTATGCCAAACCAAACAGACGGAGGTAGGTGTGGACATAGAGGGAGCTGGGTGTGGACATAGAGGGAGGTGAGAGTGGACACAGGGGGAGGTGGGTGTGGACACTGAGGGAGGTGGTTGTGGACATAATGGGGATGTGTAGGAAGATAGAGGGAGGTGGGTGTGGACACGGAGGGAGGTGGGTGTGGATAGAGAGGGATTTGGATGTGGACATAGAGGGATTTGGGTAGACCCAAAGAGAGGGCGGGTGTGGACATAGAGGGAGGTGGGTGTGGACCCAGATGGAGGTGGGTGTAAACACAGAGGGAGGTGGGTGTGAACAAAGAGGGAATTGAGTGTTGACATAGAGAGAGGTGGGTGTGGATAATGAGGGAGGTGGCCGTGGACATAGGGGAGGTGGGTGTGAACACAGAGTGAGGTGGGTGCTGACATAGAGGAAGGTGGATGTGGAAACAGAGGGAGGTGGGTGTGGACAAAGAGGCAAATGGATTTGGACAAAGAGGGAGATGAGAGTGGACACAAAGGGATGTGAGTGTGAACACAGAGGGATGTGAGGTTGGGCATAGAGGGAGGTGAGAGTGGAGAAAGAGTGAGGTGGTGTGGACACAGAGGGAGGTGGTGTGGACACAGAGGGAAATGGATGTGGATATAGAGGGAGGGGAGAGTGGAAAAAGAGGGCAGTGGGTGTGGACAGAGAGGGAGGTGTATGTGAACAAAGCGTGAGGTGGGTGTTGACATAGAGGGAATTGGATGTGGACATAGAGGGAGATGAGAGTGGACACAAAGGGATGTGTGAACACAGAGGGATGTGAGTGTGGGCATAGAGGGAGGTGAGAGTGGACACAGATGGAGGTGGTGTGGACACAGAGGGGGTGGTGTGGACACAGAGGGAGGTGGGTGTGGAAATGGAGGGAGGAAAGAGAAGACAAAGAGGGCAGTGGGTGTGGACAGAGAGGGAGATGTTTGTGGAAATAGAGGGGGATGAGAGTGGACACAAAGGGATGTGAGTGTGGACATAGAGGGAGGTGGGTGTGAACACAGAGGGATGTGAGTGTGGGCATAGAGGAAGGTGAGAGTGGACAAAGACGGAGATGGGTGTGGACAAAGAGGGATGTGTATGTGGCCATAGAGAGAGGTGAGAGTGGACACAGAAGGCAGTTGGTGTGGAAAAAGAGGGAGGTTTATGTAGACATAGAGGGGGGTGAGAGTGGACACAAAGGGAGGTAGGTGTGGACATAGAGGGAGGTGGGTGTGAACATAGAGGGAGGTGGGTGTGAACATAGAGAAATGTGAGAGTGGACACAGAGGGAGGTGGGTGTTGACACAGAGGGAGGTGGGGTGTGGATAAAGAGGTAAGTGGGTGTGGACACAGAGGGAGGTGGGTGTGGACATAGAGGCAGGTGAGAGTGGACACAGAGGGAGATGGGTGTGGACACAGAGGGAGGTGGGGGTGTGGACACAGAAGGAGGTGGGTGTGGACATAGAGGGAGGTGGGTGTTGACATAGAGGTAGTTTGGTGTGTACAAAGAGTGAGGTGTGTGTGTACAAAGAGGTCAGTGGTTGTGGACAAAGAGGTAAGTGAGTGTGGACAAAGAGGTAAGTGGGTGTGGACATAGAAGGAGGTGGGTGTGGACATAGAGGGAGGTGGGTGTGAACATAGAGGGGGGTGGGTGTGAACATAGAGGGACATGAGAGTGGATACAGAGGGAGGTGGGTGTGGACACAGAGAGCTTTGGGTGTGGACATAGTGGGGATGGGTAGGAAGATAGAGGGAGGGCAGGTGTGGACACAGAGGGAGATGGGTGTGGATACAAAGGGAGGTGGGTGTAGACACAGAGGAAAATGGGTGTGGACATAGAGGGAGGTGGGTGTGGACACAGAAGGAGGTGGGTGGAGCAAGGAGTTGACTTTCACAAAAAAAGTTAAAGTCCAAAAGCAAAATCAATGTTCAAAGTCAATTTCATTTCATTGCTGTCAAGCTGTCAAGGTGTCAACTTATGAATCCAAACCCACTTGTGACAGGTAACTTTTGGCTTTGCATGGTACACTCTATGTCTTTCTATATGTCTATACCAGCAACTACTGGGTAGCTATTGGTTCCCTCACACAATAACTGATGGTTCCAAACCAAGTAGCTGCTGGTTCCAGCATCCCATAACTGGTGGTTCCCACCCACTGTAACTGGTGTTTCCACACCAATCAGCTACTGATACTGGATCCCATACCAAGTAGCTGCTGGTTCCCACACCCAGCACTTGGTAGTCCCATACACATTAGTTGCTGTTTCCTGTACCCAGTACATGCTGGTTCCCACATACAGTAGCTACTGCTTCCAACATCAGGTAGCTGCTGGTTTCCATATAAACTGGTTCCTAACCCAAGTAGTTGCTGGATCCCACACCCTTGCTGGTTCTTGTACCCAATACCTGCTGGCTTTCACATAGAGTAACTGGTAGTGGTTCCCACATCCATTAGGTGCTGGTTCCTGCACTCACTACCTGCTGGTTCCCAAATATAGAGTGCCTGCTGGTTCCCACATCAGGTAGCTGCTAGTTCTGAAAACAGTAGCTGTTGGTTCCCATACAGTAGCTACTTGTTTCCATATCCAGTAGCTGCTGGTTCCGATATAGAATAGCTACCGGTTCCCATTCCTAGTAGCAAAAGAGTGATCTGGATAAATTCTGGATGAAAAAGGTCATATAAGTCAAAAATGGGCAAATTGGGAAAGTTGCGTGAAACTAGGTCATAAGCAGTCAAGATAGTTAAAATTTGTCAAAATAGGTCAAATTGGTTCCAAGTAGGTAAAATTGAATGAAATTAGGTCAGACTAGGATAAATTATGTCAAATTGGTTGAAAATGGGTCAATCAGGTCAAATTCTATCAAATTAGGTCAACGGTGGTAAGAATAGATCACATTGGTCAAAATTAGGTCCAGTAGGTCAAAGTAGGCTAAGGTAGGTCAAATATTGCGAAAAATT
Organism: Acholoe squamosa; assembly: GCA_949317995.1. Classification (NCBI taxonomy): domain Eukaryota; kingdom Metazoa; phylum Annelida; class Polychaeta; order Phyllodocida; family Polynoidae; genus Acholoe; species Acholoe squamosa. The sequence goes on from OX439044.1 coordinate 16,822,174, forward strand.
TTATGACCAAATGTCCATGGCGTCCATGACTCAGTTCCTTTGTTCAGTCTCAGTGCAGTGCCACCTGGTGTGGCAGCACAGAACCACCTGACCCAGGTGGTGGGTAGGTCCATCTAGTGGGGGAAATATACCCCTATATCTACCCCGTTCCTTTGTACATATAGTAGTCAAATATGGTAAAAGTAAGTCAAATTGGTCAAAGGTAGGTCAGGAGGTCAAATCAGGCTAAGAAAGGTCAAATTAGGTCAAATAATGGTGAAAATAGGTAAAATTGTTCAAAAGAAGGTCAATTAGGTAAGGATAGTTCAAATTAGGTCAAATATCTTAAAATAGGTCAAATCAGTCAAAAGTAGCATGATTAGGTCAAAGTAGGTTAGAACGGGTCATATTAGGTCAAATATAGTCAAAGTAGGTCAGATTGGTCAAAAATAGTCATAGTCAACCTTATTTTGACAAATTTCGACATAATTTGACCTAAATGACCGACTTTTACCTATTTCGAGCATATTTGACCTTACTTCACCTATCATACCCTACATTTTGACAAAATTGACCTACTTTTAACCAATATGATCTATCTCAACCATATTTGATCTATCCTGACCTTATTGGACCTAATTGACCTACTTTTGATCAATATGACCTGTTTTCACTATATATGACCTTAATTGACCCATCCTGACCTAATTGACCTACTTTTGACCAATTCGACCTATTTTCACCATGTTTGACCTAATTTGATTTCCTTTGACCTTATCGACCTATTTCTGACCAATTTGACTGGTTTTCACCATATTTGACCTAATTTGACCTATCCTACCCTTAGTGACCTACTTTTTACCATTTAGACCTATTTTCACCCTATTTGACTTAATTTGAACTATCCTGACATTATTTATCTTTTTTTGACCAATAATTTCACCATATTTACTCTAATTTGTCCTATCCTACCCTATTTGACCTGTTTTTTACCAATTCGACATATTTTTCCAGCATATTTGACCTTATTTGACCTATCCTACCCTTATCGACCTACTTTTTATCAATTAGACCTAATTTCACCCTATTTGACTTGATTTCACCTATCCTGACCTTATTGACCTACTTTTGACCAATTTGACCTATTTTCACCATATTTACTCTAATTTGTCCTATCCTACCCTAATTGACCTGCTTTTGACCAATTTGGCCTATTTTCACCATATTTGACATAATTTGACCTATGCTACCCGAATAGACATACTTTTGACCAATTTGACCTATTTTCACCATATTTACTCTAATTTGTCCTATCCTACCCTAATTGACCTGCTTTTGACCAATTTGGCCTATTTTCACCATATTTGACATAATTTGACCTATGCTACCCGAATAGACATACTTTTGACCAATTTGACCTATTTTCACCATATTTACTCTAATTTGTTCTATCCTACCCTAATTGACCTGCATTTGACCAATTTGGCCTATTTTCACCATATTTGACATAATTTGACCTATGCTACCCGAATAGACATACTTTTGACCAATTTGACCTATTTTCACCATATTTACTCTAATTTGTCCTATCCTACCCTAATTGACCTGCTTTTGACCAATTTGGCCTATTTTCACCATATTTGACATAATTTGACCTATGCTACCCGCATAGACATACTTTGACCAATATGAACTATTTTCAACATATTTGACCTAATTTGACCTATCCACCCAATTGACTTATTTTGACAGCTATTCTTTTAAGAACTCGCAATTACCTGATGTAGGAACCAGCAGGCACTCTATTTGGGAACCAGCAGGAAGTGGGTGCAGGAACCAGCACCTAATGGATGTGGGAACCACTACCAGCTACTCTATGTGGAAGCCAGCAGGTACTGGGTGCAAGAACTAGCAAGGGTGTGGGATCCAGCAGCTACTTGGGTTAGGAACCATTTTATATGGGAACCAGCAGCTACTGGGAACCAGCATGTACTGGGTACAGGAAACAGCAACTAATGTGCATGGGAACCACCAAGTGCTGGGTGTGGGAACCAGCAGCTACTTGGTATGGGATCCAGTGCCAGTAGCGGATAGGTGTGGAACCGCAGTTACAGTGGGTGGGAACCACCAGTTACAGGATGCTGGAACCACCAACTACTTGGTGTGGAACCATCAGTTATTGTGTGAGGCAACCGATAGCTACCCGGTAGTTGCTGGTATAAACGTTGTTCATATAGAAAGACATAGAGTGCACCATGCAATGCTAAAAGATACCTGTCACAAGTTGGTTTTCATGAGTTGACACCTTGACAGTTTGACAGCAATGAAATGAAATTGACTTTGAACATTAATATTGGATTTGGACTCTAACTTTTTTTGTGAAAGTCAACTCTTTACTTTAACTTCAATTTGACCCTTGTGGGCCACTGTAGGAGGTGTGTGTGGACACAGAGGGAGATGGGTGTGGACATATAGGGAGTTAAGTGTGGACACAGAGAGAGGGGGGTGTGGACATAGAGGGAGGTGGGTGTGGACACAGAGGGAGGTGGGTGTGTATATAGAGGGAGGTGTGTGTGCACTTAGAGGGGATGTGGACATAGAGAGGATGTGGATGTGTGAGGGGGTGCATGTGGACATGAGGCATGTGAGTGTATGTGGATAAAAGGGAATGTATGTACATAGATGGATGTGAGTGTGGACACATAAACAGACATGTAAATATACTGGGACAGAAGGGGAATCTGACCATGAGTGTTGCAATCTACAACAACCCTGCATACAAGTAAAGTCACCTTCTGCTAGGTGCTTGTGTGAGTTACCCAAATAAGGCTGGCTGGGAATGGGTACACTGTATAAGAGGTAAGGTAATCAGTACACAAGGTGGGCCCACTATGACCTGTATTGGGAAAGGGTCTGACTGCCTCTCACACTTAGTTGTATAGTAGTAGTATGCAGCTGCAATAAGGAGGGCTATTTCTGAACACAGCCAGTGGCCACACAATTACATGTATAGGTTTGCAATCATGCCTTCAGATGTACAATATCACATATTATTGCAAATAAAGATCCAGTCAAGTACTTAGGATTTATTTTATGGATCATTGCAAATGCTGGTAAAGTGCTTGAATTAGCATTCATGAATATTGCACACAACAAGGTACAATGGCATTGGTAATATTGAGATACTAGTGCCATTTCCTATTTAGGATTGTAAGTGCCCTTATGAATAGAGCAGCAAGAAAATGGTGACCTTTGCATGTCATAATGAATAGAAAATGGTGAAAAATGGCAAATTTATGCTTACCCACTGTTATCCTCAGTTTTTGGAGACAGGTCTTGTGTGTAGGTGAGCCAGGTGGAAATGACAGCTGAGGTGGGCAGTGTAGCCCAAACTGGTTGGTCCTGTTGGTGTTTGGGAGTGCTCAGTAGGTATCAGCAGGGGGTGAGGGGGCACAGGGGTGGTTCTATTTCCATCTGATATGTCACGTTCATTTTTCAAATTATACTCAAATATGTTCTTGACGGACACATGTCATAACATGGTATTTATGTGTTAATAGTCCATTAAATATCACATAGTTATAGTCCATTAAATATCACATAGTTCATAGTGAGTCTATACATGAGGTGTGATGGACCTAGGCATAAACCTGTTACAGTGTATTTTCAATGGATGGAACTATGGCATGCATCCCATATGAAGGAAATCTGGTGTAAATTTGAGATTTCCCCAAATATTTTCCCCTAAAAATGACACAAAAGAGAGTCAAAAAAGTTTTTCATGTGAGTATCTTGATGCTCATTTTTGAGAAGATTAATTCTTGACACTCAGCAATGATTGTTGGCCTCATATAAGTACCAGTGGTTAGTGGGGGTGGGGAGGTGTTAAAATAACTCTTCAGCACTAAAATTTCATAAGTACCTGTCTTGGATATGGACCAGGGGTAAAGACCAAACCAAATGTCTGGGTATTTATTTAGTACAGTGAATAAGGCACAGTGAGATTTTGGGCGCTTTTACACGGTTAAGTAGACAGCACAGACAGTGTTAAATGATGCCAGTATATTTTTCATGGGAGGCTGAGTTTAGATATGCTTTTACATTCACCCATTTATGCCCCAGAAATCCCCCTCCCCATCTGACTAAAATGACCTGTTCTGTAAGTGTGTACCACAGGTGGATTGCCTGCACCCTACCACCTTGACAGTCTAAATTTAGCTGACTCTTTACTTAGTGCCCGTAAACAACTTAGCATGCCCTATAATCATTAAGTGCCTATTTGCCAGGCCTCTAAATGCTACCTAACTCTTTAAGGTCTGCTGATGCAGTAGTGTAAAGTGCCCATTGACTGGCATGTTTTACCGATGAAGACTTGGGGAGTCTGCTTACCAGCACTTCATTGGGGCATCATGCTGATCTTCCCAAAGCGTAAGCATGATGCTTGAATGTAGCCCTGGCTGCATTAATGCATCATGACAACCAAAATGCATTAATGCATTAGGGTTAGCCCTTAAAGGGTTTAACTCTGTTCAAGACATGTCTAGCAAACATGCACATTTAGTGAGATATCAATAAGGGTCATAATTATTAGAACGGGAGAGTGAGTGAGTAATGAACGTTTAACGCCATTTCGACAACTAAGGTCATATTCATGGCGAGAACTACATTACACATCTTCACAGATGAATGTGTCAGTGCCCATGCATATGTGCACCACACACATATTAGAATGGGACAAATAATATTATGATTCAATCAACTTTATGTATCAATTTTGTCAGTAGCTTAAGTCAATCAATTTTCCTTTTTTTGGGGGGGGCAAGGCTCTCCCTCTTTTTTTTCTGCCTCGCTCTCTTTCTATTTTGCTCTCTTTCTCTCTCTTCCCTCCCTCTATTGCCTTCCTCTCTTTCTCCCGTTTCCCTCTCCCTTTCTCTCTCTCTCTCCTTTCCCTCTCCCTCTCTCTCTCTCTTTCTCTCTTTATATCTATCTCTCATGCTCTCTCTGTGCCTCTCTTGCCCTCTCATTTCTTTCCATCTCACTCCCTCTCTCTGTTCTTTGGACCAAACCAGGATTCGATGCTCACACAGAGGCCCCTGGTGGACTCTGGCATCTTCACTTTATGCTGAAGAATCAGACTTATGTGTATAAATCTCACTAGAGGGCCCTGTTAAAAACTGGGGAATATCAGGGTAATTCACGGGATTATAGGTACTATTCCCAGGATCTTCCCGAGAATATGTGCTCACAGATTCACCAGTCATTCACGGGATTTTCCCGTGTCTTGTTTCGAGGGTAGTACTGGGACCTTTTTTAAACGCCGATCAGGTGGCCCACTGCCTCCACGTGGGGATGTGTTTTGGCTGAATGTGGCGGAAAATAGTGCCTGCCTCCCGGAAAATGTGGTCTCTTGGAGACTGACTGAGTACTAGACTTGCACCCTACCGATAAATGCTACCAAGGGATATAGTATGAACTACATGCCCGGTAAGATTTGTGAGGTTAAATTTGATATACTCAGTCGAGGAGGGTCACTTGCTTTCATTGCAGAAACATGCAAGCTCAACACACAAGCTCAACTATTTGCGAAAGGAAAGCTACACATTGTATGCTAGCAAAGTTTAGGGATTTGCCCACATCGATCAGTGCTTCAAGACGGATTCTAAGGCTTTATAGTATACAAACTGCGACATCCCTCCCCTGACCTTTGTTGATCATATCCCAGACAAGTAAAACTTCCGTGTCCCTTCAGTCTGTATTGAACATGGCATTCCTACATTGCTTTCGTTCTTTGACCTTTCAGGGGAATGGCATATTTAGGGGCAGATATTCGACGTCAATCCCTATGGTGCTTCCTAAACCACAGTTAGAAATAAGAAGACCTGTATACATGTGTATTGACAGTATAGGGATATAATCTAGGAGCGAATCCGACAGGTCATGTGTATGTTTGGCACGGGTTTGTGTCTGTCATTGACAAGTAACTGAGTGAGTCAGTTGGGTGGGGGGGGGGTCATGTGGTTACAAAAACAGGTTAACAACAGGAGTTGTGCTTTGCGCATCACTGGAGGAATAAATTTCAACTGAACCTTGCCCTTGCAGATCCCCAGCATCCTTATAGAAAGGATCAGATTGGATTGTATGTGTGACCCACTTTTCACTTCTTTTTCTACTTGTTTTTCCTTCTTTTTTTTTCCTTTCTTTTTTTTTCATCCTTTATTTTCCCATCACAGTCACGTGGCACATAAGAGACTTTATTCACCTGCCCATGTGGCTGAGGCATGTTAGGGAGCACAATAATAAACTCTGCACCAGCTGGTCAACGCAGTACTGTATTGCTTTATAGTGGTCTGGGAACAAGCCTTATTGTATGGCCATTCTATTTATATCATATAACGTCAATGATAAAGAATAGAACACAGGACATCTATGCATACAATTATATAGGTAAAAGGATAGAAACCGAAACCCGTGGTAAACCATAAAATTGTGTACAATGGGTTACCTGTGCCATGTTGTGTGGCACAATGTGTCATTATTACCCTCATTTACATAACAATGGGGTCTGTATATTTGATTTTCTGCCATGTAATACCTGGAAGGGGGTGAATTCCTTTACCCAGGCAGATAAAATAAATATACCCCCAATAAGTTAGCTCCTCTGATTTTTGTTCCTCTTCCTATACATACTTTACAATTGTGATAGAGGAACATAATTTATATTATCTGAGAGCAAGGTAGATGTGCCCCATGTGAGACACCGGTATAGTCATTTATGAATAATCTGAAAAAAGGGCATATACATGAATTATATATATATATATATATATATATATATATATATATATATATATATATATATATATATATATATACGTATTGTACTTCTGTAGCACATTGTGCCTGAGAGCAGACGACATTTAGTGGTGAGGGTGTATAAGTGTCGTGTATAGGTAGGTATGTGTCCTGTCTACACTACTCCCACTGTCTACAACCCCTCCCCAAGGTGTTCCGCCCCCCCCCCACCTGTGTACCTTACAGTGTGGGAGAGATAGGCACTCCAGGGCTGTAGAGATATGTGTGATTTTTACCTGAGTTTTACACAGTATAGACACCCTCACCAGTCCTACCACACTCCATAGCCCCCTGGGATGAGTCTGGGATGTAAATGTTACAGCTGTCAGTGGGACATTACCACCCCTTGTACAATGTGTAACGGTGAGTTATTGGTAAACAAGAAGGTTAGAATTATGGAATCTTGCTGTGTTTATTTATCTGTATCCATTGTACAGTGAATAAGGGACTCTATCCCCTCGGTGTTTTCTTGAATGTTTTGAATTGAGAACCTGTATTTTCTGGGTTCTTGACTTAATTCACACGTCAGTCATGAATAAATAGCATAATTATTTCAGGTATGGCATTTTGATTGTGCGTAATCCCTGAAATCCATGTTAAGATCGTTGGCACGAGTGCAATGAGTATTTTTAAGTCTGTAGGTACATATTATAATAGTCTATAGCATGATTAGAGGGTGGAGGCATGGTTATTAGCGATAAATTCTACTGCCAACGGTTATGCTCTATATATCCCAAAAGACTCTACTCAGACCAAACCATGTAATACACTTATAATCATACTTAGATATTAATAGCACTCTCTTTATATCCTTCAGGTGTGGCCGTCCTCTTCATCTGGCTGAGTCTGTATACAGGTGGAGAAGTGGCTGCCCAAACAGCCGATCCTCCTCTAACTGTGACATCAGGGCAGGGTGTGGCAGCAGACCCATCACCAGCAGTGACACCTATCTCAAAACATGGTGTAACACCTGATCTACCTGCTCAGCCATTGACAACAGAGTCCCCTTTAGTTGTGACACTGACAGTGACACCTCTGTCACCCGTTGCCAGGGAGACATCAGGTACAGAAAGCTTTCCTGATACCAGTAACACACAGGTGAGTTCTGTATCACCTGGAGGACAATCATCCCCTACTCAGGTGTTAGGACTCACTGAGGGAACAACAACTCAGACACCTACACAGAGACCCAGATCTAGTTCATCAATCATACCAGATACCACCATCTCAGCAAATTCTCCACACCTTAATCCCACAGTAGTCACTTCTGACATTCCACTGAGCAACTCATCTGACCTTAATACAACAACAGGGCCAACAACAATAGAACTAAGTAACAATGTGAGCAGTTCAAGTGTTGAGCAAACTACCCCTCCTACCATTCCTCCAGTGGTGAATCAAACTGCTGGAGGAAATATTACCACACAGTCACCTACAAGAGAAGTCAGTACTGATCTGACCAGCCCTGTGGAAGCCAATTCCACCCTTGGATCACCAGGCCTGGCAGTGATCACTACCAGTAGGCCCAGTGTAACAGTGAGTGAGTCAGGGAATACCACCTCCACTGCCCCGCCGCCCACTGACGACGTGACGTCACCAGCTGATACATCATTGACGACGAACGTGACTGACACAAGTGAGTTGGTTCATAAAAAAAATTTATGATAACGATTTAAAGGCAATTTATAATGTAAATGAAAAAGGTATGAAATGGTTTTGTAAGACTAGACTATTGCAGGTGCCACTTGATTCATTAAAAGGGCCATACATATAGCGGGTTCTATTCTGGACTGCTCAATGAGGAGTAGGCCCTTACTCTTTACTAATAATGTAGGGTCTATCTGTTCTTGCTTTGTCGAGAACTTTCATTTCATTCATTTTGTCTTGGCATTTACACAAATGACACCATACCCACGTGTTGGTAAATCCCAATCTATGTTCATTCATTTCAGACCAAACCATGTCTGATATTGACATGACAACATCTGTGATGTCAAATACTTCCATGGCGACAACCACGGTCAGTCCACCCCTGGTTGTGACGTCAGCACCCATGAGGCTGTCCAATACCACGACGCTATCCAATACCACAACGCTATCCAATATTACGACGCTGTCCAATACCACAAGTAGCGCCCCCACCCCTGACATCATGGCAGAGGTCACCAGCGCAGTGACCTCTGAGGTCACAGAGGTCACAGGTGGGATGATGGCCAATATAAGCACCACCCTCCCATCACTGGCTACATCACCACCAACTGATATTGCTCCTGTAGAAAACATCACATTCCAAACTTCGTTACCAACAACATTCTCGACAACAACAATTTCCCCAACAACAACAGCAACAACAACAACATTACCGCCATCGACCACCGTAGAGACTACAATAGATGCAGTCCAGACGACTGCAATGTCGTCTGCTCCTGGGGTTAATGAGACGACGATTGGACTTTTACCGGAAGTGACGACAGAGGGGAATGTGACGTCATATCTACCGCCAATAGAGAAGGACTCAGACCTGTGGATACATGTACTGATTGGGGTGGCATGTGGCGTGCTGCTGATACTGCTCATACTACTCATTGTATGGTGCATTAGGAAGAAGAGACATGAAAGGTAAGTCATAGCTTAATCAGTTAATCTAAAGTGTATGGCCATTATCTATTTCTCATCCCCATGAATTGGCCATTTGAATTTTCTATCATAATGGTAAATGTAAAGCACCAGGAGTATGTTGGCAATAGGATGAAGTAACATTACAATTCAAGCTAGGCCTTTTATATATTGTTAATCTAATTAGGGAATTCATGTACATACCCTTGGAGTGTATATCTCTAATCACAAACCTTCTCAAATATGTATATTGCACCGACCAAATGCAAATGATTTTTTTTATCATAATCAAGGGATGATGTGCAGAGTCTTTTCTAAGTGCTCCCTACATAGGACAGAATACCTACTACAGTCAGCCCTCACTTCCTCGACCTTTTGATTCCTCAGATCCCTCATTACCTCAGACAAAGAACTTTATATGTTTTCTATTATATTTGGACTTGGATCCTCGAATATTTTTCTTCCTCAGATATTGTTCCTTGCATTTTGGTACTATCTTTTTTGTGATAACGTCTAGCTCTATTCTCATAGAATCCATCATTCCTATTACTTACAGAGAGAAAAGGAAACGTTATCTTCGAGATGACGAGAATGTCATGGATTACGCCTATCACCCACGACGTCCCACCACAGGATCACTCCCCAATGGACCCACCAAAAATGACATCGGCCCGCGCCATTCAGGTTTCCATGACAACCCAATCTTATCCCCTCAAGACGAAGGGGACGGGAAGGAAAACGGTCACCCGGAGGTGGACCCTACCACCAAACCCGCCGTCCGGAACTATTTTCACGATGGATTACGTGCGCATGAATCTCTTGACACTAGTAATCAATCCCTTGACACTTTAGATCCAGAAAGGACTGGTATGTTTGAGAAGAACGATGTAGTGCGACGAGAAAAGAAACCATCGTTCCCTATGAGGGCGATAAGTGCTAAATCAAGGATTAGTATGGGACCTATCATGCTTGGGGAGGTGGACCCAGATACACAACCCTCTACACAGAAAACCTATGATAAAATGTATTCTACACACTCCACTTTCAAAAAGTAATCCATACACACACAATCCACTGTGTTCAGTTCAATGCAAGAAAGCCAGGAAGTGATCTTAGGTAAGGTTCCATGTCAGCTATATTGGGCTAAATCAGCCTATACACTCTCAGCCCCAATTGTGAATGGGCTATAAAGACTGACCACTGTAGTAGCTATAGAACAACCCACATCAGGCCATAGGATTTGTATCGACAGCAACTTACACTGTTTTCCAAAAATAGAAGCAATCTAATGCAAAACTCTTGGCGCAGTCTAACAGTGTAGGTACAACCATGGAGGACATATAAGCCCAAAGGTCCCATTCAAATTCGATGGTTAGAGGAATAGAGGACCTAACATATTGAACAGGGAGCAGTGATATGCCCATTCCCCTTCAAATTATCTGAACAATTTCACCTACTTACACTACATATAACTTAGTTATCCAAGTAGGTAAACACAAGTTTGATAGGCTAAATTGCACTTGTAGTTGGCGGAAGGTACAACTGTTGATTTAAGGATTTCCATGGCACGCTCTATATATACATTTGTGTATGCTGCTTCGTGGACATGTCTGTGATAGTTCAATCAACACTTAATCTTTGACCGACATTTGAATGAGGAAGAATATAGCTTGCTATTTTCAAAGATTGCATACTTACCAAATTTTCCGTAACACATCCAATATCATTGCCTGCTTCAATGTGGTTCCATAATATGAGGTTATAATATGGTTCATATGAATTATTATGTTAATATTGTTGGGCTGCGATGTTGATATAATGAAATAATATTATGCTGTACACATTCTCATGTAATCCAGGCTGGTCTGTGAGCCATTGGTGAACGATATCACTTACTACATTTAGAGGGACCTGCAATTGGTGCTATCACATTGACGGACAAGTAAAATACCAGACTCATGTGTATTTTACATTTTATTACTTAATGGTATACTATGAACGCATGATCTTTTATCAATTACTCAAGAAAATACACAAATCGGTGTCTTATACAAAATGCCTTGATTGTGTTGATCTGAATCAAAAATATAAAGATGACAATATGTACGTAGCGTGGTACGTGTCTAACACCGATAGTCTATCGCAGGAATTGATTTAGGAAATGTATGGCTCAATAGTGCGACAGAGGCCAAGTGGACTATCGATGTAAGACCCATAGTCCACTTGGCTTTTCGCCGGCGAATGAGCCATACATTTCCTATGTAAATTGCTGCGATAGAGGGCAAGTGGACTCTCGATGTTAGGCAAGTAAAATTGTTCCTCACCACCGAGCAATGAAATATTATAATATGAGGTTTCTTTCCCAGATTCTGTCCCCGTACATATTGGTAAGAGGAATTAGGGTGTAACTGGTATGTGACATTTAATTCTAGATGCATTATTTCTGCACGGTTGCACCATTTATGTCATTTACATGCTGAAATTTGACGCCAAATGCATCCATCACCTTTCCTTCCATTTAAAGAAAATCCCTAAAACATGTTTCTTGTCCCCTAATATGCACGTGCCTGGTGAGAAACAATTTTCCATCTGGCCTGATACTACACGACTACAACACGGAACTAACCCCCCATTGCGCTGCACTATCTGTTATCATATTGACATTTGCACATCTTAACTATAGCCATGTATGTCCTATCTTCACTGTATACACATCTATAAAATATGGTCAGAGATAGATTGGAATAGGCCATCATCAACAGTGTGACACTTTGAGGGGAGAGTCACCAGCATCACGCATGTGATTCTCATGTTGATGCTTTACCTCATTGCGATATAGTAAAAGTATCTGGGGGGGGGGCTACATGTACACATACGAGGGGGGCGTCTGTATGAGCGAAAAAAGAAATATCTGACCTTCAAAAATGAATTGAAAATAACCTACTTGTATAATCATGGAATGACCTAAAGGTGATATAGATCGATCAAATGGATAGAATATATTCACAATAATATAGTAATTCACAAGGTGATTCGTAATAACCAACTAAACTATCGAATTCTGCTTAACATACCCGACATTGCCTTCCTGTTGTTTCTGAAAGCTCCGTTTAATCAGACTAGTACAGTATGTACAGTTACATATTTAAACATTTAAACTCAACGACTATATTAGACATATCAAAGCATATATCTCTTTTTGTTACAGTAATATATCCTAGACTAACCCAATAATATAGAGTGTTACAATCAAATGTCTGGAAATCTTATCATATAATACAGAATGTGTATATAGTAATAATATGCAAGGGAATTACAACAAACAATAGTTAGGAATGAATCTCTTTTACTACCCCCATTTCCGCTATATCATTTACTGAAAGGCATGTTGAAGGTAGCACATAATCCCATCTCCTGGAGAACAAACAGTTCGAAAAAAACACATGCTAACACAAAATGTCGATTGTCGTTATATCGACATGTCTACATAGAGGGAATAAGGGGAAACTTGTGATATATATGATGTCTGGCTACAGGAAATACACAACTTATTAGATAGTTTTGCCAGTGGCATAGGCCGGAGCCATGTTCAGATAACATTATACCAATAACAGTATAACTCATATGACAATGTCATTAAATGTACAGACACGAGACAGGACCATCAGTACCATGAGTATCTGGCAAAGGCAACACCAGATAGAGCGCAGGGTCTGGCTTAGTTAACGACAGCAACTCCCACGGACACATAGACAAATTGAAATGGTCATGTCCATGTGTTTTGGATGAGGAGATTATCTGCAGTTGATGTGCCAAACCTCACACTATAAAAAAAATACTGATGTTGATGTGGTTTGGGAAATGGTGAGTAAGTGAGGGCTTTTCTGTATGGTATGTGGTAGATTTGCTGGTAGTTTACAGTGCACCTATACTGACACATAACATAAAATCCTCAATATCCCGAGTATAATGTTCGATACAATGGAATTGAAATTCTACTTTCACTAATGCAGAAAGTAAGGGCTGATCCATGAATTATGTCACTTTTTAGGCCCCTTTGGACACCCCCTCCCATCCCTTTGTCACGCTTTTACTACAGAAATGTATAGGAGCCATAGACACCCCACCCAACCCCTCCGGTGTGACATAATTTATGGATCGGCCCTTATTTACTCGATGGTTCGATTTGACATATTTCAAATGGCAAGAATCTCTTTGGTCATATGGACCTTTTGAGTGCATGATTGCCTCTTGATTATAACTGCATCCTTGTTATCACAAATGCATTGGCCATTCAAGTCATTTCAAATATGACAATTGATCGTTGACAATCTAGTTATGCACAGTATCATAACAACACTAGTTTCTAGCACTATTGTCACATTTTTTTTTTTTTTTTTAATCCCAACAGTAGCTTTGAATACAATATGTATTCTCAGTTAGTCCTTTTCAAACTTTGGATACCTTAACCACATCGCCGTTTTCGTTCTCTACAGTGAGTGTATAGGACTTCCTCCTGGAGGGGGTGCTGTGTATAGGTGTGTAGGAGCCGTTCATCACCATACCCTGCACTATGGAACCCCCTGAAACGCTCTCATCCTCTTCTACGTCTGTGACGTCACGAGACAGACGCTCCAAAGCGTCCTTCGAGAAGTGGCAGACGACAGCCACACCGACACTGTCACCCCAAACGTTGACTGCGGTACGGAGCCGCCCCCTGGAGGAAATGTGGAGAATCAAAGTTTCCTGCAGCACCTACAATGCATCATTACTACTACTACTAGTACATGTATTACATTGTTTACTCGTGTAGATAAATTATACAAGGATACCAATTTTGGTAATGTATATGCATCATATTTTTCTTAAATTCAATTTGATGAAGCTGTAAGCAATTTTGATATTCATGATGATAACAGATATTCCCAGATTTCGAAACTTGTATTATACCAAAAGATGAGCAAAATATATCATAACCTTTTATTTTACTAATGCAGATTACAAATGCTGCTCCTGTATTGTGGCTGCACAGTAGAAGCATTGACTGCACCCGTGAATACTCTGCAACTCAATGTGCTCATACACACTCGTGCAGATTCCACATACTACTTACAGCCACAAGTCAATATTGTGCGACCATAATATACTCATACATAGACAAAGGTTCACGAGTAGTGGGTGTGACTGAGGGTTATCATTACTCGTGAACCTTTGTATTTATTTCATGTTATCTGAGTCAGAAATGGTCAAAACGTTTTTCAAATTGCATAAAAAGATAAATACTTACATGTTTTATGGTAATTTTTTGTGGTTTTAGTTGCCATGAGATACAGGGAAGGGTTACCTCATGGGGGGGGATACGGAGCTGCAATATTATGCCTATAAGCTGTCAGTATCTCAGGCATGTCAACATGAAATAAACATAATATCCTACCCACAGCCACCAGTGAATATTGTGCACCATCATATACGGGCTTAGCTGGTTTGATTATCAGCCAATGAAATAACACCATCTATTCACTGCGGTCCTCTCGGGGGGCAGGTGGAACCCATCTGATAACTACTATCAGTGATAACAGCTGGTAACATGCTTCAGCAATGGCGGCGCCCATTGGACAATCCGCTACCTCGTATACTCATAACCACTCCTGCAGATTCCATATACTACTCACAGTCACCAGTCAACATTGTGCAACATCATATACTAATACATACTCGTGCAGATTCCATATACTACTTACAGTCACCAGTCAACATTATGCAACATCATATACTAATACATACTCGTGCAGATTCCATATACTACTTACAGTCACCAGTCAACATTATGCAACATCATATACTAATACATACTCGTGCAGATTCCATATACTACTTACAGTCACCAGTCAACATTATGCAACATCATATACTAATACATACTCGTGCAGATTCCATATACTACTTACAGTCACCAGTCAACATTATGCAACATCATATACTAATACATACTCGTGCAGATTCCATATACTACTTACAGTCACCAGTCAACATTGTGCAACATCATATACTAATACATACTCGTGCATTTTCCATATACTACTTACAGTCACCAGTCAACATTATGCAACATCATATACTAATACATACTCGTGCAGATTCCATATACTACTTACAGTCACCAGTCAACATTGTGCAACATCATATACTTATACACCCTCATGCAGATTCCATATACTACTTACAGCCAATAGTTAACATTGTGCAATATCATGTACTCATACGCCCTCATGCAGATTCCATATACTACTTACAGCCAACAGTTAACATTGTGCAATATCATATACTCACACGCCCTCATGCAGTTTCCATATACTACTCACAGTCACCAGTCAATAGTGTGCAACATCATATACTCATAACCACTCGCACAGATTTACACTATACTTACAGCAGCCAGTCGAATGGTATCAGGATGTAGACATCAACAAGTGGTAGACCAATGCTCTCCAGTAGGATGCCCCATATCACGATACCACTACCGGCAGCAGGGGCACCGATTGATATCATTATGGCCGTAAACCTATACAAATATCGTAATTGATTATTCTGTATTTCTAATACTAAAGAAAAACAGCAGAAATATATGGATGGTATCAGGAGTAGGTCAATACCACCTTTTTTCTGAGGTATTTTCATTAACTACATTACAGTATCCTTATTGTCTAGCCTAACACGCCGAGCAAAAAAGAATTATTGCAACATGTCATAACGTTCCTTGGAAACATTTTGATTATTTATTTGATAAATCCACAGAAAAACTGTACATCCGTATAGGATATCTTTCCACCAAGTGTTGTAGATAATGGTCCAAATTAATCACAATTGGTACCGTAAACTCCCGCGTATAAGACGCGTCCTCTACGCCAAACAAATGCCTGGGGGGTCTTATAGGATTTTTTCAAGTTTGGGGTGCGTCTTATACGAGGGGTAATTTTACTATAGAAATGTACTAATCTTACAAATTTCAGCCTTAAAATGTGCGTCTTATACACGAAAATGCATGTGCTGAGTTTGGGGTGCGTCTTATACGCGCAGCGCGTCTTCTACGCGGGAGTTTACAGTACTACCATTTTATACAATCACATACAAGAGAAAAACTTTTTTTAATTTTTTTTTATCTGAACTCACCCAGCAGTGAATATCTCGGCAGGACCAGTGACGACCCCTCGTAGTGTGGCAATGAAGATAACAGCAATGGCTTCATAAAGACATGTACCATCCATGTTAATGGTGGCCCCTATAGGGCACATGAAGCGCACCACGCGGCTGTCATAGCTACAGTTCTCCTCTAGGCAGTCCATGGTCACAGGCAGTGTCATGTTACTAACAGGAGCAAAGATTGATAGGTTAATTATACTAGATGGAAGATCACGAGAGTACCCAGCATGTGAAATAAGGTAGTTTTTTGTTTCCCTGGCTGCATTTGTCTCCCACACCGCACTATTCTGACCACAGGAGGTAGGAGGGTTTCAATAATGTTATTTGGCACTATTGAGAAATGCCCTCCTGGAAGAGACTTTGGCTACATGGGGTGTGTTAAATGGATGTGCTGTTGTCTGTATGGTTAGGTCAATACGTTTCCGCACTTGTAGCTGAGTGAATTAATACATGTAATCGCTTTATTTATGACCAGTGGCTTCATGGTGTAACACAAAAGCAATCCACCTTTCTTTCTTCTATATGGGCCTTATTCCACTTCAGTCAAGTTTGCAAAATGTCACAAAATGTTGACTGAAAAAAGTCAACTTTGAGTGACTTTATCCAACTTTCTGTGACTGAAAAACTGAAATCCTGACTTTTCCAGTCAGTTGACTCACACTTTCATAGACTTTTCATTTTTCCATGATTCCATTTAGACATTTTCAGACAAAGTTGACTGAAAAAACCTTTCCAAACCTTTTAGCAAACTGATGGTCAGTGGAAGCAGTTTTCAAAGTCAAACTTTTCCCGTCAGTTTTTTACTTTTCTCCAAATATTATATTTTCTTTCATTATTTCAAAATCTCAAATAGTTTAGTCAGATTTTGTCACTTCAGGTCAGACTTTTGACTTTTTCATCAGTCAAGTCAGACTTGTCCAGTCAACTTCTCCATTGAGTCAGAGGTGGACTAAAAATGTTAGAGAACTGACTGGAAAAGTCTGAAAATTGACTGAAAATGACTTTTTTCAGTCAACTTCACGATGGATTCAGGTAACACTTATTCAGTAAGACTTTTTCAGTCGACTAATCTGGACTTTGACTTTTACTGACTGAAATGGAATAGGCCTTATGGTTGAGGTATTACAAAATGGAAGTATCGTAAAGAGTTCCTACTGAAATGTTGGATTACTGGCTTGCTTTTGGTGGTACAGACTGGGCAATGCATCAGTGGGCATGACTGAATTAACCTACATGATGCAGGCCTCATCTGCTCACTGAGGGACTATTTGGGAAAAAGTGCTTCCTCTGCATGATGGGGTGCGTATGAATTATTCTAAAATTTGAGAATTTTATTTAGATGATGCCTGTTACTCTGGGACCACTCAACGTAGCTTCACAGGATAAAAATTCCGAGATGTGAAAATGAACAGACTTTCCTATTGCATTTTGCAAATTACCCAGAATACAATATTCAGCCCTTGAGAGCCCACCAAGCAAAATAAAACTGAATTTACAACTCCGGAACTACTTTATCAATCTTCATCGTATTTAGACAAATTGTACTCCACAACAAGGTCTCTTATGATAACAAATTATTATTTAGATATCTCAAAAACTCTAATTTTACCAACTTTTCATGCAAAAGAAATTGAGCGTTTTTGGCTAGTTTCCACCTCTACGAGTGGTCTGCTACCTCCACAGGACTACATACTATATTCAATGGTAAATATTAAGTGCAACAATTTACCTGTTATTGGTGGCTAGTGCAGTCCCTAGAGCACGGGCCATCCTGGCCATGTGCCTTAAGGGGTTGGTGCGAGTCAGGATAAGCAGGAGGAGTGGCATGGTGAGGAAGAAGTGGGTGATGAGGCCAGAGACAACTGTCAGGAGGAACCATATCATACTTAGCAAGTACTCTATTGGCCTCTCCATGCGGACCACTGTACCTGCTACCATGAACAGCACACCTATAGGCAGTATCCTGGAGGGGAGAAATACAGTGGAAATAAGTAAACTTAAGCAATGTGTTTTTACTGTTTGATACAATTGCTCCCAATTTGGACAGATGACCCATTCATTAATAAATATAAGTCTAGTGCCATGTATTCATCACTCACCATATGATGACCTTGATGATGACCATGACGACCTCAAACACAGCCGTGAAGAAGTCAGCCAGTGGTCGTGCCTTGTCCCCCACATGGTGGATAGCCAGGCCGACCAAGAAGGACAATACTGTCAGTCCCATTATGTTCATACCTTCCTTGTTATGAACAGTCAGCACCTCTGTACACAATTGATACAGTAAGTATACTTCATATGGCCGATCAAAAGTCTGTTTCTCATTACCTTCTACTAAAGGATGACAAGGCATTTTGTTCATATCTATGATTAAAACAATAACCTTCTATACAGCTTTAGATTCTTCAAATGTCGCACAGTCATCATGAAATTGGAATCACCGAAAACCAATTCAAATATATGTAAGGGTTTGTGACCTTACGGACCTGGGGGGTTCGGGTCTTACGGTTCGGAAAGAAAGAGTAAGACAGTATTCCAAGTGTATGCCAACGGTTAGGTTTATTACTTAATGCACACTCACGGCTGCCGGATGATATCAAAGAGGCAGCTAATATTAAAAGACAGTGGTTTACATGGTGTGGAGGCCAGAAGGGCCTCTGACGTAGCGGCTGAGCCCTGGGCTTTATATACGGACCCAGGTGTTCGTCGTCAGATGTCCCCACAGACCCGGATCGGTGCTGCCACCTATCCGGAACCTGAGGAACGTCCGACGACTCGACTCACCCGCCACGTCAGACGGTACCCAACTCCTATGGTTTAGTAAAGTGTACCTCTACACCACTCCCCCAGACATTTAGGAGGGTGTTATACATATAATATTACTAGGATAACATTTCTACATGTCTAAACCTTTAGTAATAGAGGTACAACCATAGGTATAACATTAACACCAAATAAATTGTGAACCGGATGTCATATATATATATATTCGATAGTGAAATGTAGTTACATATAACGATTAGGATGTTGAAATATTATACGAATTACTTGAGGAAGAGACAGTTATGTGAAACGGAACTGTCTATTTAATTATTATACCACATAATATTCTATTATATTTCAGGTATAATTAATAAGACAAGTAATATGAATCGTATACATGTGATGATGACAGCTATGTGTAACGGAACTGTCGATAATAAAATATATCACATAATAACATCCGTATGTGTGTTTGTAGTATTGACACCACATTTGAATATGTAGTCTTAAAGAAGACTGTTATAGTAACATCACTATCTAATGACATGTCGTATATTAATATTATACGAATCCGTTAAAGATTCCGTGAGTAGTACGAATAGGGATATATATACCATACACTTAGAAAAAAAGAAAAAATTCACGGTGTGGTAATGAATATGATAATGATATATTATCACCGTGTATCTAACAATCTTTATAGCACCAGATCAATATACTTATTATATAATTTTGTCTCGCAGGACAATAATATGTGTTTTATGGTGAGATTTAACGGATCTTATAATATGAATACTAATAATAATCAGAGATCCGTTTCAAGAAAATATTTATGTACCCGTATCATAATATGTATCTAGTGGATATGTACATACATGTAATATTATAGAAAAATAGAAATATGACATTATACACAATATACAGGAATTATAAATGCTGCTGAAGTCTTCTGCTGTATCCTCCGGGTACTAGTAGGTAGGTGTGGTCAGCTAACCACGGGATGGACGTGCTAAAGTTTATAGTTTCCTTATGCAGAGTGAACACGGTAGTTGATTTGGGGCAGCTACCCACAATCCTCTAGTAGTGCTAAAGTTTGTAGTATATCCGAATGGTGTAGATTTGTAGAATAATAGTCCGGATGTGTCAACTATGTAGAGAACGTAATCCTTTTTAAGCTTAGTTGACATAAGTAAAATAATAGTCCGATATAGGTTGATCCGGAAGTAATAGTAGTATTGATATAAGTCCATTCGGGAGTACAGATGAGTTGTAGAGGTAAATCGTAAAGTCCATCCTAGTAATTGGTTAGCACGGGTAACAGCAGGAGTCTGGAACTGGCATCCGGATACGTCTCACAGCAGCAAGTCTACTATCGGATTGTTCATCGATGAAGTTATAAATCCGAATAGGCTATCCAGGGTGCAATAAATGTTATACAACCTGAATTATATAATAGACTGGTCAAAGGAACCCGGAACACATACCATAGGTGTTCATGCACTAGTGAATAAAACATTCGCAGACCTATAGGGTTCCGCAAAGACTATATCTGGTCATTTGGTGTTGGAAAAAAAATTATGGAAGAAATAACCCTAGCATGCTTTAAACGGATTTCTTAGCATGCTTCTTCTTCAGAAGAGCTAAAGCCGACTCGGGAGTGCCGTCCCACTCGTCCAAGTCGACTCCGAACACCCTCATGAACTTAGTGTTCAGATTGGTGTTCCGAGTGATCTCCTCCTTTACACGCTTTTCCAACACGTGTACATCCATAGCTGCCTTTTCTTGGGCAGCTGCGGCAGCCTCCTCCTGGGCCTTCACATCGTCCCGGATGAGGGTCTCGAGACGTTGCTTTTCAGCGTCGCCCACCTGTTTCATACACAACAGAGTTTCGTTTAGGAGACCCTGATGAAACTCGATCGCTTTCTCACGAACGCTCTTCTCCCAATGGGTGTAGATGGCCTTCTGGACATCTGCCTCCCCTTGGCGAGACTTCTCGAACCAAACTTCCGCATTACCGGTTTTAATGGTAATAGCGTCCTTTGGTTTCTCAGGTGCAGCGACAGCCTTAGGAGGAGTCGAGGCGGCCTGTGGACCACTTCCGGGTTTAGGACTTCCGGACACACCTGTCGTTGGTACACAGAAGGCAGGTGGTACATTCTGTTTCAGTCCCATTTGCAGGTACATGTTTAACTGCTCCTGGGTAAAGGTAACTGGTGGGGCGGCTGGAGCGGATGCAGATCCGGCGGCAGCAGATGCGGTGGTCTTCTTTGGCATAAGGCGACCATCCTTTCCTACCACCAAGGTCTGGCTCTCAGGTCCAGGTCCCTGGTTTAAGGACGGAAAGTTTCGAGAACTCACTTTCCCAGGTTTAGATACGGCTCCAGCGTATCCGGCAGGTTCGGGCTTCTTGAACACCGGAGTGCCCTGAGCCTGCTCTGCGGGGTGCCTTGCCAGAGGGGACCTGGAACGGTCCTCTGCTCTGACTTTCGATTTAGTCGTGCTCTGACCATTACCGTTGCCGCCACGGTTCTGATCTCTCCTGCTCCATTCACGAGCTCTCTTTGCATCCTTTCCGGATTCCTCACATTTCTGCCAGAGAGACTCGTGCATGTCCAGTTTACCCTTTCCAGGAGTCAGGACTATCTTTGCTCGGAGTTTCGAATCCTTGGTCTTCGGAACTTCGCAGAGGACTTGGTCCCCTGGTCGGATCTTAGACCAAGCATCCTCGCTCAGGCTGTCGAACTCCTTCATGAGTTCCTGATGAAGCTCCATGATGCGCTTCCGTGCCCCGTCCAAACCTTCTGCGTGGCATTTCTTCTGGTGTCTAGCCAGATCACTACGTCGGTTGTATTGCACCTTCGTAGTACACTTCTTGCCCTTCTTACCATAACTCGGATCACAAATGTAAACCGGGTGATGGTGGAAGTGGGCCTCTACCAGATGCCTTTGGAACCGGGCTGGAGTACTCCAGGTCCGGATCGAGACATCACTCGCATCCTGGCAGATAGAGAAGGGACAGGACTTTTGATCGTCGCCGTACCACTTCTCTAAAGCCCAACGCAGCTTCCTCCTCTGGGTATAAGTGTAATACCCTTCGGTGTGGTTTAGCATAAGCCACATCTTTCGATAGGCTTTGCTCGGATTGGGGTCCTCGTCCGAAAGACGCATCCAATCTTCATCATCCGACTCATCGTTCTTATTGATTGAGTCTGGACAGGCATAGAGGGTAGAGCCGTCCTTCTTAACTCCGTACGCACAGTCGGAGAAACACGTCGGAATCCGGGTTTTGAATCCGGATTTGGCGTTAGCCCAACGTTCGGCCTCGGTTTGAGTTGATGGAGTGGCCTTCTCATCATACTCAACCGAGGATTCGTGCACCGACTCCTCGTCAGACGACTCAACCTCCATGGCAGTACTACCAGTGGTTGAGGTGCTGGGTTTCGGCTCGGCTCTCGCAGAATCCGGGAGATTCTTGAGCTTCCGAGCAGCGGATCGTCGGTTCTTACTGACCTTCCAGTCTTCCTCCGGTTCCTGGGTTCCGGATGTGCTGGAGGTCGTGGCTTCTACTGGGGTAGTAGTGCTGCCGGTAGCTGATGTAGCACTGGCGGAGCTTCTGGTGGCAAGCTTCAGGTCGGGGATAGGAGGTGCGGGTGCTTCCGCGGCCCTCTTAGCCTCTTCCTGTGCCTCCTGTTCGGCAGTCATACGGCGGACAATAACCGTCCGAAGGGCTGCAGCTCGGTCCAATCCGATTAGTGAATTGTTCTGGACATCCACCAATTCCTGTTTGGTTATGTAGTTACCGTCATCCCACTGCTCAAAGTTAGCAGCGGCCTCCCGGAATTCCTTAGTGGTCCGGCACGGCGTCCGGGTAGCACTAGGGCGTGGGTAGGTCTGGCCATCGGTATCCCAGACACAGCCTACCCAGTTGATGTTCGTAGCCTTGACGTTCCACAGGGACTTGTCAGGCTTCGGATACGCTCCGAGCTCGAAGGCCCGGTTAGCTGCATACACGGTTTCACGGAAACCAGCGTCCACCATAAGTCCCCGTTGGAACCACGGCCAGTCTCGAAGCCACTCGGGAGGCATCCTGGTCAGCTGTTCGGGAGCCATGACGCCCTCGATAGTTATCCTGACTTTCGGGTCCATCCTGACTGGTGTCCCGTCCGCGTAGGTCACTTGTGCCTGCAGTTCCGGGTGGACATACAGGTAGCGACCATCATAGCTAGCTGGAAAAGGCTCCGCCACTGCTGGCTTCCACTCATCCTTCTGTCCGTCAACTTGGGTAGTTTCGGACTCTGTCGCTGCGGGTTCAGCACTCGCAGTCGCTCCGGATCCCTCGGCCGGGAGTGGAGATAATAGTTTCTCTGGCTCATTTAGTGAGAATGAAGCCAGCTTCTCCTCGAACGAGCGATCCGTGGGTTCCTCCACGTCCATCATCTCGCTCTCTTCCTGTGTAACAGGAGACAAAGCTTCCGGAAAAGCTTCTGCGGACGGAGTCAGCTTATCCGGGTCACCGGATAGCTTGGCTGCAGCTACGGATTCCTCAGCCATGACTGGGGAATCGCCCACGGGAGTAAACTACTCCTTTTTCCGGCTTTTACGGCGCCGGGGCCGACACAAACGGAGTCTGTCTACCAGGAGACAGACTCTGGAGGAGCAGCGGGGGGTTTGCTTAGCCGGTAAAATCCAAGAAGGGAGCGAGCTCGACCGTCTTGAACGTTACCGAAAACAAATATGGCGACAGGCCAGCTTTCGTGACGTCATTTCCCCGCAGCCCGCGAGGTCACGAGAGGTCAGCCGAGACTGGACATGGTGACGTCATGCGGAAACGCACGTGCTACAGGCGGTACATCAACAAACTGATTGTTTTTAGGTAATTATCGCTCACCCCGATGACTCGACTGGGGATTTAAGTGGAGAATATGGAAAGCTTAAGCAAATCCACCGGATTATCCGTCCACTACCCATTGGTACATCATGCGGGGGCGACAAATAAGCCTTTAGGGTCAGTTGTCATCCGTTCCTCTAAATGTAAACATTACACTCGTTGTGTATACAGGTTAGGTCACTGCAGTCCTCTGGGCAATTCGGGGGCTGCGGCGAACGTATCTCCCCTTCTCGGATAGTTCTTTATCGGACCTGACAGTCTGAAGAGCTTTCTCTAGGTGCTTCTTAGCCTTAGAAACACCTTTCCTCCTCTTTTTGTCTTCACCTGCCGAGACTTTTTTAACTCCCCCACGCTTAATCGGTGTTGGCGTGGGTGTCACTGATTCGGAACACTTCTTGGGTCTACCACGGCCGCGCTTCACTGTAGTGTTCTCTACCTGGTCTATTATGCGATTCTGGTTCAGGATCTTTCCGGAACCTTCACCATACATTTCTGTGGAGGTCTCCCTCCCAGACCATCTCCTTAATCTAGCCACATTTGACTTATAAAGTCGACCAAGGTCAGATTTAATAATTACGGTACAATCACTGATAACTTGTGTTATAGTAAAGGGACCGTCCCAATTAGACGCTAATTTTATGTGTCTAAGCGGTTCATGTAATCTGAGGACTCTGTCTCCGGATTGGAATTTCCGATGCTTTAGATCGGTATCGTATCCTACTTTCTGCCATTTGGCACTTTTCTCCAAATCAATTCGGACAGACTCATATGCTTTTCTAAATCTGTCTCTTAAACATTCCACAAAAACTACATGGCAAGGTAGTTCAGGGTCCATTCCTACGACTCCAAAAACTAGGTCGGCAGGCATTATCAAATCCTCTCCGAATACTAAAAGGTTCGGAGAACAATTTGTACTTGAATGTACCGTACTATTATAAGCATGTGTCACAAAATGACATTGCTCATCCCAGTCATCCATATGTTCATTAACGAGTGACTTTAGGACTTGGATGAGGGTTCTATTGAACCTTTCCACCAATCCGTCGCTTTGTGGCCTATACGGATTGGTTCTAGTCTTGCAAATAGCTAAGTATTCGCACATACCCTGCCAGAGATTTGATTCGAATTCTCTGCCTTGGTCACTGTGTAACATTAATGGTACACCGAAGCTTAGTACCCAACCTTTTACAAAAGCTTCGGCACAAGTAATTGCTTTGTGGTCTGGTAGTGGAAATACTTTAGTGTATTTCGTATAATAATCACACACTACCATCATACAGGTATTATCATTAGCGGTTGTATTAAATCCACTAATAATATCTACCCCGATTCTTGCGAATCTAACTCCGAAAAGTTCTTGGGATAGGGGAAGTTTGCCCATCCCGGGTCCGGGTTTGTTTTTACAACAATCCGGACAGGTGGTTACCCATCTTTGCAAGTCCCGTGTCATGCCAGGCCAATAGTATTTCTTGGAAAGTCGTGCTAGCGAGCGTTTCCTTCCGAAATGACCACTGGTCCGATGTCCATGACAGAAGTACATAATGTCATGTCTCATGGCATGTGGTATCACCACTTGCATGATTCTATCACCATTATTACATGGCTTCCAACGGTATAACACGCCTTTCCGGACTTCAAGCTCGGTCCATTGAGCAAGAAACCTTCTCATTTCTCGATTTTCCAGAGAGACCTCTGGTCTAACTGGACGTATACCCTTTGGTACTAATTGCAGTAGCTGCGCAGTTATCGAGTCAGCTTCCTGGAAATGTCGTATGTGATCCATAGACCAATCCAGTATACTGGCAACTAGGGGTACGAATGGTCTTCGAATCCCTGCTAACACCGCCCTATGAGCTCCACAATCAGTACAATCCGGATTATCACATTTCCGGATTGGTATTCGAGACAAAGCATCAGCATTTAAATGCTTAACTCCGGGTCTATGCTGAATCTGTTGATGTTCAAGCCCATATTCGGATAAATGGGCTAGCCATCGGCCTAACATGCCTTCAGCATCTCGGAAGTTCAGTAGCCACCTTAAAGAGGAATGATCCGTACGCAAAGTAAAGTTCGTTCCCCATAGAAAATGTTTGAACTTCTTGGTATATACGACTACTGCTAACAACTCTCTTTTGGTTGTGCAGTAATTGCGCTGAGTCTTGCTCAGTGTGTTGCTGGCAAAGGCAATTGGTACTTCTCTCCCATTTTGGACTTGCGAGAGAGCTGCACCAATGCTATCATTACTAGCATCAGTATCCAGTATGAAATGATCCGTCTCATTCGGATATTGCAATACGGGAGTACTCGTGAACAGGTCTTTTAGCTTTTGAAAAGCGTTTTCCTGTTCATGTGTCCAAGGAAATTTTTCCTTGGTACTTCCTGGAGTCCAGTTAGCTATTGCTTGTAATGGGTAACTGACTCTAGAATAATTCGGAATAAATTCCCTGTAATAGGAACAGAATCCTAAAAAGGACCTCACTTCCTTGGGTGTTTTAGGTCTATTCCAATTCGTAACTGATTCGATTTTTTCCGGATCAGCCTTTATTCCTTCATCACTGATGATGCGGCCCAAATAATTTATGGACTTTCTAAACATGTGGCATTTCTTAGGTTTCAATTTGAGACCATTAGAAATAATACGTTCTAGTACCATTTTCAGGTTATTAGA
Source organism: Acholoe squamosa (assembly GCA_949317995.1). Classification (NCBI taxonomy): domain Eukaryota; kingdom Metazoa; phylum Annelida; class Polychaeta; order Phyllodocida; family Polynoidae; genus Acholoe; species Acholoe squamosa. The sequence goes on from OX439044.1 coordinate 16,849,143, forward strand.
ACATTCTTCGAATGTTTTTCCGAAGACAATGACATCGTCTAGATATACAAGACATCTTTTCCACAATAAATCACTTAGAATTGTTTCCATCATTGCTTCAAATGTTGCAGGTGCATTGCACAGTCCAAACGGCATTACATTATATTGGAATAATCCAATATGACTCGAAAATGCAGTTTTCTCCATATCTGGAGGGTTCATTCCCACTTGCCAGTAGCCTGATTGCAAGTCTAGGGTACAAAACCAGCTGTTTCCCCCTAAGGAGTCAATGGTTTCATCTATTCTCGGTAATGGATACGAATTCTTTTTCGTTATTCCATTCAACTTCCTGTAGTCTATGCAGAAACGGATAGTACCGTCTTTTTTTGTTACCATACACACAGGACTACTCCATGGACTATTGGAAGGGACTATTACATCCTGTTCCAACATCTTATTTATTTCATCCTCAGCTACTCTCTTTTTTGCTAAGGGTAACCGTCTATACGGTATCTTAAAGGGTTCGGCATCTCCAGTATCTATTTTATGTAATACTTTATTTGTTGTACCTAGTTTTTCACCAGGTTTGGCAAAGGCAGTACGATACTGACAGAGCATATCATAGAACTCTTTCCGGTGTTCCGGATCCTCTAATGAAGTTTCTTCATACAACTTAAGTAAGTCTTCCGAAATTTCATCATCCCCTGTTACCTTCTGTAAGCTTAGCTTACTATCCGTTACAGTTTCCGAAAGGGTCACATTTCCAAAAACTTGTCCCTTTTTCAAGTAGATAGTAGTGTTTCCAGTATTGGAGACAGGTACTACCGACCAGGATGCATTCGCTACTATCGTGTCTACAGAATTTAATCCGATACTTGATAACGTAACTACATCCGGTTCTATCACTGCAGGCTTATTACGCATTGCAGGATCACTTCTTACAAGCACATCACAGGCTACTCCTGGAGGGATTCGCACAGTGTGTGCCACACTAGCCATACTGCTCACTTGTCTCAGTACACATCTAACTTTCACGGGATACGGGTATCTCACACTCAACACTCCTGTTTGGGGTTCTAACACGGCACCATACAGGGATGCGAAATCCAACCCGAGTATACCCTCATCTGCTATATCCGCAACGGTGGTGCTCATGACATAGTCATGGATACCATCCAACTGTAGTTTCACACAAGTTCTACCATACGTTTGCAAGGTACTGCCATCGGCCGTCTGAGCACTTCCTCCCGATTTGAGAGTCTCATGTTCATCCGGTATAAGATCGTAGAACCCCCTGGAGATACAAGAGTGGCTAGCTCCCGTATCCACAAGGAATTCGGCAGATCTTCCGTTAACAGTGAGGCAAACATACCACCGCCTTCCGTTTAGAACAGAGGGTATGTCCGTGACAATCGGAACATCATTTTTCACACCAGGAGTCGATCCACATCTTTTCAAGAATTCAAGACAAGGATGACCCGGGGGCAGGTGGGCACCACAGACCTTGGCTAATTCATAGCCGCCTGCCTCGTTACTGATATTGGGTTTCCCCAGTGCGCCCGTGGCACCTGTTATATCAGCTTCCCTAACCTTCCGGGTGTCTACAACCACCTCGGTGTTAGGCGATCTTGTTACTAAATGCGAACTATCGTCACGGATGGTGATATTATGGCAAGATTTGTCACTGGGATCCCCTTCTTTGCCCCTCGGGAGATCCCTTTCTAGTTTTCCTCTGTACTTATCCCAGAGACACTCTCCTGTTTACGTGGAACAGGTTTTTCAGCCATACATTCGGGAGCAAAATGCCCCAGTTTCTGACATCTGAAACATCTCCTTTGAGATTTATCAACTCTTGGTCTCCTTAGAGCTTCTGTTAATCCGGCTATTAATGTTTCCATCATGTTAGTCGGAGCAACAGTGGCTGCTACAGTTGAGTTCGCCGTAGAGGCTACACTGCCATGTTGAGTTGATCCGGAAGCTGTTTTACCAGCAACAGATCCTCCTCTCCCTCTCGAATGTACTTTCCTATACCGCTTTTGTCGGTAATACTTTCCAGCCACATGGACTGAACCAATATATTCTCCGTTTTCATCGGAGATATATTCATCTTCCTCATTAACTTCATTCGATTCAACCGGAGCTAATTGGGAAGTATCATATACTGGAGCAGGTGTACCCCCGTATTGGAAAGGAGCTGCTCTTACTGGACTAGGTCCAAGACCTACCAAACGTTTCTTCATGTCATGTCCATCAATTGCTATGAACAGATCACTGAATGAAGTGTCATCTTTCCAGGAGTCCCACACCACTTGCTTATGATCCGGATCTCGCAATCCACTATAGAATTGTATGAACAATTCTTGTAGATAACAATCATCATCATGAGCCCAATTTGGACGTGCTTTCGAAAGCAAGTCTTGTAGCTCCAAACCAAAGACTTTGTGTGATTCTTTAGGTTTTTGTGTTCTCTTCTTAAAGCTTACCCACGGATCTTCTCTAACGATTGATCCGAAAAGGTATGCGGCACATTCGACCAATTGATCATAGGTACCATATATTCCGTAAGCTGCTCTCCATTGGTTGAGAGCTACTTTTCCGCCTTTATTTAACCAACAAATCAAATATGGCAGAGCTTCTTCTTTTGTCCATCCACTACAATTGACTTCGTCGACAAAAGCTTGGTACCTGTCCTTCCATGGATCATTAGAATCATATGGAGGGGGTATCCGTGCCTGCCTACGTGCCGGATTATTACATCCGCGTAGTCTATCTGCTTCTCGCATGCTCCAGTTCATGACTTCCATGCCGTCCGCTCCCTTCCGGTAGCAGTCAATGCCAAGGTTTTGTATACATTGGCTTCTATCGAAGATGGTTTGCATCCCTGCAGGCATAGAAGTTCTCCTGTTTGGTTTCCTGCCATCTCCTCCTGATCCTGATCCTCCGAATCCGGATCCTCCTGGGCCGCCTGGAGGGTTTCCTCCTGGTGGACCATTATTATTATAGCCTCCAGATGAACCACCAGGGCATCCACTATTGTGACCGGTGTTTCCAGAAGAAGCGTATCTAGGGTAAGAATCATTTTGATTCCATCCCTGGTTATAGCTATTACCATTCTGATAATTGCCACTTCCCGATGGATTATAATTATTTCTATATCCATAGGACGATGTTCTCGGTTGATACGTACCGCCATTAATATTGTTTTGTGGCGGATTTGGTCTCGGAAAACGTCCATCAGTAGGACCATTACCAGAACCTGGGGTTGGATTCGGTAATCTTGGTACTGCTGGTGTACTGTGGCCGGGTTGGGGGAAATATGAAGGTGGTGTCAACATATGCCTCATTGGTCCGGGTGCTCTTGGTTGTGCCACGGGTGTATTGTTAGTATTCCCTGTAGCACCATCATGAGTCGCTTTGATTTTGTGACTCAAATCTGGTATGGGTGGTGCCGGACCTATCGTATCCAGCATTGGAATTACTGGTTTAGATGCGGTTCCATTTACTGCAGCATTATCCGGTTTCTTATAGATTCCGGATACCACATTCTTGTCAGCCCCATCATCAACGAATGGGCTGTATCTAATTGGGGTTGCATCTTTAGATGTCTTTCCCAACATTGTAGATACCACAGCTGGATCTATATTACCTATAGTTAACTGGGCTGCTTCTACATATTTATCTAGAGTTATTGCAGTAGCCTGCAATTCCTGAAGCTCGTTTGTGAGTTTCTGTCTATCCTCCTCCAGTTGTTTGTTGTAAGCTATGATGCCTACCCGGATGGTTTCATTGTCTTCAGCTTGTTTACTACACTGAAGTTTCAATTTATCCAACTCATCCTGATAATGGCGAATTTCGGATTCGAATTTTGTCTTATCAAGGTTTAGTTGGTCGTTCGTATCTATGTATGTTTGGATACGAATGTGCCTATTATCATATTCTTTATTGAATGATTCTCTCATAGATTGAAGTTTTAGTTCTTCTCGAGTTCTTTCATGTACTCGCTCCTTCTGGCTTCGAATTCCTTTCGCATGCCAGTTAGGTCCTCTTCCATCTGAAGTTTTTCATGGAATACTTCATCCTTAGCTTTGACCAAGGTATTTAAATTCTCGTTCAAAGTTACATAAGTTTCATTCAACAACAGGACATCCGGTCGTTTTAATTCTTCACCTTCCGGTACCGCATAGGTTAAGTCGCCATCTATAGCGCTATAATCTAATATTGGTAATTCGGGCCTGGGTAACCTATAAGGTAGTTCTCCGAATGTTACCCTTTTTCGCATTGGTGCCGGATGTTCTGGGTTAGTACTACCACCGACTTCGAACATCGAATCACTTAATTCGTCAACAATTGATTGCTGGCCTATTAAGTTACTATGTCTCTGTATGGACTGTTCGCGTCGTACAGAGTCTGGCAGATTCTCCTCACTATCATTATAGTGGGGTCCGGGATCTCTCCAAGATGCTGATTCCGCATCTTGCGAGTCCGAATGGGCTTGGAGCATTAGCGATCCATTTCTATTCTCTTGGGCAAGTGATTGCCCTGCTGGGTTAGCTTCCCTAAGGGTGTCTAACCCATGTACTAGCCGTTCGGACGTTATAACGTCCGGGCTATACACCAGAATTAACTGGTCACGGCACCAGTGTAAGGGTTTGTGACCTTACGGACCTGGGGGGTTCGGGTCTTACGGTTCGGAAAGAAAGAGTAAGACAGTATTCCAAGTGTATGCCAACGGTTAGGTTTATTACTTAATGCACACTCACGGCTGCCGGATGATATCAAAGAGGCAGCTAATATTAAAAGACAGTGGTTTACATGGTGTGGAGGCCAGAAGGGCCTCTGACGTAGCGGCTGAGCCCTGGGCTTTATATACGGACCCAGGTGTTCGTCGTCAGATGTCCCCACAGACCCGGATCGGTGCTGCCACCTATCCAGAACCTGAGGAACGTCCGACGACTCGACTCACCCGCCACGTCAGACGGTACCCAACTCCTATGGTTTAGTAAAGTGTACCTCTACATATATATTTGCACTCCAGAGGTTTGGAAATATTCAGTTTGGAGCAGTATTGTAGACCTCTACTCTAAGACACAATGTGAATAAAAAAACACCTAAATTGTTGTCTAGATGTCAATAATTGGAATCGAGATGGTAGAAATCCACTGTCACTGACTCACCTAGTGGGCCATTAGATATATTGTAGTTTGGGAGATCAGGGAATTCCCAGTCGGTCTTTGTGATAGTCTGTAACCACATGATATAAAGAGTTTATTTTTTAAGATACTGCAATCGTACCCCGCAAGGGCGTATCAAAGTCTTAGATATGTAGCACAGGCCTCAGTAATCGCATGGTCTATGTGCAGTTGTAGGTAATTAGGAAATGGCCTCCAGGATAAACGTGTTCAAAGGACGTCAGGATGAATTGATATCAATAGACCTTCGACAATGGTTAATTTCTGTCACAAATAGAAATACCAATTGTGGCTAAAAGTACATCTATTTACCTTTTCAAGTGCTGGGTTGATGATGTTGTCTGGAACTAGATTTCTTAAAAAAAGTACAGGGAGAGCATGTTATTGTTGGATATTGTAGGTTCTTGTTAAATGCCCTTTAATCATTTCATTTTCCTTTGGTATTTTTTGACCAAAGGTTATGTGGAAAAAAAGACGATGATAAACAAATAAAAAAGGGGGAGGATGAGAGGGACGAAAACTAAGTTTACGCATTTTACTTGTGGGACCTGTTATCGAGAATGATCAGTAATATTTTCATTGTGGACTTGCCTCATGAGGTCCAATACTGTATCAATCCGGTTAACTGTCTTTTTAGTATCATTAACCACAGCCAAGGCTACATCGGCACCAGGCCTGACGAGGAAGACAAACCCAAACCCCTCAGCACACGCCAACACCGTGGTACCCACGTAGAAGGCTATTGCGCGTGCGCCGACAGCACCAGCGCCACCCATGGACGCCACACCGGAAACTATGCTGGAGACCATGAGGGGTACGGCCAGCAGGGTCATGGCCCGGATGAACAGCTCCGCCGGGAAATCCAGGTACCTACAGGTGCATGGGTCATATAATGTTTGAACACTGGGAGCAACTCTGAGCAATTACCAAAAGATAGGCTCACACGGTCTAACTTCTATTATGATGGTGACGGAATAAATATTACAATATGCACAAATAATTATCAAATTAGGCCTAAAATGGTCTAAAATAGGGCCTCAGCATCTTACAGATCCTCTGTGAAATCTAATGATTACTGGAAATTTACCAATGCCTTGTACAGTGCTTAGTTTAACCATACATACCACATAGGTCTTGGATTCAGTTTGGGTTGGTCAAATGGATGTATCGTCCTGAGTAGAATCCCCAGCCCAGCCCCACCACTCACTGCTAGCAGGAGCAGCAGCAGCTGAATGTTATTGAGGCATTGTTTGCTGCACTTCCGGTCGCTAGGTGGCGCGTCGGCCAAAGCGGAAGTGGAATTCCCTCGACCACACCCGCAGCATCGTCGTCGGGTGTAGTCGTCGTCGTAGTCATAGTCTCTGAAGTCGTAGCCGGTCATGGTATTTCAACTGCGTGAAGGCTGATCAATGTGGAATGCAGATGGAACTAAAATAGCAAAAGTGCAAGGGGGCATTTAGGAGAAGTGATTATCTGAAAACCAGGTGAAAAGTGAAAGATAATACCATTGAGGTGAAGCAAGCAAAATGGGATAATATAGATAAAACAAAAAGACTATTGAAGCAGCACCCCTTCATCTTCATATTTGGTACTAAAACCCTGACCATATGATATCAATTCTGGAGTGAGATAATATTTAGAAGTTCGATGATAGAGACAAATAATACACGAAATTCATCCTTACTACTCCTGTACCACGTGTGACAGTAGTTTTGGGCTAGTATGCGGTTTGTGGTTATAGGTAATCCTCATTATAATTATATTGAAAGTGAGTTTTAAGTAATTGAGGCACTGTTAAGAATTGAAAGAATCTGGGATCAAGTGCACTCTATGTGGCGTTGTCCTATGTGATATGTTATCCGGTGCATCAACCTTGTAGTAAATGATACATGATACCCTTCCTGTGGATGCTCTCAGATCCTACGTTACATCCTTCCTAAGGAAGTGATCATTATTTATTAGGAGAGGGGGTGATATAAGCCGACATTGGCCCAATGTATCCTTGCTTCCTGGGTCAATAGGGACGGTTAATCAATGCCAGGAAGAACAACAACAAATGTCAACCTGGAAGTTGTCGGTAACTTTTATAGAATTAAGCGGCCGTCCATAAATTACATTACACATTTTTTGGGCAATTTCAAAACAGACACACACACCCTCCAACCCCCCTGTCATGCTTAGTCACACACCAGCCAGCACCACCTAAAATTACGTCACACTTGGCTCGCAGACCTCCCCCAGCCATATCATCAACTTGGTCAGTTTACAAAATTCAGTGACAACTGGATCACCAATGCTGTTCCCGATTTTCATTGATAGACCTGTGGTGTCTACATATCCCATAGTTCAGGCTTAGTACTAGGGATCAGGCTTAGTACTTAGTCCTTTTTGTGATGATACCCCCTGGTCAAGTATGGCTTGCAAACAAGTTGACTATGTACACTTTATACCATAAATTCTCTCATATAAGCTGTGGCTAGTACACGAACCAAAATCAAAATACAGCTGATAGGAGGTTCGCAAAGTCAGAACAGCAGTAAACTGTCATTTTTTAAGCCCCATGTAAGGCCTATAGCTTTCTCCCATACTCAGGGTGCCGCTTAAACGAGGGTGCCGCTTATACAAGGAATTTGTGGTAGTCAGCTGAGGTAGCACGTCTAGATAAGAGTTCCTTTCAGTTCTAAGTAGGCCCAACCATTAACATCGTGTTGGCCAGATACTTGTTATCATAGGAATCGCAATTCTTGCTCAAACTTTATACCTCAGTAATGAAAATCTGAAGAACACCTGAAGAAGAGCACTTCAGCTCAAAATGTTGTGTCACACTTAGAAATAGTCACTTTTGGTAAGGAGGTCCCACTTGGCAGAAAAACTTTTTTTTTACGTTAAAAAACTTTTTTTCTGATTCCTAAGTTTGCAAATCAGTTTTTTTTTTTCAACCTAAAAAAAAACGTTTAAACCCATACTCGAAAAAAACATCAAAATAACGTTTTTTGACATTCTTATAAACGTTTTTATTTCAGGTTGAAAAAAACGTTTTTTAATGTAAAAGAAACGTAAATAAAACGTTTTTATTTGGTTGAAAAAGCAAACGTTTTAATTTGGTTGAAAATTGGTTGAAAACGTTTTTTCAAAAACATTTTTTTACCCAAAGTGTGGTGTTATATTATAGTTTTGTCAAGACATGCATAGTTGGCTTGATGTGTTTGTATCAGAGGTGTTGGAACATGCCGGCCCCCATTCCAGGGGGTAATATGTGTTTTTTAGGCAGGTGATGGGTGTGTTTATCCATCACATATAGCTACAGAGCTCTACTTCACACCTTCATTATTATATATCCTGTTCATCTGTCACAGGTAACTAATAGCTGCACAGCTTTACCTCACCTCTACCATTACAGTGCTGAACTTCTGTAGTTCCCTTTTTGCTAGCATATTTAGCTTGTTTCATATGGCAGTGGCGACTACAGGATTTTAAAAAGGAGAGGCGCGGTCCAAAAGGAGGGTGTGTTTTGCCGGGTTTTGGCCATGCACTTTTGACCGTGCACCGGGTTTTGACCACGCCGGGTATTGACTGCGTCCCACTGCCGGGAAATGACCACGTTTGGACCTCGCCCAACTGTTCATTACATAACTCAGTGATAACACCAGCTGTGGGATGGTCAGTGCAAAAGATATATCATATCATCACATTATGCTGCTGGGCCTTGAATAGGCACCCCCCTTGAATAAGAAATAAGGAGTATTGAATGGACAAGCGACAGGCTTTGAAAAGGCTTTAGTCATTGAAACAACTTGCGTGTCCGAATTTCACTCGGGACCTCAGACCTAGTGTCTCTGGATGTAATGGAGGGATTCTAACAAAATGTTATCTGTTGAAGAAAAGTGTAAGTACTTACCCCAAAAAATTCATATGTTGCCCATCAGATGTCGAACAGCCTGTATAATAATGTTGGATGCGCGTTATATTTGAGGCATCTTAATACCCTGCATATAAGGTGTGTCTTATATGCCAGGAAGGAGCCCTAGTATGCTGTACAGTGGTAAAGAGGGATTGGGCAAGCCCTGAGATGGCCGCAGGTTTTTGAATATCGAAAATCTATTGAATAGAACTAAAGTTATGATATTCTTAATTTTTTCTCTCACATTATATACAAAGTCTAGGTGTGCCTTATGCACAAGGCACCCCTTATACATGGGGTACTACAGTATTATGGTATCTTAAAACCCATTGCATGGTCATTTCCTGGCAGTTGGATTAAATGACTCCCTGGTATGCGGTTATTTCCCGGCAGTTGGGTGCAGTCAAAACCCGGTGCGCGGTAATTTCCCGCAATCAGGCGTGGTAAAAACCCAGTGTGCAGTCATTTCCCGGCAGTCTGGCAGTCAAAACCCGTTGCTCGGTCAAAACCCGGTGTACAGTCAAAACCCGGCAAATTCTGGGGTCCAAAAAAATGCAATTAAACTCTTAAGTACTGGCAAAAAGGGGGGATGCGCACCCTCCTCTAAATCCGCCACTGTATGGTGTCTTTAATATTGGTGTTAAAATTATTTTTTGCAAATGTGACGTCACACAATCCTTGACACCCCCAACACTTTGTCCCGATCGAAAAATACCCCCACCCACCCCCTCCTATGTGATGCAATTTATGGACGGCCCCTAATGTGAGAAGCGTGAAATGAAACTTGTTTATTTTATGCTGCTCACGTTAACCCTATATACCTTAATTCTTAAGTGCATGTATATAAAATGCCTATGCTATCTCTGTTATATTAGAGTGGGCTCTGTTGCATTTATAGTAAATAATCCCTGGATATAACCCAGTGCCTGTTATATATTGGCTTCTCTGCAATATTACATCCCCACTGTAGTACAAATTACTTTTCAACGCAAGATAGCATTCATCCTAAACGTAGGAATTTGGGTAAGTTACAAGAGACTCTTGTCTAGGCCTGCTAATTAGAGCAGTGTCTAATCAGACCCTGCTGCAGGTCTGTTATCATATTTATCCTAATCTCTGACTTAGTGCTAAATTGTGATGGAAATAGTGGGCTGTGCAGCTGGAGGTGTTTAGCTGCCCGCCCCCGTTACGCCTCCTGGTGGTCGTCTACTGTTACTAAAGGTACACTGGTGGTGGAATTTACCCCTACATCAAAGTACGAGCCTGATTAGACTTGCCTAGGGCAGAGCGCTTTTTTTTTATGGTCGCGAGGCATTTTTTGACCAATTGTTAACGGAATTAAAATGTACCCCTACCGACGGATTTTGGGATGAAAATGCACCCTTGTAGACTACTATATACCTCACGTATATATGTGGACCGGTGAGGAGAAAGGGTCCTCCGAGGTAAAATGTGATATTTAAAATTGAAGTTATGTCTTTAAAATGAGGTATTACACTTCCAGATACCCCTTTTGGTCTTGGAGATATTGCTTCACGAAAATTGAATGACATAACTGTATCAATACAGCCAAAAAGCTTTATCATTCATTGTTTTGATTAAATCAGACATCTAATTAGCATAATCATTTAAATAATCAGTTAAAATTGACCAAACCTTTCCATACATTTGGGCATAGCTTTGGATCTAGAAATGGTATCTATGAGCTTTTTTCAGCGTATGAATCTCGAAAAATTATCCTATTAATTGACATTATTATTCTCTTTTTAGGAAGGTAATTTTGGTAGCCATGACAACACATTTATCTGAGAACCCTTATTTGGGCCTTGTTTTGGTTTCAAAATTTCCATTTACGTTCCAAATAGACAGAAATTGTCAGAAAATAGAACGTTTTTGAGAAAATCATCTATTTCTGTGTAAAAAAAGTACATAAGAGCAATTTTTGGCCTATTTTTTACATTATTAGCCTTTGTAGCTCCCCTAGTGGCAAAACCAAGTACTAAAATTCCTACAGGGAGGGCCCTTTCCCCTTCTCTGCCTACATATATCAAGGCAAACACACGTTTAAGGTACACTCTGAGTTGAATCAGGGACTTTACTTTTGTTCTATGACATTTTAACCCCCCTATCACCCCAAAAAAGAGAGAGAGAAAACTTTTGTTAGAAATATCAATCCCAGAGACCAAGACCAAATCTATTTTGGGAACATGAGTCGGGCACCGTGCACAGGAATGGTTGCCCTCTTTAGCCCTCTGCATAGTGAGAGCGTAGCATTGAGAAACATACAGCCTTTTCCTAAGGGCCATTTTCCACCACCCGATATGTCCCCTCTATCGGCCACTAGACCCATAGTAGATGCTATTTTCGGCCGACAGAGACCATGCCCCACCATTAAACCCGAGGTGGTTGTGTGGGGCAGCTATCGGCCGAAAGAGGTACCCTGTCGGATGGTGGAAAACGGCCCTAATAGAGATTCAATTTGCATACTAAGGGAGTGATCATTTTTTAACAATAGGGGGCTGCTGGTGGCTTTGAGGGGGGGTCAGAATTTTTTAAATCCCTTGACCGGGGGATTAGAATTTTTTAAACCCCTCGGTTGGGGGGTTTTAAAATAATTTCACCTGTTTTCAGTGGACACCCCCCCCCCCTCCATGTTACTATAGGTCGCGCTCGATTTTCGTCCCTTATGGGAGAGGTCAAAAAAATTTTACCCCTCGAGAGGGGGGGGGGTCAAAATATTTTTCGCGCATCGCCACACAAACCCACTGCTGTTAAACAAGAAATGCCGTTGTGACCGCGTAAAAAAACGCCTCCCGCTGTTATTTTGTATTGTGAGACCTCATCACATGGGGCAAATGCAATCATCATAGCGCACTCCCGTACCGCTTCGCGGTACCGCTGCTACGCGGCGTGGGAGGCGCTAAAAAATATTGACTCCCTAAATTGCCAGCCGCATACCCCACATACCTGGGATACATACATGGCTGCATTCATTTCAAAATGCATAGATATGTCTACATGTACGTGATACAGTGAAAGGCATAAAGTTTCACAACAAAATGAGTGTGTCTACACTATGAGCTTCTTGGTGGTCGACCCTTAATCCATTTGGCACGATTAAATCCATTATCTGCACGATAAGATCAAATCACCGAGTGCTGTGAACTGAATGTATCAGAAGTGCAGAGGCGCATATAGATCAGAACCACAGCCATGTTCAGGGACGCTGCCAGTGAACCTTCACTAACACTATTTTAAAAGATATGTAGCCTAGCAGTGCTTTACACCCGGGCTTTACATTGTACTTTGAATAGAGAACACATTATTTACAGGCTCTACACTGCTAGGTGCCACTTTTAGTACTCCCCATGTTTAAACTAACAATGTCTGGTTAAATACATACCAAAACTATATGACTTACCCTTTTAGAAGTGTACAGTGCACGGGTAGGGTGCTTAACATTAATAATCCATGACCAGACTAATAGTGTGAACTACTCCCGAGTCACTCACTGAATGAGCAGCTCACTACTAGATCTAGTACGATAAGCAGCTCCTCTGCAGCTCCCTGGTTTGGGCAACCACTTTTGTGTATACTTTAGGTGTCAGTCACTGCCCCGACTGAAACTCACTCAGGGTCAGAGGTCATGGGGAGGGGAGCAGCTCAGGGCAAAGTCTCACTGGGAGTTCCTTTATATAGGTCACGGTGTCAGATGCCTTATCAGTAGATCGATATGAAAAAAGATTTCGCGGCATAACGCAAAATGTTATCTCATTCATTGTGTCTTCAAATTTTAGTGTGATCACTATTTGATTACGGGTTCATGAGAATATACATGAACTTCAGAACTGTCTTCACCTTCACAGAAAAATAAAACTGAAAAAAGATAAACTGAATGAATTCATCAAAAGTAAAAATAAAATAAGAAAGATATCAAAATTGGAAAGTTTCAGCGCTTTGTCAAATCAGAATCAGCTAATATCACTAAGAGTAGCTGGAGGCATATTACATCTCTTAAGTATGCCTTTATTTTGATTTTGATTTTTGATTTTTTTAGAAAGCAAGTTGTTGGCTGTGCTGTCGTGTTCACGTAAAGATGTCGACATACAGCAGTTCTCGGGGTCTTGTTTCTCACTTTGTTGATATTTCCATATGGGGACAGGGTCATACTAGACATGCACAAGCTTCAGCGTGTGCAAAACAGATTTCTTTTACTATAGGCAGGTTGGGTCATGACTAAAGATAGTATAGAAGGATGACACGACCATAAATATAGGAAACGTAGGATCTTGAGCAGAAACGCTAAATCATATGTGTGAACCAAAGAAAATTCTAAAAATATTATAAATCTGAAAGTGATATGAAAAAAAAACATGAGAAATATGAAAATTATGAAAGTAATATAAAAAGGTCGGCCCCCTTTTGCTGAGGGAGGTGGGGTGACCGGAAACCAAACCTATAACGATGTTAAATAAATCTCAATAAAGTCCCTAGGGAATATTTTCATCTTATTTTAACGATAGGGGATTAGATTACCGGGGGCGGTATATAATGTATACCTCTTGACCCCTTCAGATTGGTCAGGCAAAATGTATCCCAGTTCCAGCAAAAAGGTGTGCACACCAATAATTATTGTCCAAAGAAAGTAGGGTCAGAAATGCAGTATCCATCACTCCGCTCCCGTTGTTGAAATAGGCCAGTCAAAAAAAACGTTGTTTCTCATTACCGTGCTCGCGGAGGGGGGGGACGTCATTTAATGTATTTTTCCATAGGGATATACTAATATGCACATATCAATAGTCTGGACCAAGTCTAATCAAGTCTAAACCTTGGAATGTATGTTGCAGGGGTAAGGTATGTGTGTGTGTGGGGGGGGGGGGGGGTCTTAAGGGGGTGCAGAATCTCAGGGGTCAACATATTATGAGAGACGTGTTCAAGACAGTAACTGAGATGCAATTCATCCCTATATGCTATAACAGGTCTATGTTTTATGCCATGCAATGTGACTTTGCACAACTTCCCACCTTTAATGGTGCAGGGCATGATGTATCTAAATCAGGAGAAATACTTTCAAAATAAGGCCTTTACCTTTAATGCAGTATGAAATAAACACGAAATGCTAGAGTCCATTTATTCATGTATTTATTTATGCATGTTTTTTTTTTGTCTTTGAAACTATCATATATTTCATACGGTCTAAGAACCGAATAAAGATCAATACATTATTTAAAAAAAGAATGGATTGAGTACATCGCACTAGAAACCTTCGATGTGTTGATAAGAGATTCCATACCAAATTATTACATGATATATAACTTATGTACAGCAGATAAGCAGTGTGTGTCTGTTGAATAACCATTACCTTCAATCTACACATATGAACTATGTAATTATATGAAAATATAGCACTGTATATATGCATTTTCATTGGTACACGAGGTCTACAACACTCACCAGTCTTATATTGATAATATATGCTAGATAATGTTGTTGTCATGTGTGTAGGACACTTATAAATTAATGCCGTACAAAAGGATCCCCAGGTTGTATCATATGGCCGATATGCCAAACACTGGAATGCTCGATAAAATGCAGTATCCCAGGTAGCAAGGATACATTGGGCCAATGTCGGCTTATATTGGGCTAATGCCGGCTTGTATTGGGCCAATGTCGGCTTATATTTGGCTAATGTCGGCTTATATTGGGCCAAGCATGGACAAGCATGGCCCAATCCCCCCATTGCTGATTGGGATGGTACTGTACAGATCTCTTTAATCCGACATCCAATAGTCCGCCACACTCAGATCAGCCAGGTTCTTATATAATTTAAATATAACATGGTTATCGTGTTTAGGCACTGATTTGAGTCCCTAAAATGGATAATATGAGTTCTGATATTTCGGGATCAGGAACCCAAAATTGACAGCGGACCGGACATACCTTGACAACGAGTTGACACGAAAGCAAATCCTCCATTTTTGAAGCTTATGTATGAAATGTGACGACATGCTTTGGACATAACATAGTTGAAACCATATTCTACCTGCCTGTCGACTAGATTCCTTGATATTATGGCTGTATTTGATATAAAAAAGATTAAACTTTCGAAGCGAGCAACTGGCCGTGCGTGTTTGCCATTCTGTCAACACTACAGGTGGCACCGCCTGGAGTGTACAGGCTATAGACTGGCGCAGCTCTGTCTCAACGTATTCGCAGTAGTAGGCCTATGAGAATGTGAGTTGCAGGAGGTCACCAGCTTAACCATACGTTAACATGAAACCAAGATGGCAGAGGGCCGTCTCGTCGACTCGCAAAAGAAAACAATGGATTCTATCAATTTTAAAGGTAAAAACTTAGAATTAATGGTGGAAACCATGTTATATATGCAATATGTAATGATAAGACTTGAACTCATTGGCTTCATGGGTTTGATAGAAGCATTCGCCTCCGGCTCATGCTTCTATCACCCCCTGAAGCCAACTAGTTCAAGTCTAATCATTAAATATTACATTCTTTGATTTTCACTCAATAATCCGCCAATCTCAGATCCGACCAATTTTTCCAAGGATTTTGGCATGACAGATTACCGAGATCTCACTAGATTATGAATGTGTGGATCCATTGTGGATAAATCTCTGCACACATTTACAGGGTACATAGGTCAATATGTTAGACCAATGTTCAGTACTCTGGGCTATGACTTGCCACTTTAGGAGTAGCTGAGTTTGTTTGTTGTTGTTTTTTTTTAAAGGAAAGAAGAAAAAGGTATACATGTATATCAAAGGTCATACATTTAACAGTACCTATAGATCACCAGAACTCAATATAACACCCCTCTGATTGTCTAGCCGCCGTCCCTCTCTTTTAGAGCCGACTGATATGAATTATGGTTCCAAGTTGGGTCCACCTGATTCATAGTACCTTTAAATGACGCTCCATCACCAATACCGATGATGTTCACCAATTGACTAGATAAGCGCCTGCCTGTACGGTCACTCATCATATTTTCCCTCGAGAATTACCTCTCTCTCTCTCTCTCTCTCTCTCTCTCTCTCTCCCTCTCTCTCTCTCTCTCTCTCTCTCTCCCTCTCTCTCTCTCTCCCTAATCGAATTAAGAGTGAAATCACAGCATGATTCCCTTTACCCATCAGGCCGTCCATGTGCCTTCCAGGGCAGGTGGATCATTAGCCTTTACCTTTTCATACATTTATACTTTTAATATTTTGACCTACTATTCGGAAGAGTAATATAGAGGAGACTCCCACCCCATTGATCCCAAGAACAGCCAATGTCAGTCCATCTGAGGTAAAAGCCATTTGTTTGACAGTCAATCCCAGTTTGAGGCTGGTGAGTTCTTGTTCAGGGAGACACCAGACTCTGAGCATCATGTCAGAGCCGTAGGAGGCTGCCCACCGCCCATCTGGGGATAAGGCCACACTTGTCACCTGTAAAGATAAGAGCAATGATTGAGATTAGCCACAAAGTATTTTATACTTTAGCCATTGCCTCCGGAATTACATAAATCGGTGTTATAGATAATATGTTATGTAAACTTGAGTAAAATGGTTCTCTTTTGTCAGAATTTGCCTCCATTGTTTAAGGTACAGTCAGAAATATAACCGATTGTGGAACTCCCTAATTTGCAAAACATACATTGGAAAATAAATTTAAATAAAGCCCTATGATGAACCGACGGATTTGATCGTCATGATGTTCAGAATTATAATCAATATTGTCATGAGGGAGTTCTTTGACTCTAAAGGCATGCTGTTTATCACCTCATTGATTGAAGGCAAAATGCACTTACCTGGCCTTGGTGGGATGGTTGTAGCTTCTTCTTCACATCTCCCCCAATACGAAGGCCTGATTCATTATTATAGAACATGACCCAGCCATCCCCTGATCCTGTGGCCACCACTTCCTTGTTGGCCGACTTGACAATGGTCCAGATACATCCATGACATAGCTTCATGTGGTCACCTTCATCTTCTATCCATTCTGGTCTGTAGAACGCTGGACACTTCTTCTCCTTTGACATACGTTGGTCTGTTGTCCCTGCCTCCACATCCCATATGACAGTAACGCGAGAGCGGCCAATAATCAAAGTGCTATCTTTATGTACAAGCCAGCTTTCTCCCAAACAAGGCACAGTACTGAGCTGTCTTTTACATGGAATCATCTCACCTGACTTCTTCCTCATATCCACAGCATAAAACAGGAATTTACCAGAGCTAGCAGATAGGTTATTTTTCTTCTCACTCTTCAGAAGAATATCTAGTTGCACTGGTGTTGCAAGGACTTTGACAAATAAGAAACGCCCATTCTCAGAGAGTGCGAGCTCAATATCTGATGTGTCAAACCTCTCCTTGACTGATATAGACTGAAATGTTTGGGTGATTTTTCTTTCTGTCATATCTAAGATTGTGAAGCCATATTTTCCCTCGATTTCTGAGAAGATGTAGACATTTTCAGAATTTGGATTCTTAGTCAGAGCCAGAATGGACCCCTGGAGATACTTCAGGGCATCTAGTTCAGCTTCTGTCTCAGTTTCCCATGCATACAGCCTTTTATCCTTCTTATCTAAGGTTATGAGAACGCTTCCATCTACAGCAAGTAATGCCACTTTGGGGTCCACTTCCTTGCCAAAGTGTTTCACCTTTTCTTGATTTGCTAGATTCCACATCTTTATAGAGTCAGATGGTGAGACAGTGAGAAGATGCTGACCATCCTTACTCAGCACAAAGCTAGCCGCAGAACTGTAGGAACCAAGAGAAAACCCTGTAGGCATTGCTTTACTTGGGGATTTTGTGTTGGCACTAGTCAATTTCTGTTTCACAAGATGCCAGTTCCATAGTTTGATTTCAGATTGTCCGACAGAAACCAATAGCTCATCATCTTCATTTAGGTAGAGGCTTTTGAGTGGTTCCTCTGAGAGCTTTGTATATCCAATTGCTGAGAAGTTTTCAGAGCTCCTCTGGAAAGCATATAGAGTTCCAGCTTTGTCACCAAACAGTACAAATGATCCATCCTCACATGCACAAGTCATTTCATGTCTAATACTTTCCTTTGGTTCGAGAGTACATTCTTTCATTGGGGATGATCTGTTATCAGATGTGGTGAAGATCTTACCATCAGCAGTCAAAACCAGACTGGATTTATTCTGCAATGAAGGAATGTGGAGTGTTGATTTGCCTTCGGGAAGGCCTAGATTTCCCTTAAGCTGACCAGATTTGATATCAAGAATGATGACTTCTTCACTATTCTCAGAGCTACAACAGCAGATAAGTTCACTTGATTCATGCAGCCATAGTGTAGAATCAGACCTTGGCTTTCCTGGAAACTGAATGTGGCTGATCTTTTTCTTCATGTTTGTACTCAGAATGAGGACTCCATAATTGCCTGCTTTATCATCGGTGAAAGCCAGACAGTAGTTCTTGCCACACCATTTCATCTCAAAGACATCACATAATGCTTTGTTTGTCTCTGTCCTGACAGGCGCGGTTGTTTTCACGTCATATAAGGTAACCACTGACTTATTGTAGACCATTGCCACCTGCATGCCATCCCTAGAAGGAGCAAACATGTGTAACTCCTTGATTTTCAGATCAGATAAGTTCAACAACTTTGGTGAGGTGCCTTTCCCATCCCTTAATGCTGTGTAATCCACTATATCCAACACAAAGTCCCCCACCTTTGGTAATGCTGTGTCTCCTTTGGCCTTCTTGGTATTATTCTCCACTGGAAGGCCTTCAAAATCATGAATGCTCATCAACCTCTTCCCATCTTCTGTAATGTATGGGATATTAGTGGTTTGTGAGTGTAAATCCTTCTGTAGTACTACCTTCTGGGCTATTGCATCCAACACTAACACTTCTCCCTTTGGATCACCCTTTTCTTCAACTTCCTTTGTAATCCTGACAACAAACTTACTTTTGTCACCTGCCAAGCTGCAGAGTTGAGCTTCCTTTGCTGACCAGATTATTTCACTAGTATTGACAAGACATGGATATAATGGAAGAACCTGAGGCTGGGCGGAGTTTTCAAGGTAGTCTCTTGCTTTGTCCAGAAGGTTGGCAATGTGAGGACTGCCCTTCCTTTCATGCCTAAGTCTGGCAAGGAGTTGCAGAGGAAGCTGAGATGCAAAACGCAGACCCTTTGCTGCTTTCAACATATTTACCATCATCTCAATTTCATGATCAGGCTCTTTGGGTCCTGTTTCCATGTAGTCCGTGAAATCCTTGATGACTCGGTCTACATTGAAGCCTGCCATTCGTGTCATCAGGAACCGAAGGTTACACAGAGCAACTTGTTTCAAGTACCCAACATTCTGTGCTTTAATCAGATGGTAAGGCAAGCACTGAAGCATACGTCTGTTTTTACTTGCCATTGGTTGAGGGACCACTTGTCGGTCCGCTTTGTGAATGATAAGGTTCTTTCTCCGGGTCAGTGTGATATCTTTTTTCACTCCATTTTCAGAAAGGTACAGTTCAGCTAGTCGCCGATGCAAGATTTTCTCATCGCCATTTCTTGCATACCTGTCTGTTGCAACTTCTATGAACTGCCTATGGTACCAGTACAATGTTGTTTTCCCGAAGGACCTTCGCTCGGTCAGGTATTCATTGATGTGAATTCTGATCCGTGACCACAACAAGGGTGGTACTCTGATAGTGCCTTCAACAGGAGGGTCATGGTAAACATAGACCTCATCCAAGACGGTATCATCACATGATAGGACATCTTCTAGCTCTAATTCACTGAGACCATCCATCCCAACAGTTATGTACCCAAGAGCTCGTTGGACCAGACACTTCCCAAACTTTGCCTCCAGATCCTCAAATAAGTGTGTGATGGCTTCTCGCACTGACGACTCGATGCGGATTGTGTTGACTGGTGTGACAGACCTCCAGGACAGAGCCTTATCCAAGAAGAGTTTGAGGAAAAGGGGACTGGGTTCATTTTTCAGACATTCAGTTAGAAGCTTCTCCTGTTCAGGAGTGACCTTTCGGCCTTTAGACTTCAGATAACTATCGATGATGTCTCTGCCAGTTGATAGAGGCAGAGGTTGCACTTCAATGAAGCATTTCTCATCATTGACCATTTTACGAGTGTTTGCCAGAATGTTCTCATGATTTGGCAACATAGACAGCACAATATAGATTTTGGAGGGAAGCTCCGTTGGAAGCCACTGCATGGAGAAGGCATCATCTCTTGATGAAAGCTGGTCAATGGAGTCCAGAAAGATGAAAACTGGTGCTTGAGTTTTCCTCGAGACATTCCTCAGGAGACGAGGAAAGCTTTCTACAATCCTTTTGATAGTCCCATAACTTACTGGTTCAAGAATCATGTCAAAGTTATCAGCCAGCTGCCCCATCACCTCAAAGAGCATGTCATAGAGGGTGCCGCTCAGTGGGGATGTGCCAAGAAAGCGAATGATGCGAATACTTTCTTCTCCAAACCACTTGGGGATAGACTGCATTGCCTTGGCAAGTATAGATGTTTTTCCGATACCTAAAACAGATAAATAGATAAGCTGGTTGGAGGGGAAAATTGTGCATCAGGTATAAAGAACATTTGAGGAGAGTGAAATTTCTTGATATATGTTACAGCAGCTGTTTTGTATGGTATGTCTTAAAAACTACATAGCCCCATACTCCTAAGGGAGTGATCATTTTTTAACAACAGGGGGGGCCGGTGGGTTTGAAGGGGGGGGTCAGAATTTTTTCAACCCCTTGACTGGGGGGGTCAGAATTTTTTCAATACCTCTGATTGGGGGGTCAAAATAATTTCACCTGTTTTCAGTGGAAAACCCCGCGCGTTACTATAGGCTAAAAGGGGACGTTCGCGTGCGATTTTTGTCCCTTATGGGGGGGTCGAAAAAATTTTACCCCCTCAAGAGGGGGGGTCGAAATTTTTTCGTGCATCCGCGCGCAAACCCACCAGCCCCCCCTGTTGTTAAAAAATGATCACTCCCTAAATCTAAATTGACCGTGGGAACATGAGTATCAGCTATTACATAATACTATATTCATGAAATTAAATGGCAGATAAATTCACATACCTGATTCTGCGTACACTGTTAGAGGCTTCCTATTGCGTGCATTACTGAGGTAGTCCTTAATCTTCCCAAGTGGTCCTTCTTGTCCTCTGAATACCGCGCACTTGGACACACAGAAATGGGAGTGGTGAAGGGCCTCTTCAAACTCAATGTAGTACTCTTTCTGTGGGATTATGTTTCCTTTCTTCTCCAATGCTTTGCTGATGAGTCTCTGGACATCAGTTACAAAGTCCCTACAGAACTTCTTGATGTACTGTTTATGTGGGGTGTGAGTGTCAGGGTCAATCCCACCATCCTCCCAGGGCACCTCATAACGACGAATGTTCAATGTGTTGAGGTGCATTGGAACTCGGTCTTCTTTTAATGTATGCTGATATCTCACTACGTCTTTGTCAAGCACCAACTGTAAATAGAAATGTGATGAGTTTAGTGCAAATTTGAGTTAAATTGCTAAAAAATAAAGGCACAGTTTCTTAAGGTTTCATGTTCATTTGTTTGCCAAGTTGCACCCCAAAAGTACTGCCCGCAACAAATTGCATCTAGATGTATTGGGTCCCTTTTTTCGTTTTAATTTTCCAAATACACTTTTCAACAATTGTCTTGTTCTACGTTTACATTGTTTGGAAGTCTAGACTGATAAAATGTAAGTTGTTACAGGATGACGGCCATCTCACCTGACCATCTATTTTGAGACCATCTATATTCCTGAGAGCGTTTTTGTCCTCCAGGTGGGATTCGTCAAGCCCCTCCAGGTAACGCATGTAGCAGAGAGCATGGTCACCTGGTAGGTCAGCCTCCAGAATGCCATCTGTCACTTCGATCTCGGTTACTGTTAAAGATTGATCATTGTATAAGACTTTATTTCTGTGTTATCAATGTGTGTATGTGGTCATTTCATTGGTGTGTTCTAATGCCCTCATTATGAAGTCAGGAAAAAATGTCACAGGTGAAGGACTCAGTCCTAAGGAGATGCCCCTCAATGTGAAATTATTCAGTACTATTATGGGACAATGGTATTCTCAATTCTATGTCAAATGACCAAGCGGTCAGTGCAAACATCTGAGTGACAAATAGACTAATTGCTGACAAACATTGACTAAATGCATAATGCCATCAATAAAGGGTTAAGGGTGCATCAATGCATCATGCCATCCATAATGGGTTAACTGTGCATCAATGCATCATGCCATCCATAAAGGGTTAACCATGTGCCAATGCATCATGCCATCAAAAAAGGGTTAGGGTGCATCAATGCATCATACCATACATAAAGGTTTAAGTGTGCATCAATGCATCATGCCATCCATAAAAGGTTAAGTGTGCATCAATGCATCATGCCATCCATAAAAGGTTAAGCATGCACCAATACATCATGCCATAAATAAAAGGTTAACTGTGCATCAATGCATCATGCCATCCATGATGGGTTAACTGTGCATCAATACATCATGCCATCCATAAAGGGTTAACTGTGCATCAATGCATCATGCCATCCATAAAGGGTTAAGCATGTGCCAATGCATCATGCCATCAATAAAGGGTTAAGTGTGCATCAATGCATCATGCCATCCATAAAGGTTTAACTGTGCATCAATGCACCATGCCAACCATCATGCCATCCACAAAGGTTTAAGTGTGCATTAATGCATCATGACATCCATAAAGGGTAAACTGTGCATCAATGCATCTTGCCATCCATAAAGGGTTAAGCATGTACCAATGCATCATGCCATCAATAAAGGGTTAAGGGTGCATTAATGCATCATGCCATCCATAAAGGGTTAACTGTGCATCAATGCATCATGCCATCCATAAAGGGTTAAGCATGCGCCAATGCATCATGCCATAAAGGTTTAACTGTGCATCAATTTTAGTCTATTACACCAACTTAGCGATCTTTTGCTGATATTGAATGCATGTTGAATTGGTGCATGTTGACTGGACAGTGTACAGGCTATCATTACACAGCTCTAGGCGAGTTCTGAGTGAAGAGGGCGGGCTGGATTGATGCATGTTGACTGGACAGTGTACAGGCTATCATTATGCAGCTCTAGGCGAGTTCTGAGTGAAGAGGGCGGGCTGGATTGGTGCATGTTGACTGGGCAGTGTAAAGGCTATCATTACGCAGCTCTAGGCGAGTTCTGAGTGGGGAGGGCGGGTTGAATTGATGCATGTTGACTGGACAGTGTACAGGCTATCATTACGCAGCTCTAGGCAAGTTCTGAGTGGGGAGGGCGGGTTGGATTGGTGCATGTTGACTGGACTGTGTATAGGCTATAATTACTTAACTATAGGCGAGGTTTGAGTTGGGTGGGTGGGTTGAATTGGTGCATGCCTGGGCGGAGGGTAGTATCACAATGTTACAACCAGTCTCATAAGAACAAAATAAACCAACAAAATATGACAAAATAGTAAAACAAAGCTTTGTATACACTTTTATAATTAAGATGAATAATGTGTCCATATAAGCAATATAAAACAGTTGTAATTTGACTAAATGTCTATACAGAAATTATCAAATAAGGTAATTTACAGTTGCACAGGTCCACTCATGGGTAATTGGACTGTACGATTCCGTCTGCAATCGACCTCCCATGTCAATGCAATGGAGATGCCAAAGGCATCTCCAATAAATGACGCTGTGATTATCACTGGAACTCACCTTTTATTCATGAATGCATTTCTTGAAAGGCCTTAAATGCCTATCATTCGTGAGGGCAATTTGAATGAGCTGATCATTTTATAATTTTCAGAGTCGAAGCAATGTTTATGGTATAGTGCCAACGGTGCCGAACAAATGTTCAGTGAGATGTGCTTCTGAATATCTAGGGTCGGCAATACGTTCTTTTTAGGTTAGGTTACATGATGAAACAAATTCTTTTGGATCATTCACGTTGAGAATTTCGCACTCACCTGACCTATAAAAGTCATGCTTCCTGCCCTCGGTTATGATTTTCTTGTAGGCTAGTGACGTGACGGCAGAGCGCAGTACGTCATGGATCATCAGTAGCTGTTCCGCCCAGGCAGCTGTAGCCTGTCTCCGGGCCTCCTCCATCCCCGAGGCATGATTCCCAAAGTTAGGGATATTGTCACTTATAGGCTGGTAATGGAACACAGAAAAAAAATAAGTTCCAAATGTTAGTCATATACGAGTCAAATCGTCTAATTTTCTAGCAATAGTTAGTCAAAACGCCGTCTTTAAATGTCCCTCTTTTCTTAGTCGAATATGACTAACCATTAGACAAAGTGGCCAAATTGCCTTGGCTTGCCTGATTTTGACTAGGATTCCTTGGTTGTTTTGACTAAGTACACTACTTGATATTTTTACTTCAATTCAACTGGTGATTGTGTTAAGCTCTATATAGGATTCACACAGATCAGAGTCTCCTCATTGAGGAAGTATTTGAAATGCCTCACACCATATTCATTAAGAACCCCTGGGCCAAAGTACTCTGGGTTTCCAACAAAGAAACAAATTCAAATGTGGATATTGTATTTATCTAGATTACCACAGAATAGGTGTTCCTCTCTGACTACCTATTTCATTTCACAAGGCATCAACCTATTTGGTACATTTTGCCAAGTGTAATGTTAGATTGAACTTTGAAAGCCTCAAATACATGTTGTTTCTGAAAAATCATCATAACTTTGACATCCACGGAACTATTTATTGTACCCACCCACCAGAAAAATCTTGTTTAAAACCACACTGCCATCTGGTTTATAAAGGTAACACCATGTGTCTATCCCTTAGTCAAATTTACTAACGGACCTTGGTCAAAATTACTAAGATCTCTTAGTGAAAGTGACTAAGATATGTTAGCTTGCCTGAAACTCCCAGCAGATACCATGTTCAAGATAGTGCTCAGAGAGTGAAACTGATTTGGGTAGTCAATATGACTAAGAAAACTTAGACCTCCTTGGTCATTTGGTAGTCATAAGTACTAAGTAAGAATAATAAGTCACTTTGACTAAGTTTTCTTAGGTACGTTTTTTTTGTGTGAAATAAGATGGTGATTTTCTTTTTCTGCTTGAATATATAGACCATAATTTTTGATTATAAAAATAGTATACTTTTAAATGGGTTCTCTTTTATATGTGAATACTACAATCATTTTTTTTATAAGTAGGTCCTATTCTTCTTGTAGTAATTCATTATAGAATATAGGTACTACCGGTATTTGAAATTTTCAGAACATAGAAGCGTATGTTCTGCCATTTCACAGGGGAGTAGAAAAACCTCATAAAAGTTGGTAAAATTAAAGGGGACATATATCTGATGTAGTCCTCATAGCTTTTTACTCTTGTAGCGGCGTGTCTTTCACAAAATCCAATATATTAATGATTTTATTAATATATTCATGTTGAAATATGCAATTACCAGACAATAATACATTACCTTAATGCAGTAGACTGGAGGGATGTTGTTGTCGTCCCTATTGTACCACTTTTTTAACACTTCAACTTCTGGATGTTCAATCAGTTTGGCCTCATTGTAAAGTATCTCAAACTCCTTAGCCATGAAGGCATATGGCAGTGGTTGATAGCCATATCGGTTTCCAAGCATAGCCTAAAAGGGGATGTAATTGACACCAACATTCAGTTAACAGAGCTGCACCAAAAGGACAATGTAAAATAAACAGGGAAATTGGGCAAGGAGAGATAGGATATGAAGGAGAGGAATGATATATATAGGGATACAGTTAGACTTGCTCAGGTGAGTGAGTGAGTGAGTAATAGATGTTTAACGCCATTTCGACAGCTAAGGTCATATTCATGGCGAGAACTACATTACACAATTTCACAGGAATGTGTCGGTTCCTGCGCATATGTGCACCGCACACATCTGAGGGAATAGGAAAGATGAGATATAGACCCTTTTAAGTGGGCTAGGGAAGCCCGACTTGCTCAAGTTTATTGATTTTAACTCCAAAGAACGTCTAGGATACAGTTGGAACGAAATGTACGAATATGTCGAGTATTATAAATAAAGTAGCCTACCACAAAGTTTGGTCCAAGAGAAACTCTTTTACAGGTGGCAATCTCTGACTGACAGAGCTGCTCAGTCACGTGTTCATTGGTGGCGTCATCCGTCACGCCCCACCGCATATCGACCACCCGGAAGTCCAGTTCATGGTCGGCGCAGTACTCCTGCAGTTCCCTGAACGACTCCCGGGTCAGCCAATTCCTCTCCGACCGGTAGTCTATCAGCAGTATGATGGTTTAAGTTGAATTTCATATACACATCTACAAAATTAACTCTAGCTTCCATAGGGTTGTTCGGGTTATTCCCTATTCTCTATCTTCACGAGTATTACTAAATCACCCAGGCCATTCCGCTCATTGCATTTTGCAGTAGGGATATAATTGCAATTTAAGATATTATATTCTATTAGACTATAATGCTCGGGTCTACGTTTCAATACTGTACAAATGTAGTATTATAATACCCATGATCCTGGTCCCATGTTCTGTACCACCGTCTTCTGTCTTCTATTACCCTATGTCAATCAAATTCTACGTCTAGCTCCTCTCCCTCTCCCTCTCTCTCTCTCTCTCCCTCTCTCTCTCTCTCTCTTGTTGTTGTTGTTGTTTTATTTCTTATAGGCCTTAAGGACTAACAGGCACTTGTCATCAGTTACTTGCTTCTACTGATACTTGTACTTATACTTGCTTAGAGACACCACTCTGTTCATGGACCAGAAACCAGCCACCGAACTTCCTTAGGAAGGCTTACACGTAGGCCACCTGAGTGTCTGATCGCGTCTGCTATAAAACCACGGAACACCGCGTTTTATAGCCCCGGCCGCCGATGGTGACGTCACAAAGCTGTGACGCCACCACCGACGCGCCCCCTAGTGGCCACCGCGGGAACCCACCGCCGAGCTTCGGTGGCCACCGCCGAGCCGCCGGCCGATGTTTATTACAATATATATATATATGTGAACAGATGAGGGGAAAGGGTCCTCCGAGGTAAAATGTGACATTTAAAATTGAAGTTATCAGCTTTAAAATGAGGTATAACACTTGCAGATAGCCCTTCTGGTCTTGGAAATATTGCTTCACAAAAATGGAATGATATAACTGCATTAGTATAGCCAATAGGCTCTTTCATTCATTGTTTTGATTAAATCAGGCATCTAATTAGCATAATGATTTGAATAATCAATCAAAAAATGACCAAACATTCTTACATATTTGGGCATAGTTTTGGATCTAGAAATGGTATCTATATGCTTTTTTCAGTGTATGAATCTCCATTAATCATTCTATTGACTGACATTATTTTTCTTTTTATTTGGAATATAATTTTGGTTGCCATGACAACACATATCTCTGAAAACCCTTATTTAGGCCTTTTTCTGGATTCAAAACATTCCATTTACATTCCAAATAGACAGGAAGTGCCAGAAAATAGAACGTTTTTGAGAAAACCAGCTTAATCTGTGTAAAAAAGTACATTTATATATTTTTTGGTCTATTTTCCCCAATTTTAGCCTCTGTAGCTCCCCTAGTGGCCAAACCCAGTACTAAAAATCCCGCAGGGAGGGCCCTTTCCCCTCATCTGCCCACATATATATATATATATATATATATATATATATATATATATATATATATAATTATCTATCTAGATCCACCTATCTACCTCTATGAAATATAGATATATCACAATGCCATGTGTCCATACCTGAGAAGGTGGATGACAGGAAGATGCGAACTTCTGATGGAGGTTTGGGTAGAAGGTCGGTGAGGGATCCAGCCAGCATATCATCGTACCTCTCAACGTTACTCTTGATCTTTGGTAAAACTGCAAATGGGAATTGATAAAACATAATGTGACCATGTGGTCATTGTGTAACATATGAGTTTATGAATTGACAATTATGTTACAGAAGGGGCTGAATAGCAGATTCCTGTAATTAGCCAGCCTCTGACCCCCAGGCGGTATTGGAATATACCGCCTGGGCCGGCCCTGTACTTTTGATCACCATGCCCCCACTGCTCCCACCCTGCTAACTACCTGTGCATTGCAGTAAAGGGCCTGGTCACAGCTGAGTGCACAATACTCCAAGAGCCAAATGAAGGGGGCTGCACTGTGCATCACCAAAGGCAATTTTTTATATCACTCTGACACCTAGGGCCTATATATAACTTTGCTAAGACACTTGTAGAAAGTAGTAGCATATATTGCTCTTGGATCCTATATATGATATTGCCTTCTGACCCCATGGAGTATATCTCATGCATAACCTTGTAGGTGACACATACACAAGGCCTATGCATAGATCAGACTTTTAGTAGGCTATAGCTTCTTTCAGTAGTATATAGACTAAAATCTTAGGGAACATTCAACAATTATGTCACTGTTTTTTTGGCAGTTTTTAGAACCCCCACCCCAATGTTTCTGTTAGTCACTGGTACCAAAAGAGCCCCCCACCCCCTTAGAGGGGTGTTTCATAAGGGAAGTTTAAGATATCTTAAATTGAGTGTGTTTCATAAAGACTTGTGGTAAATAAGTTATCATAATACTTGTGGTAAGGCAACTTGTCTCAAATAGCATCCATTGTCTTAAAAGAGTGGAAAACCTGTGTTTTTCATAAGAGATTACCACAAGCTTTTACTACAAGTCTAGAGGTTATCATAAGGACTTATGATGGCACTTTTTGTGTTTCATTAGCAAAATTTATCTGCACCCTGAACCCTAGGTATGAATTTAAAATTTTCTAGATTTTTGCATTTTCTTATTTGTTTAGAATCCGTTTTTCAGATATCATATTTTTTTAAGATATCTTAAATATCTTCTGATAACTTACATTTTCACTTCTCAAGGCATACAAAATGACGTCATTATAGGAATCCCCTAGGAGTTTTCCCGGGGAGAGGGGAATTCAAAACCCAATGAGATGGTCCCAGGTGAAAATTTGGTGCATTTAAGACATCTTAAGTTTTTACAACAACTGGCCTGAAGTGTACTTCATAAGAGGTTATCAGAAGAATTTCTTTTACCACAAGTCAACAGGATATTTACAAAAACGACTTATGAAACACACTCACTTAAGACATGTTTCGCAGTTGTAAATATGTTGTCTTAAACTTTATCACTTGTCTTAAATATGACTTTTCTTATGATACACCCCTTAGCAGTGATGTAATTGTTGAACATTCCATTGTATTATATGATTTTGTTTCTCATTTTGGCTAAATAACTTCCCTCTATTAAGCACTGTACATGGGAGTTGTTTATTGCTGAGGGGGTGCCCAAGAACCCTCACTTAGCCCTTAGCCTCCTTCTGCTGAAAATGAGCATCCAAGGCTGCCCATTTTATAGCATCAAAAGTCACAAGTAAAGACCGGTCCAGGCCCTAAGTATGGGCCTGGATTATCGAGGCTGGTAATTAGCCTACTCATTGACAGATTTCAGGGTCTGGTAACCATATTTTAATATATGTAGTGAATAGCACTATACTGTGGACTGGAGTACATGTGTATAACTTTAAAATGTTTGAATCTAAATTGAATTAAAAGTTCTTTTCCTGACTGAAGTACTATGCCATACAAACCGGGAACCATACATAGAGGCACAATGAATAGCTGAAGGCCTGAAGAGACTTACCTTTCCGTTTACCGGCCAGATCCATTGTTGGGTTGGTTTTGGCATTTGGGCTCTCTATCCTATAATGCAACATAGGGCTACTTTTTGATCACCAGAGCCAACATTGTTTACATAATCAAAGATACACATACTATAGTTTACTGTGTGTGCAGCGCCCATGATTATAATACGGCACTATATTCATAGTGTGTCCATGGGAATCTTGTCTATAGATAAGGTTGAATAAATCATTCATTTGGGTAAATTGTATGATGCATATATATGGTCAAGTCTCGTGAAACGGGGTCACATAGCAAAAAGAAAGCATATGTACGGCATATTTCCATTCCCTGTACATTCTATTTTTGGATCAACCATGAGATAGATAGGGTTATGAAACAAGGAATCAGATGGGAAAGATAGAAATAGTTCATCTGAATACTGCAATGAGAGGAATGATATAATGTGAGTCACGTGTGGTCCCATGTGGTTCAAATTAAAAAAAGTTGCAATTCCTTGGCAATTGCTGGTAACTCTCAATTGAAACTATCATAGCCAATACCATACTTTGATAGGGTTCTAAATCAGTAATACTTTTGTGTCCATCCCAAATTAAATATATATGGGGAAAGAAAATGTGGGGCATGTATGGTTCCTCACGGTGTGACCACATTTCCTGAGAGTTGACCATATGAAGGCAATTATTTTATCACTCTAGATAAATGTATAGAACATGAGCCTAAATTGCAACATATTGGGCGGGGAATCTGACATAATTATGAATTCACTTTGCCATGATATATCCTTTGCCTGTGATCAGTAGTGCCAATATCACTTACTTCTTTAGTTTGGTAGGTCCTCTAGTAGCTCCCCCGTTACCATTCATTCTACCCCCACTGCCCCCTCTTTTGGCTACAGGAGAGGGCTGCTGTATCCTGCCAACTTCTACGAGTAAGACCAAATATAAAAGGTGTATTTAAGGTGGGTCGCTACTATTGGATTTGAGCCTGCACATATAGGTTATCTTCATTAGAATTAGACCATTTTTGGTATGCACTTACTTATATAAGCCCTAAATGTTCACAAAAAACTTTGGATTGCTCCAATCAGAATTGTATATTTTATGACACTTTGAAATTTTGGGACATTTGAATCTGGATTTTTCTCATAATTCTTTTGCACCTAAGAATTATAGCACTTACAATACCAAGACAATGCCCTAGAAGTGGTAGGCTATTCACAGGGACAGACAGCATAAATATAATGACGCAGTCCAATGACAAGGATTTACATATTTTACCCATCATGCAATGCTTTGAATATGGATTTTTGCTATTTTTTTCAACACCTTTTTTAATTCAAATGGCCAAAACTATAAAATAGTGCATGGGACCCCATATCAAAATTACTCTCATTGAAAGGCAAATTATCTGAACAACATTCTGAAGAAGTCTAAGAAAAATCTAGTGGTTGAAAATATGAATTTTATTTGTTTTTGTTATGAAATAATAGAAAATTTACCCCTCTCTTTTCCGAAAAATGAGAAATTTACAATGCCATGCATGGAGTTAAAATAAAATAAAATAATTCTTAATAAATAAGGATATCAGACTGTTTACCATGCGAGGTTTCATATCTCTGTATTTAATGGTTATGACAGAAAAACATTCTCAAATCTGAAACTTATTTTCTCTAATTTCCAGGTGAAGATTAAAATACTTTTATTTTTCAAAAATCTGTAGAAAAAAAGTAGCTTGGGACCCCTACTTTTCTTTTCATATTCATTTTTAGATGATTCTTTGTACCATTGGGAGAAAAATGAAGAAAATCTAGAATCCTTGATTTAATGGTAGCGACCCACCTTAAACATAAACTTGTACAAGATGTCGATGAGAGAGGCTTCATGTCTACATGTAGTAACCTACGGTATGTATGATACCATGAGATTTAATATAAAAGAAAAAAAAACGTTTTACAGCACTTTCAGTTATATGCTGATATGAAAGAAGATGGGCTCTATTCCCGTCATTAATACAGTCTACATCACCAACCACTGCCAACCAGCTTTCAATAAATGTACATACTTACTGGAGGCCATTGGGACAGGGGGCTTGCTGTTCATATCGTTATCTTCATTATCAATATACCCATTTCTTTGATATTATTTCATCGATAGGTATTCCATTTTTAGGGCAAGTAAGGAGGCATTCATCTGGAATATAAAAACAATGATTTTTATTGATATCTGTGGATTGTAGATCTCAGTAATCTGCGTGGAGTGGATGAGCAGTGGAATCACGGAATGAGGCACAGCACCAATTAAGGGAGTGATCAGAAATCTACCAATGCCACCGACAGGATACACAAAATGCTAAGATCACTTTACAAAGTGATGAACTTAAAATAATCGGTGCTACTTTCGCTTGTCCACCATGCCAAGGAAATCCCTGCCTGCCCTTCCGAATCCATAATTAGAAAGAAAGATATATGTTATTCCCATTGTCTTAAACATCGGCACTGCCATTTTGACCTTTGGCTTAGAACAGCCCATGATAGCTAGCATATAATATAGTGTAGCGGTAGCGCTCTGATACTGCGGGGCTCCTGTGGGGCCCTGCTGGGCCGGTTGGTTTGGCCAGGTGCCACTAGGGGGCGCGTTGGCCGCGGCCACTATATAACGTGACTGCGGGGCAGCGGCCCCTCAGTTGTGACTTAGGCTCCAAAAGGCACGGGTCAGACCAGCCTACCTCACAGAGCCACGGCTATAGGAAGGACGTTGAGCATTGATCTTAGATGCTAGCTTGATGACTAATAGATGACCAATTGATGTTCCATGATTATTTCACGAGTCGCCGACTCCTTGTACCACTAATTGTTCTAGAGAAAAGAAGGGACAGCCGTTTCTGTTGTCAACTGTACTCCGGTAGCTGTCTTGTTGTTGTTTCCCCTCGGCAACCAAATACGTTACAATAGGTAATGCATATGGGGCCTATACGGACTTAGCAGGTTTAGTTATTAGCCAATGAGATAATCCCAACTATTCACTGTGGCCCTGTCGGGAGCCAACTGGTACCCATCTGATAGGTGTTATCAGTAGAACTCGCTGGTAATAAGCTCCAGCAATGACGGCGCCCATGGGACAACCTGCTATGGGTCTATAGTATAGGACTCAGTATGGAGGCCTAGTGGAGGCACCATCTTGAATTTCGCTGATTGAGCTAAAGCCCACTGATAAGACATATCATGATGGGCACCTTGTCCCTGGTTAAAACCCACTTCCAGGGACATGCTGGTCCCATCTT
The DNA here is from genome assembly GCA_949317995.1 of Acholoe squamosa. NCBI lineage: Eukaryota > Metazoa > Annelida > Polychaeta > Phyllodocida > Polynoidae > Acholoe > Acholoe squamosa. Next base: position 16,882,165 of record OX439044.1, read on the forward strand.
ATCAGTTCTTATCAGTGTCTGTCGTCAGAACCAGCTCCAGACCAGCTAGTGGCCAATAGAGAGAATCGAGCAAGTCCCTGCAGGTATAGTGTTCATAACGAGCATAACATGTATAGCACAACGGAAAGGCTTATCCCTCCAGCTGATCGGTCTGTTGACGGTCTAAATCTAATCAATTATGAAAAGCTCGACCTACATGCTTATAGCCCCATGACATTTAGTCACAAATCCTTGATTTGGGCTATATAGAGAAATGGTGTGGGTATGATACGTCTTGGTTGACATCTAATATGTGTAAAATAAGTGATCGTTATTCATATGTAAGATTATCGATTATGATGACTTGAGTAAGTATTGGAGGTTTATTGGTGAGGGGGGGGGGTATACATTATGGGTGTGGACCACTAAAATCGACATGTGACATGGGGGACCCCCCATACACACCCCCTATATTGTAATCCACTCTATATCCCTATCCATAATATAAACCAGAGCTGCCCGTCTAAATTGGCCACTAGCTGGTCTTGAGCTGGTTCAGGAGACACACACTGATAAGACCTGATAAGATGGGGTCAGCATGTCCCTGGAAGTGGATGTTAACCAGGGACAAGGTACCCAACATGGTATGTCTTATCAATAGGTTTTACCTCAACCAGCGAAATTCAAAATGGTGGCTCCACTAGGCCTCCATACTGAGTCCTATAGTCCATGTGCACTGCGCTCTAACAGCAACATGCACAGAGCATGTTTCTACGAGCTGCATAGAGCTGAGCCCTAGCTCTGTGTTACTGTAATAGGACTTTTACCTCTACACTACTGTAAGGCTTGTTTTAGACTTAATCAATGTTCTATGGTATTCAGGTAAAGGATGTCATCAAATGCTACCCTGAGTTTGTAATCAGCATGACCTACCGTTGATTTACACAGCTAGTAATACAGTGTGTTCCTTCATGAGCCCCCTGTACAACCACCATGCCGGTGTTTGTTTACGTTTTGTTTACCTGGACCAGAGTAGCTATAATGGTTACCTGCGGGCTACACTATGCATGGGCTGGACTGGGCAGGTAGGATCTAGATGGAGACATTGGTGCGGTTCTCAGTAGGCAGGATCCAATACACATTGCAAAAGTGCGCCACCTAGCTGTAGACGGCAGCTAGATGCAGATATGGTGGATGGTGGCTTTAGAGAAAAATTGATTGAAGAGAATTTCTCCAGATTTTTACCAATCGTCCCTACTGCTGTGTATTTGTTAATACAATGTAAAGAGTGGGCGGCCTTGTTTCAGAGCTACTAAACATTTCACTTTAGGTATAAGCTAGCCCTGGGGAAATTATACAGCGGTCTGGCTCTCTCCCTTTTTTTTTTTATTCGATCATATTGTAAAAGTGATTATAGATGATTACTATCAACGCCATCGTCACACTCTATGACATTGTGTATTCAGAAGGTGTGTTTTGGATATGTTGTCCCCAGCATATTCATGAGGTTTTGGGTGATTGCGATGGAATAGACTATTCAAGAAAATGGATGGAATATTGGAATGTAAATTACGCATTCTAAGTATCCTCTAATAGCTTCAGTGGTGCATGTGTGTGGCTTCTGCCACAAAACAATAGTAGAAGGTTCAGGGTTCAGAATTACTCTTAAAATGCATAATTGTGAGCAGGTAAGCAGAAAGAAAAGGAGCTATAAATTGTCCTCTCTGCATCCGGTTCCCATGAACATGCAAATGTGACAAGGGAGATAATGAAGTAACAATCCCCACCAGCCAGCTTAATGCATAGCTGCAAACTCCAAACAAGAAAAAAACTGAGCCGTAAAATCATTATCATTTTTTGTTTGAAAATGATGTAGGGAAATGCGAATTTGGGGTGTGTGGGGTGACCCCCCAGGAGTCTAAGAAATTTTGCAAATCTGGAGGCTAAATGTAAGCATTCTCTTGAATTTTGAGAATGTTTTATTCTCTTTTTAGAATTTACTAAGACCCCCCAATATAAACTTTAAAATTAGATCTCATTGGATCTTGATGAATCACTTGTAATATCGACCCTGGTGGCTCTTTAAAAAATGAGAAAACTGAAAAAAAAACCTGAGGAGTTTGCAGGTATGTTAATGGCCTACCAGCTGTGGCTGAAAATAGGTCAATGTGAAAGTTGTGAATAGGTGATTTGGTAGTCTAGACTAGGGAAAGGGAGAAAGAAAGCAGGATTAATTACCATTCCTACATGCAGGGTACATGGATTAGACTACCCATCATAATACATACTTACATTCATGGCATTTGTTAGTGGTTCCAGCACCAGCAGAGACCTGTTTTACTATCAGGTCTGTAACTTTATATACCGAACATTCATGCAGAGGCCACCTAGTTTCAAAATGATATGTAAGACTATGAAATCCCATTATACTGAATAGTTAATTCACATATCTTGCCTTATAATGGCGGGCTTCCCTAGCCCACTTAAAAGTGTCTTTATCTCCTCTTTCCTATCCCCTTGGATGTGTGTGGTGCAAATATGCGCAGGCACTGACACATTCATCTGTGAAAATGTGTAATGTAGTTCTCGCCATGAATATGACCTCAGTTGTCGAAATGGCGTTAAACATCAATTACTCACTCACTCCTTATAATTGCATCAATATGGAATTGATAAAGTGTCAATAATTCAATAAACAAGTTAACACGTTCATCCTGTAAAACCGCTTTTATTTGATTTTGATTCAAAAATTCAAAGTTGTCCACAATATCATTTTGGTCATTTTAATAACATCGCCATTAATAATCATTGTTTGATGTAAAAAGCTCATCACTTCAGGTATCTAATGTATGATTTCAAACTGTAAGATAAAAAGTGTTGTTCATTTCTCACGTCAAAATAGTTATACATAAATGTCCAGAGAACCCTTTTAAATAGTTTATCAGAAACTTATAAAGATACTGTGCAGTCTTCATAAATTATCGTTCTATATGTAACATCAGTAGAGTAACATCACAGATGCCTTCCACAGTGCGATATACAGGTATCAAATGGCAAAACAATCAAAGTCTCCATAATTTTCTAATATTTTAGACATGTATGACTCATTGTAAGTTATTTCCAGCATAAAACGTACTTTAGATCAACTTCACCTCTCAGTTTGTCCCCCAAACGTCGTTTATTCTCTGCCATATCATACTCTAATTTAAAGATTCTAAATCATGTGTCATAGTTTTATGCATATATACTCTTAATAATATTGTAACTTATATTGTATTGGCTATAAAGTACAGGGTCAATATCCGTCAGTAGACATACCCTACATGTGATATACACATCGCCTTTCTGTAACATAACCTAAAGCCATAGCTTCAATAGAACAATAATTTAATGTATACTATCGGGGTATTACAATACCATAATACTCGAGTTCCTATATTAGTTACTAGGTCCCAGCCTAACTCCAAATTGAACTTGGACTACTCCTGAAAACGCTAATAAATGTCTTAAAACGTGCGTTCTTGTACATCGTTGCAAATCTATTCCAATATCAATATGATTCGTCTAAATCGATATCACATATCCCCTAATGTCCTCAACATTAAATTGCCATAATGTGAAGCGGTCATCATTGAGAGGTCTTGTTGAGGAGGTCCCTGAGGTCGCCCAGTTTGGGCAGGTAGTAGTGGGGTACCTGGCGGAGGTCTTCGGGGGAGCTGCTCGCCTTGAGCTGCTCCACATCCTCCAGGGTATTGTAACCAGTCAGCACGAGCAGCCCACGCAGACCACAGTTATGGGCTAACTCAATGTCTGTGTTGCACCTGGAGGGGGGAGAGTGATTATGTATCATGTGAATTAATACAGGTTTCAGATGTTAATTACACTATTTGATTACATTATCTGTGATTGTATTATAGTATACCTTAACAGGGGGTAGGATGATTAATCAGATGCCCCATAGGCATAGGTTAGAATATCAGATCAATGGATCATGCACAAGGACCACTGAGACAATTTTATACCAACTTTATCTACAGAGAAATGATGGAAACTGTCGTATCCAAATCATTTATGGTTTAATTAGTTATATAATTTGATATGACTGAATTCCCACTTGATGAGATATTAACAAAAACAATCAGCTCGAGAAACACTCAAGGGGGGGGCAACTCCTACCTGTCTCCTATCATAATAGTCCTGGCTGGATCCAAGTTGTGTTTTTGATGTGCAACTTCATATATGGGTTTGTTTGGCTTCCCACAGACAATGGCTTTCCTCCTGGCGGCAATTTCAACACAACCTACAATGGCTCCAGTACCTTAAAAACGACACGGGAACACTCGCTTAGTACTTTGTTACTTAGCAGAATCACATCGAACATGTTATACGTTATACCGTACATACTATTCTGACCAATATTTCATGCAGCTCTCTTATTATCTTATGGTTTTAAATCGTTACCGGGGTAGTTTTTTTTTTGTAAGCGAATGATTACTCAATGCAACTAAGGTATCTATCTTTTTTCAAAGTGAATTGCTGCTATTTGTTGCATTCTCAACTTTGCAATGATTGCAATTCTATAGCTTATAAACTAAAATAGTAAATGTTATACATGCTAATACATTGATGATAGGAGGAGAAAAACAAATATATATTCTAGGATTCTCCAAGGATGAAAAAAGGGCCGAGGTTCCGATTGTTATACAGATTTGTAATTGACGTGTCTTAACAAGTTGTGATATTCATCAGTTATTGGTTGAATATTTCTATGTAACGTTTGTTGTATTAGGAATACATAGTTAGAAACTATCTATGGAAAGCTACAAGGATGCTTAAGGTTGTTTTGGGACAATTTGACAGGCTGGAGCAGCATGCACGCTACATTGGATCCGTGGACGGCACGGACCGCCAGCAGGTGCGGATGTGGCTGGACGCTGTCACGGGTGCCAAACAATGGACAAGGGCCAACGACCAGCTCACCCTGGAGATGGTGGGATATCTGGCCACCGGAGACATGGGAACCACCATCATGAACATTGTCGATGGGTTAGATGCTGCTGACCAGACTTGGGCCAACGTACGAGATAGACTCACGGAGCTGTACCTGGACGAGGATGAACGTGAGTACCGGAGGGAACGGGTAGAAGAGATGAGGCAGGCGCCGTACCAGGACAGCCGGGAATATGGGAGGAAATTCCAGGCGGCTGTAAACCGGGCTTATACGGCTGAAGAGTTAAACGTGCCCTTGGTTGCTGATCAGCTCATCAGGCTCTTTATAAAGGGGCTGAGGGACAAGGATGTCCGTATGCAGGTGCACCTTGACCGCCCAGCTACCCTCGACCAAGCCGTCCAGAGCGCCAACGGCGTCGCCAGGGCAGTCGGCAGGGCCGAGGTAGAGTGCAGACAAGAAGTCCCGATGGATATCAGCGCGCTCCCTCCACGTCCAACCCCTGACCCCTTTAAGGAGGAGGTCCTCAGCTCATTGAAACAGCTGGAGGGCTCCTTTAAAGGACTGCAGAAACAGGTCAACAAGATTGAGAAAGTCCAAACCCAGCAGCTTGCAGCAGCCAGCCAGCCACCACCACCACGCATGGAGACAAGGCAACAGGCTCCCCCAGCAACAAGGAGGCAGCAGACGTGGGGCAGGCCCTCCTGGGTTGACGGACAACCTGTGTGCTACAATTGCGGGAACACCGGACACTTCTCCCGCGAGTGCGGCCGGCAGGCGGGAAACGAGTAAGTGCACCGGACTCTAGGGTGTGTGTAAACATTCCTATGGAAGACCTCACTGCACACACACTCATAGACTCTGGTGCATGCCGAAGCCTCATGCGACAGGACTTCTGGAGACTTCTGTGCAAGAGGCTGCATAGAGCTCCTATAGCAGAGAAAGGAGAGGGGTTACGAGGATTGAGTGGTCATGCCATACAGACAATAGGTAAGGCTTCCATTTCTATTTTTGGAAAGCCCCTTTCAGTGTACATAACAGACACTCTACATCATGATATGCTGCTGGGGGATGATGGGTTGCGGTTGCTAGGTGCCGTTTTGGACTATAAAAATGGTACGGTTAACTTGGCAGAGGCCGCTATGACATGCAAGTTATCAGGGGCAGGAGACAAAGCAATAGCGGTAGTTACCACAGACACAGAAGAATGGGTGAGGAGATGGCCCCAAGTGTTTGCTGCCGAGGGGGCCCCTAATGGCCGTGTGCCCAGTGTGGAGTTAGAGATTGACACTGGTGATGCCCGGCCTATTCGACAGAAACCCTACCGGATCCCCCTGACGAAGAGACGGTTGGTAGAAGCGGAAATGGATAAGATGCTTGCTGAAGGAGTGATACGACCCAGCTCCTCTCCATGGGCATCACCCATCACCCTACAGTCAAAGAAGGATGGATCAATACGTTTCTGTGTAGATTATAGGAAGGTAAATGCGGTAACTAAGAAGGACTCTCATCCGTTACCGCATATTCAAGATATATTTGATTCTCTGACCGACGCCAAGGTGTTCAGTACCATGGACCTCAAATCAGGGTACTGGCAGATCGCGGTCAGAGAACAAGACATAGAGAAAACTGCATTCTGCAGCCACCGGGGGCTGTTCGAGTTCACTAGGATGCCCTTTGGACTTTGCAATGCACCAGCAACCTTCCAACGGACCATGAACCGGGTTTTGGCCCCCTACATTGGGATTAGCTGCATGGTGTATATCGACGATATTATCGTCTATAGCAAGACGGCGGAGGAGCACCATAGACATCTGGAGGAAGTGTTCACGGTGCTTGCAGACAATGGGCTTAAACTTAAGCCTAGCAAGTGCCACTTCGATGTGGAGCGGGTAGAACTGTTGGGGTTTGTAGTGACGAAGGACGGGATAGAGACAAACCCTGACAAGGTGGCCGCCATCGAGGACATGAAGCCTCCAGAGGATGTCACGGGTGTGCGCTCGTTCCTAGGCATGACAGGGTATTATAGACAATGTGTAGAGGGGTATGCAAAGCTGGCGGAACCGATGGTACGCCTCCTACACAAGAAGGTACCCTTTCACTGGGGTGAGGAACAACAGGCGTCCTTCACCGAACTGAAGCGGGCTCTGGTGTCATCCAAGGTAATGGCTCACCCACGCATCAACCACCCCTACAAATTGTTCACTGATGCGTGTAATTATGCGGTGGGAGCCATCTTGGTACAAACAGACAATGACGGCCTTGAGAGACCCATTCAGTACATCTCCAAGCAGTTGGAAGGTGCCCAGCTGAATTGGGCTACCATCGAAAAGGAGGCTTATGCGGTAGTGTATGCTCTAACCAAACTCAGGCCATATTTATATGGAGCCCAGTTTGTGATATACACTGACCATAAGCCCCTCAAGGCCTTGTTTCTATCGGAGGTTAAAAACACTAAAATTCAAAGATGGGCCGTACTCATAGCGGAGTACGGAGCCCCGATAGAGTATCGGAAGGGGAAGAACAACATCAGAGCTGACATGCTGTCACGCATCAGGACAGCGGAGATAGGTGCGATAGATACGGTAGATGACTGGGTGGCAGCCGACGACCTGGGAGGAGAAGATCCCACCCAGATCCCGTGGGAGTTCGACAAGCTGGAGAGGGAACAGCTTCTGGTAGAACAGCGCACAATGAACGAGTATGCGCTGGCCAGTGAACCGGAATCTGGGTATGAACTGAAGGATGGACTCCTGTACACCACAAGACCGCCTCCCGGAGGAGCGGTCTTCCCACGGTTGGTTCTGCCCCCTAGTGCCAGGCATAGAGTCATACGGAGGGCTCATACCGAGGTGGGTCATCAGGCGGTGAGAAAGACTCTGGATAGGTTAAACGAGGCTTACAAGTGGCCAGGACAGCGTGAGGATGTCCGCAGGGTGTTAGACCAATGTGCTCGGTGTGCCGTACACCGCGACAAGAGGCAGTACCCTAAGCCATCTGAGATGCCAATTGCTGCTTACCCAGGGCAAGTTATCGGGATGGACCTGGTAGGAAGACTCCCCGAGACCCCCTATGGTAACAAGTACCTATTGACAGTCATCGACCACTGCACCGGATGGGCTGAAGCCAAGCCCATCCCCAGTAAGTCCTCTGAGCATGTTCTGAGATACCTGGAGCAGGAGTACTTGCCACGGTTTGGCTCGCCTGAGATAGTCATTACGGACCAAGGCGCGGAGTTCAACGCTGCCCCCCTGAGACAATACATGGAAGCGGTTGGCATTGAGCACCGGCGCAGCAGTCCGTATAACCCTCAAACCAATGGAAAAATTGAGAGATTTCACAGGACAATTAAAGGGGTCCTCCGTAAGTTAATGAACAATCACTCGGCTGACTGGGAGGACCGCCTTGGCCAGGCACTGTGGGCACATCGGATCGCAACGTCCACAGTCACCGGCTACACCCCTTTCTTCCTACAGTACGGTCGCCGCCCCCGGGCTCCGCTAACCCGCATGCTAGGACGGACAGAGGGGAGTGACCCCAGGGCCATAGGGGAGCGGTTGGATGAACTAGCAAAGGCATTCCAGTGTGCGGCACGAGCCACTGAGGAAAGCCGCAGGTACAATCGGAAGAGACTGGAAGCAAGAGCTAATGCTGGTGATGTAAGGGCAGGGGACCATGTAGTGATCCTTGCCCAGGAACGCGCCCCCTTTGACTCTAAGTGGGATCACCAGTACGTGGTGACCTTAGTACGGGGACCCGTCATCACAGTCATAAATGAACGCACCGGAAAGAGGAAAGTAGTCAACAGAAACAAAGTACAGATTGTTGACCCTGACATGCTGTGGGATACGGTCCAACCACGAGTCACAAGAACAAAGAGGAACCGTCCCCTGGGTCGTGTACCTGTTGACATCGACGAACCGCAGGCAGCTGCACCGGAGGACCCAACCACAGCTGAGGAGGATATAAGCGAGGATGAGGAGGTGGGCCAGCCAGTTGCAAAACGACCACCACGAAGAGCAGCTGAGCCAGCAGACGAGGCGCCACCTTCACAAGTTCAACGGAGACTTCCCCCCACCCTCTGTGGCAAAAGACGCAGCGAGTACCAGATAGTTACAAGGAGCCAGGTTCGTAAACACCTTGGTCCATCCCTACTGGGAAAGCGTGAAGGGGACATTGAGGACAACGAGGAGGCCAAGAGACAATGTATATCTTTTGTCTCGGTCTTCTGTGCCTAGCTAGGCCCATCTGGACAACAGACCTCTTCACTGATGATGGTGTGCTGATCGAGCACAAGGGAGAGGCAAGGACGGTAGGAGTTGTGTGGACTACGGTAGTGACCATAAATGCCCCCTCCCCCCTGCCCATGCCGGCGTGGGTAGACCGGGTGAGACAGGGTATTCACTCCGCAGGAAACAGCCTCTCCGCTGGGGATAAGCAAGTCTGGGAGGCTCGGCTGTCGGCCCTCATCCTGCAAACACGTGTGCGGTATGAGGACAGACAGCTACTAACATCTTCACAGCCCACCCGAAGGAAGAGGGGTCTTTTGAATATTGCCGGGGAGTTGAGCAAAATACTCTTCGGTTTATCCACTGAGAAGGACGTGGACGAACTAAGGCGGATTATGGTGGCGGCTACCATGGACCGCAGTCTGATCCATCATAACCTGGAGAAGCTGGTTAGCGTGGTGAACCAGACTAGGAGATATGTTAAGGAGAACCGGATGGACTTGAAAGCCATCCAGAAGCATGAGGAAGCCCTACAAGCTCAAGTAGAGAGGAACGGGAAACACTTAGTCCTCCTTGAGCAGAGGGTTAACAGTCTATCGATGTCTAGAATCATAGACAGAACCATTAGCGAACTGGAACTTTTAATGGAGGAGTCCCAGCTTCAGTTCCAACTCTATGATAGGCAGAGACGTGAACTAGAGCGGGGTTGGCTTACTGAAACGACCCTCCCAAGAACAGACCTAGACGACATCCGAACAAACATTAAGAAGATAGGCTATGAAGTGCCCAGTCCGGAATGGTATTATGAGAATGCTCAGATTGAACCACTTTGGGCTAATGGCGATCAGGTGACATTTTATGTGGACTTACTCGGACTCACTAGGGTGCCCTATTTAAGGTTCCAATTGAATTACTATCCTGTTGCATTTAATGAACAATATCTGCGTGTGGTTAGTGGGGCACCCGAAATCGCTGTGAACACTCGCACTGGAGGGATGTTCCTACCTACAGACTGTATTGGGGAGAAACCGAGAGTCTGTATCCAACAGAAGGAGGTACTCACCCCAACCTGTGAAGGCGGGCTTATCACCAACCAGACCCGTAGTCTCTGCAGTGTGACTGTAAGCAAGCGTGGTGAGCAGAGATCTGGGGTATTCCCCCTGAACATTGGACATTATGTTGTGGTTATGTACGAAAAAACGCCGGTCATGATGAGATGTGAGGGTAAGGCTGCTACTAAAGTAAAGGTGGTTGGGGCAAAAATTGTGGAAATTCCAGGGGGTTGTGAATTAGAAACTTCAGAATGGAGGGTTAAGGGTACCAAGACGGGGGCAAGTAATCTGACAAGTAGCTATCAGAAGAATGCATATATGCCTTCCCTGAACTTTACATGGCCGGCTGAGGTAAATCAGGATGTTGTCCGGGCTCTTAAGTGGACCGAGAGAGTGGAAGTACCTTTGGTAGACATGAAGGATTGGGGTACTCCCCTCCCAGGGGGTGCACTAGACACCCCCTTTCCTGTACAGCTTGTAGTAATCAGTGTGATAGGGGGCATGTTTCTTGCGATGGCCATAATTATCATCCTTGGATGGTATGCCAGGAGGAGAATGAACAAACAGGCTGCATGGGCACCTGATGCGACCCACCGACGGTGCGAGGCCCCGGGAGAAGGCTCACCCGAGATCACTGAACTTGAGCTCGCCTCCTTAATGGCCTGACCCAAGAACTGTCCCCTCGCTTCTTGTATCTATCATGCCTTGTGTAACATTAATTAGGTAACATATTAAGTAATCTTTGCAAGAAACCCTCAGGAGTTTGCTGCACGGTGGCATCAAACTTTAAGTGGGGGAGGTATGTAAAGTCAGGAGTATTCTGCCTCCTGAATTTAGCAGGTTTCTATAATAATTATACTTATCGATATGAATATCTGGGTATGGTGTATAAGTATACATGTATGCACCCAAGAAGGAGAGGTCAGTAGAGTATGTGTCATGGTCCACCACCCCCAGGGAACAGATGGGCCTCCTTGGTGAGTGGGGGCAAAATAAGTTAAGCGGATCCAGCTGGGCGATTTATGAGATGGTGTACATCTCATCCCCTCCCCCTCCTACCTGCAGGTGGGAGGTGGGAATTGCCCTATTCAGCTATCGGAGATTGGGGATATATTTTTGTGGGTTGTAAAGTTGGTGGTCAGCTAATGGGCAGGGACTCTCCCACAAAAATTGCCCACCAGAAGAACCTTTCCTGTCTTCTGGCTCATTATGCACCTGTGCCGGCCATAAAGTTGGGTCCGGGAAACTGAGGGGGAAACCCCTAATTACACCTATTTCATTTAAGTGTCTGTAAACTTTATAAGCACCCACCGCCGGAACAACCCTTTCCGATTCATGTGCAGGACCTAGTTGCCACCTTTAAATTGGGGGAAGGAAAAGTTGAGCGAAGGAATATTTTACAATATGGTAATTGTTGTGTACTAAAAGTTGAGGCCCATTGAGGAATGCACATTATATGTTATTAGAACTTATTAGAAGTTATTCGGAGTCTGTGGAGGGCCATTTAGTGACCCTAAAGGGGATAGTATAATTGCACAAACATTTTATGGTATAAGTGCACGATGACTATAAGATGGAGGAGGTGCGGGCAGGAGTTGGTGAGGCACACCTGCGGCCCAGGTAATTACATGAGGGTATTGGGTTGTGACAGGAAGCACCCACCTTCCTGGGATAGGGAGGGGGGGACCTGGTTATTTGATATTCCCTAGGGGGAATTTAAAGGTCTATTACCTTACTTGCATGTGTATATGTCTGTATGTATTCCCAACCTGTATTTAATGGACAGTCTCCCCAATCGGAAGCATGATGTTCCGTACCGGGCGGGGAGGTGTGTTTATGACGTAGGTGTGATGCGTGAGGGAGAGACGGAGGTTCCCCCTGCGGGGGAGTGAACCCCCCTTAAATAAAGCCGTCTAGGCAGAGATAGGGCAGAACACTTTGGGTTGCCGTCTAGAACAGGACTGAGCTCCTGGGGACCTGAAGGTGGAGGCTATCTTGGAACTGTATTGGTGACTTTGTCTTATTGATTGAAATAAGATTCAGTTAGTTGGTTGTTGGAAGTTGGAAGTGTTATACTGTATAATAGTATAAGTGCCAGTAGTAAGTTCTATAGAGCCTGAAGGAGGTAATATTAGTATCATATTAAGTGGCAGTCATCAAACCAGGAGGACCGGGCAGTTGAAGTTATATAAGCAGAGACTGAAATTATCCAAGATTAGATCCAGGAGGATCACTTGTGAAACAGGCTACCTTGTACCAGTATATAGGGTGCCTGATTTTACAACAGGGGAAACAAAAACGATGCCGGCGGTCTACCTGCGTGTTATAGTACGGGGTGAACCCAATTTGTGTGAAGTTCAGTGGCGGATTTAGAGGGGGACACGCGGGCCCCTTTTTCCCAGTACGTTAAATTAGATATTTTGGACCCCAAAATTTGCTAAAAATCAGGGGATGCGCCCCCTCCTTTTGGGCCGCGCCCCCTCATTTTCAAATTCCTGGATCCGCCTATGTGAATAATCGAAGGATCCCTGTAATTGTGTTTTGAAATTTATCCCATTGTCATTTGACTTTTATGTACCATATGGTACTGGTCTGCCCATGTTGTACTACTGGAAGATCTTTTTGTAGTAAAAATCTTCATATTTTAATTCACTTCATGCTAGTTCAAACACAACAGTAATATATACATTTATGAATAAAAACTCTGGAGAACCCACTAGCCATCGGACTACAAACATGCCGGGTTATCTTGCAAAAGAGGCATCCACTTCCCTTTTGAAAGTGGACAATTATATTATATCCTACCTCCATATTTTCCTAAATTGCCACAACTCAAATAGTCCATAAGAATGCTTGCTAAAATATGAGGCGGAACACACACAAAGAAACATATAGTTGTTGTTATGGGTTTACTCCAGGAAAATGATCTAATCAATTGGAAATTATAAACTTCGGTGTCACTAAAAAATATCCTTCTGTCGGTACATGATGGTAGGTATGCGAAATGGCATACCTGGTAAATCATATTTTCTACAATACCACATATGACAGGTAGTCTATCCTTAAAACTACAATCATTCTTTTTCTTAATTTGATTAAGATAAGACCTGATGTACGAAATCTTGATTTGCTCGAGTCAGTGTTAGTGTTACCGGCATCTTATGGCTGGCTATGCTGACTTAGCCCACTGTCTATCCCCATGTCCTCACGATAGAAGATCTACTCATTTGTGTATGTAAATGTGGGGCAAGTATTTAAGTTATTCTCACCTGGGAAAAAGCGATTGGGTCCCAAGGGGAGAACACTATCAGTATTTGAAGCTATGAAGTGGCAGCCGGGCTGACCGAGGTAAGCCTGCGCTTTCTGCAGCTTAGCGAAGTTAAAGTTCATGTCCAGCCCAACAACCACACACTTAACCTGGGATAGGGATGTCCCAAACACAAACAGAAAACAGGGTTGGTGTCAGTACTACAGGAATAGAACACACACCATTCCAAACCATAACCCTTTAAGGGCAACATGACTTCAAGGCATCATGCTATTTCAATGGCATGATGCATCAATACCCATTCCCTGCTAAACCGTGGGAATGACGCACCAATGGTGTTGACTGCATTGTTGCATCATGATAAACCAACATGTATGAAGCTTTGGGGCATCATGCCTCCTTTACAGAGTCAAGAAACATTCACAAATGGAGTTTTTCATCAAAAGAAATTGGAACGATTTTGATAGCTGGGAAGGAAATGTGCAAAAGAAAAGTAACCACAAAGTTTAAAGGTGCGAGAGAGAGTACAAAGGAATACAATGCTTAACACCACAGGAAATCCTTTAGTGGAAATCTACATTAGAGATTGCTCGGGATTCACCCACTATGCCTCTATTTAGTGTTCAGTGATATTTAGTGAGCTAATGGTTTTTACTGTTCTAACTTGCACTAATGACTACTCTGTGAAGTCCACACGTTTAGAGGCAGGTTTAGAAACAGTAAACATAAGCGAACATGCTTTGTGACTGAAATTGTGATGCCCTAATAGGACCCTAATTGCTTAATTTGTACAACTTTCTTTTTAAAATTTATATACATTGATATCCATCAGTTCAGATGGCCAATGTTAAACTTTCGCATTATTCGACATTTCTAAACCTGCCTCCGGTTTCTGGTTGCCTACTTGGTAAGGGGTATAAATCGGGCCCCATAGGGAGCGCATTGTCGGGGTTGGAGCACAGTAAATGACAGTCCGGGCTCCTACTCAGGTATATCAGAGCCTTCAGCAGCTTGGTATAATTGAAGTGAATGTCATATGCCACCACTACACAGTTAACCTGCCAGGGTTCAGGAAAAGATGTAGTAGGATTTAGGTGATTTCTTATCTATATGTGTATTATGCTGTAGTGAATAGTCTGTAGAAAGGGTGAAATTTGGTTAATCAGTATACATATATATGGTGTGGGGAGTCGTAAAAAGAATGTCACTATACTATCTTGATAAGATTAAACGACAGTCTGGCTTTATGCTTAGATAAACACTTCATCAGTTTAACATGGTTTAAGTGCCTGTGTAACCGAAAACTACACAAACTGGCTCAGCAGCTGCAGAATTCCACAATAAAGATTCTTTTTTCTTTAAATGTTTTCAGTGGTGGAGAAGGGGAGGTGGGTTAAGCCATTAGTAACATTCGCATCATTCGCCATTTCTAAATCTGCCTCATGCTTCTCATCACCTACCTGGTATAGGGCAGGCATTTGGCCCCATAGGTGTAACATTGTCAGGACTAGAGCACAGAAAGTGACAGTCCGGGCTACTATTCAGATAACCCAGAGCTTTCATCAACTTGGCATAGTTGAAGTGAATATCATGAGCAACGACAATACAGCCAACCTGCCAGAGTCCATAATAGGAGAGAAATTGGGGTGGGTCAGTGTATTTCTGATAAAACATGTTTTTGTGGGGTTTTTTTTCAAGGGGTTTGGGAGGTTCGACTGGCATGCGCAACGTTTGCTGTTTCTAAACCTGCCTCGCTGACATCTGGTCGCCTACCTGCTAGAGGGCGTCCATCGGGTCCCATGGGGAGCGCATTGTCAGGGTTGGAGCAGACCAAGTGACAGTCGGGACTCCTACTGAGGTAACCCAGAGCCTGCAGCAGCTTGGCATAGTTGAAGTGAATGTCAAAACCGACAACTACACAGCCAACCTGCCAGGGTTCATGACAAGATACAAGATGGTTTTGGTAATTTTTTATAATGTTTAGTCCTCGCTTTTTAATGGTAGGGATAAGGGAGGGGTATAAAGCTAAACCAAGAATGCCTAGAGTGTGCTGCAGTACATTTCCTAATGAGTGCAGAAAGTTCAGATTATCCTTATTTTTTTTAATACTTAGACCAGCAAACAATTTCACCAAGATCGGAAAGGTAATTTTATCGTTCCAATTTCTATGATGATAGACTTTCAGAGCAAAAGGATATAAGCAAAGAATTTCCAATTTTAGGCATGTTTAGTATAGAAATATTGATATCGTAAATTATTTCGTAGCTTGTATACTGCTTTTTGCTTTTAAGTATTGGTTTGAACTAGAGAAAATAACTTTATATATATATATATATATATTTCAACCGTGAAGATAATGCTTTGTGGAGATAGCTTACCTCCGGGTCCAGCGGTAGACTAGCCATCTCAAAGAGATTCATGCCCTCTAACTTTGTTTCGTCTTTCTGTGATTGAGAAGAAAAGACAAAGGCTTAGGTAATGTGGTCATTTTAGAAACAAAAATAATGTGGTCATTTTAGAAACAAAAATAATATTATTGACATGCTAATAATATTAGAATGCAATTCCGAAATGAACCACCCTACATATAAGATACACACTTACAAAAGCCATACCCCTAATTTGTAAGGTAAAAGCCGAGACAAAAACCTTAAAACTGCTGATTCAGATAGTGTCATTAATTCACTCGTATAAGCTGCACCCTCGAATAAGCCACATCTCGACTTTGGGGAAAGCTTTATGCCAAACAATAAAGATGAAGCCATATCTATAAGCCACACCCTGCCACTGACTTCTGGGAGGCTCTACATGTAAAAGCCACAGCAGGGCT
This sequence comes from Acholoe squamosa, assembly GCA_949317995.1. Taxonomy (NCBI): domain Eukaryota; kingdom Metazoa; phylum Annelida; class Polychaeta; order Phyllodocida; family Polynoidae; genus Acholoe; species Acholoe squamosa. The sequence continues at coordinate 16,898,471 of OX439044.1, forward strand.
TTGAAAACCTATTAACCGTGGTCTATATGCAAAGATTTTAAGGTGAAACATTTACGATGAACACATCAAACTTACCCCTGCTCCAATACAAGTTATTCCAGCGTTATTCAGTTCTTGTACCAAGCCTTGACCACCAATCAGGTACACTTTCCCTGTGTACTTAAGTACGTCTTTGATATAATTGGCCACAGTGTAGGCAGAACCGATAATTTCCTCCTTTAAATAAAACAATAATTCCACATTTTGAATTTGTAATTAGCGCAAAGTAGACAAAAATATTATACACAAATGTATAGCATGTGCATTTGTATACATTGAATGATATTTTATAAGAATTGATTCGAAACGAAATACTCACGGTTTCAGCTGGAAAACCTAATTTTGCACACTTTTTGGAGTATTCTTCCCTCGTTTTGCCGCTGTTGTTGGTTACATAGAATACACGCTTTCCCTGAAAAGTACGACATAAATTATCTTGTCCCAACCATAGTCTAAAGATTGGACTTATATACGCCAAAACTGGCAAAAGATATAATGACATAGGTGAAAGGGAGATATAAGAAAGTTCTTCTTTCCATGGTAACTTTTAACCTTAACCTATCTTTTAATGTTTGTTTTTTCCTGCTTTCTTTTTTTTATGGCTTAGCACTAATGAATAAGACTTTCTTTGTGGTTGACTACCATCTTGTTCTTCTTTTACCAGTATGAGTTAGATTATTCTATATTTACCATTTTCTTAAGCATCTGAATAGTTTCAGGGGCACCTTCGATCGGATCATTGTCATTCCACAACACACCTGTAGTGTTTAATTTAAAAAAGAAAGAATACATATTAGAATATAACTAGTGCATAATACTTTCAATATTTTTTTCTCTCAAATAATATACTCTCCAATAGTACCAATTATTGTAGTATCCCACATATAAGAAACGGCTTTATATCGTCATGATGACAAGCTACATGTACCCAGTAAAACCCTGCAAATGAGCTGTTCATGAGTACTTACATCCTGATTCATGTAAGATTATAAGCCGCAGAAAACCTCTAAGATGGTCTATAAGCTGTGGCTTAAATGCATAGCAATGGACCTATACCAGTATTAAGTGGGGGGATCCACTGCCGCGAATTTCTTGCGACTTGCTCCTGTGGATGTGTTCTCACCGAAAACATTCCAGCAGTAGATCAGTTGCTGCAACATCCTGGCAACCCCATTCAACCCAGAATCCCCCTTCACACTACTGCTGCCCCCCCCCCACATCCACTGCGCGACTAGTTGCAAGAGACTGGTCCCCTCAGTCTCCTCTGCCCCCCCCCCCCCTCTGCACTCTACACATCCCATGACCCACCCACTCCCCTTGCAAGAGATTGGTCCCTTCAGTCTCCTCTGCCCCCCCCTCTGCACTCTGCACACCCCATGACCCCCCCCCCCCCCCACACACACACACACACACAATTCAACCCATCACCATTGGTGAGAATTGGTATCATCAGTTCTACTAACCAATTACTAGGAATAACACGCCCCGTTACTAGGTCCAAATGGTGTAGTGGAGACATTGTCCATCAGTGTTCTACACATTGCTCAGGAGCACTGTACCTAACAAGGAAGGAGGAAACACACCGTCTTCTATGCTACCAACACCACCAGCAACCCCAGCTATAAGATAAGATAAATATATAGTATCGAGTCTGCTTGATTTTAAACCGATATGATGTAACTAAAGAGAGAGGGAACTGGAACAATGGCCAGTAGTCAGGTATATACAGTAAAATTCCTTTATAACGAATCCTGATATAACGAATTTTCGGTTATAACAAACAAATACCTTCTTACCAATTCAATTCTATATATTTCTATAAGAATAAAATAAAATCCCATTATAACGAATTTTACATCAAATCAATTTGTTTACAACGAATTATTAAGATGAACAAACAGTTTTTCTAATGGAAAACTGAATAAAAAAGTCAATTTTTGAGCTAATATCTAAGGGCCCCGCCTACCTGCCCCTGTGTACGGCCATAGCCTGGTGATGGGGAAGGGGGGGGGGTGGAAAAGATCACAGGGGATTCGGGGCTAGTGTGAGGACATCTTTCTCACCTACCTGCCCCTGTGTGCGGCCATAGCCTGGTGATGGGGAAGGGGGTGGGGGTGGGCCGCTGCCCCTCTTATTCTTTGTACTTATTTATAACAGCATTATAGGGTATTCTAGCATCAATTCAATGGCTCCTGGGGCCATTAGAAGTGTCTACAATGGCCGTTTTGGTTACAACGAACTTTTGTGCTTGTCCCAAGCAGTTCGTTGTAAAGGAATTTTACTGTAATCAAATATACATTATTGGGATCTCAACAATTAGGAAATATATGGGATGGGCAGACACATGCATCCAAGCGGCTGTACTTGGAATTAGAAACAGGAGGGAGCCTGTACTTTTTCTACTTCTAACTTTTTTTTAATTTTTCTATGGGCTTATCTGGGGATCCCCATAATAGGGTGGGGTATATGGCGAGGAATGGCCTAAAGGGTTAAAATCATATATGATAAGGGATCTAATATGCCTATGTGGCCAAGCATGGTAGCTCATGTGGAATGTCTTCTGGTTTATACATGTTTATTGCAAATGGATAGTGAGTATCGACCATTATAATGAATTTATATTATATAGTATATTGAAATCATATACATTGTAGTTAACCAATATTCCTAAGTTATATAGAGTCCTATGTGACATACGGTACATCCTATGTAGATATATCATAGATATGTGAGACAATGAGGGAGTGGTCAACCCAAATTGCTGTAAAATGGAAGACCATTTACATGAAATCTGCAATAAAATTTTGTCAAACTCGTATCGTTCATGCGATGTCCGAGCTGCATGTGACATTATTATGATTAAAGCAAAAATCAAAATAATTCGATATTTGTGACTGCTCGCAAGTAATTTGCGGCAGTGGATCCCCAACTGTAGGCTATATGTAGGGAAGCACTCATTGTGTCAACAATACACAAATTTACATGAATAACTTGACTTTAGGGAGTGATCATTATTTATCAACAGGGGGTGGGCAGTGGGTTTTCGAGCAGAAATGCGGATATTGTTTTTGGCCCCCCTTGACGGCAGTCAAAATTTTTTTGCCCCCCCCCCCTGCGCTGGAGCCTAGTGGAGGCACGCCCTCTTTGTCTTTGATCTACTAGTCTATAGTATTGGTCACTTGCTGGTCTGGAGCTGGTTCTGGCGACACACACTGATAAGAACTGATAAGATGGGAGCAGCATGTCCCTGGAAGTGGGTGTTAAAGGAGGGCTAGCATGGCTAAGACGTACCTGTCTTAGCAAGTCACGTGACCACCCCTTGACCAATGAGATCGTTACAAATTTTGAGCTGGGTCCCGCGAATTTATGGCGTGTCTTTGATCAGGTACCAGTAATGATATTTTCCGTGCTAGCCCTGCTTTAACCAGAGACAAGGTACCCATCATGGTATGTCTTATCAGTGGGTTTCACCTCAACCAGCAAAATTCAAAATGGCGGCTCCACTAGGCCTCCATACTGAGTCCTATAGACTAGTACAGCACTGGGGTTTTCTGCTTAAAAAAGAGGGTAAATTGTTTATGCCCCCACCCTCAACTCAAGAGGAGCCAAAAGTTTTTATCCCCCCCCAGCTGACCGCAGATGGGCCCGACTGGGTCGGCCGATCCTGACGATGGGTAGCGTCTGCGTCGGCGTCCGATGCAAAAGGGTCACTTCTTCCAGATTTGACCTGGCCCTCTGTTTCCCACTCCTTCCTCTAGATGTCGCCTTTAGTTCCTTCTTCATCCTCCAGGTGGCTCTTTCCACCCCTTCCGTGTGTCATCAAATAATTATGGTTCACCTCTCTGTTTCTTTCTGGCCAAACGGGGGTTCGGGGGCTCTGCCCCCGATCAAGGATATATGCCAGATCTCATCTGAATTTGAATTACATTCAGATGAGATCATCTGAAACTTATGGAAACTTACATGGAAGATTATTTTTCAGATGAGATCTCATCTGAAAGGGGGGGTTATCCGGGGGATGTGGCCGGATGGGTCTCTCAAGGAATCAAATGTTTATGGGGTGGTATGACGTCAGTCCACTTCCGGCCAGGTCAAAAATTTCAGAAGACGACCAGATGCGCGTCCGATCGAGTCTGACGATATCAAACATGTTTGATACATCGGATCGGGACCACACTCCTTAGATACCGAATGAGTCTGGCCCGTCTGCGGTCGCCTTCAGGAGGGGACAACAATTTTACGCCCCACTCTTAAACCAACCACCACCCCCCGCACCACCCTGTTGATAAATAATGACCACTCCCTTACACAAGTTATAGCTCGTCTACCCCCGACTGGCAGTGGGGCCGTTGTTCAGCTTTCAGTGGATCCAGGATACACAAGGAATAGTGGTTCCAGGATCCACAATGGACTGACCAATCAGAAGCCAGCATCTGCTTAGCAGATGCATCTGCTGCTGTCCAAGATGGTGGATGTTTTTGTTAGCCAATTCTTGTCCATTCAATGCACAAATCACTTGATTACTCATGCTCTATGGAAAATTAGAGGTTGTTATTTGAGAAAATGAATGGGATATGACCAAACATAATAAAACATAAAGCTTCACTATTGGCATTGCATCTGGGCTTGCCCTCATACTATAGAGCCCCCCTGTATCTTCCTTGGAGTTGGACTTGGGATTTTTTCAGGCTGCACCCCCCCACATGAGTTGAAGATGGACTGGGGGGGGGGGTGATCACTTATTAACAATGGGGGGGGATTGAGGGGGTCGAAAAATTTTCTGCCCCTTTGAGTAAATACAGGTTGGGTGGACTAAATTCTTTCAGCCCTGCTATTAATTGGAGGGGGTGTGTGTCTGCTCTTGATTTTCAGCTTCTCCATGGCAGGGGAGGGGGGCAAAAAGTTTTTTTGTGGTTCTGATTTTTTTTTCTAATAAAAAAAAAAGAAATTTTTCTGCCCAAAGGATCTGCGTCTGTATCTAGGATACACAAGGGTCTGCTTCTGTATCCAGGATACACAATAGAGTTGCTTCTGTATCCAGGATCCACAATATAGACTCCTTCTGTATCCAGGATCCACAATAGACTCCTTCTGTATCCAGGATCCACAATAGACTGCTTCTGTATCCAGGATCCAGAATAGACTGCTTCTGTATCCAGGATCCACAATATAGACTCCTTCTGTATCCAGGATCCACAATAGACTCCTTCTGTATCCAGGATCCACAATAGACTGCTTCTGTATCCAGGATCCACAATAGACTCCTTCTGTATCCAGGATCCACAATAGACTGCTTCTGTATCCAGGATCCACAATAGACTGCTTCTGTATCCAGGATCCACAATAGACTGCTTCTGTATCCAGGATCCACAAGGAGCTTCTTCTGCATCCAGGATCCATGCGGCACTCAGACCCAGGTCTCCGGGTGTGATGAGTAGTATCTAAGACGGTCTCCTATAAATCACACCTGAATTAAAGATTTTAATTTAAAGTTAGGTCTGAGTTTTGCTGGCTTTTCCCTTATATAAGGGCAGTTCCTACAGAAGTTCTCCAGTAGTGGTCCTACGTACCACTGCTCAGCACACTTCTACTGTTACCTACGGGTAACCGAATACCATCTGGCATGTAGTCTCTATAGGCTGTGATCGTATGTAACTAAGATCAGAATAAACGTTTGGTTGCCTACCCGGAAACTTCTTCTCTTTTCGTTATGATTTAACATCTAACCAAAAAGACGAACCACTACATAACGTTTTTTTGTTGACTATGTCAGTTATTATATAGATGCATAGAAATCAGGAATATATTTTTTCTGGGAGTCTATTGTGGATCCTGGATACAAAAGGAGTCTATTGTGTATCCTGGATACAGAAGCAGTCTATTGTGTATCCTGGATACAGAAGCAGTCTATTGTGGATCCTGGATACAGAAGGGAGATCTTTGTGGATCCTGGATACAGAAGCAGTCGCTTGTGGATCCTGGATACAGAAGGAGTCTATTGTGGATCCTGGATACAGAAGCAGTCTATTGTGGATCCTGGATACAGAAGGGACCCCTCTTAGGCGGAGATAAAAAAATTCAGACCCCTCTTAGGGGGGGACAAAAAAAAAAGTTGCCCCTTCTGAGCGAAAAAGCCCGCGTGCCACTAAAGAATAAAAGGGGGGAAGAAAAAATTTCATTTCTGTCCCTTATGCGGGGGTCGAAATTTTTTTCGACCCCCCATGAGGGACAAAAATCACACGCGAATGTCCCCTTTTAGCCTATAGTAACGCGCGGGTTTTCCGCTGAAAACAGGTGAAATTATTTTGACCCCCCATCAGAGGTGTTGAAAAAATTCTGCCCCCCCTCAAACCCACCAGCCCTCCCCCACCCTGTTGTTAAAAAATGAGCACTCCCTAATGTGGATCCTAGATAGGCCTACAGAAGCAGTCCTTGTGTATCCTGGATACAGAAGCAGTCCCTTTGTTGGTAAACAGCCCAGTGCCCAAAACAGCTAAGTCCAGTATGGACAGTGATGCTTAGAGAGTAAATCATAGTAAAATTTCCAATGAAACTGCATTCTTGAATATGTAGGGGTATGGTATTTTACACTTTAACGTTCATGCACCCGTGAGACTCAGACCTAGGTCCTTCGGGTGTGGTGGGGGAATCCGGATGGCAGGTGGCAGCACCTGCCTCTGGGTTCGTATCCACTACACCAGGGGGCCTACCACTCGTCCGCCACACGTCACGTGGCCGGTCTGAGTTTCGCGGGCTTTTCCCCTATATAAGGCTGGTCCTAGCCCTAGGTTCCTCAGTAGTGGTTTACCCACTGCTCAACCAGGTTGTTACCCGAAAGGGTAACCGAATGCACTAGCAGCATGTAGTCCTCTGAGGCTGTGATCGTATGTAACGCAAGCTATGAAATAAAAGCTCGGTTGCCTACCCGGAAACTTTTCTCTCTCTTCGTTATGATTTAATCTAACTTAACGAGACGAACCACTACACTGGTGCCGTGACCAGTTGGTCTTCGGGTAAGCGCAGTCAGAAATGACTGAGCTGAGCCCAGTTAGGGGAAATGGCCCAAATCGCGAGCTAGACTCCCCGATGGAGGATGGTGAAATCAAGTCACCACCCCAAGGTACGGAGTGGAGGGATCCACTAGAACACTACCCTGATGGGTTAGAAGATGTAAGAAGAAACTTACATCATGAACTGGATGAATTTGGAGACTCCTTATTCATGCCAGGAGGTACTTCGAAACCTGCACCAATGCATAAAAGTACTGCTCAATTTGGTAAATTACCATTTGAGGTACCAAAGCCTAGTGCAGGTATGTTTGAAACTCCATACAGTTCTCGAATTAAACACCAAAAATGTGGATTCGAAAAGAACAAAATGGACGAGCTTGAAGACATGAGAGCTGAATACGAGAAGATCCAGAAGGATCTTATTACACTGACCGGAACCCGAGACAAGATTCTGACTGAAAACAAACAGTTGATATCGGAACGTCTCGATTACGATCAGAGTTGTAGACGCCAACAACAATTGTTGTTGGATCAGATGGAGAAAGAAAAGCAAGATTTTCAACTCCAGCACGAACAGTATCGTGATGCACTATATACGGCGGATCTGGAATACAGAGCCTCGTATGATGAGTTGAATAGAACTAAACAAGAGTTAAATTCAACTCAATCGGCCTACGGCAAGTATCAAGAAGAGCTGAAGAAAATAGAATCAGCCTTCAAAGATGCTCGGGAAACGTACCAAAAACAGACCGATGAGCATGAAAAACTCAAAGATCAATTGATACGCGAATCCACAGATTTGGCTGTTAAACAGACTAAAATGATGGATGATTATTCCGAACTGGAGGCTAAAGCTATCCAGATGTCAAAGTATCTAGAAGATACTGGTCGTGAAGTAGGCACTCTTGAATCAGACTTCACCGTTTCAGGAATTGCCCTAAACACGACAAGTAACCAGATGTTCTCTTTGAGGGGCAATGACGGGGTAACAGAGACAACTGTACCTCGTTATGAAGGAGTAAAGAGTCATCAGGTTAGATTTACAGATAATACCTCTATACCTCTTGGTCTAGGTACGGGAAATAAAGGGGATAATTCTGCGAGTGGAGCTAAACAAAGCCGCTCGGCAGGAAGCTCCACCTTTGACGGCGGATGGCCACAACAGTCACCTTTAGGGGGACCAAATGGCCCGTATGCCCAGTATGGATGGAATCAGTCCCAAACAGGAACGAATCCGTCCAATGGTAACACCCGGAACACGTCCGGAGGAACAACCGGACGAGCATCCGGAGGTTCCAGTACAGCTGGGGGGCAATCCGGATGTGATCAAGGATCCGGACCCTCAAGCGATCGTTCCAGGAGCAGACCCTCTGCCAGTGGGACTGGTTTCAATAATGGAAATCAGTCGTATGGAACAGGAGGAAACACTAATCCCAATAGTGGTTTCTTTAGCTTTGGTGGAAATACACAACCCACCAATGGTCCAGGGCCGGCTCCCCAAACCAGTGGATACACCTTTTCACAGGTGCCTCCATACGGAGCAGGGGGATCAGGAGGTAGAGGAGGACCACCATCCGGAGGCTTTGGAAGTACTTATGGTACGAATCCTCCAAGGAAAAAGAGACTCAGTCGCCGAGTATCTCTTTCTCCAGGGTTACAAGCGCTGCATGATTCTAATGCAGCGATTGCTAACTTAGGTGTTGATTGTTACAATCAAGGTCTGGACGATACGGAGATCATGGAATGGAGTAAGGGTTTAACCCTTACTGGATCCACGAATCCGGCTCGTAGAGTAGCTAAGATACCTACCCCCTTTAATACCAAGAACACTTGGAAGGAGGAGTATCAAGGCTGCGCAGATGTCTTTAACTGCAATGGATGGGGTAAAGCGGAAGCTCTGCCTTATTTAGTATGCTGGTTAAAGGAAGGCGACGGAAAAGGAGCCGTGGAACAATGGAGAGATTCTCAAATAACAGGACTCTCAGCCCATATGAAGTATGATGAACTCATAGAGATTGCTTCATATTTATATGGGAATATAGTTGGAGAAGACCCTTGGCTGACGTTCACTAAAAGAACACAGAAGCCCAAGGAGTCTGCCAAAGTGTTCGGCTTAGAATGTCAACGACTGTTGCATAAAGCCAGACCTCAATGGAGACTAGATGATGAATGCTTCCTAGATGAGATGTTTAAACAATTCATTGAAGGATTGCGGAATCAAGAACACAGGACAGTAGCCTGTGAAGCTTGGAAGAATGATGCCTCTTTGACAGATTTGTTCCAGTCCCTAGATCATTATGATCGAAAGGCCCGTATCTTTGCCGGGAAGGTACCCCAACGGATGTCAGCAATGATAATCCCGGAGGGAATACCCGAAACCGAGTCATCCGAATCAGGGGAACCTGACGAAGATGAAAACGTTGGGGCCATTGGCCAAGGGAACCCCCGGTACAACCGGAACTGGGGAAAGAAACCGGGTTACGTCAAGGAGAAAGTGATCACTTCTAAACCTCCTGTGACTCAACCCGATACCAAACCCACGACGGGTCCTTCTTTATCAGAGGACCTGGTTAACAATTTGGTAAAGAAGATTACTGAAAATCTTAGGAGGCCTAAGCCTGATAGGAGTGTTGTGACATGCTTCCGATGTCAGGAAACTGGGCATTATGCTGCCGAGTGTGAGGCAGATAAGCCAGTTTATAGAAACACTCGTTACCGGAGCAATCCGGGTAAGGAGGACTCAGTGAAGAAGGAAAACTGAGAGGGGGTGTCCACAATGGCAACCGGATTACCCCCAGAGTGAGTGATTGCCATGACTGCCAGCCTATCGCAGCTTGCGGTACTGGCAAGAATCCTCTAGCGATTTCGCCCAGCAGTGAAGCTAAGGAGCCTGATCAGTTCCTTACTCATGAGGCTGGGGAGACTGATAGTACACCAGGTGTCAAGAACCGGCAGAAGAACACAGAGGGGAAACCCGATATCAGTCCAGAGGGAGCGGCCAATGAGTTGGCCAGGGTGGGGTGTGCCCAGTTCCCCCCGGGTCATCCTTGTCTCGAATTCTTAAAGGGATGTGGATTTGACCTCGGCGCTAAGACGGAACTTGCTAAGTATGCAAGTAGTCCTACCTACTTGAAAGGTAGGAGGTGGTACGCAGTTGTATCTGTGAGTGGTAGATCCGCTGAGTTTCTTGTCGATACGGGTGCTAGCCACTCCTGTATTGCCAAGAGATTCTACGATCTTTTGCCTACGAATCATGAAACTTTCACAACGGAAGGAAATGCTCGTACGGCCGACGGTAGCATGATACAAACGTTCGGTAGAACATGTATGAGGTTCAGTCTACAGGAAGATAAGGACTTCATCCTTACCCCTACTGTGGCGAACATCGCGGATGATGGTATACTCGGTCTGGATTTTGCTGCATTATATGGAGCAAGGTTAGATTCCCAGAGGGGAATATTGGAAGTGAGAGACCCGTACCATCTCGAAGTACAATGTGTACTTAGGCAAGTAAGTAGTGTAGCCAGTGTAGCCCAGACTGTTAAGATACCACCAGGCACAGCCTGTGATGTCTTATGTCGAGCGGACAGACAGTTTTCAGGAAAAACTGGAGTTGTAGAGCCAGACATGGCCATGTTGTCAAGTATCGGATTGGAATCCGCTGATGTTCTAGTAGCTAACGCTGCTTGGACGGTGGTTCCTATATCCAATACCGGTAACAAGACTGTCTATGTACAGAAGGATACGATCCTTGGATCGGTTGTCTTATCCGAATTGATAGAAGACTGTAAACATGTTTCGGCACCCGGAGCCCCTATCCCACCCGAAAGGAGCCCGGAACTAGACACTCTAGTAGCCGAAAGCCATGTAGAAAGTGATGAACAACGTGAAGCTCTAACTGACTTGTTGTACAAGTACCGTAAAGCTTTTGCAGCACCGAGTGAACAATTGGGGCGTACCGATAAAGTACTGCATACGATTGACACTGGTGAGAATGAACCTTTTAAGATTCCTTATAGAAGACTCCCACTAGCCAAAAAAAGGGTAGCTGAGGAGGAGATAGCTAAAATGCTTGAACAGGATGTAATAATTCCATCAACCAGTCCTTGGTCTAGCCCTGTGTGCATGGTGACCAAGAAAGATGGTAGCATCCGTTTCTGCATAGATTACCGGAAATTGAATGGTATGACCAAGAAGAATTCATATCCCTTACCACGGATCGATGAGACTATAGACTCCCTTGGAGGTAAGCAATGGTATTGCTCTCTAGACTTACAATCCGGGTACTGGCAAGTGGGTATGCATCCGAAAGATATGGAGAAGACGGCCTTTTCCAGTCATATTGGATTATTCCAGTATAATGTGATGCCGTTTGGATTGTGCAATGCACCGGCGACATTTGAAGCCATGATGGAAACTTTATTAAGTGACCTTTTATGGAAGAAATGTCTCGTCTATCTAGACGATGTGATTGTCTTTGGAAAGACATACGAAGAATGCTTGGAAAATTTAGGTATGGTCCTGGAAAGGATCATAACTAATGGTTTGAAGCTGAAACCCAAGAAGTGCGATCTTTTCAAAAGATCTATTAATTACTTGGGGCGAATAATCTCGAATGAAGGGATTAAAGCCGATCCGGAGAAACTGGATGCCGTGTCAAATTGGCAAGCACCCACGAATGCGAAAGAAGTTAGGTCCTTCCTCGGATTCTGTTCCTACTACCGGGACTTTATCCCAGGATATTCAAGGGTTGCCTTTCCTATCCAGAGTTTGTCCCACTGGACACCCGGGATCAGAAAGGAACGATTCCCTTGGGGACCCGAGCAAGACGAGGCCTTTATGAAAATAAAGGATTTGTTTGCTATCACACCTGTGTTGAGATACCCCACGGAGAATGATCATTTCATTCTAGATACTGATGCTAGTAATGAAAGCATAGGAGCCGCCCTTTCTCAGGTCCAGGATGGGGTCGAAGTTCCTATAGCCTTCGCTAGTAACACGTTGAGTAAATCTCAAAGAAACTATTGTACCACTAAACGTGAGTTGTTGGCTGTGGTGGTCTATACGAAGAAGTTCAAGCACTTTTTGTGGGGGAGTGATTTCACTCTACGGACTGATCACTCTTCCCTCAGATGGTTATTGAACTTCAAAGATGCAGAGGGGATGATAGGTCGCTGGTTAGCGCACCTATCCGAATTCGGTCTAAATCACAGCCAGATTGAACACCGAGCCGGGGCAAAGCATTTGAATGCAGATGCTTTGTCTAGAATCCCAGTGAGGAAATGTGCAAATGCTGAGTGCACTGATTGTGGAGCACACAATGCTGTGTTGGCAGGGGTTCGAGTTCCATTCGAAACCCATCCGGAACATGTCTTGAATTGGTCCTTGGAGACCATCAGGCAGTTCCAGAAGTCTGATGCAGTCACATCACGTTTGATTAAATTCCTTAATCAGGGTATCTGTCCCCCAAGACCCGTAGTGTCATTGGAGAACAGAGAGATGAGACGATTCTTAGCTCAATGGGCCGAGCTAAAAGTCCGGGATGGTATTCTGTTTCGATGGAAGAACCATTCTAATAGGAACAAAACCTTGCAAGTTGTCATACCTAGTGCTATGCGACGAGATATTATGTATTTCTGTCATGGACATAGAACTAGTGGACACTTTGGAAAGAAACGGTCTCTAGAACGTCTGACCAGACGATACTATTGGCCCGGCATGAGTACAGATCTCACCCGATGGGTGGAGACCTGTCCCGAGTGCTGTAAGAACAAACCAGGACCCGGGTTAGGCAAGCTGCCATTATCCCAGGAACTGTTTGGTGTAAGGTTTGCTAGAATAGCTGTTGACATTATTAGTGGGATTCCCCCCACTCCTAGTGGCAACACGTGTATGATGGTCGTGTCTGATTATTATACCAAGTACACCCGAGTGTTTCCTTTACCGGATCATAAGGCTGTTACTTGTGCTATGGCCTTTGTAAAAGGGTGGGTGCTGCACCTAGGTGTCCCACTCATGTTACATAGTGACCAAGGCAGAGAATTTGAGTCTAGTCTGTGGCAGGAGATGTGTAATTGTCTGGCGATCTGCAAGACAAGAACTAATCCCTATAGACCACAGAGCGATGGACAAGTAGAGAGATTCAATAGGACTTTGATCCAAGTATTGAAGTCTCTGGTAAATGAGCAGATGGATGATTGGGATGAACAATGTGAATTCGTGGTACATGCCTATAATGGCACTGTGCATTCGAGCACAAACTGTTCTCCTAATCTCCTCGTTTTTGGAGAGGATTTGATTATGCCAGCCGATTTGGTGTTCGGCGTAATAAGAATGAATCCGGAAGCCCCTTGCCAGGTGATGTTTGTAGAATCCCTACGGGATAATTTCAAACAAGCCTATGAGAGGGTTAGAGACGAGTTGCAGAAAACTGCGCGTTGGCAGAAAGTTGGCTATGACACAGGTCTAAAAGCTAGATTTTTTAATCTAGGGGATAGAGTACTGCGTCTACACCAACCTCTAGCTAACCTGAAATTAGCCAGTAATTGGGATGGACCTTTCACTATAACTCAGGTTATTAGTGATTGCACAGTGATTATTAAATCACAGCTTGGTAAATGTTACAAGTCAAATGTAGCGAGACTACGCCCATGGAGGGGGAGGGATACCTCCACCGAAATGTACGGCGATGGTCTATTGGAAGTAATGGAACAGAGTCGTGTTAAGCAACTCGAAGTGGTACCGACCCGAAAGCGAGGACCCGGGCGGCCACGGAAGGTTGCAGACCCGAAGAGGGTGGTGCCCCCTGTCGTAACATCCGGAAAGCAGGGGAAGATACAAAAAGTCTCGGCAGGCGCAGGTAAAAATAAGAGGAAAGGTCCTTCTAAGGCTAAGAAGACCTTGGAAAAGGCTCTTATGGATACCAGGTCAATAAAAGAGGCCTCAAAACCTCTTAGACGCAGTCCAAGGTTGCTACAGACTGCCGTAACCTAGCCTGTTAACACAACGAGTGTGTTGTCCTGTACTGTGTACTGTTATATGTTGTAACCTAGTTCAATGTATATTTGAGCCGGTCAAGAGTCTCTGGAAAAGGTCCTATGACAATGAACCCATGGTTTTGGACGGATAATCCGGTGGATATGCTTATGCTATCCATAAACTCCAGAATACCTAGCGAATTGTCATAGTCGAACCCTGAGTACGGACGGACGACCGATCGGGTATTGTATTGTTTTTATGTAAGGGCGCGTGACCTAATTAAGGGCACGCGGGAAAGTTGTTGACCCATTTTCGAATGGTCACGTGAGGCGCCGGTTTGATCATGCGCAGCGATTCAAGTTCGAGTATCCCGCCATATTGTCTTATTCCTGCGAAGGAAGAAGACGTGGCCGAGGGTGGTCTTGCTCTTGTTGGAGTCTGATAGCCCGTGACAGCCATATTCCGAGGTGTGCCCTCGTTAAAAGGCACCCGCCTTTCACTGGGTAAGCAGTACTCACTGCTTATCCGGTGGATTGGGATATTTTATCCCCGAACAGCCACTTCTGTCGATGGCAGAAGAGGCCGTCCGTCTTGGCGGCGGTGCCGGTGCCAGCACCCCGCCAGAGTATGGAAGTGGTTCTCCCAAGAGTCCCACTTATACATACGACGATCAGCAATACGATGCTGATTGTGATCAAATGGATCAACAAATGAATGTTGATCAGTACTTCTCTGGAGTAGACGATAGCGACGTAGAATCGTTCTACGACGCATCCGACAACTCCAGACAAGTTAGTCCTGAACGCCGAGGCGTTCAACAACAAATTGATGTAGGTGAGCCTTATGTAGCCCCTCCATCCGAAGGTTTGAGTGGAGAACCGGCAGGAGCCCAGTCTCTTGACAGGGCTCTGATGCCACCTCCCCCTCAACTGCCGCCCCGTCTTGGTGGGAGTACCTCATTCGGTGCTTTGGGACCTGCTTCTCCGGTTGACAGGCCAATGCACCTAGAGCTGCCCTTCCCAGACAGTCCCGAATGGCATGATGTAGCCGGTCCATATGACGGACGGATGTTAGCAATTTCCGAGGAAATGCTGATACCCACCTGTTATGGGACGCCCAGAGAGGTTGACGAGCGTGTTGTCAACGCAATCTGGGAATGTGCTCATCTGCAGTGGGCTAATACCTTTCCGGAGTCCTGGTTGATGGATTACCATCAGATGGCCAAAGGATTGGTAGTCCACTTATGGTTTCGTAAAGCCGTCTGGGACGCAGAAATGGCTTTCCGAAGGAATACCTCTTATAGGCCTTCCTATGTGTCTGACAAAACGGGTTACACCGGTGTCAAGGCAGATGAGGTCTCTAGATACATAGACAGAGACCAGATCCTACTGTTAAGCACAGCGGATGAGTATGAAGCAGCAGGTAACGCTGTTGTGGATTACTGTCCAGGGGTCCCTATTACGTCTCAAACCATTGAGGCAGAAGAGGCCCGTATTGGTGTGTCTCCACTAGACAGACTCGGGGTAATACAAGACCTCGTAGTACGTCTATTGGAGAGACAGTATGCACTGGCGCATCCGGAGTTAGTACCCGGACCCGCACCCGTGCAAGTAACAGCCAAGATGGCCGATCGGATGGACCGTCTCATGTCTCCTGCTGAAGCTCCTACCTTGGGAGGCACAGCAGTAGTACCTGAGAAGGCCCTACCTGATGCAGATGTTTCCCTTAAAACTGCTCAGTCTACCCCTACGAAGACTGAGCAAGTAAAGGAGAAAGCAGCTGGTGGAAAGGGTAAAACAACCCCCACCAAAGGTAAGGGTAAAGGGAAGCGGTCAGGAACCGAACCCTCTACCAGCACGAGTGTGGACGACAGTACCCGAACCCGTCGGGTGTCTCCACGCTCGGCCAATAAGAAGGGCGCTAAGGCTTCGGATGTCTCCGGCAATGAGACGGACGCATCCGAGCCTGGCACTTCTACTAACGGCAGATCCCGCAGGAGGAATAAGAAGAAGGTTGACCAACGCAAACCTGAACCTATCGAGGTAGACGTTCAAGCTGATAATACAGAAGCTGAACCGGCTGTCCCAACCGTAAAAGTTGAGCTCGGTGTGCCAATCGTCAAGCTACACGACGTAATGGCCGATTTGAGTGGAGACGCTCAAGATGCTGCAGCCCAGGTCCTCGCGGGTCAACAACCCGTTGTGCAACCTGTGGATGTACCATCCGACCCAGAGGGAGAGGAGCCGGTTGACCCAGTTGTGGATGTCACTCCGACTGACGAGCAAGAGGCTGCTATCTGGGCTAACGCCAATAGCAACTTTGCCGACTTCATTCCTCTACACAGGGGACACCTGAAGGGGAGTAAATCCGTATGGAGACTGCCCCCTCGGATCACCTGTGAGGGGCAGGAAGATATGGAGGAGTGGCTTCGCAAGAAGCTCTCTGATAGAAAGCCGGCCAATATGTACTGGATCTATTGGGAATTCGTTAAGAATTCGCCCAATGGTCTGTACAATTATGACCAGAAGGGCAAGCTCAAGTTTGCTCTAGATGAGTACTACGGGGAGGATCGTAAGGATTGTCCCTTCCAACGTTGTACTCAAAGTGAGGGTGAGGTTGAATTCTTCATCGAGAAAGACGCGTTCCTTCGTCATCTCGTGGAGGTTCATATGCACCAGAGGCCGGAATATGTCTGCGACCGAGAGGTTGGCAAGAAATGTGCTAAATGCACAGGATGTGTCACCCCCCGACGCGGAGACATGGTCCGGCACTATGTGACTTCGCATGGAGAGGGCCTGGAGGCAGCCATAGATCGGGTGATGAAAATTCACTCCGAACTCTATGGCAACCTTAGGGGCCTCAATGCAGAGAAGTTGGCTTCCCTCACACCGAGTACGAAGCAGTTTGCGCCTACGGTTCCTGGTACTAACCAGAAACTAAAGGCTCGGTTTGCCCAGACTCCCGGGTCCGGCAAACTAGAGTACGCTCAGGAGGAGTACGATCTGTTAAACGAATGGAGAAGCAACAAGGCCCGCCGTCGTGGTGGGGCTTATGTAACTCCATCCGGAGAACAGGTCCGAAGCCGCAGGGATTACCGCCAGGGACCCTCTGTAGCAGATCGGAAGAGACAGGCGTCTGAATCTCCAAGCCGAGCCAGGTCACCACTGGAGGCGCTGGAGAGACAGACAAATGGGGGAAGGAAGAAGCCACATCTTCCATCTCCTACTGGAACTCCTTCCCATTATGGGCGAGCACCAACTCCACGAGGTGCACAGAACCCGACATTCTTTGGTGTCAGTGGACCGAGTGGCCAGTCCGCCCGGAAACACGCGCCTTTGAATGTCAAAGACCCGAAGCAGTACCCTGCTATGGGCCCACCCGGACCAGAGATGCAAATCTTTGATCAGTACGGGAGGGTCAAGCAGGAACTGCCGACAGTAGGAGGTCAAGCTCCCCGACCTACAATGAGTGCTGTGGTGAGACAACGTCCACCCGCACCATTGTTGACGGCCAAAGACCTTAGAAGGGAATTGTCACGGTTGCCCCTGGTTCAGGGATTACCAACTCAAGGCCCTTCTTCGACCACTGCTAGTGCGGTTACTACTGCGGTTGCTTCTTCGCACACGCAGGTAGCTGTCACTGCGAGTGGGTCTGGAGCACAGCCGAAGCCTCAGGGTCAGGTACCCCCACCTGGTGCTGTGGTTCATCGGCCTAAGCTGATCCAGACAGTGGAGACCTTCTTCAAGAAGGAGGACAAATTGTCTTGCAATATCCAGAGCAAACAATTTGAGACGCTACAGCACCATCTGGAAAACCTCCACCTGGACATGTATCGTCGGACCGTGTCGAGCACTCTCCAGTGTATTGACGCGATCCAGAAGTCAGAGATCAACCGAATCTCGACTCAAATCAAAGCGGATGTTGCCAAAGATAAGCAGGAAGCTGCTAATCTGCGGCAGGAGGCCCTATCCGAGAAGGAAACAGCTTCTCAGATGCTCGACCTAGAACGAGCAACGAACATGAAGAACCAGCAAAAGTTCTTCAAGGTCTTCGGAGTTATCATGGATAACTGGGACGGTACACCTGAGCATGCTTTGAAGCTGTTCAAAGCACGCCAAAAGGTGAAACTTACACCTGCTGTCCCCGCATTGGCACCTACGGATGGAACTGGTGTGAACCCCCCTGTTCAGCCACTGGCTCAACAACCGGGTCCAAACTAGCCACCCGAGGAGAACATGGAACAGTAAAAAAACTGTTGCATGAAGATCGGACATAATTGTGTGTCCCGGGGTTCTATTACCCATGCATTGTTGGATAAGAAACCGTTTTTTATCCAACCCGTATTGATTCGGGTACCAAACTGTACCCTAATTCGGAAACTGAAAACAGAAGGAGAAAACAAACAAGTCACTCTGGAGGAGGAGTACGAATGCTGTAAACACCATAATTGTACTGTGCCATAATGTAATGACTGTGCCTATTATAAAATCATGGACAATTTACACTAATATGGACTTTTGAACTACAAACCGGATTTACTACTACACCACTACTATTTGTGAGCTAGCACTACAGGCATCAGGGTTTAGCTACGCCCATAGAGTCCATCAACAGTCTACAACTGGATCTACTATTACCTCCAGTTAGCTAGCACTACAGGCATCAGGGTTTAGCTACGCCCATAGAGTCCATCAACAGTCTACAACTGGATCTACTATAACCTCCAGTTAGCTAGCACTACAGGCATCAGGGTTTAGCTACACCCACCAACAAGTTTTACTATAGCACTTCAGGCATCAGGGTTCAGCTCGCCCATACCAAGCCATCAGCAGCATCCGACTCCTGTTACATCCTCCAATCATGAAAACAAGTAACTTTGTTGATATTATTATATTGTATGTAAAATTGTATTTATAACTATATAATATCTTTTATAAAGATATATTATTATATAAGGGTACCTATAAATATACTGGATCTGCGAATCCTAAAAGTTATTTAAGGTAATCCTAGACCTATAACTGTCTATATAGGTCATTCCTGGTCTCAATATATTAAGAGACTATAATTCTTCTGTAACTTGTAAATATAAAACACTAAGGTATAAACTGAGCTGCGTCTCAAAAGTATAAATATTTTTCTATAAAATAAGAGAAGGTCCAACGGATTTCTCTAAACTTAGTATTGTATTACTCAGGTTAATACCTAATTGTGTTCATATAGTATCAGATTAATTGTCCATATCTGATCATTAATATTTAATTCACTCTGTAAAGTAGACAGAGCTGTTAATTTAAAAAGTCGAAAATTTTTTTCCGGGTTCAATAACCATAATACGATCATTGTTAACAACCACCGGTCCTTTTCAGGACCCTACTGTTGTCAAAACGTTACTATAAATCTGTGATAATTGTATATTTATCATTTATGGTTGTTATAAGCTAGTGATGGAAATAACATGAACGACACTCGATGCTATTATTGTATAATTTTTCAGAAATAGGATAGTCTTATACTATAGCCTATTTCACATCGAGCAAGTGTAATTAATACCCCTTTTTAGTATTGTAAACAATCACTTACTAGGTTATTAATACACTGCGGTTTAATTACCCCCAAGTTATTGTCTAAGGGGGGCAGTGTAGGGGTATGGTATTTTACACTTTAACGTTCATGCACCCGTGAGACTCAGACCTAGGTCCTTCGGGTGTGGTGGGGGAATCCGGATGGCAGGTGGCAGCACCTGCCTCTGGGTTCGTATCCACTACACCAGGGGGCCTACCACTCGTCCGCCACACGTCACGTGGCCGGTCTGAGTTTCGCGGGCTTTTCCCCTATATAAGGCTGGTCCTAGCCCTAGGTTCCTCAGTAGTGGTTTACCCACTGCTCAACCAGGTTGTTACCCGAAAGGGTAACCGAATGCACTAGCAGCATGTAGTCCTCTGAGGCTGTGATCGTATGTAACGCAAGCTATGAAATAAAAGCTCGGTTGCCTACCCGGAAACTTTTCTCTCTCTTCGTTATGATTTAATCTAACTTAACGAGACGAACCACTACAAATATATATAAGCGCAAAGATGATGTTGCTGCTTTTAATTGTACTTCATCTATCATAAACTAGCAGATATCTGTGATAAAATAAGCTGAACTGAGTGGCCAAGACATCCACCATCTTGAAAGTAGCAGATGCATCTGCTGAGCAGGTGCTTGCTCCTGATTGGTCAATCCCTTGTGTATCCCGGGTACACTATTCCTTGTGGATCCTGGATGCCCAGAAAGCTGAACAACGGCCCCACTGCCCCCGACTGACCCCGTGACAGTGGCACCGGCCTCTTAAATCATTACATTATCGCTCACATATTTTACAATTCTCGACATATAATTCATGCAAACTCACCATCACAATCCGTAAGTACTGTGTCAAATGAATCTATGAACTCCTGTGCATTACTGCTGTCGATCAGTTTACACGATGCAGGTTCCATATTTGTGAAATTACTGGCCGATCTCCGTGAGAAAACACCCCCTGTCTGACGTCTGCTATGGCGACCTTGACAAGACTGCCAAAATATTTCTCCGTATTTTGATGGTATTTGGGCGTTCTGCCTACTAGACGTGATAGATCTTGCTTGGAATATTAACCTGGAGTGACGTGTATTCGATATAAGTGATTTTAGATGATTGAAACAACATGAATTCCTCACCGCGACAAGAAATGTCATGCTTACAAAACAGAATTGCTATCAGATTAATTTATGCTCCCTTTTGCTGGTAAATACAAGAACAACCAGCGCGAGTTAGACGATACCATTTAAGAAAAATAGGGGTGGTTGTATATCACAAGGAGAATGTCATATTTCCCTGTAATTACAGATGTATATAGATAAAATTTAATACTTTATTTGCAATGGTAACGTACTTATACTGTTTCAAATGATAGTAAATATTTGGACTTTTTTGTCATGTTTACAACCTGTTCCCAGACGGCATCTCTGAAAATGGACTCGTCTTATAAACATACATGATGGCGGAAGAGTGGGAAAGGAGTCCAAGTCAGAGCCCAACTTATGATTATAGTTATGATTATCACGAACCTGACGGTGGAGGGGACGGATCCCCCATGGAAACAGAACAAGACAATCTAGAGGAAGAAGAGGATAGTCAAATGAAGCCCAGTAGTTCTCTACAACTTATGTTATCAGCCATCTGTACGGAGAGGGACAGAGACGACAGACCACAACAACTCATCTCAGATGGTAGGTGGACAGTCATTCATTGAATGATGACGGATTTGAGTCATTTGATGTACCCGGATTTCGTTGATGTTCAGTGACTTCAAGGATGGGCATAATCAGAATGAATCACTATGTTCACTTTCCTCTTGCAATCCGTCTACAAATATCATTACAAACTTGAATAGTGAGAATTCTTCATGACCATGTCAGCTGTTTCTTGATTCTTCATTCAAAATCGGCGCCCATCCTGCAAAGACCAAAGTCATTTAATAGTCTTCATTCTGAAACAGCACCAGCAATTTTACCTTCAAAAACAGATATGCTTCATCAAGTTCATGGTGACCAAATAGATATCTTAGGGTTAGAATACACATCATTCAACTGAAATTTAAAATAAATGGGGGTTTGTCTCAGGCGTTTCATTTTCACGTGCCTGTTACGGACTGTGAGCGGTGATGTCATTGGGGCTAAAAATAGCATCACTGAGACCCGGCGGGACGAGTGGCTGTGAGCAGCTCAAGAATGTCACACACCTCCCAGTAAACCACACCATAACGAGCGAGTTGTTTTGCCACTTTTTAACACCTGCCCCAGAAGCTACTCAAGTAGCCGGTTCCAACGCCATTGTAGGTAGCCCGGTCCAATTCAGTACCAACATTAAAATGGGATATCTACATGTAATGGTGGGCTTCCCTAGCCCACTTAAAAGGGTCTAATTCTCATCTTTCCTATCCCCTTAGGATGTGTGTGGTGCACATATGCGCGGGCACTGACACATTCCTTTGTGAAATTGTGTAATGTTCTCGCCATGAATATGGCCTTAGCTGTCGAAATGGCGTTAAACATCCATTACTCACTCACTCACATGTAATGGTCATTCTTCAATCATGCCAATGCCCTTTGGCAAAATAAAGATTCTGCTTTATATCTTGAGGTACATGTTTATATTCTTTGCTATAACAGATAATTCATCTAGGAAAGTATCAGAGGTCAGGGATCGTAATTAGCTGCCAACATACCGGTACTCTGGTGGATAAAATCTGGACAAGGTTCTTTTGTTACAACTAAATGAGGAAGATCACCTTTATCAATTTTATAGTAGTGCTAGTCTAGGTGTGATATGACACTCCTTGCAGGGGAAAAAGAAGCATTTTGTATGACCAATCCAGACTCGGGGGAGGGGAGGGGGGGGGGGTCGAGGATCCCTAGGCTCGAGCGGGAGTGCCTTATACCGGCCTAGCAGCCTACACTATTGACCAATCAGAAAATTCGCTTCCTTTAGTGCAGACGTTTTAGGGTGCATTACATAACACCTGGTACCCATCATGCTGGCTGTTATCAGTTCTTATCTCGCAAGGTACCAGATTCAGCACTGCAGGAGTCGCCCCACTAAGGATCCTGCTACCCGGGCAGATATTTCATTTATAGACATATACGGTACCCCTACCGGTATTATGCCCTCAGCCTACAGCAGAAAAGACATAGCGTGTCATATGGACGTGGTGGGCCATTACCATTGGCATCAATCGTTAGTAGGGGACTCCCTAGAAGTAGACTTTTTAGTTTAATATCCAGATGTCCCTTTTCTATGCTATTGGCCACTTGCTGGTTTGGAGCTGGTTCTGCTGACACACACTGGTAAGAACTGATAAGATGGGACCAGCATGTCCCAGAGAGTGGGTGTTAACCAGGGACAAGGTACCCATCATGGTATGTCTTATCAGTGGGTTTTACCTCAACCAGCGAAATTCAAAATGCTGGCTCCACTATGCCTCCATACTGAGTCCTATACACTAGACAGACCGTCAGATGGCAAAGATTCTTATTCGTGGTGTGAATAAGTGTCCTTCAGATATGATACGATGAAGTTAAGATGTGTATTTCTGTTTAGCCACTATAACTGATCGAATCTAGAAGGAAAGAAACGAATCTAGACGAAAAGCAGTAGACTGAAGACACCTTAGTAATGTTCATCCTTCAATTTTAGCAGCACACAAAGAAAGGATGCATTTTGCTGAGTGTAGAGACCATCGACTCTCGGTGGCTGTTCGCCTGTGTTCTCACTGTGTCAGATATTGACAAGTTATCTTTTACAATTTTTGATTAAAGATTAATTTGGTCGATTGTTAGTCATATTTTTGCCCCATTGGAGATTCTAATATGTTCGTAACTTTTTCTTTCAGATTCTGGGTTTGTTCTAGTAGCGAGAAACCACTTCTGGACTGACTTATTTGAGCATCATTTTGTCGAAGCCGCAGAAGATGAGTCCAAAGATGATATGCTATTTTATGTCCGGAAGACAGCTGCCAAATCCCGCCTTAACCTGCCACACGTAAGTGTACTTTGTTATAAATCTATTGAATTTCATATTATCACACACACACAAAAAAAAAGGCGTGTAAAAAAATGTTATTAGGAGGAGAGATAAGTCGATGCACATGTATTCTCATAATGAGCTGTAAAAATGAAGTATTAGGGAAAATGAAGTTTCAGTGCAAGAAGTCAGCCAGCTGTGCATAGACAGAGAAGCCTGTCCCGGTCTTGCTAACGTCATATAATGAGTCCATTGTACCACTGATTCACACTTTGACATTGACACATCATGCCCACCCTTTAAAGTCGATAAGTTACATAAATACAGCACTGGTTAGTCTTTTACTAAAGATGCATTCATTGTGGTTAAAATTGCCGGTTAAATATATGCCTCTGAGTGATTATCAGATCCTTATTTTGATATGTTTAACATTATTTTTGCCAGGAGGTGAGAAAGTTATAAGGAATGTTATCGAATGAATCAGTAGCAGTTAGGTATTTTCTCATATATAGGTGGATGGGAATATAAGTGTATAAATGAGATAAGGTAACTTTAAGAAAATAACTGATTTTCCTGTCTTGAAATATCGTGGCTGACTAGATGTAAGGCATCTACCAATACCTCTTGAATATTTATTTGGTGTAACCTTTTAACACAGCCTAAGGGATTCTCTAGGTCTCGTAAATATTCAGAAGATAAGTGTCCACAATACATGAAGGTAATATTGTAAGTTGTGTGATTTGTAGTGTAAAATAAAAGATATAATTCTGTATATGTACAGTGTGCAGGTTAGATTATATGATTGATATACCGAGAGATCTAATACTATCTAGGTGTTAATGTCCTCTTTAGCTATCGCTCTGTCTTATAGAATAATTCTATACCACTAATCATTTACCTCAAGATTTAAGATTTTTCCCCTGCTTCAGTTTGATTAAGTGCCTTGTGTCACTAATAATCCACTATAGATCAATCAGATCTACATAAAAGATGACAGAAAGTGAAGTACAATGAGTGTGTGGTATACTTGGACATAAGCTATCTTTAATCATCAAATTGAAACCCTCTAACCTTGCTTCTTAAGGCCTCCCCCTTTTTAAAGGTGACTACCACCTTCCCAAGGCCACCCTTAAAAATATGTTCGTTTCCTGTCCAGAGGGAGGGATTTTTCAGACCCATGAGGGAGGGAGGGGGAATCTTTTTTAGGAAAATTTTTGTATTTGTCGCCTTGAATTTGTCATCGCGTTCTAGGATTCGATGATTGGAAACCTAGATTCTTGTGCTAATGGACGGTAAAAAAAAATTCTTTTCAGAACTCAAGAAAAAAATTCCCATTCTCGAAAAAAATTCCACCAGGCCTCTGGACAGGAAACAAACTTATTTTTAAGGGTGGCCCAATGTCTACTTACATAGGATTTTCCTTGTAGTCTTAGGCATAAATTTTTCATATTCAGTAATTGGATAAATGATGACCGCCCCACCCCCACCCCTCATGCTTCTAAATGTCATATAGCTGACATTGTGAAAATTCAAATACAATATACTGCTAGTGTAAATTTGAGAGGACTGGTATAGCACTTCCTCTCACGACATGTAAAATCTGGTTTAACGTTATTTGAGGTAAAAGGAACAAAAATATATAAAAGGAAAAAAAAAACTTGATAAAAAGTTGACTGTTCAATAAAACGAAGTAAACGATGATGATAAATAAAAACAGATAGATACGTTAATGGTTATGGTTTTCCCCTTCGCACTTTGCTTATCTATCTAATAGTAGTACATTCAATATCTTTAACTGTTGACGCTAAGGATATACACTACGTGAAATGTTATTCCACCCAAGACACAATATGTCACTATGAATATAATACCAAATACTCAGGAAATTAAGCTGATTGTTTTCACTTCTTTTAGAAAGCCTGGAAAATATTGCTCCGATTTATATCAGATATTGACTTACATCGTGCATTGTTGGTTTTCAGACGGAAATCGATGTATTTCGGAAATCGTCACCGAGCCTACCCTCCTTAGGGGACCAACAAATAGACTGGGAGGAAACAGTCTATCTCAACCTCATTCTCCAGCACGTAAGTAACATAGTGTTCGCTCTTTCATGAGTATATATAACCACTGATTTCACAGGCAAGTCATTTGATTTGATGCCATAGTCGCCATAGTTAAAGTATAGAGAAACAGAGATGCCAGTTTTCCTAGCTTTTTAGGAATTCCGAATTTTTCATTTTCATTCCTATAGATATTTCCTATTGTAAATTGAGAAAATTAGGAGGATTTCCGAATTTTTGGGGATCAGTGAGTGGCATCCCTGGAGAAATCTCAAGGGGGGAACGGGCAGAGTATCTGGATCGGTTACTTCACGCTGCGATTCATGGCAGGTTAGCGGACTTTATACTGTACCCGTGTGTGTACTACCACTCTGGACTTGAATCTCATGACAACATTCTCCGTGAAAACACATGGAATTAGTATGAGGAGTTACTAAAGTGTAATGTTGAAGTGACTATCTGGAATCTTTGTACTTGTGAGCTATGAATACTCGAAGTCCGTGCTACCGTAAATTCTCTCGTATAAGCCGCATCCCTCATATAAGCCGCACCCAGAGTTTGAAAGGAGGCTATAAGCGTCATCTGGGACTTGAAAATTAACAGTTTAGTGCTGTTCTATGGTGTAAAAACCCTCATACAAGCCGCACCCTGACATTGGGGTGAACCTATAAGCCTAATTTTAATCTGGGTTCTGGTATAAGCCACGGCTTATACCAGAGAATTTACGGTACATGGATTGAGATACGAAAAGTGGGAAAGAAAATGTTCATAAATGACCTCACCAGACATGGGGGGGGGTGGAATTAATGGTGATTAGTTATCAGAGTAAAGAAACAAGCAGGTGCACAACATTGTGACACTGTAACATGTATAGGAGACTGCGACAACATCTTATACCTGGTACTCTCCCATTGTTGATACTAGGAAAAAATAAAAGCTAAAATATGAATGCAGTGAGGCTATTCTGTAGGAGTAAAAAAGTGCTCAGTAGGTTTTGTAAGGGACTTCCAACAGAAGGTATAGAATAGAGGGGCATATTAGATTATGTTTTTAGCTAACATGAGACCTTGAACACAACTTTTTTATGCCTTATAAGTTTAAAGTTTTTTAGTTTTTTTTTGTGTGTTTTTTGTGGGTTTTTTTTCTGGTGGTAGGCCTCCGAAAACCACCGTCATTGAGAAATACCTTAGTGAGGTCCCGGATTAATTATCATCCTGAAAGAGGGACCAAGCATAGGGCTGCCCAAAGGGGCAAAGCGTCAAAGTATGCAAAAATCCCAAATGTTAGCTGTGCCCACTGCTAAATAAAAGTGGCCAGATCACATCTGGTGTAACTGGACAGACATATGCAGCAAAGGTCAACATGACCTGCCTCTGCTCCAACGTCATTTACTGCATATCATGTAAGAAATGCAGTAAACAATATGTGGGACAGACCAAGCAAACTCTAAGGCAAAGGTTCTATCCTCACATTGGTAACATTAGGGAGAAGAAGTTGAAGCATTCACTTCAGTACTGATGGACACCAAGGCCTCAAAGATGTGGAAGTCCAGATTGTGGAATTCATCAACAAGAATCCACACTCTGACTATGCTGAGAAACTCTGCAACAAGCTAGAGAGGAACTGGATACGGACATTACATAGCCCAGGTACCTCAAGGACTGAATATAATTGATGCACCTAACTTTTAGATCAGAGTTAGACTGCAAAAAATGGATACCATCCCTAGGCTCCGTTCCAAAATTATTTTGAATACCGGATGGAACCAGACACCAGCTTACTTATCAAGTATCAGCTTCTGACTGAATTTGCTATTAGGTCTGATTTAAAATCACTCCACTGCAAAAACAACCAAAACCCATGCATTCTAACATCACCTAACTTTGATATATTGAGATAATAAATTTTATCAATTAAATATATCCCATCTCCTCTATACTCTATATGTGTGGACCCCATTTCACACATAACCCCCCCCCTCACTGTATACATGTATATAATTCTTTACCTTGAGAAGTAATTGTAACAATGATAACATGCATTGAATAACCTCTACAACGACTGATGAGATCTATGAAGGTCGAAACCTTGATAGTCACCCATAGCATTCAATGTAATGCTATTCTCAAAACAAATGTTTGGAGTGTCAAGTCCAAGTCCTGGAGAGTGTCACTCACCAGCACCTGGAGACACCAGAAACCAGCGCTGATGTCAAGGTGACAATGCATTTTTGTGTACATTGTATAACAACACTGAATGCCATGGAGATACACCCTATCAACAGAAATTGATAAAGTGAGGCGAGCATGGCAACCATGCCAGTAGCATCAAGGTAGTTTTGAGGTGTGGAGCCACAGACAGTCGTCTCACGAGCTTTATAAGTTTTAAGGTTTGAAACCATATTTCCACCCTCGCAGAAATACAACTAAACACTCCTCAGCTATGACCAAGTTGATCATTTAAAGGGCATCTAGCACGAAATAGATTGATATGGGTACCTGATCAAAGGTCGTTCATAAATTCCCGGGAACAAGTGGAGAAATTGTGGCGCCCTGATTCGTCATGGGGTACTGTGATGTGACTTTCTCAGACGTGTAGTCTTAGCCGTGCCAGACACCCTTTAAGGGACGCGTTACTATCAGTATGCCCTTGTCTTTCGTCATAATGGAAACTCATCTTGGTTACATCCAAGAATCATGCTAATCCTACAAGCTTAAGAACATTTCTCAAAGCGGTTCAGAGTCAACAGGGTGCACAAATAGAGAGCGCTGGTGTGAAATTCTGTTTGGTACAGCAGGAAGCCTTGAGATATTATTCTGTTCTTAAAGGATTAAAACTGGTGTTTTCTGATCCATGCGCTATTCCCCATACCGGTATTAATGACCCCGGTTCATATTCATTACGCACATACCGCAGGCAATATGAACCGATAAGACAGTTACAGCAGGTGGTGCACGTGTTATCTAATAAAGAACAGGGTGCTATGACTACTTAGTCCATGCAGCAGTCTTTGATCTTGTACCCATAACGGTAATAAGCCAAACCAAACAAAATTAACGACTTATGTAAAGAACAAAAGCAAACACTGTGTCTGGCATGTAGGGTAGATTTACCTAAAGACAGCCACATACCTTGACACGTCCACCCCTAGAAAATAGCCATAACGTTGGGATTGCTACCGAATCAACATTACAAACTGGTAGATTCAATGTTCATCAATGCTTTCATAATTGGCCCAGGTCCTCCTGGGTCATTGGGGGTGCCTTTTCAGTCAAAAACTGGCGATCATGAATTTGAAATTTAGATGGGAATTGCTCATCGAAATTGGGGGATAATTAAACAAAAAATCATGAAAATGTGTTCTTTAGGATCTAGTCTTTCATTGTACATGTACATGCACAATTCCCGAAAAAAAGAAATTTTTTCACCTATGAAAAATGCTGACATGTTGAGTAGACAATACAGGAATTATCAAAAGAATTTGTCCATGATTTCCAACATTTAGTGCAATGTAAAACCAAACAGAATAAAAAGTTCTGTAAAAGTGTAAATTGTACAAATTATACATAAATGTAGTCGACCTTAGTTGCATTGGACAGAGAAATTTCTTGAAATAACATGGGACATGGGGAACTGCTATCCATCCCCCCACCCATCCTATGTTTCCTTAGATCTCTAAACCCCCCCCCCCCCCACTCCATCGGTCCCCCATACCCACCCTATTACTACTCAGGGGGGGGGGACCCAGGGCCGGTTGTGAAGTCCTGACACAGGTCCCGCCATGCCTGTGATGTTAACAGCCCCCCCCCCCCCGTCTACACTTACATAGAGGGAGCCAGGGGCCGGGTGTGAAGTCCTGACATAGGTTCTGACATGCCTCTGTTTTTCCCCCCTACACTCACAAGGAGAGGACCAGGGGCCGGATGTGAAGTCCTGACAGAGGCCGTGGCATGCCTTTGATGTTTGCCATATTTCATTGTAAAATTTCATTACCTTTTTCTCCGTAAAAAGTCATTGTACAGCAAGAAAAATTCGTTGTAAACAAATTTATATCATCTGGAATTCGTTATAAACGTACTCTTTTAATATAGAAATGTATGGGACTGAATTGGGAAAAGTGAATTTGTTTGTTATAAGCGAAAATTCGTTGTAACAGGATTCGATATAAAGGAATTTTACTGTACATGCACAATTCCCGAAAAAAGAAATTTTTTCACCTATGAAAAATGCTGACATGTTGAGTAGACAATACAGGAATTATCAAAAGAATTTGTCCATGATTTCCAACATTTAGTGCAATGTAAAACCAAACAGAATAAAAAGTTCTGTAAAAGTGTAAATTGTACAAATTATACATAAATGTAGTCGACCTTAGTTGCATTGGACAGAGAAATTTCTTGAAATAACATGGGACATGGGGAACTGCTATCCATCCCCCCACCCATCCTATGTTTCCTTAGATCTCTAAACCCCCCCCCCCACTCCATCGGTCCCCCATACCCACCCTATTACTACTCAGGGGGGGGGGACCCAGGGCCGGTTGTGAAGTCCTGACACAGGTCCCGCCATGCCTGTGATGTTAACAGCCCACCCCCCCCCCCCGTCTACACTTACATAGAGGGAGCCAGGGGCCGGGTGTGAAGTCCTGACATAGGTTCTGACATGCCTCTGTTTTTCCCCCCTACACTCACAAGGAGAGGACCAGGGGCCGGATGTGAAGTCCTGACAGAGGCCGTGGCATGCCTTTGATGTTTGCCATATTTCATTGTAAAATTTCATTACCTTTTTCTCCGTAAAAAGTCATTGTACAGCAAGAAAAATTCGTTGTAAACAAATTTATATCATCTGGAATTCGTTATAAAGGTACTCTTTTAATATAGAAATGTATGGGACTGAATTGGGAAAAGTGAATTTGTTTGTTATAAGCGAAAATTCGTTGTAACAGGATTCGATATAAAGGAATTTTACTGTACATGCACAATTCCCGAAAAAAGAAATTTTTTCACCTATGAAAAATGCTGACATGTTTCACCTACTTTCTCATGAAAACAGGTGGTCGACAGGGGTCAAAATAACACATTGACTCCTATGGGAATTGGGCAATTGAGACGCTTTTTTCAGCAGGTTAGGTGGAATTCTCTGTATAGGACGGGTCAAGACCATTTATATAAGTGTGTGTAAATCGGACCACCATATTTTTGTTATGTCGACCGCCTCACTTCGGGCCAGGAGACTTGACGCATGCACGCAGTCAGATTTTATTTTTTGTTTAAGAGTAAATTGAGGAGGTGTATTCGATTCAATTCGATTGATATTGCCAAAGATGCATGGATTATATTCAAAAAGCCATTAATTTCAAGTTAAATCGATAGCATCTATCATTTCTTCGTAAAAAATGCTACTTCCGGTCAAAATTTTGTTAGCCCCCCCCTCGGGAGGGGTCTGATATTTTTACGCCCCGCCTAAAATCCACCATCCCCCCTGTTGATAAATAATGACCACTCCCTAAATCAGAGAGATACATGAGATGTAAACATACCTACAAATTATTGAACAATATCTAGAAACCGCACAGGAAATTCAGTGGAGTAACAGTAACAGCTATGGAGGACAGTGTATAAATAGTTAAACCTAATGTTAATTTGCTGGTCCATCTGGATGGTATCGTGAAAAAGGTTTTGACCCCTCTCTCGAGGAGGTAACATTTTTTGACCCTCCCAAAGGGACGAGTGAAGGTGCATGGAAAATTAATTCCGTCATGCCGGACCTAAGGGAGTGGTCATAATTTATCAACGGGGGGAGGTGGTGGGTTTGAGGGGGGCGTAAAATTTTCAGACCCCTCCCGATGGGGGGGGGGCTAAAATAAAATTGACCCCTCTTGATGGGCAAAAAAGCCAGCACGCTACTACAGATCAAAGAGGGGCACAAAAACTCTCCGCGCCTCTGGCGCGGGGGGCGCAAAAAATTTGACTGCCGTCGAGGGGGGGGCGGTACAGAGATAAGAGTTTAGTATTCTAAGGGAGTGGTCATTATTTATCAACAGGGGGGGATGGTGGGTTTGAGGGGGGGCGTAAGCATTTCAGACCCCTCCCGAGGGGGGGCTAACAAAATTTTGACCCCTCTTGTGGGGGGGGGGCTAAAAAAATGTACCCTCTTTTGAGCAAAAAAGCCAGCGCACTACTCCGGTTTGGGGGGCACAAAAAATTTTGAATTATCGAGCGGGGGGGCGTAAAAAAAATTCGCGCGTCTGCATGGAAACCCACCACCCGCCCCCTGTTGACTCCCTAAGCTAATAGTATATCGTCCATACTGCGTGGTGGGACCGGAACCTGGTAGAACTCGCGCATGCGCGACAACCGGCAAAGGGTCTATAGCCGGCTTACAGCAATGATTTTCAATCTCCAATTTTAAAACAGGGACTTCCACGATAATTTCAATTTAAAACAATAAAAAAAATATATGTCCACAATCTTGTCTTCTACGCCATACCAAAAATGTGGTATGGTTACATATATATTATAGCAATAAACAAAAGATACATGGGCCGACATATGGTGAGGTACATGGGCAAGTACATCGGTGGACACACGAGGAGGTACATGGCTTGACATGAGCCCTGAACCAACTGTGATTAAAATTACGTTTAATCTTTTCATTTGGGATACTCTGATTCGCTTAAGGATTCATAACGATTGATACTGTTTGATTTTCTTTTAGATCAGCACTATCTTTCGTCTTTTCAGAAACTCATGCTTATGATGATTATAAAAATGTGCATGTACTCTGTGAATAAAGGCCCAGTAAACTAATTTTATTTTTCATCGTTGTATATTTCAGTTTGAGTACCATGTGACATGTGCAGTATGTAGCCGGACAGGAGAGAAAGAATTACAGATCCTCAAAAAGTTTACACAGGTAAGAAACTTGTACGCTAAGTCTGTAGTTTGAAGTTACGCTGTAACTTATATGTTGTAAGGAGCAGCTTATATACATGAAACTAACGGCAAGTGCGCCTTTATTTTGGGTGTTTCTGAAGAAATATTATGCCATGCAGGCAGATTCAAAATCAAGCCCACGGTGCGCCTTGTGGGTTTCTCTCTTAAGTCCGAGTTCGTCTTACATGTAGGTTTGCCTCATGTGCAAGGTATAGTGGCTCTGGGTCGTAGAATAAGAGACAGGGTTGAATATGTGCCGGGTATAATTGTATTGAAATTGAAAAAATTCACTACAAAACAAGCCTTATACAGGACACTGGGGTATTATGATAAATTCTAGTGGTATGATGTGAAACCCCTACTCAGACTACACTAGAACTGTCCATTTTTCTTTGTTTTATCGCTACACATTGTGTGCAAGCTGCACCAGTGTGCAAGCCAAACTGGGACTTTCTTTATTTCCTTATAAGCCGCACTTGAGATTTTAGATTATAATTTCTTCCTTGTGGATTTTCATATTTCAAGCCATGGGTACCCAAAAGTACCCCTCTGTAGGTCTGTCTTGGTCTATTAGCCGCGATTTATATGCGAACTATCACATAAGCTGGAAGCAGGTGTTTAGTAAATTATAACATCAGCAAATTTTGATTGGAAAATAGGGCAATGTGATATACCGGGGTAATAAACATCATAGTAATATCAGTTTTATAAAAAAATCTAATATAATTTCAGAGATGAAACCTTGAAGAACAAAAAAAAAAAAAGGAATAGAAAAAAAAACGAAAGTATTAATGAATGCTGTGTTTACTCATATACCATGTGGAATTTTTTGTTGTTGTTGTTTTTTGGGTTGTTTTTTTTGTTTTTTTTTGCAAGGTGCCGTCTGTCGAGGTGTAGACAGTTTTAAAATTCGTCTTTTGACACGATGTGGAATTTAACAGTGCACTTGAAATTGCCTTTCAGAAAGTATACGCGTCTCCTAGTAAGCGGTCCATGGACTCTAAAGGCACGTCTGAGGAAATAACATACCCAAATATATTCTTTACAGTAGATAACTTTGAAGAGGTAAGAATTTACTCCAATACCATGATTCATTATTATTTTCATACTTTAAACTTAAATAAAATAGATTTGTAGTTACACAAAGCTCTGTCATATATTTTGTTGTGCGTTGTTTATAGTGGATATTCCCATGTTCCTCTGTTTTATATTTCCTGCAATAAATAGATTTCGACCCAGAAAAAAATGGAAAAAAAAAATTCTTTTTTGTAGGCTTTTGCTGATATTATTGTACGAGACAGTGAAATGGTGTGTGTAGAACTTGTGGCACGGGACCGCAATGGCCCATTCCAAGGTGTCATCTTTCTCGGCTCTATACGTTACGATGCCCTCCGCAAAGTCTATGATACAAGGGTAAGTATGCATGGTTTAAACATTTAATGTTCCCACCCATTTCAGTAAGATTTCTCATATACTGGTAAATATTTTACTAAGTCGGTCCAGGGGCTTCCCTGGCCCACTTAAAAGTGTCTATATCTCATCTTTTCTATCCCCTCGGATGTGTGTGATGCACATATGCGCGGGCACCGACTCATCTCTGTGAAATTGTAATGTAGTTCTCGCCATGAATATGACCTTAGCTGTCGAAATGGCGATAAGCATCTCACTCCGGTCCATGATATTTCTATAATAAATCCTTTACATACCCCTGGGGAAGTTAAATGGATTAAGTCTGTGTACCATTTTGGGAAGATATAGCTCAGCCGTATCAGCATGAGTATAGTCTACGAATAGTTTTTTTACAAGCAGCCCAACCTTTTGCAGGCCAGTTTGTCATCCAAGATGGCTCAACGCATGTCACTTGGGTGGTTCCGTGGGCACAAGAGAGTAGAATATGTGCGGATGCGTGGACCTGCTGGTAAAGGGCACGCAGAGATGGCTGTGAGCCGGGTAAAGGGTTCTGGTCCTGAAACTCCTGACATCACGCCAGACACAGAAAACTTCAGAGAGGAAGACTTTGAAAATGATGTAAGTGTCTTGCTATTTTAATAATTTCAAATATATGTGTGTTAATCTTGTTTTTGCAAACCTTCTTTAATACTATACTTTGGAAAATAACCCCTCTCTAACCTAACTAAATTCAGGCATGCTACTGCCCTACGTGTGGGAAACTTCTATAACTCTTCAATACGATTTATACAATCAAATAAAAGAAAATTATAATTGAAACCTCTTAAAAACAGAACCAGCAGTATGCCCACCGCCGTATGAGTGACCCAAGTCAAGGCTGGAATAGCTTCCTACGTGGAAGCCTGAAGCGGAATGGCATCCGTAAATCACGTTCTGAAACCGAGAATGTTGACATCGTTGGTGTGGGATGCGCGGAGGTGGAGGCAGGTGATATCGAAGATGGTAAGCAAGATACTATATACCAGGTATTATAATCAGGGTCTGTAGAAGTTAAAAAAAAGACTTTTTTAAAAATGGAATTAGCAATATTAGCACTATTGAATCGCAGATAAAACTGCATTCTTCCCTGAGCCGAAACTAATTGTATTCTTTTATCATCACATACTAATAACAGTTTGTATACATGTAGATATATTTTTTTCTAGAGTTTAACGATGATGTGGCCCATTATAATGGCTTCTTCGGCAAGTCGTTTGGACAAGCGTGGCATTGGTTCAAGGAGAAGCGGAGAGCCAACTGTGTAGCGTTACACGGCTTCCTTACATACGTGACATTACCCTGGCACAGAATTATTGCAGGTAAAAGCAACCACTACCTCTCAGATGGTACCAACAATGACATAACCTATGCTATCCATATTTTAGAAACATAAGATTATTTCAGTAACCAAAATTAGTTACCCTGGAGAAAAAAAATGAATTCCTTTTGACAACATTGTTGGTATCCATTGAGAGAATATAGTATACAGTAGCAGAAAAGTTTTAATGTCATGTTGGCAGGGGCAGCCTTAGTCCTGCACTACCAAATAAATACATATGTGTACATTAAAGTCACCAAGAATTGGTATAACCCTCTACAAAGGTATATTTATACTCATGCTGTTGTTCAGATGGATGCCTCATTGTTGACATCTTGTGACGTTGACGTGAGCATGCGGCTAGAAATTAGATTTTGTTACTCTCGATATGGGGTAACTTTATTTCGTATGTGTATGTTTCTTTAGGTTTTATTTCTAAGTATGCAACATTTTTGACACCTCTGTTCACTCTTCCCCTTTGACTTTTTTTTTTTGCCAGATATTTTATTCATTGTTAAAATAATGCCAACTTCTACACTGCAATATATTTAACATTCTCTGTAATGAAGACTGAAATATTCAGATTTAAGATGGAATTGTAGCTTGCCTATTACGGGTGGCTTAAGGAAAGTTAAAGTATTTTGGGGTTCTGTTCTAACGGTGTATACAATAGAGGTACCTCATTGATGAGAGATACATAAGAAAAACAATCACATAAGACAACAACACCTTAACCAGGTGTTTAAGTCTTAGGATAGTTTTGAAGGTTCATAAATGATATGATATTAACTTATTTGATGTAATGAACGCCCCTCCTCATTTTATAGCTTTTTGGGGGGTTCTTTTTTTTGGTAGAAAAGGACCCAATATTTGAGGATTTTGGACTCTTTATCTACAAAGTTGTGCAAACAATATTTCCTAAGCTCCCAAGGTGCTTATTATGCCAAATGCATTATCTAGAAATTGTTGCGTTTTTTTTTTTAATTGGTTGGCTGTAACCAGATGATTTAGAAGATATTCTATACATGGATCTTTTTCCACTTGAAAAAT
This sequence comes from Acholoe squamosa, assembly GCA_949317995.1. NCBI lineage: Eukaryota > Metazoa > Annelida > Polychaeta > Phyllodocida > Polynoidae > Acholoe > Acholoe squamosa. The sequence continues at coordinate 16,934,862 of OX439044.1, forward strand.
AAATACGTCATATGGACCGCACCCCAGGCCACAAAAGAATAAATATGTTTATACTTGCTGTCAAGAAAAATGAATATAAAATGATCAAATATGAAAATCCTTAAGCTATACACTCTTCTATTGAATTCTTCTCCACCCAATCATACCTTGCAGATGTTTTAGAAGTGCGCCAAGAGCCTGTGTTATCTTTTGACCATGAAACAAATACGGACAGCATTAGCTGAAGATAGCGAGAGGCGTAAACTAGGAAAACACGTCAACCCTCCAATGAGATTCCTGCTATCTCCGCTTGCATCTCTGCTAAGTCAGATAGCCCAGCCTATCAAGAATACTGTGAGATGGACTCAGAGCAATTGGTGGAAGGTTTAGATTGACAAGAGGCTGAAGTTGAAAACTAGCTGTGTCTCTCAACATTCCAAGGGCTTAGTTTCTTCATGAAAGAGAACAACGTAATACAATCTCTGGGAGCCATTCATTTAGAGTTGAAAACTAAATTAAACTGCATAGCTGTGTATGAATTTACAAGATTCCAGAAGAATGTGACAAATGCTACAAGTCTGCGATGTGTGCGAGTTATAGAATATCATGATAATTAAAATGTGTCAAGATGTGTGATAGTGAAGAAACTATATATGTATTTTACCCACAAGTCGAAAGCCGTCATAATGTACGGCTGTTTAACTGCAATACAGGAGCTTATGCGTGATGATAGTTAGATACACTTGCTCATGTCGTGTGAGTGTTTCAGTGTTACAAAGTATTGTGTGTCAAGTATTGTCCTTTGCAGCAGATGTTGATAGTACACTGCTAGTCTTTCGTTTGGCTGATCTCAGGACAGCCAAACCAGGAAGCACCAAATGAGTATTGGCCAGATGCAAATGATGTCCCGCTTTCATGTGTATAATTCTATGAATGGACCATTTTGCTAGATAATACAAAGTCATATGAAAGTGTATGAAATTTGCTATGTACATAAAGTAAGAAATAGGGGTGTTCCCTCTTTCCAAAAGCATGGGGGGGGGGTCAAATTTACCCGGTAAGTAGTGTGCTTCAGGTCACTTTGCAAGTATTGAAGGTTGTATCTAAGTGGAGGAAAGGAAATTTTGTATGAACTAGATCTGATTCAGGCGATTAATTGTTATCTGTTTTTGATTCCCAGCCCCATAATCTCTAAGGCATTTTGACAGTCCCATGTCTAATTCAAATTAACCCTACAGGTATGATTTTGTGTGAACATTTTGATGATCGATCTAGCAATACTAAGTGAGATAACTGCTAATCTCACAAAAGCTGCTGAAAAAACAACAGGCTCATAATCATAGCTTAACATGTGTAAATGAATCAATTCGATGCCTGAAGTCTCTGGTCAACATTGATGCAATGAAGTATAAATTGTCCATTCAGTGAGATATATATTTAAGTATTTATAAAGCTCATCAATTTTGATAGCGGCAGCTTACAGCTAGTCACAGAGAAAAAAAATAAATGAATTACTTACTAATCTTTGTATCAAATTACAATAGACAGGATAATGATTTTTGTGTTCATGAATATGAGTTTTCTGAAGCTACATTTCTTTTGCATGTTGCATTTAGTTGTCATGGGATTAGTGTATACTCATGTCTCTTCCTCCATAGTAATCATTTCTAATGTAATTTTTGTTCTGATAAATTTTGACAACCAAAAGCTATATTATCAGGAATCCTTTCCTCCCTACCATTTCTTCCAGTATGTCGTTGCGTGCGCAGAAATATGCCATAGGTCACATATGCTATCAGTAGGGATAAGTTATGCTACTTTCAAAGAAACACAAAGTGTTCATTATCGTAAATTCTCTCGTATAAGCCAGTAAATCAAAATCATCGTCGCCTTGACATTCCATTCTCCAATGTCATCACCAACAACCAGTCGCTCTGTCAATGAAATTAAGGAGATATATATATTTAGAAAAAATCTATGTTTGCACAGGAGGTAAAAAGGAGAAAATAGAAGAAGTGTATAAAAATGCTATCCTTGTGAAGTTTCAGAGAGTGGATTATAATGAAGCCCCTTAAAGCATCGATTTTCAGTTTACCAGAGTTCTATATGAAGTTTATAAAAGCCATAAAAAGTGGCTCTTTCATTTGTAAAGTACTTTTATTTATCATTGTCCTGTGCCTGTTTATGTTCTGAGTGTTAAAGTTGATGCATACAACTCAGGCATTTGTGGAGAAGTTCTCAAGAAAACAAATGCTATTAAGCCACCTCTAAGATGTCAAAAATACATGTTGCCATTCACACTGTCCAAAGAATACTCTCTTATGTACAGAGTTGCACACCCTCTTACATGACCGTTCTCATTTAGGTGATATATTTATGTTTATTACAGCAGTTGGCATGGGAGTAGGATGGGAAAGGGAAGATCATGTCTTTTTTATCATGCTATAGTTTTATTGATGTCAGTTATGCTATGTAAGTTCAGTTGGCTACAAGTACAGTTTTTTTAAGAATATAAATGCCAAGTCAGGGGTCGAGGAATTTACTCATACCACTTGCCGGAAACAAACATTATTCTGCAAAGTATATAATGTAAGGTTCTGAAAAAAAAGATAAAATATTGTTTAGTACTAGAGGATGATATTTCAAATTCTATCAATATGAAAGAGTAGTTAAGAAAATATGGTAACACAGTATACTGTAGAAGATGAATTTTGTTCAGTCGTTTGAAAATGATTAAGAGCAGCTACCCATAGTTATCTATTGTTTTACATTTCTTTTGTTAGTTTTCCATGTGTGGGCAGGTTATGTATATGTTATGTATATCGGTTAGATACCCACAAGACCATGTGCAATAATTGTGTGAAATATCTTAAGAAATGATGACAGCATTCTACACGGATTTAGTCAACAGGTTAAACCGTTTTCTTTTTTATAGTGTTCAAAAGAAACAGGTTTGTCAAGTAAAGAGAAGGGATTGTGGTATGGATTTTTTAAAGTAAAATTTACTTTCATGTGAAGATGTGAGAGGAAAATTATGCCCATTCTTGTAGAGAGACCTTGCCTGTACTATAAATCATTGCCTGTATAAAGTATGTGTCAATTATTTCAATTATCTAAACAAACATCAGGATAATTTACTATTATTTCCTTATGATCACTGGTGGTGCTATTTAGAGATGTGCTGAGGTGTGGCTAGGCATATGGAACAACAAAGATATACACATAGGTCTACTCTGCAGGAGACTCAATGCTTCATTGTTCCTGACTAAACCAACAGCTTTTGTTAATCAGTGTTTTAATTGAAACAAAAAATAAAATAAGTATAATAAATCTGTAAATTTGTTGGTATCATTATCATATGGGAATATAACTAGAAATTACAAAATACATATTACTTCTACTCTATCAACCCTCAATACCAACTATTCACAGAAGGTTAGATATTTTGTTATGTCTGTATCATCAATTAAACAAATGTGCCACATATATATGTAGTATAGAGGCCATATCTCACTAAAATGTTATGTTGCTGACCTCTATATTTTGCACACTTCTGTAGCCTACCCCTACTTTTTGCTTGTATCTGCTATCAGTGTAGCTTCTAGTCTGTCTTAGATAGTTAAGTAGATAGTTCTTTAGCTGTAACATACAACAAGTTTAATTGAAATTTAAACCTAAATGAGTTAGATATCTTCCCCTCTGTTTCTTTCAGATGTAACAGAGGCAAATGGTCCTATGCTCAAATCTGTGCTGGAAAGCATGCCTGACAATAACTGAACCCAAAAGCTCTGATTGGCCCAACTGTGTGATGATGTCACAGCTCGGCCACGCCCGCGCCAAGTGCACAATGTAGGCACCCTTCAAAGTATTTTATATGTGTGTTGTTGTGCAAGTTATGTGCCATACCCCCATGTAATTTGGTAAATACCACACATAATTTTGAGAGGGAAGGCTAGATGTTCAGTGTATATAATCTAGCCAAGGAAACATTAAGCAACTAATGGATGTTTATAACTTAGGGGAGCTTGAATACCACTCATACAATAGCAACTTTTTTTTTTAAGTAGTTTATTGGGGAAAAAGTACAATTATAAGTAAAAGCAATTTTTAACTTGACGCCCACGTATTGTGGTAGTTAAGCCAAGCCCCCAACTTGCTCCCTAAATATTAGACCCTGACCAAAACCAACTCTTTTTGAATTTTCATCTTATACTGGAACCTACAAAATTTGTAGTATATCTAACATACTATAGGAATTCATTGTTGGTGAGGTTGAGTTAACCAAATGTTAAATCCAGTGCTAGTATGTACCTAGTAGAGTTATGATAGTTTTGGTAGAAATCTGGTGTGATCTGTCTGGCAAGTTTGTATTGTACAGCATGTTGAGCATACAGACCATTGGCTGTTTGAGCTGTGAATTCATTTGTTTTTCTCTTCTAGTTTTTTTTTTTTTTTTAGTGACCATGTATCATAGCTCTTTCCCTTACATCTTTTCATTGTGCATTGTATTTTTGCAGATGAAAAGATGAACAGCACCATGTTTTATCTGTTTATTTTGTCTTGAAAAAAAACCTGTCCAACTGCAACCCCATTTTTGTATCCCTAGTGTTATGTATAAATCATTCATGAGGAGATCATGTTTTAGATTTTGATTGACCTAATATGTAGGGCCTATCTGACTATTTATAAATATAATCACGATGTGTTGTACAAAATAACGGGTATAAACGGCAACTCAAATTTTCAAATACTTTATTATTTATGATACAGAATAGTGAACTTAGGTCTCACTCTAATTTAACAGACAAAACGAGGCATGTGGGTATTTCGCTGTTAAATGCCACAGCCACTAGTATCCCAATTAATACAGTGTAAACTAGGTTCCAACCAAAGAATGGCTCAATATTTATTTTTCACAAATTGATAAGACTCAGCACAGCCCTGAAGTTGTTGTGTGGTTTTTTTTTGTGGTTTTTTTTATCAGTTTTTCTTTTATTCAGGGTGGGGGGGGATTATTTCACAGTTGTAAAACTGTTAACATTGTTTTGACTAGAGAACACACCTTTAGATTCAAGAGGCCGTAATGAGTCATAGGTTAAAACTTGCTACAAAGGCCTTTGTGCAACCCACCTTTCAAATTTACAGTTTTGCCCCCTCCCTCCCTAAGGACCCTTTCATCAGCTATGATACAGCAGATGGCGCTAGTGGCGACCATGCCACTTTGCTACTCCAACAGGGGCATGGCTAGTTTGGACTCCAGTACCTATAATGGGTCAACATGTTTCTAATGATCTGCCTTATGTTTGGCTCATTATCTTCTTTAACTATTGATAGTGATTATTACCACACTATTTCTCTGTGTCCAGCTTTAATTTCTAAGACCTAGAGCTCTACGTTACATTGCAAATGAGCATTTTTGTCAGGGGTGTCTGTTTAATAAGGGTAAAGCTATGGAGCCCTGGGAGTAGATGTTGGACATGCCCATGTAAGCAGGGGGCTACTGGAGCGCCATCTAGTGTATCAACTTAGTAAAACTAATGTATACAATGCCGCCATTCATCACATTCATTTTTCAGCAAGCACGAAAGCTTCTGATAGGCCTTCAATTTCCTTTTATTGGAATCTAATGTCATCTTTACCTGGTGTAAACTAGGGCTGGGGGAATGATGAAAGCTTTTAGCATTTCTTGTGGTCCTACCTTCCATGTTAAGTTTAACAGCGCCCTCAATAGGCCATTTCTCCTGTAGTATTATGATATATGCTCTGTTTATCATGAATGTTTCAGTGCTAGTTGTAACTTGGATATGTTATCTATGGAATCATCCTTCCCTGGTGTATACTTGTTGTAGAAGTTCACTTTATGGTGATGAAGAATGTTATATTAAGAAATGTTTTATAGTAGATATAATCTGATACCTGTGTTGCTGTTACCATGCCACAGAATTTCTTCACATATCCTTTTATCAGTATTTTATCTGGAGAGATTCACATAAATTAATGATTGATTAAACCTTCCTTGCCGAGCCCACCTATGAGCTAATCCACCACCAACTATTTCAGAGCAAGTTTCAATTTCAAATAGTAATGGCAGTATTATAGCTCCTATCTATGGTTCACATTATTTTTTCTAGTCCTCAGATTCAATATACCGTTATCTCCCGCGTAGAAGACGCGGTGCGCGTATAGGACGCACCCCAAACTCAGCAGGACCATTTTCGCGTATAAGACGCACATTTTAATGCAGATATTTGTAAATTCAGTACATTTCTATAGTAAAATTACCCTTCGTATAAGACGCACCCCCAATTTCAGTACATCCTATAAGACGCACAAGGCATTTGTTTGGCGTAGAGGACGCGTCTTATACGTGGGAGTTTACGGTAATACAAGTAGTTACACAGAACTAATAAAACAATCCTACAGTGCCTGAACTGGGTACTTCCCTTTTTTCAGGAATGATAGTCGTTTTGAATTTATTATAGACCTTCGTACACCAGGTGTGGAAATTATTGTCTTAAAACACCCAAAAGATGTTTTCATAACTTCTAGAGGTGCTAAATACGGGTAATTCTTTGATATATCCATGCCGCCCATTTAATAATCACAGTAATATGAAGCTTCTTTGCACAACTTTTGAACATAGAGTATGTATAATCCTCTCATATATAATCACATCTTTGCATTTACGACTTTTTAAGAAAAGAAATGTGTACAGTATGGTAAGTTCTATATAATACCTAGATTAATTTCCATCTAATGAGAGGGCCACAGTTTATGTTAACTTGACCAGACCTGGTATTCATGAAAACAGTATTTTATTCATGAGTGCCCTATTTTGTCTCATATACAAATATGCGTGTAGTATTGCTATCAAAAACGGAGCTTCCTTCACTTGGATTTTTCGGGTTATAGTTTTCTTAATTTTCTATCCTTACCCTGCTGAACCATAGCATATTAGAATCTGCTGTACCATTCTTGAGAGGTTTGTAACAATTGTCTTTCTGTAGAAAGCTAAACACAGGGCGAAGCATTCAACTTGAATAACTTGTAAGATCCGGGTGTAAGATACTTGTCATACAAAGTGATAAGATAGTTATGTGAAGCACACATTTGTGATAAAAGAGGACCCTTAAACTGTAAAATTCCCCACATTGATCTAAAGAAGAATTAGGGAGTGCTCATTATGTAACAAGGGGAGGGTAGATTTTCACTCAAATGATGGGAGTAGTTGAAGTGTTTTGTCCCCCCCCCTAGAACAGCCAAAATTTTCCCAGTCAAGCCCTATTCATACTATTGTACTACTGTAAACGTAGATATTTTCGTGCTGTACACATTTTTGCGGAAATTAGAAATTCGCGAATTTATGTACATCGTAAAAACTTATCCCTTCAAGGTGGTCTAATTTGTGAGGGGATGGGTGGGGGTGGGTATAAGGCACACCTAGAGTTTTGGAAAATTCTCAAAAAAAAAAAAAGAAAAATTCATTACTTTGGTTCTACTGAATGAATTTTCAAAATTCAAAGAACTATGTGTAACTTGGGCCCCATAGACCCCCCCCCCCCCCCCCGTTCCCCCATATATCCTATTATGGCTAAGGGGGCATGTAACATATCAAAAGAAAGGTCTTGGAGTCCCCCTTGTGGTTGCAATGAGAACTAAACCCCCCGTATAAGACGCGCCTTATACTCGTATTGACTACCTCCTGCTCTGAGACGTTTGTTAGCACATCCTAGGACATGGTATACAGAGGGGGGAACCCAAGTTCTAACCAAACAAAAGAAATTATTTATGCTAATAAGATATGAACCAGTAACATAACACCTGAAAATAGATGTTTATTTTCACCAGCAAACATCAAAAAGCATATTATACCAAAAGTGCATGGGTACATGCATTTGGAACGGCCAGGACTGGGTGTGGTAGTGGTGAGATTTTGGGGTCTTGGGTCTTGCTCAGACAATCTGTGGGATTAAGAAAATCGGAAATCCGCGAATTTAAATACACACGAAAAGTCATTTTGCTGCAAAATGTATATACGCGAAAATATCTACGCTTACAATATAGTAATTTTCAGGCTTTTAAAATCACCGAAAAGCAACTACCGTAAATTCTCTCATATAATCCGTGGCTAGTACCAAAACCCAAATCAAAATGGGACTTACAGGATCAGTCAAAAGAAGGGGTGCTGCTTATAGAATATTTGACACTAGAGAACAGTACTAAAACTACCATTTTCAAGCAACATGTGCAGCTTAAAACTCCCTCAAAAATCGGGGGTACAGCTCATATGAGAGAATTAATGGTAAATACCTCCCCCGAGGGGTCAAAATGTTTTTCCCCTCCCTCACTGTTAAATAATGAAATGAGCACTCCCTAAAATCAGTATCAATACACTTATCATTCATCAGTGCAGAATGGCTCAATATAGATTAACTTGGCATGGCCTTAATTGTTCACTCATTAGAATTTTTTCATCTCTTAAATGATTTAACAGTTTTAGTAAGGTGATGTGGGTATTCATTGATCTATTCCCATTGTAATGAAGATATAGTAGATTAAATTTACATTAATGTTTGGTAAAAATTTGCTCTTCGTCAAACTGGGAGTAAAAATAGCCTTTATTCCTTCATCATGTGTATTTCTGCTATAGCAGTGTTTAAATTAACGGATATTTATGTAGTATAGATTACAGTGTCTATAGAATTATTTCTAGTCTAGAGATTGTCTTGGGTAAAATTACTCTTAAGCACATTCCCCAAGTGAACTAGGGTTTTGAAATATTGGTATTGCTTTGATTCTTGAGAAAAAACAGATTCTGGGACAACTAAGCGTCAAATGAAAGTGTCAGAGCACATAAACCTGATGGTATGGTAGTGGGGAGTCCTGTTGTAGGATGGTAGAATTTATTTTTGACAACCAGTGTGAATGGCAACATAATACGAGTGTATTTGGTATAAGCTAAAAGCTATCTGATATTAATTCGTGTTCTTACAGATAAATCCTCCATCAATAAGATAATTTTGAAAGTGTAATTTTGGATTATGTAGAATAAGTGTGATACACATGTTGGAATATATATATATATATATTTGTTACTTAGGCCATACCAAAAAAAAATAAGTTGGTCTACGGATTTTTGTTTTGAAAAAAATGGTGTGAGCGAGCGAAATTATTTTTCTAATTTTTTAAGAATTTTTTGTTGTCCAATGGATTTTCTCCTTGAAAAACAAGGCGCGGGCAAAATTTTTATTTTTTAAAAATTTTGCCAAACACTACAAAGAGAAAACTCTCAGAAAGTGAGGCGAGTGAAATCCATAGACAAGATTTTTTTCAAAGAAAAAAAAAATTGCATTCTTGAAAATATGAAGAGGGAAATCCATAGACCAACTTATTTTTTTGATGTGGCCTTATGTACCCAATGAAACCTTTAAGATTCTTTGATGTCATTGCAGATACAATTATGTATCATTTAATAGGTATACACTATCCAGTACTTCAGATATTAGCTGCAGAAGATGTCTTTGTTTTGCATAAAGTCTCGGTGTTAATTAAAAGTGATATAGTGCAATGCATACTTTTGTGATATCTATCTTACTTTGCCGGAAGTCAATATACAATTTGCCACATGGCTAATGAGAATATGTAATGGAGGAATACCCTGGAGACTGCATGTACAGAAAGGACATGATAGGGAATAAACTGATTAAGACACAATGTATTACAAGAGCGTCTTTTATTTTTCAAGCAAATGTATAACTGGAAAAAAAAATAAGTACGTGCACAACAGTAAAATGTGCAGATAACAAAATCATAGAGATGTTAGGTACATCTGCAGAAACACAGTTCATTTTTCGTGTATAGCAATAAGGCCACTTTTTTTTTCATTATTTGCAACGAAACAAAGTCCTTGGACTGAATTCAAATAAATGTTCATAGTGCATAAGGATATTAACATAAGACACATTTCTTTTACTTTCTGAACCTACCACAGTATCTCTTGTGACAGTATACAGCATCGCTACTGTTCGGAAAATGTCTCTTGATATAAAGGAAAACGTGTCATTTCTTTTCAACTTTAACAATTAAGATAATACCAAAAGCAATTTTATGATTCATGATCACACACAATGTGGCCAGATTTAGCAAGGTTGGTGTCTCCTTTTTTGGCAGTGGGGGAATATGGTGGGCTTTTTATTAGTGATTAACATTTTCAAACCATCATGTTATGGTACACAAGTTCATTTTTACATCTTTCTTTTCATGATATGTACTCTTATGGACGCAGGGATGCCACTCAGTAATCCCAAGAAAGATTCGGAAATCCTCCTAATTGTCTCAGTTTAATATAGGAAATACCTATAGGCATGAACGCCAAATATTCGGAAATCCTAAAAGGTTAGGGAAAGTGGCATATCTGTGGACGTTTAGATATTTTCATTCACATTCCAGGGCGGTTCATTTCCAATACGATAAAATGTTCTCTTTATATCATTATGGATAATGACTCAAGAAGAATCAAATTTCAGACAAGAATAATACATAAGGCTCTGTCTTTGCTCAAAAACCTTTGCCCATAATAAGGCGCCACAATAAGTGTAATTTGAGAAGGCCTTAATTTCTAACAATATACCTGTGACAAACAATGTAAGCAATCCTTAAATCTATCTTGTGAAGAAGCAAGCAACATCAACCTGCTTGCTGTATAATCAGTATAATAATTACCCTTAACACTAAACAAACATATGACATGATTTACCTTTTATGACAATCATATTGCTTTTCCCTGAAGAAAACAATACTTTCATTATAAAAAAATATAATGCGGCAATGTAAATTGCTGATAACTCGAAAAGTGAAGGTCCTGTGATTGGCTCCCATGAGTTGTGCACTCATCCTCTTGCATGAGCACGCCCTCACCCAGATTATTCGCACCACCAAGCCACTATTTACATAACTCCCACCAAAACTGACCTATTTGCACCACATTGCCAAAAAAGGTAGGAATGTTGATACAAAGATCAACATCATATACCTTCACCGTTGGAGGCAAAAAGCGTCTTATGGCTGCCAACCAACTGAGTCTGTAAAATATTGACAATTACTCAAAATTTACAAAACTTGGTAATGAAATACCTTTACCTGCAAGACCCCTACATCTCCTCCTTTAATGGTACTACAAATTCATTAAGTAATTTTGCCTCTTATATATAAAATTTCCATCTTTTTTTATACTTATTCGCACCACCAAAATGACTGAAAATGCAGGGCCCCAGGGTGTCTCCTTATAACTCGCTTTGCCAGTTAAAAATGCATATTTGGATCATGTTCAGAAATAGTATGACATCAAATTTTCTTCCGCGTATTGTATAAAGCTCATGTTTCCACAATAGTGCAGAATAAAAAAGGCACCAAGATGGTCAACATCTGGTTATACCTTTTAGTCAATAATTCTTCTTTAAGATACAAGCGTTAAGTCACAGTGATCAAAATGCACCAAACATTAAAACATGCCAAGTTCCCTTTCTACGTTTTTAGAGAAAGTAGCATTAATGTAGTACAAAATTTCATTTCTGGAACTGATTTCATCAAATAGTCTATAAACGTGACATGATCAAACATACAAAAGTAAACGGGAACTAAGAGTCTTGAACTTCACTGTAACGGTGCTCAAAATCGTTGGCCTTTATTACAAGGGTGGTCAACGCCAAAGAATTTCTGTAAAGGTGGTCAAATGCCTTAGACTATACCGTAAATCATAAGTCCATTGGGAGAGGTTTCTGTGAGTCAACATGTTTTGAATAACTCATAATACTCACACTTCAATCCCAAATCTTGCTGTGAAGGTGCCTACCTGTACCTTTTCTTTTGGAGACTCATGGAGGCATACCATCAAAGCACCTCTGCTGACCACCATCAACTCCACTGAGCCCATCTAAGTACTCACCTACCTCAAAGATATTTTTATCTGGTGGGGCATGTGTTAGATTATCACTGCCACTTGACCCATCATCTCCAGACATTGTGATAAATTCTGGAACCTCGATACCTTGGCTCAGAAGCTGCTCTCGGATGAAGGCAAGGACATCGGCCGTGTGGAAGCCTTCCTCCTCATCGGGCCCGTATTCTGGAACCAGCTGATTTTCTGTGTCTAGAGCAGACATTTGCTCACCATCCTCTTCAATGCTTGGTTCGGGTACCGCTTTAATCATGTTTCCCGCAGGGTCAGTGGGTACTAACTGGATGTCGAGACCATCGGACCACACGCCGTGTTCATACTTTGGTACCACTTGCCACACGTCATTCACCGGGGTACATCCAAGTGCCTAAAAATGATAAGCTGGGTTATTAGGGCAGTTTTGATGATAATTGGACTTATCAAATCTCCACAAAGCATACCTGCAAACTCCAAACAAGAAAAAGGCTGAGTTTATTGAAAGTCTAACCCCCCTTATAAATGACGAGATGAGATCTAATTGGATCTGGATGAATCACAAGATTGACCCAGATGGATCTTCAAAAAAAAGAACTGAGCAAACTGAGGAGTCAGAGACTGATTACATTACACTATAAATGAATGTTTAAATCGCAAGAAAAACACACCCCTCCTTCAATCACAACAGAGCTCTTTGCTACTGAGTTTACGCTCCAAGAAAAGAAGTAGGATTTACATACCTCATATTCCTCTAAAGGCAAATATTCGTCAGTTGCATTCGTATCGAGATGTTCAGCCAGGCAATACTCCTCTGGCACTTCGTATCCTAGAGTGTGTAAAGAGAAATGAAATAAGAATTTCAGGAAATGTATTGTCAACGAGTCCGTAAATGATGAATAAGGATGAATACAGACGAATCAGGAATCCAGTTTGATATCCACTTTATTCATTGAAGTCCACGAGGTATAGTTGGTGATACAGTATAAAGGTGCCCAACAGTGTCCAAGCCTAGCCCTTGAGCCAAGGGCCTTGGTCTCACGTGAGTGTGTGAGGTATGAAGTATGGAGGTGGAAAGATGAGTGAGCTGCTCCCTCCACAGGTATTTGTAGTAGGAGCTGCTCACCCAGCTCATCCTAAAAATAGTATCAGGTGAGCTAAATATAGTAACTGGGGAACTCCAGTGCAGGTATGTAGGGGGGATCCCAAACATAGCACTGGGGTTCACAGAGTTCAGTGTGGTTCTAAATATAGCTGCTGGGAACTCCCGGTATGCTGTGAGCTGCTCATGATCAATGGGCATGTCCTCCAGCAGGAGGAGTTGTTTCTAAACATTGTCTGCTAGGAATTTCCAGCATGCAGCGAGCTGCTTGTGATTGACGGCGTATCCTCCAGTGGGAGGAGGCGGGGTCACTGAGTGCAGTTGACGCCGCCAGCCTTTGGTCTTTGGTATGGTTTGGCTTGTGGGTAGACTCGGACACTGGGTTACATGGTAGAGTCAAGGTGAAAAATAAATATGATAAGTACAATACCTATAACGGTCTACTGACAAATCCCCACATTCCTACTCGATTCCACGCGAGGTTTTAAGGAGGTAGTTTGTGAGAAAAGGTCTACTGACAATATGTTTGATGTGTAATAATAGGTATTACATCTTATCATTTAAGTTGAAAGTTTACAGTATTAAGGAGATACTTAATATTGGTTTTTGGTTGAACATGAAAACAGTGCAAAACAAAACTGTGCCAAAGAGGTGTTGTTTGTAATTTTGACAAGAAGAATATGAAAAATTCAGGTCGTGGTAGGATACAAGGGCTGGATTATTTATCTAGCACTAAAGTTCACACAAAGATAAAGGAAATAAAAAACTATCTTAAAACATGCAGTTATTGGCTTTAAGGCAGACCTTGAGGTAGACAAGTTATTACTGAAGTTTGTTTCAGTACCGGTAGGCACTTACTATTTAGGTCTTGAGCCAATATACAATACAGTATAATAAATAAAAACAGAGGTAAGGTAATTGATGACTGGTAAGTCGATCAATCATTCCTTATAATACTGATAAGGATTAGGGAGTCTGAAGGCTTTTAGGTGATGTGTTTAAGGAATTTTCTAAAAAAAATTTGGATTTTTGGTCTTTTATTTATCTGTAGAAGTTTCTGTTAATTTGTAGAAAGGTTTGTATTAGTTAATGGAAAATTTAGCATGTTTAGCCTTCAGTCTACCTGGGGTTATCATTGGCTGAAAAGGACAAGGTTAATACAAAAAATAAATGGTGGCTCTGGCTGATATTTAGATTGGATCTCGGTTGATCCTGCAAAAATACTGGTTGCCAGCGCTTCCTTGTAAAATTTTTAGAAAAATATAAACTAGCTAAAACCCATAAATATTTGACATGGTTGGGTTTGAACGGGTACAGTGTGAGAGAAAAAGAACCTTATGGCATCTTAAGATCACAAAAACCTGCTGCCTGGCTTGTGGTCTTCATAATGTTCTTGTAAAGGAAAATAAATGTAAAAATGCAGCGTGTTTTCATGGTTATGTATCATAGCCTTATACAAACAAGAAAAACTGGCTTTAAAAATCAGTTGACTAGGCTGACTGAGTCAGTGTTCATAGTGTCCATGGGCGGTCGGGGAGTGAAGTGTGTCTCTACACTTTTAGTCCATAATTTAAAGACAGTTTCAAAAAAATAAATAAAATAAATAAATAAAGGATGGTTATTGAAATTATTTTCTTCTTCTATGGCGACTTTGGTTTACAAGACCCTTTGGTGGTGGGTCTTGGTGGTTAAAGACGTTTGGGTTGAGGGAGCGACCTAGTGAGGGTCTTCTCCTGGATCTGGATTTTTTGGTGTTGGGGACAAAGTTTACAATTTTGCTGAAATGCATTCTGCTAGGCTTGCCTGAGTCAGGCTGCAAATTCAGATCGGAACTGTATGCAGGGTCCATGTTTATTGGTTCTGCTGAGAGGGAGGTGCTAGAGTCACTGTCCTCCTCAGATGAAGCTTGGTATATTTTGGGTAGGGGTCTCCAGACCTGGGTCGAGCCAATTGTTTTGAAAGTTTCTGGTCTATTGTCTTTGTTGATGCTGCATGGGCAGCTGTAGCTGTACATTAGGTGGGGACAATTTGTTCCCAGGGTGGCAAATCTAGTGGGTGGCCCTATTGGAGAGCAGACTCGTGTGCTCCAATGGGGCAGGCCGGTTGGTATGGGCGTGCCTGGTCTGCTGCTGGGAACTCCTGCTGGCCTGTCAATGCGGTCTCCGCCTCCTCGATTAGGTCGTTGGCCTCTGTATTGAAAAAACAGAACAAGAGAAGGGGGATTTTTAGTTGTAGGGTCGATCATAGTGCATGGATTACAAGGCGACCAACAAAAATACCAAATTGACAGGTAAGGCAGTGAATTAGGCAGTGCATATTGATGTGCAGTGTCACCGGGCCGGTGCAGACTCATGGCCAAATGTGAGCGGGAAACTGGAATATCCAGGGTCCAGGTTAGTTCTGCTGCGCGGCACGGGTAGCGCCACTGCATGGGGATCTGTTCTTATTTAGTTCAAGCGACAAACATTGGCTGGCGCCACTGAGCTGGCGTTTGTTCAGCGTTCGTGTAAGGGCATGGTCAAACGGCATGGTCAATGGTGTAGACTTGCCATGGCCTCAATCGGTCATGTGTAAGGGATGTCTCAACTTTGGGTTAGGTGATTTTGGGTCCTAAGGTGGGTTTGGTGTGATGAAATTTTGAATTTTGGTGATGCGCTTTTCGAAAAATATGGTCCAAAAATTAACTTTATGCTCCCGTTTTGGATCCTGATATAAAAGAGAGCGGAGGCTATTTTGGGATCAGAAAGCGACTGAAAAACTAACGGGACATACTGATTGCTGCTTGTTTTGAGCTTTGGTGACGCCGAAAAGAAAGGGCCAAGATGATAATTCGTGCCAGATTGGTGGTCATGCCGTCAGGGCTCCTGTTCCTGGTGGTGGTGGTCGTTGGCCTGTTTGGGTAAGTGTTGTTACAATAGATATCTTTGAATTTTTGTTCGGTGGGTAGTCGGATGTGGTGCCGGTGGTTTTGACGCGTGTGTATTTTTTATTGGATTTCAGGGTCGTCCTTTTGTGGATCAACATTGGGGCTGTACCGGTGCACTGTCACCAGGTCCGTAGGCCACACGATGGCCCGGAGGGCGGGGCCAGTGGGCCGTGTTCAGTGCATTGTTAGCTGTGGACGGTATGTATAGGCTAATGACGGGTTATATTGCAATTTTGAAAAGGTTGTTTTAATAGGCCTAGATTGTTGTTTGAATTTAGTCTTGGGAATTTGGAATATCGTGTTATTTGCAGGTTTTCTTAGTGGGGGCTTTCTTTATTTTTCAGTGGTCGGGGCCGTAAGAGGCGAGTTGTTTGAATGATGTAAGGAGAGGGAGGAAGGACGGAAGAAAGAGAAAAGGACTAGTTCCAGAAGGTGGCGGCCAAATGCGGAGACGTGATTAAGAAATGATTCTGTGATGCAAAGACTGTGATAATTAATATGTTGCCAAAGAGCCTGATTCCACTGTAATTCTACACCAATAATATACTTGAAAGTCCACCACCAGTTAGAAGTTATGTTGTTTATTCTGGGCTTCTAAATTGGCATGGGCGGGCTTTCAAAACTCATGCGGGATGGCATTGTTAACTTGGGTCGAAAACAAGTCTAGTGATATTGCTAACACGTGCTTATGTTATTGTTTTGACGCAGATATTGAGTGCGGGTGTCCTGACTGACGTTAAGTTGTCATGCCAACGTGGGAAAAATGAAAGAGATCTGACGTTGGGGAGGCCGACGGCAGTGGTGAGACGCAGCGCCGGCGTTCTGACGCAGCGTCTGGCGGGGAACCAGACGCGACGTCAGAAACAAGATGGCGACGTCTCATCGTGCGGTGGGCCTTCACAGTGAGTCGAAATAACTGTGTAATTGTGGGTCGAAACTGTGCTATGGTACTGGAGATGTTGTTAAAATGGTTTTAATTATGGGTGGGGTCGGATTTAGAGCTATTGAGGATGGGGGTGATCCCCACATGAAGGTGTTAGATGGGGCTATCCGGTGGATTGGGCGACCGGGAGAGTCCATTACCAGGTTATATGGGGGGTGGCCGGCGGTTAATTGATCCCCACATGAGGATCAAAGTAGGTTTCTGATGAAAACTTACCACGGGTCGATGTTGAGGGTGGTGTGAGCATCATCTCCGGTTGCTTGTACATGTATTTGCCCGTTTTTGGCTGATGCCGGAGTGGGGTGTACTTAGTGAGCTCTGCCGGGGAGTCATGGCGATCAGCCGGCCAGGACTCACAAGGTAGTTGTATGGCGGGGTCAGTGTCACTAGAGGCAAGTTGGAAATCGGGTTGTCCTTCTGAGGAGATGACCACTGTCATGTGGTGAGCTCCTTTTAAGACCCTGTACAGCGGTATTCTCCATAGAAGTGGTACCGGAGGATAGCGCTGCAGCGGGATCTGTCGGACTTGTCCCCCGATTATTGTCCTGATGTCGGACTTCCAATGGAGATCCAGGTGTCTGCCCAGGGGTGCCGTAAGGCGAGCTGGGGAGACCTTAGGGGCTGTGATGGTGGGGGCCCAGAGATTTTGTCCATAGATCATCTTGCCAACGGTGAAGTCAAAGGTTTGACCGTTGGCATGAATCTTGGCCACAATTGAAGGTGTCCTGTGGCTGTCCTGTTTGCAGTAGGGCCAGTGTCGCAGGCACCTCTTGGCGGTAATCCATGTGATGTATAGGAGGGTTGCTATTAAAATCCAGGTGAACATGTTCTGGTAGCGGCCAGGCGACTGTACAAAATCTAGATCTGTGTCTGGGGTCGTTTGTGGGGCTGGCCAGTTTTTGTTAGCTTGGCGTATCAGATCTTTAAAACGATCCCAACTCTCCGCATTAGCCATCTTGGGTGTTCGGGTTGCTGAGACTAGTGTGATAAAGCGCGCCAATTGATTGACACGAAGATAATTTTTAAGGGTTAATGCGCAGCAAAGTAGTGCCAGGAGGGGTGATACCAAGTGTATCCAGGGTGAGAACCCAGATGCATCAGGGAGTTGGTGGATAGGAGGGCGGATTGGTCTTTAAGTCCCTGTGCGGCTCTTTTAAGTGTTAGGGTGTCTTGAAAGAGGGGTGCTATTTTTTGATTGTGTAGGTGTTTTAATTTTTCAAAATTGGGCAGGTGAAGGGTCTGGGATGTGGTTGCCATGGTGATGCCGGAAACATTGGCTGGAGGTTGACCAAAATGTCGCCACAGTGGTAAATTGAAATAGGCCTTTGATATGGGTTCTAGGGTGAAATTTTGGGTGCAAGATAAATCAGAATTGGTTAAAATCATGCCGGCATTTTTAATGGAGCACAGACATGGGACTGAGATGACTGAGTATGCGTTATTTTTAATTTTGACTTGGCCTGAATCTGTGCATTGCAGCATGGAAGTTGGATGGTCAGTTATTAATAGAAAGGTACTTTGAGATAAGGGTTGGATAAGATTTGGTATGGGTGCTGCCATGTGTGCTTTAAAACTGCAGGTATGGTGCACCGCCTCTGGTAGGTCTAAAAATAGGGATAGAGTGCATGTGGGGTGTGTGGCTGACAATAGAGGTAGGGGTAGGTTACAGCTGATAAGGTGGCCGAGGTCACACATATCCAGGTCAGCTTGTGTAAACTGTATGTAGTGTGAGTGGGTCCTGGACATAGCCAAATAGCCGGGAAGTGGCTCCACCTGGGTGTGACCTACTGACTTAGTGTCGGAGGTGTCGAAAGGTACGGGGAAGGTTTCTATTCTAAATATAGAAAAGGTGCTTCCCCCTTTGGTTATGGGTACTGGTATGGTTATTAACAGGCTCGAGTTATGGCTCCAGTGCACATGTACTCGGCGTTGATAATAATAACTTATGAGTAGGCCTTCTAAAATAATGCCGTGGTGTGGCTCGTGCAGGAGGCTGGATAAATTGTTTAAACCTAAACTGAGGTCGTCTTGTGTGATGATGGACTGGGGTAGGGTGCCTTCAAGTAGATTATTAATGGTTAAGAGCAGATTTTCCAAGTCGCTTTGGAGGTCAATTAAAGATTCTATTTGTGAATTTGCTGCTGTGAATAACATGGAATAGAAGGTGTCTTGTCTGGATTGGAGTTCTAATTTTAATAATATTGATGAGATGTTTGAATTTAAATGCTCTAATTTTCCGGAAATGAAAGATAGAGCATCATCAGTGTCGTTTTGGAATTTTGAGAAGATGTTGACCGAATTGTAATTAAATTCCGAAATATTTAACAAGAAATGTGTGGCTAATTCTACCACGTGCATTTTGGTGGCTAACTTTTTATCCAGGTCAGACATTTCAGAATTCAAAATATCAATTTCTGGTTGAGTCCCGAGGCCTATTGAAGCTCTTAAAATGTCACCAATGACTTGGCCGGGGGCATTTCTGGCTTTTCTGACGTTTGGAGGTGAAATCAATTTTGACAAGGTTTTTAGTGTTGTTTTTGACTTGGAGAATAGGCTCTGTATCATGTTATCTAGGGCATGGGCTGTGTGCTTAATATATTGGGGTGCATCAGTGCTGATGAGTGGGCTGAGTAGTTCTAGCTGACTTAGGTTCTGGTCAAAGGTCAAGTTCAGGCTGAAGGTCAAGGGATAATCCATGTAATTGGCTAGTAATGTTTGGGGTAACTTGGTAAACAGTGCGCCATAGTTGGGTCTGAAGATGGTGTTCAGATTGTTGTCTGATGTTGAGGTGCAGCCGAGGAGCAGATGTAAGAATATACAGACTGCTAGGATGGCTGCTGCTCTAGAAAAATGAGAAAAATTGAGAAATTTTGAGGTTTTTGGAATTTTGATGGTGGGGTTCACTTAAAAAAGGCATTAGCTTAATCACAAATGGGATGTTAGTATGGTCAAGTATTTACAAAGGTCGGGGATTCTGTGGGTGGTAGGGTTGTTGTTACATGGCTGGTTTTATGCAGATGGACTGGTGCCTGTTGTCACCGTCAGGGGCGGCACATGAGCTTGGGCATGGAATCTGTTTATCTCAAAAACAGCAAACTGGAATACCAGGCTGGCTGTATTCCTTATGGCTAGTTCGCGTCCAATTCTGGAGTATTGGCGGGGTAAGTCCCTGAGGGGCTGTTCTGACGCTAGGAGCGTGCGAGCACATAAGAGTGCTATATATGATGCAGATCTGTGGTTAAACCTGCCCCATGGAGGCCGGCGGGGATTATCCCCAGCTACAGCGACCATGAAGGCTTTTATGGTTGCTGCTATGGAGTGATTGCTTAAGTCCAGCTCCTGTCTTAGCACAGGGCTGCTGAGGTAATGTTTAATATCTTCCTGAGCGAGGAAGGTGATGAGGTGTTGCTGTTCCATGATTATGCTCCTAATTTCAAAAGGATCCATGAGATCACTCCTGATCCCATGTGGTCCAAGGAGGCTGTGTATGGTCCATGTAGCATTTGGGCCGTGCTTATTTGCCGGTGGGTCCAGGCTGTAAGTCATAAAGGAAAAAAGGGTCTAAGTGGGCTGTAACTGGGGGAGAGGTAAAGGTGGGGAATTTGCTTGGCTGAAGAGGTTTAGTAAATTGGATTATCAATGTTAAAAATTATAGGATAGTGGAGAAGTTCTTCCACATTTTACACACACTTAAGGCTCACACCGCCATTGGTTAATAGGGGTACCTGGGCACCATGATAATAAAACTACTATCATGTACAATGCTAGAACGACTGTTAAAAATCCTAAATGCTAAAATAGACCCATAAGATAATCCTACCTGGGCTGGTTGCACGATGGGTCTGCCATGGTCCCTTTCCAGACACTTGTTGCCGTGTTTAAGGTGTGGTGGTATTGGTTGTGGGTTGTGTTGTGATCAGATGTGGCTGGGCAAGCGCTTATAAATCTGAGGCTGAGTTTGGCTACTTCCCAGTCTAAGATCTCCCATAGGTGGTATGTCTTGCCCTGAGAGGGGCGTAGGCCAAATATTATTGGTGGATGCAAGGGGGGTTGAACGGCCCCTTATGCAAATTAGGGTTATCCTGGCCTGGATTGGTTGGTGGTGAGATATTGTTTAAAAATAGAATATTGGGAAGCTTGGCGGGGGTGTTTATCCCTAGCCAAGGTGATATGGTCACTATGGCGACCCTGTGGGGTTTTTAAAGACCTTGAGGGTGGCGCGTTATTGATTTGTATGTGTGCCACCACAGCACTTAAGGGTTGGCGGAGACAGTGGTGTAAACATGGGATACGGGTGTCAGAGATCCATCTTCCTACAATAGGTTTATCATTGGAAATAGTGGTCTTGAAGTGGTAACAAGCCGTCGCATGTGTGTATTGAAGTTTGTACACAAACCGAGGATACAGCGCTGCCTTGGGCGGTCGGTATGTGGCGTGGGTAACCTAACCTAATTATTTGATAATCCATTTGCCAGTGTTTGGCGTTCCACTTAGGATGGGTAGGTGGTTGTATATACAGTTAATCAAGGCGGTGTTGATTTTGGATGCATAGGAATTTTTATGGTTGTTAGTATAAATAGGTTGGGCGTTGGGCTGTGACTGTTGCTGTCAGTGTGTTTAAGTGGTTGGTGTATTAATGGTTGATTAATTTGGTTGGGGCGCGTGGCGCCTGTGGGGAATAAAGGAGGGTTGTTTATATGGATGTTTGGTGTTTGACACAACGACTTATGGTCTATAATGGACGCTTAGAGATTTTTCTTGATTTTGTGGAGGGCATGGGGCTGAAGGAGATTATTCCCTTTTTGGCTTGCCTTCCTCTCTTTTTCTTTGTTTTGTGAGTGGTGAGGCTCACGTTGGAGGGGTCATCCTGGTCGGGGTCGTGAAGTGAGCTTGTGGGCTCTGATTGTAGCCTTTTTATGATGGCTTTGGCGCTAGCTCTTGTGATTGGTCTCCTCAGTCTTGATACATGTACTGATTTCTTCAGTATTTTTCCATCCTGTAGCCTTTTTAGAATAGCTGTAACTGGTGAAGTCATTTTCATTATGATGTAGGGGCCTGAATATGGGTTGCAACTTTTTTGATGTGCATTTGACCAGTAGGGTGGGTATATGTAAATATACCAATTGGCCTGTGTTATATGAGCTGAGTTCTGCTGAAGTATCATGTCTGGCTTTCATCTTTTTGTGAGCAGAGATCATGTTTTCTGCAGCTTTCATTTGAATATCATCCCTAAACTGTAGTAGGCTGGCCATAATTTTCTCCTTGGTGCTTGAGTCTTTTTCAGCTTTAATCAAGGACAAGGCTGCTTCAGTTGGTAGGTGTGTCTGCTTGCCAAAAACTAACAAATTTGGTGAGTAGCCTAGAGCGCTGCTTACAGTATTATTAATACTGAAGACTACAGCTTGTAGGAAGGTTGACCAATGCTTTTGTGATTTCGATACAAAGGCTCTGAGGGATGATTCAATGGTTTGATGTTGGCGCTCACAGAGACCTTGGGACCTAGACCAATGTGCACTTCCTGTCACATGTTTAATGCCGAACTTTTCACAAAAATATTTGAATAATTTTGAGACATATTGCTGGGCATTATCTGTGTTTAGTACTGAGGGAGTGCCATGGATACATATGACTCTTTGGAAGAAACCAAGTGCTACAACTGCAGCAGTATTTTCTTCACTTGTCCAGGCAGTTACATGCCTGGTGGCATGGTCGGTCACCACATGTATGTAGTGAGAGCCATCAGCGGCCTTGGAAAAAGGGCCTATTGTGTCCATGGTGACATGAGAGTATGCTGTAAGTACTGGGTCACGTAGTTTCATTGGAGTTTTCAGGTTTTTGGGTCTCTTTTTGGTGGTCAGGCATGTGTGGCAAGTGCCGCAGAAGTCAAAGACTTCTTTAAACATTGATCTCCAGTAATACCTAGCCCTTATGGCTGTATAGGTTTTGACTGGACCTAGGTGTCCACCTAGGGGAGAGCAATGGGTTGCTTCCACTAAAGATTCTGTCCATTTTTCTGGAATTACAATTTGCAGTGTGGGCTCTAAGGTTTTACCCAAATTGGTATCAGTAATTCTAAAGAGGACTTCATCCAGTAAGATGAATTGGTCGTGGTTACGTAGTATTTGATTCATTAATCCTGAGTCGTGTGGCAGGCTACCTTTTTCAATGTAGTTTGCCATGGAGGATGCAAAAAGGTCTTCTTTTTGGCTTTTAATCAGTGTTTCTCTAGAAGGTGTCAGGGATTGGTGTTTACAGATTTCCTGAATTGCCCTTTCAGCTAGAGGTAGCACACGGCGGGAGAGCTTAGCTCTCTTGGCGTTTGCAGCTTTGATGGAGACCCTAGGTGACCTAGATTTGGCGGGCCTGCCTCTGGGGCGAGGACTGCTGCACTTAGGCTTGAGTGGGCGGGTCTTTTTACTTGGCGCTGATTGGCTGGCTGCTGGAGGTGTGTCGTCCTGGGACTGGGACTGTGCTCGAGTGAGTACACACAGGTCAGGATTCACACCTTGCTGCCTTTCTGGGGTGCCTTTTCTTGCTATGACGCCTTTTGGTGGTTTATTTGTGCTTCCCCAAATTTTGCCTCCTTTTAAAATTGATCTAGGAGGTCCCAAACAGATGGGATTATTGGGAATTGGGTCGTCTGATCTGAAAACCTTTGTCATGGATATATCTGAAAATTGTACCCTCTTTGGTGGGAGGATAATTTTTCCTTGTGATCTAATTGGTATTGGATCATCAGAGCCAGGGGGATATTTTCTTCTGGACAGGCAATCTGCCACTAGATTAGCTCTGCCTTGTAGGTATTTCACTTCAAAATCATAGGACATAACAGTATCTACCCATCTTGCCAATCTGCCATTGGTGATGTTTTCCTTCTTGTTGAAGAGGGAGACTAGGGCTGTATGATCTGAATATACCTTGAAGTGAGTGCCGTCTACATAATGGTGGAACTTTTTGACAGCGAAGATTATCCCAAGTAACTCTTTGTCAGTTATTCCATATCTGGTTTCCTGAGGTGTTAGATCTCTCCCAGAGAATTCAATGGGCCTATAAAAACCATGTTCATCTACCTGTGTGATAACTGCTCCTAAGCTGAAATTGCTGGAGTCTGTAAAGATGATGAAGGGTTTGTTATAGTCTGGGAATTTTAGGACTGCCTCAGTGCAAATTGATGATTTGATTTTTTCAAAAGCAGTTTGGCATTGAGTGGTCCATTTGAAGGTACCCTTTGTGGCTTCATATAAGGGCTTCATTATATGGGCAAAGCCTCTAATGAATCTCTTATAAAATTGTGCCATTCCGTTGAAACACCTAAGGTCATGGATGTTTTTAGGTGCTGGGAAGGTTTTGACCGGTGAGATTTTGTCTGGGGAAGGTGAGATGCCGTGTCGATCTAAGGTAAAACCTAAGAATTCCATTTTGGTGGTGCCAAATTCACATTTTTCTGACTTTAATTTGATGTTTCCTTTGATGAAAAGTTTTAGCACTTCATCTAGGTCTTGCAGGTGTCTTTCCCATGTGGGGCTGTATATGGCCACATCATCCACATAGGCTACTGCATTTCTGTATTTGCACTTAATGAGCAATTGTTCCATTATATTCATGAATGACAAACCAGAAGTTTTTAAACCCATGGGTAACACTTTGGCTATATACCTTGTGCCATTGGCAGAGAAAGTTGTTAAAGGCCTTGACTCTTTAGCTAGAGGAATCTGATGGTAGGCGCTGTATACATCCAATTTGGAAAAATATTTAGCACCTGTTCTGCCAACTTGTTGCATGAGGTCGTCTGCTCTGGGGAAAGAGTAGGAAAAAGATTTTAGGTTTTGGTTAACCCATCTGTAATCCACGACTATCCTCCATCCTGAGGCTACAGACCTGTCTCCCTGGGGTTTGGGTACTAAGAAAGCTGGGTGTTCCACTCACAGGGCTTGGTGCATTCTTCAATGACACCTTGCTGTAAGTGTTTATCTAACAGCTCTCTTTGGAAAATCTCTTTCTTGGGTGACATTCTATAGGATGGTCTGTTGCAGGGTTTGAAATCAGGGATTAATTCTAATTTGACCTCATTTTCAACATTTAATCCTATAGCGCTCTCATTTAACACAAAAGCCTCTCTATTTGATTCAACAATGTTTTTGATTTGTTGTTTTTGGGCCTCAGTGAGCTTGTCACATATTGTATATTTTAGAGGGTCGTCCCCTTTGGGTAGCTGATCTAGGGGATCATCTCCACAATTGATGGGGAGCATGTCTTTGTCAGAGATTATGCTTTTGAGGGAGTGTTGGCTGTTCAGTTGTCCAATGGGAATTGCTTTGTTTAGATTGTTAAGTGCACAAATGCCTAGGTTCATGTGCTTTTTGATGTTGATGGAAAAATCATTTGGGTTGGCCACTGTTACCGGTATGATTTTTCTTGTTGACCTTGGTTCAACAAGGGCGTGTTTGATTAGTACCGGTAATGTCGTGTCAACATTTTCTGTGATGCCTGTTTTACCTATTAAGGAATCAGGTCCTATGACGATTGCATTGGATGTGGATTCAGAATTTGGTGGCATGGTTAGACCTTTGGCTGCTCTTATGAAGTGTGGTAAAGGGGGCTTGGTCCCAAAGGAAATTTTGGCCCTGTATTTGGTCATAAAGTTTACGCCAAGGATTATGGGGTGGTTTAGCTTTGGGACCACATGCAGTCTTGTTTTAAACTCTGTGTTATCGATTAGAAAGGTTATGGTGATGGAATTGTTGACCTGAACAGAGGATTTATCGGCTAGTAGTGTAAGGGTTTGTGGCCTTACGGACCTGGGGGGTTCGGGTCTTACGATTCGGAAAGAAAGAGTAAGACAGTATTCCAAGTGTATGCCAACGGTTAGGTTTATTACTTAATGCACACTCACGGCTGCCGAATGATATCAAAGAGGCAGCTAATATTAAAAGACAGTGGTTTACATAGTGTGGAGGCCAGAAGGGCCTCTGACGTAGCGGCTGAGCCCTGGGCTTTATATACGGACCCAGGTGTTCGTCGTCAGATGTCCCCACAGACCCGGATCGGTGCTGCCACCTATCCGGAACCTGAGGAACGTCCGACGACTCGACTCACCCGCCACGTCAGACGGTACCCAACTCCTATGGTAGTAAAGTGTACCTCTACACCACTCCCCCAGACATTTAGGAGGGTGTTATACGTATAATATTACTAGGATAACATTTCTACATGTCTAAACCTTTAGTAATAGAGGTACAACCACAGGTATAACATTAGCACTAAATAAATTGTGAACCAGATGTCATATATATATATTCGATAGTGAATTTTAGTTACATATAACGATTAGGATGTTGAAATATTATACGAATTACTTGAAGAAGAGACAGTTATGTGAAACGGAACTGTCTATTTAATTATTATACCACATAATATTGTATTATATTTCAGGTATAATTAATAAGACAAGTAATATGAATCGTATACATGTGATGATGACAGCTATATGTAACGGAACTGTCGATAATAAAACATATTACAAAATAACATCCGTACGTGTGTTTGTAGTCATTGACACCACATTTGAATATGTAGTCTTAAAGAAGACTGTTATAGTAACATCACTATCTAATGACATGTCGTATATTAATATTATACGAATCCGTTAAGGATTCCGTGAGTAGTACGAATATGATTATTTATAACATACACTTGAAAAAAAACATCACGGTGTGATAATGAATATAATAATATATTATCACCGTGTACCTAATAACTTTTATAGCACCAGATCATTATACTTATTATATAATTTGTCTCGCAGGACAATAATATGTGTTATCTGGTGAAGTTTAACGGATCTTATAATATAAATACTAATAGTGATTAGAGATCCGTATCAGGAAATGTCTATGTACCCATATTATAATATGTATCTAGTGGATATGTACATACATATAATATTATAGAAAAATAGAAATATGACATTATATACAATATACAGGAATTATAAATGCTGCTGGAGTCTTCTGCTGTATCCTCCGGGTACTAGTAGGTAGGTGTGGTCAGCTAACCACGGGATGGACGTGCTAAAGTTTATAGTTTCCTTATATTGAGTGAACACGGTAGTTGATTTGGGGCAGCTACCCACAATCCTCTAGTAGTGCTAAAGTTTATAGTATATCCGAATGGTGTAGATTTGTAGAATATTAGTCCGGATGTGTCAACTGTGTAGAGAACGTAATCCTTTTTAAGTTTTAGTTGACATGAGTAAAATAATAGTCCGATATAGGTTGATCCGGAAGTAATAGTAGTAGAGATATAAGTCCATTCGGGAGTACAGATGAGTTGTAGAGGTAAATCGTAAAGTCCATCCTAGTAATTGGTTAGCACGGGTAACAGCAGGAGTCTGGAACTGGCATCCGGATACGTCTCACAGCAGCAAGTCTACTATCGGATTGTTCATGGATGAAATTATAAATCCGAATAGGCTATTCAGGGTGTAATAAATGTTATACAACCTGAATAATAGACTGGTCAAAGGAACCCGGAACACATAGCATAGGTGTTCATGCACTAGTAAAAGCATTCGCAGACCTTTAGGGTTCCGCAAAGACTATATCTGGTCATTTGGTGTTGGAAAAAAATTATGGAAGAAATAACCCTAGCATGCTTTAAACGGATTTCTTAGCATGCTTCTTCTTCAGAAGAGCTAAAGCCGACTCGGGAGTGCCGTCCCACTCGTCCAAGTCGACTCCGAACACCCTCATGAACTTAGTGTTCAGGTTGGTGTTCCGAGTGATCTCCTCCTTTACACGCTTTTCCAACACGTGTACATCCATAGCTGCTTTTTCTTGAGCAGCTGAGGCAGCCTCCTCCTGGGCCTTTACATCGTCCCGGATGAGAGTCTCGAGACGTTGCTTTTCAGCGTCGCCCACCTGTTTCATACACAACAGGGTTTCGTTTAGGAGACCCTGATGAAACTCGATCGCTTTCTCACGAACGGTCTTCTCCCAATGGGTGTAGATGGCCTTCTGGACATCTGCCTCCCCTTGGCGAGACTTCTCAAACCAAACTTCCGCATTACCAGTTTTAATGGTAATGGCGTCCTTCGGTTTCTCAGGTGCCGCGACAGCCTTGGGAGGAGTCGAGGCGGCCTGTGGACCACTTCCGGGTTTAGGACTCCCGGACACACCTGTCGTTGGTACACAGAAGGCAGGTGGTACATTCTGTTTCAGTCCCATTTGCAGGTACATGTTTAACTGCTCCTGGGTAAAGGTAACTGGTGGGGCGGCTGGAGCGGATGCAGATCCGGCGGCAGCAGATGCGGTGGTCTTCTTTGGCATAAGGCGACCATCCTTTCCTACCACCAAGGTCTGGCTCTCAGGTCCAGGTCCCTGGTTTAAGGACGGAAAGTTTCGAGAACTCACTTTCCCAGGTTTAGATACGGCTCCAGCGTATCCGGCAGGTTCAGGCTTCTTGAACACCGGAGTGCCCTGAGCCTGTTCTGCGGGGTGCCTTGTCAGAGGGGACCTGGAACGGTCCTCTGCTCTGACCTTCGGTTTTGTTGTGCTCTGACCATTACCATTGCCGCCACGGTTCTGGTCTCTCCTGCTCCTTTCACGAGCTCTCTTTGCATCCTTTCCGGATTCCTCGCATTTCTGCCAGAGAGACTCGTGCATGTCCAGTTTACCCTTTCCAGGAGTCAGGACTATCTTTGCTCGGAGTTTCGAATCCTTGGTCTTCGGAACTTCGCAGAGGACTTGGTCCCCTGGTCGGATCTTAGACCAAGCATCCTCGCTCAGGCTATCGAACTCCTTCATGAGTTCCTGATGAAGCTCCATGATGCGCTTCCGGGCCCCGTCCAAACCTTCTGCGTGGCATTTCTTCTGGTGTCTAGCCAGATCACTACGTCGGTTGTATTGCACCTTCGTAGTACACTTCTTGCCCTTCTTACCATAACTCGGATCACAAATGTAAACCGGGTGATGGTGGAAGTGGGCCTCTACCAGATGCCTTTGGAACCGGGCTGGAGTACTCCAGGTCCGGATCGAGACATCACTCGCATCCTGGCAGATAGAGAAGGGACAGGACTTTTGATCGTCACCGTACCACTTCTCTAAAGCCCAACGCAGCTTCCTCCTCTGGGTATAAGTGTAATACCCTTCGGTGTGGTTTAGCATAAGCCACATCTTTCGATAGGCTTTGCTCGGATTGGGGTCCTCGTCCGAAAGGCGCATCCAATCTTCATCATCCGACTCATCGTTCTTATTGATTGAGTCTGGACAGGCATAGAGGGTAGAGCCGTCCTTCTTAACTCCGTACGCACAGTCGGAGAAACACGTCGGGATCCGGGTTTTGAATCCGGATTTGGCGTTAGCCCAACGTTCGGCCTCGGTTTGAGTTGATGGAGTGGCCTTCTCATCATACTCAACCGAGGATTCGTGCACCGACTCCTCGTCAGACGACTCAACCTCCATGGCAGTACTACCAGTGGTTGAGGTGCTGGGTTTCGGCTCGGCTCTCGCAGAATCCGGGAGATTCTTGAGCTTCCGAGCAGCGGATCGTCGGTTCTTACTGACCTTCCAGTCTTCCTCCGGTTCCTGGGTTCCGGATGTGCTGGAGGTCGTGGCTTCTACTGGAGTAGTAGTGCTGCCGGTAGCTGATGTAGCACTGGCGGAGCTTCTGGTGGCAAGCTTCAGGTCGGGGATAGGAGGTGCGGGTGCTTCCGCGGCCCTCTTAGCCTCTTCCTGTGCCTCCTGTTCGGCAGTCATGCGGCGGACAATAACCGTCCGAAGGGCTGCAGCTCGGTCCAATCCGATTAGTGAATTGTTCTGGACATCCACCAATTCCTGTTCGGTTATGTAGTAACCGTCGTCCCACTGCTCGAAGTTAGCAGCGGCCTCCCGGAATTCCTTAGTGGTCCGGCACGGCGTCCGGATAGCACTAGGGCGTGGGTAGGTCTGGCCATCGGTATCCCAGACACAGCCTACCCAGTTAATGTTCGTAGCCTTGACGTTCCACAGGGACTTGTCAGGCTTCGGATACGCTCCGAGCTCGAAGGCTCGGTTAGCTGCGTACACGGTTTCACGGAAACCAGCGTCCACCATAAGTCCCCGTTGGAACCACGGCCAGTCTCGAAGCCACTCGGGAGGCATCCTGGTCAGCTGTTCGGGAGCCATGACGCCCTCGATAGCTATCCTGACTTTCGGGTCCATCCTGACTGGTGTCCCGTCCGCGTAGGTCACTTGTGCCTGCAGTTCCGGGTGGACATACAGGTAGCGACCATCATAGCTAGCTGGAAAAGGCTCCGCCACTGCTGGCTTCCACTCATCCTTCTGTCCGTCAACTTGGGTAGTTTCGGACTCTGTCGCTGCGGGTTCAGCACTCGCAGTCGCTCCGGATCCCTCTGCTGGGAGTGGAGACAGCAGTTTCTCTGGCTCATTGAGTGAGAATGAAGCCAGCTTCTCCTCGAACGAGCGATCCGTGGGTTCCTCCACGTCCATCATCTCGCTCTCTTCCTGTGTAACAGGCGACAAAGCTTCCGGAAAAGCTTCTGCGGACGGAGTCAGCTTATCCGGGTCACCGGATAGCTTGGCTGCAGCTACGGATTCCTCAGCCATGACTGGGGAATCGACCACGGGAGTAAACTACTCCTTTTTCCGGCTTTTACGGCGCCGGGGCCGACACTAGCGGAGTCTGCCTGCTGAGAGACAGACTCTGAGGGCGCACAAGGGGTTTGCTAGATGGTAGAATTCAAGAGAGAAGGGGTGACCCGACTGTCTCAAACACTACCAAAAAACAATATGGCGACGGGCCAGCTTTCGTGACGTCATTTCCCCGCGGTCCGCGAGGTCACGAGAGGTCAGCCGAGACTGGACACGGTGACGTCATGCGGAAACGCACGTGCTACAGGCGGTACATCAACAAACTGATTGTTTTTAGGTAATTATCGCTCACCCCGATGACTCGACTGGGGATTTAAGTGGAGATTATGGAAAGCTTAAGCAAATCCACCGGATTATCCGTCCACTACCCATTGGTACATCATGCGGGGGCGACAAATAAGCCTTTTAGGGTCAGTTGTCATCCGTTCCTCTAAATGTAAACATTACACTCGTTGTGTATACAGGTTAGGTCACTGCAGTCCTCTGGGCAATTCGGGGGCTGCGGCGAACGTATCTCCCCTTCTCGGATAGTTCTTTATCGGACCTGACAGTCTGAAGAGCTTTCTCTAGGTGCTTCTTAGCCTTAGAAACACCTTTCCTCTTCTTTCTGTCTTCACCTGCCGAGACTTTTTTAACTCCCCCACGCTTAATCGGTGTTGGCGTGGGTGTCACTGATTCGGAACACTTTTTGGGTCTACCTTGACCACGCTTCACTGTAGTGTTCTTTACCTGGTCTATTATGCGATTCTGATTCAGGATCCTTTCGGAACCTTCACCATACATTTCTGTGGAGGTCTCCCTCCCAGACCATCTCCTTAATCTAGCCACATTTGACTTATAGAGTCGACCAAGGTCAGATTTAATAATTACGGTACAATCACTGATAATTTGTGTTATAGTAAAGGGACCGTCCCAATTAGACGCTAATTTTATGTGTCTAAGTGGTTCATGTAATCTGAGGACTCTGTCTCCGGATTGGAATTTCCGATGCTTTAGATCGGTATCGTATCCTACTTTCTGCCATTTGGCACTTTTCTCCAAATCAATTCGGACAGACTCATATGCTTTTCTAAATCTGTCTCTTAAACATTCCACAAAAACTACATGGCAAGGTAGTTCAGGGTCCATTCCTACGACTCCAAAAACTAGGTCAGCAGGCATTATCAAATCCTCTCCGAATACTAAAAGGTTCGGAGAACAATTTGTACTTGAATGTACCGTACTATTATAAGCATGTGTCACAAAATGACATTGCTCATCCCAGTCATCCATATGTTCATTAACGAGTGACTTTAGGACTTGGATGAGGGTTCTATTGAACCTTTCCACCAATCCGTCGCTTTGTGGTCTATACGGATTGGTTCTAGTCTTGCAAATAGCCAAGTATTCGCACATACCCTGCCAGAGATTTGATTCGAACTCTCTGCCTTGGTCACTGTGTAACATTAATGGTACACCGAAGCTTAGTACCCAACCTTTTACAAAAGCTTCGGCACAAGTAATTGCTTTGTGGTCCGGTAGTGGAAATACTTTAGTGTATTTCGTATAATAATCACACACTACCATCATACAGGTATTATCATTAGCGGTTGTATTAAATCCACTAATAATATCTACCCCGATTCTTGCGAATCTAACTCCGAAAAGTTCTTGGGATAGGGGAAGTTTGCCCATCCCGGGTCCGGGTTTGTTTTTACAACAATCCGGACAGGTGGTTACCCATCTTTGCAAGTCCCGTGTCATGCCAGGCCAATAGTATTTCTTGGAAAGTCGTGCTAGCGAGCGTTTCCTTCCGAAATGACCACTGGTCCGATGTCCATGACAGAAGTACATAATGTCATGTCTCATGGCATGTGGTATCACCACTTGCATGATTCTATCACCATTATTACATGGCTTCCAACGGTATAACACGCCTTTCCGGACTTCAAGCTCGGTCCATTGAGCAAGAAACCTTCTCATTTCTCGATTTTCCAGAGAGACCTCTGGTCTAACTGGACGTATACCCTTTGGTACTAATTGCAGTAGCTGTGCAGTTATCGAGTCAGCTTCCTGGAAATGTCGTATGTGATCCATAGACCAATCCAGTATACTGGCAACTAGGGGTACGAATGGTCTTCGAATCCCTGCTAACACTGCCTTATGAGCTCCACAATCAGTACAATCCGGATTATCACATTTCCGGATTGGTATTCGAGACAAAGCATCAGCATTTAAATGCTTAACTCCGGGTCTATGCTGAATCTGTTGATGTTCAAGCCCATATTCGGATAAATGGGCTAGCCATCGGCCTAACATGCCTTCAGCATCTCGGAAGTTCAGTAGCCACCTTAAAGAGGAATGATCCGTACGCAAAGTAAAGTTCGTTCCCCATAGAAAATGTTTAAACTTCTTGGTATATACGACTACTGCCAACAACTCTCTTTTGGTTGTGCAGTAATTGCGCTGAGTCTTGCTCAGTGTGTTGCTGGCAAAGGCAATTGGTACTTCTCTCCCATTTTGGACTTGCGAGAGAGCTGCACCAATGCTATCATTACTAGCATCAGTATCCAGTATGAAATGATCCGTCTCATTCGGATATTGCAATACGGGAGTACTCGTGAACAGGTCTTTTAGCTTTCGAAAAGCGTTTTCCTGTTCATGTGTCCAAGGAAATTTTTCCTTGGTACTTCCTGGAGTCCAGTTAGCTATTGCTTGTAATGGGTAACTGACTCTAGAATAATTCGGAATAAATTCCCTGTAATAGGAACAGAATCCTAAAAAGGACCTCACTTCCTTGGGTGTTTTAGGTCTATTCCAATTCGTGACTGATTCGATTTTTTCCGGATCAGCCTTTATTCCTTCATCACTGATGATGCGGCCCAAATAATTTATGGACTTTCTAAACATGTGGCATTTCTTAGGTTTCAACTTGAGACCATTTGAAATAATACGTTCTAGTACCATTTTTAGGTTATTAGAACATTCTTCGAATGTTTTTCCGAAGACAATGACATCGTCTAGATATACAAGACATCTTTTCCACAATAAATCACTTAGAATTGTTTCCATCATTGCTTCAAATGTTGCAGGTGCATTGCACAATCCAAACGGCATTACATTATATTGGAATAATCCAATATGACTTGAAAATGCAGTTTTCTCCATATCTGAAGGGTTCATTCCCACTTGCCAATAGCCTGATTGCAAGTCTAGGGTACAAAACCAACTGTTTCCTCCTAAGGAGTCAATGGTTTCATCTATTCTCGGTAATGGATACGAATTCTTTTTCGTTATTCCATTCAACTTCCTGTAGTCTATGCAGAAACGGATAGTACCGTCCTTTTTTGTTACCATACACACAGGACTACTCCATGGACTATTGGAAGGGACTATTACATCCTGTTCCAACATCTTATTTATTTCATCCTCAGCTACTCTCTTTTTTGCTAAGGGTAACCGTCTATACGGTATCTTAAAGGGTTCGGCATCTCCAGTATCTATTTTATGTAATACCTTATTTGTCGTACCTAGTTTTTCACCAGGTTTGGCAAAGGCAGTATGATACTGACAGAGCATATCATAGAACTCTTTCCGGTGTTCCGGATCTTCTAATGAAGTTTCTTCATACAACTTAAGTAAGTCTTCCGAAATTTCATCATCTCCTGTTACCTTCTGTAAGCTTAGCTTACTATCCGTTACAGTTTCCGAAAGGGTCACGTTTCCAAAAACTTGTCCCTTTTTCAAGTAGATAGTAGTGTTTCCAGTATTGGAGACAGGTACTACCGACCAGGATGCATTCGCTACTATAGTGTCTACAGAATTTAATCCAATACCTGACAAAGTAACTACATCCGGTTCTATCACTGCAGGTTTGTTACGCATTGCAGGATCACTTCTTACAAGCACATCACAGGCTACTCCCGGAGGGATTCGCACAGTGTGTGCCACACTAGCCATACTGCTCACTTGTCTCAGTGCACATCTAACCTTCACGGGGTACGGGTATCTCACACTCAACACTCCTGTTTGGGGTTCCAATACAGCACCATACAGGGATGCGAAATCCAACCCGAGTATCCCCTCATCTGCTATATCCGCAACGGTGGCGCTCATGACATAGTCATGTATACCATCTAACTGTAGTCTCACACAAGTTCTACCATACGTTTGCAAGGTACTGCCGTCGGCCGTCTGAGCACTTCCTCCCGATTTGAGAGTATCATGTTCATCCGGTATAAGGTCGTAGAACCCCTTGGAGATACAAGAGTGGCTAGCTCCCGTATCCACAAGGAATTCGGCAGACCTTCCGTTAACAGTAAGGCAAACATACCACCGCCTTCCGTTTAGAACAGAGGGCATGTCCGTGACAATCGGAACGTCATTTTTCACACCAGGAGTCAATCCACATCCTTTTAAGAATTCCAGACAAGGATGACCCGGGGGCAGGTGGGCACCACAGACCTTGGCTAACGAATAGCCGCCTGCCTCGTTACTGATATTGGGTTTCCCCTGTGCTCCCATAGCACCTGTTATATCAGCTTCCCTAACCTTCCGGGTGTCTACAACCACCTCGGTGTTAGGCGATCTTGTTACTTCATGTGAACTATCATCACGGATGGTGATATCATGGCAAGATTTGTCACTGGGATCCCCTTCTTTGCCCCTCGGGAGACCCCTCCTTAGTTTTCCTCTGTACTTACTCCAGAGACACTCTCCTGTCTACGAGGGACAGGTTTTTCAGCCATACATTCTGGAGCATAATGCCCCAGTTTCTGGCATCTGAAACATCTCCTCTGAGATTTGTCAACTCTCGGTCTCTTTAGAGCTTCTGTTAATCCGGCTAATAATGTTTCCATCATGTTAGTCGGAGCAACAGGGGCTGCTACAGTTGGGTTCGCCGTAGAGGCTACACTGCCAGGTTGAGTTGATCCGGAAGCTGTTTTACCAGCAACAGATCCTCCTCTCCCTCTCGAATGTACTTTCCTATACCGCTTTTGTCGGTAATACTTTCCAGCTACATGGACTGAACCAATATAATCTCCGTTTTCATCGGAGACATATTCATCTTTCTCATCAACTACATTCGATTCAACCGGAGCTAATTGGGAAGTATCGTATACCGGAGCAGGTGTACCTCCATATTGGAATGGAGCTGCTCTTATTGGATTAGGTCCGAGACCTACCAAACGTTTCTTCATGTCATGTCCATCGATTGCTATGAACAGATCACTGAAGGAGGTGTCATCTTTCCAAGAGTCCCAGACCACTTGCTTGTGATCCGGATCACGCAATCCACTGTAGAATTGTATAAACAATTCTTGTAGATAACAATCATCATCATGAGCCCAATTTGGACGTGCTTTCGAAAGCAAGTCCTGTAGCTCCAAACCAAAGACTTTGTGTGATTCTTTAGGTTTTTGTGTCCTCTTCTTGAAGCTTACCCACGGATCTTCTCTAACGATTGATCCAAACAGGTATGCGGCACATTCGACCAGTTGATCATAAGTACCGTATATTCCGTAAGCTGCTCTCCATTGGTTGAGGGCTACTTTTCCGCCTTTATTTAACCAACAGATCAAATATGGCAGAGCTTCTTCTTTTGTCCAGCCACTACAATTGACTTCGTCAACAAAAGCTTGATACCTGTCCTTCCATGGATCATTAGAATCATATGGAGGGGGTATCCGTGCCTGCCTACGTGCCGGATTATTACAGCCGCGTAGTCTATCTGCTTCTCGCATGCTCCAGTTCATGACTTCCATGCCGTCTGCTCCCTTTCGGTAGCAGTCAATGCCAAGGTTTTGTATACATTGGCTTCTATCAAAGATGGTTTGCATCCCTGCAGGCATAGAAGTTCTCCTGTTAGGTTTCCTGCCATCTCCTCCTGATCCTGATCCTCCGAATCCGGATCCTCCTGGGCCGCCTGGAGGGTTTCCTCCTGGTGGACCATTATTATTATAGCCTCCAGATGAACCACCAGGGTATCCACTATTGTGACCGGTGTTTCCAGAAGAAGCATATCTAGGGTAAGAATCATTTTGATTCCATCCCTGGTTATAGCTATTACCATTCTGATAATTGCCACTTCCCGATGGATTATAATTATTTCTATATCCATAGGAAGATGTTCTCGGTTGGTGCGTACCGCCGTTGATATTGTTTTGTGGCGGATTTGGTCTCGGAAAACGTCCATCAGTAGGACCATTACCAGAACCTGGGGGTGGATTCGGTAATCTTGGTACTGCTGGTGTACTGTGGCCGGGTTGGGGGAAATATGAAGGTGGTGTCAACATATGTCTCATTGGTCCGGGTGCTCTTGGTTGTGCCACGGGTGAATTATTATTATTCCCTGTAGCGCCATCGTGAGTCGCTTTGATTTTGTGACTCAAATCTGGTATGGGTGGTGCTGGTCCTATCGTATCCAGCATTGGAACTACTGGTTTAGATGCGGTTCCATTTACTGCAGCGTTATCCGGTTTCTTATAGATTCCGGATACCACATTCTTGTCAGCCCCATCATCAACGAATGGGCTGTATCTAATTGGGGTTGCATCTTTAGATGTCTTTCCCAACATTGTAGATACCACAGCTGGGTCTATATTACCTATAGTTAACTGGGCTGCTTCTACATATTTATCTAGAGTTATTGCAGTAGCCTGCAATTCCTGAAGCTCATTCGTGAGTTTCTGTCTATCCTCCTCCAGTTGTTTGTTGTAAGCTATGATGCCTACCCGGATGGTCTCATTATCTTCAGCTTGTTTACTGCACTGAAGTTTCAATTTATCCAACTCCTCCTGATAATGGCGAATTTCGGATTCGAATTTTGCCTTATCAAGGTTTAGTTGGTCGTTCGTATCTATATATGTTTGGATACGAATGTGCCTATTGTCATATTCTTTATTGAATGAATCTCTCATAGATTGAAGTTTTAGTTCTTCACTCTCGAGTTCTTTCATGTACTCGCTCCTTCTGGCTTCGAATTCCTTTCGCATGCCAGTTAGGTCCTCTTCCATTTGAAGTTTTTCATGCAGTACTTCATCCTTAGCTTTGACCAAGGTATTTAAATTCTCGTTCAAAGTTACATAAGTTTCATTCAACAACAGGACATCCGGTCGTTTTAATTCTTCACCTTCCGGTACCGCATAGGTTAAGTCGCCATCTATAGCGCTATAATCTAATATTGGTAATTCGGGCCTGGGTAACCTATAAGGTAGTTCTCCGAATGTTACCCTTTTTCGCATTGGTGCCGGATGTTCTGGGTTAGTACTACCACCGACTTCAAACATCGAATCACATAATTCGTCAACAATTGAATGCTGGCCTATTAAGTTACTATGTCTCTGTATGGACTGTTCGCGTCGTACAGAGTCTGGCAGATTCTCCTCACTATCATTATAGTGGGGTCCGGGATCTCTCCAGGATGCTGATTCTGCATCTTGTGGGTCCGAATGGGCTTGGAGCATTAGCGATCCATTTCCATTCTCTTGGGCAAGTGATTGCCCTGCTGGGTTAGCTTCCCTAAGGGTGTCTAACCCATGTACTAGCCGTTCGGACGTTATAACGTCCGGGCTATACACCAGAATATCCTGGTCACGGCACCAGTGTAAGGGTTTGTGGCCTTACGGACCTGGGGGGTTCGGGTCTTACGATTCGGAAAGAAAGAGTAAGACAGTATTCCAAGTGTATGCCAACGGTTAGGTTTATTACTTAATGCACACTCACGGCTGCCGAATGATATCAAAGAGGCAGCTAATATTAAAAGACAGTGGTTTACATAGTGTGGAGGCCAGAAGGGCCTCTGACGTAGCGGCTGAGCCCTGGGCTTTATATACGGACCCAGGTGTTCGTCGTCAGATGTCCCCACAGACCCGGATCGGTGCTGCCACCTATCCGGAACCTGAGGAACGTCCGACGACTCGACTCACCCGCCACGTCAGACGGTACCCAACTCCTATGGTAGTAAAGTGTACCTCTACAGCTAGTAGGATAACCATACGGGATCTCCTACCATGTCTGAAATTGGGGGTTGATATGACTTTATCTGCCATTTTCTGGCTGATAAAGGAAAGGGAGGCTCCAGAGTCTACAAGGGCTCTGTAAGAACTGCCATTGATATCAACATTAACTGCGCCTTTAGTCAATTCAGTATTAATGTAAGAGGTCTTACCTTGCTGCCCATACTTACTGTTCTCGACTTTCAATTGGAGGGCGGAAATTCTCTTGTTCTGGTTCTCATAGAGGTCCTCACTGTCTGATGAGGAGTCTTCGTCACAATTCACAGGCTGGGGGTCGTGGTTCTGTTGTTCTGCTGAATTTAATTCTGCTCCATCATTCATGTGTGAAATATGGCATGTGGGGGACGTTCCAACTTTGTTGTCCAGAGTGGGGGCGGGGCCGCAAGATGCATGGTGGCCCTCCCCTGGGTCCTATTCAATATTGTCATTGTAGTGTTCTCCTTGTCCAGAATCAGGAGGTTGGTTGTCAGGATGGTTGTCTCCTGTCTTTTTGTTATCATTTCTGCCTGGTGTTGGGTCCCTAGATTTCTTCTGTTGCTGGGTCCAATCATCAGGGATCGGGAAATCTGCTGGGACTAGTAGTTTCTGGAAGGACACCTGGCGGGTGTTGGTGGGAGTGGAGGCAACAGGGATGAAAACAAAGTTATTTCTTGTGTCGCTGGATTTGGACCTGCTTTTGTTGTTTTCCTGAGATCTGCTCCTGCCTGGTGACTGATATCTATTCTTGGAGCCTGATCTGTTGTTTGAGCCGGATCTGGAGTTGTTATAACCTTGTTGATTTTGGTTGTATCCTGGCTTAGATTTATCGTCATACTGCTTATTGCTGCTGTTTCCAGGGGGCTTGTTGTTATTGTATTGATCTTTCCTGGATCTGTTGTTGTTGTTGTTGTTGCCATTGTAGCTGTTGTTCTTTTGCCCATTGTAGTTATTGTAGTTCATGGCGCACAAGTCTGAAGATTGGTTTGAGGCATGGGCTGCTTTGGCTGCTTCTATGACCAATTCTTGTTTTAATGCTGCTGTCTCGGCTTCCCTGATGCTTTTGGGGCTGTCCGAGAGTACAACATTTTTTATTTCATCCTTGAGGCCATTTATAAGATAGTCCACTTGTACAGATTCATTCAGGTTGCTGTTGGATAGCAATAAGGTCATATCTGCTATGTATTCCTCCACAGTCTCTTTGGGCTGCTGCTTTCTGTTTCTATATCCTTTGATTATTGTGGCAGGGTCAGGCTGGTTGAATCTGCTGAGAAAGGCGGTATAGACTGCCTCAGTGTCATACATGATTGGTTTGTCAAAAATGTTTGTGAAAAACCATTGTGCTGCTCTGCCCTTTAAAAAGGTATACATACAGGATGCATGCATTGTTGGGCTGCGGGGGTATGCATTCCTTATGTAGAATTTGAATTCTGCCAGGAATCTGGCTGCAGACCTGTAGGGCGAGGGCTTGTCAAAGGGTTCTGGCTTGTTGAAACAGCTTAATTGAGCAGATGTGAGTCGCTCAGGTTCAAAACTCCTGTATCCAGTGGGAGCGGAGAAATTGGATTGTCCTAGATTTGGTATCATTGGTGTGGAATGAGCTGCAGGCTGGTGAGCAGCTGCTTGGGCAGGTGGAGTGTTTGTAAACAAACCATACATTGGTATAGGGTTGTTGTAGGGTGTGTGTGCCTGGTGGGGTATGTATACATGGTTGTAAACACTGCCTGGAAGTAATGTGGCGGCTACCGGTGATGGACGAGTGGTAGAGGGCGCCATCTGGTGGGTTGTGGCTGAACTACCAAAACCTGCATGTGTCGCGCCTTGTTGGGTGGGCGTGGCACCTGTCGCTATGGTTCGGGCTGTATTTTGGAAAAGGCTTGGGGGGCTGAGCCTGTATCCTACCGGTAATGATGTCGGCATTCTGGTAGAGGTGCTCATAACCTGTGAAGGTTGGCCTGAAGGGGGTAGCCTAGTGTTGGTGGGTGAGAAATGGCTGTTTTGGCCTTGGCTGGTAGGTGTTCTTGTCTTATCAATGGCCCTGAATATTTCAGTTCTCATTCCATCAATGTTTCTGTTGATTCTGTCAGACAGATTGGCTGACGCTATTTCAGACCTTCTCAGGACGTCAGCATTGTCCTGAGCTGCTCTTCTCTGAATTTGGCTAATGTCATTCTCCAGGTGCGATTTCCAGGTGTCCATGTCATTCAATCTGTCATTTATCCTTGACAGTTGGCAGGAGGAGTCGTCTCCAATCCTTTTTATTTCAGCAGACAATAAGTTCATTTGTCCTGTTAATAGGTTGGAGAGGGAGTCATTGACTGCCTGGGTGCATTCTCTGACTATGTTCCTTGTCATGTCATCCTGGTTGTACTCTGGAGGTGGAGCTGCAGTGGCCATGTTTGGGTAGGCAGGTGCTCTGTGCAGGTGGGGGAAGGTTACTTCTGTGTCTTCCTCAGAGGTGGATTCTGTTTGTAAATGGGCGGGGAAGTGACTGCTTCTGTGTAGGATGGGAGTAGTGGCCACGAGGTCGCCTCTTCTAGCTGC
Source organism: Acholoe squamosa (assembly GCA_949317995.1). NCBI lineage: Eukaryota > Metazoa > Annelida > Polychaeta > Phyllodocida > Polynoidae > Acholoe > Acholoe squamosa. The sequence continues at coordinate 16,975,907 of OX439044.1, forward strand.
AGAGTCCAAGCTTCTTTGAAGTCTGTAGAATACAGGTGTATTTGGCCTTTGAGGGGAGGATGATTGCACCCTTCTCCTGGGTCTATGGGTGGGGTATGGCCTTTCAAAGGATCTGGCTCTTGGAGGCGTGCTCAGGGATGAATTTGGTGCCGGAGGTGTCGCCTTGCCTTCCTCAGAGGTAGAGTAGGAGTAGTAAGGCCTAGGGTTTCCTCCAGGTGGATTGCTATCAGGCTGTGGGTTTTGGTGCGGCCTTAGCAAATTGGTGGGATTGGAGTTGTCTTGCCACTGCTCTTCTAGAATACGGTTTATCCTGTCTAGAAAAACAGAGGGACTCTCACCACACTGGTAGCTTGGTGTAGCTCCGGTTGGTATTTGCTGTGCACGTCCTGTGTTGAGTCTCTTTTCTCTCCACCTGTGGATTGCTGAGTCTAGCCTGCTCCTCCAGTAATTGTCTGCTACTGATGGGTGGGCTTGGATGTCTGGTACAGTGAGGTTGTCCCAACTTAGGTCAGGTGCGCACTGTGGATCAGAATCACTGCTGGGTGAGGGTGACCGTCCAGCAGCTTCCAGGGCTTCCTGCAGGCTATTGGATCTTTCCTCTAGATGGCTATCTAGGTGGAGGTAACCAGGTGATTGATTTTCAGGCGTGCTGTATGTGGTACTTTGAAGACCACCTAATCTCAGGGGTGGTGATTCTGAGGGTGAATAACCAGGTAGGGTGAGGTTTAAACCTGGTGGTGGGGCTCCTGCTGGTGTACTGGTAGGTGCACCTGTGTTGGTGTCCACTATGGTGGATGAAAAATGTAAGGTGTTTGAACTCACAGGTGCCTGTTTATGTGTGCGTCTATGGGCTGGTAGCACTGGGTCCAGCTGGAGCGCGTCTGGCGAGGAGTCTATCGGGGCGGTGTACTGTGTACTGGTGGCTTCTTGCTGATCTCTGTCTGGAGATGTAGGGATACGTTGTGGGGCTGGCTCCTTTGGTAGGGTCTCACTGTTGTCCATGGCTCATGAGAGGTGGTAACTTGTGGGATGATACGTGAGGGTTCTCCACCATTGTCAACGAGTCCGTAAATGATGAATAAGGATGAATACAGACGAATCAGGAATCCAGTTTGATATCCACTTTATTCATTGAAGTCCACGAGGTATAGTTGGTGATACAGTATAAAGGTGCCCAACAGTGTCCAAGCCTAGCCCTTGAGCCAAGGGCCTTGGTCTCACGTGAGTGTGTGAGGTATGAAGTATGGAGGTGGAAAGATGAGTGAGCTGCTCCCTCCACAGGTATTTGTAGTAGGAGCTGCTCACCCAGCTCATCCTAAAAATAGTATCAGGTGAGCTAAATATAGTAACTGGGGAACTCCAGTGCAGGTATGTAGGGGGGATCCCAAACATAGCACTGGGGTTCACAGAGTTCAGTGTGGTTCTAAATATAGCTGCTGGGAACTCCCGGTATGCTGTGAGCTGCTCATGATCAATGGGCATGTCCTCCAGCAGGAGGAGTTGTTTCTAAACATTGTCTGCTAGGAATTTCCAGCATGCAGCGAGCTGCTTGTGATTGACGGCGTATCCTCCAGTGGGAGGAGGCGGGGTCACTGAGTGCAGTTGACGCCGCCAGCCTTTGGTCTTTGGTATGGTTTGGCTTGTGGGTAGACTCGGACACTGGGTTACATGGTAGAGTCAAGGTGAAAAATAAATATTATAAGTACAATACCTATAACGGTCTACTGACAGTATTAACCCATTGAGGGCTAGCATCGACTATAGTCGACACCATGGCAGGCCTAGCGTTGACTATAGTCGACACCATGGCAGGCCTAGCGTCGACTATAGTCGACACCCATTATATAGGATTAGTATAGGAATTGAAAATAGGCTCGTCCTCTAGGAACTATACTTTTTTCAGAGGCCGTCCTCATGGCCAGGGCAACAATTTTTGCTCTGCCCTTAAAGGGTTAACTACTACAGTAAAGTAATTCGAATAATAAATTTATTTTCTAAGTAAGACTGACCGATGAAGGGTAAACATAAAAGAAATAAAAACTAGAGTGCCTGCACCAGAGGGATGCAAAAGTATTATGACGACATTGTATTTACAATTCTGTTCTGCTGTTCGTTTCTACTGAATTACTTCCAACTGTTCAAAACCTATTAAGGTGCACTCTCGTCATATACATGTTTTCCCTCAAATTCAAGCACAATTTAATGGTGCATCAAAAGATGTCTATGATGATGATCTTGGATACAGATTTCAATTCAATAGTTCATAAAGGAACATGTCTCTATTACCTTCATCCTTGTTTACACTGAGCCCTGGTGACTCGGGGTCCCTGAGTAGCTCCCAGACTGGGTCCATCTTCACATTGTCCTCTGCACACGGCTCCTCACTCTTTGACTCTCTTAGCTTCTGATAATATCTAATGGAAACAGCAGTCATAGAGAACATAATTGTGGTGATGCATGCAAAAACAGCAAGCTGGGACAAAGAATGGACCTAATAAATGATACATAGACAAAGGTGTAACTCACTTTGGTCACCACTGTCTGACTGAAGGTTATAGTATTGAACTAGATTAATTCAGACTGCCTTTCAGCTCTCTTGTTCCTGGGTGTATGTAGCCCTGCTACTCAAATGTAGCTTATGAGATTCATTATTTGATACTACTATATTAAACACTACAGAGGTATCTATTCACCTCTAGGTCAACCAATAGATGTAGCACAAGAGAAAATACTTCTCCACATACTACGCTGTGTGATTGATTAATTAGTTTATAGGATAACTATTCACCTGTCAAAATCTTGGATGCATGATTCAGTCGTATCGTTTACTGTGGAATCAGGTACATCGTGACTTTCTTCAATGTCCAATGACCTGCAACAATGGGACACCAAGTCATTGAAAAGCTCTATTTATCATATCAAACTGAAATAAATATGATATGGTGAGTTTACCTGAATCAACACAATAAATTGAAGACATCTATAGATAAAATGTAAAGTAAATAAGTACTCACATGTTCAGAGATCTGCGGCATTTCATGTTCTCGTGCCTCTTGGAAACAGCCTTTTTCCTTAGAGAAATCAACAGAAGGGATACCGAGAAACGTATTGGCTATACATCAATCAATAGAAATACTATGCATTACAAAATGAAACCAAGGATGGTGATTTCATCTGCAAGGAAAGATCATTAAATTAAAAGTGTAATTTAAGATGAATGTATTAAGAACTGATTCACAAACATATACGCATGTAATGTAATGGGCTAATAACAACTTGATGGGCGTTGTCAGCTATGATCCCAGTGATTGTAAATAATATGCATTACAAAATGGATGGTGATTCTATCTTCATGGAAAGATCACTAAATCAAAAGTGTAATTTAAAATGATTGTACCAAGAACTGATTCATAAATGCATATGTATGTACTGTAATGGGCTATTAACAACTAGATGGATGTTGTCAGCTATAATCCTAGAGATTGTAAATTAGCATGGGTGATGGTTTGATGGTTACCTGTCCTTATTGACCTATTGGTTTGTGATAAGCTTAATGTCTCTACTCATATTTATTATCTTGATTATGATGGTGTAGTGTGAATATTATTTTTGACCTTAATGAAAATAGCACAATTGTATGTGTGTACTTTCGGGCAATAAAATTCTTCAACAACAACATTGACTAAAACACCATTGGTCAAAGGAAGTACTTCAATTCTAGTCCGATGAGTAAGGGTATGCAAACAATATGTTCTTTCTCATACTGGTGTATTTATTTAATATTTGTTTAATAATAGAAAAAAATAATAAGCCCCCCATGCGTACCGGTGGAGTATTTGAAAAAAAAATAAGTGAGCAAAAGTTGAACTCAAAGAAGAAGCTGTTACCTCTTTTCAATGGGTCCTGAATCGGGACACTCCCTAGAACCTTGTAGCTTGCTGGACCGATGGTAGAAAGCCTGAGACTGGACAGGAGGTGACTTGATCCTGATTTAGTATAGAATTATGATTTACAAGTTATCACTTGCCCCAGGGATCACATTATTTTCACAGTTAAACTTCTAAATCTATACAGTCATGTAGTAAATTGCCACCTAAGGCATCAGAAGAATATCAAAAGTTTGCCATATCCTTACCAAAATCCTATTACTTTTTTTGTATGTTAAAGGTATTCTTCTCGCCAATGTCAATCTTAATGAAATTCGGGCCATACCTCCCCCCCCCCCCCCCAAAGACTTGCTTTCTTGTAGAATTTACATTTCCACTTACACATTATTTGCTCCTTCCTCATCTGAGCTGATATCTTCATCACAGTCAAGGCGCCTCTGTTCATAGGATATCTGTAGAGCCTGCAAGTTCCATGGTATTAATCTAAGTATACTTCATTACTTATAACCCAAATGAGTTTGAGTTTAACAATTTTTTATTTGGCGGAAAAAAAAATCATCATACACGTAAGCTTTTCAGATCAGCCAATAGAGGGAAACAAAATAAACAAGGGAAAATTAAGGTATGTCCACATTGGAGATTTCTCAGAGCGTCAATGGTAATGCAAGGCTAGATATCAATACAGCATAACCATCTATCTAAATTTCTCTTTTTTAGGTGGCACAATGTAGAAGGGATATCGTGGATACATCAGTTGACAGTGGTCTAGTTATAATTACAGTCCTATATTTTTTATGTTAAATTTCTTAATATTGTAGTACATCTTAATATTTCCCTGGTGGTAACAATATGGCGGGCATCTATCCAGTGACAGTTGCCTACTTGGTACGCTTCATGAATTCAGACTTCAGATTTAGAATCTGTATATTAGAGTCTATTTTGTCCCATAATTAATTGATACCCCTTACAAGCGGGCATTTGTCATGGGATGCGGTATATGACTTGCTTACAAAAAGATGTACTTTTTCATTGTTTCTGAGTGCTATTGGGGGAATACATACATTATCTGGGTCTCTTGACCAGTCATATATCAAACCTAATAAATTGGCCTCCCGATGCGACTTTAATAAGCTATAGTTGGTTCTGACATGCAACTCTTGTAGTTATGTCACGAGGATCATCGATACCAAGACACAGTCTGAGGCAGTGATTCTGCAGTCTGTACCCACTTGGCAAAAAACGTTTTAAACCAATTTTCAACCAAATAACCAATAAAAAAGTTGTTTTTTTAAACGTAAAAAAACACGTTTTTATGCCAAGTGGGTAATTTCTTTATAATACTGTTTGGTCCGCTTTCCTGTATGAAGCTGGCATGTTCAATTACTGGTAGCACCATTTGCTTGTAAAACTTAATACATAACTTTGAGCTTATAAACTTGGATGACCCCACTGTTGTACAGGTACTTGTCTTAATGTTATTACACAATTAGTCACAATATGAACTCTAAAGTGGGAACGTCTCTCCTGTATCCATATGTGTAATACCTGTCCCTGTGGATTTTGCTCTCCATTTTGAATCATAACCTCTTATAAATATGTTTAGTGATTCTTACTGGAGTGCTCATATCCTGGGGTGTACCGGGACTCCGACCTATGGGGGTAGTCATCCAGTCCTTTGGCAACGTTACTGGTGTGAAGGCCTTCTTCTCTTCATCAGGCTGTCAAATATTTAGAGAAAAAAATAATCAGAAATTAATGGGATAGAGCTGGAAATATTTCATTATATACACATATAACCTTAAATGAGGCATCAAAATGCCTTGTTCTTATTTCTTTATTTAATTCTATATGACTTTTAATCCGCACTGTTATCTAATAAACATAGAGTGGTTGCTCCAGTAGCCTATTTTCTGTTTATATTCATTCCCCGGCTCTCATGAAAAACAAGCCAAGTCCTTTGTTTTTCCTGTGCATTTTGCTTTCCTTTTTTCCTTTTTATCTCAGAGAGGACAATATACTAACCATTCCTGTCTTCACTGGAGTACATTCAGTGCTCCTATTATCCACGGGGGTTTCCTCTTGTAGTGGTGACAACATCAGTAGGGGAAGATTATGATCTCTATTGGGCTCCTTTGGGGTGGAGTGGGGATCGGTACTGCTGGGGTCCCTCTACATGGAATGTAAAAATCATAGCGTTTTAAATGTACTCTAAAACATCACATATGATATAGGCGGGTGGGTTTTATGGTGATTAGAATTATTGACCAGGGTAACTGTAGGGCGGAAGGGAGGTTACTTGCAATAAATTGTATTATCTCCCCCATCCTCAGTTTTTTCTTCACAAGGTGTGCTCATAATATTAAATCTTCCTCTGCTCACCTTGGCTGGAGTAAGGTCTAGGGGCTGTTCCTGCTCTATGTTGATGTCTTCTGTCACATTCTGCTGTGCGCCGAGCATCCCCTGGTCTTGGTACTTTGCATGCTGCCCCACTTCTAAACCGTCCTCCAGGTGCCCCATAAGCTGCACCTCCAGTCCCTTCTCCAGTTGCCCAATAAGCTCCAGTCCCTTCTGCTCCTCCAGACCCTTCTCCAGATGCCTCATGAAATGCTCATCCAGTCCCTCCTCCAGGTGACCAATAAGCTCTTCATCCAAACCCTCCTCCAAGTGACCCATGAGCTGCTCATCCAGTCCTTTCTCCAGGTGCCCCATGAGCTCTACCTCCAGTCCCTCCTCTAGGCATCCAATGGTGGAGAGGGGCGGCTCCTTATTTGGTTGTACATAACTATGAGTCGCCTCTGCTCCATAGTCTCCAGTATCTTGAGGAAAACTTTGTAGATGGTAGTGAGTGAATGGCGCTGTAATGAAAGTTGGGCTCTTATCTAACCCCTCCCCCATATACCCAGTAGACACTGGGTTGATGACCGTCATACTGAGCTTGGGTTTCTTTTTCTTGACGTCCTTTCTTGGTTTTGTTGAACTTGGTCTCTTGTGGGGCACTTTTTGCTTCCGCCTGGATGGGGTCATGGGCGAGGTGTGGGTAGGTGGGATGGAGATGGTTGAAGAAGCGACTTGTTTCGTGAAGGAATATGGCACTGTCGAGTTTATTTTTGTGATGGGAATCTTTTTAATTTGGCAATTCTCACCTAGAGGTTGCTCAAGGCTGGAGCGTTTTGGTGGCCGCACGATCACCTGAACTGCAAAAAGGAAAGTAAAGTGGTGTTGATAGATATAATAGGGACACCGGATGGGAGTTGGGGGCCAGATTCACATGTCCATTTTAGGAAATGGCCATGTCACATCTCACTTCAACCCCCATATCCCATGTCACTTGCAAGAACCTATCATGTGACTTTGTCCCATGTCAAATTCAAAGCAGCCCCTCATATGTTATGTCATTATGTTTTGCCTTATGTCGCCAAGGGAGTGGTCATTATTTAGCAACAGGGGCAGTGGTGGTTTTTCATGCGGACACGTGAAAAATTTTTACGCCCCCCCAGCAACGGCAGCCGAAATTTTTTGTGCCTCTCCCCCGTGCAGGAGGTGCTGAGAATATTTGCTATCTATTGATCAATAGTAGCGAGCAGGCTTTATTGCTAAAAGAAGGTAAATCTTCTCAGCCCCCCCCCCCCTCAAGAGGGATCAACATTTTTTTAGCCCACCCCCTCGAGAGGGGACTGAAATTTTTATGTCCCCCCTCAATCCCCCGCCCCCCGTTGATAAATAATGACCACTCCCTAAGGCCCATGTCATAAGGCAATTTTAATAATGGTCCAGACCTATTGTATAAATGAAAGCTTCAATTTCATTTTCGTGGCCGCTCTATAGGACTCAGTATGAAGGCCTAGTGGAGCCACCATCTTGAAATTCGCAGGTTGAGCTAAAACCCACTAATAAGACATACCATGATGATGATGGGTACCTTGTTCCTGGTTAACACCCACTTCCATGGACATGCTGGACCTATCTTATCAGTTCTTATCAGTGTGTGTCACCGGAACCAGCTCCAGACCAACTAGTGGCCAATATAACTCTATGAAGAGTCTTGGATGTTGAAACCTAAATAAGAATTTACTGAACAGATTTAAAACACTGCACCTACCGTTTGGCTGTTGTTTGATGGTTTTGATACGAGGCCGTTTCATTGGTGACAGATCAGACTCCTCTACTTGTCCATAGAAGACAGTGGGGCAGGGGTTGCAGCATGATGACCCTTGTGGACTGACGGTGGGGCCCTTTTTGATGTCTTTACCGTGAGAGAAACCTGCTCTAGGGTCGTTTGGTCCATACGGAAGGTGGTCAGATAGGTAGATCTTATATTTATTTCGCTTGTACTTCCTCTCATTGTTTCTGGAATTAAAATGAAATGTTACATGCAATATGCTTCAATTTGGATTCATGTTCGAGGGAATCTAGAGAATATAGGCCAGCAATTTGCATTGCTCGTAACTCGAAAAGAAATGAAACAATAGCCTTGAGCAAGTCTAGCTTGTGGTCTGCAGGGATGAAAGTCACAGAGCACGAAAATCCCTGAAATGGTCCAATATTCGCCCCAAAAACCTGGGTTTCTATATGAATGTATAGGGCCCTGGAACTTCAAAATCCCTGAAATCAGGGAATTCCCTGAAGACTTTCATCCCTGGTTCTGACATCAACACTCCCTTACCCAGTTATTGGCACCACCAAGCCACTATTGGCATAACTCCTGCCAAAACTGCCCTATTCACACCACATTGCCAAAAAAGGCAGGAAAGTTGATACATCGATCAACATCATATACCTTCACAATTGCAGGCGAAAAGCGTCTTATGGCCGCCAACCATCTGACTCTGTAGAATATAGACAATTACTCAAAATTGCAATAGTTGGTACTGAAATACCTTTTCCTGCAAGACCCCTACATCTCCTTCTTTAATAGGGCTTCCCTAGCCCACTTAAAAGGGTCTATATCTCCTCTTTACTATCCCCTCAGAATGTGTGTGGTGCACTTATGCGCGGGCACTGACACATTCCTTTGTTAAATTATCAACCTGTGAAGCACGGGATAGCCACTTAGTGCCGCTAAAGTGCTGTAAAACACAAATCAATCAATCAATCCTTCTTTAATGGCACTACAAATTTGTTAAGTTATTCTGCCCCTTTTTTTAAACTTATTCGCACCACCAAAATGACTGAAAATGAGGGGACCCATACTCGCCTCCTAAAACTCTTTTGGAGTTAAATATTAGAAAAGACCACCAGTGACCTACGGATTAGGCTGTAGCCCTTGAATGGTCGCATGACGCATACTGCATTCACGCACCATGTCACCTCTAGGGAATTGATACACTCTGCTCGGGTCAATATGATGCTCCAATGCAGTGCTGGCAGTGGCAGCGGGGCCGTGGGGGATGAGGGAGGGGTGTGGGGGATGCATCCCCCACACTTTTTCAGGATGTCCCTATAGATTATATAGAAAATTACCTCGAGGGTAATACTTCATGATCTGGCTTTTACATATGACCATTCACCCTGCTCTGCCTTCCTGGCAAAACATTTCCAATCGTTTGCATACAGTATCTGTTTTTTGTCGTTAACTTATGTAACGTTAAGAAAAACTGCTTTGCAAATATCTGGCAGTGCAAGGTGAAATGATGTGATATGCCTGACTTGGGTAACAATACGCCAGTAGCAATGTCGCATGTCCTTATACTACTTACAATATGGTGGATACTCATCTTCTCACCCAACAAAACTTGTCATGGCACTTTATAGATATGTACAGAAATATATGTATGAAAGAAATAATATTTGTCAGGTCAATGTGTCATTGAGAATATATATTGGGTAGCAGTTGCACTAAAAGTTGTTGGCTGTATATATTGAGGGCATATATACAGGCAGGCCATGCCTAAGAAGTTGCCATACAGTCAATCATCCCCTGTTTTTACATTTACTCACAAGAGTTTGAATTTCAATGGTTTATTGGCCATGAAGTTATAACAGTGATATTGTTCTGATTACAGTCAAGGGCCACTCTTTCACCCCAAGGGTCCACATGTCTCTCCTATACAGATGTTTGGAAAATAAACTGTGATTAGAGATCTAAAACTACCATTTTGTGGAGTTCAGGTGAACTATTCCCCAGAATCTAGGGGGAAAGGGCCATCAGGCATGGCCTGCGGGTATATATGCCCACAATACCTGCAGGGCACCAACGTATGAAAGTTGCTTATACTCACAATGCCGCCAACTTGTCTCTCTGGTCTATGATGAAGTCCTGTTTGACTTGTTCGAACCCAGCAGCATAAGCTCCGTCCTCTGAACTCCCATCAATGTTTGCTAGTAGTGGGACATGATTTGAGTTTTTATTAGATCACTTAACACAGCTCATATTATAATACTACATAAACAAAGGTATGCACCAAGTAGAAAATAAATAGTGTACTTCAGCTCAACCAGAAAGCAGCCATTGGACCCCTCTTGATAGGAAAAATGCCATTCTTTCTGGTTTAACCCCCTACCTAGACCACCCCTTCTATATCTACCCCCTACAGACGATCGATTAGACCAATACAGCAAATTTGATACATAAAATGTAGATATGTTTATGTATTTATAAGTGTACACGTTTAGATGAAAATGTTAAGGTTTGCCGTTTACCTTTTTCTTGCATAAGCGTGCACAGGATCCCTTCCAAGAATGTGATATGCTTTGATGTTTCTTGAAGAATGTAGGCCTACAAGAATTGAATAAAACATAAGGTATCATCAAATACTGCATCGTGCCACACTTGTACATTGTATTGTTGTCATATATGTTAATAACTTAACTGAATTTACAACGGTGCCGTCAAACCTATGACAGTCCCCTGCCCCCGGGTGACAGCAACATAATTGTAAATTGGACTAAGAACTTGAAAGGGTTAGTCGACACAGTGGCATGGCCATTTCTTGAATGTGACATGGGGACATAGGCCTTTCTTTAAGTTGACATGGAATATGGCCACACCAGTGACATGCGACATTGGACATTTCATAAATTTGACATGTGACATAGAGCTTAGTGACATGAAATGGGGGTGTGGATGGGGGGTCCCCCATGTCACATGTTGATTTTCAAAAATGGTCATGGCACTCTTCACTTAAATCCCCATGTCCCATGTCACCTCTAAGAGCCTATCATGTTCTATGTCGAATTTAAGAAAGCACCTATGTCATGCCACTAATTGTTTTGCCTCATGTCACTAAGGTCCATGTCACATGTCGATTTTAAGAAATGGCCATGTCACCATGTCGAATTTATTGGTCCATACCCAAACTGAATACCAAAAAAATGCATCTAAATGACATGTTAATTCCTAATTCATTGAATCCAGGTCTGGAAAATCTATGAGTAGATTACGATGGTATATTATAGGTCTAGGGTCTAAGTTATATCACGATATTAGTTCTCCCCTAGGTTCAACATAATGTGACTGCAGCACTATATATAATGGGGGAGACTTGCCAGAACAATATTTATGCATCATTTTACTTTTATTTTGTGGTGGTTATTAGTGTGAGAACGGAATAGTCTAATCTAGGTCTGTGCTACCCCGTACCACTTGATATTACAAATGTCAGATTTTAGATCTAGATTGACCTTCCAACCTAATTTTACACTTAGGCAAAAAAAAAGCTGTGTTTCTGGTAACATGGTCCAAAAAATTGAGGTAGGTCGGATTTTTTTTTCAATTTTTTTTTTTGGTCCAATTTCTCATATAGTCATTCTTTGCTGGGTTTTCACTGGTGCGTGTTAGAAAAGTTCATTTCCTGCATGTGATATTAGAAAAACATTTGAAAATATGTCCCTACATGTCAAATAACAATTTGGGAAGAGACTATTCGAAATTTCGAGAAAGAAAAAATAGGAAAAAAATCTTTAAAAAATAGGAAAAAAATTGAAAAAATCTTCAAAAAATTCTGAGGTTGGCACTATTTAGCTAAGGTCGGTCGGGTGACTGGACACTAATTTTTTTTTGCCTTAGTGTACAGACAGGTCAAATATGCTGATAATTTGGCCCTATAATTAGGTATGTCAGCGTTGGGGCTGCTATGAGCCTGGACTGCGTCTTGGAAAACTGTGCCAGGCTTGGAAGGTTTGTGCAGGGACAGGTCTCAGGGATCAGCTTATAACTATGTGAAATATTGGAGGGTTTAACTGCCTGAGAATTTGTACCCCAAGTACACAAAATTTCCTTCAATTTAGTGTTTGATTTTTTTCACAACTCTAATTAGTTAATTAATTGTCACCTTAATTAGGTCAATGTTATCAATACCCCCTGATCAAATACATGAAGGAGTATAGGAAGTCATTCAAAAACATATAGAAGAGATAGTATATGGTCCTAGCATCATCTCTGCCAAATATGAAGAAAATCTATCATTGAGCACATAGTTTTCTAGGATCAGCAGAAATTTGTAATTGATAATTTCTGCCCAAATTAAGGGATTTTACTAACTTTTTATCTTTAAAAATTGATATATTTCCACTTCTTTTGGTCAGAATGACCTGGGATGAACTGCATTGTGATGGCAAAGTTCCATGCTTTCAGGGGATGTAAGCTTTTCCATGATACAGCAAGTTTAAAAATCAGACTAAAATCATGGAAAGGTCACACTTTTTCCTTCTTTGTACAGTTTAAAATGATGACGAAAAAAATGCCCACTTTCGATCATGAAAACCACCATAACTTTATCAATTTTCACTTTAAATGAAAAATTCCAAAAGCATATTACCGTAATCTCCCGCGTATAAGACGCAGCCCACGTATAAGACGCACCTCTAACTTGCCAGTGTCTGTTTCACGTATAAGACTCTCATCTACAGGCTGAATTTTGTAAGATTAGTACATTTCTATAGTAAAATTACCCCTCGTATAAGACGCACCCCCAACTTGAGAGTAAGCTATAAGACCCAGCAGCATTTTGTTTGGCGTATAGGACGCGTCTTATACGCGGGATATTACGGTATTACTAACATGTGTCTCTAAAGGCTGTGCTAAAAGCTAAGTGATCAGACAGCTTTTCAATTTTTAGTGACATACCTACTATAATAAGCAGCAAGCTGGGTGGAATTTTGCTTGCTAGGACAAGTAACAGTGACGGTGACCCAGAGCTCTCAAGTTTTGATAAAGCCAAAGAGTGAGACTTTGCCCGAATGCTCAGAAATATCTTAACATTACGGGTAATATCGTAATAAATCTTAAAATAAACCAAGAAATTTTGAAAAATGTAGAGGCAAAGACAAAGTGGCTGTTTTTTTGTACACCAAACAGTGGGTAAAAGTCCAAGTTCACTATACAAGCCTATACTGATATCTGTAAGCCTAAAATGCGTGAGTGCGTGAGATAAGCCTCAAATGCGTGAGACTCACGCCAAATGCGTGAGTGTTGAGAAGCACCAAAAGTTCGCAATTCTCCTGAGAGATTCCCATTCGTGTCTATGTGTTTTTGATTGCACAACTTTGACATACCTTAGATATTTGACGCTTGGATGCCCTTTTATTAACGGGTATAATGTTTTTAAGGGTTTCAAAACAGCTAGCGACATTTGCTCTCCATCTCGCATCTGACTGGCGGCGCCGGACTCTCATCGGAATATCACTTGCTTTGGATTTTGCAGGTCGAGCAGGGCGATTGCAAGCCTCCATTTCTATGGGAAAACTCTAAAGGCAACCAAGAGAAGAGCTTTAAAAGGCCATGGTCAGCCATCATGGTTACACTATTTAACTGTTAGAAGTTGTCATGGGAATTGCTAGGCAAACCTTCGACTACGTCATGGTGACGCATACTGATGTCATAAAATTGCAACAAAGTAAAGAAGTTGTTTACATCGTCTTCTAGTTTCATCATTTCATGTTGGCCTTCGCCGTCCACCGTCGACTCAACCAATAGACCTTTTATAGCTTAGTGTCCATATACATGTATGAATCTAGGCCTAATGGAATAACGATAGTATTAAAGGTAACCAATTCATGTTTCTAAAGAGTGCTCTCTTTTAAACTCTAATATGTCTTGGTTATTATGCCGTGTTATTAGGTTTAACAAATAAAGCCCACGGTTTCGCCAGTACAATAATATTCGCCCGGCCTCAGCCTCAGGCGCATCGAGAGTGCTGTGAATGCTGATGCTGAAGTGAAGATTATTTCCGAAAAAGACTGAATACACTCAATATGTAGTGTTTTGCCAGAGTCTGATAGACTATGGCAACTAAGAAAAGCTTTCTATTATGAAGTATTTAAGTACTTACATGCGACGAAGATACATCAAAACTCTTTTCAAAATGCCCCTTTCTGCTCCTTCGAGACTCTCTCCGTCAAAGATGGCGGTCTACGCAGCATCTGTACATCTGCTTTGAGAGTGTCCAGCGGACGCCACCTGGCGGAACGCGGGGTCAGCAGGTGCGCGTCAGTCTCCAATCATATACTCTAACACGGTGTGACAGAGGCGCGCTTCCCGCTTCTTCATCCGAGGAGTTGGTAGACCACCGCGACGGTCCCAAAACGTTCATACAGCGCGTTTGGAGGTAGGAGGGCCTGACACCTTTATGCTGACACACAGGCCCCCGTGGGGGGGGGGGGGGGGGGCACTTAATTTTTTTACTGACACGGGTGTGCGGCTGGACCTCTGACTACCCTTCCCCTTTAGAGGAATTTTCAACAAAAGTGACCCTTGCTGAGAGGAATTCAAAGAGTATCCATTGATGGCAGTTTTAGGACAAGTTTTCACGGGATTTTCTTCAGAACAATGCCCTTGCTAGAGCATTTCTGACACAAAGTCATAGATTGGGAACACATTTTTAAAACATCAACATGAGTGCCTCATTTGGGGAAATCATTTGAAAAGATCAATTATGTTCATGCCATCTGGAAATGGTCCTAAGGGCCGACAGGCCTAGGTCAGTCGTTTCTGAAACCTCCCCAGCTGGCAGGGTCATGCGGGCAGAGGCAGTGGGGCTCTAAACCTCTGGGTAATAGGAAATGAGAGAGAAATTTCTCAAAGTCACAAAATCATTGAAAATTTAGAAGAAAAATTTACAGAAAATCAGGAATTTTCCTCCTGAGTAAATGTAGAAAAAAAATCCAGCCTATCTAGTAATAGGAATTATCTCTTTTAAGAAAAATAGAGAGAATGTAAAACAGGGGTCAGGAGTAGAAGGCCTCAATTGGACTCTTATCTTATTTCTTATCTCTGATCTTCTCAAAACTACTCCCGACTGACCACCAACTGCCGAGTCATTTACTGCACTTCATTTAGGGTCAAAACTAAATATGGGCAATTCAAATACCCATTGGGAAGCATCATTCCATGCATGCATCCTTTTTTTTTTTTTTTTTTTTGAGTGGGGGGGGGCATTTTGCAAAACCAGTTCTTAGTGGGGGTCCCGATCAAATTTGTCATATAGTAGTGGGGGAAACGGTCAGAAAAAAATCTGCTGATCCGCCAAATTCCGCCCCCCCCCCCCCCAGTTGGCAATAAATGACTCGGCCACTAACCTAAAACCCCATGTAAGCTATAAGCTGCGGCTTAGATATTTCAGGCCCTTGGTTCGGCTTGTAGGATCAGCTTCTGGTCAGGGTGCGCCTAACGCCCTATGGACTTCCATTGCTATCACCCTATTCCGTCAGTCATGATTCCGTCACAATTTTGGACGGAATCGTGACGGAATATTCCGTCGTCGTATACCGTCCAAAATTGTGACAGAATCATCCTGACGACCTAAGTCGTCAATATGACAACCCTGACAATACAGCGTCGTCATACTGACGACTTGGGTCATCAGGTTGACGACCTTAAGTTGTCATTTTGACCACCTAAGGTACATGTACACCTAAAGTCGTCATCACTGACTACGTTTTGGATCTTCCAGCTAGGTTTCAGTGTGACTGACAGAACAGGTTGACGGCAGTGGAAGTGGTGTCTTAAATATGAGGGGTTTTGTATATATTGAGGAAGGAATGAGCACCGTTTCAGACCCTTACATTCGTAACTGCAGCTTGTACTTAAAGCTTCCTCGCAAATTCAGGGTGCGGCTCATATGTGGATGTGGCTTATGGGCGGGGGTTCATGGTAATTGGAAATTCTTCGAGGAAATCAGGATTTTTCTGTTGAAAGTTGACCCCACCCACCCCCCGCTACTTTGTGCTAGGGTGACTTTGGTGAGAAACTGGACCCTTCCTCAAAAAGTACATGTATTGCTTTTTAGAATAAATTATATCATCTCATCATATTAGTTCTAAATTCATGATCGGTTATAAATGCACATTTTCAATTTCCTAAAAGACCATAACCTTCTTCCCTATCCCTCTCTGGCTGTAGTCCTTATATGGCTTATGTAAGCTTATGTACATTTGTAAATGCATTAGGCCATGATTCGGCCAATAACTGGGATTACAGGCATTTTAAGCTGAGGGCTCCAGTAGCTAGCTGGAAAATTTGATTTTAAAAATTCATCAAAACTCCCCTCCTAGGATCCAATGTCAACAGTCAACGTTTCAAATATGAAAAGAATCTTAATATTCTCAGTTATAAGAATATCCTTTGTCAATTGATTTTTGGGTCACCTGAACCCATTTTATCCTTTATTTGACTCAGGGGTTGTTTAAGGTCTGACCACTCGTGAACAAATGACTCATCCCAGAAGTTGTTAATCATCCACCTTATTCCCAGGTTAGGTAGTCTACATCTGTTGCATTTTATTGACTTTCAACAAATGTAGAAATCTTTATTAAACCGTTGTGAACTTTGTCATCTGCTTTTCGCAATAGTTCTCTTTGTAGTCCCAAAGCCCCCCCACCACCACCACCACCAGCACCCCTCAGTCCACCTGATCGCGGAGGAATGCAATCTGTCATGAGACACTACTGTTCGTACACTTTTCTTTGGCTATGCTTTACACCCTCTAGCCATTCCCCAACAGATGTATTTTTACCATTTTATTATCTTCCTCTTTATTTCTTCACGTTGTCGTAAATCATAGGGGCCATGCACATATGATGTCATCAATTTTCAGTCCCCCCCCCCCCCACAGGGCCGAAGATATTGAACTGGGATAATTATATAGGCACAGAAAAAAGCAACCACTCTACAGTAGTAATACCTGTTACCAAAATGCAATGATAGCAGCACAAATAAAACGGATCTGTTCTTTTGGGCATTTATAGATAGCCATACACACCCTACTAGGAGAAAAGTCTTAGCGTTCTCATTCTACCAATTCCATCTCCTGGTCCTGCATGTACTGCACAACACACATGATTTCTTATTGTGGTTTAGCAGCAATTCCCACTGTCTTTACATGCATCTTGGAACATTCTGGCCCTTGACATGTCCACAAGCCTTGTTGTGAATGTTTATAGATTTCACTGATGGTGTTATGCGCATTTTTACAGACTCTCTGTCAGTTTTTCCTGTACATTTATAGATATGCAAAGTAATATGGTAGGTTATTCTTGAAAATTGCTGCTGTACATGGTAGCACATCCTTTTGCAATGCTATGTTGATGAACAGGGAACAGTAATCCTCCGATGCTGAAACAGCAACACCCCTGTCTGGTGATATTTGTAGAGGCATTGGGCCAGGAAAAAAATCTCCATCAAGGAAAAGTAGGAGCTGCGAGGTTCACTGCAATGTGTGCACACTTTGCACTTAACAATTTGAAGCATAAATATTGACTCTCTTGCACATGCTGCATCTTCCATGCTGGAGTCTTTGATACCAGCATACAGGCGGACGGATTTCTTATCAAACCACAATGATACCAATGGACATTCATCAATTGTTAAATCAGACCATATTGTAGCTATAGCATTTGCCCTGAATGAGCAAAGTTTTTTTTTTCTAACTCAGCATCAGTGGCCCTACCCTGACTGTCCAACTGAGATCCATATTGATCAGGGGACAACAGCACCCAAAATTCTCATGCATGATCCTGGAGGTCCTTCTCTACTGGTACCCTTGCACCCCCCCCCTCAAAAAAAAAAGAAAAAAGAAATAAAGGGAGACAGACAGACACACAGAGAGAAAATGGCCCTATCACTCTTTGTTTCATAGGGGATGACTGGTTTTCCCACAGTTCTTAGGGAAGCAATTTATTTCAATATGTGGGTCTTTCAAGAAAAAAAAAATAAAATGTCATCAATCCTCAGACACCCCCCCCCCCTTCTATTTTTTAGTTCTGCCATCAAAAGCCAAACACCCCCACACCCCCTAGCGATGACGTCATATGTGCATGGTCCCATATACCACTAATATTGTGCTAGCCTATGAAATAATTAGAGACTACTTTCACACATCAGGACCCGCGCTTCGTATCAAAATGGGTAGGCCTGGGTATATGGGTCGCTGATGCAAGACCTTGAAACCAAGCGGATTCACCTGGTTCCACCAAAGAGCAAATACTGTGAAGATGACTGACTTTAATGGTGCGGCTGATGAACTTCCGGTAGTAGGTAGGCATATATCAAGTTCAAGTTCAAAAACATTTTTATTTACTAGAAGAATGTACATCTCACCCTTTCGGCGCTTTACATGTATTATCCTGGCTTTTTTTTTTTTTTTTAAAAAAAAGGATAAATAAAATAGTACCATTAATACATTATAACCACTGCCAACTATTTACTACTGATGGGCCCACTGCTTCCACATAAATAATGACCACTCCCTTACTAGAGTGATATGGTTGAATGCGATTTGTAGTTTAGAGAGATTTTTTTTATGAGAATATGTAGTGAATGGTCCCAAATACTATTGAAATAGCTCTTGGTGTTATCACCTTTATAATTATTGATTAGTCTACACTTATCATTATGTGGAAGCCAGCACGTCTGATGAATTGCTCCAAATAGAGCTAGAGGAAAAGGCATTGAAAATGTGTGAACCCATGAAGCACATACAGGTTAGCCTATAGGTATTAGCAGTGTCATTTTTCCCCTATAAAGATCGTGCGTGGATGCTGGAGGTCGTAAAAACACGGATATTCGTTTCTGTCCCTACAAGATGGATCAAAGGTGCATGTTTAATACTTTCCACTCTCGTCTATCAATGAGTAGATACCTGTACTGGTATACAAGCCAAGGCTTTGTCAAAAATTTGAGACATCTATAAATCTATCAATTTTAAAAACAACCACTGATGGATGGGCTTTATCATAATATGATAAAGAAAGGGGTATTATTAGAAAGGAAATCGCCCACTGAATGTTCTTGCTGTGCTTTGGTCTTTGACTTTGCTTCCAGGTGCCCTTGTTGTGAAGAGAGTCGAGTGGTTGTTTACATCCTACCTTGACGTGCTCTTCAACCGTAGGCCCTACCATAGAGTCACTATTTCGAAAGTTAAAACTCTGCTTGATGAGCGAGAGCAGTACTATTTTTAGACATCCAGGGTCAGCGACAGCCAATCATAGCGCGGGGCAATTTCGTCACCGAGGCAAATCTAACCAATGAGACGCCAGAAAAGTGACGCAAGGCAGACCACGTGGTTTATGCCAGGATTGTATATAAACATCCCGTGCTCGAGAAAGCTTTGTCATTCACGTCAAACTCACGACTCAGAATTTAAAAGCGTTCATTTTCACTTGATATAAGTCCCAAAACCTCCAAAATGGAAGACCACTTAGATGAATACGAGCACTACAACTTTGACCAAGAGAAGCACATCTTCTCAGGCCGGAGTGGGAAGGGGCGTAGCAAGAAAGAAGCCAGTCAACACACCAACCATCCCGACCCGTGCGGCCATACCCGGAAAACAATGCAGAAACTTATCAACAATAGTCACAATAACCATCAACGCCGTGGCGTGTGTGTAAAAAGCTGAAATTATTGGTAAGTCGCATTTTGTTAACAAATTTGGCACCACAAATTTCACTGTTATCTTGTAACACATGAGTTTAAATGGTGTGCTATTCAGTTTCAAAGATTGACGGGGAATGATTGATATCGAGCTGTCAAAAGTCAAAACCAAAATGGCGACCTGGCTTGAGCCTGAGGCTTGACGTCTACCTGTCAAGCCTGTCCTGGGACCCAGTCCATGGTGAATACACAGGTAGCATATTAAAATTGAGCAACTAAATGACTGTTTATAGATAACTTATTATTGTATTAGGCCATGAGAACTCAGGTTACAGTTTACCGTCCAAGCAATTTTGAAAATTGTTGAGGCATTTTTCATTATTCATTACATAGGTACCACTGTCTGGAAATCTCCAGGTTGTATATGCCACCATGTTATTGACATTCCTTGCACTGTAAGCTTTAATTTGATACCAAATATGACCCCCCTTTGCTAAGTCCTACCATGTCCGAATACATTTTTGAGAAATTAAAGGATTTTTTTTTAGATAATAAATAATAAAATTTTCTCATGCGGCCCTTTAAATGCATGCGGGCGGTGGACGGTAAACTGTAATATGAGTTCCATTGGCCTTACCACCGTTCTGTAAGAGATTCTATTCTCCACGTTAAGGTTAAGTTATTCATGAAGACTGAATTACGGTAGGCCTAGATGATTTTAATTATTATTCCTGACTGGGGGAGGGGGGTGTAGAATGAATCAGAGCCATTTATTTTGTGATCATTAGACTTGGAGGTACCTGGTATGCAGAGGCTAGGGCTGCCATGGATAATTGCTTGAGAAATTCCTTCAAGCTATATAGTATACGGTACTGTACATCTATAGTGACAAGTTTCATGAGCAGTGGTTTACTTTCTGAAGAGAGTGAACTACATTCATAAACAACCCCGATATGTATATCGCCC
This sequence comes from Acholoe squamosa, assembly GCA_949317995.1. Lineage (NCBI taxonomy): Eukaryota > Metazoa > Annelida > Polychaeta > Phyllodocida > Polynoidae > Acholoe > Acholoe squamosa. The sequence continues at coordinate 16,996,568 of OX439044.1, forward strand.
TTGTATCCTGTATGATATATGCAATATGACAACACATAAACTGTATTCGTTTCCTGTCCAGAGGCCAAAGTAGTTTTTTTTTTTTTTGTTGAGGGTGGACATTTCTTTTTCTAAGTTCGGAACAAACATTTTTTTTCTGAGATGTTTGTGACAGATTCATAGTGCCAATGCCTACCATGTTCATGACAAAGAAAAACCTATTTGGATAAATGTTTTCCCTCCCTCATGGGTCTGAATGATCCCTAAAGGCCACACCCTGGCCATGAAATTACAGTGGAAACCACATTCAGCTGTAAGAATATGTCAACTTTCTGTTAATATCATAGATCACTATGTCCAATGCTGCAATATTCATTCTATGATAAAAATGATTCATCCGTGAAAGAAAAACAAAATAATCATGTTAGGAATGGGAGTGGCAAGATCCTGTGTTATCTAGGCCGACACATTTCGGCCTAGTGTTATCAAGGATGTGTATCATAAACACTGTATGTAGGTGAGGTCGGTATATATCCGGGCCCCAGTTCAGGTGTACACTGTTTGGCGTGTTCTCTAGATCTTGGCAGGATGCCAGCTAATTTGAATAGAGCTCCCTGTTGTTGACGATCCAGTCATTCACTGGGGGCGCACACACTTATCATTACTCACTGTACTAGCAAACCTTCTACTAGCTGCTGACATAGACCACTTAGCTATTAGTTCTATGTATAGTGCCCTGGTCAGTTGCCTCACAGTTTAGTAGGTGTGTAATGATCACGGTAAATGACCTATTCAGCCTAAATCCTCAGGCTAAATCTGGCCTTGCAATGGTTGCTAACCACCCAAGTCGAGAGTACGTGTACTTGACAACTTGACTGACAGGTTTGCTACCTCACCACTGAACCTAATTAATACTATTGATACATATAGCAAAAGCTGGTTATACTCGCACTGGTATGTAAATATCGATCATTGAAGGATCCAGGGCCCACCCACCAGTTAGCAGGTTGGTCGGTGGGTTAGTGGGTTGTGAGAGATACGTAGACTGGCCGTGTCCTCAAGTGAATTGCAGTCTGACAAAGTGGGTTGGAGCATAAGGATGTTTTGGTATGGGAGTAAATGGGCTATCACACGGACATCAATTTTGTGGCATGTATGCCATATTTCAACTATAGCAGTATAAACTGTCAGACATGTACATGTATATTGCGACACTTGAAAAAAAACAACAACATAATATTATCTCATATCTGTTATATTAGATGGTTGAGGAAAAAAATTAAAGTAAAGGATACCACACACACACACAAAAACACACACGCACATAGCCATGGTCATCTAAACAAGTATGTGTTTGCTTGACCTGAAGAGATACAATGTACACACGATGTCTTATTCATTTTTTATAATTGATATACTTTCATTAGGAATTATTTCATAAATACCATTATTTGATATTGGTCACTTCTTTGCCATTGATATGGACGTACATGTAGAGTATTAAAACTCTCTCTACCCTTGTTCTTGCAGGTCAGCTGATCTCCTACATCTCACGGGAACAGAGACGCGAACCCACTTGGACCATGGATTCGGCCAGTGATTTCAACTTGTGTCAATGGACAGGTGACCCACTCATTGTTAGAGTGATGGTCTTTGACGTTGTCATGACGATGTATGCACGTGACGTCACGTGACATTGATTAAAGGATGGCACCGAGACGGTCCGCCATGCTGAGCAGCTTGTAGACAGCGCGAGCTGCTCGAGAGTCTGACTGCCACCATGCATTAACTCATTCACCATTGTAAATGTGTTGGTATTGTTTTGTTGTGGTTAGGTTGTGTTTCATTTACATTTTTTTCACCTGCAGTGGTGTTCGGTCTTACAGACCGAGTCACCACGCCCCGCTATGCCGCCACCATGGAGGGGGGTCCATCCGGGGAAGGGGCGGCTTTCAGGCTGCCCCACATCTTCCCCTTGTTGCACCAACTTGACATTGAGTCACAGATCATGATGTATTTACCACCAGAAGAACGAAGGGTCAGTAACTCTAAGGGAACTTTTTGTAAGAACCTCTTCCTGAAAGATCGAAAGGGACAGTTTTACTTGGTTATAGTTCCTGAAAATGAACTGGTAGACCTCAAAGCCCTGAAAACCCAACTTGGGGCACACAGGAACCTCAGCTTTGGATGTCCTGCTGACATGAAGCGTCTGCTTGGCGTCTCACCAGGTGGCGTTACACCTTTTGGACTTCTACATGATTCCAGCAGGGGGCAGCAGGTGCGTGTGGCCATTGCCACGTCACTAACGTCATCAGAGCACAGTTTACTCAACTTTCACCCACTAGACAAGAGACTCACCCTACTCATCACCTTCACCGCCCTGCAGACGTTCCTGCAGCACTGTGGTTATGTGATAACATATGTGGACATGTGAAACCTGTCATTCATGTGCATAGGTACACAAGTCATTGTTTGTATTACATGTTATTGCTGTTCATACAAACAAAAATAAAATGATCACGATCTGTTATAAATCTGGGATTTGTGTCATTTGATCATATATTAAAGGCCACACCAAAGAAATAAGTTGGTCTTTGGATTTCCCACATCATATTTTCAGATATGGAAATTTTAATTTTATTTGAAAAAAATTCTACGGATTGTGCCCACATCATTCCCTGCAAAATCTTATTTTTGTTTACTTTATCTTTAGCCAGGGAGGGGCCTAGAGTCCATACTACTAAAGCTTCTATTAAAAAAAGGGGTCTAGAAATTAATGGAAAGTTGATGCATGTTCCTTAGATCCTTCTCTGTCTGTACAGAGTAACAATTCCCGAAATGATTTTTTTTTTACCTATAAGAAAGGGTGAAGAAAAAACCTTACATCTTTTAACTAGTTTCTCATGAAAAAGTGTCTCCATTGGATTGCATTTGGGGGTAGATTTTGGGTGGTAGACAACCACATTGGGGGTAGAAATAACGCATTGGCTCCTATGGGAATTGCCAATTTAGACGCTTTTTTTCAGCAGGTAAGGTGGAAGAAGGTTCATATAGTTGGTTATTTTTTGTATAGGAAGTGTTAAGACCGTTCATAGAGCACACATGGAAGGGTCTATATAACACAGTGGAAGACCTGTGCCAGTCATGCATTGCTCGCGTTAAATCTTTTTTGTTGGTTTCTTTTTTTTTTGTTCTTGCAAAAAAAAAATAATTTGGCAAAAGTTTCTAAGCCCATGTACATAATGAGCTAAATTTCAAATAGAGAAGGTGGAGCTAGTATGGATTATTACACGATTTCTATGATTCTGAGTGCTTTTCCTGGATATTCCCATGCACATACCTGTTGATATTGCATGGCATGATGCATGCATCATGACTTTTGTAAGGTGTGCGGTTATCCAAGGATAACAGGCACCCAGTGTGGTTGTCCATGGATAACATGAACACCTTACATGTCATATGTTACATGTTAAAACCTATGAAATTTTCATTGCCAGAGGTAGGGGTAGAACCTGCACTCTACTGATCCCAAATCCAACTCTCTATGCAGTGCGCCACAGGGACTGACAAGAAATGCTTGGTTAGAACCAGGTCTCTATAAGTCATTGATATGATACAAAGCCCAGGGAGGTCACTCACATGTAACTACTATACTTTCAAAGTGGGAAAATACCCTGCAGTCTGGGTTGTGACCCCCCCCCCCCCAGCTTTCTCGCTGCTGCTCCCATAACTTTGACGACTGCGGGACGCGTTCAGACCTAACCAATGGCTGCCAGGCGCCAAGGTGTGTGTACCGATAGTATAGTGGTCAGCGAGTCGCGCTGCAAACTGCAAGCACAGGTGTTGGCGTCCCGGCCTAGTCCACATTTTTGGCTTCATAGAAGATATGGAGCAGTCTGTAGCATGTCGAGTCCCAGTCCTGGTATGGAGGTGAATGATTTTTTTTTTTAATTTATTGATATTCTATTGATTATCTATTGATTAATCGTGTAATAAAATAAGTAGTTAATGGATAATTCATGACTTGTGTGTGTTAGCAAAGGTGTTGGCTGCACCCTCGTGTAATTATCCTTTGCTAACACACATGTGTCATCAATTATCCATTAGTTACTTGTTCACTAACCGGTCTAAGTGTAAATCTAAAGATCTTTTAACTTCAGGGCACTGTTGATATTGGGAAAGAAATCCCTCGCTCCCCATTTTGATGAGTGTGGCCTAAGTAAAGCTTTTCACTGCTAGAATAACACGCATACAGTTTTGTAGTAAAGAGATACAATGTAAACTTCAAGTTCACTCAATTATAGTATATCGAAATGGCATTAAACATCTATCACTCACTCACTCAGGATTTTGCACTTTCCCAAGGGAAAATTCTAAGTGTCCTTTCTGAGGGTTGGGGCGGGTTATGAATTTTTTGTGTTTAATTTGTAATAATCCCCCTTAGTGAGGTAAATCGTTAGAAAGTTAGGTAGTTCCCAAAACCAGAAAAAAAGTCCCTGTAGGGACTCTTTAGGGCAGGGGAGGGGTGACACTTCATTAAGGCACTGTCATGAAGAATAGGGAAACAGTCACGGAAAGTGGAAGGTGAGTGGCTAGCACAGCCGGAAGGAAAACCTCCAACCAACACCCCACTCCCCTATTGTTCAAATTTGTTAGTTGGGGGGGGGGGGGGGGGGTATTGATGCATAGGGATAGCCATACAAGACCGTTGAGAATTTCTCTATATTTGATACTACTGTACTAACATACATTGAAATTCATGAATTTTCTCTTTTTTTTTCTTTTTTTTTTAAACCTCCAAGGTCCTTCTTGTGAATCGTCCAGTTCCAATGAGATATCATTTGTGACTTAAATGTATTTTTACTTAAATGAGGGGAGGAGGTCTTAACAAGTAAAATTAAAACTGATGGTATGAACAATACAAGTATCAGTCTCGAAAAACCTCAGGATATACCATTTGGTTTCAAAATTAGGCCTAAGGGTTCTGTTGAAGAATGATACAGAACACAATTGCCCTCAATAGAATGAAGCAGACAATGATCAGGATTTTCATACAGATATGCAGGAAAAGTTGGCACCTGTTGACCAGGAGAAAAGATGCTGCGTAGGTTACATGTGTAACCAGTTTTACTACATTAACTGCAAAGTTTACCATTGAGTGATCTGTAATCTTTTAGCACAGTGAGGACGGGGGGGGGGGGGGGTTCCCACCACCCGAAGTCACTACTGATGATTGATAATCATTATCTAATTGGGACAGGTGGATGATACACAGTTCTTGATTAAAGACAAATGCTACAACATGCCAGGATTTAGGCCAGCTAGCTACTAAGTGGTAGTCTGAATTATTTTAGTTTGATGTACTAAACAATAAGAAAATGGAAAAAAAACTATGGTGCTTTATATATCTAAAGTATGACAATTTAAGTAACAGTGTAGAATGCCTGAAATATGGAAATGTCTCTTAGACAATGCAGTGAGTGGTCAGTCGGGAGTAGTTTTGAGAAGGTCGGAGATAATAGTGTGTAGAACTCACGCTAGAGGGAGAGTCCTGACTACCGTGTGTTCCGGCCTATCGTCGCCATTTTGAAATATTGGAGTTTCCCAGTATTTTGCTGGCCCGCACTCACTTGAGAGGTTGATGGCATGGAGATTGTGACAGAGTCCCGTATGTAAACATGAAATGGCGGTTGATTTGCATATGCATAAATTAGCCCTTACTTTCAAGTTTGATTTCGATTGAAACCCTGCATAAATTCTTTACTAAAATATTGCGTTTTACTTATCTAAGGCCATTTTGATAGACAGGAGGAACTTTCTTATTACCTGATTTTCTCTAGATACATGTACAGCCACATAAACAAACTATGTAGGTCAAAGGTGTCCCCTGGTGCCAGCCAGTAGAAGAATTCTGTCCGCCCAGCCAATCAATGGTCGTGCCGGGTAGCCCGTATCAAACTGTAGGTCAGGGACACCTAGTGTTTGAAAATTAAACTACGGAGATAAGAGATAAGATAAGGGTCCAAATGAGGCCTCCTACTTCTGACCCCTAGTTTACAAATCTCTCTACTTTTCTTAAAGGAGTTATTTCTTTTACTAAATTGGCTGTATTTTTTCTACATATCCTCAGGTTTAAAAATTCCTGATTTATCTTCAATTTTTCTGTTCATTTTTCTTGTAACCTTTCAATGGTTCTGTGATTTTGAGAAGTGTCACTCTCATCTTCTATGGCCCAAGTGTTTAGAGCCCCACTGTCCCTGCCCATATCACCCCCCCCCCCCACTGGGGAGGTTTCAGAAACGACTGACGACTGACTGAATGCCCCTGTATTGAATTTCTAGGGACCATCCATAAGGTGTCACCACCCTAAATCGGACCACTTCCGGGTTTACTGGCCAAATAGTCCCTTCTGAACTTAGTTATTTTGAGGAATTTGGCCCCAAGGGAAGGGAAAGAGGGGCCAAACCCATTGTTATTTGGTATAAGAATGATGAGGAGGAGTGTTTCAATAGGCCCAGAATATTTTTTGTTCAAAACATAAATTCAGTGGAAGTTTATGGGGTGAAGGGGTCCTGATGTGTATTCATGCGCTAATCAGGCCTCACCATGCAAAAATCACTACCTGGTTACCATGGCAATTTGCGCAAAATCTAGCCTGACTTTGTTTATGTGGACCTATCTTATTTTTTTCTCCATTTCATAAGCTAAAATATGGTGTAGGTTGCTAAGCACTGTGAGAATTTTAAGTATATTTAATATCAGGTCAACGGTGGAAGACCTGTGATTTTTCGGATGGTCACAAGGCATTTGGGGTGGTGACACCATAAATGACGTCACATGGCAGGGGGGGGAGAAGGGGGATCCATGCATCCTATACATTTCTATAGGGCTGACCCGGGATGAACCAATGAGATAACTCCCTTCATTCACTGCAAATTTTTTTGGGTACATCATATAACACCTGGTACCCACCATGCGGCTGTTATCAGTGCTTACCTTGCCAGGTCCCAGTTAACGCAATGTTGGACCCACTGGACCTCAGTACTAAGCCCTATTGGCCACTAGGTGGTCTGGAGCTGGTTCCTGCGACCCACACTGATAAGGTGGGACCAGCATGTCCCTGGAAGTGGGTGTTAACTAGGGACAAGGTACCCATCATGGTATGTCTTATCAGTGGGTTTTAGCTCAACCAGTGAGATTCAAGATGTTGGCTCCACTAGGCCTCCATTCTGAGTCCTATAGTAAAACTGTGACGAAAGGGGGAGGGGTGGGGGGAATGGTTAAAAAAAAAGTGTCACGTCATTTATGGATGGCCCCCTACAATACCCCCTGGATAGAAAAGGGACATCTTTAATGTGGTAGTGGTAAAAAGAATCAGCCGAGAATAGATGTGTAAAGCTAAAATAATCCATTCAGGATGCTAAATATCATCAAAATAGTTCAAGCCAGTGCCAGTAGGCTGAGAATCCTAACTCGCAGCATATAACTAAGATATATAGACAAAGGTGCACGAGAATTGGTCAGCACTGAGGGTTATCACACTCGGCTTCGCCTCGTGCTGACCAATTCAAGTGCTCCTTTGTATTTATCTCAAGTTAATTTATTCAGATATGTTCAAAATTCGATTTATTTGGCATTAGAAATGATTTTATCATCAGTTATTTGACCGTTTTGGATGTTTTCCCAGGGAGTGTGATACGGGGAAGGGTTATCACACTGTGGGGTGTGATACAGAGTTTCTTGGTTAAGCCTATGGGGCTCTCGTATTCAACTTGAGATAAAACTCTAGCGCGCGAAATCCGATGCAGTTCTGACATCTAGAGAATACACCCAACACTATTCACCTTCGGTTCAACCTTCTTCCCACAGATGGCGCCAAGGTTCAGCTAACAATAGAAACAACATGTTACAGAATTGGTTAAAATTCCTCGAATCTGCAGTTGATAAGTATCGTCAAACACCAGGTTATAGTCAGTTTTGTGCAACAGAGACCAATGAAGAACAAATACGAAATGTCATCGATAATAATGTTCTCAGGTACGTGTAATTTAACTGTTACTTATATTATCGCTCACCGCCGTGGGTGCACGGCCGGGTGATCACGCTGCGTGGGCGGTCTGCATCCCTAAAAGTTAGCTTAGAAATCTAAACTCTCATCTCTGTATCATTAGGGTTGTTGTTTTTCAAATTCTATAAGAAGAGAAGGATATTATCATGGTTTTATCTGCTTCCGAGATTTCCTAATGACTGCTTCCGAGATGTCTGCTTCCGAGGTGTCCAGGGCCGCATGAGAAAATTTCATAGTCTTCACCGGTTGCAAATCTTTGGCCTTATCTCGCACTTTTACGGAGTGCTCAGTCAGGTTCCATTTTTTCTTCTTTGTGATGTTTACTTTCCACTCCCATAGCTCAATTAACTGACATCTCTTACCATCCTCTGATATATATGCATGTACTTACGAAAGTCATTCTGTACACAAATATATAATATGCAGATAGAAAATGAGAAATGCATGGATAATTTATTACCCAGGTAGCACAGAGACATTGGCATAACGTTGGGTTGACGTTGGCCCAACCATCGCCTTTACATAGGCTGCCTATGTAGGCCCGACGGTGCCAACCAAATGCCAACGTTGGCTTTTGGTTGGCAAACATCAGCATCGGCAAATGGTCAGCCAGGGGCTGACCATTTGCCGATGTCCTGCCAATGTTGGCATTTGGTTGGCAAATGCCACTGGTCGGGCCTACGTAGGCCCGATGGGCAGCCAACGTTGGCCCGACGCACGGGCCAACGTTGGCAAATTTTTGTGTGCTACCTGGGTAGAGGCCATAGAAGTAAACATCACAAAGAGGAACAGTGCATGGAACCTGACTGAGAGCTGCGTGAAAGCACGAGAAATGGCCGTGATTTGGGGACCAGTGAGGAGTGTATACATGTGTACACGAAAACAGGGTTCCGCGCGGGACCCCTGCATACTAATGAGTAGTACGTAGTCGTAGACAAACCCAAATCGCACCACTTGCAGTACCGGGACCCCTCTCAATAAACGCTTCGTTTTCTTCATTCAGTCTCCTATGAAAATGAATAATTGAATAACTTCAATAAGATCATGACCATTAGGTCATAAACTAATGGATACCAGCCTACTTTGTCGAAAAGGGGGCATTTTGAATTGGAAAAGTGTTTCTTGGGATTTGTAGCTGATCTTTGAACTCACTTTTGTCATCCATTTGGTGATCATACAGTAATAAAGCTTTTTGATGTGAGTAACTATAACATTTCTGAATAAGGGGAAATGGATGACTAAGCCCCTGCCACAATGTCAATCGTGTGAAAGGCCTTGGTAGATTAGTCCTTTCCACGTAATAACGTACTATAGACTATATTATACTGTCTATAGTACATATTAGGGAGTGATCATTTTTTAACAACGGGGGGGGGGGGGCGGTGGCTGGTGGGTTTGCGCGCGGACGTGAGAAAAAAATTCCGACATGCCCTGTTGATGGGGTAAAATTTTTTTGACCACCCATAAGGGCCAAAAATCGCGCGCAAACGTGCCCTTTTACCCTATAGTAGCGCACAGGGTTTTCCACTGAAATCAGGTGAAATTATTTTGACCCCCCCCCCTTCAGAGGGGTTGAAAAAATTCTGAACCCCCCCTCAAACCCACCAACCCCCGTTGTTAAAAAATGATCACTCCCTAAGGGCCGAGTATTTATTGGCTTGGGGGCTTGACGGATTTCGGTGGATCAGCAGATTTTTTTCTGATCCCACCACTATGACAAAAATGATCGAGACCCCCCCCCCCAAAAAAAAAAAAAAAAAAAATCGGGACAGTGTATGGAATGACGCATTGCGATGGGTATTTGAATTGCCAATATTCAGATTTGACCCCAATTGGGGAGGCCAAATTTTTTCAACCCCTTGCCGAGGGGGGGGGGGGGTTTGCAAAATAATTTCAGCGAAAAAGCCTGTATGTTAATATAGGTTCAAAGGGCATGTTTGCATGTGATTTTCGGCAGCAAAAAAAAAATTTTAGCCCTCATGCAAAAGGAGACATTTATGACCGAGTCATATGTTGCCAGGTGGGGTGGGGGGTTGTTAGATATAGGGGGGGAATCATTTTGAAAAAGAGCCCCTTGGTGGGGGGGGGGGACCCAATAAACCTTCACAGTGGGGGGTCAAAACTAAAATGTGGGCAATCCAAATACCTGTACTCATTGTGACACATCTTCCCATCTGTGGTTGCCTAAAATTGTCCGTTTCCCATTTTCGTGACCCACTTTGACAGGCTTTTTTTTTTGCTAAAAAGGATAATTTTTGACAACCCCTCCCCTCAGGAGGAGTCAAAATATTTGCGCCCCCCTCCCCCTTTGACGAACAACGATCCCTCCCCAGTAAATATGTCAAGTTGCAATTTGTCTCTGAGTCTGGCACAACTCATCCCAAAAACAGTCTGATATATGAGTGGGACACCTCCCCCCCCCCCCCCAAATCCACCTGACAATGAACGACTTGTCCCTAAGGGGGGGGGGTATGGGGGGGGAATAAGATCTCTTTGACCATGCTCTTTGTCAATCTATCAATTCTTGAACTCCCTGGCCCGAGCTGGCACTGCGTTTTTCAACCATTGAAGAAACATTGTGACATCCTGTAGATTTTTATGAAATCTTGTACGTCTCACCAATAATAAAATCTCTCGTATACCAGTCCTTTGGGCGAATGATCGGTATAACAAAAATAGCGAAAATGTTGGAAAACCAAGATGATCAAACTGCTATTTACAGCACATCAGCCATTGTCAAGCCTTTGGAAACATTGCATATTATCACCCAAGCATATTTTGTTGAATGTTCATGGACACATATCTAGGTTGTCATAATCTAATTAAACACAAATCGTACTTCATTATATGTTTATGACCTGTTCATATAGTGCAGACAAGTTTTCCATGTACAGGGGAGGGGAAAAACACGATTTATACGGAGGCTTGGTTACGTTTCAGTTTGGACTTCCCGGGTTTGTTTGCGTACCATGCGAGAAGTAGGTCACGTGACATATGGTACCCATATATGGCACACCCTGTTTAGGTGTATTATTCATTATCTAAAAAAATATTGCAGAATTTCTCAAAAATGCATTTGGACATGGTAGGAATAAGCAAAGGGGGCCATATTTGTTATCAAATTAAAGCTTACAGTGCAAGGAATGTCAATAACATGGTGACATATACACACTCCAGATATCCAGGGACTGGTACCTACATAATGAATAATGAAAAAAAAAGCCTCATCAATTTTGAAAATGGCTCGGACGGTAAACTGTAACCTGACTTCCCATGGCCTAAAAGTTAACTGAAAATAAGTCCCCGGGTATCAGTCTCAATGGGTTGAAACTGAGATCACTCTTAGTTTTCGGGAAAAGTGCTTCTATGACTATGTATGTACCGGTATTTCTTTCTTTAGGACCTTACCTGTCAATATGATCCTGGCTATTCTATATTCAAGAGAAGATTCAAGATACATTTCCCACTCCCATTCCATCAGATGGATTGGTCTGGACGAGAAGCAATGATTTGTTTACAGGGGGCGCCACCACACACCTAGGCCAGGGCAGACATACTTTGCCTTTGGAGGTGAATAATAAACCATTGGCAGTCTACCTGGCAAATCATGGGGGTGCAAGAAATACCATTTTCTCTCAAACTATTCCATCAAATTATTTGGAACTTTTAGTTTTAGCGAGTCACCTAAAGATATGAACCAGTGTTATGTGTGAAGATGAAGTAATTCCCCTTGGTAGATTTTGATAAAATGAATTTTGTAGCACAATCCATTCCCAGACTTTCCTAAATAATTAATGGCAGTTCTACCCAGAATACATTCACTAAACTTTCAGCGAGGCATCATCAAATGGTAAATTAATGGTGTGGGAAGCATCGAAATGATCAATTTAAGTCTATGTTGAGTCTCAGCCTTGGCCCTTGCAGTTCCCCTATGGGGCCCTTGCACGAGGATTCACCTCCGTTAAACGGAGGTGCTACTAGTTGCAACGAGGTGCAGACAACTTTCCCCTCATTTAGCTTGGTTTTCGTCCGTACATGATCAAAGACCGACGGATGAATGTTGGGGTTAGTAAGACGGAGTACTCCCGCTGCCTCCCATAGGTTTAACGTTGTGACGGGGTTCTCGGCACACCCAGGGACCCAGTGTGCAGCCAGGGTGTAGATGCGGGGGCCTCCCATAGAGCGCAATGTTAAACAACACATTAGAAATTTCCAAAGACGTTATCAATAACTTCTTTGGAAAGTCACCCTTTCTTGCTGCATTGATCTATAGCATGTCCTTGCATAAGGGACCATTAATTACATACGAACTAAGGGCGGGGTGAAGCCAAATGCATAGGCCTACAGGGCGGGGGAGGGGTACACTGAAGGCCTATGGGTGTTCCGTAACTCCACTATACCCACAGGGAACATTATTCTGTATGTAGGCCATTTTCCCGACGGATCAACGGATGGCTAGGGTCACAGTGGTTGTGTATTTTGTGTATTAAAATGGCCTACATAAGAATATGTTCCCTGTGGGTATGGTGGAGGTGCAGAACACCCATAGGCCTTCAGTGTAGGGGAGGGGGGTCTTGGGCCATTTAGGCATACTCATTGTGTACGTATGTACTTTGAGCTCGAATTTAGGGTATATTGAGGCTACTGTGGGATGTTTTATAGGGGCATTAAGTTTACCTCCCAAAGTCAATCATCATTAAAAATCATCACTAGTCATTAAAAGTACTTCTATCTTACAAGTTACATCATAAATGTAAAATAGATTGTACAAAATACCTTCTAAAAGAGGTCCAAATATATGTGGTCTTGACCCCTCCCTTCTATTTATCCCTTAATCCGGGGGTGGGTGGGTCAGTGACTTCAGTATCAGTATGTCGTCGGGGGGTGGGGGCAAATTTTGGACAAAAAGTGTATGGTATGTAATTAATGGATGGTCCCTAAGTGGTGGATCCACTGCCACAAATTTCTTGCGAATAGCACTTGTGGCGAGTACATCTGCGAGGAGTCGCAAAAATCAAATCTTGTTGCATGCCTCTTGGACGTCACAAAACTTTGTCGCATCATTTAGTCTGTCAGTTAACTTAAGACTTATCTGGTATTCTTAAGTCTTGTCTGGAGCTGCTGCCTTTAAGTCCCCCCCCCCGAAAATTCGGCTGACGTCCTGTACCCATATACAGTTTTGATTGGAGTCGGAGTTTCATTAACATCACCTTTGCAATCTTCTCCATTTAGAGATGCTGGCTGGACGGACGATTACTTCACCAGCATCCTGAGTAAGATGTCGGTCAAACACAAGAAGAACAAGACTGTAGCAGACAGTTACAGGGAAGAAGGCAATGGATACTTCAAAAAACACAATGACCATCGTGCTCTTAGTGCATATAACGAGGTGATTATCATATTTTCATCTTTCTCGCTAAAATATCGTTTGTTCATATCCCCTGTACAATTGACAATCTTCTTTATTCGTTCACGTTGGGAAGTCCACAGATCCATAGAATAAAGATTTGACACCAATTATAGACACCGCTGTTAATCACTGTTTTATTATATGTATTTATTAGGCCCATGTGAGTAGTCGTACAGAAAAGATTCTCCGCCGAGCCCCCTCTGATTTTCGCATGTCTGCTCATCAAATTCACAAGTATTAATTTGATGCCCTTCTTCCACCCCAGTGTGTCGCCCATGCCCCACTGGTAGAAGAAGATGGACAGGACAGTTCCTTGGCATTGGGGCTTGCCAATAGATCAGCAGTTCTGTTTCACATGCACAAATACCAAGTAAGTCACTTCTATTTACCCGGTAAATGTTCTCAATATTAACCATTAACTTGTGCTGCTTATCAGACTATATGGTGGAGCTTAACCAGTATAATCGTTGAACTTTGTGAAATTCCATGAAAATGCTGGAATGCAAAATAAGTAAAATTTGATAGCTGGTCCTTTATCATATCCATCTCTATTCTCGAGTGTAGATATATCAGATGCCTAGAAACTACCGTAATCGAGGTTTTAGTTCTCCCTGGATCCACAAGGGGGGCACCAAGACCTTTCTTTTGATATGTTACACTCCCCCTAAGTCATAATTTGATATTAGGGATACAGGAGGGTCTGGATGGCACTAAACTACACATAGCTTTTTGAATTTTCAAAATACATTCAATAGTACAAAAGTCATGAATTTTCCTTTTTTTTTTACCATTTTCTGAAACTCTAGGAGCCTCTTATATGTGGGAGATTACGGTATAAGCGATAAAATAAATTTGTTCCATTTTTATCCCTCCCATGTAGAAATGTGTGGAAGACATAGAGCGCGCCATAGAAGCCGGGTACCCACCACACCTAGAGCATAAACTGTGGATGCGCAAAGCCCAGTGCCTCTACCACCTCAGGAAAATTACTCTAGCCGAAGATGGTGAATAAATAATTTTGATATTAAATACGAAGTGTTTTGAATTTCATTAGGCACTCTTGTTAGTGTTTAGGTATGCTAAATGAAAAAGGCCATATATTTCAACTGTCTATATTGGTTTCTGTATTGATTATGAACTCAATTAGTAACCCAGGATTCAATGTGATGATTCTTCTGATGTATCTGTTATAAAAGTCACTTCTATGAATTAGTAAATCATGTATTTGACTAGGCAGACAATTAAATTTACTTTTTTACTTTTCTTCTCACACTAAGCCTTACAACAAACACGGGACAAAATTCACCTAGCAAGGGACTTGACAAACAAGAAGATAGGTAAGCCTCGTTTAAGATGTCCATGTTCCTATAAACAGAGATATGCATATAGAATATTTTGCTTATAATCAGGATTACAACAATGAATTACTTAGTACTATATAATCACCAATTCAGGTTATAACCGCGTTCCATTTGATACCAAATATGCATAAAGGATGTAGCTTAAAGACAGTTCTTTTTGTCAGTAAACTACAGGGAGGCAAACCATAAAGTTTTTCACGCTTGGGACGTGAAATCCACGTTCAAACGTGAAGTTTATTACACCCCCACGTTTCACGTTTTGTCCAGGTTTAGAAGTTAAAACATCCCAAATAATATTTAATTCACATTACACTTGTCTCAGATGGGACCAGAATGAATCCCAAACATACAGAGAATATTCCCCAAAGTTTTCCATTGAAACAAAATAGAAATCATATTTTTTGATCCAAGTAGAATATTTTCCTTACGTGGGATTTGAACCTCCATGTTTCAAACGTGAATAAAACGTGACGGCCACGTTAGAAACTTGGGATTTTTATGGGTAGGCTAATGCTCACGTTTGGGACGTAAGAAACTTTATGGTTTGCCCCCCAATACCCAAACTTTAGTTCCTGCGTTCCCAACGTGGGGCTGCAGCTTATACAGAGGTGTAGCCTATACATGAGATGTTACCATAACTGTTATCATTTACATGTTGCAGAAAAGCTAGAGAACGATGTTGTGGATTGGACACAGAAGGTGCAAACACAAACTTCCAAATACAGGTGAGTTTTATACTTTGAAGCTCAAAGTTTCAACCGAGAAAGCCCTAAATGTATGCCTAGACTAGCTAGCCTACAAACAGATTAATAATTAATGTGTTCTAAATTGGCCTCAAAATTGAAAATAGCTACTCAAGCAGGGATGAAGGTTTTCACAATTTTGTTTTGTTTCAAAATTCTCCGTCTCAAGACAACTGTATATTAAGCTTGGTTCTGGAGAAAAGCTTTTGTATTATTCATAATTTCCACGAGTAACTTCAGAATTTTCCAAATATCCTGACCTACACCCCTTCTTACGCCAAAAACGTATTATACTGATAACTAAAGCATGAGACCGTGAGATGACCTGTTGATGTTTCTCTGCAGCGTCCATGAAACAGAAGAGAAGTGTCAGTTTCTGTTACCTGAATTGAGATTTGGGCCTGGAGAAGTTCTACGACAAGCAAGTTCTGCACTTACAGTTAGGGTGTCTGCAGAAAAGGGACGCTATATTGTCGTAAGTATACAGTGAAAATACCAATATTATGATTAATGCCTATTTATGGAACATGCAGAAATTTCCCTACATGTTTGGTAAAACCAAGAGAGCGTAAAGGTTATCATCTATACCGATTAGCTGGTTTAATTATCAACCAATAGAATAACACCAAGTATTCGCTGCAGTCCTCTCAGGGGACAGGTAGTACCCATCTGATAACTGCTATCAGTGATAACCACTGCTGATCAGCTTCAACAATGGCGGCGCCCATTGGACAGTCGGCTGCCTCGGTATATAAAAAAGACGAAAGAATCACAAATAAATAGGATTTTGAAAGAGAATGGCATACAGAATTTGCCTTTATAAGACTTTAGAAGTGCTGGGTCTTTAAATAAGCGCTGGTTTTGAATAAGTACCTAGAATATAGTTGGCTTGGAATTATTATTTTCAAGGCTAATCGTCGGATAAAGGCTGGTGACACATTAATCCGAGAACGGCCTTATGCAGCAGTGTTATTGTCAGAAAACTACCACACACACTGTCATCACTGCTACGGCAAGCTATCCGTCTGCACCCCGTGAGTTCATTTAGTCATATCTCTGATTTCCCTTTTTATCCACGCTATATTGAAAAGAATGCTATCCAAGTAAGTTTTCTAATGCAATCATGACGCCGTTTATATGAAATAGTCCTACCTTCATGTGAAACAGCAACACCTAAAATGATTTTGAAGCTTATCCCTTTTCTCAATTTCATTTACATTTCCTTTTGACTGTAGAGGATATCTAATGAAATAACTAAAGCATTCTTGGGAGCAGCAGTGACGTCATAGCAACCAGTGCAGCCCTTATCAGCCTTATCTCCCTACTGATAAGAATCCTTATGAAGGGTTAAATTAAATAGGAAAAAGGTGTTAAAACCCTTTTCAGAAAAGATCTAGGCACCATACAGCAAAATGAGTTACAAAATCTGAAAGATATTAAAAATTTTGCATCACATACTTGATGCACTATTTTCTAATCCTGATATTAGGAAAGAAATCTGCAAAAATGTTACTTTTTCTAGTACATTGCCTATATATATTGACCCTTTGCCAGCTCCCTAGCAACCAGAGTTCTGCTCCCGAGAATCCCCCGTAGTATATGTGATAAGCGCCTAGGGCACTTAATCAGTAAATTCATGGCTCTCCACTCCAGTATACTTCAGAGTTTAAATGACTGGGAAATCTTGAATATTTTGCCCTTTTCTGGCCTCTAAAGGCATCAAACACAGGAAAAGGCGATTATTACATTAAATATGATACATCGTAAACTAGAGCTGTGTTCTGTGTAGGTGTGAGCGGTGCAGCCAGGTGCGGTACTGCAGTATGTCATGTCGCGACAAGTCATGGGGCTCCTACCACTGGCTAGAGTGTGACTTCTTGGACGTGCTTCACTCTGTGAGATCATACTTTATGTTAAAATATAACTAAAACCTACATGAATCAATAAGTAAAAATCATTACAGTAAGTTTAAATGTCAACACCTGGTACCATGAATTGGACAAATGGCTTTTAGATTTGCTGATTATCAAATCTTTAATTACTGATTCTTTAAACTCTACAAATACAGGATAATCCCCTTCTTTAACTACAGGAGGTGGTTGTGAATTTTCTTGCAAGTATTAAAAACAGAAACTTTCTGTGGATCCCTAACCCCCCGTCCCCTTCCAGCTCCATGGACCTTAAAGATCACTCCCCTAACAAATAGTTTTGTAAATTCTTTGGATTTCAGGTAGGAATAGCACATCTGAGTTTGCGAGTACTACTTATCACGGGTCTCAGACAAATTCTAGGTACGAAACTCATTTTTGAAACATCCTTTGTAAGCTTACAGTAAATAGATCCAGAGTAAAAAAGTAAATATTTCTATAATACCTAAGTCATCCAGTAGGTAGATGTAGCCTACCTGTCAAAGCAACACAGAATATGGCCACATTCACTGTTCAACTCAATTGAATGTTATGACAGAAGACACTTCTCTTGGCTGGTACAGATCTGCTGAAAACGTTAGGCACGACGTCTAAGACAGACTGCGGTGACACGGTACTCGGAGTGAATGCCGAGGGGAGGTATGACCGGGACTACTCGGCCGTCTACCACCTCATGCCACACACGGAGCACATGCAGAAGGACGACCTCCTCCAGTACTCACTGGTACATATTTACTTTTATAATGCGGTTAAAATACAACATTGCATTAAGCCACATGCAGGTTTTAACAATATTTCACTGTAAGGCCGTTTTTTTCCCAAGTTGTTGGCTCAAAAAATCCGTAACTGCAAAAAGTGTGCTTATAGGCAAGGTGCACCTTATGTGTGAGGTTTATACTAATATGAATCCCATTAAGGTTTCTTTTCCGCAATATCATGACTCCAGAGTCATGAGTAATATATGATTAAAGTCTATATTATTATGCCTACTTTTTCTTTACAGACGGCTGTGTTGCTACTACGTTGTCTGCGGGAAGGAGGTTTCTTTAATAGAGAAAAGGTTCAGAACAAGTCTCAGACCAACACAGAGGACACTACCCTCCTAACGGGCACCACGAACTTATCACTTAACTCAGGTAAGGGCAAGACTAACTTATCACTTTCCTTACGTAAGGATATCACTAACTTATCACTTACCTCAGTTAAGCGAACTATGAAGAACTTCTTACTTTCCCCAGTTAAGGGTACCACTGACTTATCACTTAACTCAGTTGGGCTCAAATTACCGGGGAAATTTGTACTTTATAATGTGGGAATATAGAATGGTGAAGTCACAGTGGTTCATCAGTTTATTTTTTTTATTTTTATTTTATTTTTTTAATCCAGAGACCTCCTGCTGGACCCCAAGCCCAAATTAAAGCCACACCCCCTCACATTCTGATCACAACATACTCACCTGGGTCCCAGTGCCTAGCTGACATTGTGAAACAGAACTGGGACCTTCTGATCAGGTCCTACTACACTAGGAAAATCCATGCCAAGGGTTTCAAAACCGTGTATAAGAAACCTCGAAATATTGGATCCTACATTGTCCGAGCTAAACTACCGGGTCCTCCCAAGGAGGCACCAGTGGCTAGGAGCAATATCTGCAAAACCAAGGGTTGTGGATATTGCACCCGGATGAATTTCTCTGGGCAGATTCTTTGTGACCTCACTGGTCGCACATACTCTGCCAAGATGAATGTGTGCTGTAA
The DNA here is from genome assembly GCA_949317995.1 of Acholoe squamosa. NCBI lineage: Eukaryota > Metazoa > Annelida > Polychaeta > Phyllodocida > Polynoidae > Acholoe > Acholoe squamosa. Next base: position 17,015,811 of record OX439044.1, read on the forward strand.
AAGTTCCAACGTCATCTACTCTTTGGGCTGCAAACGTTGTGGCAAAAAGTATGTAGGTCAGACAATGGGACCCCTTATGGATCGCATAAGGACTCACTTCTACAATATTAGGAATAATGTAGTGACGAGCATCGTTGGCTCCCACTTCAACATGGCCTTCCATAATAAATTGGATGATGTGGAGCTCACCATTGTGGACTTCATTCATGCTCACCCCTCGAGTGACAAGGCTACCTACCTCAGGAATCTCATTGAATTCAATTGGATTCAGAGACTCCATTCAAATGCCCCAACTGGGTTAAACATAGCTGACGCCCCTTTTGGCGCCGGCTAGATTAAGTTGGGTACATTTGGCACCCTTCCCTATTTAAATCAAATTTCACAGGGAAATTACAGCCCACCACTCTCAAGCACAGACCCTGGACCTAGCCTCGTCAAAAAATTTTTATTTATTTTTTCTGGGGTCTGTGTGTGAGGGGGGTGGCGCAAATAAGCCCCATATAAAATCTAATTTTATCTGGAGCGCTGGAACACTGTTTACAAAGGACCGAGTCCTGAGTTAACCAATTAAAAATTCTAAGAAATCCCCGGGAATTTCATAGAATTTAGAGATTATCAAATAATTCTCATAAATAAATTTTCTGCCTATCAGAGATAACAGGAAGCTAGAGTTACTAATTTATTTTGTAAATTAAATAACTCTAAAATCCAGACCCCCCCGGTAGGGTCTGGGGCCACAATAGGCAATACACATTGTCTAACTCAGCACAAACAGATGCCTGATGATTCCCCATAGGAAGAAACTGCTCTCATGACCTATATTTCTTATCTAGGTCATTACTACATTGGTTACCAGTAACCATAGTAGCTCGGTGGCCACCATTTTCTTAACATCAAGAAATATGACTCACAAAGGCACGATTGAAGTCTTTATGTTACCATATTGCTGTTTCAACATTTCTATAAGATTTTTTCACAAGTAGAGTTGATCAGTTGAAAGTACCAAAAGAATACATGATTCTAGTTCCATGTTTACTTTCATTCTCACAGATAACAAGAAGAGCATAGAGGAGGACCAGGAGAATGGTGTCAGCTTATCTCAGCATAAGATGGAGGAGATGGTCGGGGCCCTCCTCCTACGTCACATTTGTCAGCTCATCTGTAACGCCCATGCTATCACTGAACTGCAGGTGGAACAAGTGAGTGTGCACATACTCTCTATATGCATGTTAGATATAGCTGAAAGAATCAAATATTTATCAGTAGAAGTAGCACTCTTTGTTTTTAGCATTGTTGGTTTTCATATAGTCATTTATACTTCTTATATTAATAGTGTGAATATGCTGATATACACATTTGAATTGAAAATCCTTATCCTTAATGTTGTCAGTATTTATTTTTTTTTTAGATATAGATCTTGTATTGTTGATTTTCTTAACTATAAACTGTTGTCGTTTTATGCTTCATTAAAGCTAGAATAGACTTTAACTCTTTGGTAATAAATCTAACTTATTGTATGTTGCATTGTCTGTAAACGCATGATGAGCTTAGTGTAGGTCTATCCATTACTAACCATACAAAGAGGATAACGCTAGAAACCACGCCACACCAAATCTCCAGACCAGTCAATGAACTGGTTGGATGCCAAAATTGAAAATATTCATTACCGGTGTCTCCAGTGGACATATCTATAGATGAACAGACCCATTTATGGTTCAGGCTTATACATGTAGAAATAGTTTAGATGACCCCTAACGGATATACCACACCCGGGCCCACACATGTCTTATGTTTTCTAGCTTGACCATCGGCTAAAATTTGTCACACACTTTCAATGAACGCCTTTGGTTGTACTAGCGCCCCTTGTCACTACTGCAACTCCCCCGAATTATACTACTGTAATCTCCAGTGTATAAGGCGCATCTTATAAGTGATCCGCAAGCGGGACACCAAGACCTTTCTTTTGATATATTACACTCCCATATAACCCCATCTACTGCATATGGGGTCCAAGGGGGTCCTGGGGGAATTTTGAAAAAGTCATTCAGTAGAACAGAAGTTAGGCCACACCAAATTAAATACCGTAGTTGGTCTATGGATTTCCCGCATCATATTTTCAGAAATACAAATTTTTTTTTTTTTTGAAAATTATTTTGTCTATGGATTGCGCCCGCACCATTTTCTGCAAAAATCTGATATTTTTTTTTTTTTGGGCCATAATTTTTGAACAAAATATCACAATGGTAGAGGTTCCTATTTTTGGCAGGGTCCTATTAACGGCAGTTTTGATCAATCTGAGGTCCTAAACCAATGTTAGTAAGTCCTGGGAGAGTGTACCAAAGGTAAAAAGCTAATTGATTGCATCCAGCACACATATAAATATTTCTGACAGGGCTAAGATTGGACGTCCTCTAGGCACAATGCTACCACTCCAAAATCAGCACACATATAAATAGCTGTTTCACATAAATCACATGTAAAGCAGACCTTTTCTTCTTTGAAAATTATCTGGGTCAAATCCCTTACAGCCTAATTGCCTCAATTAACAAGATAATTAATATTTCATGAATGTTTAGAACATATTTTTGTGCAGAAATGTGCTAAAATATGAGTTAGAAAATTGTTGCCCTGGCCATGGGGACGGCCTCTGAAAAAAGTATAGTTCCTAGAGGACGAGCATATTTTCAATTCCTATACTAATCCTATATACTTGGCATCGACTATAGTCGACGCTAGGCCTGCCATGGTGTCGACTATAGTCGATGCTAGGCCTACCATGGTGTCGACTATAGTCGATGCTAGCCCTCAATGGGTTAAGGTGCTGATAATAGGGTCCACTGGCCAACTCCTTTCAACTGCTTTCCTGGGAAATCTTTGGTTATAAAAAAAAAATCCAAAAAATCGCCCTCTCCACATCTGTGATGTGCAGAATCCATTGACAAAAAAAAAAATCTCAAAAAAAAAAAAATCGCCCTCCCTCTCCATTTTTTCAAAATGAAAATCCATATACCAACTTTTTAATTTGGTGTGGCCTTATGAATTTTTTGTTACCATATACTGAAACTCTAGACGCGTCTTATATATACAGGATGCGGGAGATTACGGTAAGCAAAGAGAAAATTATGCAGATCCAACGTTTCACCAGAAGTGTGGTTTGGTAGTTGTGGATGCAGAGTGCAAGGTTTAGTTTATTACATATCGATGGTAATGATCGCTGATGTCATTTACCGGACCGTATAGTGTGGACAGACGCATAGTCTCTCTCTAATGGCTGACATAACGAACAATCGGGAGGGAACAGAGCCTGTCCCTAGAAAGCCCAGAGTGAATGCAGTATGGAACTAGGTACCAGAATACGAGGGGGACCCAAGATAGTGACACCCACCATCCACAATCATCGCTAAACATCTCTAAGACCTTAGGCCTGTATAATGGACAGTAGGGAGGTTGAACCTAGGGATTGAATGGCAGCTGAGAATAAGGGTTGGTGTTTTCATCACAGTTCTTTCTTTTTCTGTGAGAGAAAGGGCCTTTTCAGATGAAGAGTATGTAAAGTTAAGACAACTGGAGATACATGTATACAGCTGTGCCTAAGTTCAGACTGAATTGAAATTTGTCGTGTTTCATCTTTTACAGATTTTAGATCCTCAATCGGAGTCGGCGTGTGTATTTGTGTGTTTGCTGAGTGTAATACTCGGGGAGGAGAGTGTCTACCATGTCTGACTGTGGGACACTAGCTGTGCTACCACCCCGCTTTGCCTTTGCCTCTGCTGCACACTACATACACCACTCTTCTTATAGTGTTAAAACATGGTGTTCATATTTGATGTGGTCATTGTATATAAGGCTTTACAGATCAGAGCTGACACTTCTTAGTGCAGTCTTTATACCTTTAGAATTAATCATCATTCCCTGTCAAATGAGATTAACTGAGGCAGGGGTAGACACTAACACTGGGCCGGTGGCCTATGACCACTGGTTTTGGCTGTAGGCCAGTGATTTTTTTCTAGATTTCCTTTGAAATTGGCCATTTGGCTAGTAGAATATCTAAAAATACATTGCTCTATACTAAACTACTGGCCCGGGTGGCCAAATGTCCAAAATGCTAGTATCTACCCCTGTGAGGGTTAATAAAAAGAGAAAATATGCTTTGCTGTACATAATCTTAATCGTGTGTGAGGAGTGACATCTCTGAGACTTGGGACATGGAAGAAATGAAAGGAGTGAAATAAGGTTTAATGAAAATGGGAGATAGATACTAAGAGAACGGAATGATGTTTTCTCATATGTGACCTGCCGAAGGTTCGGTATTGTCAATGAGCCATGTTACCATATATACTCCCATTGGCTTAGTTCTGGTTGCCTGAATTTTGTCGATAGGTCTGGTCAGAGATTTGCCCTTTTGTGCATTAAGCTGCTTTATTTTGATCATACCCTGACGTGAGATGTGCCTGTGAATTCATCATGAAATATTATACCGTATCCATTCTAATAAGCGCACATGTGCAGAAAATTAATTGTCAGGTGCTCAAAACCTTATTAAAAGAATTAGTTCTAAAAAGCGCACACCCAAATGCTTAAAATCGTTCTTTTTGCCCTAAACATCTTGATTTTAAGACTTTATCTAACTGATTTTACACCAGGGTGGGGTCCAAAAAGGAGGGGGTGCGCTTATTAGAACATGTGCGCTTATTAGAATGAATACAGTATGGGTTATATTGGTGTGGATGATGATATGGTCGATGACGGTTGTATATATACTTGGTTCAGGGTGTCTGAGTCACCATTTTTCCCAACCTGTTTATTTTGCTGATGTTGCTTAAATGTGTAAATCCTTATAACACATTGAATCATTGCTATTAACATATCTATAATATAATCCAAACATGCAGGTGCTGCAACTTTTCAGTGCACTGAAAATATACTTCATTCATAATTCATATTCCTTTGGATATATTATATTGAATCAACTTAAATACTTATCTAGAGAATCATAAAACTGTTTGAAAAGAGGAAATTTAAAAGGCATATTTTTAAGCACTGGTTCCACAGACCTAAATCGTGCTAATCCGACCGATTTTTTTCTATACTTTTGATATATTATAAATCGTCGGATTAGGGCTATTCCGACCGATTGTATGGCTGTGGAACCAACGCTTTAGCAAACAACCTGTGAATATCCAAAGCCCTGGTTCCACAGGTGCACAATCGGTCGGAATAGCCCTAATCCGACGATTTATAATGTATCAAAAGTATAAAAAAAAAAGATGGGTCGGATTAGTGCTAATCTGACCAATTTACAGCTGTGGAACTAGCACTTAAAATACATTAATCATGTAACCTACACTGCTCTGAGCTCAGGTCACTCATCCTATCACCCACTCTATCATCAGGTAGCCCATGTAGACACGACGTGTCTGGTGAACCCACAGAGCCAGGTGCGGATAGCCACTGCCCTCTACCCTACAACCAGCCTCTGTAATCATGCCTGTGAACCCAGCTTTATCAACAGGTAAGTTGACAACTTTCTGTATTTAAAGTTGGGATAGTAGCTATATTTCTGTTCTTGATTATAACATACAAACCATTTAAGGCCACACCGAATTAAATAGTTGGTCTATGGATTTACCGCATCATATTTTCCCTCCCTCTCCATTTTTTCAAAATGAAAATCCATAGACCCACTTTTTAATTTGGTGTTGCCTAACCTGTAATTATGTAAACCTATAAGGGATTTTCCACACGAAGGATCCGCCGCGAATACACTATTGAAAAAGTGAATGACTATGGCATAGAAAGTGTGAGTAGTTTTTTGTGTTAATCTCTTTTATGTAAATCATAAGGTCGGCTGATATTGATTTCCACCCTGTGGCGCGTTTCCTTTCTATAGCTTCCATCGGGACGTCCTGATCGTTAGAGCAGTGAAGGATATATCCCCAGGGGAGGAGATTTGTAACTGTTATGGTGAGTACATGAGAGGACCTAATCTAATGACCGTGTTCAGGTTATCAGCTATGGGCTGCATACATGTACAGTAAGTAGCTTTAAAACACTTTGTGTAACACTGTAATAAAGAATTGTGCCCCCCTTTAATTGGTACAGTGATGTCGACGTCACTGTAACCAGTTGTTAGTACGGAAGAACAATGATTTTCTGTGATGTGCTTGGCAAAGTCCTAGAATTATTTTGTTTTTGTGGCCCATAGCCCTTAACCATTACAGCAATCCTCTTAATAGCTAGTTGACAAGTCTAATATTAAACCTAACTTGTTTAATATGAATCAATCCTAAGAGCTATGACATTTAGCCATAGGGGTAGCTATTTAACTATTCTAATATTATTAATCCTAACTTGTTAATATGAATCATTCCTAAGAGGTATTACATTTGGCCATAGTAAGGGCATATATAACAAATAGAGATGCACTAGTTGATTCTAGGGGCAGATAAGAAGCACGAGGCCGTAGGCCGAGTGCCTTCTTATCTAGCCCATAGAATCAACGTGTGCATCTCTATTTGTTATATATGTTCTTTATACCAGGGTTTCCACAATAAAATTAAATATATTTACCTTATAAAGCTATGGAAATCAATGATATGTGTTGCAAGTCGACGTAATCCGTCCTCCGCCATATTGGTTTCTCGGCGAGACGACAAGGCTGCTTGGACGCAAAGTGTTACCTCGGCGTGTGTCCTACAGGCATTTTCATAGTAAAACCGCTGGTAAGGACTGCGCGCGACAGCCAGAATACCCTTAGAGCATATGCCAACGTGACAACTTGTGTCTCGCCGCGGTAAATAATCCGTGCGCTACGCAGTCAACATGACGGAGAAATTTCGCTCGATTCGATTTTTATATCTTCAATCCTGTATCATATACAGTTAAAACCATGCCAAATTAAAGGTAGGTGCTAGAATATAATGTCTACTTTCATCCTCTATACGGATTAAGGTGTTATTACTATAGTTTTTTTAATATCGAATTAAAATGGTCACTGTCAACTTGCTGTCTTCTCGTTTCAATCCAAGTGTCAACATCCGTTCACTTAGCGCATACTATTCGAACGTCATTATCCGCTCCCGGCACCGTCAAATCGTTCAAGAACGTGATAACCATGGTATAAGGGTAGCTATACCATAATCTCTTTTAGTTCTCATTGCATCCACAAGGGGGACACCAAGACCTTTTTTTTTATATCTTACATGCCCCCTTGGTCATAATAGGACATTAGGGGGCCCAGGAGGGTCCGGGGTGGCCCAAGCTACACATAGGTTTTTGAATTTTGAAAATTCATTCAGTAGAACCAAAGTTATGAATTTTTCATTTTTTTGAGAATTTTCCAAGACTCTAGGTGTGCATTATACGCGGGCTGTGCCTTATACACGGGAGATTACGGTAGTATGAAATATTAGGACCTTGCTTGCATGTTATCATACTTACAGCGATCACCGTCCAGGTAGGAGCCAGGCTCCATCCCCCTCCATTCTATTATCATTATAGTACTACTAGGGATAGGGGCATCATCCTTAGGGACTATTGTCATCATGATGCACAAATGCAGTTTTGGCGGGAGTTATGCGAATAGTGGCTTGGTGGTGCCAATAACCTGGGTGAGGGAGTGCTGATGTCAGACCACAAGCTAGACTTGCTCAAGGATATTGATTTTATTTCTTTTCGAGTTACGAGCAATGCACATTGCTGCCATATATTTAACCCTTTAAGAAAAGGATCACAAACACACTCTGGTTATTGTCATCATTATGCACGAATGCAACACTACTATTAACCCTTTAAGAAAAGGATCACATACACACTCTGATTATTGTCATCATGATAGTGAATGCAGCACTGCTATTAACCCTTTAAGAACAGGATCACATACACACTCTGGTTATTGTCATCATGATACATGAATGTAGCACTGCTATTAACCCTTTAAGAACAGGATCACATACACACTCGGGTTATTGTCATCATTATGCACGAATGCAGCACTGCTATGAACCCTTTAATAACAGGATCACGGGCTTCCCTAGCCCACTTAAATGGGTCTATATCTCCTCTTTCCTATCCCCTCGAAATGTGTGTGGTGCACATATGCGCGGGCACTGACACATTCCTTTGTTAAATTATCAACCTGTGAAGCACGGAATAGCCACTTAGTGCCGCTAAAGTGCTGTAAAACACAAATCAATCAATCAATCAAAAGAACAGGATCACATACACACTCTGGTTATTGTCATCATGATACATGAATGTAGCACTGCTATTAACCCTTTAAGAACAGGATCACATACACACTCTGGTTATTGTCATCATGATACACAAATGCAGCACTGCTATAAACCCTTTAAGAACAGGATCACATACACACTCTGGTTATTGTCATCATGATACATGAATGTAGCACTGCTATTAACCCTTTAAGAAAAGGATCACATACACACTCTGGTTATTGTCATCATGATACATGAATGCAGCACTGGATCTAACCCTTTTAAGAACAGTTTCATTTACATCAGGAATACATTGTGAATACATTGGAATACATTAGGAATACATTAAGAATACATCATGAATATGTTAGGAATATATCATGAATACATTAGGAATATATCATAATTGTACTGTGAATACAGTAGGAATACATTAGGAATATATCATAACTGTACTGTGAATACAGTAGGAATACATTAGGAATATATCATGAATACATTAGGAATACATCATGAATACATTAGGAATACATCATGAATATATTGTGAATACATTAGGAATACATCATGAATGTTTTGTGAATACATTAGGAATACATCATGAATGTATTGTGAATACATTAGGAATACGTTAGGAATATATCATGAATACCTTAGGAATACATCATGAATACATTAGGAATGAATCAGTAGGAATACATAAGGGATACATCAAGCATATGTTAGATACTACCGTAATCTCCCGCGTAGAAGACGCGCTGCGCATATAAGACGCACCCCAAACTCAGCACATGCATTTCCGTGTATAAGACGCACATTTTAAGGATGAAATTTGTAAGATTAGTACATTTCTATAGAAAAATTACCCCTCGTATAAGATGCACCCCCAAGTTGAGATAAATCTATAAGACGCACCAGCATTTTGTTTGGCGTAGAGGACGCGTCTTATACGCGGGAGATTACGGTAATCTTAATCCTTAATAGGCGACTGGCGTTACAGCTATGCTATGCTTTCTTAGAGATCATGATATTCAAATACTTTACAACTATCTTACTCTTTGAATCTTTGGATCTTTTCCTATTGTCCCCTCATTAATCATACCATACAATAACCCCTTACAGGCAACATGATGTTTTATTAGTAATGCCATACAATAACCCCATACAGGCAACATGATGTTTTATTAGTCATGCCATACGATAACCCCTTACAGGCAACATGATGTTTTATTAGTCATGCCATACAATAACCCTTTACAGGCAACGGTATTTTATTAGTCATGCCATACAATAACCCTTGACAGGCAACATGATGTTTTATTAGTCATGGCATACAATAACCCTTGACAGGCAACATAATGTTTTATTAGTCATGCCATACAATAACCTTTACAGGCATCATGATGCTTTATTAGTCATGCCATACAATAACCCTTGACAGGCAACATGATGTTTTATTAGTCATGGCATACAATAACCCCATACAGGCAACATGATGTTTTATTGGTCATGCCATACAATAACCCTTTACAGGCAACATGATGTTTTATTATTCATGCCATACAATAACCCTTTACAGGCATCATGATGCTTTATTAGTCATGGCATACAATAACCCTTTACAGGCAACATGATGTTTTATTAGTCATGCCATACAATAACCCCATACAGGCATCATGATGTTTTATTAGTCATGCCATACGATAACCCCATACAGGCAACATGATGTTTTATTGGTCATGTCATACAATAACCCCATACAGGCAACATGATGTTTTATTGGTCATGCCATACAATAACCCTTTACAGGCAACTTGATGTTTTATTAGTCATGGCATACAATAAGCCTTTACAGGCAACATAATGTTTTATTAGTCATGCCATACAATAACCTTTACAGGCATCATGATGCTTTATTAGTCATGCCATACAATAACCCTTTACAGGCAACATGATGTTTTATTGGAACAGGCTCTAGCCTGTTCCATTGCAGTCACATGGGACGTCGATTGCACACGGAATCGGACAGTCCAACTTCCCATGAGTCGACCTGTGCTATTGTATCAGTAAATAGCACTAATAGCACTGACTAACTGCTGATAGATGGGCGATTTATGTCAGTTTACCACAGCCCAGTGCTTCCCGTCAGGACGCACGGTCAATGCGTCCTGCGTCCGGCTGGGTAAACTGCCATAAATCGACCATCTATCAGCAGTTAGTCAGTGATAGACTAATTGCTGATAAATTGTGAGTAAATACTGATATATATATTGACTATTTGCTGACAAATTGTGAGTAATTACCGATATATATATTGACTAATATCTGACAGATTTTGAGTAATTACTGACATATATGGACTAAGTGTTGTTATATAATGACTAAGTACTGGCAAATATTGACTGATTGCTGACAAATAATGAGTAAATACTGTCATATATTGACTATTTGCTGACAAATAGTGAATACTTACTAACATATACCGTAAACTCCCGCGTATAAGACGTGTCCTCTACGCCAAACAAATGCCTGGTGCGTCTTATAGGATTTTTTCAAGTTGGGTGTGCGTCTTATACGAGGGGTAATTTTACTATAGAACAGTACTGGATTGACAAAAATCACCCTTAAAATGTGCGTCTTATACGCGAAAATGCATGTGCTGAGTTTGGGATGCGTCTTATACGCGCAGCGCGTCTTCTACGTGGGAGATTACGGTAATATTATTAAGTAATTGCTGAAAAATAGTCCATAGATACTGACATATTTTGACTAATTGCTGACAAATTGTGAGTAAATACTGATATATATGTTATAGAGTGACTAAGTACTGACATATATTGATTAATTACTGACAAATAGTGAGTAATAACTAGTATATATTGACTAATTGCTGATAAATGGTGAGTAATTACTGACATATATTGACTAATATCTGACAAATTGTGAGTAGTTACTGACATATGTAGACTAATTACTAACATATATTGACTAAATACTGATAAAATGTAAGTAACTACTACCATGCATGACTAATTGGTGACAAATAGTGAACAATTACTAACATATATTAACTAATTGCTGAAAAATAGTCCATAGATACTGACATATTTTTACAAATACCAGTCAAGGCAGGATGCACAATTGAATCAATGGCTATTTCTCTGTTATATATTGACTATTTGCTGACAGATTGTGAGTAAATACTGACATGTATTGATAACTGCTGTTTTAGAGTGACTAAGTACTGAGTGAGTGAGTAATAGATGTTTAAGTACTTTAACGCCACTTTGACAGCTAAGGTCATATTCATGGCGAGAACGACATTACACAATTTCACAGAGGAATGTGTCAGTGCCCGTGCATATGTGCACCACACACATCCTGAGGGGATGGGAAAGATGAGAAGTAGACCCTTTTAAGTGGGCTAGGGAAGCCCACTAAGTACTGACATATATTGACTAATTGCTGACAAATTGTGAGTAAATACTGATATATATGTTATAGAGTGACTAAGTACTGACATATATTGAATAATTACTGACAAATAGTGAGTAATAACTAATATATATTGACTAATTGCTGATAAATGGCGAGTATTTACTGACATATATTGACTAATATCTGACAAATTGTGAGTAGTTACTGACATAGGTAGACTAAGTGTTGTTATGAAATTAGGCGAAATAAAATTTTGGACTGGGATAAACTTTTGTCAAAACCCCAAATAGATGGTCGATTTATGGCAGTTTACCCAGCCGGACGCAGGACGCATTGACCGTGCGTCCCCGTCTTTAATTGGCTGACCGAGTGGCGTGATCCGTCACCCTCATGCATACTCGCCATTTGATTGGCTGTTGGTAGTGGCCTGATCCAGTTTTTTCGCGCCAAAAGCCACGTGTTCGCTGGTACCGCTGGTACTGCTGCAGTAGCTGCAGCACCAGCAAAAGTGTTTACAGCGTCCTCGTCTTTAATTGGCTGACGGAGTGGCGTGATCCGTCACCCTCATGCATACTCGCCATTTGATTGGCTGTTGGTAGTGGCCTGACCCAGTTTCTTCGCGCCAGAAAGCCACGTGTTCGCTGATGCATTCGTAAACCCTTCTGTATGGACAGCATGTTAGCCATCTCATATGAGCGAGTAATTCAATTTTCCGGTATCCTGCGATAAAAACTGATGAGTTGTGACAATAAAACATTATATCTGTGACAATTATGCAGTATTTCATTCATTTTGTCGCATATTCGACGAGTAGTAGACCGCCAGGCTTTCAGGTGTTTACGAACACAGCCAGAAGCCACTTCGCTGGTACCGCTGCAGGACCGCGGTACCAGCGAAAATGTTGTTGTTGCCGATGTCAGTGTTTTTGGCCTAAATGTGTTGTTATTTGAACGGAAACTTGCTTTATTGTCGCAGTACACATGGATCATTATCACAACTCGTCCTTGTTTGCCGCATGGTGCCGAGAAATTGCAGGAAATTGTTCGATTTGAACAAATCATGACACCGCCTGCTGCGCGGCCCCATTGGTGGTCCGATATTGGTGGTCCGAGAACAGGTCTGTATCATTCTTTCATGAATACCCTCAAAACATCGCTGTAGAGGCCAAAAATGCTGGGGAAAGGCCAAAATGGCCTGAAGACAGAGAGACATCGTTGGGCGATAATAGGGTTCCGAGAGAAAAACGATTTTCCAGAGGAGTCCATAGCTGTTTGAATTTTTTTCCTACGACGATTTGGTGGAAAGTTATGGCCATTTTTGTGATGTCATAGCTTTAAAACATTGATAACTTTGTTCCCATTGTGCAGATCTGAAAATAAAGACCGCCATGACGTTCGCCAGCTCGAGCTACCCTTTATCTATAGGTCACACTATGGGAAACTCCTATTATTAAGGGAGATACAATTTATTTTGTAAAACTGCCAGTTCTTGGACCTCTCTGCCAGTGGCTGGACTGGCGTCTGCCCCCACGTCCCAAAAAAGCTTGTATTTCGATCCATTCCTTCCTCAAACCTGCCCTTTTTCGCCGGTGACACTTAAAACAGATAGGTTTTGGCTGGAGGTAGGGCACAGGTGGACCAGCTCAGGCTGAAAAGGCTGCAAGTCAAAAAAATTATTTTGCTTATTCTTTTCTGAAACAAATTTTTTAGGGGGGCATGTCCTTTAGGGGGACGAAAGACCCCAGATTGATACCAAACATTCCATATCCGCGCATATTATTTGCATAATTAGCATAATTATGCAGTATCTTGGTACTGTTCAATATAATATAGATATGTTTCATTGGTCTCTTATAGAATTCATTTGCTTGCAAGTATAAACTACTGACTGCACCTAGTGACTAGTGGAATCTGAACAGTAGAAAAGAAAGACCCCTCCTCTACCTTTGTATAGCATCAAACAAGTTGTTCAATGGAGGCAGCCATTGCTTGATCACATGCTTAAACCTTTTAGATCCAAATGCTAGTTACCAGTGCATTATCACTGTTGATAAGCTTTACACATCAATACCTGCACCCACCCAGGGCACATGTCCTGTTTGCACTGAATGGATGTCTTTCCATTTCTCCATTCTCTGGTGTTTGATTGAAAATGTTGACGTCATTCTGTGTTTTATTTTGTGTTTTAATCTGTGTTTTTATGGTACATATATTGAGTTTAAGGCTATAACAGGTTAGTGTTAGTGCTACGGTGTGATAGTAATTACTCACTATTTGTCAGCGGTTAATCAATATATGTTAGTAATTACTCACTATTTGTTAGCAATTAGTCAATACATGTCAGTATTTACTCACAATCTGTCAGCAATTAGTCAATATACATCAGTACTTAGTCACTCAATATCAGCAATTATCAATACATGTCAGTATTTACTCACAATCTGTCAGCAAATAGTCAATATATAACAGAGAAATAGCCATTGATTCCTCCTCCTGTGCTCACTATTGACTAATATCTGACAAATTGTGAGTAATTACTGACATATATGGACTAAGTGTTGTTTCATAATGACTAAGTACTGGCATATATGTCAGTACTTAGTGACTAAATATCAGCAATTAGTCAATATATGTTAGTAATTACTCACTATTTGTCAGCAATTAGTCAATATACATCAGTACTTAGTCACTTTATATCATCAATTATCAATGCATGTCAGTATTTACTCACAATCTGTCAGCAAATAGTCAATATATAACAGAGAAATAGCCATTGATACCTCCTCCTGTGCTCACTATTGACTAATATCTGACAAATTGTGAGTAATTACTGACATATATGGACTAAGTGTTGTTTCATAATGACTAAGTACTGGCATATATGTCAGTACTTAGTGACTAAATATCAGCAATTAGTCAATATATGTTAGTAATTACTCACTATTTGTCAGCAATTAGTCAATATACATCAGTACTTAGTCACTCTATATCATCAATTATCAATGCATGTCAGTATTTACTCACAATCTGTAAGCAAATAGTCAATATATAACAGAGAAATAGCCATTGATTCAATTGTGCATCCTGCCTTGACTGGTATTTGTCAAGATATGTCAGTATCTATGGACTATTTGTCAGCAATTAGTTAATATATGTTAGTAATTATTCACTATTTGTCAGCAATTAGTCAATACATGATAGTAGTTACTTACATTTTATCAGTATTTAGTCAATATATGTTAGTAATTGCTCACTATTTGTCAGCAATTAGTCTATATATGTTAGTATTTGCTCACTATTTGTCAGCAATTATTCAATATATTAGCAATTAGTCACTATTTGTCAGCAAATAGTCAATATATATCAGTATTTAATCACAATTTGTCAGCAATTAGTCAATATATGACAGTATTTACTCACTATTTGTCAGCAATCAGTCAATGTATGACAGTACTTAGTCTTTATATAACAACACTTAGTCCATATATGTCAGTAATTACTCAAAATTTGTCAGATATTAGTCAATATATGTCAGTAATTACTCGCAATTTGGCAGCAATTAGTCAATATGTCAGTTTTTACTCACATTTTGTCGGCAATAAGTCAATGTACCGGTGTGTCAGTACTTTGTTATTCCTACACTGTAAAAAATGTGTGTTGAACTTACACTGTCTTGTTAAAATGTCAGTGCCTTATCATTATTTGTTGGCAATTAGTCAAAATATATCAGTAATTAGTCACTATTTGTCAGCAAATAGTCATAATATGTCAGTAATAGTCACTGTTTTTCAGCACTTAGTTAAAACATGTCAGTACTTAGTCACTATTTGTCAGCAATTAGCCAAAATATATCACTACTTAGTCACTATTTGTCAGTAACTAATCAAAATATGTCAGTAGCTCCATACTATCACTGACCACTTGTCAATTGACAGTTGACATTTGACATTGAAGCCTGTTCCTTAGGACTGAGTCCTTCACCTGTGACATTTTTGGTCATGCCATACAATAACCCCATACAGGCAACATGATGTTTTATTGGTCATGCCATACAATAACCCTTTACAGGCAACATGATGTTTTATTAGTCATGCCATACAATAACCCTTTACAGGCAACATGATGTTTTATTGGTCATGCCATACAATAACCCTTTACAGGCAACATGATGTTTTATTAATCATCCCATACAATAACCCCTTACAGGCAATATGATGTTTTATTAATGGCACCATACAATAACCCATTACAGGCAACATAATGTTTTGATAATCATACCATACAATAAACCCTTATTATTTGTCAGGAAGTAGTCAATATATGTGTAGAGGCAAGGAGAAAGGGTGCTCCATGCTAAAAGTCAACTTTCCTAAAACAAAGATGGCCGACACACATGGAAAACAATAAAATTGGGTAGTTGAGGTGTCCCAATGGTCACTAACATCCATCTATAACTTTTTTTTTAAGATCAAAATTGACCATATGTGTAGAGGCAAGGAAAAAGGGGGCTCTGTGCTAAAAGTCAACTTTGAAATTCAGATCACTAGCTTCTCAGTGATATATTGGATGATCCTCCTGTTAGTTTTGGAGGAATGGCTTGCTAAATATGGGTAGGTATGACCATTTCCCGAATGTCAAAAAGCTCCTCTAATTGATCATGAGAAACATTATATAATTAGCATAATTTATGCTAATAAGCTAAATTAGCATAAATTTTTATTCTTTTGCCCATAACTTTTGATCTAGAAATGGTATTTCCATTCTGTGAGATGTTCCTTCAAATGGGATTATTGATTTCTCTATTTAGAATGAAAAGCATGTTGCCATGGCAACAGGAATCAACAAAAATGCCTATTTAGGCCCAAAAACATTCTTTTTACATGCCGTTTTTTGGAACCTTTCCACCCATAATAGGATTTTTTATCAATAATCATTGCAATCTCCATAAAAAAGTACCCTATAGCATTTTTAGTCATATTTTTCTTATTCTAGCCCATAGTGGTGCCCCCTGGTGGCTAAATCATGTACAAAATCCCGCAAGAACCCCCATTTCTGCTTGCTGGCTCACATAATTATGTCAGCACTTACTTAGTATTTGTCAGCAATTAGTCAACATGTGTCAGTACATGTTAGCATAGTACATTCTATATAGCACGTTTAACATAGATGTCACTGTAAGCCTCAGGCTTTGCCTGTGACCTTAACCATTTTTAAGACCCTTTGGCCTCCAATGAAAAAATGTTTCCTACGCTTCCGTTTTTACATGTATATTGTATTGGGAATCAATATTGTATGAGATGATTCTATTACAATATTTATTTTTGACTTGACCCTCCAGCACTTTGTACATTCAGTCTGTATTTGCATAGATTTATTAAAAGCTGCTAAGTTACTATAATGTTCTAACCCTGTAGGTCCCCAGTACCGGCGTATGGCGCGTTCAGAGAGGAGGAAGTTACTCAGAGACCAGTACTTCTTTGACTGTCAGTGTAAGGCGTGTGAGGAGGGAGAGCTGATAGAACAGCGCAACCAGGTACTGTGTCCTCGTCATAATAATCCCTCAACAGCCACGCAGAAAGGGCATTCCATGTGGATATTACTCATGGTATCTTTTCTGTGTGCCTGCTTATCTGTTTGTAGATATCAAATATTATTTTGATATTATGTCCTTACTGTAATTCCTCCTCATCGTGTTTTAGTTTGCCCAATGTTTTATCGCCTTAGTTCACTTAGTGCAAGAAGGATGTGACTGTATCTCGGTTAACAGGGTAAATGGAACCTCAGTGATTGGCCACATTAAAGTATCTGTTAACTTGTTGACCCAACCGCAATTACAATGCAGGGATGTAAGTCTTCAGGATTTCCTGATTTCTGAAAATTTTGAATTCCATGTACTTTCCTTATACGAGTGGTAAGGAGGGATGTTTGGTAAAATAGAAGGCTTTTATATCAAGTAAATGTATGGCTTCCTGATCTTTGCCCATGCCTGACTTACATCCCTGACAATGTTCTTGTACCAAGGATACGATTTGTGCTCTACCTTTAAAGCCTTTTGGGTGATACCCACAGTACTATGATAACAAACTCCTCCAGTTCTAAAACTGTAATTTGTCCTGTCTCCCTGGTGTTAGGCCGACACCCACCCTATGAAACATTATCAAGGAAATTGGTTTACATGCATACATTAGACTATCCTCATATTCACCCATGTCATAGTAAAAAATGTATGACACATAGATTACCCACTTATATGATATTACAATGGATGTGCAAATACTAACCATATTGTAACTGTCTGTGACCAGGCCTTGCTGTAATGCTTGTATTGATATTACAATGAATGTAATCAATATCTTCAAATACTAACAATATTGTATTTGTCTTTGACCAGGCCTTGCTGTGTGGAGAGTGTAGTGGGGCGGTGGGGCGGCTACCACAGGCACTGTGCCTGGACTGTGGAGCTGCTCTACACAATGTGAGTGAGCAGCTCACCCACGTCCACTCAGCCACTGAGCTCTTCAACAAGGGCCTCCAATTCCTTAATGCTGAGCAACTCGCAGGTAAACACTTATTTGTAATCTGTCATACACTTCACTATTGCTTTCACCAATTTTCATTTTCTATAGGACAACCCACAGAATATGCCACTTATCCCAACTTTTTCGATAATGTAGACTTTTTGCTGGAATTGCCACAATGAGAGTTATATCAGTTGATTGCCTATTACAATTGAGAATATTTAATTTGATCGAGCAGTAAGTGGTATCTTTGCTTACAGCCTAGTTGCCCTTGAGTCAGAGGTACTTGTTATCAATGTAATTTTTAGTTCAATAATAGCACAATGCCAATGTTTAGGGACCATCCAGGGGACGGGTCTTGGGCTTGGGCTATTCTGGCATACTCATTGACTTTAGTATGTACGCAGGGGGGGGGTCAAATTTTGGGCAAAAAGTGTGTATGTAATTAATGGATGGTCCCTTATTTCAATAAAGCATTCGCATTCCAAATGCAGTAATTGTACCAAAAGAAAATATCAAGACTCGAATTGTGGGTGCTAACAGAGACCAGTCTTTTCATGTACCCAATTAGACACATAATTCATTTACTCTAACTGCCGTCAACATGCTTTGTGCAGATGCAGTGACTGTTTTCATAAAGTGCCTAAAGTTGAGAAGGACCCTGCTTTACCGACACCACCGGGACGTAGCGCAGACACATGATGCGCTAGCCCGCTGTTACGCCATGTATGGTGAGTATACCTTAAACCCCTTAAGGGTGGCCAATGCAGGAGTGCATCATGCCCATTGGTCGTCATGATGCACCAATAAAGTGCCGGCAAGACTGCTTGCCCGCACTTCATTGGAGCATTGTGACGTCCCTTCGGCAGTTTGTGTATCAAGGTGGTACCGCCCTAATCCGGCCACTTCCGGTAGAATGGCCAAATTTTGGTATTTCAATGAATTCGGACAATTTGTGAGGAGAGAAAGGATTAAACCCATGGTTATTTGGTATCAAAATAATCAGGAAGTGTTTTTCTTCAATTTTATATTGATATCAAGAAAATAGTGCAGGGGGTGAAATGACCATATAGTGTATTCCTACACTAGTCAGGTCTCACTGCTCAAAATCAGTGTGGTGATCGCCATGGCAATTTAAAAAAAATCGAGCCTGACTTATATTCTGGACCTACTGCATAATTTTCTCCATTTCAAAAGCTAAACTTTGGTGTATAGTGCTAAGCTGTCAGGGGATTTTAAATATTTCAAATGTTACATCCAAGGTCGCTAACCCTGGTATTTTCTGGTCCGCACTGGGTATTTAGGGTGGTACCACCTCAATACCATAGGGTCGGAATGATACTTGAATGCATCCCTGGTGAGTTATTCGCCAGGGCTGCATTCATGCATCATGACGACCAATGGGTATTATGCATTAATGCATCAGCGGTTATAGATATTAAACCTCAAAGTAATATGCAGCCATTCAGAAATAGGATATCAGCCATATTACCGTAATCTCCCGCGTAGAAGGCGCAGCTCGCGTAGAAGGCGCACCCCCAACTCAGAGAAGGCCTTTTCACGTAGAAGGCGCACGTACCTCCTCTGGATCGATTTCTGGAAAAACCCGCGTATAAGGCGCCCCCCCAACTCACAGGGGGGCTGTTTCGCGTAGAAGGCGCCCCCCCTCCCCACCCCCCTATATGAGTTCAAGCTGTCATCGGCACACGGTCGGCTTAAAAAAAACGGCGAGCAAATCTACAGCGATCGGTCTGCCGCGCTTGGCGCTATGAGTTCAAGCTGTCAGCGGCACACGGTCGGCGTCAAACCCGCCGAGCGCCCGTCGACACCTCCCGGTCTGCCGCGGTGCTGGCTATATGAGTTCAAGCTGTCATCGGCACACGGTGTGACGGTCGGCGTCAAACCCGCCGAGCAAATCTACACCGACCGGCTGCTGGCTATATGAGTTCAAGCTGTCATCGGCACACGGTCGGCGTCAAACCCGCCGAGCAAATCTACACCGACCGGGCTGCCGAATTGCTGGCTATATGAGTTCAAGCTGTCATCGGCGCATGGTGGGCCTTATCCCCGGCGAGCGCGTCGACACCTCCCGGTCTGCCGCGGTGCTGGCGCTATGAGTTCAAGCTGTCATCGGCGCATTTTCCCAAATGAGATGTTGGAAAAACCCGCGTATAAGGCGCACCCCCAACTCAAGGCAATTACCCTCCCGCGTATAAGACCCAGCAGCATTTTGTTTGGCGTAGAAGACGCGCCTTCTACGCGGGAGATTACGGTATGTCTAAAAAAAAACACTTGGAAACATCTGATTTGACTTGGATATCCAAAAGTAGATACTTTAAAAGCAGTTCATTTAATAATGGATACCGAGGCACTTCATACAAAATACAACTATCTGTGCACGTCTTACTTATGATTAAGTTCAACCAATATATCTATTAATGTTGGGTCTGTATATCCCTTCCAGGTGACTTTTCGCGGTCTGTGGACCACCTGTCAGAGAGTGTGACCACCACCGAGGTTATCTACGGCAAGAGGAGTATAGAGCTCGCCAATGAGCTCCACAAGTTTGCTGAGGTGCTCGTCCAAGCCCATCAACTGCCCCGGGCCACTGCTGTGACCCGGAGAGCTTTGGAGCTCTTCATTCTGCATTACGGGAATCAGCACCCAACCGTCAGTGAGCTGCATGACTTGCAGCGTCTCATCCGGGAGTCGTGACGGACGCTGGTGTATACTGTTATCAATGGTTACATATATACACGTGTGTGTATATATGTGTATGCTATTTGAGAAGACAGGAAGATTTATGTATATAAATGGGTATACTGAATGTAGATCAGATTTTTAGTGGGTATTGCTGTATAAGTATTGAGTTAGAGGTTATGGGAGACAGTATTGGCAATGGGAGAAATTAGGAAGACAGTTTCTATTAAAAAAAAAGGCATTTAATTATATCAGGATAGTCATATTCAAATTGAAATAATGAGAAATCTCAAAATCTTAATCTGCATGGAATTGAATAATAGAATACTGTTAACGAGATACCACATAGACGTTTTAATAACAGGACAGCTGAATGTTCAACCCTCCATTAAATAAAAGTTTTAGTCATGAAACATACCTGACTCTTGTTAATTGTGATTTTATAGAGCAATCTACTGACGTTTTCAGAGACTTCTATTTTGATTTAGCCAATAATTGGTCGATCCTATTCAGATGTTTGGTAAGCTTACGAGAAAAAGTTTTAACATCGGTCATATAAATTCATGAGATAATTGAAGAATAATATTTGTGGTGTATAGCAGTCCTGACAACTATCAAAAAGATCTTCCTAGATAATTGAAGGCTAAATGGTTCATACTTGTAATTTACACAGATCCATAGAGGAAATATGTCAACATTTATTGTTTGCTTTCATATTAGGTTAACCCAAGAAAAGCCAAAAAGAAAACCAACTTCATCAACGATGTCTCTGAAACGTCAACCTTTCTTGTATTGATCTGTAGATCTAAGGGTTACAGGGAGGGGAAGTCCATAGTGACGGAATGCGAGCCTAAGGAATCGCGGTGGTAAACATTTCAACAGGTTCTAAATGCCATCTGGATGAGTGATGGGTGACACTCATTTATTGTCAGCTCCCACAGTGGAGGATCCAGAAATTCAAAACGAGGGATGGGAGAATTTCTTCTCAAATGTCTTTTGAGGCAAAATTACTACCGTAAACTCCCGCGTATGAGACGCGTCCTCTACGCCAAACAAATCCCTACTGCGTCTTATAGCATTTCCTCAAGTTTGGGGTGCGTCTTATACGCGGGGTTTTCCAACATCTCATTTGGGAAAATGCGCCGATGACAGCTTGAACTCATAGCGCCAGCACCGCGGCAGACCGGGAGGTGTCGACGCGCTCGGCGGGTTTGACACCAACCGTGTGCCGATGACAGCTTGAACTCATAGCGCCAGCACCGCGGCAGACCGGGAGGTGTCGACGCGCTCGGCGGGTTTGACACTGACCGTGTGCCGATGACAGCTTGAACTCATATAGCCTGCACCGCGGCAGACCGGGAGGTGTCGACGGGCGCTCGGCGGGTTTGACGGCATGACGCCGACCGTGTGCCGGTGACAGCTTGAACTCATATAGCCAGCAGCGCGGCAGCGGTGTTCAGGCGCTCGGCGGGTTTGACGGCATGACACCGACCGTGTGCCGATGACAGCTTGAACTTATAGAGGGGGTGGGGGGTGCGTCTTATACGCGAACCCCCCCTGCTGAGTTGGGGGGGCGTCTTGTACGGGGGGTTTTTTACAAATCGATTCAGGGGGGTTGGATGCGTCCTCTACGCGAACCAGCCTACCGTGAGTTTGGGGAGCGTCTTCTATGCGCACCGCGTCTTCTACGCGGGAGATTACGGTAATAGAAAATAAAGTAAACACATAACAATATGGCAGAAAAGGCCAGATCAAATATTGCTTTACTAAGGAATGGTAAGGCAGACATTGAAAACATATACATTGTATGTAGAAACTGAGCAATGTCCAGTAAGGCCGTATGTATAGACATGTTTACCATGGAACATGATCATGAGCACAAAATTATCCTCACTCGTCCCAGATATACTTGAAATTACCCTGTTCTTAGAAGGCAATATCAGCAAACAGATGTATGTAGATCGTGGTATACATTTTTAAACCCAAATAAAAATGACAGCAGCATTAGCCCATGATATGGAGGATATGTGCGGCCCCTCCCATGACAGGCTTGAGCAGTAGTGTGGAAGGGAAGGGTGCTAACCATGGGACTGTCACTGAAGGAGAGGAACTAGAGCATGGCACTGCTATTGCTGAAAGGGACTATAGGAGATGTGGTGTCCTTAACAAGAGATATCACACGTTCCTTAACACTGGTCCTCTATATAACCCAACAGTGGATACAAAGAGACTTTTGGATGTATACCATAATTTCTGACAGGGTAGGTAGAAGCTTATCAGTGTCTTTATGCAGACACATTCCTGCATACATGAAATAATATCTGTAGGATTTATTTGAATTGCTCTGTACCCTGTAGATGTATAAAGGCTATGACACGTAGTTATTGAACCCTTTATCATAGACATGTTTCTCACTGTATACAGCATGTCCAACATGTCGGCTTTTAATGATTTCTACACGTGTCAGCTACAGTTGCACATTATTGATCTAATCATGTTTATCAATTCATTGTGATTGCAAAAAGATTGCAATAATGTATTTACAAATGTTAATGATCGAAACACCTTTATTTGAGCTGTCTCAAAGCCCGGGGGGGGCACTTGAGAATATATGGAAACCATGTGCGTACACAAACTGTTGGGAAAGGGGGTACTTTTCTGGCCCAACGAACGGATCCGCCCGGATCCGTTAAAAGGGGCCCTTTTTGGCCCAAACCGGTCCAAAGGGGTACATTATTCTAGGGCTTTCCAACAGTGCAAGAATTTTTTAAATATTCCAACTAGAACCAGGAAAGGGGTACTTTTATCAGAAAATATGACTGGGAAAGGGGTACATTTTAAGAGAGAAATCCGTTGAAAGGGTCCCTAATCTGAGAGTTTGTCTTCTTGCACTATAACAGCAGGAAAGGGGGTATATTACCAAGCCTTTTCCCGTCAAAAGGGGTCAATTTTGGGTGAATTTTCCCATGCTAAAAGGGGTACCAGATCAAGGGCTATGTACGCACATGGTTACTATAGAACATATAGGGAGTGCCCCCCCCCGGGTCTCAAAGTCAAGACAAATTTCTTTCACCCATGTACACAATCGTCATACCTTTAGGGAGTGGTCATTATTTATCAACAGTGGGGGGGTGGTGGGTTTTCGTGCGGACGCTCGGAAATTTTTTACGTCCCCCCCTCGACGGCAGTCAAAATTTTTTGCGCCACCCCCCGCGCCAGAGGCGCGGAGAGTTTTCGCACCCCTCTTTGATCTATAGTAGCGCGCAGGCTTTTTTGCTAAAAAGAGGGTGAATTTTTTTAGCCCCCCCCCTCAAGAGGGGTCAAAAATTTTTTAGCCCCCCCTCGGGAGGGGTCTGAAAATTTTACCCCCCCACCTCAAACCCACCAACCCCCCCTGTTGATAAATAATGACCACTCCCTTACATGGATATAGAATAAGAATCACATTTCAATAAAAGCTATGCTACAATTACTATTATTGGTTTATGTGTTTACTTATCTGTTTTATTATACAAATATATGCATATAACATATCCATGTTCATTAATTTGTTTTCGTTTCGTTTTTCCAGACGTGATTATGTTCTTGCGATACTTTCAGGGACTCCTTGTTCTCGCATCTATTATAGAAACACATGTGAGTGTGTAATAAAATGTACTTAAGCACTAGAAACTTGGTATATCAATGAATGAATCGTGTAGATACGTTAAATATATATATATATATATATATATATATATATATATATATATATATATATATATGTAAGTGTTTCTGTGCTAGAGTAAATTCAATAGTGTTTCCAACTGACATGTCTCTAGTAAAGCCCAGCAGCGGCTATTAATGTGTGACTATCATTGCCAACATATTAAACAAGACCTAAATAGGGCTCGTCTACCTGGCGATACAATGTGTATGTATCATCATTTCTGTCGTGTTTGAAGAGCTCTACATAACTGTATAATGTCAAATGTCTTGTTCGGTTGTTCTGACACGGAAAATCAATTCAAAATGATGATCCCCCAAATAGGTTTTTTTCACGTAGTCATACATCTTTTGTGTGTGTTTCCAGGGGATAGAATATCTATCATTTCCAGCTCTACTACAGGAAATCCAAAATGGTAAGGAAATTCTTATATCTTGATTTGGACCTATTTTTAAGTGTTGGGTAGAGTCCAGAATGGGATTGTTACATGTGTTAGGATCTCCATAGTGACTGCTGTGCATATACGCGTATACTCTCTATCTATAGAGTATACGTGTCAGAAACTATCCAATATACACAGAAGGTACGCATAATGCCCCAATTAGACTCCAGCCTCCTGTACATGTACCGGCAGGCCTATATCTCGTTTGTGTTGGTGATGGCTCACTTGACAAAAACATTCTTTTAACGTTTTGGGTGATGTTTGGAAGGGGCTTTGGTAGAGAAAAGTTCATTTTAAAACGTAAAAAACGTTACAGGGATGAAACTTTTCATAGCGTTGAAAGGGAAACATTTGTTAGATACGTTACTTCCACATTTCTAATGTTACTGATAAATGAAGTTATTCTCAAACGTTAGCCAAACAGGAAATCCTTTTTGAGGTCAAGAAAAAGGTTGTTTTTTTTTCTGCCAGGTATATAGGGAGTCATTTTTAACAAGGCGGAGGGAAATGGTAGATTTTCTCGTGGGCTCGTCCACCACCTCCCCCACCTTTACTTGGAGGGCTCTTTATTATTCAATTGGGGGTGTGGATGGGGGGTCCCCCATGTCACATGTCAATTTTAAAAAATGGCCATGTCCCCATGTCAATTTTAAGAGATGGTCATGTCACCATGTCGATTTTAAGAAATTGTTCATGTCGCCATAAATTGGTCATGTCCCATGTCACTAAGCCTAAAATAGCCCATGTCCCTATATCAGTTTTAGTGGTCCACACCCATTCAAGTGTGTATGGATGGACTTGTTTTCTACAAAAAAGGGTAAATTCCCTCCACCCCCCAGCCCCACCACCCTCTTCCTCTGCTGCCAAAGGAATAGGATCCACTCTCTATATTTGTTCCTATTTGGAATGGCATCATTTTGTACACAATCTGAGGAACTTCCGCGCATAAGCATGCGGTACCATTCCCCACTATAGGCACAGTAAAACTGGTATCTATACAGCAGGAAGACATGTGATGCATTTTGTAATTTGTGCCATATATAGGAGCTTGCATAGCAGTCTAATCTAGAATAGGACACGACACGTGGTAAATAGTGGCAGTCATCTTGGCACTATGCCACTACCAGGGTGGTTAAAATGGCATCCTGTGGCATTGTGCAGAGATGTCTGCCGGGGATGTCTGTCAAGGACTTATCCAGGTCAGCAGATTAATAATTATTCTTAATGGAAAATCACACTTTCCAGATCATCAAGTACATGTTGTATTTAGCTTTAATAGTATGGCTATTCATGTCGATTCTAATCCCGGCCCCTAATTGGTTCTTAGATCAAATACCCCTTTTTGCATCACATCAGATTTCAGTTTCCCTCCATGCAATCCCACATGGTGCTAAGCTTACTGCATGTGTCAGCTGTAGAAATGGGACATTTCAAACACAACCTTTTCATTAACTAGTGTAACATGTTTTTGGTTATAGTGCTCGGATGTATTATTTCTTTCCTTTCCCCAACAATTTTTCCTTTGACCATCAGTTTGCAGTCCAATTGCACCTTATCTTTAGTCGTTTATTGCCCATTACAGATTCCTCTTCTATCATACAATAGAGTAGTAACTGACACACATGTAAGCCTATACTAAATTCCCATAGGCCATGGACACGTGGCAAGTCTCGGCATTTTTCTGGTGGATGTAATCACCTCACAGTTGGGGGTCAATGAACTTAAAAATATCTTAAAAATATCTTATTCTACAACTGCATAAATATTAGGTAGCAGGATACCGTAGTAAGGATTACCCTGTTTGGGAGACAAGGTAAGATGTGTATGTAATAATTATGAGGTAGAAAACTAAAAGTAAATATCATGCACAGAGACGGGGGAATGCATGAGGTTCATGCGATAAGGCCCATGATTTGCCATCTGCAGGCATCCTATACTATTATAAGTATGCCTTGATTGTGCTTAAGGCCTCTCTACCTGTGTGGGGCCTTGCCTGCTGGAGGAGGGGTGGCAGCTGCAGCAGGAGGTAGACGGCACGGACGGCCCCTACTCACAGTGCCTGGACCATTTCGGCGACCTCCTCCCTGCATCCTTCTCAGATGCAGAGCAATTCTTAAACTTCCTAACCGTGTTTGAGGACAGTGGGAATTGTGCGTGAGTACCTGATATAGATAATAAGCCCTGCACAATAGGGCACATGCCTTTAAAATGTCATATATGAGATAGGGTTGAAACTGCATGTGAAGAGCATGCATTATATAATAAATCATGACTCTAAAATAATGTATACACGGGTGGACATAAAAGGCCTATCATTCTAATGTATTGTGTATTTACCTTAGCCTAACCTGCTAAATTGAGACTTTTTGGTACAATGAACAATGAACCTGGAAGGCATTTCTCAAGGTGGTACGACTGAAAACAGCCACTACGATTTTGAAACCCTCAAGATTATAGTGGGTGATCGTAGGTAACGCACTATGACTGCTCTGTATGATCAGCACTTAACACAGTAATTATATAGAGTTTGGTAGGGCAGTCGTACCAGTGCAGTCATTAGTGACCATTTAGATGCAGGGCTATAATGCCTTATAGTGGGTGATCCCACTACAATTTGACAGGGGTCTAGTCGCACCATCTTGAGAAATGCCTTCCTGATGAGGTCATTCATTTCATAAGACCACTCACAAATGGGAGGAGGCTACACTGGCCTAAATCAGAAAGCAGACTTGATAATTCATGTTTCTGTTTGTAAACAAGCCCCTTAAATACATTTATGTTGCGCAATATTGTAATGACACTTAATGTGTTTTATCTCTCATATGTACAGGTCACTGACTGCCGCATTGAACTGTCTGGTGACCCTACTTACTCAAAGATGTGGTGCAGGAGTGGAGGCTCCACTCTCAGGTGTAGCCGACAAGCTGAAGGACTTTCTCAGCTGTAATCCAAGTACCACTGATGGGTCATGTATGTTGCTTTATAACGTATACATAGAACATCCCTTATGCACACGGAAAATTTTATGATATTGTGTCTACCTTCGGACCTAGAGGGAGATTCGAGAAAGAGAGACAGAGACAGAGACAGACAGATAGACAGAGATCAAAAGATTAAAACTCTAAGTGAATCCCGAAAAACTTAGATAATTGCATGCCACTCACTTGGCAAGGAAATTGTTACCTTAAAACGTAAGAAACGTTTGTAAATGGGTTTAACATAAAAAAAAACGCTCATTGGCCAAGTGGCAGCCCTGTGAACAGAAATCACGTGCTTCAAGCTGGCAAGATCAGTGCAAATCACACGCTTGAAGGCACATGATCTTGCACTGATCTTCAGCTTGAAGGCCGTGATCTTGAAGAGCCTTGTTCTGGGTGGAATTGGATTAGGGATTAATAGTGAACCAAATAATCATGCTCCAAGCTCTAATAGAACTAGAAACAATAAAAGGGCTAATGATACTGTCCCTACGCCGTCCGTCAGTGACTGATGGCCGTCAGTTGGCCATGAATCAGTGGTTTGGTTTGTGTTTACATCCTGAGATCAGGTGCTTCTAGCATGAGGGACTGATCTAATTTGCAATGCTATCGCTATGGCGCTGATCCCAAAGCCAGAGGCGGGTGCAGTCAGTGGTCAGTTGGAAGTAGTTTTGAGAAGATTGGAGATAAGAGATAAGATAATGGTCCATTGAGGCCTCCTACTTCTGGCCCCTGGTTTACAAATATCTCTATTTTTATAAAAGGAGTTATTTCCTTTACTATATTGGCTGTATTTTTCTACACATCCTCACTTTTAAAAATTCCTGTCTATTTTTTATATTTCTGTTATTTTTTCTTCTGACCTTTAAATGCTTTTGTGATTTTGAGAAATTTCTCTCTCACACTCTATAGCCCAGGTGTTTAGAGCCCCACTGTCCGTGCCGCATCACCCTCCCAAGCTCGGGAGCTTTCAAAACCGACTGAGGACTGACTGGGTGACCGTATTATGGAGCCCCTAAAAGGACATCCGTTTTCTACATATTTTTTTTTCTCTAGTTTGTTCCGCAAGTTTTATTTTCGTTTCCGCAAGTTTTATTTTCGTTTCCGCAACTTTTTATTTTTGTTTCCGCAAGTTATAATATGTTGTTTCCGCAAGTAAACATTTTTTTAAAGCAACTTTATGTTTTGTTTCCACAACTTAACATTTACAATTGATTGACTATGCACAAAGAAAATTCATTAAGTTGTGGAGACAAAAGTATAAGTTGTGAAAACGAAAATTAAAGTTGCGAAAATGAAAATAAAACTTGTGGAAAGGAAAATAAAACTTGCGGAAACGAAAATAAAACTTGCAGAAACGGAAATACTACTTGCGGAAACCGAAATACTACTTACGGAAACGAAAATACTTCTTGCGGAAACAAAAATTCTTCTTGCGGAAATGAAAATACTCCTTGCGGAAACAAAATCTAGAAATAAATGTGTAGGAAACAGATGTCCTTTCCAGGGCTCCGTAGTACCTGTTGAGAGGGGACCAGGTGGGCATCATTTCTCATTTGATACATATAAAATACTAAATATACATATATCCTCTTGCAGCCTGCATGCTGGGCCAGTTTTCACCTGGCACCATTGTGGATAGTGATTTAGATGAGGCAGGACTTTTTGACCTGGGCACTGAGCTGGTTTTCACATGCTCTACTGGTTTTCGGTTTGGTCAGGAGTCTCACCATGCCGAGTCCTCCGTCCCCATACGTTGTACCCGTACAGGGTGGAATGTCACACAACTACCCCAATGCCAACGTAAGTCTATTCACCTGATTAATTTTCCTTTGTATAGCTTTCATAAGCAAAAGTATCTCTCGGAAATATAGACATGTAATACATCTATATGACTTCCTCAGTCGTCAGAATGTGGATAAGAATAGGCATACCAGTTGATAAATTCATGCCTGATGGTTTCCTTTAGTCTGACATCTGTAGCTAACTATTCAATTACAGTAGGCCAAGGCAGTGGCGGATTTAGACGGGGGGCGCATGGGGGGAGGCGTCCCTTTCCTATTTGCTAGTAGTTCAGAGTTTATTTTGCCCTATTAGGCCTCAAATTTAACTTAAAATTGAGAGTAAAGAAAGGGCGCGCCCCCCTCTTTTACAAACTCCTGGATCCACCGCTGAAATAGGCCTTAATATTAATGCTTCGGAAATTTATGTCTAAAGATTTGTGGATTTCAAGGCAGGCCAAGTTTGAGAAGCCATTCCCACTGTTCGGTCACGGTAGGACGTTCGGTTCCACATGCACACAGAATATAACTCGTCCATTACATATTTGTAGCCGTACACTGTGGAGCCATTCCTGAAGTAGCTAGTGGGTATGTGATTTCAAGCAATACGACTACGAGTGGTGATGCAGACCCACCGTTCCCAATCACAGTTCTCACCTATACCTGTGATGCTGGTTTCACTATTAGTACTGGCACAGAAGATGTAACATGTCAGACAGACGGCACATGGTCACAGGCACCCACCTGCACAGGTAAGTCATGTTATAACATTATTATCATTGAACGAGTTGAAAGCAACCATATCCATTATCTCTATGTTGAATTCGACCATTTTCACTTTCAGGCCTACATGTTAATCAGTGCCTATCTATCTAAACTATCTAGCTACAGTTTTATGTATAGGCCTAGTCATGAAAGCACAGATGTTTAGTCCGTGTAAGGGGCATATAGAGCTCTGTGATGAAAGTGACCAACGGTGACTTTCCTTTTACGATCTTTTCGAACCATTGAGATCTTGAAGATCAGGACGGTGTTGCCAAAAGATCACAAGGAGGAAACTGTCTAAAATCTTTCAGAGAGAAAGTAGGGGTTCATACATATAGGCTATATACTACACATGGTTTATGATTCGTTTTCACTGTATTATTGCCAAAGAACCACCCACCTGACTGGATTAAGAAAATATACATAGGCCTATGTATAAATGCACAGCATTTATAGGCCTACATCTACTCCATATTCTATATCAATTATTTCATCTATGTATGTTTTAACTAATATTAATCCAATATAACATAAATATGGGAGCCCACGGTTTGGATATTGAGGAATATTGCACAAGCCTTCGGCTTTGATATATTCATGTCATATTAGTCTTATACCACATTTTCCTCCATGATAACATTAATTACCTCCCTGATATCCCCAGAATAAATACAGCAGAAGAAATTTTGTAAGTGCCAGCGATACTCCCCGGTTCACTCTGCACGAAGCCATTGTTATTCTCGGCGGGTGCTCGACTTTCCACCCATTTTTCTTATTTAATCCAACTATGACATGTCGAGTTATTAAAATTTAGACATCCTTAGATAGTCTAGATGATGCCTCCATGCTTACTATGTCCAATATATTCAAAATAAAAAGGAAACCATTGATTTTTCCATCGTAAGCGAGTCTTGGTCCGACATTCTTAGCGTTTTCTTCAACTGCGGCATCTTGACCTATATCCACATCCGGGCCACTGACACAATTCATCGGACAAGGAGGCGGGTGGGAATGGCCGGACCGCGACTCGCTTACACTTGAAAAATCAATGGATTCTTCTTTATTTTGAATATATTGGACATATTAAGCAATGAGGGATCATCTAGACTATCTAAGGATGTCTACATTTTAATAACTGGACATGTGATGGTTGAATTCAAGACGAAAACTGGGTGCACACACTGATGTATCGCTATCAGGTTAGTAGAGTACAGCTTTTACATTGGATTTTTTCACTGTTCAGTGTGGCATAATGGCTAAGAGCCTTACCTACCTCCACTGCGGCCAGGGATCAATACTCCTACGAGTTGGGATGATTTTTTCACATTGAAACATTGGCGAGACTGAATTTGTATGTCTCACCAGGGTCTCACCACTTTCCCAAAATATTCTAAGTCCAACTTGACCTCGAAAAAGTATATCCAAATATAAAAAAAAGCACCCAAAATGCTGAAACAGTGTATATGCTCTCATTAGGCACTGGTAGAGGACAGCATAACAGTAAAGTTAAGGGAGGTGGCAGAATAGTGGTAAAGGCTAACAGTAGATATTTGGCAATACAAAATCGTGCATGGTTCTCTTTTCTTTATTTTTTCTTTATTTTATTTATTTTTTTTTTTTTGAGCGGTGGGGGTTCTCGTTTCCTTTTTGGCAACACATTCCTGACTTCATCACATGCTGATTATAATATTTTCCACGTCGGTGTTTCATGTTATAAATTCCTATGACTCTTGGAATCATACAACCTTTCGGAAAATTTTCTCGACGAGGATGCACTGCAAAAAAGGTGTTTAAAGATACACACCAAATTTTCTCAACACCAATATTTAAACATCTAAACACTTGAAGTGTTTAGGTGTTTAGCTTTTAAACACTTATTCTCAAACACCTAAACACTGAAGTGTTTAAGTGTTTAGCATTTAAACACTTGGTTAAACACTTTCTAGTTAAACGCATTTAAAATTAAACGCGTTTAACACTTAAAAAGTGTTGAGAAAAGTGGGACAAATAAGTGTTTAACCAAGTGTTTAACTTCTAAACACTGGTGTTTAATCCCTAAACACTGTTTTTACAGTGTGGGATTCGAACCCACGCGGGCAGAGCCCAATGGATTAGCAGTCCATCGCCTTAACCACTCGGCCACCTCGTCGCTGTATTCCTTAGTGTTTCCTGGAGGCTGTTGAAAAAAGAATCTGATCAAATTCTCAATGTAGCTATTTGTTCTTCCAATTCTCTGCTCTTCCCCACCCTGAGAATTGACTTCCCTAGAGAATTGGTTCCTACTTGAGAATTACACCCCGACTCTGGACCACTCCTATAGCACTCCTCTGACCCATTCCCTTTTCGCAACAGACGAGGGAATCAATTCCCTAAGGTGAGTGAGTTCCGTTTTGGGAATAGCACCTCCAATAGAACCAGATTCAAATCTTTTTGCAACGGCCTCCTGATAAAATTTGCTTCTGAAAGAGCATACCTTAGGCCTATACCGGGGGGATATTTTAGGCATTTCTATAACCTATGGCATTTGATCCTGCTAAGTAGTACATAATATTATGCAATGTAAGCTCTACTTCGAAGTGGTAGCTGAATATTATATAGCTAAGATTCTTAAAATTACATTTTCATTTCAAACCATATCATATGCCCAGGGAGGATACTGTATATTCATGGCCTTAGCATATCTGGGGTCTATTTAGAATAATAAACGATCACCAGATAGCCCCACGCTCACCCAGGCACCACTACGATCACAGAATCTGGATAAATCAGAGGACCTATATATCCTATTGTATCTAACACTGTGTAGGGTTGATGTACATATTTCTACAATTGCTCTATTTGTACTAAAAGTCTGCATAGCCTAATGCTATTTCCAATCATTTTATCAATCTAATATCGTGTAATTGGCAATACATATAATGCTCATGGGCAAATAGTACAATAGGTGGTCGTTTGAGATAGTAAATGGAGGGGGTAAATCGTTGCTTGTTCTGAAACACACCCCAGTGATCAATAGCAATCACGGTGTACCTCCACTGTACCTTTAACGTCAAAATGGTGTAATAGTGCACGTCTACGTTACTATACACTTTCAGACTGCGCCAATCTTTTTACAGTAGATTGCTTCAATTTTTTGGGGAAAAAAGTCGTAGTTGCTGTCAATACAAATCTAATGAACCGATGTAGATTGCCCTGTACCCAGTACATTTACAATTGGAGCTGACAGTGTAGGTATATATTATACAGTGTATATTGGATGAGTTGTGGTCCACGAACGCATCAACACATCTCAACAAACGCCCGGCGTTGGTTTTTCATGGACACGATCCTTATCCCCTACTTTAGAATACCTCTAGAGCAGTGCCCGTGTTCTGGTTTATATCATCATGGGAAAATAGAATGTCACGTTATTAAAGACGCCCTTTCTTATACATATCACCCATTGACAGGTTATATTTAGGGGCCTGTAAGGCAAATATAATTAACCCGACATGGTTTCTGAACATGACACAAAACCACCCAGTACACATTTTGCTCCATCCCCGTTTGCTATTCAGACGGAAGCGGAACAATATATATCATCGCCTTAGTGAAAGGATGTTGCAACTGACATTTTGGCAATAGAAAAAGAGTTTTCTTCTGCGTTAACATGTATTGGCCCTTATCTACCTATATGATATGTGTGTCTACAGGCCCCAATGCAATGTTGCTATTTCCACTTTCTGCGATCGTAAGTGGAACACTTCTTTTACCTCTCCTGCAAAACTTGAAAAATGCAGCCGTCTTGCACTGAGGCGATGATATGTAGGCCTAATGCTCTAGTTCTTCGTGCCGAAGGTAAACAAACGTATCTATAGGATTAAGCATTAAGAGATTTGTCTAAAGACTCAATGGATCTAACGATTTACTTAGAAAAGGATGCCTTCAACAGGTGAAGGCCTATTGCCAGGGCTCAACTAGGCATCACGGGGCGGCAGTGTCACAGTTTTTTCTTGCATTGGAGTATCCATTCTGCTGGCCAATACAGGAATGCAGCGTTTCGCGTGAATGTCGCGACAATTCCGCGGTGAAATGGCCGAGACATTCACTTGAATTGCTGCATTCCTTCAATGGCAGGCAGAAAGGGTACCCCAATGCAAAAAAAAACAAAAAAACATGTGCCGCCCCGTGCCGCCTATAGGCGGCAGCACAGGTAAAAAATAGTGTTTAGATTGTAAACACTTATTTGTCCCAGTTTTCTAAACACATTGCATAAGTGTTTACATTCTAAACACATTTCATCTAAACACATCCATATGTGTTTAGATTTTAAGCACATATTAACAATGTGTTTAGATTGTAAACACTTATTTTGAAAAGTGTTTAGAATCAAAACACTTTTTGAAAAGTGTTTAGAATCAAAACACTTTTTGAAAAGTGTTTAGCAAAAAGTGTTTAGGCAAAAAGTGTTTAGGCAAAAAGTGTTTACACACAAAACACTTTCCCAAAAGGTGTTTAGAAAAGTGTTTCATTTCTAAACACATTTCAAAAGGTGTTTAGAACATTTGAATAAGTGTTTAGATTCTAAACACTTATTTAGATAAGTGTTTAGAAATTAAACACTTATCTAAACACTTTTTTGCTGTCTAAACACTTGTCTAAACACTTTTTGCCTAAACACTTACCTATAAACTTATATAATAAGTGTTTAGAAAGGTGGGACAGGAAAGTGTTTAGATAAGTGTTTAATATCTAAACACCTTTTATAGTGGAGCTTGGGCTTATCCCTATTCTATTGAAAATAAGTAGTCCATGACTTAAACATGAATCACTATAGAATGAAACAGCAGTTGCTGGGCGTGTCATGGAAATGGTATCATCAGTGAAACGTTTTAAGGGTAACAAAATAAGTATTTCACCATTACTCTAAAATATATCATTTCTTTCGCCCTTCATGCCATGGTTATAAAGTCGATTATCTTAATGCATACACTTTCTTTTTGCCTCCAATGGTGTCTAATAACCCATGTTTATCCAATTGGTTCATGACTTAGCCCAACTCTGCATTTACATGTATATTCTATTCCTTCTTTCTGACAGCGGTTGGCTGTACTGCTCTGGGTACCACCTCCAACAGTCCTGAACCCATAGAGTCCGCCACAGTGAGAGGCTCGGGCACTGACCATGGTACCGTTATACAGTTTAGTTGTATGAGCACCTCAGCCGTCCTCCAGGGTCCTTACAATGATGACCCATTCAGGGTGTGTCTTGATGGAGACTGGCAACCAGGAGACGACCTCCCAATGTGTGTCCGTGAGTGTACCTATCTCCACCAGCTATACACATTTGATGCCTGGTATACAGTTGCGCATACATGTACTAAATACAGATTTATTGTAAATCCCTCATAACCCTTTAATCACTAATTTCCCGATACTATATTGGATTTAAAAAAAAACCTTACCTGTCCTGTATGTAATGAAAGGGATTTCTGTACTTTGTAATTTGAGAACGATTTCACAGAAACCACTGGGTCATATTTTTGGTGAAGATTAAGAAGTGGAATGGGTGAGCATGTCCCTTGGAGCTTTTAATTGAAATGAGATGATTAGTTTCTAATCAGAACCTTGTTCTATTCCCCCTGAAATAAAGTATGTCGGTTTTATTTCTCAAGCGTATATCTTACTTTCCGTTTTCTTTCACATCTTTATGCATTACAATAGATATTGTGTATCTTTGCACATTACAGCCAGGAGTTGCCTGCTGCCGTCTATCTACAATGCAGTGCCATTTTCAGACGCTAAACTTGATATTGGAGCATCAGCGTCAGTCACATGTAGCCCTGGCTTTGAACTGGATGGACCATCGACTGTTGCATGTTCTAATACCACAGTAACCTTATCTCAGATACCCACATGTGTAGGTAGGTGCACTGCAGTTTAAGGACAAGGGGGCAGGGTCCTAGCGGTAATTTTATGAAGTTCTGCAGCTCATTGAGAGGAATCTGACAGTTTTTGAAGCAAGTTTCTATCATTATTAGTTCAAAAGTTATGCCTTGTGATATGAATGTACATTTTTCATCATATTTGAAGAAAACTTTACGAAATATTATGAAAACCCCTCTGCCTCCCTCTGGCAGTGGTCCATAGGCTTATGCATTAGGACGTCTATCTCTCTTGCATTCACTCTCCCTTTGTGCAAAAAGTAGCATTGGAACCATAATGATTTTATATTTTTATCTTGTTTAAGATATGTAGATAGACATGGCTGTCGTTTTTTAAGGAAAATTTCCTGTCCAGTTTTGGAATTATTCAGCAAAATCCCTCAAAAATCCCAACTAACTAGGCAATGGTCCATTAGACTCAGTGTTAAAGCATCCTACCTGTGATGGCTGGTACTGAAGAAAGTGGCATGGCTATCCCAACTTTTTATTTCACATTTCAATTATACATCATGTAAGGAACAAATATTTCATGTTATAGGGGGCCTAGGGGAATCCTTTGTCAATGAGTTTTCGCGTTACATGGAGTCAAGCCAATTGCCTTTTTGCAAAAGTGAACATTATTTAATTAATTAACCGTCCTTTTCATGTGATACGATAATGTATAAGACTCTTCTTTTCTGAATACCTCCCAAATATTTCATTGCAGATATAGAAGAGTGCACCTTGGATACTAATGGGTGTACTGATGGGTGTATAGAGACCCCAGGTACATTTCTGTGTACCTGCCCAGATGGCCAGACACTGGACACAGATAGGAAAACTTGCATAGGTTAGGAACGACGATTCGGTCTATAGACTATTATATAAGTGCATGTGGATAGAGTGCTACAGATCATGTGCTACAGCTCCTTTACGCATAAGACCAATTGCTATTAACCACCTTATGGTGGATAACTACATAAGCCCAAGCTCCACTATAGGCGTCACGGGGCGGCAGCGTCACGGGCGACACAGGTTTTTCTTGCATTGGGGTACCCTTTCTGCCTGCCATTAAATAGAAAGCAGCGTTTCACGTGAATGTCGCGGCCATTTCACCGCGGATTTGCTGCAACATTCACGCGAATCGCTGCATTCCTGTATTGGCCAGCAGAATGGATACTCCAATGCAAGAAAAAGCTGTACCGCCCATGACGCTGCCGCCCCGTGACGCCTAGTGGAGCCCTGGCAATAAAAAGGTTTTCTCCTAATGCAAAGAGAGCATCGCTACTGAGATAATACTTGCCCAGTCTAGTGGGCATGGCATCGTACAAATCTATTATACGCCCCCCCCCCTGGCATAATCCCCAACTGGTGTATAATCCCC
Organism: Acholoe squamosa; assembly: GCA_949317995.1. NCBI lineage: Eukaryota > Metazoa > Annelida > Polychaeta > Phyllodocida > Polynoidae > Acholoe > Acholoe squamosa. The sequence continues at coordinate 17,053,640 of OX439044.1, forward strand.
AACTTGTGGTCACCAAAATTATTTTACATCACATAATTTATTAGCATGGACGCTAATATCGAGAAAATGACTGGTGCAGTGATTCACTTATAATTGCCTTTCTGTGACTTTGACTTATTGTTGTATGTCCTGCAGCCCTAGACCCCTGTGCACCCAGTGACCTGTGCCGTGACGGCACGTGTGTGCCGTCAGGTATGACGTATACCTGTACATGTGCAGCAGATAAAGTACTGTTCACTGCTGATGGAGACCAGGGTTATAGCATCCCTCAGTCTGAGGTGGGCCTGGACACCATTAACAACACCAGACGTCTTAATCACACCTGTGTCAGTAAGTTGAGTTGTATAATAGTTATTTGAAAAGAGTATTACATGCGAATGTTATATTTTTCACCAATGGTTCTACTACATGTCCTTGGGAAATTCACAGAATAACACATGTAGACACCCTAAATATTATGAGATACTTGGATTAATTAGCATGTCCTTTATTCTGTAAACACCCGTCTTTTTTTACTAGTACATTTATCCTTTGTAGTACATGTGATACCAGGTTGTTAAGCATGGCGGAGGAAACGCTAGAAAACGTTTTATAACGTTAGAAAGGTTTTTAAAGGTAAATTTTAGGCGTTTAATGCTAAAGGGGTTGTATATGCAATGCTGCCTACACGGGCTATTAGATCTATGAATACCGAATGTGTGAATGCAGTTTATGCATGTCTACTCCTGTATTTTAGGTCGGCAGTGTGAATTTGACAACACACTGACCAATGGTTACCTGTTAAGTATCAAACCTTCATACCATGATGGAGACACGGTCAGCTTTAGGTGTGAGGTGGGCTTTATCCTCCAGGGTCCAGAGACTTTAACCTGTGACAACACAGGTGCATGGTCAGGAGACATCCCCACCTGCCAAGGTGAGTCATTCTCATGTACATAATGACAGTGTATTAACTGCTAATGCCAAATAATAAAAAGAAAATCCAGTAACCCGACCGACCCTAGCAAAACAGGGGCAAAAAATCCTTTTTTTTGTGATTTTGAAGAATTTTGTCTCATTTTTTCATATTTTAAAGAAATTTGTCATTACTTTTTGATGATTTTTCCTGTATCCTTTTCGTGTTCTTCCCCTCTCTCACAGTTGTCATTTTCCCATCATTATTTTACAATGAAATCAAAGAATTTGATACATCCATTGATATGTGCCCTAACATTTCCTATATAAATTTAAAAAGAAATTTTTAAAAGAAATCCGACCTACCGACCCTATACCTTATCAAATCATGTTACTGGAAACACACTTTTTTTTGGCCTAAAGAACTTACTCAACTTCGTTTTTATGGAAATTGACCAAATACTTTATTAGTGCCTATATTGGATATATTAGATAAATGGCGTGTAATATTGTTGCAAAGTCGGACACTTTCTATGTATATGGAAATTGTTATCCTTTGTGCTGTCTCCATTCCCCAACCCCGTTTATCTCTCCACCCCTTCCACTTCTTTCTAGAGCGCACCCCTCCGTTTTTGTCTGTAGTTAAAAGTTCATTTTATTATTTTAGACCTGAAAAAAAGTCCTCAAAATTGGGGATGCGCCCCTGTTTATGGACCGCGCCCCCTCCTTTTCTATAAATCCTGGATCCGCCATTGCATTGTCTATCCCTCCAATTTATAATAACATTGTCGTCATTTCAATTTATACTTAATTTTTGATTGCCCCCTTACATGGACAGCTGCTACGTGTACAATTCGGATTGAGGTTGAATTGAGCTTCCCACCCCAATACTCTATAAATGGCGACTCCCTGGTGTCTGGTGATACAGTACAATATGGCGACACTGTGACTATCACTTGTACTGATGGCAGGCCTGCTAACGCCCCTTTTGTGACAACCAGAACATGTCTATACGACTTTAATCGTGGAGGCTATGTATTAGGCCAGGATGAACCCTTTGATTGTCAAGGTAAGTATTACAAATGGAATGTCTCTTTGTGTATAAGCAATTTCAGTCGACATTGGACTATGTAATTGCACACTGATGCATGCGCGGCCAATGTACATGCATAATATTCTCTATATGTACATGTACTTGGAAAAAGTACCCTTCTGGATATCGCAGCGACATCTCTCATAGAGACCAATATATATATATATATATATATATATATATATATATATATATATATATATATATATATATATATATGATTGTATTATTTCAAACCATTTCAAAATTGGGGAGAGTAGATACAATTTCTCAAGAAACGCAACTCACTTTGCAGAGAAACTTTTTTTTTTTACATCAAATACGATTGATGGGAAAAAACATGTTTCTCTACCTAGTGGGAATGAGCTATTGAATTGTAATGCGTATAGCTCTAATATAAAAGGATATTATTTTCTTCCTTTAATCCAGTTGCTAAGATAGTGTGTGACCCTCCCTACACTGCTGTGGATGTGGGAGATGGTGCGCTACGAGCTTTAGCAGGGACACAGGAGGACAATGTCTATGGAGCTACGTACACTATAGTGTGTAATACTGGCTCCCCAATGAACGACCAAAATGTTACATGTGGGGACGATGGCAAATGGCAACTTGGAACCGCCTATTGTGGTGGCGCTCCAGGCAAGTGTGTTTCGTGATAATCTTGATTTGCTCTCGTCAATAGTGTTTTCGTGTGAATTTATTTCACAAATACAGGCAGAAACTCCATATCGCTGTTATCTTGCATGGAACTAGTAGTATACGATAAGTCAAGGTAGGCCGCATGCATCCAGAGTGAGAGTAAACACAGAAGACCTGGTCTTCACGGAGCCTTCGATCTCCATGATCTTTCAAAAACAAAAACAACAAATATCTTGAAAGTACGTAGCCACGCTAGCCTTGACCATGTATCTTCCTTATTTTATTCCCAGTGGTGCAATGTGATGACCCTGGAGGTCCTCCTGGTGCTGACCAGATCATTAACGGTGATTACACAGTAGGGTCTACCGTTAACTTTACCTGTCCCCAAGGGTTTGTGCCAGAGCCTCCCAATCTCTCTACTGTCACCTGTGTGGGTGGTCCTATGGGTACTACATGGGAGCCTGATGGGGCATTGGCAAATCTTCGCTGTGCAGGTAGGAGAGTCGTTTTCCCTCATTCACAACATAAATTATTATGACAATGAATGAAATAACATTTGGCACATAATTATGCATATAAAATGTGGATCGATTGGTGCTGTGAGAAACCATTTGGGAAATGTAATACTGCTTAGCACTAATGACTCAGTGTTTGTTCTCATAAACATACATACTACTGGCATGTCGTGGTGGCAATTTGGGTCAATTAGATAGGAATTGACAGGGAACTTTAATCTGGATCGTGTTTCAATAGTTTCCATGACTGGACACCCTCAAATCATAGTGGGAGGTGTAAGAAATGACTCCATACCAGTGACTACATAGTGAGCTCCAGTAGAGGCCTCAAAATAGCAGCTGCTATTTATTCAATTACTGGCTCAATACACACCACTATGAAGTCATAGCACCCAGTCGTAGGGGCCACTATTGGCTACATAGTGACCAGTCATACCTCCTTTATGGTCTAGTATGCACTCCTGTGTTCAAATGAGCATAGGGCTGCAGTAACTACCGTAATGTCTCATATAGGAGCCGGGCCTTGAATAGCAGCCTCCCTTGAATAGGGGCTGGGGTAGGAGGGCTGTCAAATCAATAGGGGCCGGGCCTTGAATAGGGGCCTGGTGGGCCAGTTTTAGGTGGTTTTAGGAAGACAACCAAGACCCCCCAGGCCAAATTATGTATAATTGTTCTAGATAATTCCCTTTCAAATCACATATGATAGATCTATATCTAATGACCTAATTGTATCAAAAATGCTCTGTTATTCTTTCTTAATAGTAGGGCTGAGGTGTCAGCTAAGTGTGATATCCTTTGTAATTTTATTAGAAAGCCATGGTGGGTTAGGATTGGGTATGACAGGCATGACAGCTTTGTAAGGCCTAGTGCTCTATCTACACCACTGCATACTAGTAACTACATAGTTGGCCCATGTGTGGACGTAATGCTCAATTCTTAGGTGAAACACCACACTTTTCCAAATGATATTTTATTCTTTAGGGAAAAAAACTGCAATCCCAGAGCCAAAGGCGCTGGCCACAGGGTTTTAGGTGCTAGTGTAAAGAGCACAGATTGGGTATATTTGAGCAAAGGAGTGCAGAGGGCAGCAGCTAAGGCTACCCACTAATTATTCACATGCAGGGTTGTCATACCAGGATCCCCTATTGAGTCACTGCTGTGGTGGCTATTTAGCCAGCAGGCAGTACGATCACCCAGTAATGTAGCCAGCTATTTAGTCACCAAGGCCAAAATCCTAAGATCACCTGCTAAGATCTGACCCATCTCCAGTCGTAGCTGGCTGAACCTGTTGTGGAAACTATTGAAACACGATCCAGACATATTGTCGTCCCTTCGTATAGAATCCCATGGGGAGGTACAACTCTTGAAATTTGACTTGGAAATCACACCTTTTTTTAAATCGATTTATACCAGCAATTCTTACCTTTGACATGTCATTTACGACAGGAATGGAATGTAGAGATCTCATATTCACAGATACAGTGACTGATAAATCTTGTCACTTTGATTTCAACATTTTTATCAGTAAAGAGAACGAATTACCAGAGGGCACTCCACATCAGTGTCTATATCTCAGGAACACCCTGGGCCAATAACGAGGTACACACACGTTCATACAGCCTTTAAAGTACCAAAATATTGATTTTGATTGTGTTCTCTTTATCATCATTTCAGACAATGTGGCCCCTACACTAACCTGTCCTGATGACCAAACAATAGTTCTGTATGATCAGATTGACTTAGAACTTCTCACCGTAGCGACTGACAACTATGGAGGAGTGGTATATGTGACGGCCAGCTTTACGCCTAACTTTGAATACGGAGCAAGAATAACACAAACCACGACAGTGACCCTTAATGCTTTCACGCCCAACGATGCCATAGCTCCTGGAGATGGTGCACAATGTACTTATACAATCACAGTCCCAGGTGAGTCAAAACTTGATCGGGAGGTTAATTCAAAATGACCTACCATCAGGCCCCCAGAGATGGTAGTCTAGACTAATCAAGTGAATTTTATAAGACCCTATCAAAGTCCAATATCAATTGCTACCATCAGTGGTGGTGATACCTAAAAGAGAAATAACAAGTGCTATTTATTTTTCATTATTGTTTTTCCACAGCTACCATCAAGGGTGGTGGTAGAAAAAGAAATTCATAGTGAGCTCATATAGGAAAGGAGAGGATTGTCGATGCCATAGCTATATTCTGCCCCTCTTGCAATGACCACCACTTAGATTGATAGTGCTGGTTGTTTCAATGCCTGCAAGTCACATATTACCATCGGATAAATCAAAAGGACTGGATTTTCCTACCATAGCTAGGGAGAAGAGAATAGTATATTAATGCCTCTATTGAGTGATAGGTGCATCTATACCATGGTACTGCAGTACTGTGAAGATATGGGGGCTTAAATTCATGGTTGTTTTTCTGTGGCGCATTTAGTTGGGACAGAGGATATCCTCATGAAGGTAACGATCGGTACAAAATGTCTGAGGCAAAATCTTCCCAAGAGTGCACCCCTCTTTAAATCATTACAACTAACGCTTTTACAATGCCCCAAATTGCGAGTGTTTGAGTATTCAACATTAGATGGATCCCAGGGGCTTATCACCAAACTTATGAGGAATGATTTGAAGGGTACTTGATGTAATGGACTACTAGGTAGGTAGGCCTATTGTAACTATACTTGAGGCAAATTCTATTTTACCCCTCCCTGCCCCAAATATGCTACAGGGGTCTGTCTACCTTATTGTACAGCAGGCGCATACATTATTGAAGGTAATCAGTTGTAGCAAAAAAAGGACTGAAAAGGGCCCTCAGGCAGCTACCAATTGCACCATAAATTTAAAGTGTCTATATAAATCTATCATCATACTTAACAATGCAGCCCACATTAGCCTCATGCTACACGTTTAAATGCCTTAATGATATTGCAGATATGCAGGACACTATTGACCCCACCGTGACATGTCCGGATTCATTTGAGTACTACACTACTGCTGTAGCACCTACAAATGTCGATGTGACTGTGGCACTTACTCAAGCTGGGAGATCATCACCCACAGCAACTGATGACGTCTCAACAGGATTAACTGTTACGTCAACACCTACGTCATTTATGGCGTCATCAGAAAACATCAATACCGTGTTTATTGTTACAGCGACTGCTGCAGATGCAGCTGGTAATATAGGGATGTGTAAATATGCCATCGTTGTCAGACGTAAGTAGGTTTTGGAACCAATCATTTATATATATATATATATATATATATATATATATATATATATATATATATATATATATATATATATATATGTGTGTGTGTGTGTGTGTGTGTGTGTGTGTGTGTGTGCGTGTGTGTGTGTGTGTGTGGATATATCTGGATCTTATAGAGCACGTTGAATTATAGGATGGAAAAAGAATTATGGGGTCCTATATATAGAGTAACAAGTTAGTATATCCGATGATTTTGACTTCAATTTGCAAGAAATACTGTGTCAATATCATAGTAAGGTTGGGGGCCAATTAGACGCTGTCTAGGGGTAGGAAGGCCTTATATCAAGGGTAGTCTGATATCCAGCAAAAGGCTTGTTTCAGTGCATTTCTTGGTGGTGCAACTTATTTTTTGCCTGCCAAAATGTGCACCTCGGGCTTAAATCAATGAATTACATCCATATATACGTATAATCAGAGGAAATTTGCAAGAAAGAAGTGCCTAGCAAGAGAAGATTGTTCATTACGAACATCTTGGCACATTCTAAAGGGGATTGATTTTTAGCCCCAACCATCGGATATACTAACTTTAAAAAATGATCCCTCCCGTAATTAGGACATTCCAAAGGTCTTAGTGAAGTTTAACACCATTATCGTCACCATCACCATCACCATTATTATCATCACCATCATCATTATCATCACCATCATCATTATCATCACCATCATCATTTTTATCATCACCATCCGCATAACCATCATTATCATCATCATCATCATCATCATCATCATCATCATCATCATCATCATCATCGATATCATGGTAATCGTCGTCGTCTTTGTTATCATCATCAGACCAATGTAAATTTGTATTTTAAGCATGTTGTGCCAATTGGGCCATACCAACCCCAGCCAATGCAACCAAGAACTGTGTGGACATTAATCAGGGTAATGATCTAGAGTGTACTATTACATGTGACACTGGGTTCTACATGCACGATGGTCCAGCTAGCACCACACAGGTATTCACCTGCAACTATGCCACCCACACATGGAACCCAACTGGCCGTGTGTTTGATTGTCTAGGTAGGTTTATGTTATATTTTTTTCTATATAATTATGTCAATTCTCTAGCTAGAAATGTAAATACCAATATGAGGGTTAAGCCTAGGTGACAGGCCTACTTGTTATTGGCTTCTAAGTTCAATGAAAAAAAAAGAAGTTTAAGTTCTATGCAGCCCCTAAAGGGTTAATGGTTTGTGTGCACCAACAATGAGGCGTCAGTAATCCACCTCCCACCTTCAAGCCCCAATGAACAGCTGACTATGCTCTATCTCTTAGGTGCAAAAGCTAGCTATCCAAGCCATTTTGTCATACCTGGTTTAGCATATTATTTACTAAATGCATATAAGGTCAAACAGAGATTATTAAGCTAATAGATCATGGATGTTGGAGCCCTAGGGGAGTCTATGCTGGATATACCCTCGCCGCTCCGCGGCTCGGGTATATCCAGCATAGACTCCCCTAGGGCTCCAACATCCATGAACTAATAGGTTTATACCACGATTTCCTCCATTTTGTATTAATTTCTTACCTGATATCCAAAGATTATAGCCAGGAGAATACATTTTGTAAAAGCAAGCGATACGGCCCGGGTCCGCTCTGCGCGAAGCCATTGTTTTTGTTCCTTGCCGGGAGAGGTACCGCTGTGTATACAGTCACTTTTCGTATGGAATCCAACCATGACACGTCTTCAAAATAAAACATACATATCCTTAGATAGTCTAGATGATCCCTCCATACGTATTATGTCCAATATATTCAAAATAAAGGAGAATCCATTGATTTTCCCAACGTACGCGAGTCGCAGTCCGGCCATTCCCACCCGCCTCCTTGTCCGGCGAAAGTGTGTCAGTGGCCCGGATGTAGATATAGGTCATCCGCTCGCCGAACGAGGAAGACGCCGAAAATTTCAGACCGTTTTGGAAAATCAATGGCTTCTTATTTAATTCGAATATATCGGACATATCAAGCATGGAGTACTCATCTAGAATGTCTAAGGATATGTATGTATTAATTTGAAGACGTGTCATGGTTGGATTCCATACGAAAAGTGAGTGTGAACACGGCAGTACCCCTCCCGGCAAGGAACAAAAACAATGGTTACAATGGCTTCGCGCAGAGCGGCCACGGGCGTACGATGGAAAAATCAATGGATTCTTATTTATAGCGAAGAAAATGGAGAAAATTAGCACGCATTCCTCGTCTATGGATCGAAAACTTCTTGGGATTTCAATATTATAACATGAAAAGGTTGGATTCAATACGAAAAGTGAGTTTGAAAATGTGGCACCTCTCCGGTCAAGGTCTTATTTATTTTCGCATTGGATTTCCTCACCGTTCAGTGTGGCGCTATGGCTAAGGCCTTCGCCTACCACCACTGCGGCCGGGGTTCAATCCTCATACGAGTTGGCACGATTTTTCAAAATGGAAAATGGCTAGATTAACTTTGTATAGCTTCCATAATTTCCAAAAATATTCTAAGTCCAACTTGACCCTGAAAAAGTATATACCAAAAATTCTAAAAACGCACAAGGGTGGTATATGCAGAATATACCATGTATATATCGCATATAAAACCACCGGAAGTGCCAGAATAGTGGTATAATCAACCATGGCCTAGCTGTGGTCAGAGATACACTATAGACCAGATTTCCCTCTATGTTCCTATGTCTGTCAGAAACCCTCTTTAATCTAATGTGGTTCTGTGCGCCAGTTTCCATATATATGAATGTGTTATTGACTATAAAGTCAATAACACAATTACTTTGTATGCTGATGACCCTGTGGTAACCACGACAACCCCTACTCAGATGAAGAGAACAATTGTAAGAATTGTTAAACGGTGTATAGATAATTCTCTCACAATTAATGAGAAAAAGACAAAATGGATGGTTTTTAATCCCCCCCATACAGGACCTTAATGTTAGGTTCACAATGAATAATGTAGAATTAGAAAGAGTATTTATTTTTCCGTACCTGGGTCTTTAACATTGATGTTGATTTAAAAGTTCGTAGAACATCGTGCCATTTGTGTAAGATCAATTAGAAATAAGATATTCCAGATGGGTAGGGTAAGAAAATATTTGGATGAGGCATCTTCCTTAAGTGTCTTTCAATCAATGATAATTCCTACCTTTGACTATTGCGATTTCATATGGGAAAGAGATTACAGAGGGGAGACCAAAGAACTACAGATGTTACAAAATAGAGCTTTAAGGAGGGTACACCTGGTAAGACTTGAAGAAAATCCAGCTATGCCGACTGAAAAAATTCAGATTAGAAGTGGCTGCTTTGATCTAGCTTTAAGAAGGGACAAATACCTCCTATTTTATGGGTATTTGATTGCATCGTGTCCAGAGTATGTTGATAATAGACATATAAATACACGCTTTCACCAAGGTAAAAGGTTAATTGTGCACACACTTTGAAATCGATAGTTATAAGAAGTGCTTTCTATTGTGCAGTCAATCGATGGAATCAATTAAAATCCAGTTATACCCTCATCAATCATTTTATAAAATTAAAAAAAAAGCATTGAAAGTGATACTCCAAATTGGCTGTTTTAATTTGTGATATTTTAGAAGTGTAATTTCATAACTCAACCACCCATCTCATCTCCTTATCATGTATTGTGAAATGGTTCAAATTGACATTTAAGACCATTGTTAATATTGTAATTGTTTTTCATACTTGGATAGTTAGGGGGCCTCGCGTAAGCACTACAATGAGTAGGGGCTAGGATAAAACATCTACATTATATTCTTATATTTTATACCTGTTTTTGTATCCAATAAAATTACTTTAAAAAAGCCTAATGTATGCAGCTTTATGAAACTAACCAACAGATTTCTACTTTAAAGCTTTCTTAATATTGGCTTGTGTATACAAGTTATCAACAGCGGTATTAAATGTATTCACGTCATATCGTTTCTCTTAAGGCATGTGATCAAGCAACGCACCATATCTTAACCTCGTTGTTATATATATATATATATATATATATATATATATATATATATATATATATATATATATATATATATATATGTGTGTGTGTGTGTGTGTGTGTGTGTGTGTGTTTGAGTAGAGCATTTCCAATTTAACACACGTGGATACTTAATGGATTTAGAGGAAAACGTAGTGCTAACAGGTCCATATTCTTACAGGTGATAAAGATACAATGTGCCATCGAAAAACTTGAATCTATCGTATCAAATTACCAGAATGCACCCCAAACCGTTGTTTATACCCCCTTATACTTCAGCACCAAGAGAAAGTAAGGCGAGGGTTGCAATATCACTTCAGTACTCTTCTAGTGGTGCAGATCCCGGCTGTATGGAAAATTACGTGGCGTCGTTGGAGAATGCGTATGATAATTTTCTCACAGCTAATCCAACATGTCCCCAGACTCCAAACTCTGGCATTGGAACAATAAACCTCTCCAAGCCTGACCCATCAGAAAACAATGTGAAACAAAGTGAAACCTTGGTAAGTTTAGGGACGAGTGCAATTCTCTTGCCAATATCCCAACACCTATCTATATACATTTAGTTGATAACAAAAGGTTGGGCAATGAATCCAGTTTCTGGCATGATTCAAAGGACTTTGTTTCACTGCCTGTAACATCAATTCACACGTATCGCCGTCAACACATGGGTAGACCTATGCCAGCCATGAGATATCCATATTCAGCAAAAGTTCTTTAAAGTGAAAACAGAAACCATACCTGGTAGTTATAGTACCCAGACATAGTAATAAAAAGCTGAGGTTCTTTTAATGTGAGCCTTTAGTGATATTTCAACAATGATATAGACTTTTAGACATTTTCCGTGAATTCTCTTATGTACAATCCTCCCATTTGGGAAAATACTTGGTGTTGTAGGTGGGCACCGTGGTGTTTCTTCTCTCCCGGTCCCCTGATGACGACCAGGGCGTGGACCTTGATCTCTGTGTAGGCAATCTGTTTGCGGCCATTAACCCTCAGATCAGGACGCTATCAGGTGGTGTTGAATGTGAGGATATCACTGCGACTGAGGATATTCAGCCAATTGTGGACAAGTCATGTTTCCCGTGGGAAGCGACCACTCCAAACGGAGGATGTGGTATGTTTTTTTGGTGATCAAAAATTACCTCTCTCGCTCTAAGTGGGGAGGGCACAGTACCCGAGGAAAATACAGCACAGAAAAAAAAATCAAAGTTAGTAAACCTAATTTAAAAGCCTATGATTTTAGTGAATAAGTCTAAGGCAAGTTTGGAGAAATCAGGCATTTCAGGCATTTCTCCTAAGGGTTAGGCGTGATCTCCCAAGAAAATTTCGGTGGTTTGGGGACGTGCAAACTCCTAACTTGGCTTAGCAAGTCCAACAAATGTAAGGCGAAAGGCCTAAGATATTCAGATCTTTTTTTTTGTGTGAGGCTAGATACTAAATGGCCAATGATTTTTAAGTGCATGTCCTACGTCCCGACTCAATGAGTGAAAAGAAAAATGCCCATTTTTCTATAGGAAAATTCCAACTCGTTTCCCTCCTATGTAGCTCTTTTCTCAGTATTTCGTTGATTCAAAACCAGATTTTAGAGTTGATTCAGCACCAAACTATGGCCAGTAATAATGCATTCACTGAGGTGTATGGACAGCGGAGGGCTAAATAACCTACCGTACATCGTAACTGATCATCAACATTTTACTTAGTACCACTTTCTCTCGGCTGAGGTGCAACCTCAACTCCCTTATTATCAATGGTCTTACATTACTGCTTTTACCAATACGTATATTAGAATGGCAAAGTGTCAACACATGACTTAATATCTGGTTGAATTTTTTAGTATCAGTTGGAAGGAGTTAAGCAAAAGTTAAAACCCGATTATTAAGTCATGTGTTGACACTTTAACATTCTTATATTTATCAATAAATGCTTCTATGTCAAGAATAAAGGCTAAAACAAGCATTTATTTTACCTACGATCGTCGATTTTTTTGCAAACAGGAAGTAGCTTGATACAGGAAAAGTTTTTGCCTGACACAGGCACTTTAGACAGAAAGAAGCTTAATACAGGAGTCAATTTAAAGCCCTGTAACTCCTCGTATCAAGCATAAAGCATTTATTGATAATACTCAGGGACATGGTTCTACAAATATCAGCAGATCCCAAAGAAATATATTCATACAAATATGCACGATCATTCACAAATGGATAGGTTAACAGTGACATATCAAATCATGTATTTCAAATCATCCCCATCTACCCATTGTTATAGTGTGTGATTATGGATGGTTTCATTTTCAGTACCGTGTCCTTCGGGAACATACACTGACAGAGATTTGGCCACAGGGTCATGTAGCGAATGCCCTATAGGGGAATACAGGTATGTACACTGTATACAGGTATGAGACACTGGATACTGGCCATCACGATCAGCTTGGAGCTGAAGTAATGCTGATTAACCAGATTTTAGATTGATTCAGCACCAAACTATGGCCTATCTATGGCCAATAATAATGCATTCACCGAGGTGTATGGGCAGCTGAGGGCTAAATAACCTACTATACATCGTAACTGATCGTCAGCATTTTACTAAGTACCACTTTCTCTCGGCTGGGGTGCAACCTCAATATCCCTTATTATTGTAGGGGCCGGCATAATTGTGTATATATTAGTGCGCTTCATCCGAGAGATGTTTTCGTGTGGTGCTCGTTCCTTCTATGCCAACCAGGTGTCGCTTTGCGATACCCGTTTGGTACACTGCAAAAATGGTGTTTAGATTTTAAACATGTTTAGGTCTAAACATGTTTAAAACCTAAACATATATGTCAGTTAGGTGTCTCATCGACTACACATTTAGGGAAAAAACACTTTTATTCTAAATACATAAACATTTTTGCTAAACATGTTTAGATGTTAAGAGTTTAAACACTTGAATACTAGGTGTTATGATTTAAACATCAATATGTTTAGATATTTGGATGTCAAATCCACACCAGGTAGCAGCACTACCTCTGAATGGACTATCTGCACAAAGTTATAATCAATTGTTTTTACAAATATCCCCAAATCCCTTGTGTATCATAGTGTCATTTCATTGAATGTTATGAAAATAGAAACAGCAAATGAACATTGACTAAATTCAATTAGCACTACCATCATTACCATGAAATAATTGATGAGCTCTATGACTGAAACCTATTTCATGTTATTTTGTAAAGGATAAAGCAATGTCCTTCCTGCCAAGCTCTCATTCTAATGCAGTGTGTACATATATGTGTATAGCTGTGCCTGACATCTTGGGAGACTTTGCCATGTAAATACCTGCTGATGTCCTCCAGTAAATGAGAAAACAAACAAAAGATATTCCTTTATTTTTTTTTAATGGATACATGTCAGCAAACTCTTACTTCCCACCAAATCACTTCTGAGCAGAAAAATTCATAAACATCTAAACGCAAAATTTCATCGATATATAAACACAAATTTTGAACCTAAACACCTAGATTTCTAAGCACTTGAGCTTAGCACATTGTTTGGCTAAACATGTTTAGTAAAGTAATGTGATTACAAAAATGTTGCAAGAATATGTTTAGAATTGTGTTTTGTATCTAAACACCATTTTTGCAGTGTACAAGAGGGGGCAGCACCACGCCTCGCATCCAGCTCCTACCAAGGAGCCGGATGAACCACAGAAGAGGACTGGACCTGGTTCAGTCCAGACGTGTGTTATCTTCTCTAATAAAAGCCTACCCGAGTGGTAGGAAGTCTGGGGCTTTGCCCAACCCAAAATCCTCGTGTTGTGTTGGTGACTCTAGTGTTAAGCGAGCCAAAGAGCCACCCAGCATATAAGTCGAAACGAATCGTTAAATTATCAATGGGCTCATATCACTGCTTTTACCAATACATATATTAGAATGGCAAAGTGTCAACACATGACTTAATATCTGGTTGAAACTTTTCAGTATTAGTTGGAAGGAGTTATGCAAAAGTTGAAACCTGATATTAAGTCATGTGTTGACACTTTAACATTCTTATATTTATCAATAAATGCTTCTATGTCAAGAATAAAGGCTAAAACAAGCATTTATTTTAGCTACAATTGTCGATTTTTTTTCAAACAGGAAGTAGCTTGATACAGGAAAGGTTTTTGCCTGATATGGACACTTTAGACAGAAAGAAGCTTGATACAGGAGTCAATGTAAAGCCCTGGAACTCCTCGTACCAAGCATAAAGCATTTATTGATAACTCCCCTGCCCATTCCAGTTCAACCGCTGATGTAGATTCGTGCACGCTATGTTCTAGTGGAAAGGTCACCAAACACAGAGGAACCCAGCAAGCAGGGGAATGTATTGGTAAGTGCTTTTAGGTCTATGTAGACATTTCAAGCAGTTAATTGTTGTACCTGTATTTCTCGCTCTCGTTAATTTTATATACACTGAATATATTGTGGACTTATTCTTTTTACTGTTTACTTGACATTGCTTTGTGATGCCTTTTTTGTTATTATTTATTTGTTTGACGAGGGTATTGCTTAGCTTCACTTGTATATCCCTGACAAGCAATGGACTTATACTCAATCAACTGTCAAATGGGGAGCCACAATTAATAATTATGTATGTTAAACAAGATTCTTTAAGGTCGAATCCCACCTGGCGAAAAATGGTGAAAATATCGCAAGAGATTTTGAATCTCTTGCGATTTTGGGACCTACCCCAAATTCGCAAGGATGTAATTACAGTAGGGTGTATAGAACACAAGGACAATGTTGCGTTTATTCATGTACTCCTTGGGGTATTTTCCCTTTGTTGATGTTTATATCTCTGTGCATTATGTATTCCTGGGCTAGAATTCACAAATAAGTGCTTGGGTTCTATACACCCTACTGTAGTTATATCCTTGCGAATTTGGGGAAGGTCCGAAAATCGCAAGACATTCAAAATCGCAGAGATATTTGGGCCATTTTTCGCCATGTGGGATTCGACCCTTACCTCGCCCTTTGGTATATGCTGCAATGGAATAGAAATTCCTATCTCAAATAGCAATCCATATCTTCTTCAGAGCAATGCCAATTCTACCATGGAAATGGGTACGATTTTCCTGGAGTTTCATCTACAGAGCATATGCCCTGTTCTGAGTGTTCGCAGGGTCAGGTCGTCTCTTCAACTGCACCTAATAAAGAATGTGTGGACTGTGATGGGATGAACTGTCCAAGTGAGTATTGTATACTTTAATTATATTACCTAAAGTATTATTACATGTACCACTGAGGTCTGTTCTCGTCCAGTTTTGATTTGGGGGAAATCTGATACTATCATACTGTTACTCCTAATTTTTTTTTTTTTTTCGTTTCAATGAAGTCAGGCGACTTCTTTTATTCAATGTAATCTCACGTGGAAGATGGTCGTAAGGTAATTCTTACATTGAATCGAATCGAAATTGGTGGATTGCAATCCATTGACTTTAGTCATATGGTATTAACTACTTTTCATCAATGATAACATGTGTATCACTCTCTGAAGGGTCCTTTACAGTTCAGTTTTGTCCAGGCATTCTATGCCGTGTCTATTGGTTTGGCACATTGTGTGTGCATGAGAGTCACTTATTGATATGTATTTCATATAAATGTGAGATACAGCTTAAAACTAGGAAAGTAGCTCATTAGCCATGTGGCAACAATCATTACAATCAATAGAGCTATAACATATAGTAATACATATGTACCATTACCAATATCATTTTATTTTGTGCAGTTGTGGAACCCCTCCCCGGCTTGCCTCGGTTTTACCTATCAAGGAAATGCTTATGGCTGCAGAACATTGGGACATATAGGTGTGGGCATAGTAAAGAAGAGTTTTTTTTTTTTTTTTTTTTTTCTTTTGTGGCCGGTTTGACTTAGATTTGACTTTGATTCCATCCACCAGCAACAATTCCCTCCACCTGCACATATTTACATATAATAATGAGCAGTGTAATGAAGAATGAATATAAATAGTATTCGCTTGATAACATCTATACCAAGATATAACTGCAGAGGAATATGTAGTAAAAGGCATCAAGTATTAAAGTGACAAAAGGTATAACAGTTGTATGACTACATACCAGTAAATAGCACACCCATTTACTATTTATTCCTGCCCCCCCTCTCCTTCAGAGTCAAAGTCAGAGTCCGTCTCTGGCTCCAATTGTGTTTTCCTGAGGTGCCTCTGGAATATGTTTTTGGACTCAGCAAGTTGTACCCGTGCTGGGATCCTGTCCCATAGCTTTTTACCTCGATACAGCGGGCTTCTCTTGTATTTTTCCAACCTGGGCCGTCGCAGCCTGATCTGTATCTTATGATCAGCCCTAGTTCTAGGGTTTTCCGCTGGTCTTAACCCTAATTTATTGACATATTTATACATTACTAATAATAATTGCTCATCCCTCCTATCCTGGAGCAGTGGCACCTTTGCATCCTTATGTAAAGTAATGGTTTCAATCTTGGAATAATCCCCTTTACAGATTTTAAGCCCCCTATTTTGCAGTCTCTGCAGCTTTTGTATAGAGGCAAGGTTTGCACTATTTGTGAGAAAACTACAATAATCAAAGAATGGCAACACGGTTTGTTTATAAATCTGCAGTGCTGTATGCTTGTCAACTAGGTATCTTATTCTACCTAAGGTATACAACTTGTGACTGACCGTTTTAATGGTGTTCTTAACATGTGGTTCCATGCTTAACTTGCTATCGACTATCACTCCTAGGTATTTGTAATTGTCAGGGTTACCCAATGCTGTATTATTGACTATAATTTCATGCTCCTGGCATTTCTGTATCTGGGACTTGTTGCCATGCCACACTACTTTTGTTTTACTAGCATTAATGGTTAACCCGTTTACCTTACACCAGTTAGCAACTTTAGACACATCGGATTGCAGCTTTAAAGCTGTTCTCCTGGGGTCTTCATCTTTTGCAACCAGTGCAATATCATCAGCGTACAGTTGAATAGAGCATTCATCTATACATTCCTTAATGTCATTTATAAACATTATAAAAAGTAGGGGCCCCAGGATTGATCCTTGGGGCACCCCAAATTTGACTGTTTTGGCTTTTGACTTATGATTGTTAAGCAGTGTGACCTGGCATCGGCCCTGGAGATAACCACCTAGCCATCTGGCAAAGCCAGTGCCAAAACCGTATGAGTGAATTTTACGAACCAATAATGTCTGGTGGATGGAATCAAACGCCTTGCTGAAATCGACATAGCACACACCTGCTACTTTCCCTTCGTCACGTGTAGTGTATAATTCTTCAGTGAGATTAAGAACCGCCTCCGCGGTGCCCCTCCCTTTTCTGAAACCATATTGCCTGTCAGATAGCAAGCCTCTATTATCAAGGCTGTTTGTAACGAAGCTATGGACCAGTTTTTCTAACAGCTTGCCCGGTATAGGCAGCAGGCTGACTGGGCGCCAATTAGAGACCTCCGAGAGGGAGCCAGATTTGGGTATCGGGATGACCATGGCTTTTGACCATTCGTCTGGGAAAATTCCCGTACTTATACTACAATTGAATAGATTTCTCAGTTGAGGGGTGATGACAGTGAAAGCATCTTTACAGACCCTGGCTGATATGAACTCCAGTCCTGATGATTTATCAATGCAGATGTTATTAACAACTTTGGCCACCTCTTCATGAGAGAAGACTGGCTTACCCTGGGGCCAGCCATTCTCCCCCCTGTCTAGTGCGGCCTTTTCAAGTTGCTCTAGTAGCTTATCTAGGTTCAGCTCTTCATCTGCCGGTCTGGTATAGCTAGACTCATTAGCTTCAAACAGCTTTTGACCAATTCCAGCGAAGTAGCTGTTGCAGTAACTGGATGCATCAGCTTCTACATGCCTTTTGCCCTGTTGGTCAACAAAGGTGGCCATTGTACACTTCTCTTTTGGGTTTAGGAACCCATTTATTACCCTCCAGAAGGCTTTAGGGTCATGTCTGTGCTCCCTGAGATCACCCTTAACTTGAGAACCCTTAGCTTTTTTACAATTCTTGGCAACGGTACGTCTTTGTCGCTTGGCTTCTTCAAAATTGACCTTATTTTTATTTGCTAAATAAAACCTAACAGCTTCATCCCTATCCCTCATTAGCTCTCTAATCTCATTGGTCATCCAGTCGTTGGCGTGGTCTTTGCATGTGATGTCCTTTATGGGGCAGTATACATCCAGATATTCTAACATGTTTGACCTAATAATATTCCATTTGACATTCGGGTTATTACTGATATAAAGGTCCTCCCATGAACAGTATGACAAATGGTCCTTAAAATCATCTGCATTATAAGATTTGTAACTGCGCCCCTTAAATGACATATCCCTGACAAATGATTTGGCCTTCTTCCTAGCAGCTATCACAGGAAAATGGTCGCTAACAAGTTCTATCATAATATGGCTTTGCTCAACACAGTGACAGTTCAAAAAAATTAAGTCAATGCATGTGCCTTTATCATCTTTGGGTCTTGTGATACCTTTGATGTATTGCTTTAAACCTTTGGATTTGGCTAGACCATCTAACGCAATACTGCTGGGTTCATTCTCCTTTAACACATTTATATTAAAGTCCCCAAGAACCCATATCTCAGCTCTACCATTGATTATTTTATCCAAGATTTTTCCCAATTCTTTTATGAAATTGGCCATAGATGTATTAGTCGGTGGCCTGTATACATTAACTATGTATTTAGTCTTTACCTGGGGTTTGGCTATTTTGACAGTTAAAACCTCTATATCATCATCCATGATACAACATTCCTCGATTCTGTCCGAAAACAAGGCGATATCATTTCTGAGATATGTCAGTAATCCACCAGCCAAGCTATTTCTATCTAAGCGGTAAAACTGTCTGCCCAGCCAGAAAAGCTCAGCATTGCCCCTTGTATCATCCAGCCATGTCTCTGTTAAACAGCATACATCAAGGCCATTTAATGTATTATGAACCACCAGCTGTGTTTCCGTATTATAACTTCTACAATTCACAGAGCCCACCTTAAAGCCCCTTGCAGCCTCTAGACTATGTCTATCTATGGTTATAGATCAGAGGGGGTGGGGAGGGGGGAGTCAAACCACACTGCACAACCAATATCATTCCCATGTACTTAATTCTAGAAACATACAAACCATATGTGGAGATCCAAATCACATACATGCATACCAAGTAATTATTCATAGTGACGAGAATATGTGTTTCTGGGCATAGCATATGTCCAGGAGAATGGTGTTAGCCCTCCCTAGCTAGCCTCTAAGCCATATAATCTAACACTCTATATTATCAAATGACTTTATAATAGCTCACACTATCATACTAGACCATACTATATAATGCTTATATAATCTAAACTATGCCTAAAGAAAAGGAAATTCAAATTCAAATGACTTATAATGGCTCACACTAGCTGCCTGCAGACTTAGTGTGTCCTAGTAGTAAATATAATACAATACCACCACCATAATCATTCAGGGCAAATAATAATTCAAGGAGCCAATCATCATATGGTACGCTTATTATAAATAAACCAGGTGGTTGTGGAGTGGTGATTGCAACTCAAAACACCTCCTCACACAACATTCCATTATATAAATATGATCTGGGTGCCGAGTGATTGCATCTCAAAGCGCTGGCAACGACCAGTATATAATTATATATGAGGGTTGACTAGGTCTAGACCACCTAAGACATTCTGTATTGATATATACAAAATCAACTGTGTGGTACTGTAAGTAGTGCAATAGGCGCTTACCAGTATGCTCCAGTTTCTCACCTCCTTTGCCTTTCACTGAGTATATGTTGATAACATTCACCTCTCTTTCCCTTGCTATACTATGCAGGTGGGGTTCTAGTGCACCCACCCTGCTGTCCCCTGTTGTGGAGGTAGTAACACTGCACACCCCTTGCAATGTTATGGGGGCCCTACTCCTAGGTTGCCATTTAGGCAGCTGTGGGTCTGTACTGGCGACCTTTTTACTCCTTCTCCTGGTCCTTTTTCTCTTCTGCTGCCCCCCCATTTTCATCCAGTAGAGATGTGTCTTGGTCTTTCTCCTCTGTCTGTGTGTCTGTGTCTGTAACTGGCTGTATAGGCACAGCTACTGGGGGCTGGGGGCGTTCGAGAACTAACTTGTGACGTAACCTCTCTAGGATTTTCCCTAGATTATTCTCACCTAGGATCACTCCACTTTCATAGCAAGCATGTCCCAACATATTTGCTCCTGCCCAATAGGAATCCTTGGTCGCTTCTATTAAGGGGGTGGGGTGTGTTTGGCAGAGCTGGTCTGCTAATGCATCTGACTGTCTATATTTACACTCCTCCAGCTTCTCCATTAGCGCTAGCCTCTCTTCATCCATCCATTTTTTGGTCACAACTACCTCATCTCCATAGCTTTTAGCTGTAGGTGCATCTTTAGCCCCCATTATTCTTGTGGCAGCTCCTTCGTCTTTATGAATCTTGGCTTTCTGGTGTTGAAATGCCTGCTCAACTGATTTGTAAGTATTTTCAGTGCCAGTATCGTCTTTGTATTTCACTGTAGTGGGATAAAAGTTAGACAGGAAGGCACTAGCACCTTGGAAGGTTAACCCTGCAGCTGTTTTCCGAATGCCCCCACTGCATTTCACCTTCTGTTTGTGACCTACTGCTGACTGCCACCCACAGCCTGCATGGGGCCCCACACCACCCTGTCTCCTGCTGCCCTTTGCAGTAGACTGGCCCCGGTCTCCCTGAATATTGTTTAATTGCTCATCTTCAGCTGGGGTTAGCTCTGGCGGAATTTTATCCACATCATTTAGCCCATATTCAACCCCATCAACAACAATGCTATTAGGCAATGTTCCTTACAATCTTCAACCTCCTTCTTCCTAGCCCTACTGCTCTCTCTGGCTTCCTTCTCAATGGTATCCATTCTGGAGTTAGCCTTCTTCTCAAACTCATTGAACTTATCCTGTAATTTAGTTATCTTCTTGTTACCCTTCGTCACCTTGCTATCTAACTCTTTGAACATTTTCCTGCTGGGCAGTTTTTTTTCTAACTTTATGAAGTAGTTGTCTAGCAACATGATTAGCTGATTGTTGCCTATGGTTGGGGTTTCTAGAGTTAATTCATCTAAGGGGCCCTCATCTTCACTATCACTCTCTCCTAGTGAATTGTAGTTAGAGCTACCACTTTTATTGACCTCGTTTTCCTCAATGTCAGACCCAACATTGTTTATATTGCTATTGTCAATATTGTCATCATCAGTCTCATTTGCCCTGCTCCTAAGATTCCTTTTACCAGCTTTATTTCCCTCATCAGAGTCTTTCTTCCCTCTGTCGCCAGCCATAGTGAAATAGGTGTTGGGGGTAGTGCAAGTCTATGTATACCAGTAGGGCTTGACAATGGAGTCCCTGACAACCAGCCTCCAGTCTGTGTACACTGAGAAGAACTACTGGGAAATACAGACTAACCTTGGGTTTCCCCTTGTGGAAAACTTAACCTATAGTGTCCTGTTTCCTTTCTACACTGACCCTGCTTGTGATTCCTCCCTATGTCTTCCTAAATACACCATAATCCCTTCCAAATTGCCAGAGCTCTCACGTTCAGCTACTGGCCATAACGATGACGTCACTGCTACTCTTTTCAACTCAATGATATATAGCAGCTATAATTGTTAATATTTACAGTTGAGTGTGTCGCAGGGTCCTACTCTACAAGTGCTAATACTGCAGGGTTTGAACCCTGTGCTCCCTGCCCTATAGGCTTCTACAATGAGAATCCACGTAGGGCGAGCTGCTCACCGTGCCCCTCTGACGAGCTCACTACATCCACAGGCGCCACATCACCAAATAACTGTACAGGTCAGCCTCTCTGTATACTACAATACTATTATCATTTTCAATCCTCACCTCCTCGGGTTCCTCACTTTACAATCCCTCATTGTCCTCACAGATAGATTTTCAATTATTTTTATGCTTTTACTATTTGGACTTGAAAGCTCGGAAAATTGGCTTCCTCAGACATTCTGTCCTTGCATCTTTCAAATGCCATGAAATGAGGGCTGGCTGTATTGCATCCATGTATTATTGACCTACCTTCCGACTTCAACATTTAAAGCAGTGTGCTTTCTAGCAACAGATCTATTAGTATTTAGAATTGAGTATAATATAGTCGCCTTAATGCAACAAGGTTGTAACTGACATATTGACAAAAATTGAGTCTTCTTCTGTTTTAGCATCTATTGACCTTTATCCACCTTCTATAAAAGTATTGAAGCTCTGCCTGTGATATGTGTACCTACAGGCCCCAGTGCAAAAAGGCCTTATCCACTTCATGCTATAGTTACTGCAACACTTCTTTTGCCTCTCCTGCAAAACTTGAAATTATGCAGATTAAACCTTGTTGCACTGAGGCGACTAAATGCAGGTCTGTGAAGATATTAAGCCGCTGACATGACAATCAATATGGCTAGATATCTTTTCACTCATGGCCGAATATGATAATATCGTTGGTCAAATTGTGGTTAAATTGCTTTGAGGTCCATGTGTTGATAGACTTTGATCATCTCACTGCACAGATGTAGCTACGTGTGATCCAGTCTGTGAGAACAGTGGGACTTGTGAGATCAAGGAACACATTAACGTTTGTGTTTGTCCCGCTGGTAAGTACGTCCACGTACAATATACTACTAAAATTATTATATGGCTACATGGCCGGAGACGCCTAGATGTATATTGAGGGTCAATTGAGAGAAGAGGAAAACTCAGAGACAGACAGACTGAGGCAGAGATAGACAGACCGAGAAACAGACAGAGACAGAGAGACAGAGACCAGGAGAGTATTATGTACTGCACAATTTTGAGAAATTATGAGAGAGGTCGGGAGTCTTAATAATGTAAGTATTTGGTCAATAGCACTTTATTAGAAAACATAACAAACACAATAGCATCTCATTCAAGTAAATTTCCCAGTACATTAACATCCCATTGTCTACAGATTTAAAAAATTGATTTCAGATAAGAATATACCAAGGGTCATTGTAAACATTCAACGATGCTTCTTTTATTTCAGGTACGACCGGTCCAACATGTAGTACTTTGACAGCGTGTGGCTCCAACCCATGTAGGAATGGAGGAGTTTGTACAGCGACTATAAACTCCTTCATCTGTGCTTGTACTGGAGGTAGGTCACATTATTTATTATGCTCATAGTCATATTCACTACTACACGATATGAATATGACTTGTTTAATAGGCCTATGCATAGGACCCCAGCTGATTCTGTGAATACCACCTTTAGAATTCTAGAAAATAGCTACGTTGAGTTATCCATATCATCAGCGTAAGAAATATAATCACTGTTGTAGTGCAGTTCAGAAATACTTCAGAAATACTTTTAATTTGAAGATTTATCCATGTAATTGATGTCTTCTGTTTTTCTCACGGACAGGCTACACTGGGTCAATGTGCGAGCAGAGCAACTTTTGCAGTGAAAATGAAGGTGCCCTAGATTGTGGAAAAAATGGAAAGTGTCAGGAGGTAGAGCCAGCCGGTAAATGCATCTGTAAGCCTGGTTATACAGGAACAAAGTAAGTGAGAAATTCTTTAGAAGCTCCTTGGTGGGTTACCTCAAAGAAATTCGTTTAAATAGAAGTTTGTAGGAGCAACATGTAATAAATAGTCCTACAGGGAAACGATTGGCATTGCTAGATTGGGGTCAGTAAGGGGGAACTATGGCCACTGCCGGGTGTGGCAATGGCGAAGTTGTTTAGGGTAAGTTCCTTATTATATGTTAATAGTATAGAGAATCAAACCCCATTGCCAGGCTTGAGCCACATGTCAGTAGTATATGGAATGAAACCCCATTTTCAGGCTGGACCTATATGTATTAAAGCAGTAGGGTAGATTAACCTAAAGATGACCGTTCCTGTGCAGGTTTTCAACAAGGGAAATGCAGTAGCTTATATCTTTGAGTCTAATAGGTCCTTAGGGTTGCCTAACATAATCATTGGTTTCTATTCAATTAAATGTACAAATAGATGTATAAGGAGTGGTCAACTCAAGGTAAAATGGTGGTCATCTCAAGGTGAAATCGATATGTTCTAGGAAATAAGTCCTATACAGAAAGAATTTAACATTTCTGCACTTTTCCTTATGCTATCATTTAGCAAAGATATTTGTGAATCAACACTGTAAAAGGTACGCCCGTGCACCCCCTCGCGGGCGTACCTTTTACCATGTTGATCCACATTTATCAATTCCTAGAGTCAGAATGTTGTATATGTGAGCACTTGTCATCTTCAAATTATCGAACCAAAGTTGGAGAATTCTGATGAAATGGCCAGCTGGTCATGGTAAAAACCATTCAAACATGGGAACTTTAGTGTATTATCATGCAATAACAATTACTTCATATATTCCAGGACATCATTCTATGGGGTACTATAACACCTCTATTTCGATAATATTAGGGTTCAAGACCAATGCAGTACATGTGAAAGTGAGAAAATCTTGCTGACAGGTGGTCGACTCTAGGTATGTGGTCGTCCAGGGGCGTAGGAAGCAAATTTTTATTGGGGGGGGGGGGGCCAGGGGTCTCGGTTGGGGGGCCTGCTATATTTTTATATAGACTTATATAGGGAACCTCCTCATTATTGGGGGGCCCAGGCCCCCCTGTCCCCCCTTTTCCTACCCCCCCCGGTCGTCTTTAGGTTAATCTACCCTATAGGGAATCAAACCCCATTGTCTGGCTGGAGTTATATATGAGAAGTATAGGAAATCAACCCCCATTGCCTGGCTGGAGCCACATGTAAGTAGTATAGGGAATTAAACCTCATTGTCGGGCTGGAGTCACATGTAAGTATTATAGGGATTCAAACCCCATTGTCAGGCTGGAGCCATATATGAGAAGTATGGGAAATCAAACCCCATTGCCTGGTTGGAGCCACATCTTAGTAGTATAGGGAATTAAACCTCATTGTCAGGCTGGAGCCACATGTAAGTAGTACAGGGAATCATATCCTAGTGTCTATCTGGAGTCACATGTAAGTAGTATAGGGAATCTAACCTCATTGTCGGGCTGGAGCCACATGTAAGTAGTATAGGGAATCAAGCCTTATTCTCAGTGGAGCCACATGTCAGTAGTATAGGGAATTAAACCCCATTGTCAGGCTGGAGCCATATGTCAGTACTGGTAGTATAGCCAATAAAACCCCAATGTGAGGGTGGAGCCGCATGGAAGTACCATAACACCTACCTATAAGGTGCACCCTGTGTATAATCCTGAGTTCAGGCACAGGTTCCGGTCACATCAGTACTTGTCTGTAACATTAAATCTTAGCATATAAGGCTCACCCCTATAAGAGACAAAACGGTATATCCATGTGTATAAGCCACACATTAAAGTCAGGGTATAACGGTAGTATATATATATATATATATATATATATATATATATATATATATATATATATATACTATAGGGAACCAATGTTGGGCTGGGGCGACATATAAGTAGTAAAAGGAAAGAATCCCCATTGGTAAGGCTGTATCCACATGTACTATAAAGCCTCGCATACACGCCAAGGCTCATAGACGATTCCAGACCCCTAGTGCGGCTTAAGGGATGTTTCCTAACTCATGGTGCGGCCTATGTGCAGGGTTTGTGTATATATTATACTGACTAAAGTAAGGAACGCCAGCGTTTTCAAGCCTCAGGTACGGCTTATGGGTTTCTCCCAGGGTCAGGGTGCGGCTTATACATGTGGCTTTTATGCAGGTTTTACTGTAGGCACCGGAAGTATGGGGAACTCAATAGCAGGCCATTAGTACCATGGTCAAATTAGACCACACAGTTATTCAAACATATTACAAGTTCGAAAAACCTTCACACTGTAGGCTTATGATAATTTATAGACTAATGTGGCTCGTATCTTCAACAGTTGTGAGATTGCACCCACGGGGGACCCGTGTACAAGCGCTCCCTGTAGCAATGGAGCTACCTGCACCAACATGGGGACAGTCAGGAGGGAGTGCACCTGTCTACCTGGATTCACAGATGTCAACTGTCAAACCAACATAGGTAAGGAAACACTCTCTGTTTTGAACCATATACAACAGGTACTATAAACGTACATTATCTTACTTTAAATCATGTCAGAGCATAGAGTGTTAGATTCTGTTTATAGTCATTGTCTTATAGGCCTTCAATGCTGAAAAGAGGCTGATGAAACGAACCGGCGGGGAAAATATGTCAATATTGTTCTTTTCCTATTCCACAAAACTAATTAGACTATGAATAATATCTGTCAATAGACCTTTATCTATCTTCCCATCCGCACCTCCTGATATGGCCTATGACTAAATCCTATCCTCGATCTGTTTTCCTCCCCCCCCCCCCAGATGAATGTATCTCCATGCCGTGCCTTAATGGTGGGGAATGTACTGACGGTGATAACGGCTGGAGCTGTTCCTGTACGTCCTCATTTACCGGGACAGACTGTAGTACTCCAACAGCTACATGTGCCAACACTGCGGCCTCCTGTGCCGGGGGTAGGTGTATACCTGACCTGTGGGAGGGTGGAGAGAAGTGTGTCTGTCCTCCAGGGTATAGCGTAGGTAGGTTATACCAATTGTGTATGCTGTATCAATTGTATTAGGTAATATGACTTTACTCATTGAAAAAGGCTCAGTTCATTGCTCTTATATTGGTGAATTTTTAAAAAAGCCACACATGTGATTGAAAATACAAAAAAACTGCTTGTTTTGCATGAGGCGCTATTTGGTGATCCTTGAAAATTCCCAGGGTGGATTAGCTGATGTAATAGGCCTACGTCACTTAGGGACATTCATTTAAGGATTTTGTCCGCAGAGTGCATTAAGGCATTAATGTTCTTTGTTTCATAATGATGCATGAATGAGTCTCTGGTGGCTCTACTCACCAGTGTTCATCTGTAACTGGATGCTGAAAGAACTGTCTGCAATCTTAGTGCAAGAAAAATGTAAATGGCATTTTGGCAAAATTGAGTTTTCTTTTGTTTCAAAAAATATATATCCTCTTCTCTGCCTGCTATGAAAGTACTGAAGCTCTCTATGGTGTGTGTGCCTACAGACCTTGGTGTAATATTGTTGTATCCACTTTCTGCTATAGTAATTGGAACACTTCTTTTGTCTCTCCTATAAAACTTGAAAAATGCAGTTACAACCTTCTTGCAGTAAGGCGGCGATTTCTCGTGTATCCTCATGATTCTTCATAATTCTATTTTAGGCCAAAATGGATGTCCAGATATGACATGGTGCGTAACTTTTACATGTGAGTAGATTTATTTTTCGCCATTTTTTTTAGAGAAATGTGTGACACAATATGAAATGATAGATAGTATCGAAACGGTTGAGAAGTGTCTTTGCTGTTAAAAAAGGTCTTTTAATCAAAATGGGCGAAAATACCAGGTCTTCCATAGTCTTCATAGATGTGTTATCTAATTGCATTGATAACTAAAAGTGTATCACTAACACAACGATAAAAACCTTTCTCTCCTCCAGCCGTGGGAACAGCATGTGTCTATCAGGATCCCTGTGTACCCAACAACCCATGTCAAAATGGAGGCTCCTGTTCTCACACCTCTCCTCCTAGTGATGAATATGTGTGCACATGTGAGACTGGTTACACTGGACTCAGTTGTCAAATCATACAGGATGAATCTAACCTTTTTGACTGTCCAAATAACAACTGCCTGAATAGCGGGACATGCAAAGTTAAACTAGACGAGACAACAATTTGCCTTTGTGCCGACGGGTGGACAGGTATGACGATATAATATATCATTGTGGTGTATGTAGATTAATAATGTCAGGAATGTTAAATATAAAGAGGATTAATTTCAGTAAAATTCTGTTCGGATTAAGGCAAGCATTTACTCATTACTGGTTTATTTCTGACTGTCACTTAGTAAGAAAACTTCCATGATTTACTACATGTATATGTGTGTGAGCCTAAACCTCTCCGGTATATAACATATAACTGTCATCATCATTCACTGTAGGCCTCCTATTTATTGAGATATATAGGAGAATCTACATAACATGGGTCTACAATATATAAATTTCCTTCTCTAGGACCAACATGTGCTGATAAGTTGGATGAGTGTGCCCCTGACCCCTGTGTAGAGGGAACATGTGTTAGTGGGGACAAGTCCTACTCCTGTACCTGTACACCTGGCTACTTTGGTCTCCAGTGTCAGGTGGGAATAACAGCATATATACTACTCTTATAATATTGTTACATTACACTCTAAGAAATGCCTGTTGAATTTACCAGGCAACCCCATAAACTGTACAGTGAATCACTGTTTTTGTGATGCTGTGAAGAAGTGTAATTTATAATATGACGCCCTAGAGAGCAGTGAAGTAAAACACTGTGTTGTGAGGAACCTCTTTGAGAATAATGATGAAAGCTGTGTCTCAAAGTTTCATGAGAGTCGTGGCTATTTTAATTTCATCTATTCTTACAGTGCATGTATAATTTGTCTCTCTTTCCACCAACACATCCCCCTGTCTGTCTGTCTCTCTGTCTGTCTCTGTCTGTCTCTCTGTCTGTCTCTGTCTGTCTCTCTGTTTGTCTCTGTCTGTCTGTCTGTCTGTCTGTCTGTCTCTCTCTCTCTCTCTCTCTCTCTCTCTCTCTCTCTCTCTCTCTCTCTCTCTCTCTATCCAACCATCCTCTTGTCTCTGTCTCGTTCTCTGCCTCTTTCTGTCACTGTCTCTCTACCCATGGAGGCATGCATGTACGTCCATGCTCTACCACACCTTCTATTCAACAGTGAATAATTGCCACAATATGTACTGTGGTTAATAAACAATGTAGGAGTGAATGGCTGAGACTTCTGCTAAACCTGTACTTCTAAGTACCAAAATCATCGTTCTACATTCAGATTAACATAGATGAGTGTGAGAGCACTCCGTGTTATCATAATGGGACGTGTATGGACGGGGTGAATGAATACACTTGTGAGTGTATTGATGGGTGGACAGGACCTAACTGTGACACCTTAGTCACTACCTGTGCCTCCTCCTCCCCTTGTCAGAACAACGCAGATTGCACTGATATCTTCAACGACGCCTTCTGTCTGTAAGTATAGAACAGGTTTGATGCCAAAAAAGGGTATCTTGTAAGTCAAAGCATATATGATTTTATACAAAAGGCGTGATGTAACTAGTTAGGTATGGTGGTATACAAGCACAAAGGGCATCCACTTGGCAGAAAATGTGTTTTTGGCGTAAAAAAAACGTTTACTGCTTAGTGGCCATGTTGGAGCAATAAGAATCATATGGCAATACATAAGCCCAGGAGCGGCGGAGCATCCGAAAAAGTGTGGAGATCAGCTGTATAAATTCTGGTAAATCTAGCTTCTGACTTGAAAAAGGATGCAACGTTAATCTGTGATAACTGCGAATCAGGAATCCCTTAGTCTTCTTTTATAACACCATGTTGTCCATATTAAAGCTGCCCTAGCAGGACTTCAGGCCCATACTGTGAGTCGGTCCCAGACCTGTGTACCACTGCTGACCCCTGTGTAGGGGGAGGGGCCTGCTCTGTCACAAGTGGACAGGGAGTCACATGTGACTGTAGCCAGGGTAAGTACTGGAATGCACTTTGACACCTTAAGGACCGCTAATGCATTAATATAGCTTTCCAATAGGTAGTTATGTGATACATAAATGCAATCCTCAGAGCCTATCCCCCAGGACTCCATTTATGAATCATGCAAACCCCTCGGGACTTCAGGTTGACATCAACCTGTTGGTGAGTTTCCTGCAACGGCGAAATAAAAGGCATGCTGCATTAATGTATTAGCAGGTATACCGATAATCCTGATTTTATTTTGTTACGTTGGTCAAGTCACACCGAATATTAGTTCTATTAGTCCATAAAATTAATGAGGACATTTTCATAATCGAAGATTTAAA
Source organism: Acholoe squamosa (assembly GCA_949317995.1). Taxonomy (NCBI): domain Eukaryota; kingdom Metazoa; phylum Annelida; class Polychaeta; order Phyllodocida; family Polynoidae; genus Acholoe; species Acholoe squamosa. Next base: position 17,083,990 of record OX439044.1, read on the forward strand.
AAAAATCATATCAGTCCACATGATACATTAGCATTGTAGCATAGCTTTTATAGAAGCTTCATGTACATGTGTACATCTTATTCTCAGCATCCGTTGGACGAGTTGGGACATTCTGTGAAAATGAACGTGACTATTGTAGCGGGTTCCAAACATCCCCCTGCAAATGGTCCAGGCGGTGCGTCTCTCAGGCAAATTCTCACGTGTGTCGCGGCAGTATGTTGAGCTCTGTTGTTTTTTGGGGGGTATTCCTTATTCCAGTAGACATATTTCTAAAATTGCTGGGGATATTTGTAACAATCTAAGATAATATATACCTAATATGTCCATCGATATATTGGAGAAAAAGCTGTTGGTGCTAATCTGACATATTCTTCTAGACAATGAGGGCAGGAGGACATTCAGCAACAATTTTAATCATCATTATCATAAAATGCTACGTGGACTTATCTCTACCTTATACTTGTCTCCAGCGAGCTATTGGTTAGCCTTACACATGGTAGAATTATCTGAGTTAACATGATATAACTTTGTTTTCAGAGAACAGATTCTGCCTACTAGATCCAGTGTCCTATGATATGAACAGTGATTCATCCTTACATTCCTGTTCCGATACCTACTACAAGTCATTGGGTAACCTGGTAGATACCGCATTTGCAAATAAGCAGGAATTTGATATACTTTTAGCAAATATAGCACGGCAATCATGTGGGTAGGTATGGCAAAATAAGTTCATTTACCATTCTAATTGGATAGGGCTGATCCATAATGTACGTCCCACAAGTTCTGGCCATTTTCAAGACCCCCGTCCCCTGTGTTATGTCCCTACAGTGTCATTTAATAAGTAAAAGTAGTCATATCGATCTATCTATTCTTTGCTACCCATCTTCCTCCTTTGTCTACCAGATATATGAAATACTTAGTATCCATTACTGGCAATGAGTAGCACAAATGTAACAAATTTAAGAGTGAATGCTTCCTCAATTGATTCAATCCAGTTTTGCACGCAAGAGGAATTGGCATAATAATTATGCACCACTACACAATATAAATCTAGTAATGATAGCATACATGCCTCGGCGCCATGTAGCCAAAGGGGTGATATAATAAGAAACTTATCTGATGACCTTTGCAAATTGTATGGCACCTATATAGATAACATTTTTGCTACCATATACTGTTGCTAGGAGCATCGACACTATGATCCAGTGTATGAAGAACACCTTAGCTAACACCCTGCAAGGATGTGAAGATGAGGAGGTTGAAATAATGGATTCGATCTACATACCTACACTCGCCTACTTCAAGGAACTCGGCAACTGTGACCATAACCTGTTGACTTCAAGTATGTAGCACATCTATATGTGAATTCAAGTATGTAATAGGTCTATATCAATACCATTTCGGCTCAACTGTATAGGGATGGAAGTGGAGCATATATTGGGTTGAATCAACATCATCGTAATGTATGAGAAAAGAGAAATTAATATTTTACTATTTCTTTTATTCATTTCATATGCTGATAACAAATTGATTATCAAATACATTGAAATACAATGAATGTGATATGATATGCAAATGCTACTTTACATCTGCGGATGTGCTCAAGCTAGCGCACAGTAGATATGGGCCTAATGCCCATGAAGAAATTGATAAGGATAGTATCTTAAACACAAGTGCATTTATCGCTGATTCTGACTCCTTGTATATATAATTTCCCTTGGACCTTTTTATCTACTTTTTACAGTTTCTGCTGATGATTGTCGATGTCTTCAAGGCTATACAGTTGACAAAGCTGTGTTTGGTACCTGCAGTGAGTATAATAATGGAAACGATTTTATCCTATTTTAACGCTTCTGGTATACCTATAGTGTTTTCTGCTTATTCCATTGTTTCTGTTGAAAAGATGTAGTAAATCTTGTTTTATTTTCATTCAAGATGTCACACTTATGGAAACAGTCGCCCAGATACAAGTCGGATACGATTGGATGGATAATTTAGCTGGAATTCCCTGTGAACAAATTCCAGTCTTCCGTGTTGTATGTGAAATGGTAACTACATTGGATACTTTCCTTTTTAATGCCAAATTTAAGCATAACCTTCCTGTGGGGTGACCCGAGATTCCATATCATTCCAGTGTATCTGTTTTTTATGAAAGTTTCTTTAGTTCCACATGTTGATTGGGCTCTTTTCCTTTCAGGTTGATCAAATTGCACGAAATATGTCAATAAGCAGCAGGATAAGCTTCCAAGGACTCTCGTGAGTAGCCAAGCACTTGTTTAAAAAAATAACCGTATTTTTAACGTTTGCGAAAGCTTGGAATAGGGTTCGGGTAAAAACATCTGTAAAAAGGTTTTATTACATTGAAATAGTCCTTTTAAACGAATATTTAATGTAATAAAACGTTTGTTTTTCAAAGTTTTTTCACATAATTAAAACGTTTGTTAAATACATTTGTTTTACGTTAGAATTCTGCTTTATCAACCTAGAAATAAAATCGTTTATAGAACGTTTAGAAAACGTGTTTTTTTTTGTGTAGGCCTACATGTTTTGACATTTTTCTTATTTTCAAAACAAATGTTTGAAAAGTTATACACCTATAAAGAACGTTTTAAACTTTAAATCATTTAGCTAAGTGGGCATGCTAGCTTACAACTAGTGTGACAGAGGAATGATAAAACTAATGTAACGGTCAACGAAACCTATAAGAAAAGTCTTTGAATATGAAACATTTGGTAGATAACTAGAATATGGTATCATAGATTTAACCTCTCATTAATTAAATCACAATCAAAGTCATTTGTTTTCATTTGTTCCTACTAGACCAACATTATCCGGGAAAGTTAATGTGACATACAGTGCCAATAACATAAGGGAGGTCTTAGTCCAGAGTTGGTTGTCCGAGGTGGATACTTTAGTTGGTCAGGGAGTGATTGGTACAACTCCTGTGTCTGAGATCCTTTACACCATTACGCAAACACCAGGACGTAAGTACACATACTGGAGGTCATTTCTTAAGGTACTACTACTGCAAAGTCCAATGTTATTCCTACGGCGATTTTGGCAGCAGTCGTAGTATGAAATGCCCCACTGGTACAAAAATTCTTCACATTCTGCTCAATCTATTTTTTTTTTTTTGGGGGAAAATCATTTTCTGTTCATATTTTATATGTTATACAACTTCATATGGACGGATAACTATTAAATTAATTCATGCTCTCATTCGTTGAATTCAATATCTTTTATAACCCTGGGGATTTAACTCTATTTCATAGATTTTCTGTCAACTATATGATAATATAATTGTGGGGTGATATATAAAACCCAAAGAGGCACATCACCGTTCTAGTCATTGAGTCATTACATATGAGTTTATGTGCATAAGAATACAATGAAGAACCCCTTGTTAATCAGACCTAGCATACTTGATAGAACTGGCTGCTGAAAACTTGTGTCTTTTCTCAATCCGTCCTTTCCTTTTCTAGAAATGCGAATTCAGGATGTTCACCCTAACTTTGGCCCCCTGGCTGGAGCTACCCGTCTTACTATTACTGGGTACAATCTGGCCGCTGTGCTGGTCATTAGACTGGGGAGTCTGGAGTGCATCCGCATACACGGGTTAGTGTGATCGATTATCTGGCAAAAAGCTAATTTGCCAGTATGTGTACCATCTGTCTGCTGAAGCCTTTTTCTTGCCTATGTATCCTGGAAGTACATTCCAAAATCAAGAATACGGTGTTCATGTGACCTTCTTCTGTGCATCTCCGCCATGAATATGACCTTAGCTGTCGGCTTGGCGTTAAACAACCATTACTCACTCACTCACTCTTCTGTGCATCAAATAGTACCAGAGCTTCAATATCACTAGTCCCTTTGAACATTATAGGATAATAGACCACATGTGTGTGTGTTTCCTATTTTAATGTCGACATCACTCTATCATTGTTATCTTTGTGCAGGGATAACGTATTGATGATGTGTAAAACACCAGCTGCCGATGCTGGCCTTCTTGGATCCTTCCTCAATGTTACAGTGTTTGTAACAGACGAGCCCACCTTAACTGGACAAGTCTTTGCCTACGGACCTAACCCAAATTTAACATCTGTAAAACCACTCACCACAATCCTCTCGTGAGCTGATCTTCCCCATAGAATATTCCTAAAATAGTTACATCACCATTAGGCTATATCCATATATTATGTAGCACTGAATTATTTATAACACTTTATTAGAAAAAGGGAATACTTTCCACTGATTCGAATAAGCAATGGTGGTATGCCTAATAGATATTCTGAATAGTACTTCTTTCACAAAGGTGCCAACGACCCAACTACAACACCTGTAATTTATATCCTGGCAACATCCCATTTTAGTAGGTTTAATCTCAGAGCTTTTCAGAAAATAGATTGCACCCCCTTCCTTTGTATGAAATATGATTTCTCTCGAAAGTACTCTTTACATCTTATCTTCTGCATACATATTCTGGTAGGGCCTACATTATATGTACATTTGATACAGGGGAGGAATAATACTCACCGTAGAAGGACAGCATTTGGACTCTGTCAGCCAACCCATTCTGCTAACTACTATCGAGCTCCGTGCCGACCCTACAAGACGTTTCACCTACAGGACGGTGAGTAGGCCAATATATGATGATTAGGCCTAGACCGGGGGCCTAGATTATAATCATAATTCATATGAATCATGACCCCTTCATGACTCGTTATCACATCAGCAGCATCATTGCGTCATACTGCATTGAGGATTCATAGTTCACATCATGATTCATTTTCACATCATGTTGCAATTTTTCATCATGATTCTTTGTTTCCTAATGGATCATTTTTGCATGGGTCATCATGATACATAAATACATCAAGCTATATAACCAGTAATCCTTCTATTCTACTTAGGAGAAAAACAATATAGGGCTAAGGTGGTGTAACGATATATTTGTTTTAACTGTCAAGCCTCCACCCATATTTGTGACTGGTTACCGTTTTGACTGCGTTCACTAAGAATTGATGTCTAGTTGCATTTAACCCTTACAGCTATATATATATATATATATATATATATATATATATATATATATATATATATATATATATATTTCCTTCCTTTTAGCCCTGCACTGTCATCACTTCAACCGTGATGCACTGCGTTACACCCCGCATCAACCTGCAAGATCTAAAACCGTCACGTCGACGACGTGACGTCACACGTCAACGACGTCAGGCCGATGTACAAACCGTTAATGATAAAGAGGAAATAAATGTTTCCATTGGGTTTGAGCTGGATGGTGAGACGAACTTCCGTCACCTTACCGGGAGTTGGTTAGAAAAATACAGTCAACTCACTGTTTACCTAGACCCAGTTATAGATCGTTTTGGTGCACCTGATTTTACACAGCAGTTTGTCAGCACCTGGCCTGTCAATGACAGGCAGATGGAAATTGATGTAGGTTCAATATTTTTAATACTCTATTAATTGTATGTTCGTCACCATAATTAGATAATGAACTTTATCTGAGTGGAAGAACAGAATGGCAATTGGAACAACATACATGTAGTGTTCAGTCAGTTCAAAATCACAATCTATGACATCAGGTTGTTTTTTTTAAGAAGAAGACTAGGGCCTATATGTAGACCTAAATGATTTATATATTATGGAATTCTACACAATCACCTGTTGTTTTCTTTTTTCTAATTCACTTATTGATTTATCATAATTAATGTTTTCAGGGGGATGACATTAACCTTGTCCTGACAGAAAATGACATCACAGTCAAGGTTGGCCTTGCCATCTGTGAAAAGGTGCAATTATTTTCCAACAAAATCATCTGTGAGCCACCGATCAAAAGACCGGACGTAGGCGCCGATGACAGCACCCCCAATGACCAGAAAATACCCATAAAGGTATGATCGATATCATGTTATCTCATCTTATTGGGAGTTTGGATATAGGACGCGTTGGTAATTGTGATCAGTGTAGTAGCAGGTAGTGTATGCACGTTTAACGTTTATATTGACAGTATGACTGGTTAAAGGGAATGAGAAAACTATGAACTTTGATAATAAACTGAAATCTGAATATCATCATACTGCTTTCGCCCAATGCTGCAAATACATTTCATCAAATAGGCATTTTTCCATTTCTTATTCATTGGCGATTGGATGACTGAACGAGGAGCAAATACATGTACAGGGAACGGATTCTTTCTAACCTAGTGATAGTATCTAGTGGTACTGTCCCTTATGTCATTCAATCATAAATGAAAAGAACTAGAGAAATAGTCCGTTTACCACCACGAGCAGGCCCATTGCACAGCCACCTTAATAATCTTTCACTCCGCACATGTGCATGTTATTACAAATGCTGCTGATTTTCTATGTGCCAATTGCCCACTTATACTATGATCATTTACTGGTGCAATAACCTGTGGAACCAGTCCAGCTAGTGATAGCCCCCTCTCACATACACCGTCCCTAGGGGCCTTTCTCAACATGGTACAATGCACCCAGCCACTACAACCCGAAACCTTCAGTATCATAGTGTGTGATCGTGCCTAATATCCAATGACTGCTCTGACCGATCAGTACGTTATGTATAATTTATACTAAAGTAACATTTCACACAGAACCAGACACGGTCCAATTCAAGTTCATAGAATTTATTAAATAAAATATCAATCACAAGTTGTACATTCAGCAATGTTGAGAAATGTGTAGAATGGTTGATATTGATCGACGCGTCGGGTCTGGTTGCCCTTCTTCAGTATAATTACATAGGGTTTGGTAGGGTAGTCGTACCCGTGCAATAACCATAGTGACCACTGGGTGTGGAGCTGTAATGGCATTATTACTGATGCATACCACTATGATTTGAAGTCTGGCAGTCGTACCATGTTGAGAAATGCCCCCTGGCTTGCTTGTGTGTGTTAGCCAAGGATAATTACACGAGGGCGCAGCCTGAGTGTAATTATCCTTTGCTAACACACACGCGTCATGAATTATCCATTAATTACTTGTTTCATAATGTGGTTAGCATTCCATTGGCCTACTGCTTGAATAGCCACTTGTTTTTTTTTTCTCATTTGCCTACTGCTGCAGCTATGTACAGCATACATTGCTTCAATTGTCTAATATTGTGCTTTTAAACTAAGCACTGTATTGTTCTTTCCAGTTGCTTCATCTGCCCCATGTAATTACTGACTGTTGTAGTTGTGTCCCATTGCAATGGCACAATTCTCTTCAAGTCTACTACATAAATGGCCTGCTGCTACAATCACTGCTTTCTCCGGTCCTTTTTTTTTTACCTTGTATTAGTCCAAATACCGACTGGCGAACCTAGTCATCTGACGGACGCGAACCTAGTCATCTGACAGGCGCCTCATTATCTTCTAATCAGCTACGCTGGTATTTTCTCTCTAATGGCGAACCCTTCAATTAACTAACATTGCACTTATATGTGTGAATAACAATCTAGCTAGTCAGAACCCCCCCCCCTCTCACATACATGATCCCTGGCTTATTGGGGAGTACTTGATATCTACGTGATAGGTCTATTGCCCACTGCTCCATTGCCTCAGATGCTTCAATTTCCTGAGATATTCTGATATTGTATTTAACGGGTGTATTTGCTGACATCTGCAGCACTGATGTCAAAATTGGACAATGTTCTAACACCTCTACTCTTTCCTTGTAGGTTCAGTTTGCAGGACAAGTGTTCGATGTTGGGGACCTCTTCTACATCCAGACGGTTTGGGAGTATGAACCCACACGATATGGCATCATCGGAGGACTCTGTGGGCTTATCTTCCTGATAGGCATTACCACATTAATCTGCTGTCTCTGGCGCCGGGGGTGCTTCAGTGGAGTCCGCTCACATGGCAACTCTTATACACAGCAATATAAGGGCTACGATGAACGTAGCCACCGCAATTTTGGGAGTTATGTTCCGAGGGCAGCCCGAGGGGGTGCGCCAAGCTACTACTCCGAGTCTATGGGCTCTGGAGCAGGCTATAATCTATTCAGGGGTGGGACAGGAAGGAGCTATTATCCTTGACCAACACTGAGATTAATACTGCTTGTGTTTTTACGCTTTGCATATAGCAGTACATTCAAACAGAAGACAGACTTTGGTCATAATTTTTTGGTCCCCTCTGTATAGATTGTCACCCGCCTCTGGCGTTGGGATCAGTATCATTAGCCCTTTAATTGTTTCTAGTTCTATTAGAGCTTAGAGCATGATTTTTTGGTTCACTATTAATCCCTAATCCTTGTAATTCCACTATCACTGCACACCGGCAGCCGACTCCAAGCTGCCAGCCCGCTGCCGTCACTGCTATGACATCATGACCTTGTGACCCAATTCCACCCAGAACGAGGCTCTTCAAGATCACGGCCTTCAAGCTGAAGATCAGTGCAAGATCATGTGCCTTCAAGCGTGTGATTTGCACTGATCTTGCCAGCTTGAAGTACATGATTTCTGTTTGAGTTTGTGCAATGAAAATTCCATTTTCCAGAGAGGGATCATGTTATTTTACAAAACTGTTAGCATTAGTATCTTTATAAAGTCATGTACAGTGGCGGATTGAGACAGGGAAGGGGGACTCGGGGGTGCGCCCCACTCATTTTTGGCTGTAGGTTAGAGTCTATTTACCTCCTGATTTCATATAATAAATAATCAAATATAGACGCTAAATGAACGGCACGCCCCTTTCAGAATCCTGGATCTGCCACTGATGTATTTTATGTGCTATCGAGAGAAACTTTGCCAATGTGCTAGAAACATTTGTTTCCATGTTTATTTGCCTACGACAGACAGAAATGTCTAAAGAATAGTATTTGAAGAAATCGTCATTAGTATGTAATAGATATATCTGTGATAGTATTTGCAAATACCTTAAGTGTTCTTCCCATCTATTTGTTACCATATCTTAATTGCATTTGTAGATAGGCCTACAGTATACAAAGCATGATAAAACCATAATTGAATCTTATTTTGTATAATCAAAAACATATATACCCAGCATTGAAATTAACTTTGCTAGACTTGTTGTAGGGTAACTCGCCCCTGACTCGACCATTAGGCATGTTATTACCTTAAGTCAACCATCCAGCATTATTGTGAGTTTCTCTCACAATAAATTATGATTGTTGGTGTTAAGTGTGGGATATTCATATTGTAGTTGATGGTGCAAAGTCAACTGGTGTCATATGCTATCTAAAAAAAAAGCTACCCCATTAAGGTGGTCGACTTAAGGTACCAACATGTAGTTGAGTCAGGAGCGAGCTACACTGAAAACATGGAAGATCAAAAAATAGTCAGCGGTGACCGCTTTAGGTCCTCAAGTTGACGATACCTAAAACTACAACTTTAGGTAGTCAAAAAGACAACTTTAGGTCATCATCCTGACGACCTGAGTTGTCAGTATGACAATACTGACAGTACGGAGTCATCATTTTGACTACCTAATGTTGTAGTTTTAGGTATCGTCAACTTGAGGACCTAAAGTGGTCACCACTGACTAGTTTCGGATCTTCCATGTTTTGAGTGTACCCTATACTCCAATTAAAATTACGTATTGCCCATACCGTGATGAAACCAGAAACTACAAAAAGAAACCGGAGCAAAAGTGTTTTTGTGATAAATTGCAGAGTTAAAATATAAATCTGCTTGTTTAATCAGTCCTATCCAACTAGACCCTGACATGGCTGTCATCACAGATATGAACACACATAATTGTATACATTGTAGTTCTCTGGCATTTGGTGGGATTTTAACGTGTAATTAAATTCCAGGGTAAAACAAACGCTCTTTGTAGAGACACTTTTTGATTTGCTTATAAGCCGTTGTGGAGGGGTGAGACTAAGAAGGACAATCATGGCCACATGAAAGCATGCAAAATGTAGAAGACAACTGGTTTTATAAAAAGGATCATGTGTTTTATCGATTCCACTGCCTATCTATTGGATGCTGGGCTTCAGTGTTATTAAGAATGTTTATTTTATAATGATACTATTCCATTTAGCAATATTTGCTAGTCAGTTTCTGTGCTTACGGGTAATACTATCGTGTACAAATACCTTCTAATATGTTAGCCTAATAGTAACAAATTACAACGACAATCATACATATACCACACCACCAATAGAGAAAATTCACCCCCTTGTTTGACACCACATATATACCGGTTTTCATATCTTGCGAGCATCAATTCTAGTTATAAAACCAAGATTGTGACATTATGACTGATGATGCTACCCAGATCTTGGTAAAAAAATGGCAAATGACTTTTTATGGAGGTGTATATAGTACATGATAATTATAACCACTCGTTAATAAAAACTAAAACCAGCTATCTTTGTCTGTTTAATAGCGGCCAGGTACTATATACCTGCACCTTCTTTTTCACGTTTGTTTTACTTTTGTTTTCTGTTCATAGGGGCTGTGTACAAATGACGTCATGCATTTTTGGACCATTTTTGACCCCCCCTCCCCCCCTTGTCATGTTTCGTCATACAACACTTGACCCCCCTCAGCATGACGTCATGCAGAGAGATACCCCCCCCCCCAAAGTGCATGAATAGTGAAGGCCTATAGGCTATAAGGGTCAGGTCGCCAGAAAGCAGTAGATTTTGTGTTTTTGGGGTCATTTTGGACTCTTATGGCTCTGAAGAAAGAAGTTGTGAACCAATCCTGTCTCACATAGACTCATTTGATAGAGGACACTTAGGGCTTTCAGAAAAATGTTAATTTGTGGTCATGCATCAAAAACTCTCAGACTTGTAGCCTGCCGAAGTGAAAAAAATGGCCAAATTTGTTCTTTTTTTACTTTTTGTATTTTTTACAAGTGTCCTGTATTGAATAAAAAACATCTGGAGTATCCCAAAGTTATTTTTTATATTGTATATGATTATAGGTGTCATTTCCATGAGGTTTGGACATGTTACTGAATGAGAATTTTTCATCATGTGTCTTTGAAAATGGAAATCTGTAATTTGTAACGTCCGGTACCTAAATCTAAATCAGTTATATTAAATGGAAAAAACTAAAGCCGCAACATTTTTGTTATTACCTATATAAAGGGACCTATTATCCCCTACTTTGGTGAAAAAATTGTGTGTCTATCAGCATTTGTCTCCATGTGAGAGCAGCTTATGTGAAATATTTCTGATAAAAGTACCGGACTTTACATAACGTCCGGTACTTTTATCATCATGTAAGAGGCAGTCTACTGTGCATGCATAACTCAAACTTTGTTCCATTTCGTAATTGAAGTCAATAATAGACATATTGGCCTTGCTATTGCATGGGTTTGCTATGCATAATGGGACATTCTATATTACTGACAGCAACTTTAATCACCTCCATATTTCATCATTTCGGTACCGGACGTTACATGACACAAAACAAGCAATAAAAATGGAACCGGATGTCCTAAGTCGGTATTTTTTGGTTTTCTGAGCTGAGGGGATGTCCCTTCACAAATATGTTAGGGTTATATAAAGTAGTTAGAAAATTAATTTTTAAGGGCCTCAAGGGCAAAATCTTACACTTTCTGACGACCTGACCCATAAACAAATTAAAATGGTTCAAAGGGACATATAGTGGGTGTGAATTGCCAATAAAGGATAACATGCATGCAAAGTGAAAAAAGAACTAGCACTGATCAACAAATGAACAGAGAAACATGCCAAACACTGTCAGCTTATATAATGTATGGGTCCCTATATGCAGGATGTACCATTTCCGTGCCTTGTAGTTGTAGGGGCTCATGGAGCGTTATATATAGTGTTAGCTCCCTATTCGAGAGGGTGGGTCGATTGGTGCGGTTACCACTGGTAGGACCAGAGGTCACTTCGATCTCTGGCCGCTATGTGCCGGTTGCACAAACCCAAGCTAACTTGTCTGGTTTTACTTGATATTGACATATCTCGAATTAAACCGAAGTTATATAAGAACTCGAACCATAACATAGTTATACACGGAGTACTATGGTAGTGATCATACACAAGTATTTCCTGTCACAAAAGGGCTTAAAAACTGTCTATAGTCCAATACAGTTAATAGTCTGCCTTCTTTACAGCGAAGAGAAAATCAAGAACAGTTATTAGTAAGGATCATATAGTTCAAGAGCTTGAATGTATTGATATATTGAATGTATTGATTTAATCTGTAATTTTAACCATATACAAGTGTACTAGAAATAGGTTTCAGGGAGAACACTCTTAACTTAGTGAGTGGCCTAATAGAAAAAAAACTCAGAAAGCATCACAAATTCTCAGGAGACCATCGATTGCAATCATGGTTCCAATTTGTGATCTTACAAAGCAATCGAGTCACCTCAGCATTTTACTCTAGAATCTGCAAATAAGTTGAGTCCTATAGAGTTCCATTCAGACAAAGATGTGGAGAGTAAGCTTGGGGGGAGGTCCCCTTTACATCTCCCTTGACACCTCAAGAAGGAGGGGGGGGGGGATATCACACCTTTTCAAAAAGAAGCCTGTGGATGACTATGGATGCTGCCCTAAGGCAACAGGAGCAGTTTAGGGGTATTTTAGATGCATCATTTAGATCCTGAGGGCAGCAGTGGCCCTTTTCAAAAAGGGTTAAATTGGTATAGGTAGGATAGAGTAGTAGTGCCCCCTTATAGTGGCCTGGACATCACCTTGATTTTACACTGACATTGATGGCAGTGATACTCATTGAGTGAGATGTCTGAGGAATGCATGCATGTAGGGCCTATAGGTAATAGATTTATGTCAGATGAATGCATTAAACTTCCCTACCTTTAAAAATCTTTTTACAAAAGTTTTTGTTCTTGCCAAAACCAAAGCATATTGTGATTTCTTGATGACATGATGTCATGCAGCCCATGACCCCCCCTCCCCCCCCTTGTCATGCTTGGTCATGGCAAGTGGGACCCCCCCTCCCCCCCTCCTACATGACGTCATTTGTACACAGCCCCACATAAAGTGTTATTCGAGTATATGAAATGTGAGAAAGCATCTGACGATAATAAGCAGCTCAAAACAAGCTTTAATTTAATGACAATCATTTCTTTATCGGTGTAGCTTATACCTGTAATATAAAGGTGTATTATGTACAGCACTACTGGTTATCAAATTAGCGTGCTTGGTATAGAACCCACTTTTAACTGTCAACCCCCCATGCCCTTTAACATTGAAAAGAAATCGACATAGGCCACACGTTCCCAGTCTACCTGACACGTAGGTTCATTTTCATATACTACTTACATCCTAAAAAATAAGGGACACTTTAATAGGTAATTAAACGGTGTGGTACCCTGATTGTAAAGTCACTTTCCACATCGATAACAGAGCTCATGATACCAGACTGCTCATCAGGCTACTGAACCCTAGATGATGGTGGGTTTGCACAACGTTGGGGTCATAGACTCTTTGGGTGTATATGCTGAGAATACATGCTGCAAGGGGAAGCCACTGTATAGAGACGTGGATAACCTAAGGTTCTATAATGTAAGGTGTCTTATACCACGATTTCTGGGTTACTCAGTGCTTTTTGCTGGATATTCCCATGCACATACCTGTCGATATTGCACACCCTGTAGGCTGTAACATCAATTTTGTAAGGCGTGCGTTTATCCATGGATAACCTGCATGCCTCTCATGTCCTTCCATGTCATATGTTACATGTTAAAACCCACGAAATTTTCAAGGCCAGGGCAGGGCTCGAACTTAGTCTCACATACCAAATCCAACTCCCTATGCAGTGCGCCACAGGGACCGACGAGAGACGGTATGTGTTTGCTTGCTTAGATAGTAGAGGTAGGCGGGATGAGTCCCGGTCCGGGCGTATATTTTTGTTCCCTACTGTCCGCATTCAAACATAGCCAAGCCCAGACGGCCGTAAGCGAGTCGCAGTCCAACATTCTCAGCGTCTTCCTAGTTCGTCCTGTGACCTACATCCTGGGCCACTGACACATTTCGTCAGACAAGGAGGACGCTAAAGCATGGAGGGATCATCTAGACTATCTAAGGATATATACATTTTAATAACTCGACATGACGTTTGATTCAATATGAAATATGGGTGTAAACACAGCAGTATCGCTACCGGGTAGGTCCTACAGGCTTCTTATATATGTTAACATTGGATTCCATCACCGTTAAGTGTGGCGTAATGGCTAAGCCCCTCGCCTACCTCCACTGCTGCTGGGGTTCAATATTCCTACGAGTTGGGACGATTTTTCACATTGAAACAATGGCAAGACTGAATTTGTATGTCTCACCACTTTCCCAACTTGACCTCGAAAAAGGATATCCAAAAATCCTAAAAAAGCACATGTGTCGTATATGCTCTGATAAGGCACTGGTAGAGGATAGCGTAGAATATATCATCATGCTTCGGATATTCGGATTGTTACTGTAGATTATAAAACGGCAGGCAGTGCTCTGTTGCACGATAGAAGTGACCTTGAGTGCATTATAGGAGTGTAGTGCACACCTGAGTAAGAGTGAGTAATAGCTGTTTAACGCCATTTCGACAGCTAAGGTCATATTCATGGCGAGAACGACATTACACAATTTCACAGAGGAATGTGTCAGTGCCCGCGCATATGTGCACCAAACACATCTGAGTGGAAAGGAAAGAGAAGAAATAGACCCTTTTAAGTGGGCTAGGGAAGCCTGAGTGCACACCTGAGCAAGGTCACCATATTTGTAAACAAGTCAAGGGCCATTAACTGGTCTCTATACACCTTAATTGGGTACTTAAGTGCTTGGAATGAAATGTACGTTTTATAAAGACAATAGACAACTCCTTCACATATTCTCTAAATATATCATTGTGCTTCGGATATTCGGATTGTTACCATAGAATATGTCATTGTGCTTTGGATATTCAGATTGTTACCGTACAATATATCATGCTTTGGGATATTCGGATTGTTACCGTAGAATATATCATGCTTCAGATATTCAGATTGTTACCCTAGAATATACAATTGTGCCTCGGATATTCAGATTGTTACCGTAGTGACCCATTTTAGTGTACCTGCATTTATATATTTCAGCCTCAGATTTATCCTGCATCTGAGACCTTTGATTTTTTTACATAAAATGGACGAATTTATAAATTCTAAAATCCTTTTATACCTTGCACTAAAACGAGACCAGCGAAAACAGACTATGGTATTACAACTAAACCTTATAAGGGGAGCCCTTGTAAAAAAAGCTTGACACCCAGATTCCAAGAGTTATGGACAGCTATAAGGCTCCAGGTTTGTGAGATGTGATTGGGGGGGGGGAGGAGTTAAAGGATGACCCCCCCCCCCCCCGCCAATGTTAGTTGGGTGTTTGTCCAAACTTGGAAGAATTTTAGGGTCCTTGAAGTGAACACCCCACCCCCGAGTCCGAATGGGTCTATATGCTGCGTCTTTCTATGTCGGCTATCGGTACCTTCATTGTATAGACAAATATTTACTTATTAACTGACTTGAAAACATGCATGTAGATTAAGAATTGGATTTATTTATATTCATTATTACTGTACAGTGCAACTGTATGTACAAATCACGTTATTGTAAGCAACACCATATACACGCACGTAAATCCCACGTAAAACTTAAAGAGACTGGATTAATTCTCTGACACATCATTTATGCATATTGCAATCAAACCGATCTCTTGATCGATTCCACACAAAAGTCCATGCATCATCCTTTTTTTAAAGGATTATTTATAAAACAGCATACGGCACACATACACACCAGAGGGATTGTCTAGCATACACACTTCAGTATGGAATATTCCAACTTTTTGATCACCCACTGGAACTATGCGTTTTCTATTCTGCGAATGGCACTTCTGTCAACATTCACAAATTCTCATATTAAACAGTTTTGACAAATCATTTTTTTTTTAAAAAACAACAGTTTGTAATTGTATCAGATAACAAACACTCCTTCAGTGGTCATTACAAAATTTCACATAAATTTAGTCATATATTGAAGAATGTACCGGTTCTGATATCTTAACCGGCCATATGGAATACAACTGAATTTTGGGAGATTAAAATATAAAGCCGCCTTGTCAGGTAAGACTTGAAATGTGTTTGTACAATGACATGAAAAAAATGAACCGCACCGACTACAAAATAACTATTTTCATATGCATCTGCCTAAAACAATTATTTCACAGAACAAATGGATACAGTGACCATACTGCTGTATCTATATAGTAATCCAATGTTTAACAAAAGCACATACATGTATCTTCCATTGTGGGACGTTTGGTGCAGTTATTTATATAAGTTGTTAGCTAGTTCAGCAATAGCCAAGGCTATAACAATGACGACATCTTCAACAAGGCCAGGGCATTTCGACCAATGGCAGGGGGGTATTTTCAGTCTACATAGGTAGCGGTTGGGGCACAGCCGGGGCAGAGAAGGCGTGCAGGTTACCCATCTGTGTAAATCCACTCTGTATGTGGTTTATGTGGATCTCTACACTGTTCTGGAACGTGCTGCAATGTATCAAGAAATACATTTATAATTTTTTATTCCTTTCTTGTATTCAAAAATACGAGACTCATTGCCAAACCCATCAATGGTCCAATGCTTTCTACCCCTTATAACCTTATTTTCTTCTACATGTTTGACAAAACGGACAAGTTTGGTATTTGGAAAAAATCTGACTTGTGATATAGTGCACTCATGGCCCAGGTTACCTACCATATGAGACTTGTCACTATAGTGACAGTGTGTCCGAGTCATCAATGCTTAAGGCTATGGAGAATGCACCCATTATCGCTCATATTTTTCATTCGCGAATAACTCCTCTCTTGCTGAGTTAGGCATTGCAAAACAGCAGCAGGTCTTGAATAAGGATCCATATTAACTATAAAAAGGCATGAGACAGTGTAATTCTCCTCAATTTTGTTATAATCCAGCAGTTTCGATAGCACTGTGAGTCGATCGTCTCGCTGTCCGCCATTTTGGATTTTGATGTTCTGTGCGCATGCGCGACCCCTCCTTGCCGGAAGTAGCATTTTCAACAGAGAAATGATATGTTCTAGCGATTTAACTTGAAATTAATGGCTTTTTGAATATAATCCATGCATTTTTTGGCAATATCAATCAAATTGAATCGCATACATGGCCTCAATTTACTTTTATATGAAAAATAGAAAAAGCTTACGACGGACCACTCTGTGCCCATTTCCGAACTTGCCTTGCCGGAAATGCGATAGCCATAACAAAAGTATGTCGATCTGATTTACAAGGTTGGTCTATAAACGGTATTAACTTTTCCTCCATCTATCGCGTTATATGAACGGTCTTCTGCCCCTACCTGCTGAAAAAAAAGCGTCTTAATTGGACAATTCTCATAGGAGCCCATGTGTTGTCTATCGCGAAAATCTATCGCACAATGCAATCCTATGGAGCCTCATTTTCATGAGAAAATAAGTCAAACATGTCAGGTTTTTTCTTCAGCTTTTTTTCATAGCTAAAGAATTTTTTTCCCAGGAATTGTGCATGTACAATGGAAGACTAGATCCTAAAGAACATGCTTCCATGATTTTTTGTTTAATTATCCCCCAATTTCGATGAGCAATTCCCATCTAAAGTCCCAATTCCCGATCGTCAGTTTGTGTCCGAAAAGGCGCCGCCAATGGAAGACCTGGGCCAAAGAGGGGTATATATGGAGCTACTAGGGTAATTGTCTACTGGCCTTTTAGCTTTTCGTGTTAGAAACAGGAATACTTACGACACATTACTTGGGTCAATGCTATTCTTTATCTCATTAAGCGAGTCTTGAAGAGACCGGAACTCAAAGGACTGGATGTTGCTCTCTGCAAATGCCTGTCAAAGAGAAAACAGTTTTTATAAATAAGTATTGGGACATGGCTGGAGGGCAATTTCTTAACTAAATTTAGCATTGTTTCGTACAATTGAAATGACACCAAAATAAATTACTTACCTTAACTTGCAACAGCAGTGATGTCAGCTTGACAACCAAGTCAAGCATTCGCTCATTTTTCACCATCTTCCTCCCCTACAAGAAATGACATGAGTGGTGATCAATGCCCACAAGTTAAAAAGCAAATAGAAAAGTTATTTTCATCCTTCTGTATCGATTTAAAAAAAACAACTGGTGTATAAATATGATTGAGGTTACCGTTAAACCTTGCACAAAAAGGAGCGGCTAGTCCTGAACCTAGGCTGTGTCTTGTACCAGAAGAGTGAGTGAGTAATCATTGTTTAACGCCATTTTAACAGCCAATGTCCTATTCATGGCGAGATCTACATTACACAATTTCACAGAGGAATGCGTTGGTGCCCACACATATGTGCACCACACACATCCGAGGGGATAGAAAAGAGGAGATATAGACCCTTTTAAGTGGTCTAGGGAAGCCTGTTGTACCAGAGGACTTATGGTACATAAAACACTTAATAAAAGTAACGGATTATCTTACCTTACTACTGGAGGCCTGTGTATTACTGCGGCGCACTAAGTCAATAGCGTCTTCTTCACATTTCTTTTTCATTTCTGATGGAGGTTCCATTACTGGGACACCCTGCTCTGGAGCAAGCTGAAAGTTTGAAATAAGATTTTTTTTTTCTAACGTTTTGATAAATTTTATATTGCCATATTTTCTCCCGAGAAAGTAGGCCAGAATTGAAAAATTATATTTTTCCCCTTTCCTTGGAGCTTCCCAAGAATTGCTGATGAAATGTTACTGCATACAGCTTTTAAGATTTAAAAAAAATTGTTACCTTCAGGGAGAATTGTTGCACTTGGACTAAGTACTCATTGAGATCTTTGTTGATCCTCTCCAGCTCCAACACAACAGCAGCATACTTCTGCTGGAAGTGCACAGGTAACTCCTGCCCATACGACTTCTGAAAAACAAATACTTCCAATTTACAATCAGTTTATATATCCCGAGTTAACAGGGAACATTTTATATACTAATTTTACTGTTTTGGCAGTTATCAACATATACATGTACCTCTGGGCATGGATTTTTTATAGCAAGAACATAAAAAAAAGTCAACAAATTCACAGCTTCTGCTATTGGTACGTAAGCATTATGAAAAACAAACAAGGCTTACCGTCTTTTCAGCTTCTGTATTCATGTCCTTTAATTCCGTTACCCTATCCTTCTTGATGCTTAGAATCTTGGTTAGGCGTGTCTAAAAATAGAGGAAGGAATTTCTCATTTTTGAAGAAGTGGAAAATCTAACTATTGATTTACCATAGAAATCCATGTACAACTCGCACCCTGAGTTGGACAATTTCTATGACAATCTAAAATACTCATAGCTTATTTCAGAACCAATGGATTTTCACAATTCAAAAACTTATGGGGTGCTGACCCACTACCCCAGCACCAATGAGAAGTTTGGAGGAAATTATGGGGAGGTGATACAGCTATCTAACCCCCACCCTCCCTCCCCTACCTGTTTGCAATGGTCTATAAGCCGCGGCTTATACGCGGGATTTTACGGTAGTAAGATATCTACATACTATACTAAATTTCCATGCTTGAAAACATTTGTTCAAGTGTTCCTTTTAATGGTTTCACTCTTTGGAAAGAACTATAATCACATGGAACAAGCACCTATGGAACAATGTTATTTTTACTGTTCTTTGTGTATACGAAGGACTAGCAGACAAAACCTAGGACTTACCACTAAAACTAGAAATTCAATTGGGAAACCTCCATAAGTGCCACCTTCCAGTCCCAGTATCTTCCTCTTCAGCGGTGAGCTACCTAACAAGGGGTCATTCTCCTGAAAATGAACAATTTAAAAGCTCTAGTTCAAACTCAATACCTAGCACAAAATTAGTTCATGTATACACCACATGAACCAATTGACACATATAAGCCAATAGACACATATAAGCCAATTGACACAAATAAGCCAATAGACACATATAAGCCAATAGACACATATTAGCCAATTGAAACATATAAGCCAATAGACACATATAAGCCAATTGACACATATAAGCCAATTGACACATATAAGCCAATAGACACATATAAGCCAATTGACACATATAAGCCAATAGACACATATAAGCCAATTGAAACATATAAGCCAATAGACACATATAAGCCAATAGACACATATAAGCCAATTGACACAAATAAGCCAATAGACACATATAAGCCAATAGACACATATAAGCCAATAGACACATATAAGCCAATTGAAACATATAAGCCAATAGACACATATAAGCCAATTGACACATATAAGCCAATAGACACATATAAGCCAATTGACACATATAAGCCAATACACATATAAGCCAATTGAAACATATAAGCCAATAGACACATATAAGCCAATAGACACACATAAGCAAATAGACACACATAAGCCAATAAGACACATATAAGCCAATTGACACATTTAAGCCAAGTGACACATATAAGCAAAAGCTTTACCCGAATCAGGAACCTACTGAAGATATTCATCAATGTCAGGGTGTCCCTTACAAGCGGAGCATTTGACTTTTTACAGGTGACCCTTCTTACCTCGCTAACTAGTTGTGGTGAAGACACCCCGGGTGAGAAGCGAGGTGGCGTGAAGAGGTTATGTCGACTGGGCCGGTGTCGTGCCTGGAAGGCTGATAGCGGCATTGTTTCTTGTGGTTCGTTACTAAGCACCTCACAGTCAGGGATGGAGTGTGTACCGAGACCAGGACGGTCAAATGTCACTCTGTATGTATTGTTTACAGTGTCCAGCGCATCAATTACTCCTGTGAACAAGCCATCTTGGGGTTTTCGGAGGCGTGCTGAAATGCAGCAAAAATACTTTGGATGAATATTTTACAAGCTCACATTAAATTTAGGTTGTCCAAATCTACTAAATTAATTCCATATCATTACTTCTACCTGATAAGAATGAAATAGCTTATCAAAATACATGTATTATCCAAATAGATTACAACTTTGAGAGATTATTAAAAAGCATTTTTACTGAAACTTATTACCTGTGACCTTTGTACCAATGACTAGCGGCATAGGGATCTCTTCTGGGAGATCTTTCAGATCTTGTACTTCAGCAGCCTTCCGCTGTTGCAACATGCGTATCTTCTGTCGTCTACTTTGTAGCACCGCACGCTCCTCTTCAAAGAATGCTGCTGAACACCTGTGCAGTTACATATGGTAATTGTCTTTTCTTTTCCTTCATCCATACATGGTATTTCCAGTGTCATTGATGCCAACTATAGTGGTCATTGATGCTAAGTATACTTAAAAATTTGAACTGCTGATCCACACACCCCTAAACGATAATATGCGTTTTTCTCAGACTTTTGTCTTGAGAATTTTATGGTAATTAGTAGCAATTTTATAACCGCTCATGCAAAATAGATGTAAAGAAACTCGGCATGCTGATTGAAATATGGCATACTAGATTGAACTTGTAGAGTTCTCTATAAAATCACTCACTACTCTTTGAGATATCACTTACCTTCGGGGTTTACCCATTAAGCGTCTGATCTTCACCCATTCTACCCGCCGAAGCCTTCTTGCCTTTAGTTGTGGAAAGTTTTCATGCACACAGTCACAGAAGTCATTTTCGCCTTCAAATAAGGGCCTGTAAAATTTTTACACACATCCGTTATCACGAGATATATTATACTCGAATGTTTGCCATTCTTTTAATATTGCACACAAAACTTAAATCTGCATATAAGATATTCTGGCTTATTAAAAGTTGGAATAACATAATTATATATTATAGGGAGTTTCAAGCTCACTTAAAAGTCGTATGTACTCACAGATCAATATTGGAGTAGAACCATTCATAGCACACCCATTTGTGCGCCTTGGGTAGTTTAAGTAAGTTGCGTAGTCGAACACCCAAATTTTGAGCAGCCATTTTGTCCGGGGCACTCAACGTTCGTTTTTGCTTCAAAAATAAGGGACAAAGTCATATTACATGTACAGTGAATTTATCTATACAAAATATATCTCAGTTCTATGACATTTACTATTGGCATTCTATGTCGGGTTTAATCATATCTTAACAGAACAAATAACAAGACAAATCAGCTGCAAATCTGTATAGTACTGAGTGAGTAATAGATGTTTAACGCCATTTCGACAGCTAAGGTCATATTCATGGTGAGAACTACATTACACAATTTCACAGAGGAATGTATCGGTGCCCGTGCATATGTGCACCACATACATCCGAGGGGATAGAAAAGAGGAGATATAGACCCTTTCAAGTGGGCTAGGGAAGCCCACTGTATAGTACTATAGTGCTGCAAATATACAGTATAGGGAATTAAAGGGTTATATCATGTATAGTTACCGGTGCCACTTTAGGCTGCTTCTTCGGTCTTGGAGACGTTCGGAATACATCCTCCTCATCTCCAAATATCCGTGGGTTGGGTTTGCGAATCCTCACCGGCTGTAAGAGACCAAGGGTTAATTCAAATAGGTGACAGCTCAAAAGAATCACCTGTACCTTATTCCTTCTAATAGGCGGACCTGCTCAAATACAGGGACGAAAGTCACAGAGCATGAAAACCCCTGAAATGGCCTAATATTCGCCCAAAAAAAACTGGAATTCTATATGAATGTATAGGGCCCTGGAACTTCAAGATCCCTGAAATCAGGGAATTCCCTGAAGACTTTCATCCCTGCAAATAAGCGCCCCCTCCCCACCCTTTCAGCCACAAGTGCACACCCACGGTGTCGAATCATGCAAATGTAGTGTAAAAAAAATGACTTAAAGGGCAAAAACACTGATTTTTAGGCTTTAAGCAGTGTGCTTTTTAGAATTAATTTTTGTAATAAGGTTTTAAGCACCAAACAATTATCTTTTGGCGCCGGTGCACTCATTAGAATGATTATTAGAACGCTTATT
This sequence comes from Acholoe squamosa, assembly GCA_949317995.1. Classification (NCBI taxonomy): domain Eukaryota; kingdom Metazoa; phylum Annelida; class Polychaeta; order Phyllodocida; family Polynoidae; genus Acholoe; species Acholoe squamosa. The sequence continues at coordinate 17,106,880 of OX439044.1, forward strand.
ACAGTACTTAAAATCTTTGACTGGGTGATTAAAAGAAGAGAAGGATTCAGATGAAGGGGTTACTGGTACTTAAGTAGACATGTGTCTAGTGAGTGAGTGAGTGAGTGAGTGAGCGAGCAATTTCACAGAAGAATGTGTCAGTGCCCGCACATATGACATGTACCTAGGAATGTGGAACAAAATCTCGCTACTTACATGACCCCTCCTGGGAGACAGGGCAAGTGTATTTCCCTTGCCTGTAAAATAAGAAATATTAAATCAACCATCATACATGTGGCAATCAATACACCAGGAACAACGTATTTCATCCCAGATTTCACCCCTTTGGGGTAATTCTACTTTCACTTATAATTATACGTACTTTTAGCCAACTCTCAATTTATATATCAAACTTTGATCGGTATGGTAATTTTTCAATGCCAGTGTAGACTAGTGGAGATTCGTGTGGGCCACAGAGAAATATCGCCAGTGTTGCTGAAAACTTTATTAAATGCTGGCCAAGATGGCCTGCGTCTTGGCATTTTACGCATGCCATTTCCCTCTCATGCAGGCCACAATGGCCCACATGCACATTGATATAAAGTTATCTTTTTAAACTCCTGTAGGGGTTCGTTCCCCCGTCGGGTGCGCAGAGCCTTCAGAGGGACTGTTCACTTGTTTGTGTCACTCCCCCTATGTATACCATACCGATCCAGGGTAGTTGGAAGGTGGAAATGTCAGTGGGGCCGTGTTGGTGACAGGGTATGTCAGGCCAGGGGAAGTAGCTCAGGGGTAGAGCTTCCGCTTCGAAGTTGGAGGGTCCCGGGTTCGAGTCCCGGTTTCTCCATGACATTTTCCGCTGACCACTACATTGGTGGAGAACCGAGCATCCTAACGCAATCACGGATTGAAGGTACGGGAACCCCATATCTTAACGCAATCATGGATTGAGGACTCGGGAACTGGGCCGATATGATACAGATGACGCTTCGACCAATCTGGTACTTGTACCAGTACACCCACTGGGAAGTCAGGAGTGCCCCAACACTGCTTGATAAAGCCTCAACTCTCAGGTAACTGGATTGAGGGGGAATGCCGGGTGCTAGTGGATGGTGGTTGAAGCTGATGGGGAGGAGTGTAGGGGCAGTAATTCCCCGTACTTGGAGGAGATACCGAGTGGTCCCACCTTGCGAGGGGGATCTCTAGAGAGCTCGGTACCAGGTAATCACTGCCCCCTAGTGTGTGTATCATACCGATCCAGGTGTAGTTGGAAGGTAGAGAATGTCAGGCCAGGGGAAGTAGCTCGACTTGCAAGCGAGAGACCCGGGTTCGAATCCCGGTGTCTCCAGAGACGTTTTCACTGACCGCTACACTCCATTATGACTTTTATACCAAATAAAGAACATTAAAATGGGCGGGGGGGGGGGCAGGCTCGGCATGATAGAATTAATATACCTGCAGCATTGCAAAATTGGCAAAAGAAAACATGACGAGAGCGGGAGGGGGGATGGGGGTCAAATTTTGTATAAATTTTGACTTGGGCCCTTACGAAGTTACGTCAGTCTTCACTTCAGACTCTGAGTCAGTGAGTGAACTTACCTTCCTTCATGCTGATGAGGGCTTCCGCCGAGCCTATGACAAAGCAAAAAGATCGAGAAAATTACCAATTACCATTACATAAGTTCGGCTTACAAGCCATGACCATTATGCCATTTGACACAGATGATGTGTATTCGGGCCATGCACGCCTCAGGCTTTGCCTTTGGTTGTGTTGTTTACGTGTTTACGCCCAGTTTCTGACACGAAGCCGAACAAAAGCGAGGGCCAACTGGGCCAAAGTATGGAAAAAATATTGGGTTATACTGCAGTAATTAAGGAGACTTGTTAAAATCACCATCTTAAAATATGCAGACTGGTATCATAATTGTTTCCACATCGTTATAATTGAGATAAGTGTAATTCTTACTTTCAAGAGAAGTCACATCTTCCGCCATTTTGACCGCGCCATTCGTTCAAAGGAGAGTACGCCGAGAAACCTCCCCCAAAAGCCACAATATCTGTGCCTGTGTCAGGGCATATACGACAGTATATTGACAGCACGTGGCATTTATACGATACACAGGGGATTATTAAACGGATCTGGGGATTCTAAGAGAGTTACATTTGATTTAAAATCATATCATATTAACGGTAACATATGTTACTGAAGGGGAGAAAATACGCATGATAGAACAGCCGCCCTAGTTTTTTGTCGGTCTGTGATTGGTCAATTCTCAATGAGGACTCCATAACATGAATCTAAGAATATTTTCATAAAAATTGAGATCTTTCATTAAATATTATGATCTTCTTTATAATGAACTGTCTTTATGTATTTATATCATTCATTGACTAATGGCAGTGTATCATAGAAACTTAATGGCTAAATCTTTAATATCTCTCCCTAATTATAGAAGGGTATGGCGCCACCTTTGCCGGGTAACACACTCATTTCCCGCCATGCCAGGGCGCCAGGGCCGTGTCATGGTTTAATGGTTAGACTTTGGTCCACACCAGAGACACTGTATGGCCTAGGTGGCGGTAGATGTGATACATGTATTATTTCTGTCAACACCATGTTCAACTGCAGGAAATAACAATATCTCCAGATCTACTTATCTAATTAAGAAAATTTAAAAAATAGTGGATAGCTCATGAGAAACAATTAGTATCTGATCATAAGGGCCAAAAAAGAAAAAAAAAAGAAAAAAAGGGTTGTTTCCAGTTACCCGACCGACTGGGCCAGTTATTTTTTTTTTTGACAGGATCATAGTAAGAATACCAATAGAGGTACAAAATAGCAGACCACTTTTTGGAAAGATCTCTATCCGCTGGTTAAGCCAATATGACAGTGTTCATAATACACCTTTATTTATTTGGCTTAGGCCACATTATTATAATAACTTGGATTACAGACATTTTCAAGATCAGAATTTAGGTGTCCGGGGCAACAACAAAAAATTAAAAAGAGTGTCACCCCCTATGGAATATGATGTACTTGTATGGTATCTGATGGTGTAGTTATAGGTTATGGAGTGGCTATTATTCATCAAAAGCCGAGGGGTGTCGGAATAGGGGGGGGGGCAGGGCCATCCCCCCCCCCAAATCTCAGACGGGGGGCAGATTATATTTTGGCCCCCCTAAGATTTTGAAACCACTACACACTTTGATGGTAGATTTGGTCATTTGCACACTGGGAGATCAAAACTAAATACGGAACAATTCAAATACCCATCACGACGCGCAGTTCCATGCGGATATAATCTTTTTTCTTTTTTTTTTTTGGGGGGGGGGGCTTTTTGCAAAACCAGTTCTTAGTGTGTGTGTTTGTCACTTTGTGAGTGTGTGTGGAGGGGGAGGGTGTCATGATCATTTTCGTCAGAGTGGTGGGGGGGGGGGGGTCGGACAAAAAATCTGCCGATCCGCCAAAATCCAACAACCCCCCAACTAGTAATAAATGACTCAGTCCTGTCGGACTGTTGACACCACATATCCTCTCAGATTCGCCTTGGCATTTTGTTTCTTTTGATGTATAACTCGCTTATTTTGGACAGGAGAAAGACTGCCCCCCCCCCCAAAAAAAAAAGAAGAAAAAAAAGTGAAACTTGAGCAAAAGTCAAGATTCCCATGTGCTTGAAGGCAAGGGCTTTCTAATGCCATATAGCACTAATATGTGGAAGTAGTTTTTAATCAGAATTAATTGTCAAAGTATGAGTATCTTCTTATCTGAGGCGTTTACTGAAAGTGACCTATTTTTGACAATTAACTTTGAGAGAATTCCACATTCCACTCACTAATGTTTCATACCAGCAGAAATCCCTCATCTTATTGTGCGTGAATAAATTGTCTATTGTATTAGTTTGTTTTTTTTTGTTATAATCAAAATAATGGGATTTTTCTTTCACAAAAAAAAAGATACCAAATATTGTTTAATATAAAGTTTCTATACTTCTGTAATGGTTCGTATCGACTTATATGTTGGGTGGCTCTTTGGCTCGCTTACCACTTAAAATACCAACACAACACGAGTAGTTCGGGTTGGGCAAAGCCCCAGAAACCCCTACCTCTCGGGTAGGACTTTATTCAATTTGGTCAGTAGCTTATGTTGAGCGTCTGGACTGGACCAGGTCCAGTCCCCTTCTGCCGCTTGTCCGGCTCCTTAGTAGAAGCTGGACGCGAGGCGTGGTGCCGCCCCCTCTTGTACCAACGGGGTATCACAAAGCGACACCTAGCTGGCATAGAAGGAACAAGCACCACACGAACACGTCTCTCGGATGAACGGCACTAATATATATACGATGATACCGGCCCCTACACCACCCCCACTAGACTATACCTAGGGTTGGGTGTAATTAACAAGTACCTATTGTTAACTTTATACAGTAATATTATACACAAATAGGTAAGTCTATATATACAGTTCGTATAGAATATAGAACATTAAGGGGCATTATAAATAATATGTACATAATGAGGCATCGTCGTATATAACCCGAAGTAATAATAACTAATAATAACAACTAGGAAGTGGCGCCTTATGCACCATCGACCTATGGTGGTAGATAGTAACAATGTTACAATGTTATTATAGTATACGAGACGCAATTAAAAGTTGTAGACATGTAGTCAGATGATATGAATAAAATTTTACAGTATTAACTAACCGACCCGAGGTGGGGTAGATAACCCGAGAAAAATTTTGTTTGTTTTAATTATAAGAATATAAATATGATATAAAAATAGATTTATACAAAATAGTAATACTGATAAGTATAGGCGTCCTACCAGGGTAGCAGGATCGCCCTTACAATATACCGGACTTCCGGTGAATCTGGAACGACTGGTTTCTGCAGCTCCACCGGGCGACATGTGTGTGGTGGCAAGCCACGTTGCTCTTATGTTGTGCCCTGATGAAGATGGGAAGATGGAGCCCCGGTTAGGTGTGGTAATCCTTTTGGTGTTTCGGGTAAGTGTCCATCTTCACTGCAGGTTCCGTCCCAGATTAACGAGTCCAGTGTAAGGATCAGTGCCTCTGGCATATTAAATGCTTTTACCCTCGGGTACAAAAAGACACCATCAGATGGACACTTAGAGATCTTCCGGATCCGTGTCCATCTTCTCAGCAAACTCCACTGAGGCAGATGGAGCCGAGCTGCTGCTACTGCTCACAGAGAGCAGCGTGGAAGCCTCGCTGGGCGTGTCGCTCCCCAGGCTCAAAGCGCTCATCACCGTGGATGGACTGTCCAGTGCCTCGGATGCAGGTAGAGCAACCATAGCAGCTGGGGCAGCCCGGGCGAAAAGAGCAGCCGGAAGTGGGGGAGCTGCCGGAACCGGCGGAGCAACCGGGACCGGTGGAGCAGCCGGAACCGGTGGAGCAGCCGGGACTGGTGGAGCATCCGGGACGAAGATTAGGGACGACGGAAGGCCGTCCCACTCATCTAAGTGTTTCCCGAATGCCAGGAAGAATTTGAGGTCAGCCTCCTTGTACCTGTGGATGTACCCGGCGTTCTCAGCACGGTGGAACTCCTTAAGCTTTTCACCTTCCATCTGCTGGCGCCGGCAGGATTCGAGAGCCTCCTCGACTTTCTTCCTTTCCTGCTGCCTGATCTTCTCTTCCTCCCTCTTCTGGATTTCGTAAACCAGATTGAAGGTGGCTTCAGTCATCACACGCCAGTAGTCGACCGACTTCTGGCGGTGCAATGCCTGCCATTCCGCCATCAGGTCATTCTGGATCTGAGCCGTTTGGACATCGCGGTGGTCAACAAACGTGTTCGGATCCTGAAGACCTGACAGAGTTTCTGAGATCAGCTCCATAACGGGCACCCGAGGGGCCGTTGGTGGAACTATAGCTGGTGGAGGCGCGGCGGCATCCACTGAGGCAGGCGGGGTGCCTGCTGGAGGAGCAGACGGGCCCTCAACCGTTACACCACCTCGACCTCGGCCACCGCCCGGGGAAGCTCGGGTGGACTCCAGCCCACCACGGCCTCTACCACGGGGTTTGGTCCGGCCCAGGGAGGTTAGGACCTGCGACTCGGGTCCAGCCGGTCCCATAGCAGGGAACTTCGCCGCGTACTCACTATACGTGGGGCGCTTGCCGGAAGATCCCTCTCCAGCCCACCAAGATGAATACCCGGATGGGGGAGCGAAGAGTTCGCCCCCATCATCCTGGCTGCCAGAGGCTTCGCCCGGGCGTTGTTCCACGGGTGCAGGTGTTGAAGGTGTGGCCAGGGTGGCCGCCTGGCTAACCGCCCTACGGGCCTGGTTGCTGGGCATATCCAGAGCCGAGACCTGTTGTCCCGACTCACGACGATCAGCTGGGTTGGCTGGTCTGGGCTGGTCCTTGTTACCCGAAGGGCTTACGGACCGGTCTGCTCGGGTCCTTTTGGAAGCACCGGTAGCCGTGGCTGTGCCTCCGCCGGGACCCTTCGAGCGGGCCTTGGCCTTCTCCCGCTTATCATCTCCTCGCCACTTTTTCACTTTCAGGTGCACCTCACTGGGCATCCCGAACTTTGTGGACGAGAAGTTGATTTGGAAGAAGGTCAACAAGTTGCCACTCTTCCACGAGCAGAATCCGGTCTCGAATGCCTGCTCCTTGATATCCTTCACGCTCAACGAAGCCCAGTTAGCTAGGAGCTCGTTGAAGCACTTGATGGCCCGCTTCCTCGTCTTCTCCAGGCCGATACCATGGGCTTTCTGCAAGTGCAGAGCCATGTCCCGGCGCCGGTGAGTGCTGAACGAGCCATCACACAGTTTGCTCGGACGGTCTCCGAGCACACACATCATCACAGGCTTGTGGTGCATGTGATGCTCCACTATGTGCCGAGCGAAGCGGGGCTTCGTCTCGAACACCTTCTCACCCGTGAGAGCCAGCTGGCACGACTCGAATGGGCACCTTCGGCGGTTGCCGGTTGGTCCCCATTGGGTCATCGCCCACTGGACTTTTGTCCGGGCCTCGTAGCTGTAAATCGACCCCAATTTGGATTTCAGCTGGTCGATCCAAATGAGGTAGAATTTACCCACTGGCGTATCCGAGGGGCCGGATTTCATCCACTCCTCGTCATCGCTATCACCGTCCTTATTGACGGCGCCCGGACACATGTAGTGGACCGTGTCATAGGCACAGTCCGCGAAGCAGCGGGGAGTCCGTTCCTTGAACCCCTCGGCTGCATTCTTCCACATCCACTTCTGATTGTCGTCCTTTGGGACATCCGTGGTCATTTCTTCCCACGTTGTCACGGACTCCAAATCAGATTTGGCTGACTCGGGCAGCTCTGGGTCGCTTTCGCTTTCCTCACTGTCCGTGTAGATGCCTGCTCCCCTACGGCTGGCTCGGCTGGTGGTGGTAGTACCAGACGGAGCCTTGGTAGAAGACTTGGCGCTTGTCCCGCTGGTGCTGGCAGTGGAAGCTGCAGTAACCGAGGTGGCTACCGTGGTGGTTGTAGTGGTGGAGGCGGGCGCCTTCGGTTTGCCCTTACCACTCGGCTTGGTGGGGGGCGTGGGCTCTGCCGGAGACGCTTCCGCTCCATTTTTCTTCTTCCGGCGCACAACCTTGGTTGGCTGCGCCGGTACCTCAGGACTGGAATCCGACTCCCGTGGATTCCTGTCCTCCGAACGAGGGCTCCTCCTACCGCTGACTGGGGAGTCAGAGTCGGAAGAGACCTTCGCCTTGCTTTGGGCCTGCTGTTTGCGGTGGGCCCGACGAGCTGCGGTGAGCTGCTTCTGCTGCTGGGCGAGCTCGGCTCGCTTGGCCTCGACAGCAGCCTGCTGGCGCGAGATGTCCTCTTCCAAGATCTCGCCAGGCGCGTCCGGAATGTCGGCACCTGGATCTGTCTCGGTTGTGGACCTCTCGACGGCGATCCGTACATCTTCAGCCTCCAGGTCACTCTCGGTGAGAGGACCCTTCGGCGCAGGCTTGTGGGTCAATCGCTTGACCCGGTCGGTTTCCACCGAGGATAGCCTGACTGTAGAGTCTGTATCCATGTCGGACTCAGACTCTCTTAACTCCGAGGCCTTTCGGGTGATGCCCTCGGAGATCAGCACGGCTCGGGCCAAGCTCTCGTTGACCGCCATCTTCTCCGCCAACTTCAGGTAGTTGCGGAGCCAGGAGACTGGCATATTGTCAGCCAACTCGTCGCTGCACGAGTCCATAACCAGAGTCTTGAAGTCGTCTGGTATGGCCTCGGGCACGCCTGGCTTCACTGCCATCGGTCCGTATCCGAACATGGAGGCGTGCATGGGGATGTAGGTCCCCCAGGAGGTGTATACAACACCGGCCTCGCAATCGACGTGTGCCATACGTTCGATGCGAGTCTTGAATCCCAGAGGATACATCGGAATGTCCAAGACATCTATACTGCTACCCGAAGCTGCTGCTGTAGACGAGCGCTCCGGGCGTGGTGGTGGAGGTGGCATCCTCTCCCGGTCGGTGGCCTCGGCCATAGCCGAGAGCGTCCGGGCGGCCTCCTCGGTCGAAGAGTCCATAGACTCCACGACCCGAGATGGGACCTTCGGGTCCTCGTCTAGCTCCAACAGAACGTTGGCAGTTTGACGCGCAGCGTCAATCGTCCCCTGTGCCATGGCACTGAGGGCGACTTCCAATAAAATTGGCAAATGTGTTGGACTCCTCCCGAAGGATTCGTCCAACAAAAGGGGTTGCGTTAGAACAAGCTAACTCGACAGCTAGAGGCTGTAAACTGCCAACACTAACCAGAGCGAAAACGGGTGGCGTCTAACCACCACGAGTCCGCCCTAGTTATGACCAGTATGACGTCAGACCTCTCGTCTCGCGAGATTCCGCCGTGGCTATCCGGTGACCTAGTTCTGCGCTTTCCCGCCGCACCCGCGGCGCCACCTAGGGAACTAGATCCGAACTAACATTCGACTCGACATGCGAGACGCGGCCTACCACCCGAGTGCTATCTTCTGGAGCTTGGCGGCGTATACAACGCTTCAAAGCGAATGTACCGGTTAATCCGACCGCCACTCACAGGATACAGCCACCCGGGGAGGGCGCGTTTGGCATCTCCAGCCGTGGAACGTATGTTACCCGCCTATGGCAGACAACACGCAGCAGCTCGTTGTGTACTGAGTTAGGTTACGGCAGACCTCAACCGGGGACTGCGTCTAACGCCTTCGGTTAGCCTTTTATTTTTCCCGGCTTTACGTACGGCCTTTTCTGGATTCCGCTTAGCCACTGCGGGACCTTTCCCATACGTAATGCCTTCACTCAGCGAGACATTTTTCCTTTTCTTACAGTTAGGTCGTTTCCTGGCCTTCGTCTTCTTTTTCACCATAACCTCGTCTCCCGGCGTCTTTCTCGGCCGGCCTCTAGGGCGCTTCATTGGTACTACCACGCTCGGTCCGCTAGGGACAGATGCAGGTGGTTTGTAACCGAACTCCCTCTCCGCCTCTTCGCGTCCCTTCCAGGGCCGAAGTTTTCCGACATTTGTCTTCCATTTCCTACCAGTTAGGCAGTCCTCCATCATCACCGTGGACTCGGAGATGACGCGAATAATTTTAAACGGACCTTCCCAAGGCGTTACGAGCTTCAGCTTTTCTAGCGGCTCGTAGTACCTTAGTACTTTGTCCCCAACATTAAAACGAATTCGTTTAGCATTGGTGTCATAGCCCACCTTCTGCCACTTCGCACTCTTCAGCAGTTCTTTCCAAACGGCCTCGTATGCCTGTTTGAACCTATCCCTTAACGACTCCACAAACAACACAGTGCAGGGCGCCTCCGGGTCTATCCCAACCACTCCATACACTAAGTCGGCGGGCATTATGATGTCCTCGCCGAACACTAGCATGTTTGGAGTGCAATTAGTGGATGAATGGACAGTGTTGTTGTAGGCATGTACTACAAACTCGCACTGTTCATCCCAGTCGTCCTGGTGGGTGTTAACCAGGGGCTTTAGCACTTGTATAAGGGTTCTGTTGAAGCGCTCTACCTGCCCATCCGACTGTGGTCGGTATGGGTTTGTTCGGGTCTTACAAATGGCTAGGTAATGGCACATTTCCTGCCAAAGCTCCGACTCGAACTCCCTTCCTTGGTCGCTGTGCATCATAAGGGGAACACCCAAATGCAGCACCCAGCCTTTCACAAATGCCTCCGCGCATGTGGCGGCTTTGTGGTTAGGAAGGGGGAACACCCGAGTGTACTTGGTATAATAGTCGGTTACGACCATCATACAAGTATTGTCTCGGGGTGTCGTCTTAATTCCGCTGATGATGTCTATCGCCACTCGAGCGAATCTGATACCAAACAATTCCTGGGATAAGGGTTGCTTACCCAGGCCGGGTCCCAGCTTGTTTTTACAACAATCCGGGCAAGTGGCGATCCACCGGAGCAGGTCGCCTCTCATACCGGGCCAGTAGTAACGCCTTTGTAGGCGCTCTATTGACCTCTTCTTACCAAAATGGCCACTCGTTTGATGACCATGGCAATAATACATGATATCCCTCCTCATCGGGGCGGGTATCACTATTTGCAACAGCCTACCATTGGTGGGAGTTGTCTTCCACCTACATAGTATGCCGTCTCGGATCTCTAGCTCGGTCCATTGGGCTAGCAATCGCCTCGCTTCCCTATCTTCTAGGGATACTAGCGGCCTTGCCGGTTTAATACCTGACCGTAGGTATTCCATTATGCGCGCAGTGGTGGGATCCGACTGTTGGAACTTCTTGATGGTCTCCGGGGACCAATCGAGATAGCTACATACAGCCTCCTCCCAGGGAATACGGGGGGTGGTATAATTAAATACCAACCCGGCTACCACAGCATTGTGGGCTCCGCAGTCTTCACAAGTGGCATTTTGGCACCTTCGGATAGGTCGTCTCGACAAGGCATCCGCATTGATGTGTTTAGCACCGGGTCGGTGCTCTATTTGCTTATGCTCCAATCCGAATTCGGATAAATGAGCTAACCATCGTCCAATCATCCCCTCGGCGTCCTTAAAGTTAAGGAGCCACCTAAGAGACGAATGGTCTGTTCTTAAAGTGAAGTCACTCCCCCAAAGGAAATGCTTGTACTTCTTCGTATACACCACCACCGCGAGGAGTTCTCGCTTGGTGGTACAATAATTTCGCTGGGTCTTGCTTAGCGTGTTGCTAGCAAATGCTATTGGGACTTCGACTCCCTCCTGGACCTGAGAGAGAGCTGCCCCAATTGCATCATTGCTCGCATCGGTGTCTAAGATGAAATGTCCCTCGGGAGTGGGATATTTCAACACGGGTGTATTCCTAAACAAATCTTTTATTTTATTAAAAGATTCTTCTTGCTCGCTGGTCCATGGGAATGGGTCCCGTGCCCTACCCCGGGTCCAGTGAGCTAAGCACTGCATGGGAAAGCTGACACGAGAGTAATTCGGTATGAAATCACGGTAATAGGAACAAAATCCTAAAAATGATCTCACCTCCTTAGCACTCGTGTGTCTCTCCCAATTTTCCACAGCTTCTAATTTTTCCGGATCTGCGCTCACCCCGTTAGGAGTAATGATCCTTCCCAAGTATGTGATTGTTTTCTTAAACAAATTACATTTCTTGGGTTTGAGTTTAAGACCGTTTGATAGTATCCGGTCGAGGACCAATTGCAGATTCGCAAGGCATTGCTTGAACGACTTGCCGAACACGACCACGTCGTCCAAGTAGACCAAGCATTTCTTCCACAAAAGATCACTCAATAAGGATTCCATCATGGCCTCGAATGTAGCGGGGGCGTTACACAATCCGAAGGGTAAGACATTATACTCGAATAGCCCCATATGACTGGAGAACGCTGTTTTCTCCTTGTCATCGGGGTGCATCGGTATTTGCCAATACCCGGATTGTAAGTCCAAGGTACAGAACCATTGGTTTCCGCCCAAGCTATCTAAAGTCTCGTCTATCCTTGGTAAAGGATATGAGTTCTTCTTTGTTATACCGTTCAGTTTTCGGTAGTCAACACAAAAGCGGATTGTACCGTCTTTCTTAGTGGTCATACAAACAGGGCTGGACCAGGGACTCGAGCTAGGCACGATGACCCCTAGGTCCAACTGTTTTTGTATTTCCTCTTCACAAATTAACTTCTTCTTGAGAGGAAGTCTACGATACGGGATTTTAAAAGGTTTCTCGTTGCCCACATCTATGGTGTGCAACACCTTATCAGATCTACCCACCGGTCCTCCATCCCTACCAAAAGCATTCTCGTACTTTTGTAGGAGTTTCGCTAGGCAATCCTTATTCTCCGTATTCTCTAAATCAGACTGATCAATCAGCTTTTGGAATTCTTCATCCAAAGGATGCTTACTAACAGGGTTTAGTGGTTTATTGAACTTAGCCTCGGCGACATGTTCTACCGAACTCATCCTACCTACACTGTCGCCTCGCTTCAAATAAACCACCGAACCACTTCGGTTAGTCATGGGTAATACAGTCCAAGCTGCATTAGCCACTAATGTATCCACTGAGTCCAACCCGATGCTCGACAAATACACCGTGTCGGGTTCATAGACTCCAGTTTCATTCCTTTGGGGGATTGATCCGCCACAAAGGACATCGCAAGTGGTACCCGGTGGGATCTTCACCGTGTGTATCACTGATGCAACCGAAGACACTTGTCTCAATACGCATTGGACATGCAAGCCATACAGGTTCTGTATACTCATCATACCATCCCTCGGGTCCAAGACGGCCCCGTATAAGCTTGCAAAATCCAGTCCGAGGATTCCGTCATCACTAACCTCTGCTATAGTCGGCGAAAGAACAAATTCTTTGCCTCCTATACGGATAGGCATAAACGTCCTACCAAATGTACGCATACTGCTTCCGTCGGCCGTGCAAGCATTTACCCCAGTTTTGAGGTTCTCATGGCTGCCGGCCACCGAGTCATAAAATCTTTTGGACACACAGGAGTGGCTGGCTCCAGTATCCACTAAGAATTCCCCTACCCGGCCTTCCACAGATATGGGTACATACCACCGTCTCCCCCCTAAAGGTGAGGGGTTACTGGTAAACTGGTGAAAGTCTCCCGAATCACCAAGATTCAATCCGAGTCCTCTCAGGAATTCCAGACATGGATGACTTGGGGGAAGGCGTGTCCCACACACTCGGATCAACTCTTTGATACATCCTTCCTCTCCCCTAGTGCGGCCACTCGCCTCCATATGCTCACTCCCGTACATATAAGCACTAGGGTCCCTGGCCCCGGCCAAGGTGCAGGGGTGCGCACCCACAGCCACCCGGCCTCCAGGTGTAATTGATTCGAAATCTTCCACCGGGTCACCCCCGGTAGCATTTTGGCATTCGTTCTTCCTCGGGGTCATATCAGATGCCGTTGACACAACCCCCACTAGTTTTCCACATCAGTGGAATCCGTAGAGTTCTCCCTTCCTTCGCCGTTGTCCTCGGCTTCATAGAAGGCAGCCATTACCGGCTTAGCAGCGGTACATTCGGATGAGTAGTGTCCCATGCGCTGGCACCTGAAACACTTAACAGTTCGGCGATCCACTCTGGGTCTTTGCCGACTGGCTTGGATGGCATCTGTAATTTTCTTACACATGTCCTCCATAAGTTTGGTCATGTCCGGAGACTGACCCTTCGCTTTGTCAGCGCTTACAAGAGGCTTGGCCGCCTTCTCGCCGACTTTTGGGTCACTCTTGACCTCGGATGATGGTCTAGAGTCCCTTGGCTTATTGAACGCCTTCCTTGGAATATACTTCCTACCTGAAGTATTTTTCCTTAATTGCATCGAACAGAAGGTACCGTCCTCCTGTTCGATATCAATCAATTCGAAGTCGTCTGAGGGAATATTTACCTCAGACTGCTGGACTACTGATGCCAGGGGAACCGAGCCGCTGGCATTAGGTATGTCCCCAGCTAACATCGTTCGCTTCTTCACGGCCATATCTATGCCATTAAATATACCGTGCAGTGTTATGCCTTCTTTCCAGGCATCCCTCGCAGCAATCTGCTCATCTCGGTCTCTCAGACCCTTGACGAATTGTGTAATCAAATCGTCCATATACCAGTCCTGGTTTTCAGTACCGGGTCTGGCCTTGCTTAGCAGGGCATGGAGTTCCATACCGTATGCTCTGAAAGCTTCATTAGGCTTCTGTGTACGTTTCTTAAAATGGACCATCGGGTCCTCCTTGACCATGTTACATAACAGTCCGCTAGCAGATTCTACTAACTGCTCGAAACTCCCTACGAGACCGTACCAGGTCCGCCATTGCTCTACGGCCATGCGACCCGGCCCGCCTTTCAAACATCTTACTAGATGCGGCTTGGCCTCGTATGGGGTCCACCCATTACAGTTCATCACGTCGATGAAATCTTCAAACCACTCTTTCCATGGTCGAGTACCGTCATATTCCTTAGGAATAACGGCTACCCTTCGGGCGGAATTGTGAGCATACATCAATCTAGTGCATTGCTGTTTGCTCCATTCAATCGCCTTGGTTTCATTCAAGGTTCGATTGCCCCCTATACCACCGAAGCTCGTGTTGCCCGGTGGAGGTGGTGGCGGCGGCTGTGTATACGTCCACTGTAAACCACTGTGGTTCGTATAGCCCGCACCACCCTGGTTAGGGCCGGTACCCGAGGTACTACTGTGGCCTGTGGTACCCGGGGCACCGCCCCCCTTGAGCGCCTTGGTAACCGCCGTCGGGCGGCTGGTTTCCCGCTGGCTGACTGCCATTGTTCGATGGATTGGGTTGGCCGCTGTCATTACCAGCTCCCAACCCCACACTATCAGTCGGATCCACATGTATGTGGAATCCACTAGTCTCCGCGCTACTGTCGGAGGCATCCCGGGGTATATAGTCCGGGTCCAAGTTGTGGACTATGGGGACTTCACTTATCCGGACTCTACTAGTTCGGCCATGCTTATCTTGGGTTCTGATATAAACTCCCTCTTGATCTACATTCCGCGTCGCATTATCATTGATAAAAGGATTATACTGCGGATGCTTCGGCGTAGAACAGGAGACTGGGTCACCCTGTTTAACGAACGTCGAGTTAGGATTTGTGTCCTTACTCGCAGGAGGGGCATTCGCTTGCTCTTGCTCCTGTAAATAACTCTCCATAGCAGACTTATTTATTGTGAGGGTAGCTACATCTGTAGTCAGGTTTCGCTGTTCCTCCCTTAGCTGTGCGTTTTCTGTTAAGATTTCGGATCGAATCTTTTCATTTTCCGCCACAGCTCGGTTTCGTTCCTCTTGAGCGGCCAACGCCTCTCGCTTAAAAGTATCCTTTAGTAGGCGGTACTTTTCACCCTTCTCTTTCTGAGACCTCTGGTACTCATTGGTCTCTTTCCTGATCTCGGCTTGTTCCGAGACCATTCTGGCCTCTGTCTCCGCCTTCCGGAGTTGAAGTTTCTTTAGCTTCTCCTCCATGGCATGCAACTCGGATTGTAGTCTGTTTACATCCCGGGCCTTAGCAACCTCCTCGGCTCTAGCCTTTTCGATTGCTCTAAGTCTATTGGCTTCTTCGAGTTCCAACTCGGCCAATCTTTTCTCTTTTTCACGTTCGTCTTTCTCCTTCCGCTCCAAGCGATGGGTTACGGAAGTTAGACGATATTTCAGGTCAGATTCTTTTAGAATCGCCTCCTGTTCAACGGATCGTAACTTTCCAATCCGTGATTTAGTTTCCTCTTCAATTTTCAATTGGGCTTCCATGAATTGTTCATGTTGCCTCTTAGCCTGCAACTCTACCTGTTCTTTGGCTTTCAAATAGGCCGGGGTAGTTTTATACCCGGGGCCCATCCGACGTCCGTATATAGACCTGCGGCTGCCTCCAGGGTTGAACATGGAGTCAGACAAGCCTTCGTCCAAAGATCGGCCTAGGTGATGCCTTTCCAAGTTTCTCGGTTCAGCATCCCAAGGCTTAGTCTTCGGATTTACTTCTGGGACCACTGGGTCCCTTATGGCTTTACCATCGTCGCTGTCATGGTCCGACGATGTCATTAATGGGGCTATTTCGTTTGCACCCTCTGGTACCGCTCCCGGGGGGGTTGCAGTACGCTTCATAGGGCTCTGTGATATTGGGATACCCAAGCTGCTAGCCGAGCCTGCTGGTACAATAGGACCTAGCTGGCGTCTGCTAGTTATAACTTGGGACCAATCACTCAAGTCTAAAGTTGGGGGTCTTAATACCCCCCTAAACAATCCTGTATCCGGTACTCCCGTTTGAGGTGTACCCGGATACAATTTTACGATACCATCACCAGTGGCACCGTCCATCAGACCTGGTGTCGAGAAAACAGTTCGGACACCCTCTGGATTATACATTTGTTGTTGACCGGGCTTCCAGTCTAACAACAGATGCTGGGATGTGAAGTCATCCTCTTCGAATCCCTCTAGCCCAGGGCTGGGGGGATCCGCTTCGGGTTTCCCGAGGCTTTCGGCCAATGTGGCCGCGCACCACCCCCGAACCAACTGGTCACGGCACCAGTGTAATGGTTCGTATCGACTTATATGTTGGGTGGCTCTTTGGCTCGCTTACCACTAGAAATACCAACACAACACGAGTAGTTCGGGTTGGGCAAAGCCCCAGAAACCCCTACCTCTCGGGTAGGACTTTATTCAATTTGGTCAGTAGCTTATGTTGAGCGTCTGGACTGGACCAGGTCCAGTCCCCTTCTGCCGCTCGTCCGGCTCCTTAGTAGAAGCTGGACGCGAGGCGTGGTGCCGCCCCCTCTTGTACCAACGGGGTATCACAAAGCGACACCTAGCTGGCATAGAAGGAACAAGCACCACACGAACACGTCTCTCGGATGAACGGCACTAATATATATACGACGATACCGGCCCCTACACTTCTGAGTAAATGTCCATGTCTAATTACCTTGACCTGTAGAATAGAACAGCAGGATTGAGTCAGTCAGTTACTTGCAACTGATATCAAATCGAAATGGATGGAACATGGGGTCACTATATATATATATATATATATATATATATATATATATATATATATATATATATATATATCATGGATTATGATGGGTCACCATGATGGATCACATACCATGATGGGTCACGGTGGGTCAACATAATACTACTGCATTGTGTATATTTAGGGAAAGTGAGAATCAGGTGGCCCTTTGGTCTGTCTTGGGACTACATACTATACCCTAAGGATAAACTATAAAAGATGTCAGTCTGTCCTCTCTAGCAGGTGGATTTTTTTGTTATTAACAATCATGCTATGCAGATTTCACCGTGAAATTCTATCATGCTGTACATACGTTTCATCATGGATGAATGGATGGGACGAGGGAATCGGGGACATACATGATGGGAATCGGGGACAGGTCACATTGGTTTTATCAATTCCTTTCCTTTAATCCAGAATTTTGCTTCTATCATTATTTTTTTTTCAAAACCTCTAGAAAGTGATCTACTAGTCAGTCGGTCACCTGTTTTTTACCTATAAATGCACTTGACAAAAGATAAAGGGATCCCTACACAGTCCCTACATATGTGATTTATATTACACATGAAATCTTCTTTGGACTTCTGATGTCTTCCTCAGGATTTTAGTACTTCTTTAGACCTTGGGGACTTCTTGAGACTTGTGGGTACTTCTTCAGACTAATTTTCTTACTTCTGGGGCCTGTTTTTTATACTTCTGATTTTGGTACTTCTTTAGATTGTGTTCCACTTCTCCATGCTCATGGGGGCTTTTTAAGACTTCTCCAGACTTTTGGTGATGTTTTCACTTTTGGGGAGCCTTTCAGACTTTAGGGACTTCTGGTAACTTCTTCAGCCTTGGCAACATTTTCTGACTTTTAGGACTTCTTTGTTTTGAGACTTCTTTGGAATTCTTCAGGATTTGGGACTTTTAGATTTGGGTACCTTTATGGACTTTTGGGGCTTCTATAGGCTTTTGGGGACTTCTGTAGACTTTTTGGGACTTCAGTACTTTAGGACTTCTCCAAACATTTGGAACTCCTCCAACTTTCGGTACTTTTTCAGATTTTTGTTATTTTGTCAGACTTTTGGGACTTCTCTGGACTTCCTAATTTCAGGACTTATTTAGAATTTTGCCGACTTTTTCACACTTCTGGGGACTCTTTCAGACTTCTGGTAACTGGCACACAACTTTGGGACTTCTTCAGGCTTTGGCAACTTTTTCTGACTTTTCGAAATTCTTTGTTTTGGTACTTCTTTTGAATTTTGGCACTTTTTCAGATTTTGGGTACCGTTTCAGACTTTTGGGACTTCTATGGGCTTTTGGAGACTTCTGTAGACTTTTTGGGACTTCCATACTTTGGCTCTTCTCAAGACTGTTGGGAATATCCCTGAGTTTCGGACTGACTTTTGGACAGACCACTGAAAAAGAAAACTAACTTTTCTTAAAGTTATGGACCCTGGGCCATCTATGATTTATATATTCTTTCAATCTTATCTCATCAAGCTCAGGAGAATTGGAAATAATAAGGGTTCAGAAGGTCCCCTTTCAGATAGGCCTGGGCAATTAAAAGAACAACGAAAAAATATCCTCTATAGATATAATACAGTGTGGTTTTATTGACTCCCTTTTCATTACAAAGTGTGAAGTCTTAAGATGCAAAATGCCGAATGAATGATTACTGAGCACCATTGGAAGGAGTTTAATATACATGGAAGAAGGCGTCCTGAAAATATGACCATGCCAATAACACATTTTCATAACTTTAATGACAGAAATCAAGATTTTCCATGACATTTTAAACTAATTGGACTTGATCACCAGGAAAAATTCTGCAATAACGGTGGAAAAAAGGCACGTTCCAATGGATTTTGCAATAAATATTCAGTTTCGTCATTCTCCATTACTTTCCATGACTCGTGACGAAATTTTGAGAAATTATAAGACGATCCTTAGCTTTCCATGACAACATTTTATTCCAAAATGTGATTTAATTGTAGATATTGGTCTGTGCCTTACATAGACAATGGTTTTATTTTTGCACACGTTTTCTTCTTAAATCAATGCACTGTTTCTATATCCTTCAGGGCTCTCTTTAAACACCCAGAATAAAAAAAAAAAGAAAAAAAAGTAATACCTTTTAAGATGTTGGGTGGATACCATGCATACATTGTACTGACTAGATGGCCTCATGATCGGGGGTTAGAGAACATGTCTGAGCCCATGACTTAACCCCAAGAGCCGTTTTAGCCATCTACGAGCCGCCAGTGCATTAATGTATCATACCCATTGATTGTCATGATGCATGAATGCCACGCGAGTTGAACCGCCCTTTGGGACACAGAAAATAATCCAAGTTAGTAAATACTAATCTAACTTAGACAAAATCACCCATTAGGCAAAATACCCAACATGTTAGTAACATCTTACTAATATGTTTGTAGTATTAACTAACCTATTAGGGCAAGCTGACTTGACTTAGCTATGTCTAAGGGGTAGTAGTTTTGTCTAAGAGGTAGCAGTTTTGTCTAAGGGGTAGTAGATTTTTTTCACACCAGGTGGCAGTGTGGTTTGCGTGAAGATTTTTATGGTAAGTGCATATCTTGGAAAAGCCTATGAATGTCAGAATAATGGTGCTTTCATTGACTATCAACATAATAACGCCTCTACAATTCAACCTGGCATGTGATTTAACAGAATACACTTAATAAATATATATTTGTTATTGAAGGAGCAATGAAGAATAATAGAAACACCTTTTCTGTGGAAATTTAATTTACTCATATATCCACATCTTTGACATTATGGTACACTCAGAGCAACTAAGTTCACGGGTTGCAAAGGAAATGATGTGAGGTATTGAACTTGCTTCTCAAATGGAGAGGCTTTGTTTTGGATGTCTTAACCTATGTGGAGTTTACACTTACAATTTCAAATTAAGAGAATTGCTATGTTGCTTGAAAGTCTATGTAGTTAGTGGAAGAGTCTAAGGCAAGTTAGGAGAAATCAGGCAAGTCAGGCATTTTTCCTAAGGGTTTGGCGTAAACTCCCAAGATACTTTTGGTGGTTTGGGGACGCGCAAACTCCCAACTTGGGTTAGCAAGTCCAACAAATGTTGGGCGAAAGGCCTAAGATATTCAGAATATTTTTTTTGTGTGGAGTGAGTGAGTGAGTAATAGATGTTTAACGCCATTGCGACAGCTAAGGTCATATTCATGGTGAGAATGACATTACACAATTTCACAGAGGAATGTGTCAGTGCCCGTGCATATGTGCACCACACACATCCTGAGGGGATAGGAAAGATGAGAAGAAGACCCTTTTAAGTGGTCTAGGGAAGCCCGCCCCTTTGGGAGTGCCGATACCAATCCCGTATTGTATTTGTATCTACATGTGTATTTGATTTATTTGAAGAAGATCACATTACAGTGTGATTTTATACAGGAAAAACAAAACAAGTTAGTACATAGTAAATCTCATTCAACTGAGGGAAACGCTAATAATACTCTTATTCGGTACATATGACTAGCATAAGCCTAACAGTGTCTAACACTAACCATGACAAAATTACCCTGAAACCCGCACATAAGCTACACCCTGAACTGACTGCCACACCTTTGGCTTAGTTTAGAGTCATTCTTAGTGTTTATAGTGTTCATATCAAACTTCTAAGTTATAGCCTGAGTTCTGGAAACATTCATAAATGACACTAGGCCTCTCGAATGGCCTATAACATTTAGCCAAAATCAGGCAAGTTGGGAATATTTGCTAAGAGTTAGCTGTAAACTTTTAAGTAAAGTCTTGTGGTTTGGCCATATGCAAACCCGTGTAAACTCCCACCTTGGATGAGAAATGAGGTATTTATGCTAATTCTACGTTTTAATGGTGTGTATTTGAATACTGCCGAGCAAGTCAGTCGTAGGGTCGGCATTATGAATGAATATAGGCCTGGCGAGTTACGCATGAGGGCTGCATTCATGCATCATGACAAACAATGGGCACGATGCATTAATGCACCATTGTCCCATAAAGCTCTCAGGCATAATAAAATTCAGCCATACAGTTATAATATATAGGAATGATTGTTAACATTGGTGTGTTTGTCTATGACATTTGTTACATTACTTAGAATGGACTTTGGTAGGACTGACGTAGCTTGAATATACATTTACAATGTAGCCGTATGTACATCTATTGCAGACATGGGGATACCGATATAGGACACCAACAGAACCTGTAGAGATATACAGTTACAGGCCTTCTCACTCAAAGATAATTGGTGGCATAACAGTGGCGTATCCAATACTTTTAGAACGGGACCTGGTGCTACTGGGAGATCCTCTCCCCAGACATATTTTTTACCAGAGCTAACATTAGGATTTACCTGATACAGGCCTATGCAAATGGGGATGGAGTACATCTGCACCTACCAAAACCACCACTGGATACATTCATATACATGTATGTTACAAACTTGACTAGGTGTAGAAAAATATGTCATGGTCCACCAGTGCTTCCCAACTAATTGGGATTTCTTATACACCTCAAAATAACAATGTTATTCGTACATTTCATTTTTCAAAAATCTATTTTTACGTCATTTACAGAGGAACCTCTCAAATATTTTGTGCATTGGGATAATACTTTCTTTCAAAACGATTACATAGCACCATTAGATCTCGATGACAGTTGCTAAAAACTCCACACTCTGATACCAACGATTCGAATGTATAAGTACAAATATATTGGCCTGCATTGTCGGATACTGTAAGCAAAATATGCGCAAACATCACCCAGAAAAATAAAACATATTTCACAATATATGTATATGTACACAACAATTATACCTGAAATATAATCATATAAGACAACTAACTAAATCGGTTAACAATTTGTCAATCTATCTATTTTTGTAAGATCTTCTTTTTTCTTTACATTCCCTCCCCTTTTCACTGCACTTGAGGCGGTATTTGTCTCATTCAACGTGTGTTGGTGTTTTTCTGTGTGAAGCAATGGTTCTGTACTCTGTGGGTCCCCAGTCCCTGTCATATCCGTCCCTTTACCTTCTTTCACTGAGTCATTATGAGAAGCTATATATTGATTCTTTGTTTTATTATTTTTTGTTTCTTTGGTGGACTCTGGTTCTATCCAACACGAATCTACCGCTAAACTATCCTTGTGTTTCATTGATTTGCCCTTTGTTTTCGGTTTGCAGCACTGGTATGGAATGCATTCCTCGCCACATCGACCCGTTATATGACAACATCCGTCATCGGGACCCTGGAAAATATAAAGTAAAAACAATATTTAGAGATGACCCACAAATTTCACAGCATCTCAAATCATCAATAGGAAAGGGGGGGGGGCGGGGGGGCCTGCCCCCCCCCCAATAACGAGGAGGTTCACTATATAAGCCTATATAACAAGAACTGTGGTTGTGACCACGTAAAAAAATGCCTCCCGCCGTTAATGTCGGTATACCAGTGTTTGATGACATGTCTCATAAAAGCAGACATAAAGAAGATTTCACAATTATCAATTTCTCTATTCAGTAATTTTGTATTGTGAGACCTCATCACATGGGGCAAATGCAAGCATCATAGCGCACTCCCGTACCGCTTCGCGGTACCGCCACTACGCGGCGTGGGAGGCGCTAAAAAATATAGCAGGCCCCCCCAACCAAGACCCCTGCCCCCCCAATAAAAATTTGCTTTCTACGCCCCTGAAATAGCCTATCCTCTGCACGTGGACTTGTGTTATTTTCGGGTGGACCCATGACAATTTTAACGCACTTTGCGTTCTCTTCACGCTCTGTAATGTAAACACTCCTATTGTAGGGTGTAATTTGACGTATGGAAGTAACTAGCAAACATTTTTAGAAAAGTTTCTGTAACGGTTTCTTACCGAACGTTGTTCAACGTTTAAATAAGGTTTTAAATGCTTTTGACATATAAACAAAAATCTTATTCGGACGCTTTTGGCCAGACTTTTTTTCAAACGTTCCTAAAACTTTTCTGTCAAGTGGGAAACGAGTTTGAGATTTTGATCATATCGATTTACACTCTATTAAAGTGGGTAGGTGTGCAATTGAATTCAGAGAGGGCAGCACCATTTCCCTTCCCTCCCACACAAAGACCTCCGGCAAAATCACATAATCATTACATGTAGAATAATTGGGTGATTATGTCGACATTGGGTGAAGTTTGTCGACATATCATCAAAGATTCTCCTGTATAAAGTGTAAAAGTATAAAGTGTGCCGGTATGAATGAGATACGTATCCCTAGATTTCCCTATTAATAGTTTCATTCTTACAGTTTATATGTATGACAATGGCCTCTTCACAAATTGGGAGGAAAACTGGGCAATGCAGAAAATGAGAACTGAACTGTAGGCCTGTTTGAATACTCTATCATTCATGAACAGGTAATCGTGTAATTCATTGCCAACTTTTCCCTCACAGAATAATGGACTGCTCCAACACCGACACTTCCACCCCTGGATCCCAGGTGGACTAGGCCTGGTTGCCTGGTACAGCTTATACCACTGGGTAGTGCACTACTTGGTCTTATCACGAGGATCATACTTGAAGGTAGAACCATACTCTGACTTTACTTTTTACTTCAGAAAGTTTACATTGAGAACCTGACAACCATGTAACGTTGTGTGACCAGGCCTGCAATCTGAGACTGTAGGCTTATTTGTTACATGTATGATATTTTAAAGGTTCAATGTCCATGTTATATGTTACAGTAGAGGAGTGAGTAGGTGCGTGTGTGGATGTATGTAACCCTTGGCTCCAGGTGCTGATCTGGATTACACCTAACATGTAGCTTAAAGGTTTATCTAACAAACAGTTCATTCATGTTTAAGGATCGTGGGTTTATACATACTCACGACGACTACAAGATCGCATCGCGCGCCCACCACGCTACTAAAAATAATGGCGAGCTTTGGCAAGTAAGTGGTCGAAATACTACTTGTTCAGTTGGTTTAAAATATATGTATTGAATATGACGATTTTTCACTATCTGATGCATGTATAGATGCAGGATCAATTGACTATGCATATAAATTATTATATATTATTTACAGTCAAACACAAATGATTATTTTAATTCAAAATCATTACAATTCCACATTTGTACTCTTCCTTGTTGTCTTATATTCATATCTAGCAACTGCCATAATAGGTCTATGGATCTTTGCCAAGTCGTTACCATGGTTAGGGTGTAGATGGGGCAGTTTTACTAAAACTGACCAATGTTAGCAATCCAAGTATTGGTGTTGCAGCAATCTATGCCTTACTAGTATATACACCAAACTATAGTATTGTGTATATGCCGTCCTCACACCAAAGTACAGTATACACAACACTAACAGGCAGGTATTAGTTGATGATCAATATAATGTCACATTGATCCACGTTGATAGGTTGGCCCCTCCAACAGTCACGATTCCACACCTAATGCCCTCGTCATGAAGGTGCTTACAAAGTGGTATGGACACTATCAAAATGCCCTATCAGTTATAACCACTTGGGGAATATGGTGCTTGGTCTATGAACCAGTTGTATACTGATACTAATAACCATGTCTAATTCATGATAGATGTGACTAAAGGTGTCTGCGTGTGTGAATCTGCAGTCTGAAAATTTCACTTTACAGAAGGATTGTATTACATCAAATCCACAAACATATTTTTTAAGGCTTCACACATAGTCCCAGGTATTCAAAGTCTGGGAAAATCTATTCTAGTCATTAGTATGTGTATTCATATGGTATAAAGTAATCTCAGTCTTAATGTATGGCATGAATAAGTGAAATGCCACTCGGACAAAGTCATTGATTTACTCAGATGTCGCAGTTACAAGTGCGGTTAAGTACTTCCTGATCATGAATAAGAGAGAGTCTCAATTGCACATGGTCTGCTGCTGCACAGGCGAACTTAACAGACTCAGTCCATTCACCTTCTATTTGCCAGTATAAAAGTAGAGTATAATAGCAGAAATAACCCTTCAATGTCTACATGATGCCATTTTTCTTGGCCAACATGATGCACCAATGCAGTGCTGGAGTGTCTGCTCACAACCGCTGCATTTGTGCATCATGTCAACCTTTAAGGAATGGGTTAGGCCTTTATGATCGGCATGGTGCAGTCCTGGTGAGGAAACTCACTCATACTGCACCATGCATCATGATGACTAATAGGTATTGACAGATTATGCAGACATTAAATATTTGATATTATTCTTTGGCAGCAGTAACAATAGGTGCACCACACTGATTGAGACCTTCTGGTTTCTTAATAAGAAATAATGCTGGCAACATCCATTGAGATGTTTAAGTCACATGCAATACTGTTTAATGTCCCTGGGTTTTAAATAGTTGCAGTTGTTTGTGAAGCCTAGGGTTCAGCATGACTGTTTATGCAAATTGATGTGTGTCCATTCAACAGAAACCTCCCCAAGAGGGAATTAATGCACTCTGGACTTACATAAGCAGCATGTGGAAGCCAGTTAATGCCTCAATACAATAATGATGTATGGACACACAAACACCCTGAGTACTTATGATATACATACCTGCCACCACCTAACTACCTCAATCCCCCCATACTTACCTCCATTCTCAACCACTCAGTGCCAGACAAGTATATGGACATAATACACAGGACTCATGCCATAGGCCAAAGGTCACAGGCACCTTGTAGATAGCCAATGGTTCATATATTGAACAAACACTGTTATTGGCTTTCTCTCTGTCTAATCCAGACCTGTCTGGTAAAATGTAACCTTCCCAACAAACTCAGTACAGGTGGTCAATGGGTGCTTGTGGATATCTATGTCTGGGACCACCTGTTGACATTATTATTTTCTATGATGCAGTAAACAGAATCTGTATTTAGCAGAACAGTTGGGATGCCAGATGGGATTCGGAATGTCTTTGATAGCTCAGTGCAAACCAGACATAAAGATCAAATATAATTGCACGATTTGTTCTTCATATGATAATGTTTGTGCTACAATACTATGTATCCCTCCCTTGTTCATTTATATTTCCCCTTAAGAGTTATGACTGTTTCTGCTTTGATGGAGATGTACAATGTACATACACGATGTATACATATATTTTGTACAAAGACAGGGTAATGGCGGGAATCAATGTGGACCAGAGGCAGTTTGTTGGCCTCAGGCATAACTTCAAGGAGGGTCTTATAAGATGCCGGCTGATCCGCACCCTGGGGGGAGGGGGTAAGATGGGGGAGTGTGTATGTGTTGGGTGGAGGTTTGGCCCTTTGAGGACAGTGTAGTGATTTGATAAACTATGCCCTTTGGTGCATGATGCATGAATAGAACATTGGTGAGTAACTCGCCTGTGCTGCATTCATGCTTCTTGTCAAACCACAAGGGGCTAGGACACTCCAAAATGTCAGCATGTTATCCTACTTCAGAGTAAACTCGTCACGACTGAATTGGTGCACCATGATGAAAAAGGTTATTAAATGGGACTGGAGATATCATGCGTTGCTTAAAGGGCTAATGCCCTTTAGGATCTGCCCTTAAGGAGTTAATAACTCTTAGGACATTGTACACCAGGGGAATACACGAACCGAATATGTCCTATCGTGATTCTTTCTGTATTTCCACTGCAGTCACAGTAATGTTTTCTCTGTAGACGTAAACTGCCATACAGTAGCCTCTGGATAATAGAACTAAGCTGCTCTAGTTCCTAATAACCCTTTAATGCATCATTCCCATGGTCTTCATGATGCATGAATGCATCTCTGGCGTGTAACTCGCCAGGGCTACATTTATGCATCATGCCCACCCTATGGGGCTGATATGTCCCCGGAGGGTTGGCATGATGCTTCAATGAAGTGCTGGCGAGCAGACTCGCCAGTACTTCATTGGTGCATCATGACGACCATGATACACTCCTGCATCAGCCGCGCTTAAACGGTTAACCTTTCCTGCTAATGCAGGTAATAGGCTGTGGTACATAGGGAATGTGCTATTTGAAATGTATGACGTGATCAAACCTGATATGATCAGGATATTCCTGTGACTACCAACAGCTGACACTTATACTGTAGGAGAGGTGACTCGGATATAATCACACACATTAATTCTCTGCTACCAAATTATTTAGTTCAAAGGGACTGTGTGATGAGTGACGTTTGTATTCAGGTATATTGCCTCTGAATGTGGCAGGGGGCATGTCTATCCATAAGGGCAACCCATGAATTATTTGAGGTTGAAGGAACTTAATATATTTATTGTTGCTGCAATTGCAATAAATCATCTGGCAATAGACAATAATTAATATAGTGATCTATCCTTCAATTCTTATTATCCTACCAAATAACACCACACTATTGCAAATGACACATCTATAAAGGAGTGCACGTATGAGAATCCCCTTTATCTCCATCTCTACAAAAAATACATCTCTCTACACTAATGGATGAACAATGTACTATCTATTTGTACAGTTGATATCTAAAGGGGTATCACTTTATAGCACTATCAGCATATTTAGGGGCCACCTCATAATACCTTTAGGATCAGAATGCTAACTGGATATCCCCATTAATCCATCAGGATTAAGCTCACAACACACTGGGGCTAATCCTCTTTTCAAAAGCCATAGTCGGTTAATCTGTTTCCCCTAGTTCAAGCCAGGGGGTCTCTGTGTGTACCGTTTAGATTAGTTAATCAGGCAATCGTACTGACCTGAACACACTTCTCACAGGCTACAAGGCATATACGTGTTAGAATATACAAGAGGTGGGTAGGAGAGACAGTGAGATGGGTAGGAGAGACAGTGAGATGGGTAGGAGAGACAGTGAGATGGGTAGGAGAGACAGTGAGATGGGTAGGAGAGACAGTGAGATGGGTAGGAGATACAGAGAGATGGGTATGAGAGACAGTGAGATGGGTAGGAGAGACAGTGAGATGGGTAGGAGAGACAGTGAGATGGGTAGGAGAGACAGTGAGATGGGTAGGAGAGACAGTGAGATGGGTAGGAGAGACAGAGAGATGGGTAGGAGAGACAGAGAGATGGGTAGGAGAGACAGTGAGATGGGTAGGAGAGACAGAGAGATGGGTAGGAGAGACAGTGAGATGGGTAGGAGAGACAGAGAGATGGGTAGGAGAGACAGTGAGATGGGTAGGAGAGACAGTGAGATGGGTAGGAGAGACAGAGAGATGGGTATGAGAGGCACACAAACTCTAATCATCGACTAACCACCACCCTTCCCCCACGACCCCATCATCACTGGATACCCATGTCCACCTCAAACTAAAATAATAACAGTTTTCTCCTTTCAGCCCATTACTTTCATAATGCAGTTCATACATCAATATACATCATCCAGGTTACAACCTTGCGGACATATTCCATTTACAAACACTAAAATGAACAATTATTATAATATTATACAGCTTAACAAGGTACCACCATACAGTACAACATCAAACACCATGGTAGATGTAATCAGTAGACACTCTTTTACAGAACCACCTACGGGGATATGAACGATTGGCGCCAACTGTCGAAAAACGTACCCCACACAGTTACAGATACTAACTGGAAAGAGGTATCTGACGTGCTGCACCCCCGTGTGATCAGTTTTAAGGGTGCTTGGTGTTTCTGGGTGTGATAAGCAAGTGGATTAAACCTGCTGTTGGCCTGATTAAATCCCCTTTAATTGTTAAGTTCGTTTGGCACCAACCATAGCCCTTAACAATAACATTCAACTTTGTCCATTTTTTTCTTTGTAAATGCCCCTCTTTCCCCTGAAAAATACATTATTTAGATCACTTTTATTTAGAAAAAACAAACTTATTGGTATGTAAGAATATTTTAGACATTTGAAGAAAGGAGGTGAGTACTTTGGGATATTGGTACCATGAATACAGGAGAAATGTTTGACAAAGTTGAATGGTTATTGTTTAATATATACCTTCTAGGTATCTAACAGCCATTATAATCTCAATATTGACACATATCTACTCCTAAATGATTACCAATTAGGCAACACACTACAACCCTAAATCTATATTTTTCATCATAGCAAAGTATAAAGGAAAGGAGCTGTAGTCACTAAGTATGATTATTGTCCCCTACCTTCAATGGTAACTTGAATTGCTTAGCGTAACAATAAATAGGCTATGCGATATATAGGGCCTTGCTTCATTTTTAAACCAACTAGCTAACCGATATCAAAGCTGGACACCCGACTAACATATTGGCTTCTGTGAAATGATAATGACATGAAGCTAAATGCATCTGGCAACACCTCTACGGTCTGTCGGCAGTACTCTAAGGAGGAATGTCGAAACACACTTGCTATCCATGTCCCCTATTATCATCGTAGTTTTGGGTATTTATACTAAATATTAATTTTGTCCCCTACCCTTCTGGATCATGCTACCTTCATACTCTTGCTCAGTCAATTGCGTTTTTCCTACTATGCTAAGAAGCATGCATAAAGATTACAAAGCTGGGACCCAACTCATACAAATGCCATTATGCAATGACAGAAATCAAGGGATCACATATGGTGCTGTAAACAAACAATTAATACGTTCACAATATACATCTGTGCAGGCAATTAGCATATGTTCATAGTTGAGAGGTACCCATGAGGTCAGGGGTTGTTTAGGGTCAAGTGCTAGTTAGAATAGTTAAAAGACATTATTAAAAAGAAGAGATTGTCCTGCATATTCCACATAATTATTAAAGCATGTACCAAAATACATGTATACATCATAAAAAAGTATTTTAGAATATTAGAATGACAGCTTTGGAAACACTACAATATTTTGCAAACAGACGCCCATTACCAACCTATGCACAAACGACCACAGGGCAAATAATGCTCAAACGAATCTGTCGATATACAATTTAAACACGTGAAACTAAAATCTGATAAGAAAAAGTCAAAATGCACAAGCAGACGACAATTGAGTGACAGTGTGTTGTGCCATTGTAGTGACCGGATGGCCCGCCAGGTGCCCCTCGCTTCAATTCCCTACAACGTGCCGGGCACCTTTGAAGATGCTGTCTGGCGGCCTGTTGGTGTGAGTAACCACGGCAACTAACATATTCAGAAACAAGTCCAGGTTAAAAAACAGAATTTACCACATTGTATATAAACTGTGTACTAAGGATATGTGAGAGAGCACACTGTTAGTGAAATTATCATGATTATATAATTTGCCAATGATCCTCTGTTCGTTGAAACTGGGGTTGAAACGCCCTGCACTCTATTTTTAAAGGGTTTCTCCTCCATATTGCAAGTTTTAATTTAGCTTCGGAGTCTCACAATATTATTCATTGTATACTTGGCTTCTTATGAAACCTTGTGAATGGGTTTAAATATCCTATATGTGCCAAGGCAGGTACAGTGCCAATTCAACTCGCAACATCTTTATGTTGGAGTGTACTGTAGGTTTAACAGCTATGTTACGAGGCCCCAACCACTTTTTGAATTATGCCTACATTTAGATTACACTGCCAAATTCATATTCTGTATTTCTCTTATTAAGGCTGCCTTATATATTGCGTATAACGCAATATCATTTAATTTCGATATGATGTTCTACCAACCTAATAGTATTCCTAACTAGGAGAAATACAATACTGTGTGATATAATGATATACTAGTCTGCTCATTTACACGTTAACTTAAAATGTAGGGGTATAGAGTAAGTCTATACTTATGGTGTTGGGTTTAATTCTAATGGTTCTAATGATTTACCTGTAACTTCAAGTCACAATGGTAATAACATGTGATTGTGTATGTCCTATTTGGCTGTCCAAGACAGGTTACTAACAAGGTGTTGATACCAGCCTTAAAGTGAATACTAACGATGTGTACTGCCCACTATGAAATTAATAATGTTCGACCCTATAGTGCACATAGACTAATGGTAGATGTACACTATACTTATAACATAAAGTATTGTGCGTCCAAATTCCCTGTTTAGATCAGGATCTAATGATTTTATCGTGATGTGATTATGAAGCTAGTAGATCCCTACACTATATGAATTGACAATTATTGATAATAGAACTCGCTTTGAAATCATGCACATGTAGATCCTACCTAATACGTTGTATGCAGAATTAGACCTAATTTGATAGTAGTCCTATAGAGAACTGATAGATTAGAACTGCTGTTAGCAGCTTTCAGTCATCTACTAAAATTCTATATCTCTGACATTGATATCAGCAATAGACTATTCTTATAACATTTGTAATTACATTCTCACTGAGTGGGTATAAAGAGAGATCTAATAATGGCATGTCTCAATTGATTTTAGAGTGAGGATGTCCTCATCATGATCTAATTTGTATTACCCAGGTATCTCGTTCTGCACCTTCATATTCCCGTCCAGTGGGAGAGGGAAGGATGAATGAATTCTCTAGACACTATGACCAACTCAGTAGGAACCTAGCTCATCGTTATCCCAACCCAGGAACACCAAGGTATGTAGGCCTACTGTAACCAATACTAGAAGCACGTTCTCTGCAATTTCCCTAGAGTCTTCAGGTCATTTACGGGCTAGGTCTCCAGTACAGTACTATGGGGAATTTTAATAAGGCGCGCTAGGTGGGCTACGATCACTACAATCCTCACTACAATATATACCTTTTTTTTGTTTGACGAGGCTAACCACGATGGCTTACCAAAGTGGGATTCTGTCCAGGCATGAAATGATGCCGTATTACCTATCTGCCACGCTATGTTCATATTACACCTATATATATATATATATATATATATATATATATATATATATATATATATATATATATATATATATATATATATATATATATATATATATATGTATATACATTGTGAACATACTTCCCAATGCAGATATGCTACAATGAGCCAGTGCACAAAAATATCACTTTAGACTGGAATGGACTAAATCATCCATTGGGTAATTGGCAAGTTTAATTATTAATACCAAAGGTTCATAGAAGGAACAACGCCCTCCAAGGTTTCCTGAAGCTTTCCCTTTCCAGGGGCTAGCTCGATTTCCCATTTGTCTGTGTTTACCCAGTTGTATAATCATATTTGATCTTGTATGGTAACTCCCCCTAGACAGTGTGTGCTTTGGTCGTAGTATAGTTATACAAACTGTTTTTACAGTGCTCACACCATTTACAAGGATTTATGTACTCTGGTTGTTTTCTCACAGAGAACGACAAGGGCGCATTGGTGGCACCTGGCGGCACATAAAGGAAGTACTTGGCCATGGGGGATCCAGGGTAGTCTTTGTTGATGGTAAGTGCGACATAGTGTATTTTTCAGATGTAATGAACATTCAATGTCATTTACTACTAGACGTAATAAGAAAATGATTGCCCTATACCCAATAGTTAAATTGAAAAGAGGAACTTTAGCCATTCTGCCATCTATTATTATGAAAGTAAATTTTCTAAGTGCTAAGGGGTCTACCTATTAACTATGAAATCACCTCAAACCTTAATGCTTGGCCCAGGGTGCTTGTCCAGCTCCATCAATGAATAGGATAAAGTAATACCCAGTTAATGCTAATAAAAATGTACTATTTAATTATTTCAGGCCTGGTGAGTCTGTATGACAGTGAGAAGGCCCTGAGTGGATCCCGCTACATGCGTGATAAGCTAGCTGGTCCTTCCTATGCACCCAACTACCAGCAGATGCTACAGAGAGACCTCGGCTCATGGTCAGCACAGCCACCAGTACAGTACTCACGAGGTTAGTAAAGTACAGGCTAATCATAGAATACAATTTATTTTATTTTGTACATCACACACTTTTGTTATATATCAAATATGACAAGCTCATCTAAAAACCAAGGGGTTTAACACCAATCGTTTCCTGTAGTGAAAATATTTAGTGAGTCAGGGGATCATATCGGTGAATATGACTGGGTGTATTCATACGACTTATTTGGCCACAAGAAAATTCAAGATATGAACAAAGTTTTAGTTTCCTCGCATCTAATCATTTTGATATGTTCCATGAATCTGGAGACTCGCCCATGCCTATTGAACTGAGAAAGAGGTGCTATCTTGATGCAGGCCTATGCAAGATGCATAGCCTGGTATAAAACTACCTGGTATTCACAATTAATAAAATGGGGATATTGTCCTTGAGGCGTGTATGGGCGGTAACTATACTATCCATATTTGGTACTCAAAATCGTATTATAAATGGCAATTCTCTCCTTTTCAGGTCCTAATCTGGGAAACCTCCCTGCAGCCCCCATCCCACCACCATCTCCTGAAGCCTCCCGGTACAGAGGCTACTACAGGCACAACTAAGGATATCTTAACATATTTATCATTAGGACAGTTGGTAATATAGCTGAAATATATGCCTGATGTACAAATAAAATTGTAAAAAGATGTTGTGTAATTGAGAGTTTTTGTATCTAATTTGAGTGTTATACCGACACGTAATGATGCTTAGCGACCTGATGTAAACTTGGCGCCTGTGCTTATTGTATATGCAATGTTGCATGTATGTTATAAGAAATGATGTGGTTTTATCCCTAAAAGCCTGTCTAGCGTCAGACACTGCATACACTTGTTTGTTCCTGTTAATATAAACTTATATTGAAATTAAATCTTATAACTGTACATTACCTCAATTAAAATTCTTTATACTTATAGAATTACATCCATGTTCCCATGCGAATGCATTTCCGTCAATTTTTTTCCCCTGATGGGTTGATTATTTTAAGTCGTGTGAGGTGAAAACTGTTAGGGAATGCAATCCTTGAACTGTGATAAGAAAAGACTTTAAACATGTCTTTAAGAGGTGGAGTGTATATATACTATTGAAAGCATTATGTGATAACAACGCGGGGTGACTTCATAGGCACGAAACGTGTGACTCCAATGAAATTGCAACCGTATCAGTATTATAATTTACTACTATTCTCAACTGTGTATTATAATGTTATTCTCAAATGTGTATTTATAATGTTATGTTAAATAAATACCTTTAAAATTACTTGATGTTCCTGCAATTTTTGATAAGCATTGAATAACACTTATCAAATAGATTACAGGCTATGAGAAAGAATGATATATTTCACCAGATAGTCAGTATAATCATAATGATAGCTGTTAGTCAATAGGTAGGTACCCTGTGAATGGTAGTCAATAATTAGCATAAGTAGCCTACCGTAAGTGATTCTTATATGTTGATACATGCCCTTTTCCCAGCAAGTAGACAGTATATAATGTCAGAAGATACATTTGTAGTATGAATCAGCAATTTATCAATGATTATTGTTATACATCCTACTGTTCAGCCCGGTGCCTGCAGGTCTACAAGAATGCAATATAGCATAAAAATGACAGCCCAATGTTTGTATATTGACGAATATTGCATGAGCCGAAGGCGAGTGCAATAACGTCAATATACAAACCCCAGAATAAAGCCAGGAGAAGACATTTTGTAAGTGCAAGCGATACGCCCCAGGTCGCTCTGCGAGAAGCCATTGTTATTGTCTGGCTTGTTCGTCCTCTGATCTACATACGGGACTCTGACACATTTCGTCGAGCAAGGAGTGGGAATGGCCGGACCGTGACTCGCTTACGATGGAAAAATCATTGGATTCTTCTTTATTTTGAATATACTGGACATAATAAGTATGGAGGGATCATCTAGACTATCTAAGGATGTGTACCTTTTAATATCTCGACTTGTCATGGTTGGATTCAATATGAAAAGGGGGTTGATACACGGACCTATTGCTATCAGGTTAGTAGAGTTCAACCTTTGCTTTGGTTTTCCTCACCGTTCAGTGTGGCTTAATGGCTTAGCCCCTTGCCTACCTCCACTGCAGCCGGGGTTCAATACTCCTATGAGTTGGGATGATTTTTCACATTGAAACAATGGAGACTGAATTTGTATGTCTCACCAACATCCAACTTGACCTCGAAAAAGTATATCCAAAAATACCAAAAAAGCACATGTGTGTATATGCTCTCATAAGGCACTGGTAGAAGAGGGCATAACAGTAAGGGAGGTGCAGGAATAGTGGTATAATCACTGGTGTCTGTGTATATGATCAGTATTATGGTAAGATACTGGGTAACCTACAGGCATTCACTAGTATATACACCAGTGGATGTCAGGTTACCCAGTATTTATACCACGATTTGTGGGTTACACAGTGCTTTTTGGTGTCTATTCCCATCCACATATCTGTCGATATTGCACACCCTTTAGGCTGTAACATCAATTTTGGAAGGCGTGCGGTTATCCAGGTAAGGCGTGCGGTTATCCAGGTAAGGTGTGCAGTTATCCAGGATAACCGCACGCCTCTCATGTCCTTCCATGTCATATGTTACATGTTAAAACCCATGATAGGCTTGACCAGGGCAGGGCTCGAACCTGCAGCCTTAGATCCCTAGTCCAACCCCCTATGCAGTGCGCCACAGCGACTGACGAGATATGCTCGGTTAGAACCAGGTCTTGCTATGATACAAAGCCGTGTGCGCTGTCGCTGTCCGCTGCCGGGCGAGGAGGTGTATTATACACAAACATAACAGCGAGACGCAGTGAACGGAGAAGGCGCGGTGGTCTAGCGGTTAGCACGTTGCGCTCAGCCGTCAGAGGTACATGGTTCGCGCCCCAGTCTGGGCGCATCTTTTTTCGCTGTGTGCGCTGCCGCTGTCCGCTGCCGGGCGAGGAGGTGTATTATACACAAACATAACCGCGAGAAGCATCTTTTTTCGGCGTGTGCGCTACCGCTGTCCGCTGCCGGGCGAGGAGGTGTATTATACACAAACATAACAGCGAGAAGCATTGAAATCTTAAGCCGTGTGCCGCTGCCTGTCCGAGCCGAGACGGCCGCTCTCGCTGTCCGCTGCCGGGGAAGGAGGTGTATGTACCTGTGTACACACACTATGGCTGGCTTTGATCGAGTCCCGGGGAGGGGGAATAATTTTTGTTTTCAACTTGAATTTATTGGTATAATATTGATTATTTATTGGTTTTGTGGTATAAAATAAGTAGTCAATGGATAACTCATGACTTGTGGGGGTTATCGACGATAATAACTCGGCCTACGGCCTCGTGTTATTATCCGTCGATAACCCCCACGCGTCATGAGTTATCCATTGGTTACTTGTTCAATGTTACCATTGCAGTCTTTGTGAAGACATTCCACAAGACACTGGCTATAGCCGGCAAAGACTGTTTGACCAGCAGAACCCAGTTGACTGCTGGTTCAAATGTTTCACTGTGATATCCAAACCTTGAGCTAGATGCCAGTTTCTATGGCGTTCAAATAGGATCTCTCAAGGTTTTTTACAGTGGAAAGCAAAAGGCAGTAACAATAAGGTTATCATTTTTTTTGGTCCTGGAAGAAAACCGAACCAGGCCTGCAGAATTGAAGCTCTAGATCGGCTATGGCAACTGAGTGCAAAAGATGGCGGAGTTTGAGCGTTGATTCAGTGCTCCGTTAAAAATCTGTAGGACCAAATGTTCTGCAAGGTGATTTTTTTCAAAAGGACTGCTATATATAGTTTTGAGTATGTATGCAGACAATAGTGAATGTCAGCAGCTTACCCAGTATATGATTTCCATAACATCGGCAGATTAACCAGTGTTACCATAGTAATGAGTGTACAGACACAAGTGAATGTCAGATTACCCACAATATTGAGCAATATCCTCCCTCCTGCCACACCATTTATCGACACTTACTGGTCTGGCCCATATTTGCAGTGGGTGGCTGTTTTAATAATCGATACAGGAACAGAAGAAATCCTAAAGTACGACCGTGCTTCCACAGCACCCGGATGCGGAAGCATTTGGGACCACTAGGCATCGAGAGCTTTAGCGGGTTTCGGTGAAATCCTAAAGGAAACAGTACAATGCCTAGGTTAAAAGTAAACCATTCTAAAAATAACAAACAAATGACATTACAAGAAACCACTTTTTATTGGTAAAGCTTTTATTACATTTTGCAATAGTCGTATATACCGAGATTCTTGGCAGGGCTGCTTTACTCGTTATGTGTCATCATTATCCTAACATTCCAATTCACCTGCGGTGTACAATCGTTAAATATTTAAATAGCTTCTAACTGTGCATCCCTGACATATCCAATACACTGTGTCTTGGATAATCAATGTACATTTCACTGGAATAACTTATAAAACTACATGGAGGAAATAGACATACAGAGTTCTTGATATCCTTACCTGGAATAACACTATTTGGATACATTTTATCTTCTCAATACAAAGCTTTGATACTTACAAAGAAGTTTTTACAAATGAATCAACTGCTCTAGGAAAAAAGCAATTTCCTCTTTCCATCACTTTCCAAGGATTGTATATAATGGGATGCAACCCGTATACGTGTATCCAAAGAGTGTGTAGTGAGCGACATAATGGATGTGCTTTAATACTTCAATATTCTCAAAGGTACAGTAAACCCACCATGGTCTAAGTCAGTAGCAGACCTACGATTTGGAAAAGGAGAGGGCGTAGCACCACCAAAAGAGGCGTCAATCTCCTCTTTTTTGAGCAAATTTTGGGGTCCAAGAAAACTATTAAGTAGAGACAAAAAGGAAGGGACACACATCCCTGTCTAAATCAGTCACTCCTCCGGTGTAGTCAGAGAGCCTGTCATTCAGTCACAATTGGTGATCGAATGTCAGCATATCTATAAGCTACCGCTGTAGTACATGTACCTCACGCATATATAAGCGAATCAGCTGCTTGTAGGAAATGCCCAAAGTCAGGGTGCAACTTACAGGCAGGGGTATTTATGATATAGATCAGTACTAATACCTCAAAAATCAACCTTCAGATGCCTCTTTTAGGTTTTTCAACTCAGACTGTGTCTTAAATGCGGGATGCGCCTTATATGCAAGGTATAATGGTACCTATCTTCCCACAGTGGGTTTACTGTGCCTAATCAGTTATAGAAATGACAGCCTTTATTCAGGAGTGCATAGCTGTATCCATAAACCTTGTATTATAGTCTAGACATCACATTGGAAATATGTATGTGCATGTACAAACGTACCATGCGTATATAACTCATAATTGCCGTAATGTGGCCCGAGAGAAATCGAGACGTTTCGTCATATAGTTACAACTATCTCTGTCGTTGTGTAACAAACTTATAAATCTATGTAACACTTGGAATCTGCAATTTATAACCATCAACACCGATTTAAATCGACAAAGCCTTAAAATTTGTTTCCTTTCACACGTCACTCACAACAAATAAAACCATAGTGTTGTAGATTTTAATACAATAGTAGAGAATAGTCCTGTGAGACATGGCGCGGCGACTTGTAATCTTGTGTCTAGTTTTAGTTGGTGAGACAGATAGGGCATACTATCATCTGGGCTTTTGGTAGTATATATAGCACCAATTCAACCTGAACTACCCACTGCAGCTAAGTACTAATAGTCTGTAGACTGTCCATTCTGCATGCACCTCACTCAGCTGCCACAGGGACCTGTCTTATTCAATGTTCAATGCCATAGTCAACAGGTGTGTCATTATGAGTGTACACTGTCTCAGATTGCCAGGAGCCTGCTCTGCCTCCCCCCCCCACACACACCCAACTGCCAATCACTTGTAATAGTCTGTACCTGTCATGGGCCAGTGGTCAGCAAACCGGCCAGATCACTCCACCTCTCTGTAGGGGGGGGGGGAGCACAGTGTAAGTACCTTGGTGTACATACATGTTTTCAGTGTTCCACAAAATCGTTTATATAATGAAAGGAGTAATCAAATTAATCTTTCATCACCAATAGTAGATACATATTCTGAGATAGCATTATTTCAATGTAAACTAAAAATTTTACACAGAAAAGAATGTAGCAGTTCCACAAGGTGGCCTTACATTTCAACCTCCTCTGATTTACAAAAATGCACATATGGCAACACACTTTAGCACTGATTTCTCCATAGAGATCTTTGACAGTGAATACTTTGTTCAAATACAGAAAATATGATCCAATTGTACCATAACCCACTGAGATAAAACTTGTACTACATATATATAGTAGTTTCAAAACGAACAATTCTAAAACAAAGGCTACAGGGATGCATTTCTGAATCTTAAAATGCTCTAATGCTAATCTGCCATAGGGCTCTAAATGATGAAATGTCTTATTTGCGAATAAAATCAAAAGTATGAGATATATTCTGAAAATTCCTTCACTGATAAGTAAAGTACACACACTGTTGTTATTACATTAGAATAGTGAGCAGGAATAGTCCATAGCAGAGGAGCCACAAACAAAAATAGATTGCAAGGCCTCCCTATCCCTTACACCGTGGCGACTGTGAACCATACACTAGTCTACTCATCTCACGAGTAGTACTCACTAGTCGCCGCGCTAATAAGAATCATCAGTGTGATTTAAATGGATCAATATCAAACGAACAATAATAGATAGTAACGCAAACATTCAAACACACAAATATATACCTTAAAATGTCATCCATGTAGTTATTTAATAAGAAACGCACAAAAACTGCCTGAAAACGTGATAATTGCACTAGCTAGTGCCAAAATCGGATTTAGGACAAGACTTTTATGCGAGTCATGGTAAATGGCCTAAACCCAGAGGTGCCAAGTTGCCCTTCCCAAAATTAGTAATTTTGAGGTTAAAAAAATCGTCATTTGGGGTCGAAATTCGTCATTCTCTGTACCATAAATCGAAATTCATCTTTTAACAATAGAAATCTACTTTTCATGCACAAAATACATATTGTTAAACATATTTAGATTACATATACAAGTAGTCATTCCAACTACTCTTCTAAGACCTTTCAACTGGTTATAACACTCTTTTTGACACAAATCATAGCTGGAGTACCCAAAAATCGTAATTTTGCCACCTAAAATCGTAATGGGGGGTGAAAAATCATAATTACGAAAAATTCGTAACGCATGGCACCTTTGTAAACCGGTTCAACATTAGGATTTATTCATTTATTTAAACTTAGTCAGGAAATGGCTTATAAAGAGACAGTTGTCATCCATAACACAATACCACCCTAAAATAGAGAAACACAGGGCGGATAACCTCTGATCATTCTCCAATAACAAGCAATAGTTTCAAAGAACCCTCCTGAACAATTCAGACTACTGTAGTGGCCAGAGACGCCACTCACTTGCCGACAAAAACCAGGAAAACTGGACTTTGGACACATTTACCCAGGAATTTAACATAATTTAATACAGAAATCTTGGAATCAAAACCAGGAATTCCAGGTAAACACGGAATAGTGGCATGCTCTGAGTGGCTCCTTTTAGTGCATCTACTCATATAAATTTGTGCAGTTATAAAGATTTATGGAATTTTGAATTTTAAGAACCCATTCTACCCTGCGCTGATTTTACAACCTGCGCTAAAATGGAAATGGGCTACTATGGTACTCCATTTTCGATTCACCTTATGAACGCACTGGTTGGGGGACCCAATAAACATTTTTTATAGGGGGCCTTCCAATTATTTGGGGAGGGGGAAGGGGCTTTTATATGTAAGAGAAGAGTGAGTGAGTGAGTAATAGAGGTTTAACGCCATTTCGACAGCTAAGGTCATATTCATGGCGAGAACTACATTACACAATTTCACAGAGGAATGTGTCAGTGCCCGCACATATGTGCACCTAAGAGAAGAGAGAGGATGGAGTTTTAACGTGTGTCCCTATCCCTGACTGTGGGTCACTCCTTTACTATTACATCTCAGTATTTTATGCACTGGCTAGGGCTACAGAAATTAAAAGTAAGAACAGGGAGGGATCTGACATATCATGCCAACCCAACCCCTGACGAATTTCCATGTCAAATACAGACTGCACACATAATGTCTCACAATCATACACTGATATACAAATATAGGTCATAATTACAAATCATAATATACAAATAAATAATACACAAATATAATCATGATATAGTTCTGTAACATATTGCAGCTCAACCATAAGACAAGTATAGATTACCTCAAAGGATGTATGATATCATAAGGATTACCGTAATCTCCCGCGTATAAGGCACACCAAGAGTTTTGGAAAATTCTCAAAAAAAAAAAGAAAAATTCATAACTTTGGTTCTACTGAATGAATTTTCAAAATTCAAAGACCTATGTGTAACTTAGGCCCCACGCGCCCCCCCCCCTGGGCCCCCATATACCCTATTATAGCTAAGGGGGCATGTAACATATCAAAAGAAAGGTCTTGGGTGCAATGAGAACTACACCTGTATAAGACGCGCCTTATACGCGGGAGATTACGGTAGATACCTGTATACTTTCTATATCTTTCATCTGATAGGTAATCCAGACATGAAATCATCCAGTTCCTGTAAGATCGGCTGATACGTAAAAACAGCATGGTCATAAAAAGCTAGAAATCAAGGGTTTTATTTCCCAAACATGTAAAAGAAATCCAGGAGCTTCAATTTAGAAATTCCAAGATGAAAAAAAAAACACATCAACACGAAATACTGAAAAAAAAGAAAAAGAAAAAAAAGAGAAAAAAAGAAGAAAAAGGTGGCATATCTGAAATACCTTGAGATTCAATAACTCTGAATGGACACAGTGATAAGTACATATACCATACTGCGGGTTTATAACTTAGCCTTTTAGGGTCATACTAACACTACCGGTATGGTAGCTTTCCATGCAACTTTGAAGACTGAGCCCTTAAAACTGATTGATCTTCACCTGGGGGGTTGGCAGTAGGCCTACATGCATGTCAGACTATTAAGAGAAAATGAAAATGAATGTGATTGGTCTATATCAAAATAGAGGTTTGAGCCGACAAACAATGCAATTTGATCAGGAGCAAAGTGTCTCAAATCTCAAGGCAAATTCACCTGTACACTACCGGTACTAAGCATCTGAAACTTATCTGAGCTTTGGCATTTGCTTATAATTTCAATTCTGGAGAGTAGAGTGGTGAATATCCAGTAATATACATGTTAGAAAACACTAACATTCACTAGCATAAGATGAGGTTAAGACTCGAACAAAATCAGCCAACGTCTGCTGACGCAATGCCAGACTAAGCTGTCAATAATTACCATTTTTTTTTGGCACAAGATTTATAAACTATTATTTTGTATCATTTTATTATAGCTTCAAAAATATTATCTCTATCAAAAGTATTGAGTGCAGCCAAATTTTTATTTTGCAAGGTTCGCAGGTTTATATTGTTGCTGTGTATAATTTTCTCTCCATGGTATTGTGTAGAATTAACGTTAGACATACCCACCATTGCATTTATTTGTAAATGCATCCATATTACACATTTATGAATATTAGCAATTAAGGCCACACCAAAAAAAAAATAACTTGGTCTACGGATTTCAGTTTTAAAAAAAATAGTGCGAGCAAATTTTTTTTTTTTTTTTTAAAGAACTTTTTGGCGTCAAATAGATTCCTTGCTGGGAAATTGAGGCGAGTGAACAAATTTTATTTTTTCAAAAGTTCTGCCAAACATCACAAAGAGAAAACTTGTAGAAACTGAAGCGAGCGAAATCCGTAGACAAGAAATTTGTATTTCTGAAAATATGGAGAGAGCGATCTGTAGACCAACTTATTTTTTGGTGTGGCCTAATATAACCGTGGAAAACTTTATTGTATAACTAACTTAGATGAGCCAGCTCATTCTGGTCTCTTTAAAAATGACTACATATTTCATCAATTCTTGTAAATACCATTTCACCTGTATATACACAAACTCTCTAGACTGCTTTATTTTTGCAGCGAAATCCCTGACTAGTCCAACCTGGTAGGTCTGGACATATTGTTACTGAAAATCATGGCAATAAACGTGTTATGAGTAATATAAAAAAAAAAGAAAAAAAAAAGCCTATTTTGAATTACCTATCAATTTATGATACTTAGATCTAGTTCTCCTTTCTTTCACACAATGCTTCACAGAGATGTCATTCTAAAAAGGAGTAAATAGCAGAACAATCGTATTTTGTAATTTAGAAAATGTAAATTGTATACGTCATACATAAATATCCGACCATCTCTGATTTTATATGCATTATAAAAATCAAAGCAATATATACACAAAATGTATTTTTGCTCTACCCATACATATG
This sequence comes from Acholoe squamosa, assembly GCA_949317995.1. Lineage (NCBI taxonomy): Eukaryota > Metazoa > Annelida > Polychaeta > Phyllodocida > Polynoidae > Acholoe > Acholoe squamosa. Next base: position 17,149,912 of record OX439044.1, read on the forward strand.
GCGTCCCTTCCCATCAAATTATCTACATCATTTTATTTCCTTTTTGGTTTCTAGCATAAAAAAAAGGAGAAAAAATCCGATTTACCGTAAATCCCACATACAAGCCACTGTCTCAAGCAAAGGGGGGGGGGAGGGAGGTTTGGGGTTCCTCTAAATGAGGTAGCTATACTACCGTATTCACAACATTTTATTGTAGGAGTAGGGGTAAGATGTGACCCTAAAGAACTCAGAGCTACTAAACAGTTGGTGGTCAGTCGGGAGTAGTTTTGAGAAGATCAGAGACAAGAGATAAGATAAGGGTCCAATTGAGGCCTTCTACTCCTTGCCCCTGGTTTACAAATCTCTCAGTTCTTTTCTGAAAGAGGTAATTTCTATTACTAAATAGGCTGATTTTATTTCTATATTTCATTAAGTCATTACCTGATGTGTTTTAGATTTTCTGTAAATTTTTCTTATGACTTATCAATGATTTTGTGACTTTGGATAATAGAAAATGGGAGAGAATTTTCTCAGAGGTTTAGAGCCCCACTGCCTCTGCCTACATCACCCTCCCGGCTGGGGAGGTTTCAGATACGACTGACCTAGGCCTGTAAAGTATCATCACCATTGAATTAAAGTATGCGTGAAATGAAGTATGTATAAAGTGTAATAATTTCTTCTGAAAAGCTCTTTTTCTATGAAATTTCCATAAATCCTTGCTATGTTTTCACTTTAGGAGGTGAAGTGTGAATGGAATTATGTGTGAAATTTTGCATATCAGCACCAAAAAAAAAAAAATCCTCGCTGCATGTTTGCCGAGAACAGCCATTTGATCCTAGAGTGTTGCAAACTTAACAGAAAATAAACCATTTTAATTGTCAAAGATCACATCAAATATCTAACATTTCTCCATTTTTCCTAAAAATAAAAGTATAAATAAGGCATCTCATCAAATTATAAAATCAAGTACGAAAAAAAAATGCAAAATTGCTTAAATAAATTATTGTGGAAACTTTACTTCTGTCGTTGGACCTTGGTTTGTGGTAGCACCCCCAATACCATTTAATAAAGTATATACTAGTACTTTGTCATGGTTTGACTAAAGTATAAAGTGGAAACACTGCTTTCAAAACTTCAGGTGGAAGCCTATAGCATTTGTCAAAATGGGCGGGCGGGGGGGGGGGAGGGGTGCGGCTTTAGCACAGGGGTTTTACGGCAATCGATTTTCCAGAAATGATCATTTGTATAGACTGTAATTATGAGGGGAAATGTATTATGGCCTGTATATTAGACAAAATAGAAAAATGGGTGACTTAAGGGCTGGGAGAAGGCGACCCCTCCAGAGTAAAACCACTTCTATACACACCACTAGCTCCAACCATTGTTAGGGTTAGCTGGCTTCAGCAGTTTTAATCTCAGGGGTTACCTCCTCAACCCCGATGGTGCTGTCTGCTAACGCCAGCTCATCATTTTCTGCTCCATTGACAGAATTACTTGCAGAGGTCCGTTGCCGAATACCAGTCGGGATTTCCGGGCTGTCCGGTTGCTCGGGTGATGACGAGCCGGGCTTCTTAGTGCCACAGCATGTGTCGGGGAAGCAGGTCTTGTCAGGCCCGCACTCCAGTACGCAGTCACGCCCAGTACTCATCTCCTCAAACTACAACCATAGAGAAAAGGAATGTTAGTAGTATACAGGAATGGCCAGATACATTATGATAAATTGGTCATATTTCAAAATACTATAATAACGAAATTTGGCAAATGGAGTGATATAAACTTGTGCCTTGATAAGCAGCGGTTTCAGCACGTAGTCTTATCATATTCTTATTTCTTGATTAAATAACACAAGAGGGACAGTAAATTGGACAAAAAAGAAAGGCACACATCTTTTAAACTATTCTTATACTAAAGGCACGGGACTGTCGATTTTCTTATTCTAATGGCACTGGAGATGTTTTCTCTTAGTCCAATTTTGGCAGCTTTAGGAATTTAATTTATATAGTTATTGCTCTTACACTGTGACTAATTATCTTAAGATACATGAATGTACTTTTACAAGGTCGCTTAATTATGTGCATGAGAGCTTCCTCCTAACAAAAGTACCGGTACTGGTACCTGCTATTTCTCATGCTGATAAGCCCCGTCCACCTTTTATACATACCGAGTTCTTAAATTACTAAACAACATCAACTTAATTACTAAAGGGTTGACCTCAATCACATTTCACAAACTGCGATGACGACAGAGAACAGTGACCGTCTCAGGTTTGTATGGTCGACTTAGGGTGGTGCAAATCCTTCCAGTTATTTCAACTATGAAGTAAATGCAGTAGAGGAGGTATGAGTGTTAGGATGAGTAGGTATATGGTCTGTGCATACATGGTGGATATGTATCAGTGACCTCAAGTGGAATGTGTATATGTATTATACATGTACTTAGTGGAATGGTTAGTATAAAATGTCATGGAACTTTAGGGAATCGAACCACAGTCTCCATGTCTACGGACGGGCATGCTAACCACTACAGCACAGTTCCTTCCCTAAAATCTCCACCTTTCACCGGGCTTCCCTAGCCCACTTAAAAGGGTCTGTTTCTCCTCTTTCCTATCCCCTCGGATGTGTGGTGCACATGTGTGGGCACTGACACATTCCCCAGTGAAATGGTAATGTAGTTCTCGCCATAAATATGACCTTGGCTGTCGAAATGGTGTTAAACATCTATTACTCACTCACTCCACCTTTCACCAACCTACTGGATCGATATGGTAAACATAACTGACCCCTGTGGGTCAATGCATACGGTATGGAGCCTACCCCTACAGACCTCCTAACCAGCTTCAACTGAACCCGCCGGAATAAACCATGGGCTCACCCTATCCTCCATTTGGGTCTGAAAGGTACGAGTACCGAGTCCCACACTGTGGTCAAGTCACTGTTCCCTGGAAGCGCAGTGAGTGCCACCGGTTTCCAAGGCCCACAGTCCTAGCAGGTTGAAGCGCTTGGTTATACCACACCGGCCCAGGCATATGACCCCACAATGTAGTAGGGCCAGTAACCAAAGTTCCACCAATGTAAGGAGCAGTAAAAAGTGTCATGAAACTTTGGGTAACCGAACCCCAGTCTCCTCGTCTGCAGATGGGCGCGCTAACCACTACACCAGAAATCCTTGTCTGACTTCTGCAACTCTCACCTAACTACTGGATCGGTACGGTAGAGGGAGTAAATACCAATCTAATTATCCACTGAGGGACAGACATTGCACACAATACAGTGTGAGTAAAAACACTCAACGATAAAGGTCAATACAAGAACTTAGACATCGGCTTTTGCTAACAAATTCGCTGCTGAGCCGACAGGAATTGTCAGATCTTGACTGTAATCTTGGGACCTTGTATTTTTTTTCGTTACAGCTTGCAAATTGGGCCATTTTTAGATTTTTTACATTCATCCTAAAACATAAGATGTCACTTTTTGTTAAGTTTCAAAGAGTTGAATGATTAAAATAGCAAGTCAATTCTTGTTTTTTCATTCCTGACAATAATAATCTTGAAATGTTTGGTCCTGCTGAAATCAATCCGGGCCTGCGGAATGATACTATTCGCAGGACTGAATGGCCTGCGAGGGGGAAAACTTTTTGTCTAGACTGTGAGAAGTGATATTAACATGTGATATGAGCATGTGTACCCTTTTCGCTTCTAACAGGTAGAAGAAGCATGAGGGTGCACAGCCAAAAATAAAACTAGATTATACTTTAGCTCTTTGGGTGTATAACATTCAGCAAAAAAACTCTTACAAGTGAGTGAGTGAGTGAGTGAGTGAGTAATAGTTGTTTTACGCCATTTCAACACTCTTACAAGAGGAACAATGACACTTACTATAAACCCCGCATATAAGCCGCGGTTTATACATCATTACAAGCCCCTGGTGCTGCTTATACACCTACAGAAACTCAAGGTGCGGCTTGTATGTGGGGTTTTACTTATTTAGACAGTTTAAGACTATAGGAAATAGGAAGGCATGGGAACCCTTTCACACCCCTGGTGCAGCTTATACTGAAACCCTGATCTCAGGGTGTGGCTTATATGCGGGAGCAGCTTATACACGGGTTTTATGGTAATTCATAACTTAACCATACGTGTACTTAGGATGAGCTATCAAATTCCCTGCATCCAAAACTTAAATAAAACGATGAAACTTTGGCATTGGACTGAACTCTCGAAAACAGGTAAAGAAGCCTCGATTCATTGTGTAAAAACACATCGATCGAGTCACTTAGCAGAATTCAGCTAATGCACATAATGATAAACCTTCATGGATGAGCACACCAACAACAAAACTACTTGCTTGTGTTACATTCAAGCTGTTTTAGTTTTTCTTGCCGACAATAGTTTAAGGCACTGCACGTTTAAGAGGGTGAAAGATACATGGCTTTGATGTCATTGAGGCTCAGGGTTCTTTCCACCACTCAAAGGGCCTGTCTCTAAGCATGCTTACCATCTTCTCATGGCTTCAATGGCAACAGGTTGCTGATAGAAGTGGGGACAGCTTAGGTATGGCTTGTGTGAGCACATAGGTTTTCTTTTTCTTGCATTTAATATGAGCCTAAACTCCAGCAAATTTGATTAAAGTCGCAATCCTCATTGATTCAAAGAATCTGACTATTCTCTAAAACTATGAATGCAGAAGCACACAATATCAAAAAACGTGCTAAAATGCAGCTAGCAGGGCTATACGTATGGTTATCTTTCACTGTGGGTATAAAACTGAATGCCATACACATTAACAGAAACATTAAATGGAAAGGATTTAAATCAGGCCTTGTTCACTTCTATCGAAGGAAGTCATAGATGGTAATTACTTTGTGCCATTCGTAATAGCCTTAGGACTGAGGATCCAAACCAGGAGGTGCTGACCCCTGATTGGTTGATGTGGTAGCAAAGGCTACTATTTAATAGCTTGCAAGTTGTATGTGAACTCTCTCATTTTGTTCACTGCTACTCAGATACCGGTAGGTGACAGCACTCGTGTCCAAAGAAAGAGGACTTCTCTTTTCAAATCTACTAAACATTGTGATTGCAGAAAATGCAGTCATAAAATTGCTGAATATCACACTTCTATCTTGGTGAAATATCACTGTAATATAGGGAACTCTAGAGGAGGGATAACCTATATCTAAACTACCGGGAGTATATCTAAATCTATCTGTCCATGTTAAATAGTGCATGTGTAAATCTAATTATCAGGCTCATAACTAGTAGATGAGAGAATTTCTGAAAATAGCCCGCCACGCCAGAGGCACTAGAAAAGCAGCATTTAAACTTGTCTAGGCCTGACTTGTGACAACTCCAAACACCTACGCTAGGCTTATATAAACTATTTAGATTGGCCATAGTGACTTGCATGTTATCCAGAATATCTGCTGGTCAGCAATAATTAAACATCTTACTGAATTTTATAAGAAAAGAATGGCTTACAGTTTAAATATTTTGACTTAATACTTAAGATATTACTAAGCTTATCATCGTGAAGAAAACAAAAATAGCCTCCCCATTTAGGGGGATACTAAATTTAACAATGCGGTATATGAGTGTACCATTTTACCCCCAAAGCTTTAGGTCTGAATGAAGCAGCAATGCTTATAAAGGTGGAGTTTAATAAGCAGGATGGCGTGCCGGTGTGCAGGGGTGATTATCAAATTGTCACTGAGTCTATATCACATCTGATACTGAATTACAAGAGTATTCTACTTAAAAATAGTGACATATGCCGTTGACATCATTTGTATTTTTCAAATCATGAAAAGAACAAAGGAACATACCTGTGACGAGCGTCAAAGTACAAAGAGCCAGCCGGGCAGCCAGTGCCCCACGAAAAACACAACAGCTTAGGTGCCAACAACACAAGTACCAACAAAGCGCCAGAAAAAAAAAGAATGCCCGCTTGAGACACATTTAAGCTTTTGTCGATACACATATAACCAGATGGCATGGAAGAGGTAAAATTGCAAATTAAATGGTTACAAATAAAGAAACATGCACTTGGGTAAGCTGAAGGGGGCCACTTCCACTGCCTTCATCCATTGTCATCCATTGAAAAATCAAGATGACCATACAATTTTTAGCGTTATATTCCCTGAGGTGGGATCGGCGTATCCCATTAAACGATTATATGACTGAGTCACGCGGTCCCATGAACGGGCATGGGGAACGGCTACATCGTATTCTGGGGGAGGTGGGTGGGGGGGACGGGCATTATATGGAGGCTGTTAATTAATCCTAGGAAGGGGTCTTATTTACTATGAAATAAATTGATCAATGAATAAATAGAATATTAAATAAACAGAATTGAACAACCGTTCCATACACTGTCATCGGCCCACTCTGACTTGGGCTTTCTCCCCCAAGGGCGAGACAGCCCCCACCTCCGATGGGGCGGGGGATCCATGACAGTGTATGCCAGGGTGTTCATCTCTATATATTCATTTCATTTCAATCTAATAAAAGTGCATTGGATTTAGCATGCAAACTGGTCACGTGACCAGGGGTGGAGATCGGCTGCCCTTGGTTAATGGGGCAGTGGGGTTATTTGCACAAAACAACAAACGGATGACTATGGATGATGCCACCTGTCGGTTTACTGCTTTAGCCTTTTAAAGGGTTCATGCTAGGCAAATGTTAGTTCATGATTAAGGCTTTGTCAACAGATAGCCAATACATCAGGGATGGTATACGACAACACATGCAGGGTGTTTGATTTAACAGAATGTGTGATATGTATTCATGCACATAAATGTTCTCCCACCAGGGATTATAATATATACAGTACCGGTAAGTTTTCTTTGGGTTTTGTGGGAAGTGCTTTTAGCAAACAATGTGCAAGACGTTCTATCAATGACCATCGGGGAAGGTGCTAAGTGTCTTTATCTGTTTATGTTGATAAGAGATTGTGCCAAGAATACCATATTTTCCAAGGCAATGTTATCCTATGGGCCTATTTAAATGTGTTTATTTGGCCCTGCTACATGTATAACAAATTCTAACCAACCTGTCTTTTATAAAACTAAACCTCTCTATCTACTACGGTGCATTTTCGTCATTATGAAGTGCTTTGGAAGTGCAAAAAAATCGTAATAAACGACTTTTGTGGTATCCAAATAAAATACTCCAGGGCTTGATGCACGACCTAACACCCCTGTGATGTTCAGAGCAGCCTTACTGCTGCACAGAGGGCTAGGGTGACAGTTTAGCTGTAGAAGCCCTGATACATGGCCTAACACCTATATTATATTCAGAGCAGCCTTACAGCCGCACAGAGGACTAGGGTGACAGTTTAGCTGTAGAAGCCCTGATACATGGCCTAACACCTATATTATATTCAGAGCAGCCTTACTGCCGCACAGAGGACTAGGGTGACAGTTTAGCTGTAGAAGCCCTGATACATGGCCTAACACCTATATTATATTCAGAGCAGCCTTACTGCCGCACAGAGGACTAGGGTGACAGTTTAGCTGTAGAAGCCCTGATACATGGCCTAACACCTATATTATATTCAGAGCAGCCTTACTGCTGCACAGAGGACTAGGGTGACAGTTTAGCTGTAGAAGCCCTGATACATGGCCTAACACCTATATTATATTCAGAGCAGCCTTACTGCCGCACAGAGGGCTAGGGTGACAGTTTAGCTGTAGAAGCCCTGATACATGGCCTAACACCTATATTATATTCAGAGCAGCCTTACAGCCGCACAGATGACTAGGGTGACGGCTGTAGAAGCCCTGATACATGGCCTAACACCTATATTATATTCAGAGCAGCCTTACTGCCGCACAGAGGGCTAGGGTGACAGTTTAGCTGTAGAAGCCCTGATACATGGCCTAACACCTATATTATATTCAGAGCAGCCTTACAGCCGCACAGATGACTAGGGTGACGGCTGTAGAAGCCCTGATACATGGCCTAACACCTATATTATAATCAGAGCAGCCTTACTGCCGCACAGAGGGCTAGGGTGACAGTTTAGCTGTAGAAGCCCTGATACATGGCCTAACACCTATATTATATTCAGAGCAGCCTTACAGCCGCACAGAGGACTAGGGTGACAGGTTAGCTGTAGAAGCCCTGATACATGGCCTAACACCTATATTATATTCAGAGCAGCCTTACAGCTGCACAGAGGACTAGGGTGACAGGTTAGCTGTAGAAGCCCTGATACATGGCCTAACACCTATATTATATTCAGAGCAGCCTTACTGCCAGACACAAGGCTAGGGTGACGGCTGTAGTATCCCTGATACACGGCCAAACACCTGGTTGATATTCAGAGCAGCCTTACTGCTACACAAATATATGACTGATTTCTTCTTGTACTCTGTATTCTTCAACTGCCTTTAGAGAGAATTTTAGTGTACACTTTATCTTACTGGGTCGTAAATGCATATTATTCTTGAGGCATAGACAGGGGTTCATGGCCATTGGGTATAATTGCACAGTTTTCCCCACATTGGGTAGTTGGTCGTATTTCACAGAGTGACCTTCTGCATTATTTCACATATTTTCCAAGCAAGTTATATTAAGAGTCTAAATTACATAACCAAGTTATATGAAGTCAGTAATAACTTCCGGTCTATATTGTACAATACAGCTTTCATGGTGTAATAGATTTACATGGCTGTGGTTTAACGGACTTAACCCTTTAAGGGCGGCTGATGCAGGAGTGCATCATGCCCATTAGTCGTCATGATGCACCAATGAAGTGCTGGCAAGTCTTCGCGCTAGCATTTCATTGGAGCATCATGCCGACCCTCCGGGAGTTTGTGTATCAATCCCGTAGGGTCGGCATGATGCATGACTGTAGCCCTGGCGAGTAACATTCATGCATCATGACGACCAATGGGCATGATGCATTAATGCATTAGCGGCGTTAAAAGGGTTAACCGAAATGATAAAAAAATCATCCTTGAAAGGAGAGTGTGTTTCCTTTGTTCTAATGTGTCGCCGTGAGTTAACATAGAGCCTGCTATATGACTCACAGATTGAACTAATTTGACATAATTCTAGCTCTATATCAGTTTCACCATGACACAAATAATGCCAGGTCCACACTCCTGTTATCTGTTAGTTAGCATATCACACAAGTACCATCACCCTATCTGTACCAGATAATGTCATACTTATCCAAGATTCCCTGTTCTAGGCCTGAAAATGGCAAGGAAACAGTACTTACCTCAACAAATTCTGGTTGGATAGTGGTGGAGTGAATTCCCTCTTCATGGAAAAAGTTTTTGGTGTCTTCTGCAATTCTCATGTAATCGCGTAGGTTCTGACACCGTATATGGGCTGAGGCAATAATCCGGTTTCCCGCCAACTGCCATATATGGAACTCGTGCATAGCAAGCACACCCTCAACCTACAAACACGTTTAAAACTTTTAATCTTGCTTTTTATTTATTTAGCCCCATTCCGTAGCCGCCGTATTAGTTAGGAACAATTCGCTATTACAGTACTTAACTATGTATTTATATATTAAATTTTAACAATTATGTCATATCACCATCAGTTTATTTTTTTATTAATTAATGATACAAGTATTACAACTGAAGACAGCTTTAAGACATCCCTATGGAGTAATCAAGTACAGCATTACTTGTAAATGATAAGTATTTACCTTTTGTATGAGTTTCTCTTCGAGCCCTGAAACCTGGATGTGGCTTGGTACTGTTTGTAGAAGGATCAGTGCTGATTCCTTCACTGAAAAATCAAATCACCAAATGTGGTCAAACAAAGCTGGAATTATCTTTTATTATTCATTTTCAGAGGGGGCAGGGAATAGGAAACTAGATCAGACGAGATAACAGTAGCTCATCTACTACGTGTTCAATCATAGACTATCAATGTCATCCCACTTCATATATAGGACTCTCGCTATGACATCTCTCTTGCTGCTTCAGTAAGCATAACTCTGAAGGAAGAAGTACCAGGTGTAAGTGACACATTGTATCATTGGATTTAAACGAATCACAAAGTCTTTAAAGGTGAAATCAAAGTATCGTACAAAAAAATTCACTTTATTTTGGTAAGTGAATACAATGAAACAATCAAGTGTACAATCGCTTGTCTCAGTCAGGCACTTCATGTCCCTCAGAGTTACCCTCGTAGCAACAGTACAGCGCTGTAAACTGTAGCGCCTCGCAGATTTGCTGTGCCTTATGCGCGAATCTGAGGCCTCTTTTATTTTATAGTTATGGTGCGTCTGATAGGCAGGGTACATACAGAGATGCCACTCTCTGCCCGCAAAAACCAGGAAAACTGGACTTTGTGCCTATTTCCCCAGGAATTTAACATAATTCAATACAGAATTCTTGGAATCAAAACCAGGATTTCACAGAACTGAACCTTGAAAAAAGAATCAGCCCTAGTTGCGTCTGATGGCATTTCTTTTAACTCTGGGTGCGCCTTATATAACTGATGCGGCTCATACACGAGGTACTACAGCTACAGTAATCTCCTGCGTAGAAGACGCGTTGCGCGTATAGGACGCACCCCAAACTCAGCAGAAGCATTTTCGCGTGTAAGATGCACCTCTTAGGGGTGATTTTTGTCAATCCAGTACTGTTCTATAGTAAAATTACCCCTCGTATAAGACGCACCCCCAAGTTGAGATTAATCTATAAGACGCACCAGCATTTTGTTTGGTGTAGAGGACGCGTCTTATACGCGGGAGATTACGGTAGTATTTTTTGGCACTGACTTTTTTTTCTCTTATTTCCTTACCCCTAGAACAAGAGGATGCCCTGATTGCTTGGCGCCAGGCCAACTATATTTGTGTCAGTGCTAGTACCAGCAGTCCCTCTCGATCACCACTCTGCATCCACACCCACCCACCGTATCCCCATCCCATCCATCTATTGCACACTGCCCTCAACATTCCAGATTCTTCACCTGAAGACATCGTGTGCAAAACTACACCCCTAGGGCTTCCTAGTCGTATCACCAAAAAGCATCCCTTGTTTATCACTAACTACTAAAGTAATCTACCTATGGAAAGCCATTCTAGACATCTGGAGCACGACTTAGGAAGTTTATTTTTCTTTGTAACAAGGAGTGGTGTTTTCCCACTGTTACTTTTATGTCCCTAGCATGCCCTTTTACAAACTGTTATCTAAAGCGAAAATATTTACCGTTTCGCCCTTGAATGAATTAGACCCCCGGGGGGGGGGCACTCCATATATGATCTATAGTAACCATATGCGTACATCACTGTTGACTTGATACCCCTTATAGCGGGGCAATTTTCCAGAAATATATACCCTTTTTGGTGGGATACACCTGTGAAATCTCCCAATTTTTTTTCTACCTTTTAAAATTATCCCCATTGATGGGGAACCCTTTAAAAAAATGCGAAATAGCATACCCCCAACTCAAGGATAGTATAGGTTCCCTAGGATGTGTAACAGGCCACCCCCCCCCTCTACCCTCCCCCCTTAAAAGAAGGCTGCTTTGTGTGTTCAGTGTTGTTTCCTATAGAGGAATAGGTGGTTTATGGAACTGTGGTACGCCTTTATCAGGTTGATACCAGGTAAGAAGGTACAAACTAAATAAAAAAAAAATCTGCTGAATTCAAAATTCATAGTCTTGATTCTCAGAAATTGAACACAATTACCCAAAAATGAGATTTGATGATGAAAATATTTTGAAAACGTACAAAAATGATATTGAAAAACACAGTGCCGTGCATTATCTTTAATAGAGAATAGAAGGGTGTTTGGAATCCATTAAAAAAAAGTATATGGGCATACATACCGTAATCTCCCGCGTAGAAGATGCGCTGCGCGTATAAGACGCACCCCAAACTCAGCACATGCATTTTCGCGTATAAGACGCACCTCTTAGGTACCAATTTTGTAAATTCAGTACATTTCTATAGTAAAATTACCCCTCGTATAAGACGCACCCCCAATTACAGTACATCCTATAAGACCCCCCAGCATTTTGTTTGGCGTAGAGGACGCGTCTTATACGCGGGAGATTACGGTAGATTGTATAGTGGAGGTCATAGGCCTAGGCCATAGGCCTTCAGTGTACAATGGGACAGGCTTGAGTCAGTCTATGAGGCTATCTACAGAGGTAGGTGACTTGTGCTGCCCTCTATACAATCGTTTTATCAGTTTGATACACTAGATGGCGTCCTAGTCGACTCCTAGGCTACAGAGGCTACTCACCCACCCAGCCCCTGCGACCCCATAGGCATATTGAGGGGGCAGAAACACCTCTCACAATTATACTGTTTTGAAAATGAAAAACGGTTCCAAGAGGTTAGAAATCAGAGATATCCAGAGAGAAAGAGTGTATCTAGGTACCCCATCGATATTGCATTGAAAAATCGAACCAAACACCTTCTGTAACATTTCAAATCTTGAGGTACACTCTGCAGTGAGTAAGAGAGAACTCACCATGCCCCTGTAGCAGGAGCAGTTTGGCCTGGTCTACCCTAATGCCGTCTGCTGTATATCCTTGATAAAACTTTTGTATAGTGAACCTAGGAAGCTCCTTGGTGGCACCATCTCATGGGGAGAAGAGGAACTAGAACCCAAGGCTAGTACAATTTGCATTAAAGTGATATTTCTTTTAGACCTTGAGGAAAATATGGAATTTTTAAATGAAAAAGAAATGACTGCACCATTCTGTTGTCATTTTCATAGAGATAACTTTAGAATAAAATTTGGCTGTATCCCTGTCTCTGTAAGGGTGTTATTTCACATTAAGTAGCATTGCTTTGTGGTGTTTTTTGGTAACTACTGGAAAAATAACTTTTTTCCCAGAAAAAAATGGGTAAAAAAGGAAAAAAAAAAAGAAATGAAAGATAAAACAAATATCCTATGACCTATATATCATTTTTAACTTGTTTCATGCATATTTTCTAGGACATAGAACCATAAATGTAGAAACAGGACAGAAAACATTGATATTGAAAAGGCCCTTCAGGAAACGAGTTCAAGTAACCAATAGAGCCGTTAGGCATAGATCAAGTAGACCTATGGTATTACTTGACTCGTTAATTTTGGAACTCTTTATAGATACAACACATAAACCAAAGTTCATAACCAATCTACATATCCAAATGTTTGCCTATCTCTCAATCTGGCAAGGACTGTGCCTGTGCATCGCTCTGCTTATCCAACATACTGTCTATCCCTTAGTCTACCTATCACTCATACTGCCTATCTCTTGAATTCAAAGCACCTTGAATTAAGTAAGGCTATCCCCAAAAGACATAAAGGCTAAAGCTGACTCCATACCTTAACTTATCCTCTCTGTGCCTACTTCCCTTAGTCTACCTATCCTCAATCTGCCAATCATTTAGTTTACCTCTCTCATGGTGACTATCCCTCAAGCCATCATGTCTATTCTATGTTGTTCATCTGCGCCCTAATGGTAAACAGTGCATTCCTTATCGTGTAGACCTACAATTTTAAGTCTACACGTCTACCTTAAAAATGCCTATCATAAACATAAAGCCTGCCTATCCCTCATGGTGCCTATCCCCCAGCCTGCATATCACTCATGCTTACTTTACATATCCCTCAGCCTCTTGAATTACCATGCTTATCTGTATATGCCTCACCATGCTTATCATTATGCTAGCTTTCTATCCAACTTGCTTCACATCCCTCTTGATGACTATTCCTCTCTTCCTATCCCCCATGCTGCATATCACTCATGCTATACCACTTGGCTAAAAAAACGTTTTTTAATTTTAAAATAAGATTTTATTTGGTTCCAAAGTTTGTCAAATGCTTTTTCAATGTTGGAATAACGTCAAAACATGTACTCAAAAAAACTTTTTTTTTCACATATTATTTCAGATTAAAAAGTGTTTTTTGATGTAAAATAAACTTAACAAAAATATTTATACAGAACATTTTTTAACGTTGAAAACACAAACATTGAAAACTAGTTTAAAACATGTTTTAAACGTTTTTTCAATGTTTTTTTTTTAACCAAAATTTTTACCCAAACCTAATAAATTGGTCGTGATGGCCAGGAAAACTGAGAGATAGGACCTGTATTTAAAAGGATGGGCAACAAGGGGGGTAGGTAGCATGTGTACTAAACAGTTTAAGAGATAGGCACAGAGAGTACCTTGTAAGGTGAGCATTATGAATGCTAGGTAATGTGACAGAAGTCAAACATGAGGGATGTGCAGAGTTGGGGGATAGTCACCATGAGGGATAGGTAAAATGAATGATAGGCAGATTGAGGATAGGTAGACTAATGGAATGTAGGCCTACAGAGAAAGTTAGGTCCAAAGGTAAGGAAAACCTGATTAAACTCTAGATTTCAAGAGAGGTATTATGAGTGATAGGTAGACTAAGGGATAGGCAGTATGTGAGATAGGCAGGACCATGCACAGGCAGTAGTTGTAAGTTTGAGAGACAGGAAGACCTTGGGATACGTAGATTGAGGTACTGACTTTGATTAGCATGTTCTATTTATAAAAAGTCTCAGTAATTTTTAATATTACTTTTGTACATTTTTAAAATATTCTCATCATCAAACCTCATTTTTAGGTACTTTCAGTCAATTTCTGAGATTCAAGGTCACAAATTTTGGATTTGACAGGATTTTTTGGTGTGGGTAGTACCTTGTTTGCATTCAATATCAGTCTGATAAAGATTCCTTACATCTCCATAAAACCCCTTATCTTACATAGGACTGAATACTGAACATAAAAGGGAGCCTACTTTTAAGGGGGGGGGGTGGGGGTGGTAGAGGGGGGTGGTCTGCACTATAGGAATCCATGAAGTAACACATCCTAGGGAACCTATACTATCCTTGCCCAACTTACACCTCACTCTAAAATTAGGACCCTTTCAGCGGGAAAATTTTCCACTAAACCAACCCCTTTTACTGCAATTTTTAAAAATTTTCCTAGAGAATTCCACCTTTAAATTGATACCCCTTTTAGCCCAAAATGTCCAAAAATGGGCCCCTTATAGAGGATCCTGCCGGATCCGTTCATGGGGCCAAAAAGGACCCCCTTTCCCTCTAGTTTTTGTACGCACATGGTTGCCATTATTCCATGAGTGGCCCCCACCAGGATTAGACCACTCTACTTTTTACTTTGCTGTACATACTTGCCCTACCCTCAATTCCATCACAGAATCATAGCATCAACTTTATTTTAAAGTTGGAATGCATTGGTGCATTTCTCTTCTAGTTAACTCTTATTGCATGATTTGTTGTTAACATTTTATCAACCGGTTTTATCAGATGGATCTGTGATCAAATTCTCCATGACTTAATCATGCAAAGGCAGCAAGATTAATCAAAGCTTCATCTTCGATTCTAGTTATGTTGTAACAAAACCTTAATGTCAGATTGATAAATAAATGCATCGCTGCTGAGTAACTTGCCGGGATACATAATTTTTATGCATCACAGCAGCAAAATGACACAGTAGGCCTACACAAATGCACCGTTCATCACTTAAATTTAATTTGATATATATCCAGCATATATGCTGCTTAAGGCAGGTGCGCAGTGGAGGTCCGTGTGCACATCAAATTATCCTCTCTTTTATTTACTCAATTTTCTTGCCAACGTATTTACTTTTAAATTCTGACTAGGCTAGGGGAGGAGGATGACTGTTCAGCACGACGAAAAAAAAACGTATTTACTTTTAAATTGGCAAAAAGAGTCTTGGCATTTTTAAGAACAATGGAAGTTGGGGGCGCTTGTTCATTTTGACAATTTTCATGAATTCTCAGCAAGGTAAACCATTTTGGCCTGTAATTGTTATTTAGTAGAATAAACTGAGATTCATCATTTCTCCGCTTCCCTTTTTTCTAAGGATGTCCTAAATCCAGAATATAATGGAGATGGTGACACAATAGCATGCTCTGGAAAAAAAGCTAGGTCCGTGTGCAGGGGAGGGACCGTGTGCACAACCATCAGGTGATCATAATTAATGTAGCTAAAACTTTAAAGATAACAAAGGGTTTTAATGCAAAAGGACCATTGGTCGTCATGATGCATAAATGCAACCTTGAGAAGTTGACTCTTTCTTGCATCATGACGACCCTATGGGATTGATTTATTCCCGAAGGGATGACACGACTCCAATGAATTTTTGTCTTGCCAGCATTGATTGCATTTGTGCATCATGATGACCAAGACTACAAGAAACATGAACCTGGATGTATCAGGCGGTCCTTAAAGTGTTAAAGCAAGTAAGGTCAACCGTATCTGGGGGTGCGTGTCCTAGTGACCCAATGACAGTCACCCAATGCCTTCAGCTATATGCAAGATGATATCATGCAAACAGAGCAACAATATACCAGTATATAGAAATATCTATAAATGGTCCCTTTACATATGCATGTTATTCACCTTATTCTTCAGTATTTGCATATTATGACAAGGTCTATAAGTTCCATGCAGGGATGCCACTCACTGACTGACCAAAATTCAGAAATTTACATTGGGGAATACCTATAGGAATTTCTGTCCAGGGGATGGTGTAAGTTTAGGGCCGATCTAAAGTACATGTATGTCAAACCAAGGGGTAGGTGCCCATGGCTCCTATAAACCTATAGTACAAGTGTGAGACAGGGGTGGGGGTGGGGGGGGGGGGTGTCCAAAAAGGGTCGAAAAAGCGTGACATACTTGATGGATCAGCAATCATAACAAATGTTTCGTGGAAAACAATACATTTAACGTTACTTACATAAAGGTATTGTTGTAGACAAAATTATGATCACCATGGCCATACTGAAGAGGAAAAGTAAACATATTTAATAAAACTTAGCACAATTTTGATCCATCAGAGAAAACAATACATTCCAACACGTGTGCTTGTTATGGGAATTCATTAACTTTGGAACACGATACACATGCAAACACATTGCAATTTATGGAATGCAAAGCACATTAGCAGCACCAGTATGATCTGTTGTTGATTATTCCTTTTCGGCTTCTCCGCCATACTTTTTACCTATTCATTTCATAACTTATCAAAAAAAAAATCATATTACAGGTGCTATATAAACAAAGAGTTATAATTATAGGAATCTGGACATACCTCATAGCGGGATCAACCTTGAAGCGCCAGTCTTGTTCAACATATTTGATGACAAGCGCACTAATAATTACCACAACCGAGCCTAGCGCATCCCCCAACACATGGAGAAAGACACCACGCATATTCAACTGGGAACTGGACGCTGCAGATTACAAGGTCAAATGTCTTTTAATGTCAGATTTGTAGACATGAATATTGGTAAGTTACAGCAAATCCACCCAAAACATCAACATCCCATTTGAGATAGGTATTGATACGCATTGTATACTTCTTTTTTTTTTTTATACTTTTTAGCTCTAATACTACAGATCCATTTGCTGTATCACTGTAAAGCCTTTCCGTAAACAAACTATCGCAGTCAAGAGGTCATTCGATTGTTCCTCATGTCTGCGCTTAAAGTAGAATGTTATCACTTTTTATATTGCTATATGTGAAGCTACGATTAAAGCCAAGAACCAATACCAAAATACTAGTACCGGGTATATGGGTACTTACATAATTTAGAAGTGATATGGGGGTGCTCATCCTCATCGTCAGTGGTATCATGTTCGTGCTCGTGTAAGGCGCCGCGCGCGAAGCGTACAGGAACATCTCCGTTCGGGATGCTGTTGTTAACTTCATTCAGTATTTTCTTTTCTGATGGATGTTCATGACTGTGTCCATGACCGCCTCCACCATGACTGTGACCATGGCCGCCATGACTGTGGCCTGAAGGAAAGTGAAATATATTTCAAGTCAATAATAATAAAAATCTGCAAAGGACTACCGTAATCTCCCGCGTATAAGACGCGTCCTCTAGGCCAAACAAATGCATTGTGAGTCTTATAGGATTTCTTCAAGTTGGGGGTGCGTCTTATACGAGGGGTAATTTTACTATAGAAATGTACTAATCTTACAAATTCCATCCTTAAAATGTGCGTCTTATACGCGAAAATGCATGTGCTAAGTTTGGGGTGCGTCTTATACGCGCAACGCGTCTTATACGCGGGAGATTACGGTATATATCATATTGCTCTACCGTAAAGTCTTGCGTATACGCTGCGGCTAGTACCTGACCCCAGACCTAGGTGGTTGGCAAGAGGGTGAGGGGGTAGGGATTAGATCTGGGACATACCTACTATTTTCGAAATTATTCCAGCATTTCTTTGTATCCATTAATTAGAAAAAAAGTTAATATACCATTTTTTTTAAACTTTTCCGCAAACTCAGGGTTATACAAGCATGTGGCTTACAATATTGAGTGAGAATCTACAGTACGGTAGTAATCATCATAACATTTACTTTATCATGAAAACGTTTTTAGCCTAGAGTGTCCTACAAAATGGGGACTGTCCGGAATTAGGGTCCGATACCCTGTATTCAATATATACAGATGAGCTGAGATTACACTGACCACGATTCACCAAATGGCATGGACAAGTGATATGATAACAGGGATTTTCTATAGCATATCACATCTAGAGGTCATATTGAAAGCAGATGTGTAACAGTATCCAGATACTGGTGTGTGACAAGTGTAATAGTCTTCCTTGAGTCTTTAAATCTACTTACAAAATCCTCTGCATTACTTAACTGTGCCACTGTCGCAAATGATGTATGAATATCTATGCATCTTTATTTTCACTAAAAATTGTGTCTAAAGATTAAGCTTGCAACAAAGTTTCATTGATTGAGATATTTCCCTGCCTTTATTCAACCACAAAACCCCGGTGTTTCATGGTCTAACTGTTCCCCTTCTTTCCAAGCAACTGCACAACTATTTATATCATTTGATGCACTGACAATCACCATAACCACACATTTGTTGACAATGGAATGTTATTATGGATAAGCCTAAAGAAGGCTCCCCAGTTCACATAACCACCATTGTAAAGATTTTAAATAAATTAGACTTGACAAAGGTCTGCAAAGACCGAAACATGTCGGCACTTCAAACACCTCATCTCATGATATATACTTTCTGATTAGGTGTCTAGGCCCCGAGGAAGTTTTGGGAATATTTACCACCTTTTAACTATTTATTATATCCTAAACACACTTTAGTTAACTTCAATAGGCCATCACTTACCGTGCCCGTGGAACATGAAGAGACCGATAAGGTTTATAAATAGCCCAATGCCTCCAACAATGAGCATCAAATCAGGGTCATGGATGTGTTCGTCATGAAACAGTCGTTGTAGTGCCTCCACAAAGATGGTGAAACAAAGGGCAACCAGGAAGACGGCATTTACCAAGGCTCCCAGCACCTCTGCTCTTGCCCAACCAAATGTGTTTTTCTTTGTATGCCATTTGGAGATCTGGAAATGAGGGTGCAGGATGAGTATTTTGATTTAGTGTGACACTCAGAGATAAGTACCAGGGTTATTGCCATGATTTGTGTGGCACCATTCGATCTGTATATAGAGGTCAATATCCTTTATAGGTGACCTTATTCTATGACAAGTTTATTGACAGAAAAGGTCTATTAAGATGTAGACCAGCCATAATATCTGGGACTTTATTCATAATTTTTTTATAGGTACAAAAATGACACAAAGAGACAACAGGTTTCCCACCATCTACGGGTCATTGTTTTAAATGACTTTTACCGGCTTTTACCTGACAAAATATTGAATAATTCACAGGGTTCATGAAAAAAATTCATCCACTCTAAAGCGAGGATGTTAAAGAAATTTTGCAAATTCGCATGAAATCTTAACAATCACCCCCTTAAAATAGTCAAAATACCATTTTAAACTGACTTTCCCAAAAATATCTTCTTAGCTGACTTTTAACTGACCTTTCAAGAAAAATGGGTTTAACTGACTTTAAACTGACCAGTGGGAACCCTGGACAATCTAAAATCAATCATCCCATTTGATACCATGCTTTTTGGGGTGTTCTATTTGGGGTGGGGAATTCTGTGATAATATGGCCACGTACATGTACAGACAGTTGAATTTGCTGCAATAGTTACAGACAGACTTTTATTAGTATCAGTATCAAGAGTCCATTACTATTACATTGCCTGTTATCCTTTATTAAAAAAAACAAACTTAAAACCATGCATACTAAGAAACAGACAAAGAACTACTTACTCGCACTGATGAAAATCCAACGAATAAGGCGATGACATCCGATAACATGTGATACGAGTCGCCTACGAGTGCTAGTGAGTTGGTAAGGTAGCCGACAATGATCTCCACGAGGAAGAAGCCGGCCGTTAGTGACAGCATACAGATGAGGCGACATGACTTGCCGGTGTAGCGACCCATGTCGACAGGTGGTGGGTGGTGGCAGTACTGGTTACACTTGTACAACACTGCAACAATGGCAAAAACACTGGTCACTTTTACTGTCTGAACGGCACTGGTGGGCGAGCTATTCGCACTGTCTGACTGATCCCATTTTATTTTCTGGTTTCATTTTCAGCTGTCCATATTTTTTTTTTTTTACAAGGCTGACTACTCACTTCTCTATGTCAATAGTATTACCAGGTATAGTAGACACTATACCATATTGGTTTGAGCATTGATCAATAAAGCACCTTGGGGGGGGGGTAATCGTTTTTCATCACTGGCTGATATAGAGTACCGTAATCTCTCGCGTAGAACGTGCGTCTTCTACGCCAAACAAAATGCTGCTGGGTCTTATATGTGGGAGGGACATTGCCTTGAGTTGGGGGTGCGCCTTGTACGCGTTGTTTTTTTTATTATAGAAAAGTACTAATCTTACAAAATTCAACATTTATGGGTGCGCCTTCTACGTGAAAAGGCATACTCTGAGTTGGGGGTGCGCCTTCTACGCGAGCTGCGCCTTCTATTTTTACTTTGCCTGCTTTATATAGAATAGATACCTATCGAGTCAACATTCATGTTTCCCTAACAACTGTGGTTAAAACCACTGAGAATGGCTTGATCTGGCGGAATAATAGATATGGTTTTACTAGCATTGCATGGCGAAAATATCACAGCTGCCACATCATTGCTAAATGTTGTCACTGGATATTGTGGGGGGGGGGGATTTCTGCAGACGTAGTTTGTCAAGATTGCATTAGATATATTCAGAGATGGTCATGTTCATAAAGGGTGAATACCATTGTTTTGTCGAAGGTCTCTATCAGCTATTGACACAAATAGAAAAAACATGACAAGGAGAATCGCTTGTTCTAGTATATTATATCTTTATAAAAGTATAATATTTTCATATTCCCAATATTGTATAAGCTTGTCAGTGGTGATTCCGTGATGCATGTACTTCCAAAATATTGACCCAGTAGTTGTTGAAAACACGTGCCTTTTTAATGTGTTTGATTACAGCTACCGGGTAGTGCATTTTTTCTGGCAAAAGTAATTCTGCTACTTGAATAAATCAGTGAATGTCTCAAGTACAATTTCCAATTCCATTATAGATTTGTCTCCAGATTAAATACTGTGCTTTTCTGTTTGTAATCATTACAATATAGTTGGGTTCATTCTGATCACAATATTAAATCACTATCTAGTAGGTTTATTATCAACCGCATCTCCTCATGAACAATTCATGCACTTTATCAGAACACTTCATTCAAGGCTGTTAGACAAAGTATTGATAAGTTGTTCCACTAATGGAATTCGATATGGTATTTCTGAAGTTCTTGTCCAATCCAACATACTGATCAACGATCAGAACATCAGTAACATGGCAGCACTCGATAGTCTACATCAGGGCCGAGTGGTTGTACTTTTATGCACTGTCACTTAAGAGGTTCCTTAGAGATGATAATTATATACCTTCTCTTTTGTCCTATTGAAGAAAGCTGACAAAATGGGAATGTTTGTATCACCGATCGCCTATATCATGAGGGAACTTACCAATATAAATGATGCCATGAATGAACTACGGTACTTCGAAAACGAGTAATATTACTGTATTTGACTATAAAAAGGTACCGGTAATTATCATTCCACATGTTGTTGAGAGATGGCCTTTGTAGAAGGGTCACCTTGGGCTGGGGATATGCCTTATATGCGGGGTGTGCCTTATATGCGAGGAATTACGGTATGCACCTGAACCGACAATACCATAACCATGTCTGGCAGAATTGTACCCAATCTACACTGAGGCCATACCATAAAAATAAGTTGTTCTAAGGATTTAGGTTTTGAAAAAATGGTGCGAGCAAGCGAATTTTTTTTTTATAAAGAATTTTTTGGCGTCCAGACCAATGGATTTCTTGCTGGGAAATTGAGGACAGCGAACAAATTTTAATTTTTAAAATATTTTGCCAAACATTACAAAGAGAAAACTTGTAGAAACTGAAGCGAGCGAAATCCGTAGACAAGATTTTTTCAAAGAAAAATAAATATTTGTATTTCCGAAAATGTGGAGATCCGTAGCCAAACTTTTTTTTTGGGTGTGGCCTGACCGATAAAACCTGATTACCACAAATTCAGTGATCTCCCTAGATAGGCGGCTTATTATACCAGGAAAGGGAGATACAATGTATATGCACATTGACACGGCAGAATCACTTAATTCTATATATAGATTATACCACTGCTCTTATCCTTTAAGATTATCATTTTGACATCCAACTTGACTTTCTTGCACATGATGTGTTGATGAGATAGGTGGGGTGGGTGGTCTTCACGACCTTTGAAGATAACCCATAGGATATCGACCTGCTCCCCGCTTTCCCCTTCTCCGGTAACTTCTCATCTTGAGCCAAGAAACGTGAATCATTGAGTTTTACCACTATGATAGATCAAGGGGATATAATAACAATCCTAATCATTTCTGATAGAGTACTGACCAAGTGCCTCGAGTGATACCAGAGATAAGATAATGATCGAGTGTCAAGCTGGCACTATGTGGTGACTGAAGTGAGACCTCTGTTACAGGAGCAGACTTTGACTATTCTATAGGCCTAGTAACCTACTACCAGTCTGACTAGGAATGTAACGTCATAATTTAGACCTTTGATCCTACTATTAAGCATTTAGGGAGTGATCATTTTTTAACAACAGGGGGGGCTGGTGGGTTTGCGCGCGGACGCGCGAAAAAATTTCGACCCCCCCCCTCTCGAGGGGGTAAAATTTTTTCGACCCCCCCATAAGGGACAAAAATCGCGCGCGAACGTCCTCTTTTAGCCTATAGTAACGCGCGGGGTTTTCCACTGAAAACAGGTGAAATTATTTTGCCCCCCCCCCCATCAGAGGTATTGAAAAAATTCTGACCCCCCCCCCCTCAAACCCACCGGCCCCCCCCCCTGTTGTTAAAAAATGATCACTCCCTTAGGTCAGGTTCATCAAATTCATACACTTATCAAACAAAATTCAAAGTACTGATATATGAAAAAGGTCCTTGGTATCTACCTATGTGTTCATACGTACATGTGTATCCATTTTCAAAATTAAACTCCCGTATGATCCTATTTTATCATTTCTAGCTGTACCTCTGGCCAACTTATATACCAGTGCGTATCCATTTTGAATGACAACACCTTTGAACTTGGCTTGACCCCCGGGGCAACAGAGTTAGGGTTGAAGGGTCAGGGTCTACTCACCCTTGTCCAAACCCTTTGTGAATGACCTTTGAACTTACCTCTTGTATTTTTGGCCACCATCCCAGTAGAATCACCACTGACCATAGTACCGGTAGTTAGGGATGACACTATAGCGGCAATAGTACACCTAACACTCCCCTCCTCCCTTCCCCATCTACCTGTCCATTATGTGCGAGATCGATCCATTTCACATACATGTACTATGTAATATAGTACGTGTACACAGATAGACTTTTAGTTCCCTATACAATCCTGCAGTTTAATAGTGGCATTTAATTCTGTTTTCTTCGCAGTTTGAGCTGGAATTATATACTCATTCTATACTCTTTTAGAAGGGTATTTTTTTTAAGCAAATGCAAAACTAATATCCTGAAAGGAATCAAATATCCAAGGTCGTCTATTTGCTACCTTCAGGGTTTAAATAGAAGCATAGAAGGATGGCAGTTTGCTATCTCATGTTTCATATTAAATAAAAGACAATGCCACAACAGACGGGACACGCTCTAAAACATGTCAAGGACATTCAATGTGTGCGAAACCACAAATTTTTCCTTTTTTCATATGGGAACACATTTGAAAAGAAAACACATCAATAAATCCATTCTACAGTTTTATCTCTAATCAAATAAATAGGTATATACCACCCAACTACATACCGTAGTGGCCCGCTTTAGCGCAGGACTCCAAATAAATGCAGGTTTCGTTTTAGCACAGGGTTGGGGGGGGGGGTTAAATTTTGAAAATCCACACAATTTTATACTTCATATAAGTGCAGGTACCGTAATCTCCCGTGTAAAAGGCGCACCTAGAGTTTTGGAAAATTCTCAAAAAAAAAAAAATGAAAAATGCATAACTTTGGTTCTACTGAATGAATCTTCAAAATTCAAAAACCTATGGGTAGCTTGGGCCACCTTGGGCCCTCCTGGGCCCCATTTTGTCCTATTATGACCAAGGGGGCATGTAAGATATCAAAAGAAAGGTCTTGGTGTCCCTTGCACCTCTAAAGAAGGTTTTATATTGACCGGCACATCACCTTTACACGTAAGGTGTTTACATAGGCAAGGTGCCTGGGACACAAGAAGAATGACTTATAACCCTGCATGGGCTGCACAGTGTATTATGCTTATTTTTCATGATACATTCATGCATCATGCCGACCCTATGGTATTGATACAATATTGAAGAATCAACATGAAGTTCCACTGCAGAAGTGGCGAGTTTACCCACCATCAGTGCATTGGTGCATTATGGCTACCAAGGACCCAGAGAACTTGATGAATAATATGTGGCCCTTTTATAGAGGTGTTTACCCAGTGCAACAGTGTGCCTGACAATGTGAGTATTTCATGATATGAACTCCTATAGTACACTTTGACTTTGTGTGGTATGTTCCAGACTACTGCCCCTAGCCATGGCTCTAATAACCCTGACAGTACTAAGTGCCCAGACCATGACATAAAACTTTTACTCAGCCTGACCGAGGGCCTGACCTTGGGATGAGGTTGACCCTGACCTTAGGCCCGAGTCTGAGTCTGACACACTTTTTTGATACATGTATGGTCATGTACTGGATGTGGTATCACTGCATGGGAATTTATCAAACTGGTATGGCATTATTCTGTAACTTTTTCTCTCTGCCAGGTAGCGTTCAAGTTCTGCTACCGTAATCTCCCGCGTATAAGGCGCGTTTTATACGGGGGGTTTTAGTTCTCATTGGATCCACAAGGGGGACACCAAGACCTTTCTTTTGATATCTTACATGTCCCCTTGCTCATAATGGGACAAAATGGGGCCTAGGAGGGACCAAGGTGGCCCAAGCTACCCATAGGTTTTTGAATTTTAAAAAATTCATTCAGTAGAACCAAAGTTATGAATTTTTCATTTTTTTTTGAGAATTTTCCAAAACTCTAGGTGCGCCTTATACGCGGGCTGCGCCTTATACGCGGGAGATTACGGTACTTTAAGTGTCTCCCCCAAATTTAACCCACTCATTCTGTTTAATGATATCCATCGGTTATAGTCACTTAATAACGAGTTACCATTACTGAGAAGAAGACCCTTATTTCTTACAAGCAAAATTATATATAAGTCAGAACATATATTTGTAAACTACCGTAACCTCCCGCGTATATTAACGGCACATCCTGCATATAAGATGCACCCAGAGCTTTGAAATCTGGTCAAAAATAATGAAAACAAAAAAAAAGTTTGGTTCTCATAAATGTATTTTCAAAATTTCAAAACCTATGTGTACCTAAGCCCCCCCCCCAGACCATCCCCGCAGAGCGGTGGCTGTTGACGCGTCAAAAGGAGAAAAAGGGGGGCTGTTAGCTGAATTACATCGTGAGATTAGGGGGATGTTAATAACTTTTACACCTTACATGGAAAGGAAGTAACTTGAATATGCCATGTAATCACTCTAGGGCTGTGGAATTCCTGAGTATTATTGTCAAAGAACCTTGATTTTCATGGAAAAGGGCCCTAAAAAGGGGGCTGTTAACAGACTTCTTCAATAAAAGGGAGGCTGTCTGTAATAATTGAGCTGTATATAAAGGGGCTGTGATTTGGCAAAAAAAGGGGGGCTGTAGTTTCGCAGTTGGTACCACCAAACAAGGAGTCAGTGCCCCCCCGACCCACCCTATGTCCTATTATGACTGAGGGGAGGGGGTGTAACATATCAAAAGAAAGCTCCTGGTGTCCCCCTTGTGGATCCAGGAAGAACCTAGCGTATAAGACGCGCCTTTTACGCGGGAGATTACGGTAGTGTTTATAAAGCTACACCCCGGTGATGGAGACATACAGCACCATTTACAACCCTCAGGGTGACATAAAGCTCCGCTCACTACCTCATCAAACGCGCAAAGCAGGGGTACTACGCCTGGGTACATGAGATCTATAATATAGCAGTGTAGAGGTACTATTTATACCACGCTGTCATCATACCATGTTACGTCCTTTGTCCTTGTCAGTTGTAACAGTCCAAGTCTAAAGTAAAACTATATTCATTATTGTACCGAATAAGGCCCGATTTTCTGCCTGTTGCTGTAATGATTTGGATTGTACTGAATGGTATTGAAGCCTCTAACCTTGGTCATATTAGAATCATTCCCCAGAGTTGCAAATTAGTCTTGGGTAGAGTTTGCTGGCGAAACCCAGGTTACAGCTTCATGTAAGTAGGCCGAAATACCTGCCTGCTTACAGGCAGGATCCAAAGGTGTCTGTTGGTAGTCTATCTACTCTGCCAGATTGGCAGAGTGCCCAGTTCTCACAGAAGTACTTACTGTCAGGTCCAATGCTTCCACCAACACTTCCCTCAATGTATATCCAAAGATTCACAATACACAAAGCACTTGAAATACTTGTGATAATCAATAATACAGGTGATTTTCAAATCTCCCTCTCCTCCCTCCCTTAGGCCATTTAATTCTAATAAATTGGATTACGGATTTTTTCAATCAACTCTGTGGTCGGCCATGGGCAAAAAAAATTTAAAAAAAAACAGGGATTTTGATAGGATTTTTTGCAATGAGCCAATTGCGCATTTATGACCAAAATAATGCGCCATTTCATAGGCCAATGGGCCATTATGCAATTAAAACAAAATCCAAGGGTTATAATAGTATAAAAGGCGTGTTTGTTTGTTTAGTTTTACGTCCGGGGGCCATCAAGGAACTCAGACATTGGATGTATCTGAATTTCAGTCCATAATCAACGTCAAAGAGTAAATCTTTAGTAGCTTTTGAGGGTGAAATCAATTAGTACAGATCTATGACCACCACACCTCCTGAAGAGTTCAAAATATTATAAATAATAAATACATATCTGTGATGGCTAAATACAGCAGAAATGAATTCCTTAAGATTCCCCCAGTTCTCTATTATATACTAAGTTCCCTTACTCATGCATAAGATACACACTCAGAATCTTTCAGAGGGCTCATTTTGTTTCTTTTGTATAATAAGTCATGGCTTTGGCTATAGCAGTAATTTTTGCATGGGCCTTGAAAACATTGTTTCAGGCACATGTGTCATATACATCAAATCTGTTCACTGAAGTCTTGAAATAACCCCAAATTGGATTCGTGATGCTAGTTTTCAGGAGTTAAAGGTCTAGGAGAGGAAACAAGTATGAAAATCTTTGGGGAAAAAAAACCCACACAATTCAATGTGTTAAAACGAATAGGATTGGCCCTATTTAAGGTAGATGGGGTCGCTAAAAGACATCATTTATTTGTGGTGGTTGGGGGGAGGGGTCAATGTAAGATTCTAAGCTTTAAGTTTACCACTCGCAACTACTGGATGTGCATCATCCATCTGCTCTCATAAAAATGCAATTAAAATTGCTTTGCATTGGCTCACCTAAGCAATAGGTTCTGAGTCTAGGAATCTCTGACACCCCCTCATCGGAACAATTTTGAAATACTGGAATCCAGATGTATAAATCAGATTCTATGAAAAGGTTTTTTAATAGTCATGTTGATAATATTGAGATACACATGGCTGTTTTTGTCATGAGCTGAGCTTTCCAATGGTATATAACACTTACATGTACTGTATGGTACTTAGTTCTAGATGAAAATTTTTGGACAATGACCATGATTCCAATGGGCCAATGGCGCATTTTATGGACTATTTAATGCGCCATTTAAGTTTTAAATGCGCAATATGCGCGATGCGCAGCCCTTTCAAAATCCCTGAAAAAAGTTGCCCCAAGCCCCCATCTAAGACCCAATATATCCTACCGGCCAGAGAAAAAAAAAAAAAAAAAAAAGGTCATGGAAAAGCCATTTTTATGTGATCTAAAGTGTAGATATCGATAATTTGTTCACATGGAAAGGCAGAAATCGAAGGTTCATTGCTTACAATATACTTTTTTTTTCCAAAGAATAATATTTTTTTGGTCATATTCTCCAAAAATCCCGTCGCCAATAGGGAAAAAAATAAAAATAAAATTTTATTTTTTTTCTATTTTGCCAAAAATCTCGTCGCCGGATCCGTAATCCTAGTTATTAGAATAAAATGGCCTTACTCCAAAACATTGTCGGCCATCTTGAAGCCAGGTGTAGCCACCTATTGCCAAAGAGACTACACTATTTTTGGTTGGTTAGCCCTATGTTTCAAAAGGAGGCTAACACCAGGTACCGTAATCTCCCGCGTAGAAGGCGCAGCTCGCGTAGAAGGCGCACCCCCAACTCAGAGAAGGCCTTTTCACGTAGAAGGCGCACGTACCTCCTCTGGATCGATTTCTGGAAAAACCCGCGTATAAGGCGCCCCCCCAACTCACAGGGGGGCTGTTTCGCGTAGAAGGCGCCCCCCCTCCCCACCCCCCTATATGAGTTCAAGCTGTCATCGGCACACGGTCGGCGTTAAAAAAAACGGCGAGCAAATCTACAGCGATCGGTCTGCCGCGGTGCTGGCTATATGAGTTCAAGCTGTCATCGGCACACGGTCGGCGTCAAACCCGCCGAGCAAATCTACACCGACCGGGCTGCCGAATTGCTGGCTATATGAGTTCAAGCTGTCATCGGCGCATGGTGGGCCTTATCCCCGGCGAGCGCGTCGACACCTCCCGGTCTGCCGCGGTGCTGGCGCTATGAGTTCAAGCTGTCATCGGCGCATTTTCCCAAATGAGATGTTGGAAAAACCCGCGTATAAGGCGCACCCCAAACTCAAGGCAATTTACCTCCCGCGTATAAGACCCATGAACAATCTGATTCGCGTATAAGACGCGCCTTCTACGTGAGAGATTACGGTAGCATCCCCAGCATGTTGACAATAGAGGCCATTGAGGTAGTGATATCTTAGCTCAAGATAAACATATCAGATTTATTGGATATATCTCATGTTTCAGTCAATATAAGCTGATGTACATAAAAACTACATGTTTGTGAATAGGAGGGACAATATGTGTTGACCTGTGTTTATTGTGTCTGTATTCTATGTGTAATATCATCAAGAAATGCACTGTTTAACACTATCATAAATATTTGATTGTATTGAAGTTTTAGAGTTTCCAGCCATGCTTTTAATAAGCTAGCTCCATTATGGATTAATGAATATAAAGTTTTACTGAATTTCTTGTAAAGAATTCTGTATTTGAGAGGTCTATCCTTACATATTCCTCCTAGAGTATTTACTACCAGGCAGACGGAGCGCCGAGAGGGTGGAATTGTACGTTGTTCTAGAAAATAAAACTTATCAAACTTGAATTTGACTTGACTTCATACTACCTGTATAAGTCTATGAAGACGGCTTGTATGCTTCAGAAACCCACTGAGAAATAAGTCCATGTTACCTAATATGTAGAATATATTTCATGACCCCGTCCTAAGGACTGCTGGCCTGAGAACACGCATCAAGATCCAGGGCTTAGTATTTAACCTCAGCCTTTTAACACTACAAATTTCCATGCTCCAAATTCAGTTCGATATTGGTTAAAACGCTGCCATGTTTGTCCAGCTGAATACAATTTGAAAGAATTTCAACAAGTTATTTGGATGTGCTACAAGAGCCTCACTTCTCGATCAAGCTGGTCAACGCACATGTATCAACACACACCCCAAGCCAATCGATATTATCCTACCTTTGTCTGATACCTAACCACGGCACTTGATAGCTCTCCACCTCTTAAATCCCCATCCACAATGAAGACCTCCTCTGGCGCTATAATGGGTTTATGTACTCCCCAGGGTATTGATTCTTGATGGTCTGTCTTTCTTAGGAATCTCACCCCAACCCAATGCTGGAGAGGCTAGGGTAACTGGGGTTCACACATGAATGATTAATACCTGAAGGAACCCTAGAAGTATGAAGCCCCAACTGGTAGAGGGAAGTACACACCAATATTTGGTAATGCATCAGAGGACATACAGTGCTTTAACGGGTAATGCATATAAGGTCCATATCACAATATTGGTCTATTCCTGACTGTTACAATTCAATCTACATGTATAATATCAATATACTTAAGATGGTGTCAAAATAGACATATACATTTTCAGGTGGGACTTTGCAGACGGGGGGTATCAACGTTGAGACTTACAAGACGTATACATAGTTCAATCCAAGTTCAAGAATGGAAATTTTATTAAATTCCAATCGATATACCAGATACCCATATATAGATACCAGATATAGAATCAAAAGCCACCTACCTATAGTGTAGCAGTGTGTCATAGTGCCAGGACCTGGCACCTGTCTTTTCACCAACTGATACCAACTAGTCCTTACTCTTCAAGAAAATATATACCAAATGAGGTATACTACAGCATCAACACCTCACACACAGAGAGGACCTGCCGTCCTGCAACAACTCGGCTCAGGTGAGGAGTGATGTCCTTCTCCAAATACCCAAGGCACTGGGATGTGTGTATAATATGACATGCATACATGGTGCCCTGGTGTGGGCACAGCGTGCCTGGAGTGCCCAAATGTAGGAGAGGGGCCCTGCTCCACCATCACCACTACCACAGCCAGTAGTCAGTAGCATCAGATGGTGCCACTTCCAGTGTAGCCACTGTTTCCTCCCTGTGCCCATTGGGAGGGGGTGCTGTGATGGAGGTATGAGTTCAGAGGGGAGGAGGGGAGGGTACCACAGGCTAGCACCTGACGACACAGCAGGTAGACTCATCACTCTATTGGTCAAACTGACAGATACAACATCAGGTGCCAAATGGTATACTTGTGTGGGTAAAGGGTGTTGGGTTGGAGTGTTGGGTTCGTTGGGTGAAATGAATTTGACCCCTTGGGGAGTGGGATGGGGACGTTGCTCCTTTTTTGGGGCAAGGAAATCTTGCTCCTTTTTAGGAGGCAAAAAAGCCCACGAGATACTATTGCTCAAAAGAGTTTTTTTATTTTTATTTTTGCTTGTTTTGTTTTTTTGCTGTTTTTTTTTTTTTGGGGGGGGGGGGCACAGATATAGTTCATGCTGCCTTGAGGAGGGGGGATGCACAAAATTTCTGCAAATCCAAATGAAAACTCGCTACAGACTACTTGGTAAATACTGATAATACCCTGATGTACTTCTAGACCTTAAAACACGTGACCTCTTGGTCTTCTGGAAACCCCTAAAGACCGTTACAATTTGGTTTTGACACCAGCGCCTGCGGCGCTGCTCGCACGAAAAGAAGTGGCGCCACCACGCGCCAAAAGCATTGCAACTCCTACTGTTGTAACTCTGTGCTTGTCACACAACTTGTACTGTTTTCTAATTCCCTGGGTCACTTTCGCTGGTTGCTGTCGGATAGAAGGTGAGTGGCCAACTACAGGAACATCCAACGTCAAAGCCGATGACTTCCGGGGTAGCCGTTTTGGATAAGTAGTGCAAAAAGTGCATCCTGAGTCCACACCATAATGCATGACATCCTCCTCACAGGCAATGTTCAATTGTCAAGGACTGAGCCGGGCACTTTAATATTGCACTTCATACGTACTACTGCCAAGTCACACCTTTGGCCCTTGTCTGCCAAATGTCACATTGAGCTGAACTGGTGCAGTGATAAACTACAACTATAAAGTTTTAATTTATATGCGGTAGGGAATTCCCAGGTTATTTTAATCTCTTTTTTTCTGGAGCTATGCAGACATCTCCTTTATATTTCGAGATGATAAACTCCATCCGAGGCCAACAAAAGTTCAAAAGGGTAAAACACTCTTGGGTGTTTTGCCCTCATGACGGTCTATACCATTCTGAATAGCAGAATGTTAGAAATTGCATAAGGACAAATTGCTAGTTTTTCTTCATCAACCCAAAGGAATGTGTCTTTTCACTTATAATTAAACTATTAGACTCAGTTGTGTCAACGGCTGAAATTTGCACAAGGATTTTGGGGGAATATCTCAAATCTTTATGTTCTTCATCCCTGTAACTCCCTATTGAACATACGTAGTCACGGTGTAGGATTTCGTCTGTGATCAATCAGCAGATATTGGAATAGGATTTGAAAGGAAAGCCTCATCCTTGTCACTAAAGATATCACAGTAGGTGTATGAGCTTGGTGCCCTCCAGAAACCAAAGACACATGGAAGGACTTGTTAAAACCACAATTAGCCATGCAAACATCGCAGGACTGGCCATGTAGCCTAATACCAGAGACCTTATACCGAGGTAGCGGATTATCCAATGGGCAAGGCCATTGCTGAAGCTGAGTGAGTGAGTAATAAATGTTTTTCGACAGCTAAGGTCATATTCATGGCGAGAACCATATTACACAATTTCACAATGGAATGTGCCCCGCATATGTGCACCACACACATCCGAGGGGATAGGAAAGAGGAGAAATAGACCCTTTTAGGTGGGCTAGGGAAGCTCGAGCTGAAAGCTCGAGCTGAAGCTGATTACCAGCGGTTATCACTGATAGCAGTTATTAGGTGGGTACCACTTGCCCCCCGGGAGTGAATAGTTGGTATTATTTAATTGGCTGATAATAAAAACCAGCTAAGTCGTTATATAAAAGGTCTCGCCTAATACATGTACTGAAATGGGGTGAGGGGGAATTCCATTCATGGTGTTGTCTAAATTTCATGAACTCACAGAACAAGGGCATGTGAACCATCCACATGGACCATCCATGGGATCTACCATGGACACCGACCACATCCCCCTCCCCTCTCTCTTTGACTCTACAACCTGATCTGACCCTAGGCCTAGGTGATTGATACAAGAGGTAAAAAGCCAACTTCAATGGCACGTCTGACATCAGTCACAGTACTAACAAAAAATATCACCCAAAACATACAGCACTGACCCCTGTTTCAAGTCTTCTGTGATATCAACCCATATACACTACCGTAATCTCCCGCGTATAAGGCGCAGCCCGCGTATAAGGCGCATCCAGAGTTTGTAAATATTACCAAAAAAATCAAAAATTCATATCTTTTGTTCTACTGAATGGATTTTAAAAATTCAAAAAGCTATGTGTACCTACGGTCCCCCAGACCCCTCTGGCCCATATTATGTCCTATTAGGACTTAGGGGAAGTGTAACATATCAAAAGAAAGATCTTGGTATCCCCCTTGTGGATTTGGGGATAACTAAAACCCCTCGTATAAGACGCGCCTTATACACGGGAGATTACGGTAAGAGCTGTTTTCAAATACTGGTGTACTGGCAGTGAATTGGACGGGTGTTTTCAAATGGATGATTGTCTTCATTGAAATATACATATATTTCAATGGGACAAACATCAATGTTTGCTTAATATGAAGAGAGGAATTCAGTGTAGCCAAAATAAAATCGACATAGTAACTTATCCGACTAAAAGAGAATGATATTTCTATTCTCCTTCTCTACAAGGATTGATACAGCACGTATGAAAGGGAAACGCCAGTATAAGATCGCAACACAGTTTTCAGCAACATTATCGAACTATCTCAATGTTGTCAATGAAATACAAAAAGTAATTCAATGTTATTGTCTACGAAGCCTATCAGTTATCTCTATAATAGCCTTTCATAAATGCTTAGTATAATAGCCTTTCATAAGTGCTTAGTACCATAGGATATATTCATGGCGAGAAATATCACGTTATCAATTTACATGTACAATGTAATAGATGAATGATACACGTTTCCATGTCTTTGTACATGGGGCACCAGAGACAGGAAAGAAGAGAGAAAGGAGGAGACCCCTTAACATAGCCTAACGTAGGGGAGCTCACAAAAGCTTAGATCATACTGCATACAGTAATCTCCCAAGTATAAGGCGCGTCTTATATGCGGCTTACTGCGCCTTATGGCACCTCCTAAATGAGAGTGCATCTTATAGATAGGGCACTTTTAGTACCAATGTTGCCGAAAACCTTTTCTCGACGCAGGCCAATGTGGCTTGCGTCATGGCATCTTACGCAGGCTATTTCCATCTCATGCAGGCCATATGAACATTGATGTTTTAAGATACCCATATAAACTTCATTGTAATTAAAAAGAAATAAAAAAGCAAATTCACAAAAATCCTCCTATCTTTGCTTCTAGTGGGCCAATTTAACAAATTCTTTCACCATTAGAAAAATAAGATTATGACAGGCCATTCTAGCCTGTGTCCCAAGGCCCTACGCCGGCCATTAAGATTCTACGCCGCAAAAGCCGGCGTGCTGGTGTCTTTTCGGCAACACTTTAGTATAGAACTGTGCTAAACCTTAAAACAATCAACCAAGCCCCAGAAGTAAGAGTGCACCTTATAAGCAAGGTGCGACGTATATGCGGGAGATGACAGTAAGTTCCTTATAACAACCTTACCTCAAGATATGCGTATCAAATCAAAGACCCTCTTGTCCCAGCAAGGGAATGATTTATGACAAAAACATAATGTACCGTAATCTCTCGCGTAGAAGGCGCAGCCCACGTAGAAGGCGCACCCCCAACTCAGGGAAGGTTGGTTCACGCAGAAGGCGCACCTATCTCCCCTGATTTGGTATTTTGAAAAAACCCGCGTATAAGGCGCTCCCAACTCAAGGAGGTCTGGTCCGCATACAAGGTGCACCGTGTGCATGGCCTGCCAACAAGGAAGCGAAATCAAAAGAACTGATGATACAATGTTAGAGATAAGTTCTACTTCTGGTCACACCTCATTTGTGGCATTTAAAAAAAACATATGTTCAGCATCATACCCAACTTGTTCTCAATTGAGATATCAGAAAAACCTGTGTATAAGGCGTACCCCCAACTCAAGGCAGCTTGCCTCCCGCGTATAAGACCCACCCATGGTCTGATTCGCGTATAAGACGCGCCTTATACGCTGGAGATTACGGTAGTCACAGTTACATTGTTTGTTTAACACTCATGTTTCTATTCACCAGTCAAGTGCTATTGTCAATAACTTCATATCGGTACAATGTCCCTATTGATTATCATTTTTTTATCCACCCTCTTGCAGTCAGATCTATATCTATTGATTTTCTTTACAACAACAGAATTTGATTAAATTAAAGACAATGCC
Source organism: Acholoe squamosa (assembly GCA_949317995.1). Lineage (NCBI taxonomy): Eukaryota > Metazoa > Annelida > Polychaeta > Phyllodocida > Polynoidae > Acholoe > Acholoe squamosa. Next base: position 17,185,429 of record OX439044.1, read on the forward strand.
TTTTATCTGAGCTGAGGTGCACTCAGGAATCTTTACTCTAAGAAGTACTAGATGTATCTTTCACTGATTTTTTGTTACTGACACTCTGGATCGATGCAAATATTTAGGTTTACATGTATGTGTTATCCATACAAACATCAAACCTGCCATATTACTGGTATATTCACTCTATCAACAATGATTTATCGTAACAATCATCTGGTAGATGGAAATAACTTCTACTTTCTGGTTATCAATTGAACTTTTAACCTTACACAGGGTCACTTACATGTCTGCTTAAGTAGAATGCACTCTATTGCAGGCCCCTTTGTAGAAGTGTACCGGATTTATACACGGCCATATATCCTTACATATGATGAATCATGGAGTGAAATATGTACTCAACGCTGTAAGCTGACCAGGCCTTCTGGGGTCAGAGACTGTGCTAAATGTGCATTTTAATGTGTTTATTTAAGAAGCAGCACAGTTAGGCTGAACTTGCACAAGAACCTCATTTCGTGCCACTCTATACTTGTACATCAGAGCAGTTTTGGGTATATACATACACGATATGTTGGATCTAGATATATGGACAATGTGCATTAAATGTACCGGGATGTATGGAACTGTGGGAAAGGGCAAAGTGGCATGCATTAATATGGGCTAGGACAAAGAACTAAAGGTCCGGTGCACCCGGGAATGGGGCGAGCGGGGGGGGGGGGGGGTCATCAGGGTGAAACTCTTTTAGTAGGTCAAGGCTCATTAAATATAAAATAATGGGGAATGATATTGCCATGATATAATGGCCGATGTTTCTTTCTTTCTTCTTCTTTTTTTTTTTTTAACCCTTTTCTCATTTTCTTCCATGCATATCTGTATATTGTTCTGTATGTACACTCGATGTCAGATTAAATGAGTTCTGTGCTCGATTTATGAGTCTCTCATTAGAGCTAGAACCAAGTAGTGGAAAGTTTACAGTGACGTCATGCAGATTATACCCGGCCCAAATAGGGCTTTAATATCTTTGGGTATAAGACATACTACAGGATCAGCGATGGCTTACATGCGAGGTAATTCGGTACCATAATCTCCTGCGTATAAGATGCATCTTATACGCGAGGTTTTAGTTCTTTCTGGATCCACTAGGGGGACATTAATATTTTTCTTTTGATATGTAACACTCCACCTTAAATCATAAGAGCCCATAAGGGGTGTAGGGAGGTCAAGGGAGCTACATATAGCTTTTTGAAAATACATTAAGTAGAACAAAAATTCTGACCAAATCCTAAAACTCTAGGTGCATCTTATAGGCGGACTGCGTCTCATACGTGGGAGATTACGGTAGTTGAGGTGATAGAATAGAAGAGAGCCTACCCAGTGTTATCATTACCCCCCTTAATTAATAGAGTGGTAAAGATGAAGAATAGTTACCTACACATGTTACCAAATTATACCGGTATTTGTCACACTTGGTCTTGATTACTAGTACACGTGTGAGGCACACTCCAAATTTTAGGAAATACTATAGGGAACACCTAGGACTTGATTTCAAGGAATTTGTTGCTAAATTTGTAGAAAATTTTTGGCTATAAGTATAAGGCACACCTTGACTTAAGCAGATTCTATATAAAGGCACAGCAAGGGGCTATTCTCGCCTATACCGTAATCTCCCGCGTATAAGGCGCAGCTCGCATATAAGGCGCCCCCCCCCCAACTCACAGGGGGGCTGTTTTGCATATAAGGCGCCCCCCTCAGGGGAGATTTTTGTTAATTTAGTACTGATCTATAGTAAAAATACCCCCCCCTATAAGGCGCACCCCAAACTCAAGGCAATGTCCCTCCCACATATAAGACTCAGCAGCATTTTGTTTGGGGTATAAGACGCACCTTATACGCGGGAGATTACGGTATTAAAGGTTTGCCTTATACGCAGGGTACATGTACTACGGTAATAGCTTGACCTAAGCCAAATTAGTGGAGAATCAGAGTATTGATTTCACGACATGGTTTTCTGTCACCTGACTGAGACATCTGGATTGACAGGTGAAATTAAGTGGGAATTAACAGCTGCAGCCGGCAGCATACTGTTTGTATCAAGCTACATCCATTTAGTAGGCTTATAAGCCCGACCCTGTGTTTCTATCTTTGATAAAAGCCACACATTGTTTCTATCTTTGATAAAAGCAACACATTGTTTCTATCTTTGAAAAAAGCCACACATTGGGTCTGAAAAGATGTCATTCTTATTACCTGGTAGTATTGCCATGACGATCCCTCGCCGATATAAGATGCACTCGAAAAAATCAATGACATTTTATTTTTATTTATTTATTTGTTTTTTTTTTGTGTTTTTTTTCGGGGGGGGGGGTTCTACTGTAAAATTCCACAAGTAAGCTAATTATGGCTTGTGGATAGTGAAGTTCTAAAGATACTGTATGTTAGAAGCCCACATGTAAGCCGCACCCGGACCAACAGATTAGGGAGTGGCCATTATTTATCAATGGGGTGGGGGGGGGGTGGATTTGAGAGAGGGCGTAAAAAAATTCAGACCCCCTTCTGAAGGGGGGGCATAAAGAATTTTACATAAAAAAAAAATCAAGTTTAAATTTAAAGCAGGTCCATATTAACATTCTTGTATACTAATAGTGTGATTTTGTGCTTAAATATTATAGAATGTATGATTCCCCTCCAAAAAAACTCAAATAAAAACATACTGTACACTGTATGTGAGTTGTGACAATTATCAATCAAAACTGTGCCAAGGGGACAATCATACAATTTTTAAGGTTTTTCTTACTAATGAATCATTGAAATTCAAAATTTTGAGAATCGCGACTGGAAATGTCAAAGAAAATATAGAGCACAGCTGTAACGGCAGTTGCTGCTTCTCCATTCCCCATGGTCACTTCCCCATTCCCCATGGTCACTACCCCAATTCCCCATGGACACTTCCCCAATCCCCCATGGTCACTTCCCCAATACCCCATGGTCATTTTCTCAATTCCCCATGGTCACTTTCCCAATTCTCCAAGGTCACTTTCCCAATTCCCCATGGTCACTTTCCCAATTCCCCATGGTCACTTTCCCAATTCCTCATGGTCACCCCCCACCCCACCCCTATGGTATGTACATCTATATTTGGAGGTGCCATTCTGTCTACTACTTTGCAGCAAAATCTCAACAAGACACCAGCATGTTTGGCAGTTACTTCTGACAGGTGCTGGCCTGTCTGCTCCCATTGCTACATTGTAGACACTGTGGTTGGGGCAATACTTACCCAAACTATAAACACATACCACAATCTATTATTCACTAAACTGAGAGAAAAATCAACTTCCAATTTACCTGCCTGTTTTATACTTTAATATTGATGTTTTGAGGGGAAAAAAAGAGCATAGGATTTGGTTTTCTGTTGTTAACTAGCACATGATAAGAATAGATGGTGTAGGTGGTCTAGGTTGTAGGTGGGAGCCAGCAATACAATGTCTATTTCCCAGTCTCTCGCTCCACAGGCCATTTTGGCCTCTTCTCAGCATTGCTGGTATCTGAACACCAAGAAGCCAAGACAGCCCAAATCAACCCCGCTAAATAAAATAAAACTTTTTAATCAACATTTTCAGCCTCGCCCAGCTTAATTCTGACATAATGGCTCCTTGCCAAGACCCGACCGGGGGCACGACGTATTGATTCATACATTAAATTCTTTAGGATGATGTACAATCCAGAATGCCATCTTCTTGCACATGAACCACGATTTTCCCGTAAAGCCCCGGTGATAAGCCAATTTTTTTTTTTATTTTTAAGGCCTAAAAAATATAATTGTTGTGTTCAGGTAACGGGGTCGAAAAAAAAGTAGAACTAAGTAGGTAGGGATTTTTATTTTCTTTGAGAATTTTTTTTAAGGCCACCTGTAGATTTGTGCACCTATGCGACGCGAATTTGACCCGCGTGTCTCGATTTAAAGTGCCAAAAATATCAGATTTTCCCCCGAAATGCCCATAAAAAAGTTAGGGTAGGGCCAAAAAATTAGGGTAGGTAGTGTTACCTGAACACAACATATTTTTTTTAGGCCTAATCAAAATTGGGTTCTAATTTACTGTCAAAGTCGACTGAGGTCAGCTTATGAACTGGGTTTTGTGGTAATGATTCAGATGTGCATAGCAGGAGGGTGCTTCATATTGGGGTTTCCACACTGCAGTGTTGCTAAAATGACCGGCACGCCTGCGCAGAATCTTATAGGAGCTCTGAATCAGCTGTGTCCGCCACCGTCCACAAATGTTGGTGGACACAGGTCCTCGATTCAGTGCACCTTTAATGTCCGGCTTAAGGCCATAATCAGAAATCTCCGCTTCCTAATGCCATTAGCCTTAGGAAGCGGAGATTTCTGATTATGGTGAAAGAGTTTTTCAAATTGGCTTTTTAGAAGCAAAGATGGGGCACCATTTGTAAAATTGTTTTATGTCTAATATTTGTCAATTTCTCTTAGGTTTTTGCATAATATAAAACAAGTTGAATTGAAGTTAATAAAGATATTCATATGGCCTGTGTGAGAAGGTAATGGCCTCCCTAACATGCCAAGACGCATTGAGAAAACGTTTTCGACAACTCTTGCATGCTACTATAGATTCTCTATCTAGAGGCGCGGGGGGGGGAGGGTACAAAAAAATTTGACTGCCGCTGCGATTGGGGGTGAAAAATATTTCTGGACATCTGCACAACCCCCTGCCCCCTTGATAGATATTGACCACTCCTACCACACCCTAACTAGCCTTTGGTGGAGAGGCTGGGCCCTAGAGACCTGGTGGCTGGTCTGTTTTAAACTTTCAGTCTGATTGAATCTCAAAATCTGCTCTGCTAGACGTTAGATAAACGGTCACAACTGGAAACTGGTTTATGTTTGATATTAAGAATTTAAGTCTAAACTTTGCTATAGCTTGTATTCTTAGGAGCAGAACCCTGGTTGCTAGGAACCCGGCAAAGGGTCAAAATATATAGGCAATGTACTAGAAAAAGTAACCTTTTTGCTGTTTTCTTTTATAATAATTGGATTGAAAATAGTGGATCAAGTATGCAATGCAAATTTTTAATATCTTTCAGAATTTGTAACTCATTTTGCTGTTCGATGTCTAGATCTTTTGTGATAAGGGTTTTAACACCTTTTTCTAGTACATGTACATTGCCTATTTAATTTAACCCTTCATGACATGAGGATTCTTATCAGTAGGCAGATGAGCCTGAAAAGTGAAAAGGGCCGCGCTGGTTGCTATGACGTCACTGCTGCTCCCAAGAATAGTCAAAATATACTGAAAAATCCCCTCTAATTTCTAAAGAATAAATCGATTGCAAACCCCAGTCCCAGATCAGATGCCCCACAGTCTGTGGCACAGGCACAGTCTGCCACAGAAAGTAAATATTCCTACCTCGTTCTCTTGCAGTGTAGCTGTAGCCCTTAGCCTTGGATTAGGGAGTCCAAATGCGACAGAGCTCTATGATTATAAACCCTCTGATACGAGTAGTTGGACTCGTGCTCCGAAGTCTAGATGTTCCCAGGTCTAGCCTGCGAGTGATGATAACAGGAGGACTTGGCTTGGAGATTTCTCATACCGTACTTCACATACCGTACCGGGGGAGAGGCTTTTGCTTGGCTTTTGCACTCAGCCCACAATCACAAGTAAAGTTGCACTCGGCCCGCTTGTCTTTCTTAGCAACTGGGCGACTGTTGTGGCCCCCCTTGTAGAGTCGTTATTTATAGGCATTCATTGCATCCATAACATGTTCTCACACTTTGGTTCTTCTAGCAGTACACGAGCCTGAAAGAACGGGCCAACACAGCTGATATAACAATGAACAGAGATAAAACTTGGACTATGAATGGTGCGAAGACCGATATCTGTGTAAAGCATAGAAATTACCGCGTCCACATGGCGGGCTAGGTACAATTGATTGTTCTCTGAGTGTGAGTTTCCTCCTTCATGATTTCAAGAATCGCATTGTTATACGCAAATTATTACAAGCAACTGAACAAGTGTGTGAAACCCATTAAATTAAAAGAACTTACCTGAAAACCCCGCCAAGACAACAATTACAAGTTTTACAGCTGTGACCAAGGTCAAGGTCGTTAAAATCAGGTCTCACCTCCATAATCAATTTCCGATTTGAAACTACTCCTAAATTAAACTATCATATAAAAATATCTGTTTGTGACGCCTCAGTTACCAATTTGTAATTTTTACTGGATACACACGAATGTTAGGCTGATGGGAGACTTATCTATGCCCTAATTTCAATTTAGTGCCTTTTTCCGATCAGCTGACAGGTGCGTGCGATATGTAATCTGTCACGAGTCCAAAAGTGGTAGTCTCTGTTAGTTTGATCAGAGACGACCTCTCAGCGCGGTCTCTCCCAATCTCTCCAACTGCAGATGGCGCTGCAGAGTCATTGGCGCTGTCGTATCCCAGAAGTTGGCGCATCCCAGAAGTTGGCTGCGCATGCGCAATCCATGTTTTAAGCCTATTATCGCTCATAATAAATAATTTTTTGAAAACATAAAAACCATGATAACATCCCTCTCGTCTTATAGAACTTGAAAGGACAACAACCCTAATGATACTGTCCCTACGCCGTAGAATTATGAAACGGTTAAAGTTCATATTAATTATTTGAAAATTCCGGCCACACAACAAAGGAACAATGGAACACATCAGTGAGGACAGCCACGAGCAATAAACTAAAAGCCAAAATCAGGGAAGCTGCACAGACAAAAAGTAAAACTAAATACCTATACCACAGAGCAAACAACGAAAAAGGAAAACCACAACCCTATATGAACAAACTAACGAGGACCCAAGCCAGTGCCCTATTCCTAGCCAGAAATAGAATGATCCATACCAAGGAAAACTACAAAAATGAATATGACACAACAACATGCAGGGGTTGTGGCCAAACAGAAGAAACTACCAACCATATACTAAACAAATGCACCACAATACACACTGACAATACCCAAAAAATATACTTAAATGAACTTTTTGAGACTAACCTAAAAAAGCTAAGGGAAACAGCTAAAAAACTAATCTACATAAATAGAAAATTAAAAGAATGGAAAGAAACATAGAACTAAGAACTAAATATAAGACTAAACAAAAATTATACCTACACCCCTTACCCAGTAACCATACACCAGAACTCTAACTATGTATCATACCTTATATTTTACCGCACAGCTCATGGGAAAAACCTAGCCCCCCATTCTGAGCGACCTGGATATCCAGGAAAGTGCACGGAGTAGTAGTAGTAGTAGTAGTAGTAGGGATGGTCCGACTTTCGGGATACTACAGCGCACTCGCTACCCTGGTATTCCCGGGCCGTCTGCCTCCCAGAGCGTATACTCACTCAGGTATCAGCCAATACCGAAACGACCTTCACACTTCGCTGGTACCACTGCGGGATCGATGCGATCCCAGGTAGCACAGAGACATTGGCATAACGTTGGGCCGACGTTGGCCCAACCATCGGCTTTACATAGGCTGCCCATCCTGCCTACGTAGGCCTGACGGTGCCAACCAAATGCCAACGTAAGCCCAACGTTGGCTTTTGGTTGGCAAACATCAGGGGCCGACCATTTGTCGATGTCCTGCCAACGTTGGGCCAATGTTGGCATTTGATTTGGTTGGCAAATGCCACTGGTCAGGCCTATGTAGGCCCAATGGGCAGCCAACATTGGCCCAACGTTGGCCCGATGGGTCGGGCCAATGTTGGCAAATTTTTGTGTGCTACCTGGGATATGCCCGCAGGTGGCTACTAACTGACCTTATGACATCACAAGTTCTAGTAGAGCTAACATGTGACCAGAATATCATTATCATAAATTATGATCTGCATATCACTCTTCAAGCGGTCCTCTCGAGGGGGGGGGGGCATGCAAGTGATATACGCACGACGGCTGTGGGTGCCTTAATTGACGTACAACACACGGTGGCCGTGGATATAATGTTCTTATAATGCACGACCGACGTGTAGAACAGACTTGCAAGTACGGCGGTCGTCTGGGCCCTACACCCGGTCCCTGCACTCAGCATCTAATATAACACCATGCTCGTTACGGGAATTTCATAACACACCCATACCACGGATTTTTGGGGGTAAAAAGCACCCCTTTTCCCTTAAAAACAAGGAATTTTAGACCTCTAAAATTACCCCTTTTTTGGGAAAACACTGACATGTTTCCAAATCTCCCCCCTATTTCTAAAAGTGCAGACTTTTCAGCACCAAAAATGAACATGAACCTTCTCCAAAATACCCCCTTTTCTGAAAAAGCTGACTTTGACCCAAAAAATATCCCCCAATTTTTTATTTTCACTGATTTTTCTCTTAAAATACACCCCTTTTACCCAAATCCACAGACATGCGAATTTTGAGAAAATACCCCCCCCCCTCTCCCTGTTTTTGGTAACGTGCATGGTGTATTTTCATATACAGAGTGCAGGGACCGGGGCCCTACATGATAATTCTATGTGTACCGGTACAGCCATCCCTTGGGGGGGATAAAAATAACAGTAACTCTGGTTCTAGTCGAAATATTTTTAAAATTCTTTTGCCGTTGGAAAGCCCTAGAAAAAATGTAGACCTTTTGGACCACATTGGGACCAAAAGGACCCCTTTTAAAGGATCTGGGGGATCTGTTCCTTCAGCTGAATAAAGGGCCGGCCTCCCGCTAGTTTGTGTACGTACATGGTTTCCATATATTCTCAAGTGCCTCCCCCCCAGGACGGCCATAAAATATACATGACATATCTTAGCTGGACCATGAAAAATATTTTTTTTTATTTTTTTCAATGTATAATAGACACAACTAGGACAACAGCACATAAAGTTCAGAAGTTTTATTCAACCATAAATTAATTCGTAGTTTGTGAAGTAATAGATGAACACATGTTTAGTAGGTAGTAGACAGACTTTAGTTGAACTCTGAATGAGGTACAGCCATGTGCGTCATGATCGTGCGATAGCGAAGCCGCGAGTGCTTCCTCACTTCGCCGCTAGTCGGCGACACAATATTATAACATCCCCCTTTTTCTAGTTAAACATCAGAATGATATTTGCACGGCCAGCTCTACTAGTGCGGGCTACAGTTGCAGGACTTTCTGGAACTTTCTGTGGTGTGAGTGGAGGCAGTTTTTCTGTGGCATCAGCTCTGGCCCTAGTCTCTTTCCTACTGACCTCCCCCTTTTCACCATTGGGACACATTTGCTGTAGAGGTGGCATTGGTTGGGTGTGCACACCTTCACAGAAATGACGTCTGTTGCGTCGCAGCGTACTGCCACTCGGTGTCTCAACCATGTATGAGCGGGGCTCGTCTTTCTTCTCTACGACTGTCCCTGGCAGCCATGCCTTTGCGGCATTGTCCTGGATGTAAATCTCCTGCCCTGGGTGAAATGGTGGCAGAGGTTGACTCCGCGCTGTCTGGTTGTATCAGCCTGATGTGCGGGTAATATAGTAGCTACCTGCCTTCCGAGCAACATCTCAGCTGGTGATGGCAACCGGTTTTCAACTGGGGTAGCCCATACCATCAGGAGGGCTTCCTGGATACTTTCTTTTGACTTAATACACTTTTTGATGACTGGCTTGACATAGCGTACTTGACGCTTAATAAACCCATTGGACTGTGCGTAGTGTGGGGATGATGTATGCTTTATTCCCCATTGCTGGCAAAACTCCTTAAAGTTCTCACTAGCATATTGTGGGCCGTTATCTGACCTGATCTCATCTGGTCTTCCAAAGGTGCAGCAGGCCTCCTCTACATCTTTCACAACCTCAGAAGTCACTGGAGGTTGTAATTCTTTGACAATCGGAAATTTAGAGTAATAATCTGAAATGAGGATAAATTGGAGTCCTTTGGTCTCGAACAAATCAGTGCCGATTATCTGCCATGCACGGGCAGGGGTTTCACTTGGCAACATTGGTTCCTTCCGATTAGTGTCTTGGTCCTCTTGGCATGCACTACAAGCCCTGACCACTTTCTCTATGTCGGCATTGATCCTAGGCCAGTAAACGGTATCTCGGGCTAGCAACCTTGTCTTTTCTATGCCTAGATGAGCATGGTGGAGTTGCTGTAGAATGTCCTTATGCATTGTTTCTGGAACAATGACCTGTTTTCCTTTGAACAGGATTCCATCATCAAGGCCAATCACATCTCTGAATGACCAGAATATACGGAGGTCAGTCGGTAAGTCAGATATCTTTGATGGCCATTCATGATATACGACCTCTGGCAGAGCGTTCAGGACAGGGCACCGCTGTGTCTCCCTTCGGAGTTGTGCCTGCTTGTCGGTACTGAAGCTAATGAGATCGATTGACACTCCATCAACACGTAGATCTAGTTTGACTTCCGACTTGTTATTGGGATTTGGGAGGCGTGATAGCGTCTCTGATAGGACCATCTCTTCCCCTGGTCGGTATGTTACACTGTAGTCGTAGCCTTGGATTCTCAGTAGCATCCTCTGGAGCCGTGGAAGTGCTGATACAATAGGCTTCCTACAGATCATCTCCAGGGGCTTGTGGTCTGATACAATGTGGAAGGATCTACCATATAGGTATGTGTGGAACCTTTCAACGCCGTGTACTAGGGCTAGTGTTTCACGTTCAATGTTACTATAGTTAGACTGTGTTTTGGTGAGGGACTTAGAGGCAAAGGCTATAGGCTTGCCCTCCTGGATCAGTGCTGCGCCAAGGCCCTTCTGTGAAGCATCCACCTCAAGTTATAGGAGTCATAGAATGCCACTACTGCTTGTTCGGATATAGCACTCTTGAGCTTCTCAAATGCATGCTGGTGGTCTTCCGACCACTCAAATGGAACGTCTTTCTTGAGAAGATCTCATAGTGTAGCTGCCTGTGTACTGAGGTTAGCAATAAATGCTCCCATATATGTGAGAAGGCCAAGGAAGCGTTGAAGGTCCTCCCGGTTTTGTGGTACTGGCATCTCATGGATGTCCTTTACTTTGGCAGGGTCAGGTGATATGCCGTCCTTGCTATATACATTGCCGAAGAATGATATTGACCGCTTCTTTATGGCACACTTTTCCGAATTGAATACGAGACCGTGTTCTTTGGCAGCCTCCATTAGTTTTAAGAGCCTGGCGTCATGTTCCGCCTCGGTGGAGCCAAAGACACATACGTCATCGGCGATGCCAACGCACCCTTCTAGGTCCTCCAACATCTTGTCCATACGCTGCTGGAACACGTCTTGGCTAGTGTTCAAGCCAAATGGCAATCGTTGAAAACAATACCGCCCGAAGGGTGTCCGAAATGTCGTTAACCCTTGTTAACCCCTGGATTTCGGTTACTCTATGGGATTTGCGTGCAAATCCTGCTTTATCGTGTTGAAGGGGTAACTGACTGCTTTCTTCCAGTGGGACACTCCAATATCCTGCCTTCGCATCCAGTTTGCTAAAGTACTGGGCCCCTGAGAAATAGGGATTGATCTCTTCCAATGTAGGGGTCTTATGAGGACACCTTTTTACTGCATTGTTTAAGTGTTTCGGGTCTAGGCATACCCTTAAGCTTCCATCCTTCTTTGTGCTATATACTAGGCTTGAACACCAGTCCGTGTGCTCCTTTACTTTTCTGATCACTCCCATACTGCCAAGTTCAGCCTTTATTTTTGGGAGAAGGTTTATGTTACATTTCCTGGGGCGATCAATATATGGCTCGGCATCTGGCTTAAGTAGGATTCTTGCTGGGTCTTTGAACTTCCCGATACGGTCAAACTGTTCGGGATATGACTTCTTGAGGTCCTGAAGGGAGCCAACACTCTGTCCTGGCTGAGCCACTATAGTCTCCACATGGCAGTTGATTGTGACCAAGTTGAGTGCCTCACACATAGGTAGGCCTAAAATAACAGGTCCAGGCACATCAACGACATAGAAGGTGGCTTTCACCCACTCCGACTTGGCATACTTGCACTATAGAGATAGCTTGCCGATACACTTGATGGGGTTTCCAGAATATGCCGTGAGCTGGGTCTGCCCAACTGGTGATAGTATTGTTGCAGGGTCAACATCACCGTACATTTGCCTGAAGGTACGTATTGGTAATGCATTGCCCTGAGCTCCGATGTCCAATTTAAGCCGGAGGCCCTTGGTGTAGTCTATGCCAGGACACTTTACCTTGATAGTCGTAAATGCTTCATCCCGGGATATGGTATCAAAGCATTTGTCAGACATTTTAATGCAATAGAAACTTTCGGTATATTCGCCTGTGTCACTTGCATCAGAAGTAACGGATGAGTCATCTTCATGTGCAGTTACTGTATGCACCTTTTTCTTATGCTTATTGGTATTTGATGACTGCTTTTGGGGCTTGGGTTTATCATCCCGCTTCCTGTCCTTATCACTCTTGCTCCTGGACTGCGATCTGCAATAATCAACCCAGTGCCCACGTCTGCCACACCCGACACACTTGTCTTCATATGCAGGAGACTTGCGGTACTTATGCACAAGACCACAGTTCCCACAGGGATTTGAGTTACTTTGAGCCTTTATCGGCTGCCTCGTGCCGTCGACCAATGTTAAGAGTCTCTTAGAGTGTTAATGTCTTGTCTTTGTCTAGGAGAACTAGCCGGAACTCTTCTAGTCGAGTGCTCGCGATGACTAACTCAATGACTCGCTCTTCTAGTTCTTTGTCTTCAAACTCACATAGAAGGGCTTGTGTACGTGCTCGCGTAACAAAAGCATCAAGTGACTCTGTGGTCTTCTGCCTGTACTGCATGAGGCTCAAACGCTCAATACGGAAATTCACGGCAACCCTCAACTGTTTTTCGAAGAGCTCCCACAATTTCTCTGGCTTCTTAAAATCTGCGGCATTTAGGCCAGATGCGTTTATCCGGCGCAAACTTTCTTCCCCTACGCTTATCTTTATTTTCCTGGCTATTTTTGCAGCATCAGTAACCTCATTGTCCTCACAAACCAAGAGTAACCTCTGCTTAAACAGTTTGAATGTCTCTGCTATGTCAGCAGCATCCCAATTCATAGAAGGATACTTGGTAGCCATTTTTATTCACTAGTTTGTGTATTGGGCACTGGAGCTACTAATGTCAATGTCATAACTAGCACATGAAAAATGACAGTCTTGGTATTAAACCCAGTATCAATATAGGATGACACTCAGTTTTGTAGGGATAGTTGGATTTACACTGAACTGGTCCTATTGGCTATAGGTAAATCATTGGATGAAGTGTAGATCTAGAACTAGTGTAGTCTAGAACCATCCTTGGGCCAGGCACAAAATGTGGGGAAAGTGAAAGTTGCTTTACTCACAATATCTGGTGTCCCACAATGTCAGTATGTGGCACACAATTGTCTTCAGATATCCTTTACCGCTTGCCACCATGAAGTAATAGATGAACACATGTCTAGTAGGTAGTAGACAGACTTTAGTTGAACTCTGAATGAGGTACAGCCATGTGCGTCATGATCGTGCGATAACGAAGCCGCGAGTGCTTCCTCACTTCGCCGCTAGTCGGCGACACAATATTATAACAGTATGCAATGATTGCAACATTTCGGCATTTATCAGCCTTCTTCAGGATATTGATTATTCCCTGTAGGCCTATATCATGGGGGACATTTCGGGAGGGGAATGGGAGTAGAGTAGAGATACGAAAGTGGCTAAGGGCCATGTACACAGTGTTCTTAGATACACAATGGTCATGTATACAACATCACAGTATCCACGATGGCCGTGCGTATAAGAGCACAATATGCATGCCCGTCGTGCAGATAAGATTGCTATACGCACAGCCGACGTGCATATAACATCGGCCTGGTCGGCAGGTGGTTCCCATCTGAAAACTTCTATCAGTGATAACCGCTGGTAATCAGCTTCAGCAATGGCAACGCCCATTGGACAATCCTCTACCTCGGTATATTTCATCTAATTATTTATTTGTTTTATTGCCCCTTTGATCTGGATATTCCTGAAGCATCATAATATATGCATTACGTCATGGAATTTTCCTGAAGCACATTTCTAAGACGTATAAAACTAAATATGGAAGCACAACATTGATTCTACTTAACATAATATATGCATTACGTCATGGAATTTTCCTGAAGCACACTTCCATCTGGTGAGATTCATAGGAACCATCCTGCAGCTCTCTGCACCTTTCAATGTAGCTTGTCTCTTTGAATGCTATAATAAAAAACTCGTGTGAGCAACTCATGAAACCAAAGCATACAGTGTACCATTATGCTACTCATCTTCCATCTGGTGGGATACATAGGAACAAGAATCTGATTGAAGTCGGTTGTGTATTGGCCCCATCCCACTCCCTCCCACTGCCCCCTCCCTAACCCCCCTCCCCTGACCCCCCAACCCTTAGTATAATACAAATAGCGCGGGCGTCCATCTCCTGACTAACACCCCCACCTTCATTGACCAATGAGATTTGCCCATCCATTCTACTAAGAGCCCAGTCATATATGGTAAATTATAAATTAGCTGATATCTGTCTGTAGAGTACATACACACACAGACAGGGGCTCAGTCTACGCGCTCGCTGGCGCGCTCGGACGCGCAAGGTTGGCCGCTACCATTAAATCAAAGTCCCTTCTTGAAAATCCTCCAATTTTTTTTTTGTCAGCTGTACTTTATATCTATAATACAATATTGAAAAGAAAAGTAGTCCGTACTTTTTTAAAATTGAATTTTCAAAAAAAAAAAAAAAAAAGTATTTTGATTTTCACCTAAAATTTAGAAAAGAAATGTCTCAAATTTGAGAACTTTTTCTGTAATGATCATCGAACATAGAGGTATGAAACTTCACATGATGAATGATCAGATACATGTACTGGTATTTGCTAAGGGCCATCCATAAATGCCATCATAAAAAATTTGGCTATTTTTGGCCCTTCCCCTCGTCATGTTTTTTGCCAATTTTGCAATGCTTAAAGGGGGCCTAGCACGGCTAAGACGTACCCGCCTTAGCAAGTCACGTGACCACCCCTCAACCAATCAGATCGTCGCGATTTTTCCGCTGGGTCCGGCGACTTTGTGAACTATCTTTGAGCAGGTACCTATGTTGAAAATCGCCGTGCTAGTCCCCCTTTAAGGTAAGAGGCCCTTTGGGGTAAAAGGCCCCTAGCTCTTATGTCTAAGGTACTAGCTTTATACAACCATTTAACACTTGGAAGTAAAGATTACCTCAAGGACACCTCTTTGTAGGTTTTCATTATAATTGGATGAGAAACAGTTGACTTTAATATCAGAGATTCAATATTTTATAACTGTTAAGATCATCACTCCCCCTGTGGAGTGGGGACCTTCATGTGAGGGCATGGAGGAGCAGAATAACTTCATTGGGAGTCCACGAAGATTCGTAAAAGGCAACAAACTAGGGGTTTCTTGTGGCTTGGGGTGAGCATGTGGGCAGCTATTGTCCATATGCACGGTCCCAGGTCTACATGCTTGTCTTTTGCCATGGTATTCCCCCTCAGTAAACCATGTCTGAGTGATCAAAGGCCGGGTTTGTCTGGCCCTGCCTATGGGACCAGGCAGATAAAAGAACACTTGCTATCCTTCAAAAAGAGTAGGGGAATGAAGCCCCAGTTATGGTTTTCCCCCTCAACCCTCCTCATAGATTCGGTCATTCATCTCATAGATTCGGTCATTCATAGATTCGGTCACTGCTGTGTCAGGCATGCAGCATATAAATACCTGTCCAAAAAGAAAAGAAAGGACTTAATGTGTTGTAAGATTCCATATATCGTCGATCTTCGCATAGGGCGTACCGTGCGGTGCTGTCCTCTAGTGTCAACTACTGAAACTAAAGTTATGAGTTGTAATGGGTACCGTGCATCCCTGTAGTGTGAACGGAAATAAAAAAACTGTTGTTCTGGCCATATCGTCATCCACATGAGTTTCTCACCGAGCAGATAAACCCATCCTAAAACATGGTGTCAGAAGTGAGGATTTTTTGACCATCTGCCAGGGGGAACAACAACAATGTACAACTAGACTTTAGTCAATAATGTGAGAATATTTTTGAGGGTGGATGGCAGGTTGGTAAGGAGGTATTTGTGGGTGAATTTCAACAATTGAGACAATAACACTGGACCACCGGTAAGGCTGAATATTTTATTCCTAGTCAGTCAAGTCAAGTCTACAAGTCAGTCAAGTCAACATATTCAGTCAAAGTCAAGTCAATGTCAACCTGTGGTTATTGTCAGATACGAATTGTGCCGTATTTGACATTGTCAAGTCCATGTAAAGACAATTGATGTAGTCATCCCACTCCACCAAATCTTGCCACTCTATACTGAAGCCCCTCAAATAAGCCGCCAAGTCTAGTAGATGCCTGTCTATGGTGGTACACGCTAGTGTGTACAGTCAAGTCAGTCAAGAAAATCAGTGACATTTTTCTTAATACATACAAAGCACTAGTAGGCCTACCCACCTTGTCAAAATGCCTAAATACCAGCCGCCAGAGTCTTTTGACTTTACTAAACCAGCCACCTGGCCTGATTAGGAGACCAGATTTTTGTGATATTTTGTCCTCGAAAAAATTAAGACGGAAAGTTGCTGCTTTGGTATACACGATGGGTCGCCAAGCAGAGAACATCTATAAGTCATTCAGGTTCAACGACCCGCCTGCACCAACCGAAGAAGATTCCAATCCCGTTGACCCGAAGGGAGATTTTGATACATTGATGAAAAAGTTTGACGAATATTTTATTTCCTGTAAAAATACCGTTGTCATTCCAACTTCCATGATGCCGGAAATACTTGCTCGAGTCCACGATGGTCACCAAGGAATCACTAAATGCCGCGAGAGAGCATGTCTCGGTGTTTGGTAGCCTGGAATCACTAATGACATCAAGAGAATAGTTAGCATGTGCAGCTGAGCACAAGCCGACACAGAAGCGCGAGCTGCTCATGTCTACACCATTGCCACAAGGGCCTTGGTTGTGAGTCGGAGTAGATCTATTTGTCTTCAAAGGGAAGGACTATCTAGTCATGTGCGACTACTACTCCAGGTGGACAGAGGTCCTCACCTTAACATCTACCACCACCACAGCCTGGACGTATGAGGGATGCTGTCGCCAGTTTCAGTGTCCCACTAGAAATAGTATCCGACAACACAGTTTTCTTCAGCAGAGTTTGCCGAATTTTCGGCAAAGTATGTTTTTAATCACATTACCTCTAGTCCATACCTGCCGAATTCCAACGGGGAGGCAGAAAGAGCTCTCTACACAGCTAAACAAATGCTGAGTCAGAAAGACCCATTTACTCCAAATATGATGCTCTTTTATGTGCGTGTGGGCTTTTCACCCAAAGGCTGTCGGGTTTTTACCCCAGCCTCCTTTGATTAATGTAAAAAGTATTCTGTAACAAGCAATAAATTCCTTAGAAATGACACATTTGTAAATATAAGACATCTTACCCCACCCTACCCTATATGGAAAATCAAACTGTTATGCCTGACCAGACCCCCCCCCCTCCAGCATGACATCATTTGTGGATGGCCCGTAAGAATTTTTGTTTGTATTATCATTACATTGCATTCTGGGTAAATTTCTCACATTTTGGTAAAGGGTCCGATAAATTTCCTATCATTTCACAACAAAATTCCTATTTTCAACCACTAGATTTTTCTTAAACTTTTTCTAAATTTTTGTTTCAGATAATCTGATACCAATCTGCCTTTAAATGACAGTCATTTTGATATGGAGTCTCATGCATAATGTTGTAGTTTTGGGCCATTTGAAGTAAAACAAGATGGTAAAATTGACAAAAATCCATATTCAACGCACTGCGTGATGGGTAAAATATACAAATCCTTGCCATAACATTAGGGTAAAATTGGATAGTATTGCGCATGTTGTAGTCTCACGCACCTGCAGTCAAATGGGTCTATTTTTCAAGATACTAAAGGTTTTTATTCAAAAATTCCTTTTGTGGTGCGTCACCATGTTATATCTACTCATATTTCAATGTAGACCCATTACCTACACCATAAGTGGTTCATAGGAATAATGAAAACTAAAAGCTGCCACGCCCAGCATTTGTGCTGCTTTTTTAGCAAACAAATTCCCATAGAGAACAGAAGTAATTGAAATTATGCCTATATCGCGCATATCTAGCTGTAGTATCGCGCACACAATATAGTAGGCTTATATAGAATAAAACTTTGAAATCAAATTAATATAGAATAAAACTTTGAAATCAAATTATTGTGAAGAAAATGAGTCAAGTTGTGGCCAAGGACTTCATGCCACACTAGTGTAATGTGCACGGGGCTAGTCCTATCCTAAGGGAGTGGTCATTATTTATCAACAGGGGGCGGGTGGTGGGTTTCCGTGCGGATGCGCGAAAATTTTTTATGCCCCCCCCTCAACAACAGTCAAAATTTTTTGCGCCCCCCCCAAACCGGAGGCACGGAGAATTTTCGCGCCCCTCCTTGAGCTATAGTAGCACGCAGGCTTTTTTGCTCAAAAGAGGGTAAAGCTTTTTAGCCCCCCCTCAAGAGTGGTCAAAATTTTGTTAGGCTCCTCTTGGGAGGGGTCTGAAATTTTTACGCCGCCCCTCAAACCCACCATCCCCCCCTGTTGATAAATAATGACCACTCCCTAAGGCTAAGAGGTGTGACAGCTCTCCCCCTGACCCTTGTTGGGGGTCTAGATGGGGGGTCCCCATGTCACATGTCGATTTTAAGAAAAGGCCATGTCACTTGTCACTAAATTTCTTTCCCATGTCCTTGTCACTAGGCTTCATGTCACATGTCGATTTTAAGGAAAGGCCTTGTCTCATGTCACTAACTTTTTTCTTTCCATGTCCTTGTCACTAAGCTCCATGTCACATATCGATTTTAAGAAATGGCCATGTCACCCTGTCGAATTTAGGGGTCTAGACCCATCTTGTTGTTTCACACCTAAACCACAGCTAAACCTGTGAATGCATGTGCGCGATATAAGCTCTATGGCTGTATGGGAATAAGTATTACATTTTGGTTATAATATCATGAATTACGCAATATAACCCAGCCTCGGCCAGCGTCTATTGATACTCAGTTCAATAGCCTGGGGTCACCTCTACATTTCACTGGATGTGTATTCCAGTTAATTGTTTTATTGCCCCCTTTGATCTAGATAAGGATCTGATTGAACTGGAATGTGTATTCATTCTCCATGCTGAGTCTGGGTCACTACCAGAATTAGGAATATGATTGGGGAGTGAGCTTCGCCGCCTGGGCGACGATCTACCCAGATGAAGGTCTGAAGCCAGCCCGTACTCTGTCGGGCTGGAGAGGGCGAGCCTGAATATAACCCCAAAGGGCCACGAAACAACCCAACATATTCTCTAGTCTTTAGTACCACCCTCCCTCACCAAGCGTCAATAAAAGTTGTGCTTTTTTCCCACGGGAGGTGAGCGCGGAGAGAGTCCATATCGGTACATGTCATATTAATGCCTCCCGTGGCACGGCCAGCTTCACGTGGGGGCGTGGGGGCTAGTATTTTGGTTATATCGTGGGTACCTGCTCGCTACTACCCAATTTTCCCTATTTATTTTCTGCCCTTGATCATTGTGAGCAGCATTTACATTTAAATTATTACATATCACATTTAAAGCAATTGTCTAGGTTATATGAGGGGTATCATTTCAGACAACGAAGAAATTAAATTCAGATGTAAATAGGCCAAAATTTAAAATGCCAAAATGCCTGTAGACCCTCCTCCCCTCCCCACCCCTTGGGTTATCCGGAATGAACGCTATCCGGTGAGCGCGGGAAATGGTTCCTATGGGAAACGTCAGATGACAGCACTAAAAAAATGCCGCAAAGCAAACTGGGACATTGCTGCTGGTTTCCAGTGTGTTTCTAGCATGTTGACTTTGCCTAACGGGGATCGACTTCCTCATGTCTTCGCACACACTTCTAGATGAAATGCATTGGTAAATAGGAATCAAATTCATGAATTTTACACTGAACATAGAGCATAACAACAGATCGAGATCTCTGAAGGTTATAGAGGGTCAATCAACAAGGCAAATTAAAACAGTGTCATTTTATGTAGAGAGAATTTGATGGCGGACGATGCGCCTTCGACGTCTTCGTCAGGCTTCAGAGGCTTCACAATCCTCCATGATCCATGTCATCACTCAGTCTCAGTCATATCCTATAGTCATGTCCTGATCCAAGTAGGCAAGTAGTGGAGGCCACCGATCGGCACTTCATTCTCCTACGACGTGAGGAGGATCGGGACAGGGTCGCTCTGTCTAGGACTAGATCCAAGTTGTTTGGTTGGCACATCTCGGAAGTTAAATGATTGGGCCCTGATGATATATTCATTCAGAGGCCCAGCAATTCAATTGATCATTTGATGTCCACTGAGACTCAGTCTGAGTCAGTGGAGGGCTCGGCCTAGTCTTCATGGGCCCCAGATATCAATAATCAAGTTACAAAAAGCAAAGGCATGGCATATGATGTTGCATTTCAAAAACAATACACAACAAGTAGGTAGGTCCTTGAGTTGAGATATCAAAGACCAACCCCACATGCAGAGATGCCACTTATCCTGGTTTACCAGGAATTCCTGGTTTTGATTCCAAGATTTCTGTATTAAATCATGTTAAATTCCTGGGAATGTGTATCCCAAGTCCATTTTTCCTGGTTTTTGTCGGCCAGTGAGTGGCATCTTTGCACATAAGGCTAGGGACCAAGTTTTCATTTGGGGCTTGGGAAACTACTCTGAGAGTTCTACCACCACAACACCAGTGCCACTGCTTACCATCGCTCCTTTAGCGATGGTTCCGTCTAGCTCTAACCATGACAGTGACATATCATTATCAGTCTGCTCGTGTCTGAGTGTATCAGAACGCTTGGGACATGACACCAGAGAGAATGATACAAAATAATTGGCTCAAAATACCGTATTAAAATCAAATCTGCATATGATAGGGATAGCTTAAAGTCTTTACTCTTTGTCTCAGACTCACAAAAAGAAAACAAACACAAGTAGAAAATTAACCTTTATTCCTTTTCAGCTTTCAGTAATTAAGCTGGAATAGGCTAGTCCACGGAGACAGTGACATTTTTATCACCGGTAGGCCTACCGGTACCCTAGTATTCTTGTAGTATTTCATGTGATCTTAAAATGTAGTAAACTAAGCTAATTACTATAATTATCAAAATGGAGAGCAAATCTTTATTCTTGACAAATTTGGTATGTACTTGTGGTGGTCTAATTTTTATCTGATTTTATTTTTCAGATAGATATTGACAGTAAAGATGGCCGCGCCACGGTTCACTTTGTGGACGCCTCCTGCTCAGACTACTGAACATCAGGCTAAGAGTCTGGGCATGCAACAGTACCATGCCGGTCAACCAATGTATATGCCTGTCGGCGGGCCATCATATGGAATGCCTGCGCCTCATCCTGATCCTTCATGTCAGCCTCTCTATTATCACCCACACCATACTAACATGATGCCTGGCTACCAGAGTCCACCCATCCCAGGTGCACCTGTTCCAGTACGTGCAGGCCCAGCCTATATGACAGCACCCACTAGCCAAGCATCGACAAACGGAGCAGTTGCTGGTGCACCCCAAACATGGCCCTTCCATCATCCACCCCAACCTCTACAGCATCAACAACAGCAGCAGCAACCACAGCAGGCCTGGGCTGAAGGTACGCTTATTGGTGCATCTGTTATGAAATCCATGCCGGTAACCTCACTGCCAGGCCCCTCTCCCCGGCTACCAGCACCCCAAGTTACTCTGCCGCAGCGGCCCCAACCACCAACCACACAACCACCTCCATTAACTATGCCCCCACCACACCTTCCAATGTTGATGCCTACACAATCTATCCATAGGGCACCTGTTGGGATGGTCCCTACACAGTATAGACCAATGCCTCCCGGCCCAGGCCTAATTAGGTGTAGTGGGTGGCCAAGGCATCCTGTGCCAATGGAAGCGGCTGCTGCGGCATCGGCTGCTGCAGCTTCGGCTCAGACCAGTGCCCCGGCTGAGAGCACAGCCCTCTATCAGGACCTGAAAAACTGGTCCCGCACGGAAGGACTGAAGAAAAACAAAGAGGGACCTCTGATGACAGGTTGGTCTGTCGTTACCCGTAGTGTTACAAGTTTAATGTCCTCTATAACCCGAGATGTGTAACACACCTTAAATAGAGTTAAGTTCACAACTGCAGCCATGTGATGATTCAGTAAAGTCTCCCCTGGTAGTGTTCTTGTAAACTGTTGAGTCGTTCTAGCATGTTGTTCATGTGGGTGATCAAGGGACTGTCGCTATTGTACTACGTGAGATAACATTAGTTCTTCCCAGATACACATCCTGAAACTACTCAGAAAGCCCCTCCCCCCCCCCCCCCAATAAGTATAACAAAAGTATTTAATTTTGAAAAGAACACTTTGCGGTGGTGCAACAAGTGCTATTTGAAGTGTTGAAGCATATGAACAAAATGTATTAGTAGTCCACATATTGACCAATCAGGTCCAATCTGTCGTCGTTATTCTGGTCTTGTAAGGACCTCTGGTAACACCTAAGGCCTTTGGCTTCTCTGGCAATTATAGGCGAGCAAGACACAGATAAACCATTAAGCTCAACATATAAGCCACGACTTACAGGCGAACCAAACCTAAGTGAGGCTTATATGGTGAGTCCAAATAAGGGTGCAGCTCATAGACTGTTCTTGCTTATACATACGTAGAGTTTTACCGTTATTTAGAAACTTGACTTTGAACCTGAAGCTAGTAGCTAGACTAACCTGCCACTCAGTGAGAAATCGGTAAACCAGGGTTCTCGAATTATCTCATAGGCCTACAATGCCTATATGACATGAGTGTCCATATTGTGGTATCATCTAGGGTAATTGTATTTGGTGTATTTCGAAAAGTCTGTCAGATATTGTGTTCTGAAACAGACCATATAAAAAAAAATTAGTCATTTGACATATAATCTTTTGGCGGCACTGCAGGTCCCTGCCACCTATTACCAATTTGCAGGACCTCCTGTCTGCTTCTATGCCATGTTGACCCTAAGCCAGCTATTGTACCCAGACAGATCCATAGAGGTCTTGTGTGCTGCTGGTATCTGGTGTTGTGGTCTAATTGCTTATTTCAAATTGGAAACAGTGGAATATGGACACCCCATGGGGTTAACCAGTTCCTAGGGTTAACCTAGGAGCTCCATGTCTCACCCCCTATGAGATAACCTTACCCCGTATCTCAATCACCCCAAATGGTCATAAAACATTGAGTGAACAAACCATCTTTTTATCACATTATAACGAGTTAAAAAAGTTTTGAGCATTCTGACTTGAAATTAAATACAAAGCTTCACACGTACTGGATCTGACCAAGGGTTAACTGCTAGTGAACCTTGTCTATATATATATATATATATATATATATATATATATATATATATATATATATATATATATATATCTATCGATATTGTTCGTGAGTCGATCACGGTTGAACATACATGAGATGACCCATATTTTATATCCAAAGTGGTGCAGCAGTTTTGAACAAGGGAACGTTCACAAATCATCTCACTATCCTTGGGACCTTTATCTGGATCTGACCGCTCTTGCTAATTCAGGATTCTTTTATATTATCATAATACCTTGTGTATAACTTGCGTCTTAACTGTAAGGATGGACCCCTACTGTGCGGTATGGCGTAAGGCGAAGTTTGAGTGCGCATCATGCATATTATACTAAATTGCTCAAATTAAGTCCCAGGCTTGCCCTATAGGATTCTAGACCCATACCCGATGGGTCCACCATTTTGAATTTCGCTGTTTGAGGTGTAAGCCACTGATAACATATACCATGATGGGTACTTTGTCCCTGGGTAACACCCACTTCGAGGGACATGCTGGTCCCATCTTATCAGTTCTTATCAGTGCATGTTGCAAGAACCAGCTCCAGACCCTCTTGCAGCCAATAGCTTTGCTTTCAACCCATATTTGCCTTAAACGCAGATGTGCCTCATGTATGTGGCCTGGGAATGAGCTCTCACAACAGGCCACAGGCCCCTATCCCCAGATGTGCCTCATGTATGTGGCCTGGGAATGAGCTCTCACAACAGGCCACAGGCCCCTAACCCCAGATGTGCCTCATGTATGTGGCCTGGGAATGAGCTCTCACAACAGGCCACAGGCCCCTAACCCCAGATGTGCCTCATGTATGTGGCCTGGGAATGAGCTCTCACAACAGGCCACAGGCCCCTATCCCCAGATGTGCCTCATGTATGTGGCCTGGGAATGAGCTCTCACAACAGGCCACAGGCCCCTAACCCCCAAGATGTGATGTAAATTGTGAACGTTCCCATGGCAGTTTACTGACTTAATCTTAAGATCACAGCATCGTAGATGTAGTTAAGAAACAAACACCACTAATTCTAGGTCATGAGTTCAATCAAATGTATCTTTGAAAGCTCACGATAGAAAACTGTTGTTAATATCTATATGTTGAAGTTTGTAGTGAAAAATTAGCTTAAGCATCATGCCATTATGTTACTACAGTAACAATACAGTAGTTTTACACTTAAAAAGAATCTTTAATACTAAAGAAAATTCAAATAATTTTCGAGACAATTGGCAATTTGCTGCTATTTACAGGCGAAGCTGGAAGCGACTCCACGGACAAATTGGCCAAAGAACACATCATAGAGTGAGTATCGATATAAGTAATCATTGCAATATTTTCAACCTTTATAAATTCTAATGTTAACCATGTTACCATTAGGCTGTATGATATTGATTTTCAGCTTTGTGAACACTTTTTTGTGAATAAAACACATTTTAATTTTTGATTCTACACCAATAAACAGCTGAGATGTGGACAAATTTGTAAAATGTATTAGCAGAACTATTCTTACATGCAGCGTTTTTATGGGAGACTGTTTGTTATGAATAACCTTTCTTAATTACCTAATCAGGTCTTTAGTAGTCATATCATAGGCCGGCTCCCATTATAGTTTATACGTTCTGACATCAGAGCCACATTACGTAGATTGCGTCTCTGACTCCGTGCACCTCTGGGAGGTGTAAACTGACCAATGAAATAGAAGTATGTCAAGCTCAGTCATGGCGGCGATGATCTGATACTCCTTGCACTATTTTAAAGTTTGAAGCCGGATATCTGACAATTTATGCAAAGATATGGTGTGATATTTTACAAATGACCAGAGAAAGGGTAGATTTAAAGCCTCATATGACTCATTTGTGCCCAAATCTTAATTAAATAGCCAAACCCAGATGTAAACAATGCATTTCTATCGGCAAGGAGGTCGCCAAAGGAGTCACTGACAGTGATAGCAAATATTTTTATTTCCTGAAAAATCATAGTAATGCAAGGAAAGGATTCATTGGATTTGAACCTAGGTCCAAATTTATGATGAAATATACATATTCAAATGTCTTTTTTATGAGTATTAGGTAAAGATATAGAGGACTAAATCCTGGTGCAGAATACAAGCCTAACAACTGAGCCACATCACTTGTGTAGTGATCTGCGTACAGATTTACGCCATGGCCGGCACTAAGACAGTGACTACACTCCAGTAGAGGGTGGCGCTGTAAACAGTATGTAGTTTATACTCAAATACAGCTCATTTGCATAATATTGGGGTGTTCCGCACTGAATTATTGCTGTGCTGTGATTGGTTGAAAAGATTTTTCTCTCTTTCATCCAATGTGTTGAATTTAGTTGACTGTTTTTGCAATAGGTAGTGTGCAGATAGGGCCTGGGTTTAGCTGGTGGGACTTAGTTCTTTCAATACTCACTAGATGGTGCCACCTCGCTGTCCTCACTGCAGGCTCACTGCATGTGCCTATTCTCATGGCAAACTGGGTCCTATTCTGACAGGAAACTGTGGCTTGTTTATGGGTATGGACCACTAAATTCAACATGGTGACATGGCCATTTCTTAAAATCGACATGTGACATGGGCCTTAGTGACATAAGGCAAAGCAATTAGTGACATGACATAGGTGCTTTCTTAAGTTTGACATGGGACATGATAGGCTCTTAGAGATGACATGGGACATGGGGATTTAACTGACAAGTGCCATGACCATTTTTTTTCAAATCGACATGTGACATGGGGGACCCCCCATTCACACCCACTTGTTTCATGAGACTACATATATTATATAAGTAACACAGCTGGCGAATGTTTGTAATTTCTATCGTCTCCCCCAATTGTTTACAATTGGACAGACCCCTAATGTCTTACTTGTTTTACTTTTTTTATTTTGTAACATGAACAACTTTCTGCTTCTGTGGGCGGTGAACTTAACTGGCAGCCATTTATGATATTAGTCGGCACAAGGGCATTAAAATGGGATAGCTGTATATGTCCAAGTGGGCATTTTATTCCTGTATAAATTTGGTCCTGGATGACTCGAACAAGCTGCATAGATCACAGCCCACACTCGATAAATCGAATCAACAAAAGAGCAAAAAAGCTTAACGCGCTAAAGGTACTTCACCTAAAAATGCCCAGCTGGAGCTTTGATAAAACCAATAATTTTATTTTTATCTTGTTTCAGAACCGTGAGGTAAAGAACCAGTGGTCACTATATTCGGCTGATTGTATCATTTAATGGTTATATTCCAGTATTACTTGTCTTTGAAATTGTACAATATGTTGTATTAAAGTGTGTAGACTGATTTGTGGAGAGATAACGTTACAAAAAAAAGTGTCAACCCTCACCTCGATCCAGCAAGTTTTTACTCCTTCCTGATCCCTTGAACAGCCTTCACTTTGACATATGTAACCGTATTCTGCAGAGAATCGAGACCATTTTTGTCCATTCCGGGTCATGTCTGTTTGGGTCAATATCTCCCAAATTCATTACCACCACCTCCAGTTATTGGATTGACCACACCCTGCAAATTCCCTATTCTTACTCCACGCTATAACTCATAACTCCTTCTCTAAGGCGGTGGTAAATCGGCCTCTCATTGTGTTGAGATATGATAGACCTGTCTATAGTACACCATTTAAAGATAGTGTCTGGTATGGAAATGAAATGTAAAGTTACGTAGTGTGCTGCTATTGTGAACAAAGACTAATTCTGTCAGGAGAGGTTATGGTGTTGCTTAATCCACAAACTTGCTACTCGGTATAGTTTATACTCGTTTTCTGTATTCATCTACTGTCCTTGCTTAAAGCTATAAGAGGGACATTGCCTTAGAGAATGGGTAACAGGGGTATTTGCTGATTGATATTTTTACGGGAGGAATGTAATGGACACTGACAGTGTTTCTGGAAGCATATCCCCCCATGGGTTCTAATGACTTAAGGTAATGTAAGAAAATAATCAAATTATGGCAAGTATTAGTTATATACCTTTATATCTCTGGATATGGTGAGGCTCAGGCTAGATATTACAGGCTGGAGTCAGACCTAAACTTGAGATTTGCGTTAGTTGGTGGTGCAAATTTATGTATGGCACAGTATACAACCAGGAAAAGGCCCAATACACACCCACTTCAATCAATTTTTTTTTTTTTTTTTTTTTTTAACCTTCCATTGGTGTCTGCTTTTAGAGAGTTGATAAGGTGAGGCGAGCATGGCAACCGAGCCAGTAGCATCAAGGTAGTGTTGAGGTGCAGAGGTGCTGAACATTTGTCCCCTGGGCAATACACAACTTATAGCAGAGAAACTCAAATTTTCCCCAAGGGAGTAATTAAGATAAAGCTCCTTCTGACAGGAGACAACTGCGTATTGAACCCACATACCAGTAGTTGATTTTAATGCTAACACAAGAGCTGTGGCTGACCCCCAGAAAAAGTCCTCCATCTGCCCCATGCTGGTAGATTAGGGACAGATGCATCAGTCTACCTGAAAAGTTGAGCTTTGATAAGTTGATGTGACCTATTCAATGTTGGTGGTATGTGTACTGTACTTGAGTCTCTGCTAATGCATGCTTTTCTGTTTAGTCAGTTTTCACTTGAATTGGACTGATAACAGTAGGCTAAATGCATTGCTTGATCTGTATTAACTGTTTCTTTCATCCCACTCAGGCGGTTTGTGGAGTTGTTAAAAACACATGGCCCACAGGAGCCGAGTAGCGAACAAGTGCTGAACTTGTTCCTCTCACTCACCACATATGAGCGCAAGGTCATCATGCGGGCGGGCAGTATTAAAGCCTTCCTTCGTGACGAAGGGACTATCAAGCTCGTTGGTAATACGATGGTGCTGTGTGACAACATTACGAAAGAAACTACTCCAGGTAAGTTGCAATTTAGTCAATAGTTACACATTTACAAATGCATGAATAGACTTAAGTGTTACATGTACTTTATTTTGTAACATGCTGATAATTCATGCAATATTTCAAATTTTGTTGTAATCTTCCATAATAGTATTGATGTGGCATGAGTTGGTTAATGAGGTGTTGTTTTATTAATTTCAGAAATATCAATAGAAGAGGATGAGCCTTCAGGAGGGTACTCATATCTTATCATCAGTCAATCTACTAAAAGTTCTCGCATTATATAAGCCTCTGTGCATATTTACAAATCAAATGTAGGAATGGCTTATATGCGAGGATTTCTGGTAGTTCTAGTTAATGTTAATTGTCGTCTTATTGTGATGTCTGGTCGTTATCGCCTAGAGATGCTGATCATCGCAATAATGTTAGGGTAACACCAGTAAAGTGCATACCGTATAATAAAAAAAAAATACTTGTTTTTTATTACCCCCCTGAGTTGGTTGTTTACGTTTCTATGATAATAAGAATCAAGAGGGTCATTTTTGTCCAATATGGTATTTGGTACTGGATGTTTGAATCGTCCTCAGGCCTAAAAGAAATTGTTGTGTTCTGGTAACAGAGTTGAAAGAAAATTAGGGTAGGTAGGAATTTTTGAGAATCTTTTTGAGGCCGGCTGTAAATTTTCGCGCCTACATAACGTGAATTTGACATGCGGGATCGTAAAAAAAACTTCCATGCCTCGATAAGTGCCAAAATATCAGATTTTCCCCCAAAAATGCCCATAAAAATAGTTTGGGTAGGGCCAAAAAATTAGGGTAGGTAGCATTACCTGAACCACGTTTCAGGTCCGTGCCTGAACACAACACTTTTTTTAAAGGCCTCATTACACCCAGTAACTTCTTTTCCCTTACGTTAAGTTATAGTTACAAGTTTCTTTTGATACTTATACTCGTCACTGCTACACATGTACTGCTACCGGTACTTATGGTAGTACCTCACCTATTATGCGCATCCTGCATATAAGTTGACAGTTAAGAGGAAAGCTATAAGGTTCATCTGGGGTAGTTTTTGTGCACTTCAGTACTAATCTTATGAAATTTTACACTGCCTTTAAGATGCACTACTCTTTTTGAAAGTTCTATAAGTTGCAGTAGGCCTCAAATTCGTTATGAGCCGTGGCTCGCTCATACACAAGGTACTGCGATATGTGTCTAATCCCCATACACAGGCACCATAGTTAAATGTGAAACCCCAAAATGTCGCAACGATAGATTAATGAGAGCTGCAAATGAATGCTTCACTATGACAAACAAAGTAAATATGTGTTTTTTTTACAGGGAAGAAATAGACGAACAACAACTGCTTTTTGAACAGAAGGCAAGTTCACATGGTATTCACATATCAAGTCCACCCCCATCCCAGACTCAGCCGCCGAGCTTCCCGCAATCGGAACTCTACGGAGAAGAGGACCTTTATAACCCATACAATCAAGTAGGAGGTGGTTGGGACATGAACGCTGAATTTTATAGCCAAAACAGACAAACAGTGGCGCAAAATGTTGCTGACATTGTGTCTTGGAGCGCTGAGGATGACCAAGCCCTCGATGACCACCTACGAGGTGGCGACAACTTTGCAGAAAGTATCGTAGGGGTTATGAATGGACTACAGGAGGGGTCCGATCCATACAACCCCAGTCTTACACATACAAATACAGGGCTGGAGGGGGACCCCAGTAACAGTGATCAGGTGAATGAAACTATTCAGAGGTTACAACGTGAAATCGTCTTCCACCAGGAGCTAAATCAAATGGCAAGTCGGTTGGTTGATAAGGCTATGAAACAGGCCTTGCTTAAAGCTGCTACTAGTGGTGATGGTGATAAGGGAGCAGACACTGCAGCTGACCAATCAAATGATAGTAAATATCAGGATTCAGGTCCTAAAATACCGCTTTCTATATCTCCTACTATGTCACCTTCTCCCAGTCCTAGCCCTGTTAGTGTTAGTCCAGCTGTTAAATCCAATTTAAACCCCTCGATTCCTTCGTTCATCCCAAAACTTAAAGTGGCGGTGTCATCATTGCTCCCTTCATCCGACAGTACCTTATCACCCACTGCCAAGGTTTTCACTCCCACACTTACACCCAGAGACACTCCCTCCCCTAGAGACACTCCTTCCCCTAGTTCTGCTGCACTCAATGTAACTGCCCAAGTGTTCACCCCGCGTGCTAACCCCATCTCCCCTGCCTCAGTCAAAGCATCCCCCTTGGTCACTGGTGGTACGGCGAAAGTCATGCCAAGTCGAACTCCAGCAACCATGTGCACCCACAGAGACACGCAAACGTTGCTGACGACACTGCATCGTGGTGACAAGAGCGTAGGCACAAGTCGTTTGAAGAAACGTCACGTAGGCTTACAGGTATGGAGCCAAACGGTCTAAAACAGGGTGGGGGATCACTTTTTCTCAGGTCCTAATAAGCATTAGCATGAAATATACTGGATTTTTTTTCTTAGTTTATATATCTATTAGAATTATTTAGTTTCCTCTTGATATTAGAATATCGCAAGTTTCAGTTACATTTAATCATGTCTTTTACCAGAGTTAAGTTATTTATAGCAAAGATATTTAAAGGTTTGATATAACCTGAACAGTGTTCTATGCCAACTTATGCAGTATCGTTGTGTTGAAGTGCCAGGATTTGGAGAAAAAAAAACACTGGTTGCATATAGCATGGCCATAACTTGGTGATGAAACTTGTCATAAAATCAAATCCTAAAATAGGAATGAAAACCTGTTCAGGATAGTGGCCAAGGGCTATCACCTTTTCAAAGCTGTAACCACCACGGTGCTTATTCACGACGATACAGTGTATCTCAGTGTCAACCTTTCTAAAATTAGCTAGGCATCCATAATCCTATAGGAACTATCTTTTTGCCTGACGTGTCAACCTTTCTAAAATTAGCTAGGCATCCATAATCCTATAGGAACTATCTTTTTGCCTGACGTGGACCACTGATAGAGAGTATTTTTGTGCCCCCATGAAAGAAAAACAAACAGTGTTAGTGTCAAACCCTGACAATGCATGTGAAAATAAGTAATGCATGTTTACAACACTGTCGTAATGTAATTTTGTGGCAGTGTTTATTGGAATCGTGTAAAATTGTAGGACCCCTCCCTCATCCCTCTGATATTGTATACTATTAGTGACCTGTAGCTGAGCAGATGTTCATAGGGGTGTCTCACTAATGTTTTTTTTTAGTTTGATCTTAACAAATAGAAAATTGACTTTTCTTTGGGGTTTTGTACAATTTAACTTTGGCTAATGATCGCTCAAATACTCTTAATTATGTACATAATCATAACCGTCTAACTCGTTTTGCTTGAGGGTGTATTGGAAGCAATCTTCATAATTGTCCTGAGTTTATAAAGATAAAACACGATAATTTATAGGACAAAGTATCCTCTCGAATATCGTTTGAATATCATATTAAGAGGGGCATTGAATAAAAAGTACCGTAATACCCTGCATGTAAGACAAACCATGCGCGTAAGATGAACCCAGACTTTTTAGGTCTGCGGGGGAAAAAATAATAACATAAATTCTGTTGTAAATAATTGAAAGATTTTCAAAATTCAAAAAACTTGATGGGTATCTAGGTTCTACCTCCCCGTACCACCTAAAATGACTTAAGAACTTTAGGGAAGCCTTGTGGAGAATTTTCCAACCTTGGCAGACCTTATCAGTCTCACCAGGGGTCCATCCTCGCGTATAAACTGCGCCTTATTGTACTATGCTTCAACTAAGTGTGTAAGAGCTACACTAAAGTATACTTGATAAATGAAATGTGCCTGGTAACTATGAGTTTTATACTTTGTATTCTCATTAAGAATAATCCAATTGCTATACACTGCAAATACTAGTATTAAGCAAATTCCTGAGTCAAACACCTTGCTTGAGCTTTTGCATTGAACCCTGTAGGTTCAAGTATGGCCTTGCTGCGAAGTGGCCGTAAATACCACCGAGAGTCTGATGGCAAAGGAACAGATGTGCGACACAGCTGCAATGACAGAGATTGTCACTAGAAACCGGCGACTCCAGGTATTATCTGATAAGAGGCTTACGGTCAAAATTTAAAATTCTTTGTGTTGTGTGTTGGATGTTCAATTCCTTCAAAATTATTATACAAAATTCCATCTCCAAAAGATCAACCTTCATCGATTATGATAATGAAATGTGTACAGAAACTCATCTTGAGAGAAAATTTGAAACGTAGCCATTTCTGAGGTATGTTACTGTTACAAAAGTGCTCCGTGTGCCTCATCTCGAATTCTTAGAAAATCAAGTTGTTTCAATCATTGTCATTTTAATCATTTCTCCAGGTGGGCTACCCGCGAGTTCATGTTCAGTATCGAGATGCAGAGACAAGCACTGACCCTATAGATGAGGAGGACCTTGTGGATACCATCGACAGTGTGCTGTACGACGAAATGGCGGACCGAGCGGCAGCCGCAGAGGAAACACTAATCCTTACTCAAGCTGAGATGCATGTCTCTGAAGGCCTCCGACTTCTAAAACAAATTGAGACAGTGTTCATGTCATTGCCGTAAGGACTTACTTTCTGCATTTTTTGGAATGATTTATCAGTACCGTAAAAGCCCGCGTATAAGCTGCACCCTGACTTTGGGAGAATGCTATAAGCCTGTGGACGGGTCTAAAATGGTGGGCATTCCTTAATAAAGTCTATATAAGTAAAACCCTGCGTGTAAGCCGCACCCTGAGTTCCTAGAGGTGCTATAAGCCGCATCAGGGGCTTGAAATAGTCTATAAACAGTGGCTTATACGCGGGGTTTCAGTGTATTCCCATTCGAAGCCAGGCTCGCCCCCTCCAGCCCGACAGAGTACGGGCTGGCTTCAGCTCTTAATCTGACTAGATCGACGCCCAGGCAGCGATCTAGCTCTCCCAGCAGAGGCAAATACCACTGTAGTATTACTTAACATCTGCTGGTGAGTGAATACACATCCAGGTTCAATCAGATTCTTATCTACATCAAAGAGGGCAATAAAACAATAAAATGGAATACACATCCAGTTGAATATAGAGATGCTCCCAGGCTATTAAACTGAGTATTAATAGCCGCTGGCCGAGGCTGATTCGAAGCTTGATATATGTGATGATCAGATATAGGTGTGAAATTTTAGCATGTGAAACGGTTAATAATTTTTAGGGTCAATCTCACATAGTTGATTGACATCAATTTCAGGTTAATTAAACGTGGCTCGCTGTAGCTAAGTAGTACCTTTTCAGATCTAACGTCTTACAGTAGAGCCAAGTTTTATGTTCTCATACCAGTTGCTTCCAGCGGATATTTGCCTGTAGCTCTGGTAATACATGTCCGTTTTTTTTTATTTCTTTTTCACACATTGTTAATCATCAACCTTTCTTCCCTTCCAGCTCATTTCTGACAAATGTTTTCCTTTTCAATTACAAATAAACAAGAAAAACGTTTGCTCACCAAGGGCAATAATGGCGGATTTCAGGACAAAAACAGCCATTCCCTGTCCAGCTTATTCTCCTACCCATAGGGCCTACTCCACTTAGAGTTTCATTTCCCCAGTTTCCCTGAATGTCCACTCAAAATATAGGGACCCACATTCCCTGTGTCGGAATTAACTGTAACCCTATTTTTCGTGCCCCCCTTACACCAAGGAAGTTTATGTTTTTTCTCTATGACAAATCCCATGCTTTATAACATCAATTTTTCACTTCGGGAAGTCGGTAGTCGACATCATCTTTCTCCTCTTTATTTCTATTTACCACCATTTCAATACATACAGGCTTCTTGGGGCGTTCCGCCATGCAAAACGAATCCTATTTATTTAATCCCTTTCATGTCTACGGACTTGTGTTCTCGATGTGTCATTCTGAGAGAAGTATCCAATCACTCTAATCCCCACGCTACGGTCACAAAGACCGCCTTTGTCGGCCTATATCATCGGCACCTTGTTCGCCTTTTGCCCGGGCCTAAAGAGCCTTACCCCAGTCTGGCGTCTCTCAACCCACTCATACCCACTGCCCCTGATGCGATGGGATTCTATGCAATTTTTGTTCGATAAAAGTTGCACAAAGTTGTTCTGATGAATTCAGTACGGCTAGGGGAGACAAGGAAAATATATCCCCCTCTGAACTCCACTAGATTTGGGCTCTTAGAGGTGAATTACATTGGAACTAGTTTTCCGAGGGATTAGAAAACAGGTGTTTGTCAACTCGGCCACAAGGTACACAGATTTTGCGGGTACCAAAAGTTAGCTGTTTTTCTATATGAGCGTAATTTGTTGTCTATACTAGCCATCTTACATAAGCATTAGGCCTAGATCATGCTTGGTGGGTTGATAACGATTGCAAGAGTTGACATTGCCTTCATCATTTAGATATCTTTAATACTTCATCTCAGCTTTATAAACAGCGTACAGTCCGATCTTGTTGGACTACCGTAGTAAGCATTCCACCAGTGTCAACGTTGCCATGGTAGTGCCTATACATGGGTAAAAAACGACACATGTGACACAGCGACACAGGGGGTTATAAAAAACGACATGTGCGACACAGCACTTTTAGAGATCGACGGACACAGTATTAGGCTGCAGATTACATTAGATAAAGATCGACACAGCGACACAGCCCTATTTGCCGTTCATTCTTAGGAATGAACGGCTATAGGAGGGGACCCATTCTTAAATACAAGCTCTCATAGTGGTGCTTCCTCGCTCTCCATGTATAATCCTGTCTCATAGGTACAGTATTGAGTATGCCTATACCTGGATTAAAATCTGTAAATCAGTCAAGCATAGAAGTGGTGGCAGTGGTGGTGTTGGTGGACCTGTTATTGTAGACCCTGGGGACAGAGTGGTGGTAGCCCTGGACACCTCAGGCAGAGCCATGGTATATATTATATATAGCCCCCCCCCCCACCCACCTCTGAATGGTGGTGGTGGCTGTGCTCCTGGGGTGGCCCCATACCTGCCTGGCACCACCTCCCCCAGCACCATGTGGTTCTCTTCTGCTGGTGGTGCGTTTCTCAGCACCACTGACTATTAACCCACTAAAGGCCATCTACATGTATATTTATGTATACATGTACACATAAGTATGATACACTTTTTTAGGAGTTTTTAGTGGCGTGGCATTAGATTATTTGGAGTCTTGGGACCGTTTTCCATGTGTGTCGGCCATCTTGGTTTTCGGAAACACAGGGATCCAGGCCATATGTGGTCAATTTTGATCTTAAAAAGTTATCAGATGGATGTTAGTGACCATTGGGACACCTCAACTACCCAATTTTATTGTTTGCCATGTGTGTCGGCCATCTTGGTTTTAGGAAACACAGGGATCCAGGTCATTTGTGGTCAATTTTGATCTTCAAAAGTTATCAGATGGATATTAGTGACCATTGAAAGACCTCAACTACCTAATTCTATTGTTTTCCATATGTGCCGGCCATCTTTGTTTTAGGATACACAGGGATCCAGGCCATACATGGTCAATTTTGATCTTCAGAAATTATCAGATGGGTGTTAGTGACTATTTGGAGACCTCAACTACCTAATTCTATTGTTTTCCATATGTGTCGGCCATCTTTGTTTTAGGATACACAGGGATCCAGGCCATACATGGTCAATTTTGATCTTCAAAAATTATCAGATGGGTGTTAGTGACTATTGGGAGACCTCAACTAGGCTATTTTATTGTTTTCCATGTGTGTTGGCCATCTTTGTTTTAGGAATCACAGGGATCCAGTCCATATGTGGTCAATTTTGATCTTCAGAAGTTATCAGATGGATGTTAGTGATCATTGGGAAACCTCAACTACCTAATTCTATTGTTTTCCATATGTGTCGGCCATCTTTGTTTTAGGAATCACAGGGATCCAGGCCATATGTGGTCAATTTTGATCTTCAGAAGTTATCAGATGGATGTTAGTGATCATTGGGAAACCTCAACTACCTAATTCTATTGTTTTCCATATGTGTCGGCCATCTTTGTTTTAGGAATCACAGGGATCCAGGCCATATGTGGTCAATTTTGATCTTCAGAAGTTATCAGATGGATGTTAGTGATCATTGGGAAACCTCAACTACCTAATTCTATTGTTTTCCTTGTGTGTCGGCCATCTTGGTTTTAGGAAACACAGGGATCCAGGTCATATGTGGTCAATTTCGATCTTCAAATGTTATCAGATGGATGTTAGTGACCATTGAAAGACCTTAACTACCTAATTCTATTGTTCTCCATATGTGTTGGCCATCTTTGTTTTAGGAAATACAGGGATCCAGGTCATATGTGGTCAATTTTGATCTTCAAAAGTTATGAGATGGATGTTAGTGACCATTGAAAGACCTCAACTACCTAATTCTATTATTTTTCATATGTGTCGGCCATCTTGGTTTTAGAAAACACAGGGATCCAGCTCATATATGGTCAATTTTGATCTTTCAAAGTTATGAGGTGGATGTTAGTAGTCATTGGGATACCTCAACTACCTAATTCTATTGTTTTCCATATGTGTCGTCCATCTTGGTTTTCGGAAACACAGGGATCCAGGTCATATATGGTCAATTTTGATCTTCAAAAGATATCAGATGGATGTTAGTGACCATTTGGACACCTCAACTACCCAATTTTATTGTTTTCCATGTGTGTCGGCCATCTTGGTTTTAGGAAACACAGGGATTCAGGTCATATGTGGTCAATTTTGATCTTCAAAAGTTATCAGATGGATGTTAGTGACCATTGGGACACCTCAACTACCTAATTCTTTTGTTTTCCTTGTGTGTCGGCCATCTTGGTTTCAGGAATCACAGGGATTCAGGTCATATGTGGTCAATTTTGATCTTCAAAAGTTATCAGATGGATGTTAGTGACCATTGTGAAACCACCACCACCAATACCACCACCACACTACTCCCAACCCTCACACACATTCCTTATTTGCATATTTTAATCCAGGCATAGGTTTACTCCATACTATAGCAATGGGACAGGATTTTACATGGAGAGCGAGGAAGCACCACAATCAGAGCATATATTTAAGTATAGGTCCATTCCAAAGGCCATAGAGTTCATATATAATGATCTTTTTACCTTGAAACATAATAGGAATATGCACGGCATTACAGCATTGCTGTGTTTACTTTCCTGAAAGTATGTTATAGATTAATAAATTGCA
This sequence comes from Acholoe squamosa, assembly GCA_949317995.1. NCBI lineage: Eukaryota > Metazoa > Annelida > Polychaeta > Phyllodocida > Polynoidae > Acholoe > Acholoe squamosa. Next base: position 17,222,882 of record OX439044.1, read on the forward strand.
AAACACACAACATATGAAGGGCTTTTAGATTCCGTATTAAAATAATATTTGTTCTGAAAATTTTGATCTAAGATCATATTAAAAATGTTGTAAATCAATTCTATATTATTTAGAACATGATATGAATATGCACGGCATTACAGCTTTGCTGTGTTTACTTTGCCGAAAATATGGGATAAATTTCTAATCCGGGAAACGCACTGCAATTTAACTGCTTTTAGAATTGATATTAAACTCAGAATTGATCGTCAAATTTAAATATGAAATCCTAATATCTTGATCATAGATGACAGATCCTAAATTGAATCCTCTCAATTGCATCCTTAACACGGGCCTCTTGATCATAGATCTTAGATCCTAAATTTTCAATTTCCTAACCATTGACCCCTTGTTGTAAAATCCGACACAGCGACACGCATGATATTCTGCCGACCCATGTAGGGGGAAATGGTAATATCACCGTGGTGACAACTAGCTCTAGTTCAGCTCTAACCCACAAGGTTGCAGCACCACTGACTTTCCTTTCCCGCCAGTAGTGTTCCATAGACAGCTTGCCAGCAATGCATTGGTGTAGGCCCTATCATCTCAAACTTTTAGAAGTGTATCAAACCTCTATATGGCAAACAGGGATTTTCCAGGTGTGTGATGCGTATATATCTAAATGTATATATCCATGCTTGAAGGGGGGAGGGTTAGGATTTAGTGCAATTCTTGCATTGAAACCTCCCATCTTTCAACCCCCCCCCCCCCCATCCTCCCCTAGGATTATTACACTGTAGCAAACTCTCCTGGCGAGCCACTTTTTTTTTCAAGCTATTTGCCTCCTTTTTTTCAGCAATACTTTATTACTTAAACACTTACTTGTTGATATTTCTTTTCTAGGTTAGCAGAACAGCGGACAATTGTACAGGAGTATGTCCAGCTCCGTGAGAATATCGAGAACCAAATAAGTGACAACCAGGAGTTGGCTGGGAGGAATGTGATGGCTATACGTGAGGGAGCATGGATGCGCACTCTACCTGTACTAAGATGGGAACCGCCCGAGATCCCTGCCAAGCTACAAAAAGTGTGGTCCCATGAGGGTTCTGCTGTGGATGGCAGTGGTGATCAGCAACTTCCAGCACAGGTAAATATGAAGATATAAATGTATGGTACCATAGTACTATTCCAAAGTTAAATGTATTCGCATATAACACACAGCTTATATGTGACGTACTATGGTACTACAGAACTATTAAATAGATAAGTCAGAGAAATCCATTATGCACTATTTCCACCACTTTAGTAAAGTATGCAGACTGGACATTATTAATAGCTTTATTTTTAACCACCAACAGGGCTTCCCTAGAACATTCTAAAAGGGTCTTTATCTCCAGGACTCCTCTTTCCTCCCCTATTCTGTGTCTGGTGCCTATATGCATAGACATTCATTTGTCTATTAATCTGATGTCTCCTTTAGTTTTCTCAGTATGAATATGACCTTACCTCCATCACTCACTCACTTCACTCAAACAGAATCCAGTCCAAGCAACTACACAAGAGAGTCAAAGAGATGGTGGTAGTGATTCTGCACCCTCAACAAGAGACCCTTCACCAATGTCTACAGTGGCTAACATACAACAGGCCCAGCAGGATCGCATCAGGTGCAGTTCAACCCGCAGTCCGTCTGTATCGAGTGACCACAGCGAACCATCACAACCACTGGGAATGGCTGACAGTGGTCAGGTAGGTTTATTCAACTTTAACAATACATTTAATACCCAAAGTCCAAATTCCTAACAGGTAGCAAATTCTGTGATATAACTGCAGTAATTGTGGACATAGAATGGTACTGTTGGTGAAGTGCTCCTGTGTTGTAATCATGGTTTTGAATGTTTTTTCCATGTGCAGCAGGAGTCTGCACCAAGTGCCACAGAACAAAAGACGGAAGTTGAGAAGCCCCAACCAACACCAGATGCTGCCCAGATGGCCTTCTTACCCCTTCTACAGTCAATGATGATGTCGCTGGCACGTATGAACCCAGCGTTAGCCATGCAGCCCCAACTGCTGCAAGCCACCGCCATGCAGCACCTTATGTCGATGCAGCGTGCTGGCATGGTGCCTGGTATGCCACAGATGCCTGTGCCGCCCCCTACTACGCAGAGTCAGGCGCTAACCCAGACAAGTACTGCCACAACAAGTCAGCTGGTCTCCACAGTACCTCATCCAACCAACCAAATGATGTCATCTATGATGTCAGGGAGTGCCCTGGGCCTGCCTACCAGTATGCCTAATGCCATGGGGACCAATCCAATGATGATGAACCCCATGATGGCTATGGCGAGTGGCGGAATGAACACGATGCAGAATCCGGGCCTTGTTGGCCAGGTGAGTGAACAGTCTACTCAGCCACCACAAATAAAGAATAACATTAACAGTGATGTGATCATTCAGAGTCAAGCCAAAGACACAGCTTCTAGTATGTCGCTGCAAACCACAGCCTCAAGTACACCGTCCCCAGAGCCGGTGGAGAGTGCACCTTTTAAACCTGTGCTTGACCAAGCTACAGAGAGATCAGAGCCAATTAGCCTTATACCCGCAGCTGAAACCAAGAGAAAAGAGCAGCAGGGCACCTCAGATGAGAAAAATACATATTCTATTAGTAAGAGTGCTTCAAAGAAGAAAGAGCCTCAAAATTCACAAGTAGCAAAGATGGAACAAGCTAATATGCCTGTGAGATCAACCGCTGCGGAATCTGCTTCGCCGCCATCAACCACTACCATGAAGAAACCATCCAGCAATGTACCATTGTCACAGCCACTTAATTCCAAGACTAGAACTGTAGTATCTCGGACAGAAGCTCCTAGAAGGAATGATCCTTCAACAAATGTGCCATTAAGTGAGGACTGGGGAGAAGATCTGGATTACGGAGGTCCTGTATTTAAACTGGACACTTCTACGGTTCCCAAATCTGTAAAAGTTGGCAGTTCTGTAAAATTGAAAACAATTGAAGCTCCTGCTAAGGCTAAACACCAGACATCAGTGACAGTACCACCGGACTCGCCAGTAGCCGCCGTGCAGTCAGCCCCTTTGAGACGGTCAGCGACTCCCCCAAAAGCCTCACAAACGCCCACACCACTGTCTGTCATGGAAGAGCCTGTGTGGCCCAGCTTACCAACAGGAACAGAGAAAACAAAACAGCGTAAACCTCTCCCTGTTGTAGCTAGCTCGATTAGGTCAGTCCCTGTCAACAAGGCAACTGTAAGAAGCAAGCCGACTTTAGCAGAGGCGTTGAAGGCCCGAGAAGTACCTGCTCCACCTACCAAACTAGAGAATTTAAAGTACAGCAGACATGGTAAGAAGTAATTTAACAATAGAGATAGTTAAAATATTGCTAAATATGTGATTTCAACTGTCCACCTAATCTACACAGGGTATCTTGCATGTTCCTATCCACGTCATTTAGACGGTTTGCACTAAAACATAATGGGAATACACCAAAATGATAGTAGGGTTACTGCCGGGGGTTACCGAGTAGAATCTAAGTATGGTGTCTATAGTAGGATTTTCCGAAAAGGCATTGAAAAGGAATTTTGATTGATTTCTTCCAGATGAGCTTGATGACTTTGACATACCTCTGTATACAGGTACGTATTTTGTAATGAGTTATTCCAACAGTGTACTTTACCTGTTATGGTGAGAGCCCTTGGTATATCTTAATGTAGTAATGATATCATTGAAGGGGACTTTTACGAAAATTAAAAAGGAAATGGAAATTCAAAAAAAAATATAAACAATGTGCTAGTGTATCCTGAGTTCAGGGTTATCCCGTAAGCCGCACCTATGACATTACAAAAGGGTCTTATCAGGCGCTACTTATAAGTAGGCTTTTACTGTAATGATTTAATATGGTCATAGTAAAGTTCATCTTGTACAGTTACGACATCGATCTTTCTCATAGACCACAGTACGAGTAATGGGGGAGGTATGGCTGGCCTCTCCGACTTCGGAGCGAATGATGATTTGTTCCCAGAACCAGAGAGCGAGAGTTGGCAAGAGGTAAGCCTATAATCTAATAAATCATGAAGTTACCAATTTAGTTTGAAGGTGTTGTGCTAATATATCACTATCGTCAGATGACAGAACAAACTGTTCACTCGCCTATCATGATAAAATGAGCTGGCAGTTCAGCTCTAATATTAATTTGTATGTAGTATATCAAAGACCATATCTCCCACTCATCATGTAGAGCTTGAAAATAGCATTAACCATTACAGCCTTGCTTTATCTAAATTATACAGCCAAATAGACTCCAGTCATGCAACCATTTCAGGCAGGATCAAGGTGTTGTCATTGTCTGTTAAAGTCTGTGATAAAATAGTCTTCTAACCGGTATTGGCGTGTTTGAAATAAGTTGATTGAATTATTGACAGGGATCGAAGCGTAAGAAGAAGGGCAAGTTGAAGGTCCTGGTTTCAGAAGACAAGGAGGAGAGTAACTGTGATAAACTCATTGCTCAAATGATGTCCAAATTCCCACATCTCTCTAGGTCAGTGTCATGTCTTTTACTTTGAAAGTTTCCGATAAAAACAGAAATGATGCAGTGAGATTAACTATGGAACTTATACTAAAAATGTTGGTGTTGAAAACACCAAATGAGTTTGCTTAATCAAAAATTGTTAATTTAAAATACATATATATATACACCTGGAATTTTATATGTGTGGAAAATTGCCTTTTATTAACCGCAATTATATATTTGATCATGTCTAAAATTCTGCCATTTGAAATGTATATTAACAGTTATTCATTATTTACTGCTACTGATAATCACATCAATATTTTTAATTTACATTACCTCTATATCATTGGCCACAATCACAGGGTTCCAACGGCTTCGAAGAACATACATTTCGATCCTGAAAATGGGTAAAGAAAAGGGCAAGGGAAATTGATTGACCAGCAGGGAACACTGAAATGTGCCATTTGCTATTTAGATTTTGTCAAATGCGAGGTTGCATTTCTCCTGCTTCTTGACAACATAAATTTTTTTAAAAAAAGGAAGAAAAAAAAGATAATACTGGCCATAAAAAACGGAGAATTTCAGTCTTGGGAACCCTGAATCTTCAAATTTTAGCACATTGGAAACAGGACCGGAGATATTCTCCGAACTACCTTACCATGGCCTAATAAATCATACAAGTCAGTTTCAGAAGAAGGAAGGAAAACGCTTGACTCTCTTGAATGATTATAGCCGTCTAAACAGAAATACTGGTGGCTATTGTTTAAATAACTAAGCATCAGACGGTACCTGTTTGTCCCAATGTTTGAACGTGTTTTCTTCCATACATTTCTCCACTAGAACTGAGTGCATGTCATCATTGAATAAGGAGAGTGGAGGTCCCATGGAACATATCACTAAGATGGTAATAGTATATGACACATTAATGCGGGCTGTGGACCTCTTGTAGTGGCTCTATGAAAGTGTTTTTTTTTTTTCACAGCAAGGCTTTACTTGGCATTAACACTCACTAGCAGCAAAACAATTCTATTTAGGTTGTCACTGCAGTAAAACCCCGCGTAAAGCCGCACCTGCGTAAAAGTCGCACTCTGGCTTTGGGAGAACGCACCAGGGGGCTGAAATGGTGGCCATTCCTCAGTTAAGTCTATATAAGGAAAACTCCTCATATAAGCCGCACCTGAGTTAAGGATTAACCTATAAGCCACACCAGGGGTCTGAAATGGTCTATAAGCCGCGGCTTATACACAGGTTTTACGGTAGTAATGATTGCGAAAAATGGGTGATGCGTCAATAAACCATTCTTATCAAATTGAACCAAATCGCCCCTACCACAACCTTTTAAGAAAATGTTTGAAATCAAGGAATGGTGGTGAGGCACATCTTATCACACTATCTATTATTCACCCTTGGAACATATTCGCTGTGCTTGTTGATGCCTAGTTAATGGTGTGTATTGGAATGCTCTTAGGTAATGCTGCGTGGGCTGTGCACAAGAATACCCTGGGCCGTTGAATTACAATCCTGCAATATTATAATACTTTACAGCTCACCTAATAGATGCTCACTCCATACTTCATGCACTGCACTGTACCCATTTAGTTTACCCTTCTCCAGCGATCTTAGTTTTTCCTTCAGAATCCTCTGGTGGGTGTGATAAAAGTAGAGAAGTAGTCAAGATTTTTGTTGTTGTCTTTTTGAAAAAAAAAACAACCCATAAGATTTGACCCTAGGAGATTCAACCTTGAGGGTTACACAGAAATAACCTTCGATATTGACACATGAAGGGGGCGCTAAAAACTCGTTGTTTGGATTTGTTGAGTCTGTCGCACATGTTCATTTTGCCTATTTTGACAAAGAATGTTAACATGGACAGAGATCTAATTTGCCAAACATTGTACTCTAAATTGCAGCAAATCACGCCATACTAGTCTCTTTGATATGGAGGTGATTTTTGTACTCTTACAATTTTCAAAGATTCGACCAAAGTGTAGAATAATTTACTTAACCCAATGCCAGCAAAATTTTCAACAAAGTTGAACGTTTCACCATCATTAGGGAGTGGTTACTTTTTAACAACAATGGGGGTTGGTGAAATTTCGGAGCGTGCATGGCGAAAGTTTTTCAGTCCCCCCCCAACTCCAGTCTGAAATTTTTCAGTTCCCCCTTTTATTCTTAAGTGGTGCACAGGCTTTTTCACTCAAAATGGGCAAAATTTCTTTTGTCCCTCACCTCTAAGAGGGGTTTGAAAATCTTTTTTTGTCCCCCCCCCTTATTAAAAATGACCACTCCCTTAGCCAAAATGGAGATTACAGTTATCGTGAAACGCTGAAATTTGCAATGAAGACTCGACTCTTTCTTTTCATTAATATATGTGTATCATGCATTTGAAAAGACCCAAAAAAAGGTATGCATGTGAAAAAATGGTTTTCTCCGGAAAACATTTTGTCACCCCATTATAATTTTCACCGTGTTAGAACATCGACCTCTACAACATACTGGGCAGGTCCATGGGTAGAAGAAGGCCTTGAAATATAGGAATAATGGTATAGTAGATTCTCATGAAAACCAGCTGCCTTTTCCATTTGTAATACAACTCCGCTCACGAAAAAAATGATGACACATGGACACTTACTATAAAAAATGTGGACCCTGTATGCATCAAATGCATGGAACATGTATATTTGTAGAGACTCTTCAAGTGTTATTGTAATATTTAGATTGATATTTTTGGTAATATGTTTTTTTAGTGTTAACTCAGGGAGTGGTATTTGTATAACAACTGCTGGATTCAGTACATTTTACAGGGCCTGAAATTTGGTTTAAAATTGGGACCAGGAAAAAAAACTTATTGTTGCGATAGAGCACTGGACACCTGGCAATATTTAGTTTAATCCTGATGGGCTACCATAGTAAATCTCCCTATGATGATGTAATGCAAAATGGGAAAAAAACAATGTTTATAATCTAATAGTGCCCCTCTGCAAGGAGGGGGGGGGCGAGTTGTGTAGGGTTGCGAGAAATATTCGCCAATCGGTCCTGCAGCTGTAAAAAAATAAAGTCTACTCCCGCATGATAATCTAGTCTACTAATGATTAAGTAGTTCCCAGTGGGCGGGGGCTTCCCTAGCCCACTTAAAAGGGTCTATATCTCCTCTTTCCTATCCCCTCGGATGTGTGTGGTGCACATATGCGCGGGCACTGCAGGGATGGAAGTCTTCAGGGATTTCCCTGATTTCAGGGATTTTCAAGTCTCAATGCCCTATACTTTTATATACAAAGTCAATATCTAGATGGGTTCTTATGGAGCATTTCAGGGATTTTTGGCCTCGGTGACTTTCATCCCTGGCACTGACACATGCCTCTGTAAAATTGTGTAATGTAGTTCTCGCCATGAATATGACCTTAGCTGTCGAAATGGCGTTAAACATCTATTACTCACTCACTCCCAGTGGGCGGAGCTATTAGTATGAAGGAAAAGAGAGCGGAGTGTGACTGGACTCCACTAATTGATATCTACTGGTAATGGGTGACCAGGCTATAATTGTCTCTCTCAATTGTATTTGTGATGCCCTTAAAATTTCATGAACAGAGTGCAGCAGAAGCTTATGCGACCATAATATGCTAACATTTCAGAATCTTTGATTCAGTGATGATTTCTAGTAAAACGAGAAAATAGATATTGTCATGCCCCAAGAGAGGGGAGAAATTAGAAACTGAAATCATGAAAACGACCTCCAAATGCCTCACCTGCCCCGCTGAACTGAGAGTTTGGTAAAAGTTTAACATTTATATCACATCACTAACCCTACTGAATTGCTTGCTTAGTGTGGCTAAGGTAAAAATTTAATGTTAACGCTGACACTTCCCCTGCTTATGGCTCCCTCCGCTAGGGCTGAGGTGATGAAACTCATTGTCGATGTGCGCATGCTGCGCGGGTCTCTGAAAGGGGTCAAAGCCACTGAGGTCTTATCTGATGCCCATGCTATTCTCAAGGTAAGGCCAACAAGGCACTGCAATGCAAGGGCAATTTATTCATAAAGGGGAGAATCTATAGGATGTGTTTTTTTTATATATATATTATAGAAAAAAAATGTCAAAATTTGATATAACGGATGGCGCCTGAGAGTAATACCTGAAGGGTTTATGCTATTTTGCATGGTGGATATTAAAGTTATGTTACTATATGAACCGTGCTTTTATTTCCCGTTTATTATTCAGTTTATGTCTTAAGAGCATTAGATACCTGTAGGCTGTTGTGACACCCCAATTACATATATTTACTTATCACAAGCTTTGGTTTAATTAGACGTGTATCCTACAGGTTTATACACTATTTGTATTGACTAGATGTGGCTGGCACTGGCTATGCTTTTGTAAAGTAGATACTTCACGGACGATTCAGTTGATATAAACGAATCTTTGATACATATATTTAGTGCATATATTTTGTATTTATAAAATCTACATTTTATTGAAAGAACTTTGATTCAATCCAGTATTGCAAATCAAAGGAATGTACTATTTCTATGAGCTATGTAAAATGTGGAACGAAACTATTTCAGCACAGAAAACATATTTCAAAATTCCTTGCCTTATTATGAAAAACTTTTTTTTATAGTTTTATCATATGGGAATAATCAATATGTTCTTCCAGACTAGAATTAACCAAAAAAAAAAGTCAGTTTTCCTCTTCTAACAGTATATATTACTTTGAATCTAGAAACGTGCCACAGCACAGACTGCTCAAGACAGTAAGTTCTCCAGCACGTCGCTTCTATTTAAAACTGCCATCTGCGAGTATTGGAAAGCAGGAACATGTATAAGTGGCGACAAGTGTGTATACGCACACGGAAAGTCCGAGCTGCGCGCACCACCCAAACACATCATGTGCTCAAACTGGAAAAAGAACCGCCAATGCCCCCATGGAGACAAGGTTAGTATCCTCTCAAACACACTTTGCCATGTACCCTTTGAAATAAATTGAGAGAGAAGTTTCTAGAGTAGCAGAGATGCCACTTTTCCTAACTTTTCAGGTATTCCGAATTTTTAGGTTTCATTCATAAAGGTATTTGCTATCGGAAATTGAGAAAATTAGGAGGATTTCCTAACTTTTTGTTCATCAGTGAGTGGCATCTTTTAAGTAGGACTTATGCATTTAGTAAATTGTATCGATTACTATGGCTTATTTCACACCTATCCAGCATCTAAGAACTACATACAGATCTGTAGGTCTGCCAACATGGGTTCCTTAGTAAAATTTGCTACCTGATGTGGTGCTGTTAGTGGAAGAACAATTAATCTTCACACAAGACCTTGATTAACTTTATATTAAGATGAGATACATTGAGGAAGAACTAAATAAGTTTGGTGTATATATATTCGGATATACATTCATGATGTGTATGTTTTATTGTAGTGCATCTTTGCACATGGGGAAAAGGAGTTGGCCAAAGGATTACAGAGTGCAGGAATTACAAAGAAAGAACCCAAGAGCAGTTCTGTAACCAAACCAATCTCCTCTGCCGCAACTGCTTCTTGGGCGACTGTCAAGTCTAAGAAAAACCTGGCCGCCATGTATAGTTTGCTCGATGGTGAAGAGGAAGTAAGTAGACTGATATTAGATCTCACCACCAGTCAAAAACCCCAAAATAGCCTGAGCAGACAAGTACCAAAATCTCTTTTCCTCTCAAAAAGTGAATAATTTTATTGTTCAGTCATTTCATGGTAAATGATTTATAATGATGTAAATTGACATGGTTTCTTGACAGGTTGATTGTGGTGATGGACCAACATGTGTCATATGCCGCGACAGGATCTCCGAAGCCTGGGGCAAGACTTTGGAGTGTGGTCATAGATTCCACAGTAATGTAAGTTGTGATTTATTGTATACACTGGACACATATGTATATTTTGTAATATGCCCCAACAAGTAAAAAAAAAGTTAGTTGGTGTATAGGATTTCATGTGTTATTAAGTGGATATCGTATTCATGTCTTTTAATGGTATTGTAGTGAAGTTGGGAACACAACAGCAAAGAATTCATTAGTTTCATCATGGCACAGCTGTTTGAGTTGTAAAATCTAAGTGATTTTGTTACCATACATGAAATAGAGCATTCCCTGTAAAATGTCATCATACATAAACATTCGCTCTTTGGTTGATTTTACAGTGTATAATGCGTTGGATAGAGGGTGAGGAGAGGACATGTCCGATGTGTCGAAGCCATACATTGTTAGCTGAGGACTTCCCTGTGCTCGGCTAGGACGACGTCGAGGCAAGACGCTAGATAAAGGCGATATGACAGCATATTATAAAGACATCTGTATGTAACCATTCTTTCAAAGACTGGATGCATTACCTATATTTGTGTGATACACATCTCCTGTACATATGCCAGGAAAGTAATAATATTAAACTACAAGTGTCACTTCTCACTGCTGCCTCTAACCACAAAGGACAGAATGCCGTAAATCCTTGTGTTCACCTCTATAGTTTGAATACCTGTATAAACTTTTAGAGCTTCAAAGTGCACTTATGCATCGTGCCAATCCTTTGGCAGTGTATCAACCCTGTTGGGTCGGCATGATGCAGGAATGAATGCATTAAAACTAGAAACAATGGTGCACAAAAGAATCAAGATAGCCATGATAGCTACAACTTTATCCTTTGACTTCAATCTGCACTCGAAAAAAAGATCATATAAAAAGACCTTGCATTAGGGCTACACCAATTGAAAGATTAAGAGATAAAGAGAATAGAAATAGAAGATTAGTATGATTGCCCAGTCTCGTCACACAATTTTATGGCAGTATTGAACGTACGATTAGAAATATTGGCTATTAACCGAACAGTAAGGTCCACAGTACGATAAATTAAGTGTCGAGTGTTCATTGGCTACAGTGAAGCCTATTAACGTGAAGGGGGATATATTAATTGATAATGACATATTTCAGAGATGCCACTTTTCCTGGTTTACCATGAATTCCTGGTTTTTGATTCTAAGATTTCTGTATTAAATCATGTTAGTTCCCTTGGGAAACGTGTCTCAAGTCCAGTTTTCCCTGGTTTTTGTCGACTAGTGAGTGACATCTCTGATATTTGAAATGTGAGTAGCAGCCAGAAAATCTTATAATTAAGTGATCCGGTAAAGGTGAGTGTCCTTGGATTCTGACAGTTGCTCAAGCGGCATGTCCATCATAGCGTACAGCTGAGAGTGAGACTATCATAGCATCTGTACAGTGTAAAACTTACTGCTGAGCTTTTATGCGTACACACTTATGTAGTTTGAGATGTTATTTATTTATATATGTGTATTATACCGAAGAAAGGGTTCTCTTATATAACCGACCTATTCAGGGTTCCCACTGGTCAGTTAAAAGTCAGTTAGACCATTTTTTTCTTTAACGGTCAGTTAAAAAGATATTTTTGGAAATAGTTAAAAATGGTATTTTGACTATTCTTGGGAAGGGGGGGGGGGGTAATTGTCAAGATATTGCGCGATTTGCAAAATTTCTTGCTCGAGATTGGCTGTAAATCATCCAATATTTTGTCAGTTAAAAGTTGATGAATGTCAGGTAAAAGTCAGTTAAAACCATGACCCATAAATAGTGGGAACCCTGCTTTTGTTCTATTCACGACACAGTAAGAACAGTGAACTATACATATCGAACTAGTTGTATTTATCGAAGAAGCCCATATATGATAAAGCATTTCAAAGTTGAGAGTAGAGGTAGTAGATGTTTGACACTTCACTTGATGATTCACTCATTGTCCATGCTACATGATTCACATGACATTGTTGCTCATTATTCGTTGTTTATAAATCGATCTCTTGTTAATCATGGAAATTAAACATAGTATACCAGTTGATTACAGTATGACACAGGCTACATGCCCAGCTTGATGCTTAGTAGTTATTTCAAGTAGTGGACTTATATATTCCAGGTATAGTAAGAACATTTTGAAGCACATTTCTAAGCTGTTTTATATGAGTTCATATCGGGTCACAATATCACAGAGATGCCACTTTTCCTACTTGTTCAGGAAATCTGATTTTTTCTTGTAATTTATATAGGCATGTTATATTAGAAATTGAGAAAATAAGTATGATTTCACTAATATGTGAGCGGCGTCTCTGGATATATATATATATATATATATATATATATATATATATATATATATATATATATATATATATATATATATATATATATATATACGTGTATGAAATTTAACGAGATAACGCACTGTGCATATACATGTGCAGCTTAGTCTTGATATATCAGTCTTTGATAAGGCGTTTGACTCATGCATGAACCATATCTCTACATATATCTGCCAGAACCGTTTTGGTTACTGTACATCCTTTGCATTCTTTGAGGATCATGAGAACGAGTTCATATAGATGTAATAACCCATCGATGTCTATTTGAAACAAGTGGTCGATTTATTAAGACCCAACAGTAAATGTCTGGCAGTACTGAGTAGTGCCCATTAGATTAAGAAAATTATAAGTTAACTAGCATTTGTTTATTTTATTTCTTTTCAAGTTGATAACGTCTACAGTTCTCAAGTCTTTTAATAGTTTGGTTAATAGTTCTTGAGAGATGGTGTATAATTTACCTTTCAGTTTCACTTTGCATTCCTTTACCTAGATGAAACCGGACATGGTCCTTACTTACATAAAAGGTCTGTCACCCTTCTCCCTACCGTTTGATACCTTTAATTAATACTAGACAGGGAGTTGGGACTGTCCACATAACCCATGAACCAACATTCAATCCATAAATACCTTGCACACAAGCCGCAGCTTATATGAACCATAGGAGTTAACCAAAATCTATATACGCAAGGTAATTGGCGACACTACTAAAAGAGAAAAAATCAAACTCCAGGTGTAGCTTGTTTAAAAAAAGTCATGAAGTTATAGTGCAGTACCGTAATCTCCCGCGTATAAGGCGCTTTATACGCGAATCAGATCGTGACTGGTGTCTTATACACAGGAGGGTAATTGCCTTGAGTTCGGGGTGCGCCTTATACGCGGGGTACCTCCATTTTCCAAACCAGAAAGATGTACACAGAGTCATGTATTTTCTTTAACCAAAGAAAAGATGTAGTCTAACCCATGGTGCTCTAAATACCCTTAAACTGCTGAATGAAACATGCCATTCTGCTCACCATAAAAGTGTTTGGAAATATGTGTACACCCCAGTAGTAAGGGGTGTGCCTTATACGCGGGTTTATCCAAATACCCATTCGGGAAGATAGGTGGGCCTTCTACGTGAAATAGCCTTCCCTGAGTTGGGGGTGCGCCTTCTATGTGGGCTGCGCCTTCTACGCGAGAGATTACGGTACATACATTAGGTGTGGCTTTTACACAATGTAATTACGACCTGTGTTGTAAAATCTAAATTAATTTGGCAGAGTGAACAGGGAATCATCTGGTTCAATGTAGAATGAGTTGTCTCTGGTATTACAGGTAATTGCGTTCTCAGAGGGAAAGAGATCCTTGTTTAATACAGACTTGAAAACTGCCAAGTCTTAAATGCTCTTAGGCCACCCTTAAAAAAATGTTCGTTTCCTGTCCAGAGGGTGGGATTTTTCAGGCCCATGAGGTAGGGAGGGAAAAATTTTTTTAGGCAAATATTTTTATTTGTCATGAACATTGTAAGCACGGATGGCATGAATTTGACATCACATTCTAAGATTTAGTGATTGGAAGCCTAGATTCTTGTGCTAATAGATGAAAAAAAAATCTTTTTTTCAGAACTCAGGAAAATTTTTTCCCATTCTCACAAAAATATCCACCAGGCCTCTGGACAGGAAACGAACAGATTTTTAAGGGTGGCCTTACCTTGCCAATTACTGTATTTAACTTAAGTTGTCACAAAACTGTATTTGTGAGCGCTGAAATCTCTCACCGGGTGCTAACCTACACCTTATCCTGTGAAATCCTGATAAAAGTAGACAATCAATTAAGTATTGGAAATATTATAAAGGTTATACCTAAGTAACTTGTATGTAGAAAACAACATCAGCTGGCACCCCTTGTGACATAATATTTCAATCTGTGTGGTTATTTGTCGATGGCATTTTACTTCTGTCTATATATTTGTCGAGAAGTTGCTGTTACCTGCCAATATGTTAACTTCTGACCGAGTCATTGTACATTTGGCGAACTGTTAAAACTGGGAGTATGTTTCCTTTTAAGGCAATTGATAAATGTGATATAGCATTAAAGCATTAATGGTGTCCATACATGTATGGTGTCCATGCATGTATTGTGTCCATGCATCTTATGTAACTGTATCATCCTTGATTCTCATATGTAGGATTTCAAATCGGTTGATGTTGAACTACATGATTGATGATGACAGTAGTAGACGCTATGGGATAACACCTTCAAGGGCCGCATTATCCCTCAAAATAGATGTTATTAGTTGTCATGATGCACCAATGTGATGCTGATGAGTAAACGCGCTAGTACGGTATTGGTATTGGCTGCGTCATCACTGCGATGAAGCATCATGTCGATCCTCTGAGAGTTTATCATGCTGATCCCCCGGGGAGTGTATCAGTTGGCATTATACATCTATAACTTATGTCGTATTTAGTGGGATCATGGTGTCCTACCGACCATAGTGAAAGATTCCCTTACTTGGCATTAGGAGTCAGCTGACATCACTTAGTGTTCATAAACTGTTTTTTTTGTGAGAATCTAACTTTCCTGCATTTTACAGAGCTTGGCGCTCAGATCGACCGACCAGTGCTATTAAAGATGCAGCCAATGATTATAAATGTTATATCTTTGGAAACATTTCTTTTTATACCTTGTTCTACTTAAAGGAGCACGTCCGTCTCCTATATGTAAATTCACGTTTTGTTTTAGGCTATTATGAATAGCCCCCTTGTTATTACTAACATTACTTTGTTAACCAAATTATTTGTGGTACCCCAAATATGACTGGGGAAAATGCAGAGGTTAAAAGTACTGTTGTAAAGAGTAGTTATAGATCTATGGTTATGCGGTTGATCAAAATGCTTTGATTTGTCATGAACCATCTCAAGACTGAATAAGGCAGTTCTTGAGTGAGAATGAGATGATACAAATCAGAATCTATGGTTTGGAAAAAGATATATAAAAAAATTTTGTTTTGTATCATTTGTGATTTTTGGTTGATTTTATGGTGCTGGGCATGTTTTTTAGGAAGATCATTTATTCGTGTAAGTATTTGATCAATTGATTAATTTTTCACCGTGACTAATTTGATTAAACCACCCTGCGTCCGCTTGGGGCTGCTAGAAGTGCAACATATCTTTACCAAACTGCCCAAAAGCAACAAACAATAAATAGAGTATACCTCGAGTACAATAGCGCATACATTCTATTGGTCAAGCATATCACCGTTCTTCACTTTGGGCATCATTCCTTATCCTATTGCTCATAAGTAGCTGTTACACATTAGGGTAGATTAACCTTGAGACGGCCACCTCACTTATTGGCCTTAAGAATCAGTTTACTTATTCAGTTTCAAATTGATTTCTATTGCCAAATAGTGGGGAAGAGGTCTCCATGTATGTGGAGGTCTCATGCTTGATTTACCATAAACTTTACCACTGTAGAAGTACACCGAGAAGTGCCCACCGCAAGACATGGTTCATTCTACTCTACGTACTGTTTACTATTACGTAGGGACCGAAGCCACAAAACTGACCATGAGTCGAGCGGTACACTTCCGTCTTCCACTCTTGTTATAGAAAATTGATGTTGCACAAGTGCTTTCACCTTAAAGTTAACGATTTTAATGTGATCACATAGAGAAGAGGTGATGGCCTCTCACGGATATTTGTTGTGTAGGTGAATGCAGTCCTTGGTACGGTCTGCAGGGATGATACAAGTGTGATGTGTTACATGTATGGTACGGTTTATGTGTGCTACTTACTAACTACAGAGTACCAAGGTGCTGATTGTAGTCAAGAGATTGCAAATTTTACTATCAAATAAACTTGATTTGAATCTCATTTGTTGTCAGTTGAATTCTATTGGCTGTGTTGTGGAGTGAGGATAAAGGAGGGGCTTTTCACAAGAGGGATGGGGATATTTTGACCCACCATGGTAATTAATTTTAAGTCTATTGCCTTTGAGTATGCTAGGCTTCCAATAATACCCATTTTATTACATTGAGTGCTATTCTTTTTAGTCTGCGAATAATTTGGAAGAACCCTCCCCCAACCCTTGTTTATGGGAGTGCAGGGGGATCGACTCTTTTCTCTGAAAACTGGATTTGTTGTTTTCAGGCACGGGACTGGGTTTTAAAGAAATATCAAAGTTGGCTAAATCCTAAATCCCTCCTATATGTGGTATACGAGAAAGGTTATAATGTATTTGCAAATCACATGGAAGACCCAGTTCACATTGAAATATAAGCCAAGTGTTTTCTGAAGAATCCTATGTCTGTATATCCAATGATTAAATACCAAGAGGAAGAAACGGGGTACGTCAAAGGTCTTTCAGCTCTTTATTTACAAACATGAACAAGTCAGATGCCCTCTGTTCTTTTTACAATCGTCTATCTGAAGATAATGAGGATGCCTGTGTAGCTCTCAGGTCTTCCAATTACAAGCATGGTGGTTTGGTATTAAAAGTATGCTGGAGATTCCTTGATACCACTTTTTTTCGTCTTTTCTTCCAGTTCTTAAGCCTAAATTTCGCTACAGGACATTCCACCATGTCTAGTAAGTCAAAGCAATCTGATCCTGCTCAGTTTAAATATTATAATTCTCCTAATTTTGACGCAGCGATGACGTTATAGGACACCACTATATATGTGTGTCGTCACCATATGACGTGACGTCACTAGTGGTAGTCCTTTCCACCAGGTAGCAGCAGCACAGTAGATCCTTTGCCGTCCACCACCAGTGTCCACAGGTCCAACGAGAGATGGCGTAACAGAATGGGAATTGCACTGAGATGAATTAAAACAGTCTCTGGTTTACACCTTTGGGGTTTCTAGTGATGCGAGTGAGCTGAGGATGTTGTCCATGTTGTTGTGCCAGAAGACGAGGTTTTCACGCAGCAGCTGCCATTGCTGCTTACCGAAGGTGCGGTGTGTCGTTGAGGATACAATCACCTTGCGCTCCAACTGGTCCATCTTGGCACACACAGCCTTTGTACGCACAACTGTAAATCAAATTTGAAGGTGTGATTACAGAGAGTGGACCGTTTCTAAACATTACACATCTTTTTACAGAGATCTAAGTATCACACCCATACAAATATGATCTAAGTGCACCTACTCCAGCAAGGTCTCTAGAGGAACCCAAGTACATGTACATTTAACTTTGATAAACCTCATAGGTAAGGTTTGCATTATTTACAATAGTTTAGAACACACCTTGTGAACCAACTGTCAGTGGATGATATTGGACAACCTCTACCTCTATCATTGACACGCTCATTCTACAAAAGAAATCTCCTTGATCTTGCTCGACTTCTGTACTAATATTTCAAATATATATCTTTGGTTTGCCAAATACTCACCATCAATTATGAATGTCTCGACATCATCAGCATCAATGCCCATCTCACGCTCGATTGTTTCAAAGCTGATCTCCTTCTGTGTTTCTGCCATCTGCATGAAGGTCAACATACGCATCTTGTGGGTGTTAGCTTCATGTGACAAACCTGGAAAGAGATAAAAATATTAGTCAATTCAGCTTCATTCCATCTGTAAGTATTCATGGGAACGCCTTAGCAGTGTACCGGAAAGTCAGGGTACGGCTTATAGGTGGGTACAGCTTATACAAGGGTGCAGCTTATACGAGGGAATTCACTGTAGAACTTTGCGACACTATTAAATGTTATATTAGAAAAGCATGCTTGGATAAAGCGACATTTGATCTAAACTACCACTATAATTTAGGCCACACCAAATTAAAAAGTTGGTCTATTTTGAAAAAATGGAGAGGGAGGGCAACATTTTTTATTTTTTTTTATTTTTTTAATCACAGATGTGGAAAGGGTGATTTTTTTTTTTTTTTTATAACCAAAGATTTCCCAGGAAAGGAGTTGAAAGGAGTTGGCCAGATTTTAAAGCTAGTATCTGCCATTGTTTGTTCAAAAATTATGGCCCAAAAAAAAATAATCAGATTTTTACAGAAAATGGTGTGGGCGCAATCCATAGACAAAATACCGTAATCTCCCTCGTATAAGATGCATCTCACGTATAAGACGCACCCTGAGTTGAAAGGAGAGCTATAAGACGCACCTGGGGGCAGGATTTGGACTAGTTTAGTACTAATCTAATGTAATTTTACCCCTTCTATAAGACGCACCCCCTCTTTTGGCAATGTCTAAATGGCCCATTTGGCTTTTGTTTGGCGTAGAAGACGCGTCTTATAGGCGGGAGATTACGGTAATTTTCAAAAAAAATAAAAATTTGTATTTCTGAAAATATGATGTGGGAGATCCATAGACCAACTATTTAATTTGGTGTGGTCTTAGAGAAAAGTAACAATAAAGATTTGGATATAAGATAAGATTATTTACAGGAAAAAATATCAATGATCAATGACTTTATCTTTACCTATTGTGTTGATGAAATCCCGGTGGGTGTTGTAGAATTGCATATACTGTTCCAACTTTCCTGATACGAAGATAGTTAGCAACTGGAATCAAAGAAGAAAATAGCTAATAATACTCCATGGCACTTATCAAAAGAAGTCAGTTTTCTCACTATGGTAAATCTAATAGTCTGCTGAACATACAAAATGTATCAATCAGTCAGGGCTCTAACTGCTGTAGTGCTATCTATTTTGCTACTTTTTCATATTTTTTTACAGAAGAGTGCAGTTACCAGGGATGCCACTCACTGATCCCCAAAAATTCGGAAATCCTCCTAATTTTCTCCATTTACAATAGGAAATACCTATAGAAATGAAACCCAAAAATTCGGAATTCCTAAAAAGGTAGGAAAAGTGGCATCTCTGAGTTACTCACATCGTGGATGGGCTCTCCTTCTAGGAACTTGACAGGTTTGAGCGTGAGGAGGTGGTCCATGAGGTAGGTGGTAGGATCACTGAGACATGTCACGATACACCGCTGTGCATCATCGCGCGCCTGTGAAGCATTCTCCTCAGTGTAGGTACCGAGCAACTCAATCATCACCTTTGTTGCCTTATCTCTGTAATACATGTACAATATTCAGTATCGTTAAAGAGAGAGACTATAATATACATTTGATATTCTGGCATTTACAGTTTACTCGAAAGGGTGCAATGGTGGTTGTAGTTGCCTCCAATAAGACATGACACTATGATATGGTCCACTTGAATATGCCAGACCAAGAAATGTGGGCTACATTCTGAAAATGGTTTCCATTGAGGGTATATCACAATCAGTGTATGACACTGCTGTAAAGTGTTGGTCGAAGTTAGTATACAAACTTACATTTGATGACACTCAATGAAAGCTTCATGGAGGTTTCTGAGAAGGTTCTGCATTTTGTTGGGTGTGGTCTCCCACTGAACCATCCACTTCTTGATCTACAAGTTGGAGAAAACACGATTAATATCAGTTCAAATATCAAATGTTTTGCTGGGCTATGCCAAAAATGTCTAATGATTATTATTTATAACGCGGCTTCAAGAAAATTGGTCTCATGACTTATGTTAAATGTAATGGGAAATTTATTCAAGTTTAAGCAGTCATACAGTGTGGTTGAAAAATTGAGGTCATTCTTGGGTAAAGGCAGATGCAGAGGAGTAGCTACTCTGCCACTTTTGAATGATGACGTATGGTATTCACTATAATTTACCCCACTATGTAGACATAACTTCTCATAAATGTAGGCTTGTGCTCACCTCGTCCAGGTTTACATTGATGTGATGCATGTAGTCTGACTTGCCGGCCAGTTTTACCATCGACAGGAAAACGTTATACCGCAGGGGGCACCGGGCGTCCAGCCCCTGGAACATGTTGTTCAAGCTGAAGGCGAATGGGCGATGATTAGTTAACTTATGTTTCACTCTATTGCAATCTATATGGAGGTAATTTTTTTTCTGACTTCTGAATTTTATCATTTTGAAGCAAGTCAGACATGTATCTGAAATATGGTAGGTACATCAAATGATGAGGCTCTACTTTGAGGAAACTGTCAAACATACACTTCATATACAATCCAAGAGTCTTGCTTAATGTGACAGTTTCAAGATATTACTTATTGACATATCATAAAATGTGTAATCTCTACACATGCAGCTGTGATTAATCCATTACTTACATCCTGAATCGGGCACCAACGCTCTTGTCATGTTGCGTTTTGCATAGTTTTTCACACAGGGTGAGGATCACACCTTCAACTTTTTCTGACGGCACCAGCAAGATCAGACTGATCAAGCTGTTCATGACAGACTCGGCGTCTGAAATTAGAGTTAAATTCTCAGTGTTAACAATGTATAATTTTGAAACGATGATTATCCCCTGTCCTGATATATATAAGACTGGCGTTTATTTGAGGTATTTTTTCTATTGCTCAATATTTAATTCAACACCTCTTTCCCCGGCGCTTATTTCAGACTGGCGCTTATTCAAAAAGAGATGGCTGAGCACAGAAATGCCTGAAATACCGAAATCAAACATACAAAGGTTTTGTTTTAATAGATGGGTCTATGAAATTTAAGAATTCTTGAAATCAGAAAAACGTATATACATACACCCGTTAAATATGCTGGCTTTTGTTTTTCAACCATCTTTAATTCCACTTACCTGTCTCTGACTTTTCCTCCTTCCATATTATGTCCGACGCCTCTACAATTTGTGAGAGATCCAATACCAGGGCATCTTGTGACGCCTCTTCGGAGATCTCTGCACCCAGAGACTTCAAGTAACTGCGAATTTCAGTTACCTGCAAATCAGAACATTACTTGTAGCAATATGCATAGCTCTCACACAAAAATATCAGATCAACATTCTCCGACCTAAAATGTCAATGTCACTTTACTTTAGGATCCCAGTAATGGGACTGTCTGGGATTGAGTTCAACTCTGACCCTGTGAGGGACGAAATTGCCTCAGTCCTGCAAGCTATTAAAACTGGGTATCATGGGGAAATCCAGCCAATCCACTACTGATATTAGATGTGTATTCAAGTTTATTTGATTTGTCCTAAGGCATCTAATTTTCCACTTTGAAGTTTGATCTTAATAGCAATCAGGGGTAGACAACTTTTTTTTAGCCACTGGCCACCCGGGCCAACAGCCTCAGAAATCTATTGGCCGCAGCTAAAGCTGTTGGCCCGGGATTTGTAGATGGAAAATTCTGTCAAATGTGAAAAAAAATTAATTAGAAAATGTCCAGAATTCCTACCTCAATCCTAGTTTAATCCCCATAATTATAGGCACCTGTTCTATATTCAGATTTAAAATTTATCCTTCCTTCCTCATAACAAATGATATCAGAAAATTAATGGTCCTCTCACGCTGAGCAATTTGTGATAGATATCAACTATTTATCCTGATGAATAAACCCTCATAGTTCTGATGGATTTTTTTTTATATATAAGATGCAGTAGAATTTTTTTGGGTGATAACAGGCCACCCAGGCCAGTAGGAAGGTTGTTTTTGAAAAAAAAAATCACTGGCCAAAACTCAGTACTACTGGCCATTGGCCACCGGGCCAGTGTTAGTGTCTACCCCTGGCAATTTCTGTAAAGCCTAAAGGCGAATGTGGATTGGACCCTGGAATGGCTGTCCAGTGTCAAATACACAAGTTTGTTCCACCAGCTTGGGGCAAATCTTGATAAGGTCTGGTCCAGCTCATATGTACTGTGTCGGGCTGGATGGATTGAGCCTGACCCTCTTAACTAAACTAACACTCTTCCTTGGGCCACTATTTTAAATGTGCCATTAGGTTACGTGGACGTAAATGCTGCCCTCTCGTGAGTCATATGGGATTCAGGACTGCACTGAAGGGTGTTCTGACTGCTGATTGGTTTAGAATTAGACAGAAGAAATATTGGTAAAATTATGAAAAAAATCACAGGTGTTCCCAAATAGTTAATAAATGGAATAGTAGGTGTGTTTTTATATTATGCCAGGCCTTGGGGATTTTATGAGGCATGCAAAAGTTAATCTGGCCAATGGAGATTTTTAGGCCCAAAATAGGGTAGAATGGCACTCACTGCACATATCATTCCCTTATTTAAGATTTTCAGGGTTAAGCCTATCCAACATTCTGTCAGATTGTGTATGAGGGATGAGTTAACCGTGCTATGGTTGAAATTTTTACCAACGAACATTTTAGGCGGCTGTTTTTGTGTGTTATGCTATATAGAAACATAGAGGAAATGGATTTAGTTCCACGTGACCATTATAAATGGACATAGCTAAAAAAAAAAGTTGTGTGTTTCAGGTAATATGCTGAAAAAATTAGGTAGGGTAGGTCAGGTTTTTTTTTATTTTGTAAAATTTTTTAACTGCTTTGAAGACTTGTAATGCGTCGTGGTGACTCAGGAGTCAGGGGCGAGTCACAGCGACTCAGCCTCAGGGATGACTAAATTGACTGAAAACTTGCCCAAAAACCTATATTTCTTTCAGAAATGGGGAAAAAGGCTGTGCTGCTATAACATTTTTCCCGCCCCCACACCTCTAGAAGAGTCAAAAGTTTTTTTACACCCCGTCAGCCTCAGGAGGGGTCAAAACGACAAAAGTAATTACCCCCACCCCCCATTACCATTGGGCCATTCACCTCTGTTTATATTAAAATAAACAATGACCTCTCCCTTTCAACTTGCCTTTTGACAGGCTTTGTTTATTAGCAAGTATGGCCTACAACACTATCAGTTAACGCATGTCAATTCCACAGGACTCAACATCTGACAGTTTCTCTGAGATAACGCCAGCTAGGTCCCACTGGCCCTGGGAAATCATCATCATAGTCTCAGATCCACAAGAAGTATACTTTGTGTTGTGACACCTTAACCCACTGACTGAAGCCATATGGCCGCGGTCGGAACATGTGTCGCAATTCAATAGGGCACAGCAAAGGCCTCGCTCGTCTTACATTCTTCAAACTTTCCATACCGACTCTTAGGAACTTGTTCCCCATTACTAACTATCAAATAAACTTAAATCAACCTTACCTGCTCAGATTCGTCTATATCTAGAAAGACCGGCACGCTCATGCTTGCGACTTCTCGTTGGACCTGTCAAAGCGAGGGAGGTACTCTCTAAGCCCGAATTGAATTACTCTTCAGAATCCCAAAGATTATCCATAATTTTTGAGAAATTGCATAATCTTAGATAATAACTTAAAAGTCCCTGTCTATGCTCTACCTTTCTATGAAAATGATTCAATATTTATAAAAATGACATGTATAGCATTTTATTTTGAGACTATTTACTGAAAACGAGGCGCACCTGCTCAGTTGCTGGTCCCGTCCGGACATTTCGGAGTCGGCGTCAGAATAAACTCGGATAGCTAAGGATTCAGATCGGGGTACCAAACTCGCCGACAATCAGTTACGTGCAGCTCAAGCGTGATTTCATCAGTTCTGCAACCATGACCGACAACCAAGGTGCGTTTTCCTCTTGTAATTTGTGTTAGCGGATAATAAAAAGAGACTTACACACTCCTTTGAATATCTTTATTACATGGTGTAAGTTTTTAATACTTTGATGCCGGATATCATTCAGTTTACACACTTTGAATTAATATGTCCCCGATTATCGCCCACCCGGCACTTGTCTGCACGACACGTTGAGTGTAAATGATCTGGTGTTGACATAACTCATTAACTGACAGCTGTAAAGAGTTAGATCAGTCTGACCGGGGCTTTTCATATTTTTCATAACAAAGTATTTTCTCTGCATGATTCTCCCGTTTGTTCAGACTGTTGGCATATTAAATGCGAATAATAAGGCCTAAAAAAATTGTTGTGTTCAACTTCAGGTAAGGCTACCTACCCTAATTTAGGCACTTAAAAAAAATTAAACTGAATATAGAAATATCTCTGTGGGCACATTCGATTAATGTCATTGGGAAATTTCCAATTCTTTTTTAAATATGTTTTTATCTAGTCTAGAACCAAAGATATAGGGTAAATAGTGTCCGAAATATGAGCCTAATATAATGAGGGCAGGTAGGACTATACTATACTAGTCTATAGTCCTACCTGCCCTCATAATATGAGGCTCATATTTCTATAGTCTATAGTAATGGTAGAAAGGTGTCACACTTTCTGTGATGTGAGTTCAGCCACACAGTGGACCAGTATGAGGCAGCCTGCACTGGTGCCACTTTTCTGTTTCCACTTGATATATAACTATAAGCACATGGAAAGTAATATTCTAGTGATCCTATCTATATAGATTTCAGTTCTTTAAAATATTCAGAATCTTAGCTTTCAAAATATATCTTAAATTAATTTCCAAGGTAATTCTAAGTAGGGGTAAAATGCTAGTAAAAAATCATAACATGTCATAGCCTATCATTTGTCATAGCGGCTGTGTGCACGGCCATTTCTGTCCTATTGTTTCACTTTTTGGTCCTCTCAAAACTATCATTTGACAAAATCATAAATACATGAAACTTCATAATAGTGATATTTCATTATGCACTTAAACTGTGTCTGGTATTAGTTTTTTGGTTTCTCCATTGTATGATTGTTTGTTGTGTTTTTCAAAGCCTAAAAATTACCTTCACATTCAAGTCGGTGTAAAATAGTTAAAAATTGGTATTTTTCCCCCTAGATTTCGCTGATGGGTAGCCTAATATCTAAACTTTAGGAATCAATACACAAATACATTGAGAAAAAAAATCTATAATGCCCTAAATCACTGAAATCCAAGTGGACGGGAATGTTGGCTGCAGTCACACCTGCCAAAAAGTGTCAAACAAGCCTGCCAGCTTTTCTCACCCTTCACTGTGGCGTTATCAAAGTGCCTACCTAAATTTTTGGCCCTACCCTAATTTTTTTGGGGCATTTTTGGGGAAAATCTGATATTTCGGCACTTATCAAGACATGGAAGTTTTTTTTTCACGATCTCAAGCATCAAATACCTACCTAGCTTAATTTTTTCGACCACGTTACCTGAACACAACATTTTTTTTAGGCCTAATGGCCTTTATTTCTTTATTTTTGAGTGTTTTTTTTTCTTCTTCTTTCTCTACTTTGATGATCATGATATAAAGTTACAAGTAGCCCTGTCTTAGGGTAGGCCGTAGCCTACGATTATACCTTTAGTTAACCAAGGTAGACACTTGCATACAATTTTAGATTTTTCTGATATCATTCCTTCGGGGAATTATAAATAGCAAAACCACAGTCAGTACCCCCGGTACTGTGTAGTGATAAACTGTATTTATTTTGACTGGAAAAGTGATGTAGAATATAGTTCTGTAGGTTCTTTGCTTTTCCCTAACAAATATTTCATTATAAAAAATGATCTTAAAATTGCATAGGTTTGTATCATTATGAAGGCACTGATCATAATTTTCCTGTCAACATCTGATGACAAGCTCTCAAAATGTAGTTCATACCTGAGGGATGGAAGTCTTTAGAGGTTTCCCAAAGCTTTTTACTCTCATTCTTAAAAATGAGTATTTAGATGGGCTCTTATCGAGCATTTCAGGGATTTTTTTTTTTGGGGGGGGTCTGGGTGACTTTATCCCATTCACTGTTCATAAGAATGTAATGCTGTACATGTATTACAATGTACCAGGTACATCTTTATTTTTTTAACATGAGAATATCCATATATTTTTGTAATAAGTTTCTTTCCTGCAATGTACTCAATGTAGAACCGAATACTGGACAGTTCAGAAGCAAGGACAGGTCGGAAGCAGACATCTCGGAAGCAAGTGTTGGAACATCTCGGAAGCAAGGACAGTTTGGTATTTAGAATAGTTATTTGCTCCCAAGATGTCTACTTCCGACCTGTCACTGCTTCCGAGGTCTTCAGTTACCGCAGAACTGACACCGCTTACCTCACCTACCACTCGATTTGTGCAAAACCTTTTAATGATTAATCCATTGCAAATTGGCATAATTCGAATGTATGTATTTCCCCTATTTTACTGGAGATGAAATAACGTATACCAAAGATGAGGTTTCTTAGATCAGGATTTTTTTTTCATATTCTAGGGAGTGGGGGGGGGGGGGCTTCTTTGTGCGATTTTCAGCACTCTTCCAAAACCTGGGGAGGGATGGATTAGAATAAAAGGAGAGATAGTTTTCTCTAAAGCATTTGTGATTCGGATAACATTTCAGAGAAGGCAAAACGTGTTCAGCCAGCATGGGAACCGCCTGCCGGTAACTACATCACCGGACTGAAACTTTACAACAGCCTAACACGGAAAAAGGTAGGAACCATTTATTTGTCATTAACTGTGTGGTGGCGTAGGAAAAACAGATCAGGAAACACTGGTCAGGGAAAGCCGGGGAATTATAGATGAGCTGTCTATGGAGGTCTACATTGATCGCCTCGTTGGGTATCTTACATGCTGGAACTCAGAATGGAATTGCAGACTCAAAAAGCAAATACCCGGTACTATTAGTATCTTTGTTTTAAGGCATATAGATGTTGTTTTGTCGGCCACGTTTTTGTTTAGAAGGGATACTTTTTTGATAAACCAGGAATGGTCATTATTTCTATAATATCATACTAGCCATTACCCAAACGAACCTGAAACCGAAAATACAGTAGTATAGCTTCTAGGGGAGTGCCCATAGTGCCGTTTTTATATATGATTATGGGACTTCAACGATGAAGTGATATTGCATGATAGCTCTGAACGAATATGAATGTGCCACAGAACAGTTGTACACGTCAATGCCTTCGCAATTATGATTATATTTTGTATTAATATCATAATAGAACTCAAGATATTTGAATCGTATATCAGATTTGCTGATAGTACATCGATAGCCTTTTTTATTTTACCTAAGTACCGTCATGGATGGCCTCACCCTAAATGTTACGCATTATTTTTGAATTTTCTAGCCTAAAAGCTACATTAGGTCAATTTTTATGGGTGGGGTCGGAGGGGGGGGGGTCGAGGTAGATATATAGTCTTTGAGTAGCCATATCGTTATGATCTCGTCAAATCATTTATACATCTACATGATTATGCAGACCTGCCAAATGTTACGATTTTTTTCCGTAATTGGTTTTTGCAATAACCGCTATTGGCCCCTATTACGGCCATTACGATTTCAGGTTGCAAAATTATACAACTTTTGGATATCTAGTCCCTATAAATTTTAATGGCGAGTGCGGAGAGCAGCACATTACTTTTGAAAAGCGGATGCTCACAAAATACATAAGGTTTTTGTTTTCTCCATTGTAATCAATGGACGCTCTAGGGACACGACTTGAACATTTTTTATTGAAGATAAAAAGTATCATATAGAACTTGTTGCATCTCTCCCAGAATTACTTTGTTCCGATTTTAATTTCGATTTGAGACATTCTTTTGCGTTTTCTTTTTTGGTCTGAAAATTCGTTATACATATCAATACTTACGATCGGATTTTCAGTATTGGCAACTTGGCAGCTCTGTTAATACTGTGTATATTATCTGGTGCAATACAAAGTTAACGCCTTGAAATGATGCAATTCCATAACATGTGAACATAGGCACTATATAAAGTCCTATTGAGTGTATGACTAGATGAGGACATTACGTTGTGCAATATGTGAGGCCCGCTCTTTCTATCTAATTATCCCTTATGATCAACATGTGTTGAACGATGTATTACGATATTCATTATTACATGGAGATCATCAACGCTGTACATACTATCGGTACAAGTATTTTACCAATAGGGCGGGAAGCAGGGGAATTTTATCATGTTTATCTGGGCGGTTTTGTGGTTTTGATGGTGGGGGTAGCTAATGAATGATGGACTATTCATTGAAATCGAAACAAAGGGGTTCTTCGGAGTTTCACTTTGGGCTGCCACTCCATATATTGTATATAGCTTCTCTGATATATCTGAGGAGGAGAACCCCTGGTAGTGTACACATCATGTGTATATCTCTGTACTTCTTCCTTTAGACCTTCTCCTTCCTCTGCCCCAGAGGTCATGCTGACATACTTTCATGCACTGCCAATTCCATTCCAACCAAGAATAGGACTTCCAGTTTACGAGGGTGGAGTGTAATTGGGGTGGGGTAGCCATTATCATTGTAACTGTGTCTACTGGGCTGTGTCTGGTGAAGAGATTGGGTCATGCTCTGTTTCTAAGGCCATAGGTCTCACGTAGGGAAATCCCGGGGTCACTCAGTGCATCCTTACCGACAGAAGACCTCCGCACTGAATACTACATGAGTCCTGGGTGGATAAAATAGTTAGCTAATTTAGTAGAACTCTGTAAAAATTCATAACTGGTCCTGAGTAGGTACTTATTCATATGATATAAAATAAAACATGATTATTGCAGTAATGCCCATTCATTTTTGGGCTTGTTTGGATTGGGTCTGAACTGAATTTATTCACTGCAAAAAATGTCAATTATGCAGGTGTCTGTACATTTATGGCCAGCATTCCAGATTTTCGTGATCGATGCTCAGGTTTTTTTTTTATATGTCGTAAATCGAGGTTGCCCCTAAAGATATACATGGGATTTTTTGCTCAATACCTCCGGGGCACACTAGTTATGGCATGCCATGCTACATTAAAATATAGTGAAAAAGTATTTCCATGGCTGAGACCCATAGCAACCATGCCAGCCGATGCTGCCACCTTGTGCCAGATAAGATAACATCACAGGCGCACTTAGTACCACTTAAAGCTTACCTACATTCAGGTGCTGCCATCTGCACTCTGTATAAGATATTAAGCTAATAGATCATGGATATTGCAGCCCTAGGGCTGTATATGCTGAATATACCCGAGCCGCGCAGCGGCGAGGGTATATACAGCATATACAGCCCGTGGGCTGCAATATCCATGACCTAATAGGTTTATACCACCATTTCCTCCATTTTGTATTAATTTCTTACCTGATATCCACAGAATATAGCCAGGAGAAGATATTTTGTAAAAGCAAGCGATCCGGCCCGGGTCACCGCTCTGCGCGAAGCCATTGTTTTTGTTCCTTGCCGAGAGATGAACCGCCGTGTTCACACTCACTTTTCATATGGAATCCAACCATGGCATGTTATAATATTGAAATTGAAGTTTTCGATCCATAGACGAGGAATGCGTGCTAATTTTCTCCATTTTCTTCGATATAAATAAGAATCCATTGATTTTCCAAACCGGTCCGAAATTTTCGGCGTCTTCCTCGTACAAGCAGATGACCTATATTTACATCTGGGCCACTGACACACTTTCGCCGGACAAGGAGGTGGGTGGGAATGGCCGGACCGCGACTCGCGTACGTTAGGAAAATCAATGGATTCTTATTTATATCGAAGAAAATGGAGAAAATTAGCACGCATTCCTCGTCTATGGATCGAAAACTTCTTGGGATTTCAATAATATAACATGCCATGGTTGGATTCCATACGAAAACTGACTGGAAACGTAGCACTAGGACCTCAGGTTAGAATTTATTTACTTTCGCATTGGATTTCATCACCGTTCAGTGTGGCGCTATGGCTAAGGCCTTCGTCTACCACCACTGCGGCCCGGGTTCAATCCTCATACAAGTTGGCACAATTTTTCACAATGGAAAATGGCTAGATTAACTTTGTATAGCTGCCATAATTTCGGGGTCAAGTCCAACTTGACCCCGAAAAAGTATATACCAAAAATTTCAAAAACGCACATGAGTGGTCTATGCAGAATATACCACGTATATATCGTATATAAAACCACCGGAATTCCCGAAATCGTGGTATAATACATAATAAGTCCCCATAGTTGGATAGTGTAGGTGTATTTAAGTTACTTACCAAGCCACTCTTAAACATTATCTACAGAGATATCAAGGAATTTCCTGCAAAATACATGCATGCCCAAATCCATACTCGACCTCAAAGTTTTGATACAAAGTTGCTAAACATGACTGAAAGAACAAGAAGAGACATTTTATTAAATGCATGATCAACACATCTTTATTGCTGAGATTGTAGTCCCTGTATGTACAAAATACGCACACTGACGGCGGCTAATGTGTAAAACACGGCCTCTACTGTAGCTGAAGGTGAATTTACACTTGGGTTTGTAGATCATTTTTACACACTACCAGACACACAGTGTGGTCATTGTTCAATATTGGGAATTCTGGCATATCAGACTAGTACTGCATAAGTATGAGAAGCTCGGTCCCACTCTTGAGCTACTCATAGTAATAGCTCCCATATATTGACAAACAAAGACTATGTAACATAGGGGATCTGTGTAAGCTCACCCATACTCTGTCCAAACAAGCTACTTACTTTTATAGAAGCTTACAAACAGGAAGTTTATGATAGTCATATAATAGTTTACTTCTTGTTCATAACATATAACATAGCGTAATAGGACATCGCAGGGAATGTCGTCTCATAACCTTTTTTTTATGTACAAAAGCATTTTTCAATAGCATATAACAATGGTTTGGCTTCTTTGTGGATATACCCCTCACCCACCCACCCACCACCCAAGATGGGTCCAGGTAGTATAGAGTTCACACTGTGCAATGACAACGTATGTACACTCTTGTCTTGGGGAATATGCTAACTGCATTAACATTGGAAGCATCTAAAATACAGTTAACATGGCATTAGATATATGATACACAAACGGACCTGGTCCATAGAGCCTGCTTGCCCGTCAGCGGCTCGGTTCCTCAAATATTCAGACCAGTCTATCCAATTCCTCAACAACAACAAAAGAGGGTGTAGTATAGGTAGAGTATTCTGGAAGGTTGTTGACACTATCGACGTTTCTTTATATACATATACACAATAGTATTAGTCCAGTAAATCGCAGTCTTCTCTAGTAGATTTATGCCGGATACGCACCAATGCCTTGTCCCCAGAAAATAAACAGAACATGTTGAAAGAATGTACAATTTGTAGAGAAGAATCTCTAATAAATGAACACTGAAAGAACCCTAAATCATCAGCAATCATTTAAAGAAATTTATGAAAGTTCAATTTAACCCCCCCCCCCCAACCCAATTAATACAATCACATCAGCCCAACCCCACCCAGTGAACTCTGTTTAGATAGACAATATCCTCGTATTTTTTCTGTAGAAAAAAGTAAGTAATGGCTTCTTTCACCAAAAAAAGAATGAATAGATAAAATGAAAATGTTTGTTCATATCGGTGCTTATATCCTTTTTGCCGAGACGTATGAAAAAAAAACAACAGTAACACACCGGTCGTATCTGTGAGTCACCCATATTCAATAATGCACTCATAACCCATACACACATTCACTCATGAGCAACTCCTCTGCTTCTCAGACAATCCAAAAGGTGGCACATACCCTGCTTCCCATGGAAGTGTCGCCACCTGGCAATGCGAATTGGAAATAAGATTCACTCTCCTCGACCCACTCTCCTATTACCTTACTCACCATTCCATGTCAGGGACATAGGTCACACCTTCCCTTACCATACTTAACAGAAAGGTACATAAAATAGTACCGGGTAGCCACAGCCCAAATGTACACATACACAGAGACTGCATTGGCACAATTGACAGCCAAAAGCCATATGACAATCTTGTTCAACAATACATCATGTCAAATGTTACATCTTGCTAGAGAATCGTATAAGAATGGTTGAAATAGTCTGGGATCTATTTTATTTTGTACAATTAAATTTAATGACTTAACAATAAACATTTAGCATGGGCAGGATTCTACATATAGAATGGGCAGGATCGTCAGCACTGGCAAAAGTTGTGTTAAGGTAACAAGACCCAAAGGAATAATAGTAAGTAGGTTGATTTAACTCCCTAGACATTTTCTATCAAAATTTCTTGGGATTGTGCAAGCCCAGTGTCACATATATATATGGGGATAGTGACGTATTCATACGGCACATTTGACATCAATGCCGTGACATTATGACGTACTTAGTAGATCTATCTGTGTGTATAACTGTTTACGCCCAGCGCTGACCTTCGGTATGGAGGATTAAATATTTTGTCTATAAAGTCATCTGCAGTATTTTGATTTACAAGAAATATCCTTTTGATTTGCAAGCGGGTACTAAAGGACATTTACTAACCTATATTTTTTTCTAACTGCACATTATTTATTTATATATATATATATATATATATATATATATATATATATATATATATATATATATATATATATATATATATATATATATATGCGTGTTTCATCAGTACTGAGTATTCATGAAATATGTGACTAAAAATGACAAAACTGTGATTGCAGAAAATATATATAGGGTTGGCTAGGGGGTTGTTTATAGACATATATACATGTTCATCCACATACAAGGACAATCAAAACAGAACAGTCTTGGCTATAATGCAATTTCTCATGTATTGACATCTTTAGACAAATCTGAACTCCGTCTGTTATTTCCATGTTTTATATAACAATTAAAAGTATTAACTTGTTGGCTTATGTTAGAAAAGTAAGAAACCACTAGAAAGCTACGTCTGATCCCATACATTGATAATGAGTCCTCATTCCATAATCCTTGTCATCATCCAAACTCCCTTTCTGTGTGGCCGCTCACGCTGTTCTGGCAGTTTCCAGCTGAACAGGCAAATAGAAAGGTTCCTCCGTGTACCATTACAGTGGGCTTTCTTTCTGCATGGCTACTCTCATTTGATCCCATTTGTTCTGCGGAATGCCCCTCAGAGACTGGAGATTTAGAAATACCTGGGTTGGGAATCTTATCATATAGATACACATAGCCTAACTCAGGTTGACCTTCAGAAGTCGTCCTCCAGTGTAAGCAGGTGTAAACCCCAATCACTACCCCTTGATTATCCTCCAGCCCAAACCCTTGACCACTTGGCCGACATGATCACTAGGAAATTGCCAAGAGGGACGCTGCATTCGCGTCGCCTCCACGGCTATTTCATCTACATTGTATATGCAATGCAGGGATCCTGTGCCGGCTACGGCGACAATGTCATCACGCCATCGTGTGGGTATTTGCAGAACTAAACATGAAATTGAGCCCCATACTTGGTTATATGCCCAGATGGGAAAAGAAGAAAGGGGTTTCAACAATTACTGTGGTTACTAGGGCACACTGCCTTTATGAGTTATCGGAGGAAAATACTTCATGTTGACAATGTGCCATAAAGTGTCTGGGCTTTTTACATTGTTGTCTCCCAGGTATAAATGTAGATGGGAGTGGTCCAAATGGTGCTATCCCAATTGAATTCAATTCATTTTATTCACGGCCTCGCAGGAGGCAAAGGAACTAGTGAGGTTCATTCTTGAGGTAAAGCCCCGTGTTTAATCTCAAGGTCTAAATGATGTTTGCATCAAGGTCAAATTCAAGTTCATCTAAGACTATGTGATGTGCCGTACTATGATATATTGAGGTGCAATCAATGCCCTGTTCCTCTATGTAGTGAGTACCAAAGTCAATCTAGAGGTGATCTTACGAGTTTCTGTTAGTTCCTAGCTCATCAGCAATTGGAGTAACACCACTAAGAGGATTATTACTTTCTCGATCATCTCACCCATATATAGTGTTTCAGCACTTGTCTGTCCAGTTCACTGTTTCATACAACTGGGACTGCTGAGGGCAATGTTCAGTCACTGCAAAGAGATTTTCCTTATCTTGACATGCTTATATAGTGTATTGAGTCATTGAATGAGTCAATGAAGGAGCAGCTCGACTATATCTATAAACCACTACTACACAGCTCAGACGTAGATCTTACTAGAGCGGCAGTAGGGCTGCAGGTCGTCCTCTAGTTCCTCGTAGTCCTCATCATCACTGTAGTCGGATTGGTGACAGATCGGACACAGCCGGGCCAGGTCGTCGAAGCACTCCCCGCAGTAGACGCCCTGACAGTGTTCAGTCTGGCAGTCCCTGAAAGTCTGATCTTCCACGCAGTCACACACGAGGCAGTGTGCCTGCTTGTACACGAAGACCCTGCAGAGCGGCACCTTGGCCGCCAGACGGTGACACACGCTGATCTGTTCTCGGGTCTGCTTCTCACGATGGTTCACCTTGGCCCGTAGCTGCAACAGCTTGGGCATCCTGAAGCGCTGGTTAAGTACAACGTTGTAAAGGTGCACCACGCGCGCCTTCTCGCGCTCCGGGTAGAAGTAGGCTGTGATGCGGTTGCGGAAGCGGAGAATGTAGGCTTTGAGCAGGATGCTGAGGATGAGGGCGAAGTAGAGCAGGAAGATGACGAGCAGCAGGAGGATGGAGGGCGGGGTGGGGTCAGGCAGACACACGTGAAGGTCCAGTGTGTAGCCGAAGAGGTTGGCCGGGTGGAAGCCCTTGAGGAAGACGTGAAGGAGGTCGGTGATGACTCCCTCCCCGCTCACCACCAGCTGCAGGCTGTCCTTGCCGGTGAAGTCGTACTGAGGGTCGCCGTGTTTGCTGATCATGGCCAGGATCCAGTAGAGGATGTAATCAAACATGTAACACGTAAAGGCCAGCAACATGTGCAGGCACAAGACGCAGAGTCCGATCCGGTACAGGCCATCCTCCGGGGGCGACAACTCAGATATCGTTGTCTCAATGAGGTAATTCCTCTCGTATTTCTTCAGCGGTAACAGACTCTCACCGGCAAACTCACAGCGTTTCTGATCTAGCGTCTTGAACTGTGGCGTGACGTAGACGTTGTCGTACGTGTCCTTTGAGACGTAGTTCTTGACGTGCAGATAGGACACATAGATGAGCAATATGAGTGCCACGGGTACTATTTTCATCAGGATAGAGATTACCTCGTGGAAGTACGCCGTACGGCCATAGAACTCGTCATGGACCTTGCGCCGCACACTGTACAAGATCTTGGAGGCGTTGATGCGTGTCGTCACGTAGGGCTCCGGGTTGATCTCAAACTGCAGTGTCCTCTGCAGTCGGCGCATGGCCATTTGCGTAGAGTTTATGGCGTCGTAGACTGCCTCCCCCGCCCACCCCGAGGCATGGCAGAGCAGCTCTGAGTCGTTGAGGCTCTGACACACTGTGTACCTGTCGAGCGGCTCACAGATGTCTCGGTCACTCTCTGGGATGTTGTCCAGCTCACTATTGAAAAACAAGAAAGACAAATAATTTGAGTTATGGCAATGATGATCATGTATGAACACAAATAGAACTACAGGTACAGGTATGTTTTTAAGAGAAGTAAAGAAACCACCAGCAGGTATCAATGAAGTCATAGATGCACCTCGACACAGGTTACTTCAGAATGGTTTATTTACTGACTATGGTGTATATTATTATTACAAAAGAATAAATTGGAAATAAGAAAGGTTTAAGCATTTGACCTCTAACTCATCATTCAGATATAAAACAATTTCTACTTTAATTAACTCGGAAATCCGAGTTAAAGGACACAGGGGCACCCAGAATTTTGAGATCGCAAAATCAGCATTTCTGAGGTGGTATTGTTCACTTTACCCCCAAGTAACCTGAAAATGGTGAAATATGAGAGAAAATGAAACATATAATGAAATAAAATACATGTTCAAGAACATGGAGGTGTAATTGTTACCTCTCATATGTTTCTTATTTTTGTGATTTTGAGGTTTGAAAAAAAAACTAGGTCACCTCAAGTTCAACTTAGACGCTTTGTGCACTCAATGCTTTTCTATGGGGGTGTCATTTTTGGGTGTCAGGTCTGGGTTGGTTGGGTGTCATTCACGTGATCATACATATTACCTACGTTTTAGACTGTCCCACACTAGGTGGCAGCTGTGTACCATAGAGACACCAACAAGAGACTGTTCTGTTCTGTAGATTTTCATATCCTAATTACTTGGGTGCAGAATTATTCATAATTCCTTCATCATGCATCGATATCAATTTAGTGTAACCCAGTACCATGTCACTCCTAGATGCCGTGAGTAAAATGTTATATTTAATCCTGTTCTTGAGATAAATTTCCTGTGAATTAGCACATTTTCATGTAGCACAGAGTGGTTGTCTACATGAGAAGTTTGGTTATGGATGTTACCAAACAAGTTTTGACAAACAAAGTGAAGTTTAAAAAAGTTTGGATGGGAAGGGACGACTTCTGGTGAATCTACCTTATAACATGAAATGAGAAACTTGGTACATACCTTTCCGAGTTATCTGCGATATAAATCGCTTCAACACTCGTTTTCTTTTTCACTGTCTTCACAGTTTTGTATTCTGATTCATGTATACCCTTAGCATCCTCATAGATGGAAGAGCAAGTCCTTTCTTGGCACCCAGCATTTGACCTCTATCTAACTTAACATTCAGATATAAAACAATTTCTACTTCAATTTTTATTCCAGTGTATTGATACTCTTGTATTATGATTCATCTTACCCTTAACATCCTCATAAATAGAAGAGTAACCCCCTTTCTTGGCACCCATGGATCAATGCGCAGAGAAACTTATTGACCTTGAAAGAAACACCTCACCAATCACTACTTAACCCGGGACACTGTTTTGACATCCCCGTTAACAAAGGCCTTCTACTGCATAAAACTGATTTCTACAACTGATGATGCTCAAAGGGGCAACTACAGAAAGAATTGATGTATTAGCTGAGGAATAGAAATGGATGGCAGAGAAGGGGAATCTAAGGGCCTCCCTACCCATGTCCACTTGTCATTGGCTATCCCATTTCCATATATATTTATTGGTAAAACGCTGGGGCGACCTGCGGCCAGCAGAGGTCAGTGGCGAATGTATTTGTGGATGTTGGGGCAGGGAGTTGATCTGTCAATGCTTACCACTCCATGCCGCAGCGCTGCGCCCGGCCGCCAACCGAATCACAGAGCTGATAACTGATTGCATCTCCTCGGGCCGAGAAAGTCTGATTAAGGCGCGCCCGGGGACGCCGTGGAAATAAGCAGGAGACCCCCGTAGAAATAAGCCCCCACCCCCACCCCACCATCGTCACTGCCACTAGTCTCACTCTCGGCTCGATTTGGGAGGGAATGGAGTTTTCATTCATTGCTTATTGATTTACTCCAATAAAGCTAGTTTGTTCTACGTAGTATTTTTGCCCAGTCTTTTTTTTTATCCCTTGCCTTTTATGGTTTCATTCTTTTTCTGATCCCCCAACCCTGAGCCACCAAACCCAACCCACTGCCTCCACTCCCTACCAACATCTTCCTCCGGTGGGGCTTCCATTGGTCCTAATCCTCATCCCCATCCCAAGTCTCCAAACCCTGGAGGCATCCTTGCCCTTAGACGGAGCTTCATTAGCTTCCTGTTAGCGGGTCACATGACCAGGTTGGGGGTCACATGATGGTCACGTGGGCTGATGAGTGGCGCCGCCTCCAGGGCGTTAGAGGAGACAAGCAGTCTGGAGGCGTTGAAGGAAGAGAAGATGGGTTCAGGTTGGGAGGTTGAGGATGGCTACCAGTAGTTGGGTTTGAAATTAGAGGGTTTGGTTGGCCTTAGATGCCCCTTCCCCTTCCCCCACCTGTCATCCTCCAGGCTTACCGTATACATCAGGTAAGTGGAGGTGCCGACAGGTGTAAAAGATCACGTCAATTAGTCATACCCACCCTACACAATACTGCCCCCCATGGCTTATTCTGTACACCTTTCATCGTGTCTGATCCAGGAGATATAGGACGCTAATTTTGTCAATTTTCAGGCAGAACCGTCACCGTATTGATATGTACCGGTAAATAGCCTACGGGTGCGTTGATCTTTAATATGATCTGACACAGTGACAGTGGACTTCATTCACTACTAACTAAAGCTATAGAGATATTATGGTAATCCCTTGCTTCAAATCATATAAAGACAAAATAGCCATTCACCCCACCCCTTCAAATATAAAATAAGTCTGCCACTGCCAGGGTCCAGATGTTCTTGTCTTACCTGCCAAAGATGACTTGTCTTTTCTGGAGGCTTATCGTCTGTTTGGGCGCCCATCGTGTTGGGTTGATACGGTCTAGGACGTCCCTTGCATGGTGGTAGACCGTGCCTAAGGTACCTAGGACCCCCAGACACTGGTTCTTGGCTGCTGCTATCCCTTCTGCACAATCAGCAAATGCTACGTCTATCAGATGACGGCACGTCTGTGAGGGATAAACAGAGAGAGATATTAGAGATTTGTATGGAAGCTGATATGTTTATAATAGTACATGTAGTGTTATTTGGCATACAAAATGGGTATTTTGTTTTGGACATGAGGTAGAAATCAACTATTTTGTATACGTATGTCAGAGAATGTGATTATAAGTTGTATGCAGGAAATGTAGATGTTTACATAGCGTGTGTTAACATGCGTGTGATAATATAACATTGTTTTCAATGAGTGCAAGTAAATTGAAAGATAAGTAAATTGCCGTGTAACAGTCATTCTCCGCTCCTTGATTATAAAAGGAGAAGAGAGATACGCATGCAGAGCACA
This sequence comes from Acholoe squamosa, assembly GCA_949317995.1. NCBI lineage: Eukaryota > Metazoa > Annelida > Polychaeta > Phyllodocida > Polynoidae > Acholoe > Acholoe squamosa. The sequence continues at coordinate 17,261,857 of OX439044.1, forward strand.
TAAAACATGGTAGATGTCACTTTTAATGCCATGGTTAAATTAATCCTCAATGATTCTATAAAATGGCACAATAGGAATTTCCAAGACCATCCAGTACAAAAAGAACTATCCCAATGGGGAGTTGTCTAAGACGCAACGGCCTCCCCTCATATCTCTTTCATGGCAAATTGAAGGAATTTGAAAGAAAGTTGAGCAATTAACTCAATTATATTTTCCTAAGAGTCCAAGAAGATCATGCTTAATATGAATTACATCGGACAGGTCCAGGTAATGGGATAATCACATTTAGAGGCTTTGTGGGGAGTTTGGTACCCCTTAATATCCAGAATAAGAAACGTGTAAGGCTATGACACTTGACCATGTCACATGACCCAAACCCGTATTAGAACGTGAGAAGAGGCCACCCGGTGGCGGACGGACAACCGGGGGGGGGGGGGCACGCGACTTCCACTTTGAAGGTTTTCACCAAAGATACTCACACCACAAAGTCTCGCAAAGCCTCGCTGAATCTCGACAGGGCGAGACGAGATGCATGTATCAAGAGTATCAAACGGAGGGGAAACGATAACGTGAGGAAGCATGATCACAGCCTTACTCTTTATTGCTTCTTGCAATTGATACATTTTAAGTTTTATCTGTCCCGACTTAAAAAGAAGCTTAAGATACATTCTACAATAACATAAGTCTTGGTAATGGCTTATCTAGTCCATCAGTGTTTCATAACTGAAATGTTTAAAGACCATAGTGAGAACACATAGAATTGACATTGAGCAGAGTCAGACAGAGCTCACTATAAACTTGGAGTGTCTCCTGCAATAGGGTGAGCTTCTAAAGGAAGCCAAGGGCAGCCAGGACTGGTCCGAGCCACTCAGCATGGCTTTGAGCAGATTGTGAGACATCAGCGCTGTTTGAGCGAATTGGTGACAGTGGGAATTGCTGCTGCCTTGTGAAGTGGCTGGTAGTTAGTCTGCTGCAGGTGATAGGGTCGGAACCTCCCTCCTCCATCACCACACCCCTACCCACCCTAACCAACTTAGCCTGCAGTGGACAGTCAATGTCCATAGTTGGTTGGCATGGTGGCGAATTATGGTTTAATAGAAAGAGTGTTATTGGTCAAGCCCAGCTATGCTATGCATCAGTCGCCTAATCTACTTGCTATTGTATATATGGGATTTGCAGGACAGCATCTTAACAGTTTACTATATTTCTAACGTCAAGACAGGGTATGTTCAGCGCCAAGTCGTGTACCCAAGGTAATCAAATCTTAAAGGGACATAGAATTTAACAAACTGCATTTTATCTATTTATAAGTTACCTGTAGTTCTGTAATTGCCAAACCGTATTCCCAGATTGGATGTAGATAGCATTAGAATATGTAAATCCCAATTGAACGTGTAAAATAGTTGGGTGCCAATGTTGGAAGGGATTCTTGGCAACGCATCTACCCCAATTACCTGTGATAATACTCTCAGTAAAGGTGTGGAAGCGCGTTCAATATGCCCTCGGCCTATGCCAAAACTTAGCATCTAACTCAACGAAGTAAATTTAAAAATTATCAGTTGTTGCTAAAACAGACTGGGAAGGTAGTGGGGTATACAATCTGCCAATGATGTCATTTCTCTTTCAACTCACATTCGCTGCTACTCACTTATGATCTGACAATAGGCAAGAAAGGTTGACTGTTTACCCATTTTAGAATGGTGGAGGTGGGCAAGGAGGCCTACCATTCCGCTCTAGCTATTGGAATGTAATTCTGCGCCAGCGTAAAACCCTGGTGGTGCATGCAGAGGTTGTGTAAGTCCTTATTTACAGTCTGTGCCCTCAGTGTATATTTTCGGGGATAATGGTGGTGATGTGTCGGCGTCCCATGGTATCAGCGCGTCCCGCCAGGGAGCGCCACGCGTCAGGTGCCGCCAACCAAAATATTTATTGGTTATTGCATCACTAACCCCTGAAAGACCTCAGAAGATCTGTATATCTTTGTGTTCTTGTCGCATCCTAGAGCGAAGATAAGAGATAAACTGTTGTTTGATAATCAACAATAGAGAACGAAGTCCCAAAAATGGATACATGTATCAGCGTGGCTCTTGTTTAGAGGTGAAATCATACCCTTGTAAATTCAGGCATTTGTTTGAATAGAAGTGAATTTTTGAATTTTGAAGAGAACAAACAATACCTTGAAAAGCAATGTTAAGTGTGTGTTTTTCCACATTACATGACTAGGGATTAATGTCATGTAGTATCAAAGGAGGTACATGTACAGGGAGCATATGTAGACTCCCTTTATCACCATATCTTTGAACAGTATACATTACTCATTAGCAGATGTAACATTTCAAAGCTTATTCACGTAACTGAATTCTCCGAATGAAGATTAATTTTTAACCTATGCCCATTCATCTTCAACATTCTCATATAATGAACATCCCTAGCTCCATCTCGTAAGACCATTGAGAGTCCCATGCACTATACAGCGGCATGTGTACCTCCATTGATACACTGATTGATCATTCCCATCTAAGATGCTGCTGTGTTAGCTCTAGTAGATATTGTGTTGTGTGTTTTCTGTATTATTAATTGGTTTATGGGGCTATCTTCCTGACAGTAGGTGCTGGAGGTTAGGGGTAGCTGCAGCAGCAGGAGGAAGGAGGTGGTGATGATAGTAAGGGGTGTTTCCTGGAGAAGTTTGGGAGTGGCGTGCCTTCCACCCGTGCCAACCACAATGCCCACCACACACAAATCACTGAGTGTTCGATATGACGCCAGGGGGCTCTGGGCACCCTCATTACCTTGCTGTTGTGTTATCTACTATCACCCCCTCCTACAAGCTACCATTTCTCATATCTCCCCCACCCCTAGCCCCGAGTCTGTAGGATATCTGCCCGAGCCTTCCCCCACCCCCTGTATAGACTTACTTCTATGGGTGTGTTTCTAGCCTGGAAACAGATCAATGCTTAGCTTGAGATATTCATACTGGCTCGGCTGTTGTGGCTACTGGCGGTATTGGACATCTCCACCCCTTTCCCATAACCTCTACCTCCCAGCACCCTCCCCTCCCCCACCACCATCGAAAACCTTGCTTTCCTTCATTGCCTATTGCCATGTGTTCAGTTTTAGATCCAGACACTTTTCTAGCTGCTCTGAGTCACTGACTCATTTCATAACTCGATGAGGCCTCAGTGACTCATTGCCTCATTCGCCCAAATTACCTGCCTACATTTCCCTATTCATATCGATAAATGTAGCTTCACATTTGTAATCACCAGGTTATAAAGAAGGCTTCTGTAGGAGGAGTAAGTATAAAGCTAGAAAACAGAAAAGAACAAAGAAGGAATGGGGTGAGAGTGTGTTAGGGGCTTGGGTGTAATTGGGGGAGGATGGGACCTCCGCCAGTCGATGGCCGCGTGTTTGAAGTGAGACTGGATCAATGTCGACCATCTTAGCCTGATGGAAAGGTGTCTTTCCCAACTTTCTCAACCCTAAATAACATAGGAAAGAAAACATACCTTCTCTACTTCCCAAGTAACAATACTATTATCATTTTGTTTCTGGCTAGAAATATTTCATATTAGCCCCCCCCCCCCTTGGGCCCCTTCCTCTTAAACTTTGTCGGTCCTGGGAAGTCCTGGCTTCTGCAGAATCCACCGGACTCCCAAGGGGTAACCTCGGAAAATATCCTCTTCATTATATTTCATCATCCTCCATTTTGCAATTCCTTCTATTCCTTCTTCTGGCCGTTAGAATTCCCATCTACCTCAATTGGCTTCTCTTCAGCCTTTCATTCACCACTTGCCACGAGTAATTCTTAACGTTATCCCTTATTTCCCAGCCACATTTTCCTCCCACGCACGAGGAATATGGAAGAGTGGGTACAATTTGAATAAAAATGTGATGTCAGCAAACAATATGACACAGCGTTTGTCTCTTCATATCATGTCCATAAGCGCACTCTCTTCATTTATCAACACCAGGCAAAACGCCGTGGCTTAAACAATCACCTTCTTTTACCAATCATATTTGATTCCATATTTTAAAGTCAATATAATCTAAATATGAAATAATAGCTGTCGTTTTTTTTGTGGTATTTTCAAGTAATCCCTCGATGACAGTGTAATGAGATACCAATGTCATCCTCACATACGGGGCTTTCTTTGCACGTGTGATTTCATGAATATCAATGATATCCCTGGGATGAGATCGAACGTCAAATGTAACCCCACTGTTAAGACTGCTTAGTATGCTCCATCCAAACACAACTTTGCAAAACCAATCGTATATATATATATATATATATATATATATATATATATATATATATATATATATATATATATATATATATATATATATATATATATTGTTCAACATTGATGATGATTTAGATGAAATCAACTGAGGGGTGATAAGCCCGTAATTCTAAAATTGATTGTAGAGTTTATTTCTTGAGGAATCCAATTATGTGCAGAGGCGTAGAATGCAAATTTTCATTGAGGGGGCCCAGCAGGGCCCCCACCATGACCACCTTATCAGTGCAAGCTCAATGATGCCTGTACACACCAGTGATAGAATTTACATAGAGAAGTCTTTTTTTGTGACTTTTAGATCTGATTTGAGGCTTCTATTTTCCCTCTCCCATTTCCACTTGGATCTAATTTGGTATGTAAGGTGTTGGATTATTGTTTAACTTAATATGAGATCTTGGCATATATTGGGGGCCCAGACATATTCAAGCCCCCTGCGCTTTGTAATTGGGGGGGGGGCTGCCCCCTCCCCTTTTCCTACGCCCCTGATGTGGATAATCTCAATTAGGCAACAACTTTGAGCAAATTTATGCATTTAACACAGGCCATTCTGTGTAAGATAATAGATTACATCACAGAGTTGAACCATTTCGAAAATCAAAATATATTTTCTATATGTAATATTGCCAAGAAGTATTCCTATTGTCAAGGCTGCAACCTATGTATTGGAGAGGGTTTAGCAGCCTGACAAACATGAGTTATGCCAGGAGGGGGTGACGGGCAGGGCTCTCACTGTCTGAAGCCGTGAGTTATGGTCTGAATACATGAGTCAAATGAATTTCGGAAGAGTCCTCCCTCCAACACCTCCCACTGTACCGGGAGGCAACTCCATCAGGTACCGGGGGAGGGGTCTAAAGGTGGCTGGGGTGAGTTTGGAGATAGGTACATGGCACACCCTGAGCCACAGCTTTGAAATCCACAGCAGCCCTGATATCACCTTATCCCCAAAATATAATAGCAGGAGTAAAAATCTACCTCTACCCCACTAAGGGAAGAACTAGTGTAATCCATCTTGTTATCTTGTTTCCTGTGTGTTCTTTATTTTTTGTCCTTCTTAGTGCTATTTGTATAAGGAAGACTGATGTAGGTGTAAGGCGTGAGAGCATGTTTGTGTTTGAGCCATAGAGCCAAGATCTTCTCATACTTCTAGCCTATAACTAGCCTTTCCTGACGTCAGGGGTGTTTTTGTGAAAGGATGTCAACATATCTCAGAATTGCAATGTTATACATAAGGACGTACAGAAAACGGGATTGGAACATTTGCATGTGCATCAGCACAACGATAAATTGAGGCCCTTCAGAACTGTAATTATAAAAAACTTTCATGGGAGAAAGATAATCTGCCAATTAGTTCTGCAGGAAATCCCAAGAGAAAAAAAAACTACCCTTACACGTGACTACAAAGAGTAGATGGCAACTTTTGATAAAACAGCCTCTTTCAAGCCCTATGTGGCTATTGACACGTTTTGAGTTTTGTTGATTGAGGGGTGTGAGAAAAACCTGTTGCCTGAGTCTGTGCCTACATATCTGTCTGTAGGTGTATGTAAGTAAGTAAAGGGGTGGGGGTGGAGGGGTGCTATTGCTGCCAGCACCTGGGGAGTGGTTGATGAGCATCTCGCCTGCTCTCACTCTGACACCTGCTCCGAGCAGCTCCCAAAATACTCCCTCCGACTCACCAAGTCTTGGAAATACAACAAGAGGCCTGCCACTGACCCACCAGGTTCTAGGGCAGATACACTGTACAACTCTCCAATGTAGGCCTACCTGGTCACTTCAGGCCAATGCTGTATGAGCAAAAAGGACGAGCTGCTCATACCACTGAACGGTATAATGTTTAACACAGGACATTAGTGTATATGACTCAATGTTACAGTGCAGTTCTTATCGGTATTCCCCGTATAGAGATTTGTGCAGTTTTATCAAGTATGACTGAGATAGATCACTTAGCATAACACTGTCGCCATTAATATGACCTTAGCTGTGGAAATTGCATTAAACCTCTATCACTCTGTCACTCATAACATTGTATTATGTATGAGTCTTATATACACTGCGCTTACATGCGTATAATCTGCCTTTTTGTTCCAACGTTTCCCTGCACTGATAGTAGCGGACCAACTAAATCAGAAATTAACTTTGGTCTCTGCAAATGACCTAGAAAATCTATCAAATATAAACCTGATATGCCTTTCAGTGTTTCATGTTGCAAAATGCAAAGGAATTAACAGATTGTTGATGGCTTCTGTCACTTCTATATCATATTTGGGTGAGCTGATGGCCTATTTGCTCATGGGGTGAGAAACATGATACCTTTAGCGGTGCTTTGTTTTTGCCACTGTCATATTGAGAGGGGTGTAATTGGTATTACCTCCTGTCATTATCGCAGGAGAAGGAAGTGAGTTTCATCGATATGCTCACTAGCTGCTGCTGGTGCCAACTGCTCACATCTGCTCAGACCTGCTCGTAACTACCATGAGCTGCTCTTATAGACTTATAGACTTGTTTCGGTGGAAAATTCAATTAGGCCAAAAAAAATGTGTGTTTCCGGTAACATGCCCCAAAAAGCTGAGGTAGGTAGGTCGGATTTTTTATTTTTATTTCAGGCCTTATTTAGCCATACATTTGTATTGAATTTAAGTAGTTATAAGTACGTTTTTGCTTGTTATAAGGGCAAATATAAAGGATTTCATTGGAAATACCATAAACACACAGTACATTTCCATTTACATATTTAACTGATGAAAATGATCTAAAATAATAATAATAAAAAAAAAAATGATCAAAAATGTCCTCAAAAAATCTGAGATTCGGCCCTGTTTTGCTGAGGTATAGGTCGAGTTACTGGAAACCCAATTTTTTTGGCCTTATAGGCATGTCCTGAGCTACTCAAGCACTTGTTGAGTTACTCCCCTTTAAGAATTCTTCCTTTTGCTTTGCACTGACTGTCCCAAGTTAATTGCACAGGAGAACTACATTTCACTTTAATACATTTAAGGTGCGTTTACACAGAGGGGAATGTTAAAATGAACTTCAGATATTTTTTTGTTCTTCAAGTGAGACCAGGCCCAAAGACTTGCACTCAGAGCTCCTGTCTATTCTATTCTTAGAGAGTCTCGCCCTCGTTTTACCTCAACTTCACGTGTTTACTATACCTACCGTTCATGTTTGACTTTTGCGAGAAGAGCCATAAATTATGCCACGACGGGTCGATTATTTCTGGGTTTAGACAGCAGAAAAGTGGCGCGCCCAGCCTCGCCGCCAGCCGGCCGCCGACCCCTAGCACCTGGCCGTGCTCAGCGGGCCTCCGCCGACCATTCCCCGCCCCAAGTATGTCTACCCCCGTCAGGTGGTATCCTCTACTGCCTAGACTTGTTCATGTCTCATAGTGCATCATTTAATAAGTTTATATACATCATTTTATTTGATTCATGAACGCATTTCCTCATGTGTATTAGAGCAAACCCATCCTTAGAATTCCGGGATGGGGGCTAAAGGGGCTGTCATCAGACTTTTGAAATATGGGGAGGGGGTTGTCAAATGGCCAAAAGAGGGGGGCTGTAGTTTCGTAGAAGGTACCTATCACCAAAGAGCCAGTGACCCCATGTCTAGTCCAGAATCGTTATGAATGTAGTCAGGAACATTAATTTGAGGTTACAGTAAAATGCATCATCCATAAAGTTGCTGTTGGCGGGACCATACCAGTCTATTCTCACCTGGCCGCCTTCCCTTCACATCCAGGTAGCCACCATCCCTACTCCTCCTGTTGGATGCTACTCACAATATGAGTTTGTGCCTAGTCCAAGTGAGGTAGGATAATTATAGAGGTAAACTGGACCCAGTGTCAGTCTATAAAGATATTGAGCAAATGGCAACAACATTGAGTTTTCTTATCTCCTGATCTTTGCACCACCCAATTTACAGCCATTTAGTTTGCAAAAAGAAAAAGAGACAGCTTCAATGCAGTCTTCAAATATGCCTTTCAACCACTTCCCCAAAACAACATCCTCATTTCAACAGCAGCTGTTCTACTGTACAGTCTGGTATAGGTATGACTTAAGAACTTTGCTCCTGGTGGTAAGGTGAAGCTGCAATAGTAAAGACTGAGACGATGGTCAGGAGGTGTGGAAGTTGCTGTCTACCTCTGTGGTGCACTAACTGTAAGTTGGGTAGGGTGCTGACAGAAAGTATTGCTGACAGCACCAAGCCTGCAGCCACTTACAGCAGCAGAGAAAGCACAAAAAGAGCAATGTATACAACACTGAACAGCAAATATGTGTTCAGCCAGCTTCTGGTTCAAATAACTGCAAGAGAATGCTTTCATATATTCTGCCCATGGTGATTGCTGATAATGCTTGTGGTGAGCAGGTTTTCTTTAGTAAATTTTAAGTTTTATCTTCATGAATGAGTGTTGTATTTGTTTGAGTTACTGTCTATTCATTGCTCTAGGGTCTGCAATGTTAGGACAGGCGTATTGTGGAGAGTGAGGGATGGTTGGTCTTGTAATCCATTTGAGAATGATGAAGGGCATATAAGTTACACGTGGGACATACAGCTAGGCTCAGTTTTGTACTTGATCATGTGAGGAATCTAAACCATTACTCAATCTAAAGGTCATTCCTGCCTGAAAAGGCATTGTAATTTTGTTCCAATACAACTTGTCTGATACAGTCCAGCAGTTGCAGGCAGTTCTAGCTTGTAATACCTGTCACAAGAAAAATGCCAAAAAAGCTGCACATGCATATTCTTCATTCTTCTCTCCTAGTAACTGACATTGTTATGCTTTGGGAGCTGCTCGAATACCCATCGTGCCAATATTTCATAAACATCACCTATCACGTTGCATATCAGGTTTGACAGAGTACAAATAACTGAATGTAAATGAATTACACTTACCCTCTCAGTGCCGGTGAGTTCTAGTCGGGCCCTGTATAGGTCGAGTTCGGCCATGTCCAGGCCGTCATCCAGGGGTCTGAGGCCAACACTGACATTATTTGCTGCCTCCTGGAGGCGGTACACCGTGGAGTTCAGGTTGTGCATCATGGCGTCAAAGGGCTGCAGGAGCAGCATGCTCTGGTTGTAGCTCTGCTCGGCGCTACAAGCCATGGCCCGGGACACCTCCCCCATATTGGTGTAAACGTTGGTGATGGGGCCGTCCAGCAGGAAGCCCGTCACCAAGACAAGGAAGGCGATCCGCCCCCGTGTCGTACACACACTAGGGACCAATAGGCCCCCTACACAGCGGCACAGCCGTGACACGGCAAAGGCCAGCATAGTAAGCAGGGCCACACCCACGGCCGTCAGCAGGGCCACCATGAAGTCATACTGTAGGGCATAGTACATCCAGGCAAACAGAACCAGCCCAAACAGCAGCCCCGCCAACACAGAGCAGATCAGGCGGAACGACCGGTTCGTCTCCCGCTCGTCACGATAACAGATCTCATTGGCCTTTTGGCTAGGTGGGCCGTAACCCCCGGCATGGTGGGCGTGGTGGTGGCCATGGCGGTTCTTGAGAATGGGCTTGTAGCGTTTTTGCACCACAGGTGGTGTTTTGTCTGGTGCGGGACATTCCAAGGTGCGGTAGTCGCTGTAGAAGGGTTTGGGTTCCTTGTGGTGCGGGGGTGGGGTGGAGCGGGAGATGCCCTCATTGGTAAGGTTCTGCCGCTCTGAGGGCTCCATGGAGGGCGCTCCCCCCACCCTCTGGTGAGCGTGGGCCGCTACAGGGGGCTGGACGGAGGGCGGGCCACCCATAGTGGGGATGTAATCTCCCGCCTCGTCTGTAGGTGTCAGCTCCTGTTCAGGGGACACGTTAGCGATAACCATGGCACCGGAAGTGTGCTGCCCGCCCAGAGGGGAGTCGAGCTCAGTGGCCTCGGCCATCAGGAAGTCGTCGTCGCCGCTGCTGATGCGCATGCTTGCAGGTGGAGGTGGCGCCGTGCGGTGGTGACGTGTCGGCGTCGGCGTAGACTGGCAGGAAGGGTTGCTGTAGGTGCGCGCGCGACACTCTTCCGGGCTGCCCTGGCCGTCGCTACTCTCTGAGGCGCCTCCACCCTTGACGGAAGTGTCGGAGGGCTGACGGAAGATGCTCTTGTTGTTGCCAACGGCGTTGGGCCGCACAAACATGTGGGGTTTGGGGGCGGCGCGACCATACCGTCCCTTACGTGGGCTGGGCAGCGAATTGCTCGCTTCAGGCTCCACACCCACCTCTACTGGTACTTCCGTTTCTGGCGCTGTTCCCCCGCCGCGTGTGCGGTCCTTCTCTCTGCTCTTCCGCCGTTTGACCCCACCCGCGCCTCCCAGCCGCTCGTAGTGATTAGGGTTCTGTGGCTGCTTGGCGGCTGGAGGGGGGCCACGGTCGTAGTTAGGGATCTGTGGCGGGGCCGCGGCTACCGCCCCACCAGTAGCCGGAAGTGCGCCGACGGCCACCGGAAGGATGAGCTCCTCCTCGGTGGGCGGCGGCGGGAAGTCTCCAGAGTCAAAGTTGTCGTCTGTGATGTCCACCAGGGGGCCAGTGCTGGTGTTGTTGTTGACCAAGGCCCGATGGTGGCTGTCGGCCAGCGTGGCCAGCGCGGGGTCGACTATGGAGGCCGTGGTCGCGGCGGGAGTGGGAGCGGTGGTGGTAGAGGAAGTGGGTGCCTCTGGCAGTATGAGGTGACTGGGGAAGATGCCTACAGTGTTACGTGTGGCGTTACGGCCGAGCATCCAGCCGTTAGTCAGGTCCTTAACGTTAGTGATGGAGTCACCAGCTACCAGCTCTATCTCACCATCGTGCTGCGGACGGTAGTCCCGGATGGCGCAGTAGTTGGGCTCCAACTGCCCAGACATGGCCGCCTATTAGAAAAAGAGAAAGAAAAAAAGACTTCATGAGCATTCAGTTGCATATTCAGAAAAAAATAGACTGAGAACTTGTATATATGCTTGTCACCCAGCAGCATATCTTGGTCGATAATATGTATTCATGTACATAACAAATTTGATGGGTTTGGGTTTTCAGGATACTAAACTCTCCGACCAAAAGTGAAGGTCCTTTCCAAGGGGTGAAGGTGATCGAATCTATGGGATGATTTCAGATTTTTCTCCATTATATCAGTGGTAACCTTGACTTACATTCTCACTGAAGACTTAACTGTCTGGCTTTTTCTACACACCTCATAATTCTTCACCCCTACCTCCAGCCTTCAACATGGGTTTATAGTTAGAGTAGGAGTGACTGACTGACCCCTGCACCCTAACATGTGAGTCAAGGTCGACCCACCAACCTTAAACTTACTCAAGGAGAGTCAGTACACACATCACCCAAACACTGCTAAATGTTTACCAACTCCTTCAATTCACCATATGTGTTTTCTATGTGTTTGTACTGTGCCACTGACTATAGCCTGGACTTGTTTCCTTTGTAACCAAGTTATTAGGATGTTGAGGTGGTGTATCTTTTTCAGCTGGTTTCACATGTGAATTTCTTTTGATGTACCGCTAATGGAGGCTTATTGATGTTTTCACAACCTTTTTACAAATCGCACATGTCAGAGGACTTTCCCATGCCAGTCGATAGTCTAAAAATAGAAATTCACAAGACCTTTCTACCAGAAAATCTGAGTAACAGAAAATGATGAAAGGAAATTATTTTCGAGTTTCTCTCCGCCATTTTAATCACGATTTCATGGCGAAATTGGGCCAGATCTAGTGGTTGGGTGACAAAGTCTCTCCTTGAGTAAGTTTAAGGGTGGTAAGTCGACGTTCACTCAAAGCATGAAGAAGTCTGTATCATTCTATGCACTGGATTCACATAATAATCTATTCCGAGTGTACTCCTTCCATGATATGAGTGACATATGTGTATACCACTGTCATTATGCTGTCTGTATAGAAGGTATAACTCTGAAAAAAAAATCCACACTCAGTCTCCACTGGGGTCATTGACACAGACCTAGTCAGTGATTGGTTGCTATGTATTAATTCAAGGTCCAACAGACTCAGCTGGAGGTGAAGTGAAATTTGGGTGTGCTGGAGGACTATCGATCAGTTGTGGCCTAACTAGGTGCTAACTGAGGATATATAGGTGAGCTGATAAGGTGTCCTTCATTGGATCACTAACGAGATAGGGGAGGGGAAGTGTTAGGCTCAGGTGACCCACTAGCTGACACGCCCAAATCCGACACCCCACCTCACTGACACACCTCCATGACGCCCTATCCTCACCACACCTGAAGGTATACCTCAGGGTTAAGCCGAACCCCCTCGTCAACACCAACCATACACCCCTTACTTATCAAGCGAATCCACCAGCCTTCTCAACCCATAGCATTCCCTCCAATCACTTTGAAATATATAGCCCAAGCGTAGAAATCAAAATTAATGTTAATGTATGATCTTTAGAGGAACACTACAATCATGTTCTCACCCTACAAGCAATACCACTCTACCTGTTAACAAAAAGTAATAACACCCTATTTCTCCCAGTTGACCTCTATGAAATATGCACTCAGCCAGGTTTATAAAAATACACTTCTTGTTTGAAAGGTGAGATTTGATTGAAGCTTGGTATATAAGGTTGGTGGGTACAGAAAAGAAGAAGCAGGTCATGTAGTCATCCCAATCTCCTACCCCACACCCACCCCCTGACACTCCTCCTGATGCGGCCTGACAGGGAGCCTGAGGTCTTCTCTGGGTTGCTGGAGGCGGCTGGCAGGGATTAGACTTAAAGGGGAGGGGATAATCCCCATAATCTTAAGACGGGTCTGCTTATCTCCGATTACGGAGATAATCCAGGTCCTGAAACAGGTGGCACATTGCCCGCAAGGGGTAGAGATGAAGGCCAAGTTTGGGGTGAAAGTACTTTTAATATGACGCCGAAAGATACCCTAGCACGATGCAATGCTGTCTGCATCTAGAGTAAATGATAGCCTATGTCCTGACCAACCATTGCTGGTTCGGTCTTCTCTGAACAAGTCAAAATTAAGTTGAAGTTCACTTCAAAAGTTGTTTTAGGATTGCTTTTGAACACTTATGAAGTTGACTGCGGTATATGTAGTACATCTACTTGTGTATAGCATATATGTGAGTCTTAGTGAATGAGAGTTCTTCCCAGGTATCCCAGCACTTCAACCCTCACACAGGGGGGATATGCTCAAGCTCATGCACTATCTGCCACATCTGTCGTTGGGAGGCTTAATTTTGATTTGGACATTTAATTGCTCATAATGGGCCTTGAATTATCCTTCATGGAGTTCATAAGTATTGGCAGTGTTCATTGGTCCCAGGCAATGAGGTACTTCAAAACCACTCAATGAATTTCTGTGATTCTTGACTTAACTTAAAGTGATAAAACAGGTCGGTGTTTTTCTCTTTACTGTGAGGACTTTTGCTCAAGAATTGCTCCTGAGCTGCTCTTATGCTAGGAAATGTTCTCTGGGAATCACAGAAATATCTTTTTTTCTGAATCCATTTAACCAAAGCACTCTGTGTGGTTGTCCACAGAGATTCCCATACAATGTAATGAGGGATTATCCTTTGTCATTCGTCAACATCAAATGGAACCTGATAGATGTTGGTGTCTTTGCTTGATAGAAGTGTTATTTTTGTGTACATTGAATCTAGTTTATTTTCATTTATACCAGCAGTATGGGAATAGCATTGGATACAACCTGGTGGTATCACTAATAGACTTGGGGCAAATACCTAAGTGAGCAATTGTATCAATGTTTTGACTGAAAATATATCTATTTGCTTTTGGCGTATGGTGGAGAACATGACAACCTTAAAGTGACATGCCCAACGTCTGGGAACTAGGACTGAAGAGTCTTGTTCCATGTAGTTATACATGCAACTGTCTAGGCTGGCGTCTTGTCACGCACGTCCCAGTGTCCAGGGGTAAAACTAGGAGTCCTGCCATTCCCACTGGGTCTAAGGTGTTGTGTTACTGCTACAGTTTATAAACCTGTTTGCATGTTGAGCTACAGTCGTTGGAAAGGAAACAATCTTTTAGTCAAACTGCTAGTAAGAATAACATGTTTACTATCTAATTTCTTTGTTGGTGCAAGGTTTCCTTCTTGGCATATACTTTTAGCACCCAAGGGACATTGAAGTAGTGAGACACCTTCAAGCTAGATTTTGTTACGAAATGAAACGTCTCGTAGGCAGATGTAACTATTTAACTCTTCAATCCTCCCTCTGCTTCATTTCTTTGAGCAGTATTATTGTAGATCGGAATGATGGTGAGAAAGGGTTTGGGATGGGGAGTGCTTGTGGTCACTGCATGGTGTAAATATCTAGCCGATAGCCGTGTCTGTTATGAGAAGCCACCTTAGATCCGCTCCCTGAAGCCACTCTTGTCCGACTCACCCAACCGTGACCACCACCAGGGGGCGCATGGCGTGCGGGCGGCCCTTTGCCAATCACAGCTATTGACACAAAACCCCTCTCAACTACCCAATCACAGATATTGACACAAACCTCTCGCTGCGCTGCCTGGGGAGCGCCATGGGAACTTAGCGGTGAGCTGCTCGGCGAGGTGCGAGTCGCTCCTTGTAAACAGCAGGACACGCAAGTAGCTTGGGGCCTTGGAGGACAACCCCAGTGAGGTACTCAGACTCATGTAGGGTGAAGTGTGAGGTAGAGGCAGGTAACGGATTGCATATTGCACATGCTGGCTGCTGGTGATGCTTATGGTCCGTCACGTGAATATAGCCTTTAGTTTTAGAAACTTTGACACTGTAACAGTAAAAGAATCTACTGCCGCCTTGGCTCTCGGTGTCTTGGGATTTATTTATTTTTTCAAATATCCACCTTAAAATCACAAAATAATCTTTAGATCATGCCGTTTGTTGTAGGTCAACGTTACAAGAGAAAAAATTACCCATGTTTATACGCACACTGGTCTTCAGTTTGACAAGTTAACGGCCCAAATAACCATCAGAACTCAAGATACCGGTAGTAGCTCTCTAAATTGAAAAAAATGGCGGCACAGATATCACGTCTCTCCCATGCGCAGTTGATCATAACGGAACTACATCAAGGTGGATCCATCGTCTAATGAATTTACAGCCGCAAGTCTGGCCTTTTTTCCATACTACACACATTCAAACCGCACACACACACACACACAATCACTCACACAAAACCACATACAGAGAGACAAACGCGCCTGCTCATATTACGACATAACACCACTAAAAATATTAATCAATTACGCGACCGGGCTCTGGATTTAAATCCTGACTTTCAATGGAGAGTTAGAACAAGGGGACGCCGATGGAACTAACGCGTAGGAGCAGTGTAGGGAGGCACTGGAGGCATCGTGCAGTGAAGATGTTGGGTTATTTATACTGCAATGATAAGACGAGACGGTGGTGTGGAGGAAGGGAGAGGTGGGGGTTGTTGGTATCTGTTAAATTATTACTGCGGCCGGGTAAAAATGGGCGCGGGCGAACATGGGCTGGTGGCTAAATGACCACATCTGTCGTCATTATCAGTGGGCTCCTAAGGGAAGGGAGCAGCTCACAGGGCAGACAAGCCTACCACTACACCCCCGCCACCTAACATCTCCAGTTATTGTACCAGGTCAGCCATTTCCATCCAGGGACTGCTCCCAAGGCTGTATTCTGTCATCTATCAGCTTCTTTTTCCCTTATCTTGACGGGAGGTCACCAATAGAGATAGCAATTCAGCCAGCTTTAAACTGGTGGTTGTGGGTCTTAGTTTTGTTTCTAAGATTTTCTTTCTATCTGTTGAGCTTCTCAGAAATGTTCATTTGAATGCGCCAAATAGCTCTATGATATCCAAATTGTTACCCAATAAAGGTAGCATCCTTCGGGCCCTTCCATAACAAACGATCCCCAAACACTCCAATAATATCTATACATCTCTGGAGTACATTTCTTTTTTTTAGATTCCTCCCATGAAGGGTTCACCTAGCCTATGTCAGGTGTGCTCGGGATGAGGGCAGAGGTACACTTAGTTCACATACTGGTTTGACATCCCTTTCCAGACCTTCAACCCTATCTGACCCAAGTCTCCTACAGGCATCACGTGAGTGTTGAAACATCCATAAAGCAACCCAAGCACACCCAGCACGCCCTCCATCCCCACCCACCTTCGTGTCAAACCTGGGGAATAGGGTCTCCCCAACCAGGTGTCTGGAATTGGCTACATGTCCTGCCTATAGATATTCAGTTCAGACTTCCCTGGTATATATGCCTCAGCTCAGCCTTGATATATATCTGTATCAGCTCAGACTATCTATTAGTGATTATGGGGATCTGATATCCACAGGTTTATCTTATAAACGACGGCAAGGAGACCGCTGTAGAGCTTATCATCAACAACTTCTTCTATCAGTCCTAAACTCCCAGAAAACAACATCCAACGATAATGATTAAGACACTCATTACTTCTAGATAACACTTTGTAGGCATAAATTAGGGAAATGTGAAGCAGCATACGACCTTTTCCAAGTGCTTGAAAGGAGTTCAGTGGCTACCGTCTTTATGTATCATTCTCTTACAAAATTTTTTTTCTCATTCAGAGCACACAAGATAAGAAAAAGCAGTGTTTACTACATAGCAGCTACATATGTCAGAAAGCACTCTACAGATACAATTTCTTCAAGTACCTTTCACTATAAGTATATGTGAATAGCGTGGGGCACATGAGTGTTTATCCATTAAGATGCTTATGCATTCTGGAGATTGGGAAGTCTGTCTGCAAACCTAAACAAAGAGAGGGCTCCCACTCAAAGCCTGGTTTCCCTGCTTAGGAGCAACTGTCCAAACTTAAGATAAGAAGCCACTTTATGGGTTCGTCAATGACGTCAGACCTGTAATTTCTAGGTTTACCACTTTGTCTTTCCAGGTTCTTGAGTGAGATACACGGGCTAAGAAGAGACAAACTATTGCTTTACTCTAATCTTCATTTTCCCCCAAAAACCAACAAAAGCTGTATATAATTCCCCAGCAACATCTCTTTCTGTGTTAATCAATAGTCAGGATGTTTAGTGTCAGTTGTTGATTTCCAGATTTCTTTTTCCATACTTGAGTAGCTCCTATAACCTTGAGTCGTCTCAAGACAAAACTAAATATATAATTGCTTTTAGTATTGTTCTATATACGAGTTGCCCTATCTACAGCAACATATTACACTGGGAAATATAAACAGGAAGGTAATGATATATGTAGGAGTATGACCAGAGATGGTTGTCATACGCCACACAGAGCTCCCTGACTTTGGGTGGCATATGTCACTGCTCACTGTCAGAGATATGGGAGGTTGAGGGATGGACATGGGGAGAGATCTAACACAGATGGGGCAGTGCTCAACTGTTGGATCCCTGTGTAGGTGGTGGCTGGTGTTGGTAGGTGCTGGAGGATGGCACAGGCCTGTCAGGATCAAAGTACTGCCGTAACTCCTGGAGGGACCATCAAGCGGGGGTAACATCAGGGCTGCTCCAGGGTCTGGATCCTAACTGACTTAAACCACACACCCTATACACTTACAGACATATTTGTCATCTCCACCAGCAACATGTTTGAGGAGGCCAGGAGAAAGGGACATCAAAGTGGAGTTTTAGGGATGGTCCTATCTAATTGCCTAATCATAATGTATCTACGTCTCCTACTTCCCCCCAGGTGTCTCTTTCACTATCTTTTTAAGTAGCTTTCACGGTTTGGTTAAAACATACTCAAAGTGGTTGGTAAGTGGGGTCGTAAAACGAGAATGCTGGGAGCTGATAGGAAGGGTTACAATATTGGTGATTCTAAAGTCGAGGCAGCAATGAAGCAAACGTCAATTCTCAGAAGTTTTGAGTTAAGTGAACAGGGAACAGCTTATTGGTTAGTGGAAGGGAAACAGAAATATGTCCACAAGATCATACAAACTACTAAGCGAGAAAGGGCCATCATTCTTTTTCTGCAAACTTAGGCTCCTCAGTTGAGTCTTTATGATGGTGCTTTTGTAAGAGGATGGCTGCCTCAGTGTTAGTACTAACCCAAATAGTCAGAGAATCTCGATGAAACAAATATTGCAACCTGAATTGCTTGAGCTCTAGCTGCACCACCAACATTAGTGGATCAAAACATGTTTTTCACACATCCAAAATAATTGGAAATGATATCATGAAGTGGAGATAAGATGCTGGAACCAACTGTAGCCAGTCCTTCAGCATAGTCCTTAACCTGTGAAGCGCCCGTAACCTGTGAAGGAGTACATAACATTCCTTTGGCATGTACATGTGTTGTATGACATATTCCACTGTTGAGTTATCTTGCTAGAGTTGTGTCAGGTATAAGCAGTACGAGTGGTCTTCATATTCCCCCTATCTACCCCCTAGCTACTGGACAAGGTATGGCGATAAGTGAGGATGAGCCTTGTGTTGGTGCTTCCAGCGCCACTTGGTTTATCTTAGTGGTGATAAGATCGTGTGGGGACTAACTCAATTTGTGCTGATAATCCGAGCTGTAGAATGTAGTGCTCACGTCTACAAGATTGCATTACTCATGTAGCGGATCTCCTTAACATCCTGCCACTATTTATTCTAATCCCCAGCGATTCTCTTTGAACAGCTTTATAGTCACTGCCTCCGATTAGTTCTAGATTGCGTCTATTTAGTAATGCAATATAGTAGCTTGGATTTGATGTTAAACCTAAATCAATGTATCATCATCTCACATTTAATCAATAAAATGAGCACAGGCTATAACCAGTGTAAGCTACAGGGTGGAGAATTGGAGTAGACAGTCTTACGTGGAGAATTTTATTTACCCCATGCCCCATTTGCCCTTTTCCTCTTTACAATGTCCTATTGGGCCTCATTTGAAGTTTCCAACTTCCATATCTCATAACACTCCTACCACCCAGAAGGCAGTACTTTGCCCTCTTTGGCCCCCTATTACAACCCCAACCCGGGTATCTATGGTGCTAATGGTTGGTAGGTAGGGTGGCTAGGGTAGGTGGGCGGGACAGATGAGGGGCGTGAAGTGTGGCCACTAATGGTGGGGGGTGACCTAAGAGACCTCCATAACATCCCCTTAGGGCAGAGGTTTATGTATTGCTTTCTATTCTCAGAGAATAAGTCTTGATGCTGGTTCCCCTGAGGGTGCGCACCACGAAGCGCTATTGAGGGCACCAGCCGCAAGAGGGCACAATGACGGAGCACCAGGTGCGCGTGTGCGTGGCTCGCACCTGCGCAGTGGGAGATGAATAGGAGGTTGAGAACGTAGGTCAGGGTATAACGTTTTCGTTGATAAGAACCAAGGCGTTGTTTACATTTGCTCAGGATACTGATCTGCTGGTTGGTCAAGCATGGAACTGAGGTCCATTTATCTGCCGCTGGTATGATGTATTGAACATGTGTATCTTGTAGAAATCCCTGCCTGTTGAATATGATTTGTTCTACATAAGGTCACACGCCAAGTCATGGGAAAACTCACTTTTCACACCTTGCGAAAACATCAAAGTAAAAATACACAAAACACCAAATGTAAGCTAGTGTGTGTGATGGAAATATGATAACAATATTCAAAATCAAAGGCTTCAGATAATGATTTACACAGTTGTGACATATAGAAGTTTACTTATACTTGTAGAACATGTCTGTTTCCCTAAATTACCACCAGCAATCCTTAGATACCAGGCGCCTTTGCTAACAGTGCACACATTTGCAGAACCCCAAGTCGCCCGTCTGTGGACGGCGTTTGTTACAGTTTGCTTTCCTGGCAGGGCGTTTTTCTATACCCATAGAGACCATAGCAGGGGACTGTCAAAACTAGCTGCTCGGGGTGGCTTAGAACTAACATACCTTGCTCATTCTTCCCTTTGATCCTATAGCCATAAAACCCAGGTGGTTGAGTAGAAGGGAGCCAAACATGAGTTAGACGTTTCCCCTAGGGCAGACTACTAAGGGAAGCCAGTGCCGAAGCCACAGAAGAAGCCACTGCCAATATGGCTTCCTCACATGTTAACTCCCTACATACTCATTTTACTTATTTCAAGACAAGAAGGAACTACGAATTTTTAGTCTAGGAGTCTGATTCCTTGATATTATAACCATTCGTACATTGTACCTCATACGTCAAAATACCACCCTACTAAGAGCTATTCTTGCCAACCAGGAACCCTCTATTTGCGCGCCCACTAGGTAGCCAGTGGGGAAGAACTCAGGTAGCCCCCCCCCCGTGGGCATGCAGCACTATAAATATAAGAGTGTCAAAAAAGAAAGGAGATGTGAGTTTATATTACACGCTGCTTGGACTTTCCGTCCTCCCCGTTGTAAGAACACGGACGCTTTGGGCGGCAAGGCTCCTGTGTTCTTTTTACAGATGACCAAATTTAGTTTTTTCTTTGGCAGCTTCGGGATATCTCAGAGCAAAAGTGGCTGATATTGATAAACGTGGAAACCAGCCACACCTCCACATCTCCTCCAGTAGTGGGGTGGGTGGGTGGGGTGGGAGTGGTGGTATTTAATGTATCAGTGTACGGCTTAGGGGGTGTTTACCGGCAGCATCTATGGGTGTTGCTGGATGGTGGGGTTGAGGGATTCTACATGCATGCATCTCCACCCCGGGAGAGTCATATTGCTCTTCCCTCCCCTCATTCACTCAAGTGTTGATGCCCTCTTTCCGTCCCCATCTCCCTTCAACTGCCCATCTTCTCCTATCCCTACCTGAGACCCTCTTCTCCAGTTCAATTCGATTCAATAGTTGCCCTATTCTCTCTAGATCTTGGTAGCAAAAAGTATATTAATGATTGGACTTATGGCTAGTCTATACCTTTCTAAATCCACCCTGTAGCTAACAAACTCTTCACCTTAGTGCATGCCGCGGCTGTGCACACCTCCGGCCAGATTGCGAACAGGTTGGGCAAGTCGAAGGCAACAAAAACAAGACAAGCGGTAACGGTAACAGGATTCAGGAGGTCCCGCATGCTGCGTGAGGGATGTGATGGGTTCAACAACTCCCCACAGCCTGCCTGTTACGTTCTATACTTAGCCATAGCCACGATTTTACCCCTCTATCCTGCCTCATCCCACACACGACCAGCAAACACGTGAGCAGCCCGGCGAAAAGGGGGATCCGAGTACTTGAGCTTGGAGCATCACATCTGCTCGGATCTGCTCAGCCAGAACCTGAGCAACTATTCACTCTCCTCCTACCACCGTTCATACCTCCACTGGCCGGCCCGCGAGCAACTCTTTTTTTTTTTTATCATGGCCAGGTTGTTTGCCGCACGGGGAGCAGTTCTATGATTTATCGTGCTGGGATGTGGTGAGCAGCTCGCCTCAAGATCCACAATTAGTACACGGCAGAATGAGCAGCTCATCGTTACTTTAGAACATGTCTTCCTATACCCTAGCATCATGTCTGCATCATGTCTGCATCATGTAGATATCATTCATTATCACAAGATTGGAGAACACATTCAATGGAATATCCTTCAAAAGCACGAAAACAATATCTCCCTCTCCCAATTGATGGTAATTTCAATTTATAAAATTACCGAGTAAGGTGGAGGGAACAGTGGCATAGAAATTCGTGATAAATTGACCACCTGCCATGACCTTTCCTTACCATTAGAGCAGCCAAATGAACCAGATCAGACTTGGGATAACATTATTTTCCTCTAAACCACACCTATCCATGCATCTATCACCCGCACTCACACCTAAGTAATTTACCACCCCCCCCCCTCACACACATACACGTAGACCTACACAAGAGCGAGATATATGCTACATTTGCCACACTGAGACGTTTTCATTGCGATTACCCAATAGAGCGGACACGTGTGGCAAGCACGTGTCAGCGTAAAGGTCACGTGTAAAGGGCACGTACCTCAGCGCTGCACGTGCAGCCAAGGATCTTGATCCTGATACGTGTTCGTCCAAAGATGAAGGTCTACGTAATGGAAACCCTCCGCAGAGCTGGAGGTTTTGCCATAAAACCTCCGAGGCGAAGCTGTGGCTGTGATACAAAGCTATGATAAATATATGGTGTTCCAGTCTACAATCACCAGCAGTCTCAATAGTATAATGGTTAGCATGTCTGACTTTGAATCACAGAATGTGGGTTCAAGACTGCATGGGGAAAGTGTTTTTAACTTACACATTCAAGGTAAAAGGAGTCTTTGTAAAAGCCCCTCCCCCCTGAAGCCCCCCTTTATCATTTTGACAATCAGAGGATGTTCATTATAATACATTATTTTTAGAATTTGTTGCAAAAATGACAGTGGTCAACTGAGAATAAAACAAAATCACACCAGGGTTTTGAACCTGTGTGGTCTAGATTTCTAGCCCTAGGCCTTAACCACTACACTAGATTGACCAGTCAAACTTTCAAAGTGAAATCACCCTGTTTATCTATAATTGATAACTCAGTCATAGAAGTAGTATATTGCCCTTCAGTAGATGTTCTAATATCCATATTATCAGCTGAGGACTCATGGTGTAATAGTTAGCACATGAGACTCAGGATCCCAGCACTGTCTGCTGCGTGGGTACGAATCCCATACGGGCCAGACTTTTCCCAAGAATTACATCTGCTGTTCAAAAACGACCTTATTCATAAGACCTCCTGCTACGCTTGGCCTATTTCACAAAACCTCCTCCCAGACCTGACCCAATTCACAAAACCTCCTGCTAGAACTGACCTAATTCATAAAACCTCCTGTTGGCCCCCAAACTGTAGAATATGAAAATAAACCTACAGTAGGAACAATAGGGTGCAGAGCCAGGTGGAGTAAAATTTTATTTAGGCTACTGAAGATTTGATTTAGATATTGAAGCATGAATCCATCTATAGAAACTAGGTCTCAAGATTAGCAGTCTTGGCCCAATCACTCCAAAACTTTGCATATATACATGAACCAGTTACTACAACTGGAACAAGAACTGCTTGCATCACTCTGAAGTAGGAGTAAAGATATACATGTATTGAGAGTATAAGACATTGATAAAAGAAGGCATGTGTACTTGGTAGTTATGTTATGAACCCAGACAATAGCTTTTCTGGGTTCTGGTTTCGGTAATGAGCTGACAATTGAGGAGCCTGTAAAGTGTGGCTGGTCCCCTTTTCAGTTTGCCTCTTCATACTGTTGGCATTCCCACACATAAATCTAAGTCTTGGTATTATCAAATAAATGCCTGGTACTACCTTGAATTACTGGCTGGTCAGAATCCAAGTTGAATGTATCACTTTCCTGACTTTTAAATCCACCACCATTTTGGTTTAACTGGAAGTGCCTCAGGGAGCATGTGCAAGGGGAAGTGCCTAAGCTGGTTACTGTCAAGGCCCATTGCTTACAGTCTGAGTACCTAGGTTAGAGGAGGTTTGTTGTGATACGATTTCTACTTCCAGTTCATGGTGGTGGGAACTTTGAAAGCATTTCTGAACATTTGCTCAAGGAACTAACTTGAAATTACATTATTAATGGTAAATATGTATTGCAGAACAATGTAGGGATTTAGAGGATTGTTTCAGGATGTACATGTGACTCGTGAGTAATCATTACAGGAATTGGTTTCACCATCCCTGAGTTTGGAGAGTGTGAAGCTAAAAACATAGGCATTTTGACTTGTAGCTATAAGGGAAACTAGGCCTACGATACAGTGTACTCGTAGGCCAAACAGGCCTAGTGTACTTGGGTACACATTTAGTTGAATTGAAGTGAGAAAGTTGAAAATGGTTTATTGACACTACAAAAGGCACATGTGCACAGTATAGATAGATTATACTGGTATTATGCACCAAATGCAAAGAGAAGTATAAGATATGGCCTAAAAAAATTCTTGTGTTCAGGTAACATAGCCAAAAGAATTAGCGTAGGTAGGTCGGATTTCCGAATTTTCAGAAGGGTTATAGGGGGTTATACTGGTTAATATTGAAGGCCAGCTGTATTCCTGACATAGTGAGCTTTGATTTGATACCAAATATGCCTACATTTGGAAAATATTTGATATATTTTACAATTTTTGTAAAAATCCTTAAAAAAATTAAAAAAAAAATTAGGGTCGGCCCAAAAAAATTGGGTCGGTCGGGATACCTGAACACAACATTTTTTAGGCATATATACACCATAATCACACACAAACAACCTGTATAGTGTATGTATATTGATAATACCCTCTACCTCACCTAGCCATCATGGTGCGTGCGCAGGTGGCTCTGAGTGTGTAGACTGAAGGGTCTTTACCAGGTGGGTGTATACAACACCTGTAGATGGGGGACTATACAGGAGCACAATTTATAGCGGCCCTGTAAAGCTGACAACTCAATCACAGAAGCAATGCATTGATTTATTAGTGCTAGCTGTTGTAGGAGATCGTCACATAATTGAATCCAGCATGTGGTGGCTCGATCTGATATCTTATTGGAGTTGATGATCTATAGCTATACGCAGAGACCGAATTGATATGTTGTACTTCAGTGTATTATGTATCTTGTGACTTGGTCATGGACTCTATTTGCTGCAGAGCATTAGTAAGACTCGATGGTAGAGCTTGGGTAACAGTATTATAGAATTCATCTCAGTCTGGTTTGTGTCCACCTCAAGTGTACTTCAGGCCCTGGTAATACTAATGTGATAATCCTGGGGTGATAATGCCTTAGAATGAGGTAGGGCAACCACCCCTCTCTGTCTACATAGGGGCTACTGGAGGAGCAGGGCTGGGTAGTCTCCAGGTATAATGAATACTCCAGACGGTTCCTCCTGTGTGTAGTGAAACATACAGAACTCTTGTCTATATTCCAAGGGTGAAGGGGTATGGCTCCTAGAGGTTACTCCAGCTGGTAGTTTTCATACAGTGTGTCTATACTGGCTCTGGTATGGGACTCTTGTATATTGTCTTAGCACATTGAGCAACTTGACTCAGCCCTGTGGATGTGAGTCCACTTGAGTCACTCAGTGTATGTATATTCTCAAGGTTCACACAATTTGGTTGACACCAGCAAGTGAGCTGCTCAGAGCTTCTGGGGTTTCTGCTGTTTTGCTTGTGGCTTTATCCTGAAGTAAGTGCCGTGTGAGTTAGTGCTGAGGTGCTCCGAGTTACACTCTTGTACAGAACTGCTCAGGGCTGCTCTCACTTCACTCTCCTTTCTGTGAGTGTGTAGGTGTTTGGTCTGACGTACACTGATCCTGTTACTCACATCCCCTCTTGCTGCCAGAGAAGAGTGGGTTGGATGCAGGGTGGGTGTGATGATGAGCAGTTGAACAGGTAGTGAAGAGGGCCCTGGAGCTGCTCACTGGAGTACCTACTACCTGCCAGGTGTACGAGCAACTCACCTGAGGCTGCTCAAGATCTATGTGCAGGATCTAGGTCTTTGTCCACGTCCTGCTTCAACAGTTAGCAGATCTTGAAAATAACTTAGGCGTTTGTTGAGTACCTGATTTAAAAGCTAACTAGACAGATAAATAATCTGCTCACAGAACCATGGCAATCGTGTACATACTCGGACATATGTAAGTGTACACTCCAGAACTTGGCAGTGAGTTCAATTGTATCTGTCTATATTTTATAGTGCTCATTACTATATCGGTTTTGTGTAAGCAGGCCTTTCCGAGTGATGGTCTGCATCCACAGTTGCAGCCTACTCTAAATCAGGAATAATCTAATAGAAATAGATGTGTTCTTTGACAAATCCAAACAGGTTCAGAGTACCCACTTGTTATTTGTCTATTTGGCGCTGTAGTCCAGGTTAGACTCAGTGTGAGGAGCAGCTCATGGTGGGTTAGAGTGAACACGTCTGTATGCACGTGTGTATGTGCTGCCTCATGGTGAGGGGTGGGTCTACATATCCCCTTCTAAACTCACCGTGAGCAGGTATGAGTTGCTCGCCTAGCGTGTAACAGCGGCGCCACGTGCCGAGATGCTCTCTACCCACCTAGGCCGCTCCCTGACAGAAGGTTATTGATCACCCAGCAGGCTTGTCATTTTTTAAAGTATCACCAGACATATTTATTTATACATGACTACATGCTGTGAAACCACAAGTAATGAGATATTGGTCTAGGATCCTGTTCTGCCACACCTACACAAGTACATATGTTTGTAGGATCCTGTTCTGAAGGAGGTGGTGTGTGTTAACTCCAACGTCTGTTATGAATGTCTCATCCTGTGTTTTCTGTTTAGCAGCAATGCTTTCTGTTTGGAAAAATGATCTGCTTTGATGTGAAAACCAACTGTTTGCAAGTGTGGTCACCTTCCTTGGCCATGTAATAGAAATATCTTACATAATGGTTATATCTCTGGGATTCATAGTGTTGTAGCACCAGTGTTTGAGAGCGGTTCATGAGTTACTCATGGAGACCTTGAGAGTGGAGGAATCCCTGTTGATGGAGGTGCTCAGTCTGCAGTGCTGTGCATTAAGTGGTTATATACAGCTGGCACCATGTAATACCCTTCCCCTACCACCTGGCACCAAACCCTCATTCCCCTACTTCTCACCTGTCGAGTGGTAGGAGAGGAATTATACGCATATGACCGGTAAATTGAATGCAGGGATAACACCCAACCCCATTGCCTCTGACCCCTTACCTTCCCCAGACAACACAAGGATAGGTCATCCATATGTTTGAAGTTAACTGCATTACTTTCAGGGTGAAAAACTTAATAGATGCTACAGTAGCTCCCTTGGAGGTACACCATATTGAATTTAAATACATGTATGTACGGTTATCAAGTTTGGGAGTTTGATATTGCATTTGCAACATTGGCTATTGGCTTAGAGAAGACATAAATTCACCAGCGGACATTTGTTCATTTAAGCTACAATTAGATTTCAAGAATTTCTAAAGGTAGATTCTATATCAGGTATGCCTCAAGAGCCCAAACCTATTTTTGGCTAATAACAGCTGAGTTACTCTACCCAAATCCCTCTTATGGCTGCCCCCTAAGACCGTCCCACTTAGTCAGAAGACAAATGACAGTGGTCTGAGGACATTGCCTTAGACATTGTTTCCTGCCGAGAACCTGTGTAAATCACCATGGAGTAAGCCTGATATCTATGTCTGTATGGGCATCTGGTGGCCGTATCATGCACCCCAGGAGGTTCTATTCTGCCAATGTCACAAGGTTATCAATACTGCCTCTATTGGTTATATGGGACTTATTTCTTTAATATGTCTTAAATATGGTTGCACCATAAAGGCATGATATGAAAAGCAGAATTAAGGGAGGGAGGGAGGGTTAACTGTATGGGATGATAACATGTGGCAAGTCCTCCATATGAATAGATCTATCTATACATGTATCAAACTTCAGAATTCCTCAATTAGTGCTAAGAGGCATTAAGGTGTCTAGTTCCCAAATGAACCAAAAGGAAGCCAAGCTCCGTAATGGTTTGAGATTGCACATTTTTGTGGCATCCAATTTTTCTCACTACAAGTTCTTGTTTTCTCTGTATTCATACGCGGGTGCCCTATTGGCAGCAATTCGTTCCAATTGTAGCATGGTAGGATGAAGGGGACAGCACCGGGTGATTGATGATATTCTCTGATTCCCCAACTTCCTCCTCCCGCCTGGCCATCTTTGGAGGTTCACCCCACAAAGGCTGATGGGTGTCCCGACTACTAGAGTTTTATACAATGTTCCAGCGAAATGAGTCATTTTTACTCATTCTCCGTGTAAGATATACGTTATTATCATTTTCATTTGTCCCACGCTTCAAGGCATGCATATCATGGGATGTCATTCAAAATTGATACAGAAGTATTGAAAAAAGGACAGTCATCCCAAACCTTCAATATGTAAGGAATTGGAATAGAAATACTATAATAATTGATATTGTGGCTACGGGGAGGCTAACTGAGAGCCGATATGGCTGAGATGGGGTATAGGGCATCTTCAGTAGTCGTATACCCCTCATGGGATGATGTGGTCTGAGAGGGCGGCGCCATGTGGGTCGGATATCTTCTCGGTTTGTGAGTTGTATCTTAGAGGGTAATGAAGATCTATGTATCCAGTAACACTGGGTTAGAGATCTAAGGGAGGTGCGTCTAGTCATATGTTGTGGCTTCTACTGTGGATTAGGGGTTATTCGCATGTGGATGGGTACGTGGTAATTATAGAATCTGCACTGCTATTACATGTAGAGATACAGATACTTTGATAAGAACATAGCTGTTTATTTGCAATCCATGCACCCCCCTATTAGAGAAATGATGTCATGGAACTCATTGTACCTAGATCGTGTCAATGCACACTAGACTGTCTTGCTTGCCATTACAGAGTGTTTTCTTCCCTCTATAAATATCAAAGTTTCCAGCATCTTTGAAACATCATTACACACAATAGCACAGTAAATGACTTTGCAACAAGCTCGCACTATCCAAGCAACAACTTAGACTATCGCATGGACAGAGCGCAGGGCTGGAGTCAAAACTAGTCGAAGCCACATACAAGGACTCGGCAGGAAGCCACTGCTTTTATTTGATACTAGGAGCCACAGAGGGTTGAGGGAATTGGGGGCGGGTGGGGTTAGGTCTTTCCTGCGGCCCTTTCCGAGTCTAGTAAAGCTGGAAAAATCCATAAAACTCACACTGTTTGTTGGGTCCCACAGAACGGGGTCACGAATATAATAAAGACTGTGAGCCGACTGTGAATAGCATCGTGGCACCCTGCAGAATTTGCTGTCACAGTACACTAAGGAGTCTAAGACCTGCAACATTACTCACTTAAACATGTACAGGGAACCACCTGCTGTCTTGGCATTTTGAACATGCTTTATAGAGGAAAGTTGTTTTATATGAATTTTGGTACTTTGATTGTGTTGTACAAAAGACCGTTGGACCGATTTCAGATAGCTATGAATGTAAGGCGTAACACTGGACAGCTATGACTGTTGTACACTTTTGATATATCCTTTAAGCTTTGAGAAGAAAGTATTTGAAGTTCAATTTAGCTGATGAGAAGGGAATATTTGATTTGATTACCTTTGTATCAAGACTTAGAAAAGGCAACCACTTGCTTATGGGAGATAAGTCTGGGAGTCTTAATCAATCATAGCAATAGCACGTGTGGATTCTCCAATACCAGCACCATTAATGATCCACTGCACCACGGAGTAAGCAATATACATCTGGATCTATATTTAATGCAGGTGGGAGTTTTTTTAATGCAATAAGCCATCCTCATTATATCAGGGAAATGATTTTGTCCGATGTGCTAGGGATGAGAGATGAGTAAGAGTATTGATTTGAATCACTGTGGAAAGGTGACACAAGTCTTGAGAGCACTGGTGCGAAGCAGAAGGTTGAAGAGTAGGGAGGGGGTTTAAAACCCGCCGACTATGAGCTTCTCCATGGTGGGAGATGGGTGTAGGGCAGCCAGAGGCCGGGCTGCAGGCTTGGTATGACGGCCAGGACAGCAGCTAATCCGGTGGGTGCTGAAGGCGTCAGTGTCCATCCCCATGGACCCCCTCTCCCTCCTCCCTCAGGTCACCCCTGAACCACTGCCCCTTAGCCAGCTGTCTGACCCCCTACACCAGGTCTGATAGATCCCCAACACGGCCACTAACATGTAGCCTCAGGGAGAGATGGAAGGACATGTCCAGATATGGCAGTAGTTAGAGATCGGTTGGCAACTAATACTTGGGGTGAAGGGAGGAATAGAAGGACATAATATGTTATCCAGTTATGGCAATACACGAAGTTAGGGATTGGTAGGCAGCTGACACTTGAGGTGAAGGGAGAAGTGGAAGGGAAAGTCTAGATCAGGCAGTAGTTATGGATTGGTTGGAAAGGGAAGGTCCAGAAAGGCCAATAGTTAGGGATTAGTAGATAGCTGGCACTTGGTGTGAAGGGAGGAGTGGAAGGGGAGCTCCAGAAGGCATTACTAGCTAGCTGGCCCTTAGCAAAGGGAATAATGGAGGGACAGGTTTAGATAATATTTATGGATTAGTAGGTATCTGACACTTAGAGTGAAGGGGTCAGATACAGCTAATGGGGTTACTTAGCAATTAGTACTTGCAGTGGAGGGAGTGGAAGGACAGGCTCAGATTGGGAAATAGTTACTGACTGGTATGCATCTGTTACATGAAGTGGAATAGTCGGTCAAAAATCATGATATCAAGGGGTTAGCGAGTCAAAAGATATTGTAGCTTAGAACCCCACACACCAAGACAATGACTGGAGGTGAAGCTGGCCATTGGGCCAAGATCTAGATGTTTGCCACCCTTATCCCGTAGATGTGAGGGTGGTACATCCCGTACAAGACCCACAGGCCAAGTTCTAGATGTTAGTTAGGTAAATGTCCCACAGGTATTATTAACTCGGAAGAGTTATAGGCACCACCATGGATTAAGATGCTTTTGGGGTCCCCAAAAAGGGGCAGATTTGGCCAAACTTTGTGGAAATAAAGCATCAAAGGAGAGTAATTGTACAAAAATATGTTCATATATTGGTAGAGTAATATGTTAAGATCATGAGTATGTTGAATGGTCATTGAATAAATCTATGATGTTTGCACAATTCATGGATTACAAAATGTTGTATAGAAAGAGCAAAGAGGTGACACTTTGGCTCTCCAATAGTAAAGAATACAGATTCCATTGGGAAACCTTTTGTTAACCTTTTTCCCGCTCTTTTGGGGTATGTTAACCAGCTGCAGTGCTGATGTCATGCTAGTTGGGATGGAGGGGGGAAGCTCTTGTATATTGAAAAGTGCTGGTATTGAAAACAGCAGATTAGGTACATTGTATTTTGATAGTGCTGATTTCGAATCTGGTGTGCATATCTTCATATCTAGGTTGGAACATTTAAGCTGGCTGCCCCCTAGCTATACTATGGCGCATTCCTTTAGTTATTATTGTTCTTTAAACAAGGTCTAGATGTAAAGTTGGATATTGCCCTACAGAGGGTCAATGGCCCTTTTATCAAGGTATAGTTATTAAGTTGAATACACTGTAAAAAGAAAAAGGTGTTTAGATTCTAGGGACTTTGCTAAATATTTTCTTGTCCCGTTTTTGAACACACTTTACAAACCTAAACATGTTTAGCCTCATACTGTGATTAGCCTTTGTGCTTAGATTTCCTTGTGTTTAGATGTGTCTTTAGGTTTGTAAAATGTTTACTATGTTTATGCTTAGGTTTACACATAGATATTGAACTTTACACATAGATATTGAACTTTAATCGATCATCTCAATTATCCTACTTTATTTATAGTAGGTAGAGAGTTCACCATAGGTATTGTAACAATTATTTAGACGCAGGAAAGACGACACAACAGCTATCCATGTAGGCCTGCCAAGTGATCCTTTATTAACGGCTAGTAGAATCAATCTGCTCACATACATGTCAATGCTTCCTTATATACCTTTCATTCTCCGGTCGGACGGATTGGGGGGTCCGGTCGGAACCGGCCCATCCGATCGGCCCTCCCGTCAGACCATCGTTAAACAGTTCCCTGCCGTGACCGATCAGCAGTAGTTATAATGAGAGTGACCGATCGGCAGTAGTTATAATTATAGCCTCTGGCCTCTACAGTATTCTCAAGGAATATCATCACATCCATTATCCATAATAGAGAGTAACCCCATGTATAGTACAACAGAATGACTGAATGGATATAGCATTATATATTCTTAGACTGCAGAGTAAAGGTGTCTAAGGATAACAATGCTCATTGATCCAAACGAGACAGGATCTAAATGACCAATCCATTATGATGAATCATTGTACTGGTGTAATCTTATAAGAATTTCCTCAATAATGATTTACAAAGGACGTTTACCATATTTTAGATTAGAAGAGAGTATAACTCCTTTTAGAAAGTTCATTTAAGCACAGAGCTGCCATCTAGTGTGTCTTTTATACCTAAACACCTAAACATGCATCTTACAATCCTAAACACCTAAACTTCATACTGTTTCCATGCTAAACATCTAAACATGTTTAGCATAGGTGTTTAGGCATTTAGAATAAAACTGTTTAAACCCTAAACAGATGGCTAAGAGAACACCTGCATAAACAATATGTTTAGACTTTAAACATGTTTAGACCTAAACACGTTTAAAACCTAAGGTCCTTTTTACAGTGTACTCTCCCACAGGCATTAACACCCTTTGTACCAAGGTCTAGATGTAAAGTTGGATATTGTAAAGGGCACTAGCCCTTGTACCAAGGTCTAGATGTAAAGTTGGCTATTGTAAAGGGCACTAGCCCTTGTACCAAGGTCTAGATGTAAAGTTGGATATTGTAAAGGGCACTAGCCCTTGTACCAAGGTCCAGATGTAAAGTTGGCTATTGTAAAGGGCACTAGCCCTTGTACCAAGGTCTAGATGTAAAGTTGGCTATTGTAAAGGGCACTAGCCCTTGTACCAAGGTCTAGATGTAAAGTTGGATATTGTAAAGGGCACTAGCCCTTGTACCAAGGTCTAGATGTAAAGTTCGATATTGCCCTATGAGGGTCAATAGCCCTTGGACTAAGGTCTAGATGTTAAGTTGAATACTGTCCCGTAGACATTACAACTCTGTACCAAAGTCTAGATGTAAAGTTGGGTTAATGCCCTAAGGCATTAACAGCCCTTATACCAGCTACACCAGGACCTGACTCCCCCAATCCCACTGCCGTGTTAAGCTGGCGCCCAACCTGCCAGTTCCCAAGCGGCTCTCTGTCTCTCTGCCTAATCAGGCGTGACGCGAAAGACAATGGAAACCTTTTATTTCACTCAGCTGGAATCTGACGCATGGGGTGCACAAAGCCAAGCTCCTGAGTCTATTGTCGGCATATTGAATGAAGGGCTGGGATTTCAGCTCCGGAAATGGCGATGAAAAGCCTTTGCAGCAATTCCAACAAGATTTGCCTTGGTTTGTCGGTTATTCAAACACTTAAATGCCCCGGGCTCTTATGCACTTGTGCTTGCCATGTGCAAGACTGGAATAAAAGTATGTGGGAGGGGGTGTATTTCTCAATTTTTTTTATTTGGCATGCGTAGTCACGAAACAGGCGAAGCCACCCGTGAAGCCACAAACTAAGCCACTTTTGAAGCCATATGCCACCAGCGGTTTGCTTAGAATGAATGAGACTCAGTCAAATCTACTTAATGCTCATGTTCACCTCATGACTAGACTCAATAGTTTAGGACATTCACAGTAAGATACTTATTTTTTGCTTTCATTTATCTGTGATTTAATGTGATAGATCATATAGTTCACTTGATTGAGATTATTATACAGATACATAGAGGTGATGATAAATCCTAAATTAAAAAAAAAGTAATAGGTATTTTGATTTTCTTTTTCCCCATTATAAATCCGTAATGTGAAAAAGTTATATCTGCCAGAACCGGATATCTATTTCTGTGGGAATTGCTTCATGCAATACCCATATAAGTATAGACATTACGACAATGCTTTCATCGTCCTGCTATACGAGAGCCCAAGGAAGTAAGAAAATATGTTTTCTGGCACAAAGCAGCCAGTTGTTTTCACACGGATTGCATGGCATATATGTATATAAGAAGCAGGCTTAGAGCCAAAGAAGAAAGTAATGTATGGAGAATACTTGGGCATACTGAAGGTTATCAGGAAGGCATCCCAAATGATTAATAGTAAATTAAAATCTATTGAACTTATTGAAGTGTATGGTTAAAATTAAGCTATTTAAATACTTGTTTTGGAGTTGTAAATGTGAACAATTTGTCTGTATAAGTATATGAGCTGCTGGTTTGCAGGTGCCCATAGGTCGGACAGTACTAGATAGGCTGCTGCCAGGCAGGTCGGCCAAGAAACAGGTGTACTTGGTGCAAAGAGCATAGTGGGTGGGAGTAGTCTTTCTGTGGGGTAGACAAAGTGTACATTGTGAAGAGTACTGTGGTTCAGCCACTGTGTGTGGTGAAGACATTGGGGATAGCTAAGATATATTTGCAATGCTAGGAATGTATTCTTTGTTGGCTTTATATGAATAATGATCATGAAGGTGAATAAACTTCCTCTGATAGAATGATATAGAATCATGACAAATGTCAGCGTGCCACGCATTTAAGTATTATATTGGTGGAGAAGAAATAAATGTAGATCAAGTATTTACAAGAGACAGTGTCCTAGGAGTGTTTCCTTCAAATAGAAGAATTTAATTTACACATATCTCACCAGTGCTCACTAGAAATCGAAATAGAATATCACCAGTGGAGTCTTGGCATTATCCTTATACATCTACCCATATGGCAGACAGTCGGTGACGGGTTCTTTCTTTTTAACAACGATCCAATTCTAATTTCCCCCAGGAGCGATTCACGAACTAATTTGATACTGTCTGAACTAGTTTGGAGCCATTCTGACAATATCATTGCTAATTAGCAGAGGAATCCAACTGACTGAGGCGCACGACCACAGTTATATGGATTCTTCACAGAACACATAATCATTAATAGTGGATGGGACTGGGGTTACTTTTAAACAGAATTATCAGACCATCTTACCCATGCACGGTTTCCTTGTGACTGTGTGTCGTCGTTGGCCGCGCTCCTCCCGAGGAGGCGGCCGTTCTGATGGACTCTGTCGTTTGTAGTACCTCCATCAGGCCGGCCTTTGCCGTAAGCTGCTCACTTTAAAAAAATGTTATCCTTTGGGCCGCTCTTGAGTTGCTCACCCTGACCTTCTTTAACTACTGCTAATGCTATCAGCAGCCACTAACTACACTTTAACTCCTGTTGAAGGGCCTGGTGCAGTCTGGTGTGTGAGTGAAAGGGATGGATAGTCCAGCTGGGGTCCTGACCTTGGTGTGTTACTTGTGTTAGGCTGAGGCTACATTCCTGTCTCTGACTTACTGTTTTATGTCTTGTCTGCCCTTGTAGTGGGGTGCATGTGTGGTGGGCCGTGTCGTGTAGGTGGTTGGCGTGAAGGCGTGCTGAGCGCCTCACGCTGCTGGCGGCTGTCTGTGAGCAGGTCGTGGGGCTATGAGCAACTCACCCAATGCCACTGCCTCCTACAACCTCCTCCGTCACTGCCGTCAGCAGTGCTGCCCGCCGCCCAACTACCAATAACTGCACTGCCACCCCGACCATTCACATAAAAATTAGCCAAGGGGTCCGCCGATGTGCCTTTCTTAGATTTATCTACAGCCTTTTTGCCACTTCTCCGCCTTGTTGGCAACTTCCGAATGTAGCCTAAGGGGAGCTGCTCCCCTACTGGCCTAATCTTCTCAAGGGAGGCAGTAAAAACGTCTGATTAACACCAACTAAGACGTCACCGGGCAAAGGACACATTCTACCAATATACATCATCTCTCACACAGTCCCTTACTTCTGATTCTCATTTGGTGAAATAGTTTTCATGCTCCATGGGCACAAGGGCAGTTTTCTCTGTTAAATGGGCGCAGTTCTCTTCATGCCAAGATATATGTGTGTTCTGAGATCTTTGACCTTTTGGTGATATGCACAGGGATGATGGAGAAAGCAAGTGGGGTCGATGCAAGATGCCCTGAGTATCTTGTCTGGTTCTTTCTCCTGTTGGCCACTGTCTAGTAAATGCTCTACTAAACCATTAGCAGCGTGAATATTCCCTTACACCATGTGGCCTATTCGTTTTAACTTAGCGTCTACCCTTAGATTAATGATGCAATTACATAGAATACTTGAAAATCTCGTTCCCATTGCACTTTTTTTATATGGGCCTTTGTGTCATTGTGGTCCAATTACCAGCCTATATTCTGTCAAGACTAAGGATGCTTTCCACTTTGAGATATGTAACATTAAGAGGTGTGTTTCCCCCCTTTTTATTTTTAGAAATAGTGTATGTTACACTAATTGGACGCGATGTATACTACTGACCGACGATTGTCTTCATAGCCTCAATGACTAGAGTGGTGTTCTGTAGAGCTATTTCAAGATGGGGATATCTTCACCCATGTAGAGAAGAAATACTGATCCTGGCCCACTTATCCAGGTTTTATGTGTTGAAGTCTTAGTATGAGATGGTGCTACCAGGCATATTCTATATGCACAGACAGCTACATGTCCTATATACCTGGATGGTGCCCACCATACGGCCCTTGTACTGATCTATGTGATGGTCCAAGTGGACATTACAGCCCTCTGCCCCTCCGTCACCTCTCACCCTGAGTCGGCCTCCTCCAGTGCCCCCTCAGCCTACAGCTGTTGGTGTCATGTCTACTCACATGGATGAAGGATCCTCCAGGGTCTTCCAGACTACACTCTTAGGCCAATCGGGACATTAAGTAACTACTAATTCAATGAAAGGCAAACATGTAAGGGGCTGTAGGCAAAGGAATTGATGTGTTCATCAAAATAGAACAGATTCGCTGGTTTCCTTAAAAGTAAGACTCCAGTGATGCTGAGGAACAGGTTTACATCAACTTCTTGTCAAGGTTGTGACCTTGAGCTTTTTATGCTCCTTTCCATGTCAAGCGTGTGAAGGTACTGAGTACTCAACCTCAAAATGTGATTTGCGACCGTAGGTGGTTGTATCTGTGGTTGAGACAATGATTAGATATGGCTATGAGTAGCTCCTTTCTGTCCTAGCTCTACCATTGAGCTGAGCTGCTCAGTCATGCCGGAACGTCCACACAATACTACTTCTCTTGATACTAATATATAGAAATAGTGCACTGCTAGCTTTTCTCTGAACGATATTTGGACGAGCCCTGGGCAATGCTGGCCGACCATCGCCGTCGGAGGCCGGAAGCGGACTGACCAAGGGCAAGCGACTTCCGGATGGGGTATGACTTCCGGCGCTGATGGGTAGAGGGTGGGAGCAAAGATCGAAGGGGTGATAGGACTTCATGGCCGCTCCTCCAAGAAGCGTCGCGACCCTCTCCCTTTAGGACCAGATCAATTAGCGGCTGTGGTGTTAAAGGCGGCCGAGAGGTGGCAGGCCAATCAGGGCTAGGGTTTATGGCGCGGGGCAGGCCGTCAGGGGTCGCAGCGAGCTGCTCATTGGATCAATGGTAATCCAAACAACTAGGTCACATTGATGTATGGTAGAGATGGGTAGTGAGGTGATGTGGTGTTTGGGTGTGGAGGTGTGATGTGGAGATGTGATCGCTGCGTGGGTGTGATTGTCGAGTATGCTGGTTCTGAAATGATGATGTTGCTGGACTGCAACAATATCAGAATGGCTGGTGTAGTTTTGGGATGGGATTTGGTAGCTTATAGAACCGATTCATGTAGCCCCATACATGGGGGTTAGAACAAAAGGGCAAGTGTGGTCACCCTGTGACACCCTTGCCGTAT
Source organism: Acholoe squamosa (assembly GCA_949317995.1). Taxonomy (NCBI): domain Eukaryota; kingdom Metazoa; phylum Annelida; class Polychaeta; order Phyllodocida; family Polynoidae; genus Acholoe; species Acholoe squamosa. The sequence goes on from OX439044.1 coordinate 17,299,331, forward strand.
TAAAAAATGGAGGCCAGTGAAAGCACTGAGGTGTCCGAATGAAAAAAAGGGAGAAACATGTTTAAGAGCAGATCCAGTGTTTCATAGACAATGACAAAGAAGGGGAATGCTGAGCGATATTGTTGTAGGGCATTGTGATATGGGAGATTAAGAGTTATGTGTGTATTGGCTACTGGCCACAAGAGTTAAGATTGGTTTAGGGAAGATACAGGGGGAAGCCTAGGCTGCTCCATATCCTAGTCTATATTAAAACCTGACGGGTAGGCATTATTCAAGATTCTCATCTCCTTTTTACCAGATTGGAGTATTAACGGCCGCAGCTGAGATAAACCCATATTAAATAGAACCTGATTGGAATCAATGTATTAACAGTTAAGCCCCTCCTACCTAGTTGACGGCCACCAAGAACCCATTCCGACACCGATATCAAAGCCTCCTAGTTATGGCTGTAGAAAAGGAGTCCCAGAAGAGTTAAATGATGGCGTATTAAGATTAAGCCTAGGTTATCGCTTATTCAGTCCATCTTTAGATCAGTGACAAACCCAGGAGCCGTATCGCCACAGATCCAGCTGATGGCGCGCGGTTGGGTATTGAGATTGGGGGGGGGGGGGCTTGAGGAGGGGTTTTCTACAATTTCTCCATGTCCTGTGTTACTTGTTATTCCTGGGACACATCCCGTGTTGTAGGATATAGCGGGGAAGAAAGCGTTAAGTAGGCGGGACGTTGTTGGGGGCTCGTGCTACTACTGCGCCCATTGAAATCCTCCAGGGGGAGAGTCCATAATTGAAGGGGTAATTACGACATGTTTCCTCCAGTACCGCCCAGTGGTGTCTGTGGTCATATCCTCTGAGTAGCTGGTGGGGGATGGGGGGGATTACTATTATCATCATCTTCACCGTCATCAAAATGATCTTAATACCGCGAGCTTGGGCGATAATCGGGAGTTGGCGCTGTGCAGTGACTGGAGCCGCGCCCTGGTGGCGGCATCTGTAGATATATAGCTCACTGAGGACCTTATGATGCCTCCAGGTCTATGTTTCTTTGTCGTCATAATGCATCAATGAAGCTTCCACTAAACTCGCCAGCACTGCATGGGTGGATCATGCCGTCCTTTCTATATATGTCTTCCCAAGCATAGGACAGGAAGCGTGATGCATGGATGCAAATATAGACTCACTAGAGCTTCATTCAATGATGCATCATCATCCATGACCATAAATGGAAATGATGCTAATACTTTAAAGCGTTGTGCAGCTATTAAGGTTAGAGGGGGGGGGGTGGTTGGTGGGAGGGGGAGGGGGGGGGGGTCGGCTACGTTGCTGGAACCAGCGGAGACAGATTCGTTTAGCGATACAGGAAATAGACTGATCCCGGAGAGGTGATATATGCCCGTATTGATTGTCGACGGCTAGGGGGATTCAGGGACGAGCGGGTGGGTGTAAAAAAAGGTGACAGGATGCTCACGTTTCAAAAAATTAAACACTCCTCCAGCTGGCATACCTCCCAATACTACCCCCATGCACCCCAACCATTCTCCCCACCGCCACATGAATGGATCGTACCTCCGACGTGCGCGCGCCGCTTGTCTGGATGACCAGAAGTTCGCACCTCAGGCGCATCCCTCGACTTTTGCTCATCAGATACACGCCTCCCAGCGGCCAGATCATTCAACCGACCGCTGCCCCCGTGCCCTTCTCCCACTCATCCCGCCCTCTATCTTGTCTGCCCTCTATAGCTGTTCCTCATCCAACAACCCCCAACACATCCTCCTCCCACCCGCCACCGGACGCGCTACATTGTCCGGTCGGAATGAGGCATGCCTTTGTCCGGAAGTGCCAGGAGAGCGTGCAAAGCTCGTGGTGGGAGCGATGGTAGCGCCTTTACTGAACTTGGCGGCGGTAGTATGAGTGAACAGCCTCCCCACCCACAATCCCCAATCTGCTATCCCAATCCTCGTCCACAACAAAGCCACGGCACACCGATTATCGCTCGGTGGCTGGATAGGCTGGTGCGTCCGGTCAGTGGGCTGCAGGGCTCTATCTAGACCGTAACGGATGTTCCCACACGGGGGTGGGTGGGAAGGCTGTGGTAGGGGTATTGCGGGAACCAGCTGGAGGATTTTGGTGGCAGAGATTATCTCAGCTTCATGTATGGGCCAGAAAATCATCACAGACATGCACCAGGTTTTTTTTTAATGCATACATACTGTTGTACAAATGTAACTGACATTATTTATAACTTTTTTACTTGATTATAATAGTCATTATTGCCGCACCATTGATATGCGTTATAACCAGCAAGCTTTATATCGAGCAAGTGGGTGGCACATTTGTTACCACCAGTCGTGCAATCACAAAATGCAGATACCTCAGCCATAGACACATTAAGACTACAAGCTCTCCTTATTGGTTTAACTTATAATCATCAGAAAATTAACGAAGTAATGAAATGAGTCTTTTAAACTCCATCCCCTCAGCAGTCAATTGTTAATCCTACGTACATTTAGATAAGTAATCAGTCATTGTGACCGTGGCTATGGATCTAGGATGTACATGTGATGGAAAGGTATACAGCTCCCCCCCCCCCCAAACCCCACACTCAGAAAGAACACACAAAGGCATGTAAGACAAAAGACTGAAGCCCCCCCCCCCAACTCCCACAACCACGACATCTCTTCTCCCATTCCCTTGTGGCCTATCCAACCAATCAGCTGATATTTTTGCTGTGCCAAGGGGAGGCCCCTTTTCCGCTCGGTCGCAGTTCAATTATTTATCTGGTGTCAAGCACTGCGGCATTATCGTCATATTTATCAGTCCGAGGGTGTCCAGGTTCTCCTTCCTGCTCGCCCGCTAGCCCGCCAGCGGACCGGGCCCAGTATCGGCCAGACCCATCTGACCCTGGAGAGAAGGGGCCCCAGCGGCTACAGGAAAGTCTTTCGGAAATCAATGACGTAAAAATGTATCCGCCCGTGCCGGATTTGTTGATGGCTGCCCTCGGCCAGGGTCGCGGCTTGGCGATGGTAGCGCCGCTAGGGGGTGGCGGAGATCCTAGGAACTACGCCATGGAGAAGGGGAAGGAAGTGGGTGGGTGGGTGGTGGGGCTACGTGGGCGAGCTACACCTGATGGCCTGATAGTCCTGACGGACACCCAGTTCCCTATTAGAGGTATCGCCCTATACCACACAATATACGGCCTCATTGCCTATCTGGTGGTGTTCTAGCGCATACATAAAGATGCTAACTTTGTGCTCTAAAGTGACCTCAGACAAGGCCCGGCTCTCATCCTCCCACTGATGACTGCTACAGTTCTTTTTCCTTACCGAGGTCTATAACAATGCCCAATTCTCCATCATTCCCTGCGTCCCTCTCTCCCTCTCTCTCCTTACTGCACCAAGCCTAGCGTAACGCCCTCTCTGCCTCCCATACGTACAAGAGGTATCCGAGCCAGCAAAGCGTGCTAACGCTGCATGTGACAAGACTAAACTCTCGTCCATCTCTTTCGCAGATCACGTGGCTTTATAGGAGTAGGAGACTGCCATTTTGCAGAAAACAAGAGTCGGAAACAACAGTTTTTCCCTCTCACTGGGTCATGCAGTATAGGAAAAAAATATATTTAATTTTCACTCCATACCCCAACCCATATCCAGACTGCCTTTCATTGCAAATGATATCCAATTTACTCCCCAAACACACACGGGCTATCACTCTTTATGACAGATTCCTCCCAGCAGACGACTTTTAGACCGGAATATGAAGAGAAGAACTTGTATCCGCCGAGTACGATGTAGATCCCTGGGGACCAGCGGCCGATTTCGGTTGCCTCTGGTGCCTGAATCCACAAAGAGACGACTATATATATGTGGTGATATGACATTTAGGCGCCTTATCTCCCCTTGGATATGTAGTGGGTGTGACTGATATGGCGGTATGAGGTAGGGGTTGATGGATAGGGTTGTCACGGCTCAGGTAGTCACGGTTACAGACAGACTTGGACAGACGGGTTTTAATGGAGGAGAACCCCAGACGCCACTCAAGCTGCTGTCTCAATATCTCAGGTCTTGCCACTTTGCTGACAGAAGCTTTCTGGTCGTATTATGTTGATTTACACTCAATTTGGGTGCAATGATATGAAGGTGAATGTTTATGATATAATGGATGGATGTATCATTTGAAAGTTACAAAAATTATCAACTTTTACCTTACATTGAAGACACAATAAATAGTGATTGCAAACTTAGACAAGCAACAGGTTATGGAAAGATGTAAATGATAAAAAAATCAAAAGAATCCTGCAAAGCCTTAATTACAAATGCTTTTAGGGACTAAAAGGCGTGTATAACAGAAAAAAAATGAGGTATAAGCTCTCTAAATGTAGTCAGCAGTATTTCTCCTCACAAGGCCTCCCTCAATGTCAAAGCTAGACATATAACACTAACAGGGTTTGGCTAAAAGTGCCTAACCCCTTCCAAGACAACTGGTCTGTTCCACATCCATCAACATCAATGTGTGCAGCAGCATAGAGAACACTGACCCACTACCCAAAGACGCATATTTCACAGCCCCTGGCAGGCTCAGGCTAATCGCATTTGGTGCTCTATCCAGAAAGCTGTTACAGAATTGTGTCAACTGACTTGAGGTACCCAATGGCTGGAAATGACCTTAGTCTAAGTTGGACATTTGGCTGGGCTGGTAAACGGATGTTTATGGATCTGCGTTAAGTACTAGTTTCCAGACAGATTCCAAGCCTGGTAAAGTGATTGAAATGCCAATCACCACTTTGTAAAATGAGAGGCAGAATTTAATGGCGATTATAGCCTATCTCCTCTTGGTCTCGGTACGGTCATATAACTTTTAGATTGGACAAGGCTCTATTAAGCCTCAATAAATTGATTGTAGGGAGCTCATCTGTCTGTGTACCAGAGCTAGCTATAATATTGCTCTATAGGACGACACAAAGGCCTCACTGCAGAGTCCTAACCACTGAGCCAAAGAGTCAGTGCCACAAAAGACCTCAGTGATTCCTTTCTGCTCATTTGGCTGGTGTACTCCAAACAGCCAGTCCCGTCCAGCTGATCTCTGTCCTCCTAGCTATTGAGGTTCTGACCAGATGTTGGCGGACATTGGCAAATGACAGTGAATTTCTGTAAATGTTTGGCACATAGCTGGATTTCTATGAATGGCGAGTGGACCTTGGCAGATCATGTCCAAGCGTTATAACCCCCATCTACCCAACCACCACCACCACCATCACCTCCACCACGCCCCTGTGGTACCTCTGTCAGCCCAAATGTACTTTGCCGACGGGCCAGATTTATTGGACCCTTCATGGCCGCGGCAGGGCGGGTGGGGCCCGATTTGGCGCCATTGAGGAAGCAAGGGCAGAGGGGACAATCCGCCCCGTGTGGCGCAGGGCGCTGAGTAGGGCACGGGGCGACGCCCAGCCCGGGGATTGGGGCGCTAGTTAGATCAGCACTGAAGCATGTTAACACAGACAATAAGTCAGGGTCTACCCAGTCCAACCACCCTCCCCAATAGCCTTAACCTGCCCTGTCCCAATGGAAGCCTTAGCCACAAGATCACTTATACAACCACCAGGTTGTCCCATGCTTGTCTCCTTGTGGTGGTGAATGAGGAACCTTGTTTATCAATTTGATGCACGACACAAAGAATGTCATTCTAATAAATCCTGAATATCGTAAAATCATTCCGTTTTACGAGGACGTGAATGGATTGGCGCCTTTACAGCTTTGTGAGTACCATTCGGGTTCTTGTGAATGCCGTATTTATCGGTGGAACCTTTACAAAATGTACCAACGTTACATTTAACAGCAAGTGCAGCTGGTAATATATAATGAAAATCGTAAATGTACGTGTTTCTTGTGTTCCTTTTCCAAAAGAAGCTTTTAAGCTAAATCCGGCACAGTGATAAGCCGTACATGTTTGTCAAAATGATGGTACCTCGATACATACAATGCATTTACGACCCGACGGCAATATTGCTTTCTAGAAAACAAAATTGATATAATGGTATATCGGAAAAAGAATCGTTCCTGTAGCTTTGCTTTAATTTATATTTAGGTGAGCACTTCTAAACATCTCCACCCGTCCGCTTCCAGTCCATACCTAAGTAATAATTACCTGGTTGTAGTTATCTCTCCACCCTCTCATCACAGCACAGTCATTACATTACTTTGTCCACACATCAAATCATCGACATTAATAAAGGAAATCGTATAAAACCTACCATCCTATTTGTGCTCTCCCCTTCCTTTTCCATTCCCACATCTCTCCCTACCGCCGATATACTCCTTTGAAATGTGCATCGATCACGTGGAGCGAATTTGCATAAGTGAGTCTTGGATGTGGGCGCGTTGCATGCTGGTCTGCAAACGGCCATTGCAGTTAGCCGTTGAAGCCAACTTCCGGCTTGGGACTTGAAGGGCTATGGCGTGGACGTGTGAGTTGGCAGGACAGTCAAAGAGTCAATATTGAGTGGGAAAATCAGTCTCCAATGAAAGGGTAGCGAAGGGAAGGTGGGGTAAAAGGGGCCTCCGCGTTCCTCTTTGCGAGCGGTCACTTCCGCTTCCTGTGTGGGCTTGTAAGCGGCAAATGACCGAGCATGTCATGAATGGACGCGCAGTCAGCGTCTCACGTGTCCCGGGACGGCCACTAGGGGGCAGTGTGAGGGTGGACTGAGCCCTGCCCTCGTTAAAGGAGGAGCAGCTCAATTCGTACAGTTCCCACATGGGCACCAACTCACGTGCTTTACGTGGGATAACGTATCTCCTACTTTGCCTCGCACATATCTCTAATTCTTGAGGCGATATCTGTTGACTGTGGGTTGCAAAGGGGGTTCCTTTTCACCAGCCAATTTTCAAAAATAAAGTGATCGCTTTTATATAGAAGTGGAATAAGGGAGTGATCATTTGTTAACAACAGGGGGGGCTGGTGGGTTGCGCGCGGATGCGCGAAAAAAATTCCGACCCCCCCCCCTCTTGATGGGGTAAAAAATTTTTGCCCCCCCCATAAGGGCCGAAAATCACGTGCGAATGTGTCCTTTTACCCTATAGTAACGTGCAGGGTTTTCCACTGAAAACAGGTGAAATTATTTTGACCCACCCCATCATACGGGTTGAAAAAATTCTGACTCCCCCCGGTCAAGGGGTTGAAAAAATTCTGACCCCCCCCCCCTCAAACCCACCAGCCCCCCCTTTTGTTAAAAAATGATCACTCCCTAAGAGGGAGAACTAGATTATCTTTTAGAGAAAATAGGTCGATCAGGTAGTAGTATATAGAAAGGGAGGATCATGGGTGTACATGCTACTATCCTGTGGGAAAAGGGAAAAGGGAAATACGACTGTGGTGTACGAGGTACGACTTCGGCCACCGAGGACACCAGGGGAGTTTAGTTCTCTATTTATTTTATGTTTTTAGAGGGTTTAAATAAGGAAAAATCAGCAAAATCCGTTACCGTATTTCCCTGTACGAGCGGCGGCCGCCATTTTAAATGTTTACATGGGCCCGGAAAGAGGCTGCGGTACCGGATCGGCCGCTGTGGTGGATGGGCACACGTTACGCCACTGGGGGTGTGGAGATCGGCCCCGCAATGCTATCTCTACGGAAAGAAGTTATTCACATAAAATAAATGTAGTCTCTCATCCTATTGTTAAATTAACTGTACAGTATACCGGTCACTATGTCAACATGGTAGTAGTATGTAGGAATGGGGCCTTTATGACGGCAGTCACTATGTCACCATGGTAGTAGTATGTAGGAATGGGGCCTTTATGACGGCAGTCACTATGTCACCATGGTAGTAATATGTAGGAATGAGGCCTTTATGACGGCAGTCACTATGTCACCATGGTAGTAGTATGTAGGAATGGGGCCTTTATGACGGTAGTCACTATGTCACCATGGTTGTAGTATGTAGGAATGGGGCCTTTATGACGGCATTCACTATGTCACCATGGCAGTAGTATGTAGGAATGGGGCCTTTATGACGGTAGTCACTATGTCACCATGGTAATAGTATGTAGGAATGGGGCCTTTATGATCGCAGTCACTATGTTACCATGGTAGTAGTATATAGGAATGGGGCTTTTATGACAGCAGTCCCTATGTCACCATGGTAGTAGTATGTAGAGATCGGGCCTTTATGATGGCAGTCACTATGGCACCATGGTAGCAGTACATAGAGATGGGGACTTTATGACAGCAGTCCCTATGTCACCATGGTAGTAGTATGTAGAGATGGGGCCTTTATGATGGCAGTCACTGTGACACCATGGTAGTGTTTTGTCATCAATAGCCAATAATTATAATGAACGGGTATAACAGGGTACGTTTATGTGGGTATTTATTGTATACTGTATTATGTGTGTATTTATTGTATGCTATATGGGAGAGTGCTATGGGAGTCCTGTATAGGGTTTATGGTAGCTAGAGTTTATGGTAGACTGTGGAATGTGCAGACGGAGGGGAGTCGACGAGATCTGGTCAGGTAGATTCTGTAGAGGGGGAGGGGGGGAACACGTGTGAGCCAAACATTGGCGTCTGAAAGGTGTGAGGGGTTAGCAAGAGATAGGGAGGAGTCAGTATTGTGGGAGCAGCCGAGGAGGCAACACATACTCCTGGAGTAGACGAGGATGAAGCTGTTTAATATTTAGTATTACACTTAGCCAATGTAAGAACGGATTGAGCAGGATCTCTATGGCACTCATACCTTTCCAGTAGCATCGGATTGTTAAAACATGAACTGCTTGTATGAATAGACTGATGTCGTTGAAGCTGTACAACCATGAGTGGACTCATCAACCACTGTAACTGTGAATAACCAATGAACAATAAATGGTGACTTGTATCGGCGTCTTGGTGTTGGTTAAAAGAATGGGCTAGGCCAACATCATACCACTAGAGTTAGTCTTCCCAAATACGTGAGAACAGCGGAGTGAGCTGATAATAACTACACAACTTATACCACATTAATATACATATAAACATAACACACACAGCCCAGTAGTAGTACATTGAGATGGGGCCTTTATGATGGCAGTCACTATGTCACCATGGTAGTAGTACATAGAGATGGGGCCTTTATGACGGCAGTCACTGTGACACTATGGTAGTAGTATGTAGAGATGGGGCCTTTATGATGGCAGTCACTATGGCACCATGGTAGTAGTATGTAGAGATGGGGCCTTTATGATGGCAGTCACTATGTCACCATGGTAGTAGTACATAGAGATGGGGCCTTTATGACGGCAGTCACTGTGACACTATGGTAGTAGTATGAAGAGATGGGGCCTTTATGACGGCAGTCACTATGGCACCATGGTAGCAGTACATAGAGATGGGGCCTTTATGACAGCAGTCCCTATGTCACCATGGTAGTAGTATGTAGAGATGGGGCCTTTATGATGGCAGTCACTATGTCACCATGGTAGTAGTACATAGAGATGGGGCCTTTATGACAGCAGTCCCTATGTCACCATGGTAATAGTACATAGAGATGGGGCCTTTATGACGGCAGTCACTGTGACACTATGGTAATAGTATGTAGAGATGGGGCCTTTATGACGGCAGTCACTGTGATACCATGGTAGTACAGTAAATTTCCTTTACAACGATCCTGTTACAACCAATTTTCGTTTATATCAAACAAATCACATTGTCCCAAATCACTCCCATACATTTCTATAGTAAAAAAATGTATTACAACGAACTTCACATGACCTGAAATCGTTTACAACGAAGTTTTTTGCGACTTTTACAAGAGTTTACCTGGCCTTACAACGACTTTTAGAGCCTTTGTTTGGCCTTCTCCTTGCTCTCACCCTGAACTCCTGGTACAGGAACGGGAGTTCTAAGAGGTGTTAGGGGTGTGATAGGACTTCAGCACACGCCTACTAAGGCTATCTTTTGCTCTAAACTTATGTCAGGTTAACGGGAGTTAAAGAAGTGCAAGAGGGTGTGATAGGACTTCAGCTCCAGTCTAACTTCGTGTTCTGAATGGCCATAAGTGTGGGAAGATCTAAGCAGTGTGAGGGGTTTGATGATAGTGATGTCACAGCATGTGTATGATTTGGATGAATAGAGATGTCATTATCACATCATGTTCATGATTTGGATACAACGAAATTCGTTTATAACGATTTTTTTTTGCTTGTCCTAAGCACTTCGAAATAATGGAATTTTACTGTAGTATGTAGAGATTGGGCCTTTATGACGGCAGTGACTATGTCACCATGGTAGTAGTACATAGAGATGGGGCTTTTATGAAGGCAGTCACTGTGACACCATGGTAGTAGTACATAGAGATGGGGCTTTTATGACGGCAGTCACTATGTCACCATGGTAGTAGTACATGGAGATGGGGCCTTTACGAAGGCAGTGACTGTGACACCATGTTAGTAGTACATAGAGATGGTTCTGTATGATGGCAGTCACTGTGGGACATACACATGGGGCATTTATGAAGGCAGTGACTGTGATCCCATGTAAGGAGTACAGAGGGACGGGTCCTTTATGATGGCATTCACTGTGTCCCCATGCTAAGTAGTATATAGGGTTGGGGCCTTTATGTAGGCAGTGACTGTGACACCATGGTAGTAGTACATAGAGATGGTTCTGTATGATGGCAGTCACTGTGGGACATACACATGGGGCATTTATGAAGACAGTGACTGTTATCCCATGTAAGGAGTACAGAGGGACGGGTCCTTTATTATAGCAGTCACTCTGTCCCCATGCTAAGTAGTATATAGAGTTGGGGCCTTTATGTAGGCAGTGACTGTGACTGTGACACCATGGTAGTAGTACATAGAGATGGGGCTTTTATGAAGGCAGTCACTATGTCACCATGGTAGTAGTACATGGAGATGGGGCCTTTATGAAGGCAGTGACTGTGACACCATGGTAGTAGTACATAGAGATGGGGCTTTTATGACGGCAGTCACTATGTCACCATGGTAGTAGTACATGGAGATGGGGCCTTTACGAAGGCAGTGACTGTGACACCATGTTAGTAGTACATAGAGATGGTTCTGTATGATGGCAGTCACTGTGGGACATACACATGGGGCATTTATGAAGGCAGTGACTGTGATCCCATGTAAGGAGTACAGAGGGACGGGTCCTTTATGATGGCATTCACTGTGTCCCCATGCTAAGTAGTATATAGAGTTGGGGCCTTTATGTAGGCAGTGACTGTGACACCATGGTAGTAGTACATAGAGATGGTTCTGTATGATGAGTTTATGAAGGCAGTCACTATGTCACCATGGTAGTAGTACATGGAGATGGTTCTGTATGATGGCAGTCACTGTTGGACATACACATTGGACCTTTATGAAGGCAGTGACTGTGACACCATGGTAGTAGTACATAGAGATAGGGCTCCTTATGAAGGCAGTCACTATGTCACCATGGTAGTAGTACATAGAGATGGTTCTGTATGATGGCAGTCACTGTGTGACATACACATTGGACCCTTATGACGGCAGTCACTGTGACATCATGTTAGTAGTACATACACATGGGACCTTTATGAAGGCAGTGACTGTGGCCCGATGTTAGTAGTACAGGGGGATGGGGCCTTTACGACGGCAGTTACTGTGTCACTATGGAAGTACCTAGTGGAACATGGAGGTGGAGCCTTTATGTTGGCAGTGACTATGTCACCATGGTAGTAGTTTGTAGAAATGTGACCTTTATAAAGGCAGTGACTGTTTCGCCATGCTAAGTAGATGTAGAGATGGGGCCTTATGATGGCAGTCACTGTGCCACCATGGAAGTAGTACATAGAGATGAGGCCTTTATGAGGGCAGTCACTATGTCACCATGGTAATAGTATGGAGAGATGGGGCCTTTATGAGAGCAGTCACTGTGACACTATGGTAGTAGTATGGAGAGATGGGGCCTTTATGAGGGCAGTCACTGTGACACTATGGTAGTAATATGGAGAGATGGGGCCTTTTTGATGGCAGTCACTGTGACACTATGGTAATAGTATGTAGAGATGGGGCCTTTATGACGGCAGTCACTGTGATACCATGGTAGTACAGTAAATTTCCTTTACAACGATCCTGTTACAACCAATTTTCGTTCATATCAAACAAATCACATTGTCCCAAATCACTCCCATACATTTCTATAGTAAAAAAATGTATTACAACGAACTTCACATGACCTGAAATCGTTTACAACAAAGTTTTTTGCGACTTTTACAAGAGTTTACCTGGCCTTACAACGACTTTTAGAGCCTTTGTTTGGCCTTCTCCTTGCTCTCACCCTGAACTCCTGGTACGGGAACGGGAGTTCTAAGAGGTGTTAGGGGTGTGATAGGACTTCAGCACACGCCTACTAAGGCTATCTTTTGCTCTAAACTTATGTAAGGTTAACGGGAGTTAAAGAAGTGCAAGAGGGTGTGATAGGACTTTAGCTCCCGTCTAACTTCGTGTCCTGAATGGCCATAAGTGTGGGAAGATCTAAGCAGTGTGAGGGGTTTGATGATAGTGATGTCACAGCATGTGTATGATTTGGATGAATAGAGATGTCATTATCACATCATGTACATGATTTGGATACAACGAAATTCGTTTATAACGATTTTTTTTTGCTTGTCCTAAGCACTTCGAAATAATGGAATTTTACTGTAGTATGTAGAGATTGGGCCTTTATGACGGCAGTGACTATGTCACCATGGTATTAGTACATAGAGATGGGGCTTTTATGAAGGCAGTCACTGTGACACCATGGTAGTAGTACATAGAGATGGGGCTTTTATGACGGCAGTCACTATGTCACCATGGTAGTAGTACATGGAGATGGGGCCTTTACGAAGGCAGTGACTGTGACACCATGTTAGTAGTACATAGAGATGGTTCTGTATGATGGCAGTCACTGTGGGACATACACATGGGGCATTTATGAAGGCAGTGACTGTGATCCCATGTAAGGAGTACAGAGGGACGGGTCCTTTATGATGGCATTCACTGTGTCCCCATGCTAAGTAGTATATAGAGTTGGGGCCTTTATGTAGGCAGTGACTGTGACACTATGGTAGTAGTACCTAGAGATGGGGCTTTTATGACGGCAGTCACTATGTCACCATGGTAGTAGTACATGGAGATGGGGCCTTTATGAAGGCAGTGACTGTGACACCATGGTAGTAGTACATAGAGATGGTTCTGTATGATGGCAGTCACTGTGGGACATACACATGGGGCATTTATGAAGACAGTGACTGTTATCCCATGTAAGGAGTACAGAGGGATGGGTCCTTTATTATAGCAGTCACTCTGTCCCCATGCTAAGTAGTATATAGAGTTGGGGCCTTTATGTAGGCAGTGACTGTGACACCATGGTAGTAGTACATAGAGATGGGGCTTTTATGAAGGCAGTCACTATGTCACCATGGTAGTAGTACATGGAGATGGGGCCTTTATGAAGGCAGTGACTGTGACACCATGGTAGTAGTATGGAGAGATGGGGCCTTTATGAGGGCAGTCACTGTGACACTATGGTAGTAATATGGAGAGATGGGGCCTTTTTGATGGCAGTCACTGTGACACTATGGTAGTAATATGGAGAGATGGGGACTTTTTGATGGCAGTCACTGTGACACTATGGTAGTAATATGGAGAGATGGGGCCTTTATGAGGGCAGTCACTGTGACACTATGGTAGTAGTATGGGGAGATAGGGCCTTTATGATGACAGTCACTGTGACACTATGGTAGTATGTAGAAATGGGGCCTACATGATGGCCGTCATGTGCCACATATTCCGGCTTAATGATGGTCATAATAGCTGAGGGATTTGTGAAGAAAGCTCATGTCAGATAAGTAATATATAGAAATTGGGACTTTTCGATAGCAATTAAATTGACACAGGGGAAGAAGTATATAAAATTAAGGATTTTGTGATGGTTAACATTCTGCCACCATCGTTGTAGCTTATAGACCTTAGGATATTTTTTACTTTGACAAGAATTTCTTTACGTGAGAGTTAGTGCTGCGTCAATTTCTTGTCATTGTTCTTATGACCTATACTTTACTATTAAGAATTTCATTTGAGGCATGTCTAATAATAAAACCTTTGTTTCTGTCTTCCAGGTAAGCATCATGATCCAAGTGCTATTCCCCTCATCCTAATACAGCTCCAACAGGTATGTAGGCAGACTATATATAAAGGTCCATATATAAATGTGGCACAATAAGGTGGTGATCTAATAGGAGACATGAATGACTTGTCATAGTAGGCCAATGTTTAGTACTGTCCTCTATATTGTACCTGACCTTTATTCCTAAGGGACCAGCTATAGGGGCACAGGAAGTCCTCCCTAACCCTATACCCCTCCACCCTAGCCTGGTTTCTCCAAGGTGACAGATTATCCCGGAGATGAGTCGGCCTTTGTACCCTGCCAACCCCATCTGGACTGGCCTGGTTCAATGCCATAAAGGGTTAATTCATGCATTATTTTGGCACAGCCAGCCATCCGCCTCTAGGGATATGACGACGACTCCTCTACATAAAGAATGTGATAACTTACTAAGGTTTTCACCAGATATGATTAGGACACTTTTATTTTGAATGCCTGTGTTGAATATACAAATGTGGAAATGTGATCATCAGAAGTCATTGATAACACGATACAAATATCGTGGACTGACATGATAATGTTTTTCATGGTTAAAGGCAGCCGCAGTATTATCATCTCTATCAATGGTAATTGTCAATAAGAATAATAATTAACAGACGCAGATAGAGCCCTAGGTATATCCTAAGCAGTCTCACATTCTAACCCAACCCTCACACCTATGCACCCTCTCCAGACATTCGCACTGACACAGTACCTCAGCCAATTGCCAATTAGTCGTCTCGACTTCCGGGGGTATTATCCACAAGGTTATACCCCTTCTTCTAAGGCCGGATTTATGGCGAAAGGGCGGGGCGGGGACTGGGAAATGGGGACTACCTCTCCTCAGATGGGTCTCCTAGAGGAAGAGCCAGGAGGGTGGGGGTATAGAGGGGGAGGGGCAGGAGGAGGGGGAGACCGGGGTTGGGATGATTGGTTCCCGGGTCTGGGGATGACGCGGCCCGGCGAGATGTAAGACTGTGGGCGGGGACAGAGCCCCTTAGACCTGGTGGGGTAGGGGCTTCCGAGCCTCCTCCACGGTGTCAAGGAGTGCTCCATCCTAGAGGACGTCCTGTGAAGTATTTAGACTTCTGACGATGCTGCAGATTTGGGAGGCTTGATGTGGTATGGGGCTCTTGTGGGTTAGTGGTGGTTCCATCATTTCTTGTTTGAGATCTACGTGCCATTTTCTACCTTTCTCCTAGATTATCCACATGCCTTTTGACCCACATTTACCATGAATGTATTCTATCAAAATAATTAAACCGATATAATTCTGCAGTGATGTCAAGGGTAAAATATATAAGTGGACATAGATTTTATAACAATTAGTTGGTTAACAGAATGTAACACCGTGGCTGCTTTTAAGGTGGTGGGGGTGTAGCCCAAGTCACCTTAAATAAAAAAAATAATACTTGCACTCTAAATTCTGTCGGCGAGTGTGATATGGCACATGTTGACACCTCAGAAGCACTAGCACCAGTTGACCACTTTGCACTAAGGGGAATAAGTACCCATAGCTTTTACCATGAAGACGTAGAGAAGTAAATGTAGAATGGGTGTGGCGAGAGGGAGAGGGAGAAAAGGAGGCTGGAACGGGAACAGTGAAATGGGAGGGCATGACACCCTATTTAGAAAGCAAGAAGTGGGTTCTTATGCTGATTATTACTGAGGGGGGCGGGACACAATGTCTTATTTGATTTGAACAATTCTTCAATTTTGTTAATCATCTAGCAATGATTGATCATTTAAGGGCTAGTCTTTTGGCTGACAATCTCATCATGTCAGTAGTTTGTTGATGACATTCTCTCTTCAGGTGTAGACTCATAACTGCATCCTGTTTAGCGTGCCTAGATTAGAACTCAGGGTTGATTACAACCTGCTAACTGTATTCTTTTAGCTGACAGTAAGAACAAATGATTGCAGCCTGCCGCCTACTGTATTCTATTAACTGACTTTAAAAACAAGTGTCTGCAGCCTATTGTATTCTACGAATTGACAGTAAAAACAAGTGACTGCAGCCTATTGTATTCTACCAATTGACAGTAAGAACAAGAGACTGCATCCTACTGTATTCTACCAATTGACAGTAAAAACAAGTGACTGCAGCCTATTGTATTCTGCCAATTGATAGTAAGAACAAGTGACTGCAGCCTACTGTATTCTACCAATTGACAGTAAAAACAAGTGGCTGCAGCCTATTGTATTCTACCAATTGACAGTAAGAACAAGTGACTGCAGCCTATTGTATTCTGCCAATTGATAGTAAGAACAAGAGACTGCAGCCTACTGTATTCTACCAATTGACAGTAAAAACAAGTGGCTGCAGCCTATTGTATTCTACCAATTGACAGTAAGAACAAGTGACTGCAGCCTATTGTATTCTGCCAATTAATAGTAAGAACAAGTGACTGAAGCCTACTGTATTCTACCAATTGACAGTAAAAACAAGTGACTGCAGCCTATTGTATTCTACCAATTGACAGTAATAACAAGTGACTGCAGCCTACTGTATTCTACCAATTGACAGTAAGAACAAGTGACTGCAGCCTAATGTATTCTACCAATTGACAGTAAAAACAAGAGACTGCTGTGTGATTTCGCTCTCCACCATTTCTGACACAATACCAGTCTGCTGAGCCGGCTATCCACGGCCTCTAGAACCCTTAACGCTTGGAGACATGGTTGGACACATTGAGAGTGACGGGAGCGGGACGTAGTTGGGGACCAGAGAGGATTGCGGGTTGAGTGGAAGGATGGGAGAGGTGGAGATCGTGGATTCTGGGATTGATTACCTGCTCGGCAGCGGATCCCACCATTTGTCACCGTCGTGCGCGTCTCCACACCCCCACGACCTCTGGTGAGAATCCCACAAGCTACTACAATCAGTAGTCAGAAGTACATATAATATACCAACTATTTCGGCTACAGCTACGCACATTGAGAGAATCTATACTCTTTTCGACAACCAGAAAGGAATTTTGGATATAATGTCATAATGGATAGGTTCATGTGTGCAAAAATTATTACAGACATCTAAGCCTCTAGTAATATAAGCATATCAACATTATTACCTTCAATTTACCCCCACATATAGATGGCACGCTCAGCCCTTCATCCTTGCACTACCATCCTACCTTCTGCCCCCTAACCCCTACCCTGTTCACCCCTTAATGGTCTATCTATACTCATTAGCTGCGTGTCTAGACTTTGACGTAAATCATGACGTAGGTCACTGGGACACCCCCTTTGACCTACACCCACCTAGCGAGCTGACGTCAGGTCACATGACTACCTACTAGTGTTCCAGGTCACGTGACCTAGAATGGGGATAGTTTTTAGTGAGGTCAACAGGTGTCACTCTTCGTGTCTCTTTACGAGTGTAATAGTGAGAAATGGATGTTTTTCAACACCTTACCTTTTCCATCATATTTAGTATCATACAATTATTAACTTGGTAATTGGCCCAGGGTATCCCCTGGGCTATTGGAGCCGGGTTTTCAGTCAGATCCACAAATTTGTAATTACCAACTTTAGGGTGTAATCATTCAGTGATATACTGTTAGTTTACACATTTTTCAAAAGCCAAAGGAAAGTTCCAAATCTCATCTATCAGACAACATTTTGTCCTCTATGGTGAGTGATGTCTTTCTGTACGAAAAAAGCTGCTGTACTTATGTCATGTTTTTGGGAGCTATACTGACTACAAGTTCTTTAACCATTTGGTCTATGGGTCAGATAGATTTTGGCGATGAAATTAGCACATGGAATCCTATGGGTAATCACCAAGTGAGACACTTTTTTTCAGCAGGCAATGTTTACAGTGTCCAAGCTATACACATAACACATTGGGGACTGAGCGATAAACTAAGCATGCTAAGGATAAAGTTTTCTGTTGGGGCTAGGTGTCCAGGGGGCCGGCTTTCCAGGGGGCCAGGTGTCCAGGGGCTAGGTCTCCAGGGGGCCAGGTGTCTGGGGGCCAAGTGTCCGGTACCAAGTGTCCAGGGGGCCAGGTGTCCGGGGGGCCAGCACACCAGGGGGCCAGCGGTCCAAAGGGTTTAGTAAAAGAAGATTATGCCAGACTGGTGTCAGTACATGTATAGATAATAGTCTCTATTTGTAAGTAATTAGTTAATATTTCGCAAGTGCTGATTCCTGTGACCCTACAGGGTTGATAGAGGGTTTTATGGTACCTACCCTGAGCCTTCTGTGCTTTAATGCACAACACCCAATTTTCTATATTGGGGGGGGGGGTAGTAGACCCTGGGCCATATGCGATATATATCACACGTTAAATCTTTTTGATTCTAATGTATTGGGAAGGGATTACATGTAGTATTTTGGAAGATAGCATGGCCTTCCATAGTATTATAGAAGAGGGGATGGGTTTAAATCATCTTCATCCAGGCGCGCTGGAGTTTACACAATAGATAAGAGGTTAGCATCGGTGACCTAGGTCGCTGTTAGTGATAGGCATTCTTATATAGTGTCGAAATGCTATACCAAGAAAATGCAAAAGGCATAGAGTTCTGTCACCAATGGCATCCTTTGTGTCAGTGGACAAAATCTGTACAAATTGCCAGACATCTATCTCTTCAATTTTACGAGACCCAATTCATCGCATCGCAATCCTCCTATGCACCAACCCATTTACCATACAAGAGGCCACTGCCCTGGGACAGGACGTGTGCCGCCATATTGGAGATTTCACTGTTATGCCCCCTTCCAGTGGCAGTGTGACCTTCTGGTCAATCCCAGGCCATCCTTAGCCTTACATGCCCCCCTTCCATGAGACTTATGGATCATCCACTTGTAGCATATCTAGTAGAGTCAACACAGTCTAGGAGTTATCAATGAGAAGGAAGGGAAGGGGGTGTGGGCAAACGGGCAATCTTGAAAGCATTTGAGGGGTTGTTTCGTGAACCTGTTATCATACTTATTATGTATTTTTATTGTGTTTATGTTTCACTCAACCTTCCAGGAAGTGGTATGACAGAAGTATAATTTATTGTATATTAGACGCTGGAATATTACTTATCTGCCTATAGATGTGTTGCTCTTGGGAAGACTGTCGGGGATATATTTGTTATAGGTTTCTTAATATGATTGTAAGAAATATAGACTTTCGACTGTTAAGTAAGTTTGTGGAGAGCGACTAAAACTATCTTTATGTACATATGTGTAAGGAACTTGCAAAGTAAACCAGGAGGGAGAAAGTCGTCTGCTTTTTGGCGCGCCGTAGTGCAGACTCGGTACACGCCCCACAAACGGAATGTCAGACGCCTCCTCAGACATTGCTGGTTAAGTCAAGTGGCGACAAAAGTCAGCCGACTTTTGACACACACCTTGCCGACCGAGGGTTAAATATAACTGCAATATAAGTGTCTGACATTAGCACTCATGCACATGGAGGGAGCGCAGGGGTACATTTAAAGGTCGCCCTTCCAGGTTATTTCAGCTGCGAATGTAATGAGCAAAGCTGCAACTACGTGAACTTCCATAGTACTGAGTAACTCTGTTTCAGTTCTTCCGTGTTGTACAAGTAATTATACTGTACATTGACTCAGTGAGTTATATCATTGAAAACTTACAAACTTACAAATATGTTTAGCCACTGCCCAAAGGGAGCTCATCTGGAAGTTGATATAGTCTTTCTGTTAGAATTGTCTTGCCCAAACATTTCGTCCAGCAAAACCTTTCCCCGGGACCTAAGGCATATAACTTATAAGTTAATACTGTGACAGTCGCGTTAGTTATGGTTATATGTCAAGTCGTTTTACATCCAACATTGTCAAGCTGTAACGAGTCCATGCCTGATGACTGCAGGAATGGCAAAGATCATAAATTTGTGTATCTCCCGCCAGGTGGTGTCAGATGTTAATTATGTAAGTGCGCCACCACTCGGCCCGTACCTGCACCACTGAGGTCACGTGGTTACAGTATGACCCCAGCCTGATCATTTAAGGACGGCATGATGCATTAATGCATCATGCCTAATGGTCGCCAATGATGCATGAATGCAGCCCTTAAAATACTTACCATGCATGGCTGCATACAGGTATCATCCCAACTCGATTGGATGTTTATATTCCGGCATGATGCATCAATGCAGTGCTTACAATAGTAGACTCACCAGCACTGCATTGATGCTGACAAAGGTACATGAACCTGGAGGCACCATGCGGCATCTAAAGGGTTAAGTAACATCACGAAAAGAAAATTTAGTTAGGCTGTGTGCCAGGTAGTATAATGAGACGCAGGTGTTGACATAGATCTGACATGGTGGTCCCTCACTGTTGGGAGCCAATTGTAGCATGATGATATAATGAGTTGAAGCCACCTCAGATTTAACGTTACATTGTAGGTCAGCGTAGGTCAATGCCCTAGCTATAAGTAAGTCTTATTACTGGGACTACAAACTTTACTAGCTCTACCCAGACCCACACAGTTAACGACAGCCAATAACTTCAACTTTTGTGGCCGCACTAAGAAGAACAACCAGCAATAACATAAAGGCAATAACCAGGTTCCTCCAGGTCCTGTGGGGCTCTTGGTATTGGGCATGAGTCGATGACGAGTAGGATTGGGAGGGGGGGTGAGCAGTTCCACGAGCAGCTTCGAGCAGTGGGGAGCAGCTCCTCACACATGACACATTAGGCAGTGTTTAGCGGCAGTTTGTCACTGACGCCGTTACAACCGTCACTTCATATTCACATTGTGACCAGAGCATGGGGGTAGGAATCTGCACCAAATCAATACCTATCAACTCACCAGCCCCTTGCACTATCACACTTTTATCGTCAGAGGCGGCTATCCTGACAGGAAAATAAACCCACATGCTAATTCAATTCCACCCTAGGGAGAAATAAAGCAAGAGTTTTATGTCTATTGAAGTAAAGCGGAACCTAAAAAGAGAAGTGTCGTGCTCGGACTGCGCTATCTTTACGTCATAGTCAGAAATAAACATTGGCAGTATTGGCCGCTGGGATCGTGTGAGGAATATGCAGTAAAGTGGATAGATAAAAGTAGATGTGGGTAGATTAAGTAGGGTGGTAAATAATGGTGATCCTTCTTACAAGGAAACAGGCTCTTTGCCTTACACGCCTCTAGTCAACTAGCAAAGAGCAACAGTGAATTAATCCCCCACTGACATGTGTGGTATTCACCAACGTTTTGTTTGAGGAGCAATAGATGATCTATTGTTGGCATAATGAAGTGTAGTTTTCTTCAAGAGACCACTCACATTCATCTGCTTTTCATAGCCGACGCAATTATCTTAGAGTAGATGGCTCTACTATGCTGATATTCCACAAGTGTTGGATAGAATGGCTTTGTGAATTTCAAGGTGGAAAGTACAACAGCTCAATCAATATGCATGGTTTATCAGAATGTGAGGATCCAATCCATCAAATGCCACGGAGGAGTACTTAGCTCGTGTTTCTTTTATGGATCTGCTCCTACACTGTAAAAACAGTGTTTAGGGATTAAACACCAGTGTTTAGAAGTTAAACACTTGGTTAAACACTTATTTGTCCCACTTTTCTCAACACTTCTTAAGTGTTAAATGCGTTTAATTTTAAATGTGTTTAACTAGGAAGTGTTTAACCAAGTGTTTAAATGCTAAACACTTAAACACTTCAGTGTTTAGGTGTTTGAGAATAAGTGTAAGCTAAACACTTCAAGTGTTTAGATGTTTAAATATTGGTGTTGAGAAAATTTGGTGTGTATCTTTAAACACCTTTTTTTGCAGTGTAGGTGCTAAGGGACTTCTGATGACATGCGAAATGCATATAAGACATACAGCCCTTTCCCAATCTACTGATTATCTAGTCTGTAACATGAGTTACTTTGAGTTTCAATACATTTACTAAGTATTAAAAACATCATCCCTGCCCACAGTATAAGATCAATGCAATAACTACTGCTGGTAATCATCCCCCAAATATGTTTCTTTCTACTGTTGGTGTTTGTGGGAATTCCATTAAGATGACGTGCATAATAGTGCATAGACAGGAATTCTCTAGAGGTGAGCTGAAGTGAGTTGGTGTGAGTAGATGGAGAGGTGAGATAGGGACAGCTCAGTCAGGTCACCGTCAGGCGGACGACCAGCGTAAATCCCACATCCTACACGAACCGCCGACCCTGCACCAGCCGACCTCAGGCCCTGGATCTGATTCTGGATCTCTCCTGGATCAAATCCAGATCCCGAACAGATCCAGAGATGATAACAACTGCTACCTGCTGCAGTGGACTCCTCTACCGCCGCTCCACCCCTGGAGGAAATAGAAGTCAGGATTGGTTGCGCAACAATTCCTGCAGGCTTATTATTTCCATATCTTGAAAATCTAAATTCTATTGCCATGACGCGGCGATGCCATGATAGCAAGATGGCATATGGTGATGTCACTTGAGCTGAGACGCTGCCTAACTATGTCAAAATGATGGAATGTTGTTGGCCTGTCATTTGCCAACAATTCCCTATATACTAAAGCAGATGCTATCCTGACAGACCCTGATTACTTGTCACAACGTGTCACCTAACACGTACTTTGAATCCCAGTAGCCACTATTGATGATTCTATCTATATGATGAATTTAAAGTTAACAAAGCTGGCTGACACCCAGATAATGATTGGATTCGTATTCTATAACAAGACAAAAAGAGGATAAAAAAAAAGCAACAACAGAAAGTGTCGCCTATATGGCAAAACCGTGTCGCCTATATTTCGATGTGTAACCGTCAGCCAGAAAGTATTATCCGCGATTCTGTGCCCTGTGTCTGTCTACACAATCTTTACTCTGATTAAAGGTTGGAATCTATATCTCAAATCTTAGACCTAGATCCTTTGAAATAATGGATGATATTCTACGTGAGAAATAATTCATGTGAGTTTTCCTAGTATACCGAGGGGATGTTTTCATAATACCTGCTCTCTGACCAGTATATAGAATCTAATTACCAGAGGTGTGTTTTCTGAGGCTGGGTGGTATATTTTCTCTGTCAGGCTCTCAGGGTGTACATGTGTACCCAGGTGAGCGGCAAGTTAACATTGAGACGGTGCCAACCCCAACAAGGCTGACCCGTGAGGCTACAAGACTTGTCTTATCAGAAACCTTGTGTTCGCTGATAGTGTTAACTGTGAACGTGCCCAGGGATGTAAACCCTCCATCACTGCCTCCTCCCAGCACCCCCCCCCCCCCCACACACACTTACTCATCCCTCTTCCTCCAGCGTCTGCCACTACCCACTTTAAGGCTCATTGCTTACCGATTTCTGGCTGCTCCAGCCTCCACCCATCCTTGATCTTAGGCGTACTGTTGGTGAAGAATGCATTGAAACAGGTGTGCAGGTGTACCTATACTACCCCATACCTGTCATTCACAGTTTTCTCCTACATTATTTCTAATAGTCCATGTATGCGACCTGCACATTTCTACCTTCCCACCTATTTGTAAACATTTGCTCAAGAAGCATGTAATAACAATGAACCCATTGGACCCACAACCATTGCTCCATCTTTTTTAACTGCTCTTAGAACAATGTGAACGGGCATTGGAAAATTCACTTTTTTACACGTCATGCGTTACACACTGCTGCAACGAAGGAGTGGCCGTCAGGCAAGTCATTGTTTCAGCGACCATACATAGGTGGCACCACCTACCAACATTGCGCCTGTACAGAAAATAATTGCCTATTGCCGCTAGTTTGCAGTGGTTAAACAGAGGCCTTGCTAACCCAGTGTATAAACGTTTTATTCTATTACGTTTTTGCCCCCATTTTCTCGCCCATTCTTCTTTTATATAGACAATAAAAACGCAAAAGGGGTTTAAAGTTCCCTGAGTCTATGACCACAGGCCACTACCATTGCCAGGACTACTGACACTATATAACTATATATAAAATATGTCTCTCATCAGGAGTTCCTTTCTAAGAATGCCCCTTGTACGAATACAGTGCCCAGTGCCCAGGTATGACGTTGAAGGGTCCCCAATAATCCCTTTGTAGGAACACGACTGCTGCTTTTATTTCATGGTCACATTCTTCAAACTCCTCCTTGTGCCTATCCAACATGCGCTCCCTCTGTAGCAGACTTTTCCACACACAGACGCACACATGGAGACCACTGCACCACAGTTAGTTGGGTACTTGTATTCCCGGGCGCACCCACCGTCCGTAGACAAGTATTCTGTCGCGCCCCACCCATCGATCACCCAATATGATTATAGTCAGGGCCCCGAGAGCACCCTGCTCTCACTTCTTGTCGCTGTCGGCGGCGCCAGTGCTTGGAGGGGCACTGGAGGAGAGGAAGGAGGGATGGGAGGAAGGGGGGAACGGTCAAGCACCGGCCTCCCTCGGGGGAAATAGGCGAAGTGGCTGTACGACGTGGGCCCTCTGGTTGGCCCATCCCCGTCCAAGCTCCCTACGTCATGGACGGGTTCTTGCTTGGTATGTCCCCAGAATAAAATCCTTCTGTTGTACGGACAGTTCAAACAAGCCCTGTTTTAAGCCCTCTGCAGGGGGACTGTGCTAAGTTAGTCTAACTATCCCATACCAGTAAACCCAATATAAGTGACTTTATATTTTGCTTGAAGAGAACCATAGCTTGATTAGATATGGCTTCGCATCAGATTCGTAGTGGCCTCATGCCCAGACACAGGAGGAACCTTGCTCTCACATCAGGATGAGGCCTTGTGCAGAGTACAGCCACTTCTCCAGGGTCATACTGAAGTATGGGAGTGGGGCTGTACTGGAAGAAGCAATGCTGGAGGGTGTGACTCCTGTAAGGTGTTGGAGGTGATTCATACTTCCACATGGAGTGGGAGGCATGCTGATTAGGGGGTGGGGGAAGGACAAGGGGGAGGTGGCTGTGTATGACCACCTCCTCTACCAATGTACCCACTCCCATTCTGTATGGTTAATGGGAACGGCCAATATAAATGTGGGAGGCCTGAAGCCACTATGTATTAGACAGCAAGGTCGCAATCTTGGAGGACAGATTCCTGGAATGTGTGGGTAGCAAGTTTCTGGTCATAAGGAAAGCTGAAGAAACATTGCCAAGAAATTGGATGAAAAGCTTTCTATACAAACTTTCTACAATGTCCATCGAAACTAAATACACTTGTCAAAATGCAGGAAACACAGGTATTAATGTCAAGGGGAAAATATTGGAATACATCATAATGCTGAAGTTGCAGGGATTATGAATTTATCGTTGTTCTTGTCTGCGGCCTACATTTGGAGAAATGTCTATAGTGCGAACTGGCCGCTGCCCAATTTTTATTCATATTTCTGTCACAGAGCATAAACCACGGTTCCTTTGGCAGAGGGCATGTACCCTAATGTATGAAACACGTCCCCTATGGCCACAATATTCCCACTTCACTCCATTTCCCCAACTCCCTCGCCCACATTCACCCCACCCCTACCTACAAACCAACATACCGGGAATGTAGCGACCCGCCCCCACATGATCAAGTCGTCGCCTGGGACCACTTCCGGTCAACGGCTCGTCGAAGGGAGAGGGTGAATGGGATAGGGTGTAGGGAGGGGTGCTATTTATAACGATGTATTCAGAGGGTCAGGGAAAGAGCAGATAGGTTGTCCAGAGGGGAGTAGGTCGGGTAGTAGTAATGCAGTGGGGAAGGAAGGATATATGAAGGAAAGGGATTTTCTTAGATGAGCAGAATATGGTGCAGTGCTTAGCAAAGAGATATTAAGGATATAGCAGCATATGTTAAGCTATGAAAGAAAGGTCATCAAAAGGAAATTTCATACTAATAATACATGAGTATTCATGAAAAAGGGCTAAGATATTAGAATCTAGGAAAAGAGTTATCACAAATGTGAGGAAGAAGAAATAGCATTGGCTGATAGTGGGAGAGGAGGGTAACTAAGGATGGGGGTCACTAGTGTATCCTGATAGAACCGATGGCAGCTCTCTGGTTATGTTCTGGTATAGTGAGCGAGTAGGTAGGAGTGGTTGGGGTGAGGAGTGCTATGTACTGGAAATAGAAATGGTGGGTGGTATACACTATACAGAATTCAGTGGGTGTCCAACTGAATGGCCGCACGGGTCAGGACACGCACTGTATGTTTGTGTTTATGGTAGAAGCCACCCTGGAAGCCACTTAGCTAATGGACACCACCAAAATGGTGCTAGAGGTGGTGCTGATGATGATGGTGGTGGTGGTGGTGGTGGTGCTGCCTGAGGTGCGGGTGTTTCAAGGAGTACAACGTCCTTTACTCCATCTATCCTCACCTCAACCCTAAATCCCAACCCATGACTGGGATTAGTGAAGTGTTTCCAGTCGGGTTAGAGTGCACGAGTGTTAACAGTTGTTAATCTAGTGTGTAGTAACTTGGCTATCTCTAGCTGCAGTCGCGTGTTGCATACAAGTTGGACTATCTATTGTTTAGCTTATCTTCTGTATCTATGTTAAGCTGTGGAGACTGAAGTGCCACCGCGTGAATAAACATGTATACCGTATGCTCGCCATTTTCAAATTAATGATTGATATCGTGTCCCTTCCCTCCATTTTGATGCAAGGTTTCACTGAGCAGCTCAGACTGACATCAGCTCATTTAAATTCAAGTTAACTTGAAGTTAGGTGAAGCCAATCTCGATCACCTCACGGTGTGGGTTAGTGAACTTAAATCGATATATTCCCATTGAACCTCTGGGAAGCTCCAGGCTTTTTCACCAAAAAAGTTTAGATTTCCTTTTTAGGTGACATGTGTTTTCTTCTTCTCAAGTTGGCAGTGATTTTAAACAAATTGGATTTGTGAGAATGTTGCACGTTCCCAAACCCTTGAACCAGTCTTAATTGGATAGAGGCTTGTTGCCCCCGTTCCGGTTCTCCGCTGTCGAGTCCAGGCCACAGTGGTGTATATGGATCATGATAGCGTCTGTGAATGTGTAACGAAAGTGGGATATTATTAAACAAGCAGAACCTGTTTTAATAGCAATAGATAGTAAAATACATAGTAAAAGTCTCATAGGTCGACATATGGAGGAAAGGGAAAGGAGACATCATTAGAGGAGTGAGGAGTGAAACACAAGAAATGACATGGGTAGGAAATAAGAAATAAAAAGAAACAGTAAGTGAAACAGTAAAGATGGGCGATCTATGGAGTGGAAGTTGATGGAGTGAGAGGATAGCAGCAGTAGATAAAGTAGAGATAAGGGTAACAGGTCGTTTCAGACCCAAAGTCATTTCAGACCCAGTCATTTCAGACCCATGGTCATATCAGACCCAAGTCATTAGGACCCATGTCCATTTCAGACCCAAGTCATTTTGGACCCATATGACATGTCTTACATCACAAACCCTCCCCCTGGCCTACTCCGGCGGTGCCTGCAGCCCCCCTCCCACATTCCAAGCTGGTCACTGGATTGGCTCCAATGAAACGTGCGGTGAGGCCACTACTGGACCACCCTTCTGGATCCGCCCCTGACTAGTGTTTCATGCTGACTCTATTCATGCATTATGCAGGCTCTAATTGAGTCTATGGGTCTGAAATGACCTGGATCTGAAATGACCATGGGTCTGAAATGACTATGGGTCTGAAATGACCGGGTCTGAAATGACTTGTATTCGTAGATAAAGTAGAGATAAGTAAAGGCACTGCTGTGGCAGAAACCAGATCCCTATAATGACAGCTTCAAAAATGTCATTGCCATCAATCAGCACCCCACTCCTCCTGTAGCCTCCATCTGATCACCCCTTCCCCAGGTGGCGCCAGATGTAGTGTGCCGCCCGCACACCAGGTGTCACATGATGCCTTGTCGTTCTACCATACGCCACATGGGGGCGGGTGGGTGTTTGTAGGGTGTGTGTCGTTAACATGTGCTCAGTGGTGGTTCGGGTGTCATGGTGTTAATAGTTTAGTCGCTATCAGCGCAGTCACGCCATACGTACATGCTGTTTTCCTTTGAATCTGATGTTACAGAATGCTGGCGCACAGGGGCTGATTCGTCAGATAAAAATTGAGAAAACAAATGAGCCTCCTGTGTTTACGAGTAAAATTGTTAATTGGTCCAGGGGATTCTCTGAATCTATATTGAGGTTCCAGGATCTTTAGTAGGGGGCACCATTGCTTGGTCTGATACCTAGAGAATAGGCCTGAGCAGAGAGATAGGCCTGAGCACTGCTAACAGCCAGCATTATGGGTACTTCTCTTTGTTAACTTGAAAAGCGAGTTTTTAGGAGACACCCTGGGGCCCTGCATTTTCAGTCATTTTGGTGGTGCGAATAAGTTTAAAAAAAGATGGAAATTTTGTATATAAGAGGCAGAATTACTTAATGAATTTGTAGTGTCATTAAAGTAGGAGTCTTGCAGGAAAAGGTATTCAATTACAAAGTTTTGTAAATTTTGAGAAATTGTCAATATTGTACAGACTCAGTTGGTTGGCAGCCATAAGACACTTTTTGCCTCCAATGGTGAAGGTATATGATGTTGATCCATGTGTCAACTTTCCAGCCTTTATTGGCAATGTGGTGTGAATAGCACGGTTTCGGTGGGAGTTATGCGAATAGTGGCTTGGTGGTGCGAATAACCTGGGTGAGGGAGTGCTGATGCAACAGGATGAGTGCACAACTCATGGGAGCCAATCACAGGCTTTTCACTTTTCGAGTTAACAGCACTTTACATTGCTACATTATATTTTCTATATGATATCTACCAAGCAGAGCACACAAAGAGTCTGAATTTAAGACGCTTTCGCAGAAGTCCTTGAGCCTTTTGTGTTTCAATGCACAACGCCCCCTGGCTTCTATATATTGTATTACATGAGGTGCCTCCCTGCCAATTTACCACTGTCCTCCTCACCCTCTCTCAGGTGAGTGATTCAAGATCTAACCTTGTAACCAATCACTGCCCTCAGGTGCATAGAAACTCCTTTTATCATGGCCCTTTTTTTTTTTGCATAAGCCCTACCATAAAAGACAAACCTACGAGGAGGAGAGTGATGACCTGGTCAACGATTGACTCTCAGCGTGAAGAGTGATGATGCAGACCACACAGGCCGAACATCTGACCCCATGACCTACGGATCGACACGCTAATTGGCTGATTTGTAAATGGTCTTTATCTAGGTACGCTAGGTTCAACCCCTAACAACAACCCCACAGTGGAACCTCCCCTCAGCCTCCGCCGCCATCTCCCCACTTACAGAGTGGAGCCCTCTCTGGTCAAAGGGGGCGGCCGCGCCTGATTTGCCAAGGTCCGGCCGGAGACGCCCAAAGACGGTCGGAGAGGACCAAGTCTTTATCCTATCGGACCCCTGGCGGTTTATTACATGACCTTCTATGGAAAGGCAATTTGGGCTGCGGCCGCCCCCTTGGCTCATTCTTATTCCGACCACTGGTATCGAGCGTGCTCGGGTTATCGCGGCTTGGCCTGTAATTTGCTGCTTGTTGCTGGTAGCTGGCGCGTATCTGCACGGCCCTGATTGGCCAATCTGACTAGCCTCGATCCCATTAGACACTGGTCGTTAGGTGGAGGCCGCAATAATCTCGACCCCGCGCGTCCAGTTGTTGAAAATAAACAAGAGTTGGTCTCGTCGGGTGTGGTTGTAAACGACAGATGGGTGTGTGTATTGGGTTGTGTTGGGTTTGGTGTGGGCGGCCACTGATCACCGAGCTACTCCTTGTATTGACGGGCTCCATAAGTGAGCTGCTCCCTGTCTTTGTGAGACTGACCTACTCCTGTAATGAGCTGCTCTGTAGGTATATATATACCTTCAGGTTCTGTAGGGTCACTGCACTGAGCCACTGAATGTAGGTACATGGACACACGATACGTTTTCTATACTGACTTAGCAGGATAATTTGATAGGTCTTATCAGT
This sequence comes from Acholoe squamosa, assembly GCA_949317995.1. Taxonomy (NCBI): domain Eukaryota; kingdom Metazoa; phylum Annelida; class Polychaeta; order Phyllodocida; family Polynoidae; genus Acholoe; species Acholoe squamosa. The sequence goes on from OX439044.1 coordinate 17,329,318, forward strand.
AGAACTTGCTGGTAACAAGCTCCAGCAATGGCCGCGCCCCTGCTACCTCGGAATAGTGACATGTTTTCCAAAATGATATAATACAGAAACGAAGACTGTCCTGTGTATGTTTCAGTACTGCATCTTTGGAGCGTGCCCTCATTTTTTCCCCCTGTGTGTGTGTGTGTGGGGGGGGGGGGGGTCTTGTGTCGGGCACATGGTCAAGCAACACAAACTTCCAACCCAAGTGTGTAACATCCGGCGTTGATCCCCTCCTTCGTCGTTTTGACGTCATCGCTGGTGTCGTTTGTAGCGTTTCTGTGGATTAGGCCAGTTGTCTGTGATCCGTGCTCAATCATTCTGGAACAATGGAGACCATCATGGCCCCACCTTCAACAACTCCCCGCCTACCCATCTCCCAACCGGTTTTGTACTCACGATTTTGCCTCCCAATTTACAAATTTACGATCGCTTGTTCTTCTCTCTGAGAGTGAGAGGCACGTCACTGGACGCACGGTTCCGCAATTTGTATGGTTTGATTGTGGTGCCAAGCCTACTCTTAGACTAGTCACTCCCTCTTAAGTAACCTGTCGCCGTCTTCCCTAGAAACAGTGGATAATAGGAAAATGCAAAGACAACTTTCGCGATGGACTTGACCAGGCTCAGTTTATTTGGTGATAGGGCTTTTGGAACTCGTTATGACTATGGAATTTCATAAATGAAATACGAAAATCAGGCGGTTCAGCAAATTTGGGAAATAAGGGTCGGGGATAAAGTGAAAAGGATATAGTAAAAGGAAAGATAAAATCCATTGAAAGGAAGGTGTTAGGCTAATGATAAATGTGCCTATCTGCTCATGATAAATTGCTTTTACATTCAGATTGGTTTTTATCAGACTCTCACAATGGCCCCTGTTGCCTGCATTGGTCTACGTATGTTTATGTATCCTGTGGCATTACCAGGAAATAACGTCTGCTTGACTGCTTACTTAATTGAAAACCATTTTCATAAAGGCATAGTGACTAAGAAAAAAAGAAACTTTTCAAGCCATATAGAAGAAAAATGAGCGGCCACTACAAATGGATAATCTGTGTGCCCTTACAGGGGCATCCTAGTCGCGTGGCTGCTCAGCTAGGACTATGCACAGAGAGTGGTAGGCAGACTGTGTACAGCAATGAGTAACAGACCCAGTCTGTCAAGACAGATTGTGTCAGCGAGCAGGCAATGGAAGGCAGTGCTCAGGAGGTAAACCCACCACCCAATGGTTCCCCCACACATAGCCTATACTGGCCTCCAGGGTTTGGGCAGGGCTACATGACCACGTAACATGAAAGCTAATGCTGATCCTAGTGTGTCGGCTTAAGGTCCCACCTCCACCCTGGAGGAGGGGGTCCTTGTGTACCAGCCGGACATGGATGTGACATACATCCCCACCAAGACACGCGAACACAATTGACGCCCACCTCGCCCACCAAAAGATTGCCAGTAAGAAGTGGGTGTCTGTCTTCATGTCAGCTTAGTAGAGCCAAGTTTAATTCTACCACTGTTGGACCCAGTCCCAGAGTCTTGTCTGCTCAGCGATTACTGTCAGGGCGGTTTGGACACTAAGATCGCCCCTTCCTCCCAGTAACGACACTAATTGATGGTATGTAATTTCCCTCAGACTTCAGGCAATCGCTAATCTGCCTCCAAGATCTAGTAGAGCTCGGCCTCGTCAAATCAGATGCGCATTATGGGTTGATCCTGTAATGCATTTATCGTAGTAGTTAGGTCGCCTTGTGCTGTTGATGTACTGTGTAGGGCCTCGATCTGCAGTGAAGCATTCAGGAAAGGAAATATCAACAGAGACTGAATGCCAAACTTGGGAGCGTAAAAATAACGAGATTGAAAATGGACAGATGTACCCAATTTCCCCCATGAGTCACTCTATCACATACCTGACATTATTGGTCAGTGCTTATTATTTAGGTGGTGAGGGAAATATGAACAGTTGATCGTAGACAGACTATACCACCCCCCCCCCTCACCCCACATGGGGCACACTTCAATTGCAACGATTCTCAGGTCATAATTACAACCCCCGGTAATCGAGGGAAATCTAATTACCCAGGTATGCGATAAGCAGGGGTGGTGCATGGACTTAATGCCTGGTGGAGGGGATTTCATTTTCCGGCTTTAGCCTAAGCCATTACATTTAGTAGGCAGTGAAGGAAAACCATGTACTAGGCCGTCATATCGGGTCGTATTGTAGGATAATGGTATCTAGTTAAGGATGTCTCAGACTTTATGATAACCTCTAGAGGCTACAATAATGTCGCCAGACGTGCCTGTTGTGGCAAGGCTAAGACCATTGTGAGTTTATAAACAGAACTTTGTTACTTCGAGGAGAGCCCCCACTTTTGCACTTTTGAAAATCTAATGCCCTTTAGTCCAGAACCTAAATTAGAACACTTGATATTGTTATAGCTACACAGTATGGTCATACGGCGGTCTCGCTGAGTAAGCAAATGGTATTACATGTATACCAATAATTATATGTTTCTAGGAAACTATATGGGTAAACTTTACACACTGAGCGCCTAAGAGTGCCTTATAATTGTGTATGTGTATACGACACGGAACAATCTGTGTCCTCCCTTGTCAATCTTTGTTGTACGTTCTCCATGTACCCAGGACAGTACTTAATTGCGAAACCATCCACCATTGGCGTACCATCTAATTAGGTCTGATATCTCTGTAAATAGACTAGGATAACAGGGATAATGGCAATGTATCTTTGGTACAAGGAGCATATTGAACCCGTGCTGCTATAGCCAATACTGATGTGTGTATACAAACACTCGTCGAATTACCTTAATCTCAAGTCTATGCTGATGTTTTATCACAAACATAAAGATAAATGGAATAGAAGACCGGATGTATGTAGCATGATCGGAAGGTATTTAATTGTGTATTAGTAGTAGATATACAATAAGTTTTATGCAGGTTACATAATTATGTGGGCGTATGTGATACATAAACCATACTTTTCTATTTTTCTAACAACCAAGTGTGGATTTTCTGTACATGTAATTGTAGCTTTCTCTTAGAATTGCTATGATAACTGTGCACAGTCTGAATGGTCTACAACCCATTCTTCTTTATCGTGACACAAGGGAGTGCCACACATTCATTGCCATGTCCCTAATTAGTTGACTTTTCTTGTGAATATCATCCCCATCTCTGTATAGTGTAGACATTCTGCACCAGTGACAACCGTTTACAGCACCCTTTCACACGGAGCTCATTAAAATTGCTCCCTCATGTATTATGAGCTAGATTCAATAATGAGTAGCTCAGAGGAGCAGCTCATAGAGCAGGTTCTGTAGGGGGAGGGAAGGGAGGGAGCAGGACCACCAGCTCCACCACTGTTTGGTCGCACCCTCTTTGATTTTGAATCAATACCCTATGAATAGTATCATTTCCTCTGCTAACACCTCCACTAACGTCCCTCTCCTCTCCTACCTCCTCCACTTTGGAACCTATGGACTCCACACTAGGTTAAAAGAACCTATTCCTGCCTGCCTTCGATTAAGCATGATCATTCTTGTGGCCCTGTTTTCTTTACTGCTTGAACAGGCTTTGAAGATGTCATTTAAAAATTGTGAGATGGGGGTATGATTGGGGTGCTGCTGTTGAGATTGTCTATTTAACACAATGATAAGCATGTAATAATTAGTGCCTACGGCGACGAGGCGCCTCGCAATCAGGTATCTGTCAGTTCTTATTGCTTCCCCTGCTGAGAAGTGTGGCAATTACACCCTTGGCACAGTCAGAGGTAGCTTTGCCTTAAGTAGGCAATAGGGAGCCTAAGTCTCGCGATAAACCATGTCGTAAAAATATTTCTGATTTGGGAGAGTTCAAAGTATACACCCAGCTCAGATGACTTGTCATCTAGAGTGTCTAGATGGGTATAGGTAGCCATTTTGTGGAATCAGATGGTTGATACACCTAGATTGAATTCATGAGTAGTATAGTGAAATGTGCACCTGCGACATTATCAATCATGTACATACAGTCCCTAAATCTTAAAGGCAACAATGCTTTTAAAGTCACATTATGACCCCCTAAACGGCGCTGCATGTGTGATGCTAGCTATCTAAATCAGTGCTAAATAGAGGGCAATCAGCAGACAACCAGACATATGTAGTTGGCTAGTTAGGTGGACCTATGGAGGTCGTCGAGCTAATCGTGTCCTGCTAAATCTTCCTAACGAAGCCTGGAGGGTGATTCTTAAAAACTCACGAAACAGAATTTCAATTTTCGTCAGGACACAAAGGTCATCAAATCAAGGCCTAATCAAAATTATAACTGACATTTCTGCATACTATCTGCATAAAATAGGCATATTTACACTGGAAATCTATGATTATTTCAAAATATGGCTATCTTCTGTTTGTTGCCCAATGCATGACATGACCACAAAAGGATCGTCAGTTCTTTTAGAATTGCCCTCCTGAGAACAAAACGTTATATCATGCTGACCCATCTATGTAGTACACTAGTTCGTCACAGCTATAACATATATAGGTTCCTAGGTGAACAATTAACCTTGATTAGCTGTAGCACATAGGGGAAATGCACGGATTAGGTATAGGAAATCCAAAATCAATATAGATTATGGTGTATACTTCTATTGACAGATGGCCAATTGGTTGGTCTGATTCCAGCATACCAAGGTACAAAACAACTTTCCCCGTAGACAACAATTACAAGAATTATACATAATACTGCATATAGACGGCTAGCTAGCGGAACAACGAGGAATAATTAGCGATCCAACAGAGAGAAAGAGGAATGGGAAATTCTGTTTTTATGAAGATATTGATAGGAAGTATGAAAAAAGGTGCAAAACCTGTCCTGTGTGAGCTTCATATGCTAATTTGACATATTCTACACCTGATTTTTCATTTTGATAGAATGGTCCCCTGCTTAATACATTAGAAATTCAGTTTTATATGAAAACTAGCATTATCCTAAATACTCTTGACCCATCCTAACAAAGTGGTACTGAAGTCGCACATTTAGAAACCTAGATATAGGCTTCTCAAGTGGTATAGTGTCAAAAATATCAGATTTTCCAAAATTAATATTTTAGATTTGAATATATGTTTTTAGAATCCTTGGTTGCCAGACTAAATTTAAGCCCTAAATACCTAAAATACATAGTTACATCTTTCACAGTTATGTAAAATTACATGGGAATTATATAGGATTTATAAACTATCATATATCTAATATGTTAAATCTAATCGATTTCCAGTAAATTTGACTACATTAACTGTCAGAGAATTCCCAGAGGGCAATGTGGTTCAAATATGCAAGTGTTATATACCCAATGAAAGCCCTTGATGTGCTTGATATGAATCTGCCAATATCTAATTCTATGTGCGACTTCCAAACCACTTTGTAAGGATGGGTCACCCTTGACAAATTATTTATTATGTCATGAAAATAATATACGTCATATTCAAGATCTTGTTGTGTTTGCACCTCATCCCACGCCCACCAACATTCACATCGCCAGGAAGTAATTTGTTCTCGTCCTTTTAGAATATTAAGCTTATTAGGTTGTACATCTATACCATTTTAATCTTCAATTTCCCCCCTCGGATTACACCTTCCACCTGCACCATTGCTTAAACGTATCCCCCAGTGAATCCCTGGTGGTTTCCGATTTGGTTTGGTGAAGTTAGCTTTTCCCAATGTGTTCCCTTCCCTATATTTCTATGGGTAGTTAAGTAAATAAATCAAGAAAATATTGACTAACAGTAATTTCTGCATGCTGGTTACCTTGCCACTGCAGGGCTTCATTGTAATGGTTTCTATACTGGCTTCCTATCTACTAGCCACCACATTACTGAATGGTTTAATGATTTTCGCTTCATCAGTGGTTTTCTGTATACTTATTACTAGATCTAGAATAACTTAATGAAAGCGTAGTGACATTCTGCATACTTACCATCTGACCACTGTATGGCCACATGATTGTATGTGATATATTGCATTTATTGACAGCATAACTAGTCGACCCTGGATACACATATCTACAAAGCTTTGTATCTTTGCCAAAATAACAGCTGAGGGGTGACTTAACTGATGTAGTCAATGGTTTCTGTGTATCCAAGGAATGGTTTTCTGGTCAGGCCATTACTCAGTCTGACCTAGATCCCAAACACTACCACCTCTATGTAAAGTAACCCAACCAGACCTCTCATGCCCTCTACCCTACCCTAGTACCTCACCTCCTGATTCAGTAGGGTGTTACCAGAAGCCACTAGATCTGTTGTTGGCCTCAGGCTGAACCCTTCCGCCAAGAGATAAAACCAAACCGCCTAATTCCCCTCCCACGCCAACCACTGTAGCCCATTTCCCAACCCTGTGGCTTCTGTGGCCAGTGGTCTTTTCCTTATTAATTAACTAATTAGGGGACCTCATTACGCCCACCTGCCCATTGTCACAACATGTCTACATAAAGCCCACCCCTAATACGCCGTGCTTCCTCCCTAGGGGGAGCCACCAGCGTCCGGGTCACGTGGTCCGTGATAAGTGACACCTCTCGCGGGACATGTGCGTCTCGCGGGATCTCGTGTCTGCAGCGAGGAATGTGCCCGGCGAGCACCTGCGGCAGAATGTCTTATACCAGCCTTTTGGTACCAGCAAAGGAGGTGGTCATGAGCATGGCGGTGTTCGGTCTGTGGGGAGGTGGGGGACTGTCATCTGTATGTAGATGATAGCTGAAAGTGGTGCTCATTTAGTCACCATTAGTACAGTGAATGAGGGGGTAATAATACTTCTAATAGACCCTTTATTGAATTATTGGGAGTATGCTTACTTCAAACCGCGTCAAATTGTAGTGTAATGGTAGACTTATTAAAGTCTCTGATGATATTGGCAGAAAATGGTACCTATGAAAGTGTCTTGAAATAAATGACTCAAATCCTCATTTGGAACCACCAGTCCCTTCCATCACCTCTATCCGGCTTGTGCTCATGAGATAAAATGTTAGGAACTACGACCAGCCAGTCTGAAATAACCCCCATTCAGAGGGCAGGATGGTATTATCGCCCCAAAGCATCTCTTTTGAATCAGCAACAGTATGTACCCTTAATATGTGTCCTCCTGGTACCCTGAGGATGTCCCTTGACCTGCATTTCCCACTCCCCATCAGTACCAAGCACCTTTGGGATTCTTGTCCTTGGAACAAGGGCCTATAGAAGTCTGGTCTGTAAGCACGTGCTGAGGACAATCACACTTGAGTGATTACCTGCCGCGTTTAAAACGACAAAAGAAGTGTGATCCCATTAGGAGTAGAACTGCATGTGGCTTCCCAGTTCCTTAGCCAGCCACCTTACAGGGACAGGAGAACCAGACAACAAGTCAGCACTTCTCCGTATAGACGCCTTCCTCCAGACGAGCAATAATTTCTTGGAAAATTCAAGGCCAAATCAAAGATTGCTCTTTTTTGTGGAGATTTACATAGTACTATTGCCAGGTATTAAGGTAGCCTTTCATTCTTTAGAAAAATTATGTTATGATCATTGGACTTTCATATTTCAAAATAAAACACAAAATTTGTGTGTGCTCAATGGGACAGCGGAATGATAAATATACAAAGTTGTGATCATTTCATAATCATGAAAATGTTAGATATATGCTTATAAATGTAGATTTAGATGGAGCAAGTTGAATTCTGCATTAAAAGTTTGTACGGTCGGTAACATCTTACTCTACAGTGTAACCTATAACAGACAACTATAATGAGAATCTCCTCTTTCATACATATTCTACACAGCGTAGATTCTACCCTCGTAGTTACTCCCTTCCATTTTTTTCTACAACCTCCTCGGCCCTTCACCTTTTTCCTCTGCAGTCCTTCCCACCACTGACACTGCCTTCTTACCCTGTTCTCAGGGGGTTCCTCTTAAAGGACGCCCATCCTATACCTTGTTCCCAATGGTACTGCTAAGAGCAATACTCCTGCTCCTTCACAACCAGACGGAACGAACCCATGGGCCACTGAAGTTTTGTCCTTTTCTCTTTTTCCCCATCCCCATCATCATATTGGGCAGTTTAAGATGGCTTATCCTTGCTGAAACCTTTTGCACTTTAAAAATCAAGAGTGCCAGTTTAATTCCTGGGATAGACTGCAGCTTGGTCAAGCAGTATCGCGACGCTGACTCACATTTACATGTAATATCAGTTTAACTTTGTCATTTTATTACATTCCTGAAAGAACTATGTGGCAGATCTACAGCCACATCTTCTGATGTTGACAGAAGGTATTGACATTGATAAAAGCGAACCAGGGGTTAGAGAATGGCTTATATTCAACGTTGCCTCCTGTAACACGATGTTCAATGCTACGTACTCAAATACCTCCATGGGAGCAGTAAGAGAAGCTAGCATGGGAGATGGCAAAAGAATGTGAAGATTTGTGAGAGGATAAGGACTATCTTTATCCTTGTCCTCATCGCTGATTTGTGGCTGTATTGGTCGACATTACCTTGTACCCCTTTCCTATAACCCTAGCCCCCATTTATCTAGTGGAAGTTAGTGGTGTTACAGCTGTAAGATAGCATGGCATACCTAATGTTTGTTTCAAAGACATTGGTTCTAGTACCAGAATCACGTTATCAGAAGTCGGTCAGAGGTGAACAGGTATGATGAATGGACCAACAGGTAACCACCCCTCATATACAGGTGTCTCATTCAGGTAGCTACAGGTACATAGGGGAATGAGTTAGGAGGCTGCCCTTCACATGTGTATACCTTCACGCTGCACAGGTAACCACTGCCCTGGAGGGCCACCTGAGGGCCTGGAGGGAGTTATGTTATCAGTGAGCAGTATGGAGACGGGCAGCTCTATGGTGAGTGGGTGGGTGGGGGAGTAGATGGTGAATCGGAGTTGGCACCACCTGTTTCCTATACATTATCCCACTAGGGGATATACCAGGCACTACTTGCTGCTCCTTTTCTATTTAAAGAAAGTTGGATGTGAGACACAGCTGTACCAAATTCAACCAACGTACAGTGTGGATCTGAGCTAATGACATATATGAATGGAAATGATAATCAATTGCCAAGAGCACACAATATAGAAACAGTTATTGCAGTGTAGCATTTTCTACTCTCTCTGACACCTTGCTTATATCACTCCCCAAACTCTTATCCCCACACTGACTGAGCGTTATACTAGCTTTCTATCAGCCTTTTTTTCAGAGTCCGGTAAATTAGAAGTGTCAGTACCTTTGCCATAGCTTGCTTTATTTCAGGCGTCATGTGTCTTAGCCACCAAGTGTTTGTTAGGGGCACATCTGGGTTTGATGATAAGGGAATGTCCTCTCAGCAGGCAAGGTAAATTGACTGAGGGTGAGAGCCATCTACATGGTGACTCCAGTCATCTAAGTTCTCCAGGGCTGTACACTGGATCCTGATGGAGGACTGATAACTCATAGTTCATGTACAGCCAGAGCTCAACTTACACAGGTGACCCTGATGGGTATAATTAACTGTTTCTGTCAATTTATGTAGTTGCCTGGGCACTTCCTCCTGGTATGCAGCATATGTGATATATATATATATATATATATATATATATATATATATATATATATATATATATATATATATATATATATATATGGATCCCTGTAGGACTGATGATAAAGGTTTGAGACTAATTCTAGATCCTACCTAGGCGTTGGAGAGATCCTGTAGGCCTAAAGTGCAGATGTACTGTAGAGTTGTGGGAGAGGTCTGACTCAGCAGTGGGAGCAAATAACAGTATGAGTCCAGGTAGGGTAAAAACCTCAGAGGATGTGTATACTGTGGAAACCAAAGTGTATTGGATAATATTGTCTTTATTGTTATCACTGCATCGAGAATGTTGCCTTGCCCTTGCATCCCCCTCGCTCTACTCCACTCAGTCTCCAGACTCTCCAGATCCAAGTTACTTTACATTATCCCACGTCCATCATACCATCACCGATATCTCAGATCCTGGAAATAGTTGCCTTTCGCGTAATCTACAGTTTATCGCAATAGCTCATCCAAGAATCTCAAGTTCCGTCATGTTCTCGCAAAGTTTTTGTGAAGGGAATTTACAAGAGCCACACAGATATTTGTTTTCGTAGTTTTTGCTTGACTAACAGCGCACAAAATGAGATATCTGACGCAGGGAACACAGTGGTAAATGGGTTAGGGTCTCTAGATACAAGCTCTATAAATCTTTTATAGCAAACCTGTCTAGATACATATATATCCTCACTGGAGGGAACCTTTGGCAAAGGCTCCCCACTCCCTGAAGATTGGCTGTATGACGGGCTAGGCGTGAGTCCGTCTAGACAATGTGTCCCTGACGTCCCATCCTGTACATCCTCAATCTGTACACCTCCAGGATTTATTGTACCACCAGGGGATCCTATGGAATGGGACTGGGTTGGACCCAATTTGCTCATTTTCTGGGTACATAACTTGTGAGGTGTTAGGGCTAGTTCTTTTGTTGTTGGGGCTGAATAGCGGTGGTTTGAACTGATTGGGGTAGATAATCTCTCGGGGTTATTCACTTCTAAGTGAACTAGTTTTGATCTGAGCTGACCCCTACGTGATAGGTGCTGCTCATACCCTAGTCACTGCACAGCAGAAATGGGTCAAATGGCTGTATGTTCTTTTTGTACTTGTGCCAAAATGTTGCCCCTGCCCTAGTATTCACTCTGTTCATGTTGGCAGAGGTTGGGTAGCACGTGTCCCATATGTAAGGGGTGGCTCCTGACATTCCATAGAGTATGACAGGTAATGGGTTGAAATCACCACCAGGAAGTGCAGGAATGGGAAGTTGAATGGGTTTTATATAGTTTTTTTTTATAGGAAAAGGTGAAAAAAATCAGATACTCTGCTAGAGATGGTGCAGTAATTTTAAAGTATCACGAAACTGACATTTGGAATTAGTCATCTGCTATAACACAGTACCACTAAATACAACAATATGCCAAACAAAATACATCCTTTTGTCCACAATGATAGGACGGATGCTAACACAACGTGGCTTTTGAATGAGTACCATTGCCAGCTCGTGGGGGTGAGACTAAATACCGTCAGGTAGGAGTCTTTGTGCTGGATGTGTGGATGGGTAGCGGTATACAGAGGGATAGGTGGGGAGGATGGCAGGTGGGGGGAGGGGCGGATCCCGCTGGGCCAGGCAGCCCCAACCTTGGTACGCACCGTCGGCTTCAGGTGGCGGCCGATCCCTCACTCTGTCCCCGGGTGAGGGCATCTCTCCTCCTGAACCTGGGCCTCCTGGGACTGACCAGCGAGGCTACCCAACCTTTACTTCAATAGGAGAGGGACACCGGAAGTAACGACACCGGAAGTGGCCTCACGGTCACCGGGAGTGTCGTAGCCAATGCTGATTTGCATAGGTTTCTTTGTTACAGGTCACTCCTTATTTGCATATAAAAGGAATGATGTCAAGTCTGCTAATGATGAAAAACTAACAAACCCTAATTATGTAAATTAATGTTAACAGCTAATTACTATAGCCACTTTATGAGAGGCCTACACTATGCTGTAACTTATCAGGAGGTAGTCCTCCGATACTGGCCTCATTGGGGCTATATAATAGCAGCCGCGCATAGTCAGAACGCGCATCATCAAGGAACGTCTTTATAAAGAGTGGTGAGATCACCAGTGGCGTTTTTGAATAGCTTCATGATAATTGTCCTCTTCACTGGCTTCCTCTATATTACTACTGGCCAAGACATTACTGAAAAGATTTCACGATGGTGGCTTCACCAATAACCTCCTATATACTATCCACCTGACCACTAACATACATTCAACTGTGGCTTCCTGTATACTATCCACCTGACCAATGAGTGACTTCATCGGTGGCTTCCTGTATATAATATCTAGCTGCCCATTGAGTGTTTTTTTTTTCAGTGGCTTCCTGTATATCCCATCCAGCTGCCCATTGAGTGGCTTTTTCAGTGGCTTCCTGTATATCCCATCCAGCTGCCCATTGAGTGGCTTTTTCAGTGGCTTCCTGTATATCCCATCCAGCTGCCCATTGAGTGGCTTTTTCAGTGGCTTCCTGTATATCCCATCCAGCTGCCCATTGAGTGGCTTTATCAGTGGCTTACAGAATACTGTCCACCTGACCACTAAATGGCTTCATTGGTTGGCTTTCTGTATACTATCCACCTAACCCATACCTGCAAACTTCTCAATTTTCTCATCTTTCTCAGTTGTTTTTTTCTTGGAGATCCATCTTGGTCAATCTTGTGATTCGTCCAGATCCAATGAGATCTCAGCTTATCATTAATAAGGGGGGCGGGTGGATTTTAGAAATTTTGATGAACTCAGTTCTTAGTGACCACTGAGTGGCTTCATCATGGCGTTCATATATATTATTCACCTTGTTGACCGGTGGGAGGCTTAATCAGTGGCTTCCTGAATACGAGCCACCCATTCACTCAGTAATTTCATTATTGTGGCTTCATCATTTGTTTCTGGTATAATATCTACCAGGTGCGGTATCAGCAATCTCAATTGTTGATTCTGCTAAATAAAAATCTTTATCACCAGCTTCTTGTGGTAATTTCCGACTTTTCAGACACATTCTATGGTAGTGTTCTACAAGCCATGATAAGTCCCCAGTGGCTAGGACCTGCTGTATGGGCATTTCCATGTTGAACATCTGATACAGTATGGGACGTTGCCTTGTGACAGCAGCTGCCCATCATGTGAGTTCCTTGGGAGAGCTGTCGGCAGAGGGCATGGTGATGGGAGTGACCCTTGGTCCTATATTACCTTATAGACCTGGATCTTCTCGCCTGGCTACGGTGCTCTGCCCAAATAGGGTTGGGATTTCATCGACGTTCCTTCTGATGATTTGACACTGTGATTCATCAGTTGCAACTAGTGTATACGTATGAATAGGACTGTCAAATCAGGCCCACACCATTGCAATGCGTCTTGATAGTGGTTTATATGGTAGGAACGAAGAGCTTATGCCTTTGTTCCAAGTGAAGGCTTATGTCTGTTATTCTCGGTACTTATGTAGCCAGGATTCTATTCTTTAAAAAAATGATATGCAGTCCTAACCCTGCCTCCATTATCCATGATACAGTTATAAACAACTAAATCAATTAATATTTTACCATAAACACCTCTAACGGCGGTTATCACTTCATCAAATTAGCTAGGAAGCACGATGGCTGCATTAAGAGTTCTGTTAAAGAAACAGAAGATGCCATCTCCAGGCTTTTTATGTCAGTCAATGAATGTCAATTTCACTAAGAGGTAACCTTGTCAATTGTGTCCCATTTCTGCCTGGTGGACAGGAAAGAATCGTGTTACAGAAGATGTAATGAATCTGTGTTTTTTAGATAGTTCTGTATTAATAAGGATGCTAATGCAGCATGTTCTATTTGTATAATAAATCCCATAGTAAACCATGCATCATGAAGGATGAAGGGGATTAGCGTGGACTAAATAACGTGGTTGGGCTATTGCAAGGGGAAACATAACGTTTTAACTCCTATCCATCTACCTATCTTCTTTTGACTAGTGTATTCTGCTCGAAATGATATTTGGCAAATATGGCAAGCTCACTAGTTTTAATCTGAAAGAAATATAATGGACAGGTTTATGAGAAAATATAATAAGATCCTAAATATTTTCATACACTTCATGCTTTACATTTTACTTTCTCCTTGGTAACAAAAGGAGCACATCTATTGCCACCAATTCCGCACAAAGATGTTTCTTTTCTCACTAATTCTGGGCAAATGAATCAGATAAGCTCAGCCATACAGACTCATCAGTCTGTCAGAGATTATGGTCCGTCAGGTTGACATGCGTTTTAAGACCCAAATCCACCCATCATCATCCCTAACCTCTGCCCTGGAGTAACACCTAAAGTCTTAAGCAGTCTCCTCAACCGCTCACTTTATGAAAAGCCTCCTGGTTTTTAAACACTGCAATGTCTCTTTCTTCCCTACCTTAGGCGAATTTCACTAGGCATCCTCTCTTTTTTCCGTCCCTTTAGTAATTAGTACCATCAGTTTGTCAGGGTATTTAATTGCATCGAAGTGGCAGGATAACGAGTCTTGGGCCCACCAGAGCCATCAAGATGATCGACTTGTAATTTCGCCGGTTAAAATGCACTCTGGAGAAAGGACTGTTTGGGTTAGGGATGGGATGAAATACATTGTTGCAAAGCATTTGGAAGACAATGGAGTTAAGGCATTGTCGTAGGCAATCCTGTAGTATTTATTTAGTCTAATGAGAAATGTTGCTCCGTCCCCCATGTTGGATAAATGATAGTAGTATTATGGAGGCTTTGTTCCCTGCTGTAGCAGGTAGTTCTTGCGAGCCTTAAGGGCATTGGGACATCACTCCTCTTAACGAGTTTAGCAAACTATTTACAATCTATTTGAATGAAAATACTCATACAAGAGTAGACAGATAGCACTAAGCATGCTTTCTTTTCATTTTAAGTTACATGAGATAATATACCTAATGAAGATAACATTGGACACTTTGAGGATATAATAATGAATAGCCCAGTGTACCTATAAAACCGATCAGGTAATATTGGTGCTGTAGCAGTCATAATTGGGCATTCTATTAAGATAATTAAAACGGGTCAATAATATTTAATGTAAATGTCCATTTGACGCCTGAGGTCTAATCAGAATTAATGGGAACCTGAGTCCCACATTCAGGTAGGTTCACGAGCACCTTAGTTACCAATGGGGCTAGGTATGAGGCCAGTAGGTGACCGACAAATCTCTCCTCATTCCACTCATGCCCCATTTCCCTTATTGAAAAGTATTGAAAAGTGACAAGGCGGGCATAGGCTGCCCACCAGAACCCAAACCAGCTCAGTCCCTAAGTAGTCAGTAGTAATCTGGTCTGACTCTGGTGGAAGTATTCGTGAGCAGGAGAGAGCAGCTGGAAGAGCAGCTCACACTGCCAACAGTGTTTATCACTCTATAAACCCCATTCAACTAACACCAGCCATTCAGATTGCCATACACGTAGAGTTACCTAGTAGTTAGACCCGTTCCAACACATTGTCAGTGACCATCAGAACAGGACATGGCACCGAGTCTGGCACTACAACAACCACCCCCAGCCATTGAATTGGCCACAGAGCATGTTCTCTGGGTTTTTTTTTTAATGAATGGGAAAAAGTCATTTTGTTTTGCGATAGTTTTCATGTGAACTATTTGAGTACAAGGTGTGTGGATAGTTATTGACAGCCCAGACAAGATGATTGTATCCGACTGAATTTGCTGGCTCAAACACACAGAGAGGTGAGGGGTTCTAAGTTTGATTCATTCTCTATCTAAATATTGTATTAATTTCTGTCGGAAGAAGGCATTGCAAATTAGAATTAGCTCTGATCGGCGGAGCAATTTCAGATCTGTTTATCAAATAACCCCTATTTGATGAGCCCTCGAGGGCGTGTGTTCATTGATTTTGTTTCATCAATGATTACAGATAGGAATTATCCTAAGAGTGGTTAGATAAAGATGTGATGTTTACCATGAAATCTTGTCCACCCATTGTCTGAACATCTACCCTTGACACATCAGTCTTCCATGTAATGAGAAGTTCCCCCAGAGCACTATAGTAACAATGATTTACCTCTGGGGTAGGTTGACCTAAAGACGTCCACCTAACTTTCCCCACCTCCCAGAAAGTTGCCATAAATATTTATTTCCTCTTGAATCATCATTGCCAAGCCGTTGAGAAGCATTGAATCTAAAATGTGATGATGCTGATTCAGTAACAAACTTAATGTTATGGCTATTTTCTGGGGGTGGGCGTCTCAAGGTATGTGGGCGATGTTAGGTTAACCTACCCCACATCTTGTGGACGTTTTTAGGTTAACCTATCCCACATCTGTGTGATTATGACCAGTGACCTCCTCCTACATGTCCACATTGTTTGTTTCTTTCTGACTCTTCAACTTGTGTCTCTGTGTAATAACTAGGGGGTTAGTTCTACTCAGGGTCAGATATGAACTCAGGTGCTTTATGTCCCCTTCCATCGGTTACTATACTGAACGTGTGTTCATCCAAATCATTGGTACAAACATTTTATGTACACATAATTATGTAAAGTATGGTTGTAAATACGCAAAGTCAGAACACCCACCACATACCCTTCACCACTAGCAAAACTGGAGCAAACTAGGAGACCAAAATAGATAGAGGAGACTCACTGGGTTGTTATTATTATGTCCCATGAGCACTTGTGAGCAATACAAGTCTGAGCAGCTCAGAAACCAGAGGTGATATTGAGATGTGTGTGTGTACTCTGCAGTACAGTGTTCAATTGTTGAACATGGTGGAATGCAGGTGGAACAGGAACATAATGTTGGGTTCTGTAATCTGCCTTATTTATTTTTTGTTTGTGTAGATCAAAAGAAAATTACAAATATGTGAGATTATAAGATATTATTAGCTACAATATACAATATACTCATAACCGTTGCTCAAACTGTATACTGCGCTAAGACACCATGGAATCCCAATGATGAATCAGAGTAGTTAACGTTTTCAGTTCCAAGAAAATACCATACCGAAAGGAAAAGCCTACTCGTGTTACTAAGAATGTAACACTACTGAGATTTCAATTATTACACCTAAAATTATTGAAAATGAACATTTCATTGAATCATGGCAAAACAACAGGGAGGAAATCATAACTTTTATATGCAGCGCACTAACTCGTAGAACTCATAACATGGTGTTTGGTGTGTATGATCGGTTTCTATGAGCTGCTCATCACGTTCTGCTCATGTTACTGTCAGACACGTGAGCAGGTAACTGGAGCAGGTGGTTGTTGAGGCCTGCAGTGGGGGAAACACCTCCTCCATGTGCTGACCCCTGACCTATACATGTACCTGTAAGTGGGTCTAAGTGTAAATGGGTGCAGTACATGCAGGAGCATCTCCTCCAGGGGCTGGGAATGTGTATCCTTGCTCCTGTATAAGATGTTAAGGGATAGGTTATTTGGATTATGTACAAGTGATAAAACTCATTTTATCTTCCTATTATGTTGGCCTCCTACCTGTGTTATGAGCAGTAATCCACCACAGACAGCTTATACACGTAATCCAAGCCTAGTCAGACGAGTTAGGGATATATCTCCCCTTGTTGCTAAATCTCTACTAACCCAAGCCGTAAACCAAACCAACCTATCCACCAGCGGCGCGACGCGAGTCGGTGTCGCCGCGTGCGGACGAGTAACTCCGCGAGCAAGTTGGCAGAGCGCGGGTTTTACCCGTGGGCTCAGAGAGCGGCAATGGGAGGGCTGGGTGGTAGGGAGTGGGGGGTGGCTGGCCGCTGTCTCCTCTCTTCTCCCCATACTACCCTACCACTGTACGCGTGGCCGCTACAGGGGTGGGTTGTGGCGGGGGGGGGGGAGTGGCTCACCCCTGTCTCAGTCTCTGCTGGTGAGAGCAACTCCACAGGCAGGGGATAGTGAGTCGCTCGTTTGCTGGGACCCAGCCAGCCAGCATAACGCCAAACCAGCTGTTGGGGTGGACTAACTGGCCTGATGATATCTGTGCACTGTGATACAGTCTCTGCATTATTGTACTGCTCCCTCATAATGCACACTGTCATTTTATATGAACTGGGTGCCAGATAGGGACATGGATCCGCGTTACAGGGATGAGTTGCTCTCCTATATGCTGACTTAAATTGCAGAGCTACTCACAATATAGCAATGCTCCACACGAAGAGACACTCGGCCATAGGTGTGAAACTGATGTATTACTAACATAATTTGGCAAAAAGAGCATTCCCTCTATGACAATAGTGCCAAAATATTTTTATTGTAGGCTTCCGGTAACATGGTTCAAAAACTTGAGGTAGGTAGGTCGGATTTTTTTTTTATGAATCATACTTTGGGCTGCTTTTATTGATAATTGAGGCACAAATAATCAAATGTACCATCCAAAACATGAAAGGGTTGAGGTGAAATTTTGGATTCTGTATTTGGATACAAGCAAACCACCGAAATATTAGAAATATGAAATCAGTGTGATAAAATTATGAAAAATGTAATAAAATTATGAAAAATATGAAAAATCTTGAAAAAAATATGAAATATTGCTCCAAAATATCTGAGGTCGGCCCCTTTTTGCTGAGGTAGGTCGGGTGACTGGAAACAAAACTCTTTTTTTTTTGGCCTAGACATAGTTGTACCGATAGATGCTCGTCCTAATGTCAGAAACTAGTGTTAAGCTGAGAAAGACAATTTGAACTACACATCGATGTCAATTTGATGATTATGCACAATGCTCTAGTGAAAGGACCTTTCCTTAGAACTACGTCTTGTATCAAATAGTAGGAAAGAGTGAGAGTAGAATGGTCTGGATCTCTTAATTAGTTCTTAGAGCTGCTCCTCTCGAGGCGTGATGAAGGAGATTGTTTTAATGCAAAGTGGGCTAACACAATGCCACGTTAAGGTACTTCTGTCATTAGGAGTTGACACATTGAATTCATAGTAAATTAGTACTTCCCTTAGGTGGTGAAATGTTTGCTCCACACAGACTTTCCCCCAAAAAAATACAAACGATTATCATGATATGTAATGCACAGACACACATGTTGTACCCCCCCCCCCACCCTAAACTCAATCCACTCAAATGAAATTAAAACCCTACCTCTCATTTGCATAATAAACCCTTTAGTTACACTGACGTTAGCTCAACAACGCTCAATTGCCACACACATCTATTATTCTACTCCAGGCATATTAGTTTTCCATCAATCCTCACACCTTTTGCCAGCCCCCCCCCCTCATACCACCCCATACACCTCACACAACCCTCATCCTACCATCACAGTATCTCCACATTCCATTGACAATTGTTCATGCTGATTACATATAGTTTGCCAACTCTGAGCACACTGATGCAGAAAATATCAATTAGTGGATTAATTAGTACCTATAACAAGACCATGGCCACCCATATTACGTGTGGTGTTTCCTCAGGATGGCCTCCACTTCCAGCTCCACGCCTGTTGTTGCTATGGCAACACACGCATGATGTCATAGAAAGTAGAGGAACTGAATATGATGTCATAATAGAGTTGGACCATGTTAGCGGTAATACAAAACTAGGGTGTTGTCTGCGGATTCAGTGAGGGTCTAGTGAAGAAAATTAACCTACTGGTAGCTTTATCTGAATTTATAACAACAATGCCCCCAATTCTAGGTCTCAGTGTATACGGCACATGGCTATTGTATTATTGACCAATGGGAGGTATCCCTGGCATATACTGCGGAGTCGGGGGCTGAAGGTGTTAGTCATAGTGCCGTCGGGGTCTAATGGCGGCCCCCAGCTGATAATGGCTATGTGAGCTATATATCATAATTGTGGTTCGACTTGGCGATGTTCTATATACATGTATCAATTTCACAGGATAGACAATGGGTGAAAGCATCTTTCCTTTCACGACTAGGATCTTGGCATTATTTGACAAGCATCGAATTGAATATATTATTCCACTTCAGTAAATAAACCACTAGACTAAGTATTGCAGAATTACAAACCTATTGCGTCGTATTTATGTGCAGAATTAAACTTGACATTCAGATATCAAGTCCAATTAAGATACCAGGTATAATGAGATGTGACTACAACACTGGCGCGCCCTGTATGAGACAGGCCAGACGCCGCTAAACAATGTCGACTTTATGAAAGCACCAACTCGGCATTTCCATTACTCGGTCGACATTTCCATTACAGTGAAACTTGAGCAAGCAGGAAATATCCTGAATGGGGCGGAGTTAAGGATCTGCGTTGGAACATGTAATTCAGTATAAATTTAGTTTGATTTCTCTGTGTAATGATACTGTTAGGAACATATGCCTATTAAAGTAGATTATGATAAAATGTCGTAGTATTTCCCACAAACAGACAATCTGGTTTTGTCATAGTCGACTGTTTAAACTGTGTACCTCGAATCCCATTAAATATGCTCATCATGGGATTAAAAAAATACATCTAATATTATAGCTAGGTTAAAGTCTTGTTACATTCTCTATGTAGCTGAGTGTAAAGAATTTGACTGACATCTGAAATGTTTCAATCCTCAAACATGAAAGTACAGACGTCATCCATGGAGAACACCGTTAGCTGTGTATACCTACCCAACAGTCCTACTAAGACACTTAACCTTTATTAGCATTTGAAGGCTAATTTAGAGAAGTGTCCATAACATTTGAAAGCTGCTGGTTGCTTGGGGGAGCTGCTCTAGAAACTTCCTGGTACAAGCTCAACCTAAGCTTCAAACTATAAACGTGTGCTAATGTAAAAGTATTGTATGTATCTTTGAAGCAATTTCAAACAGGTTTCTTTTTAAATTGAGTTCTATCTCTGCAGCTGAGTTATACCCTATACCCCGGTTTGTGTACGTAAATGGGCTAGGTATTACAGTAATTTGGTGACTACAATATTAACTCGGAAGAGTTATAGGCACGCTATGGGGTCCCCAAAAAGAGGCAGATATGGCCAAACTTTGGAAATAAAGCATCACAGAACTGTAATTTCACAAAAATATGTTCATATACAGGTAGAGTGATATGTTAAGATCGTGAATATGTTGAATGGTCATTGAATAAATCTGTGATGGTTTCACAATTCATGGATTACAAAATGTTGTATAGAAAGACCAGAGAGGCGACCCTTTGGGTCTCCAATGTTAAAGAATACACATTCCATTGGGAAACCTTTTTTCCTGCCCTTTTTGTGTGCTGTGTTAACCATAGAGATGTGTGTTAACCATAGATGCTGATGTCATCACACATGACAGCCTCTATAGGCCACTCTCCATGCAGATCCCTCACCCATGCCTCCTTCATATATGAATCATATAGTCTGTGCTGTGAGAGTGCCTCTAGGGTGTTGGAAAGATTCAGAGTGGTACCGCACCACAAGCCCCCCCCCCCCCCACCCACCCAACCTCTTCTGAGTTAGGAGCGACTCTGGCGCTTTCCTCTAGTTGTCTTATTGTGGATGTAGTCGGGTGAATTAACCACAATAGTAATATAATTATTATTAGATATAATCCTGTGAGGTGACCACAATGCCTGGTAATATTGATAGAGTCTGGTGAAGTGACCATTGTGCTATTAGACAAAATCTGGTAAGGTTACTACAGTGGTGAGAGAGACACAGTCTGGTGAGGTGACCTTGAGAGACCCCGTCAACACCTAATTACTGACCCCCGTGCCCAGATTGATGATTGTGATATTGGATTATGATTAATCTGTCTGTCGTGAGCAGCTCAGTGAGAGGTACTGAGTCGGTGTGAGCCGGTCAGGCAATCAGCTCACATATAGATATGATTGCTGTGTGAGTGGCAGTTTAAGAAGGAGTGTGCTCAATACACTGAGAGGGGTTATCCTTACACCTCTGACCATGTATGACCCTAACCAAGGACACCACACCAGGCCTGCAGTGGTAAAATGACCCCATCCCCTGAAGCTAACATATCTTCAGGTGTTACCGTATCATATGAGTCATAAATTCAGCAAGAAGCCTATATCAAAAGTCCTCTTGTAGTTAGGTTAAAATACATTGGTCGATATTAGAGACTGTATTATTCTTTTATACTCTGAAAACAGTGTGTAACATCCATTGGCAAAATGCTACCTTCTTATAGACTAGACTTATGATCTACAGCTTGCAGCCCCCCTCCCCCTTGCGTGGAAATCATGGAATCTAATGTTGGTAGATTCCAATGCCATCAAGCACTACTTGTGAGTATTAGAGGAGGGGGTCTGGTGTTCTGGGGGTAAATAGGATTATTGAGTTGGTCTCGGTGAGGTAGCCCATCAGGTAAAGATGGTCCTGACAAGTTGTTATTCCACATATTGACTCCGGCCCCTAGACCCCTACAGGGCCCCATACAACTAGTAGCAGTAGAGGTTGGGGATAGGGAGTCTTGGTGTCTGTTTTAGGTATGAGATGCAATATATTTGAGAAGATCTAGGTCAATGTAAATGTTGTAGATCAGAGCAATGCTACAACAGTATTTATAAATTCTGTCGACAGAGAGTTGTGATGTAACACTGTACAACAAATTTTCCCTTTTCATAAAAAACGGAGCTGAAACCCATTTATTCCTATGTATTTTGACCTGGGGAATTCAAAAATAACATCCATTTTTCGCTGGTTGCTTTCAATTTTGAGAAACTGATACTACCCTAGAATTGCCAATTTTTGTCCTCAGTAGCCAAATCCATATTAGTGCAAACTATACAAAGACCAGATTTTGCATCAAATCTGATCTAGTTATCTTTGGTCAATATTTCCAACCCCATTTCTAATGAATTGCTCATCCTTTGACCCTTAATTGTGGAGAAAAAGTTATGAATAAGGTCAAAATGTTAGCCAGTCAACACTTGTTCAGGACTCTTTTGCTTGCCTCTTTTACACAGTGTTGGGCTCATACCACTTCAAACCTGTTACTAGCCTGCTAGAAGAAAAGGTAACCACTATCTTTGGTAGCATTTTTCCATCTCTGAGAGGTTCTATTGGAATCTCTCCCCATGTATGTCACTTACCGAGCCACATTGTTTTTGGGAAAGAATGCGAGGTCAAATGCAGGAAGTGGATCTTTAAGGACATCTTGCATTTGAGTTTCTGATATGTGCCAGAAGTGTATCCACATGCTCTACATAATCCCCAGCCCTGTTGTTTCCAAGAAATCCTGTTATGACTGCACTGAGGGCAAGCCATGGCTTCCATTCACTATGTAGCCTATTCTTGGTTATAATATCAAATTACCATCACTTTAATGACATGCTTATGGATAATCCTGTTGTTAAGATGCAACCTTACTCACTATAAATCATGGCTGGTTACTCTAAATGATTCAGAAATCAGTGTTTCTAGGAAATTAACATGAAAATTTAGCTGTCTTTTTGAGATGGCTCCCCTGGTACAAAAATGAAGCAATATAGCCCCAAAACCAGGCATTATAACGCAGTGTACATGAGATCGAGGTTATTTAGTGTGGATATATGTAAGTCTTGACCCCTAGTGGTATAATCCAAGTTCGTCTCTTTCTTCTGGACTACCCAAACTGCTACAACTATGCATATGGAGCATGCTAATACAGAGGACATAAAATTAATAAAACTGGTTCCGACGCCCAAAATAGTAGAGGCCTAGGAGCCACTTTTGGGTGAAATATGATTTGCAGCAGTGTCAAAGCTATTGATATAATCCAGACAAATGCCAGGAATGAGATAAGAAAGTTGTTGCATAGATTTGGACTATACTACATAGGTGAACATAGTGAAACCATTGCCCTCGGGGGGTTTTTCAGCATATATGGCACCCTATGGATATCTCAAAATTAAGAGCCAATAGGCATTTTTTAACCTCATTTTCAGAATCAGCAGCCTCAAACTAGGTATAATTGGTATGTTTGGTCTCCATTTTTTCTGGCCTTTGTACAGTGTAATAAAAGTGCTAGGTGAATTGGCATGAGGCATGGAGAATGGGATTCAATATGATATTGAGTTAGTGTAACGTTTCATTGGCAGAGGGTACACAGAGGACGTATCCATGACTGAATAGATGAGGGGCTTGAGGAGAACCATGGCTAAAGGGGTTGGTTAAGATGTCTAATGCTTTGGCTAATGTGAACTGAGGTAGTGAAATAAAGGTAATACTCAAGATATGAGGCAGATATGTAGCTGGTAGGGCAGTATGAGAGGCCTCAACTCTTGAGATAACAGAGGTAAGGTGAAGGAGGTATAAGGGAACCTTGGGTTGGTAGGAAACAGACCCTTAGTGGTTAGGGTTCCTGGATGGTTGAGGTAGAGGCATCTCCATGAGTAGCTCTATAGTTATTTATAGAAGCACTCTGCAGCGGAACCTGCTCCTCCAGCCCCTCCTGTAGGTACACGAGTGCCACCTACAGGAGCACCACCTGGAGGAGTGGAGTGAGCTGCTCAAGTGTGGCATGTGTTGCTCAGTGTGGAAGGAGAGGTGAGGGCTGGTCAAGGAGATGCATCCATGCTGGGTGTGTATGTGTGTATTGATATAGGCGTTGGTAAGGGGCACAGAAAGTATGATTTATCAAGGAAAAGAGGAAATGCATTAACAGTGTCGATAACAGGTCTGGGACAGTGACTATATTATGTAAAAGAAAGTACTTGATGTCCGGAAAATACACATATTTTTGCTAAATCTTAATTACAATTAGTGGAGGTTAAATCAACCAAGCAAAACGAAAATATATCGATTGCTCTTGATGACCTTGGTGTAATGAACAAGCAGGTTAACCATTTCCATCCCTGTATTTTTTAAATACATAAGCAAATGTCAACGATCAGTGAATAATAGGCCTCGTTGAATACGGGCAGAAGCACCTCTGGGAATACGATCCTAAATTATTCACTGTGAGTTGACATTTGCATTTATGCCATGGCCCTACAGGGTTAAATTGCTTTAAAATAAAGAAACACAACCATATTTACTGTTTTTCAACGTGTCAAGTCGTCTCGATTTGTTTTCATCCGCCATGATACCTTGCTCGACGAAGTAGGTCATGTGATACGGAGCTAGCTGCTGGTGCCAAGCACTTTTAGTTTCGAATTTGGTATATGGTTTTTAAAAGTATTTTACCAAATATAAATGGCTGAAATAGTCAAATAATATCATGTTATGAATTGTTTAATCTATATCTAAGAATAACCGTCATATTTGAAATAGAAAAATTAAAGTGCATAACATTTTAACCGAAACTAAAATCATTTGGCACCAACGGCTAGCTCTGTATAAATTTCAAAATGGCGCCGCTGGATATGCGAGGATCGTATTCCACCCCCCCCCCCCCATTGAATACGGCGTAAGTAGTACTAATCTATAGTGTCGTCGATATTAGCCATGGCATAAAGTGCTATAGTACTGCATATTTGCAGCACAGGGGGTTAAAGGGTTAATGAGTACTCATGCTTGTATTACATTAACAGAAATCCTTAACAACTTTTCTTCATGCTGCTCTCTCTTCTCTGAATCACTTAAATTCATAACCACATTTATTTTGAGGTCGAACAAGCATAGTTTACTAATAAAACACATCAAAACAATCCATTTTATTGCAAATATTGTTGTTCACCAAGTGGCTCTACTTGCCATGGATAACAACAGTGTGTCATAAGGAATCCATCCACAGAAGCACACACTCTCTCTCTCTCTCTCTCTCTCTCTCTCTCTCTCTCTCTCTCTCTCTCTCTCTCTAATAACAAGGAAGCCAGGTGGCTTCCACAAAATGCCTCCTATGCCATTTGCAATGATGGCCCATACCAGTGACTATGCCTGGAACATATGTCTAGCATTCCTGACTCCATCCTCAGGTGCCTCGGTTTATATAATGACCCCTAACTAAACCAGTTTTCAATAAAACACTGTCATTGCTCTGCAATATACGTTTATGCAATCAAGGCAGTTTTCAATTAAATAAAATTGGTCCAACTGATTTAAATCTTTTATCTTGTTAATTTGTAGAAACTACTATTAATTGACGGCTTATTCCATTTATTCTGTTTATTTCTAATAATATTTTTCAGCAGACTTTGTGTAGACTTGATGCCATGTAAACCTGACCCTAGTACAGTTGTAGTTGTGATAGCACCAAGTCTAGCACCTGTTTTATTCACTGTCCAAACACTAGAGACATGTGTCACGACTACAAGATATATTTATGATTACACTGATCAAACAGCTGAAAACAAGAAAGGTTTAAGTCAACCTCCTCAAGCATTCAATGCGATGGGTGCACTTTTTTTTCCAGAAGTCTTATAGAAGCACTGGTGCGTTGTTACTGCTAACATATTTCAAGTACTCACTAATGACAAAGCCGGCGTGGCTAAAACCAAGATGTGAGTACCCTAAGGGTTAAAATCACACTTCTGGGTGATTTCTCATAACAGCATGGGGTTGTAAGGGTTAAGGGTTCATATGGGTGCGCCGAGTTAACTCATATCACACGTGCTGGAGGTCTGGGGCGGCTACATGATAAGCAGGTAGGGTTACACCCATGTGCCCCTGACTCCAAAGACTGTGCCTCATAACCCCCTTGGTCCAGGTCCCAGGTGAAACTTAGATATGGGTAAATGTGTATAGCTTCAGTAGCATTAAGCTCAGTTATGAAATTAATGGCTTCCAGGGTTGTTACCTTGACCAGACAGGTTCCAATCTTGGTAGCATTCACATATCTATTATGCCTTCATTGCTAGTTCATATCTCGTCTTCTCTTAAGAATCCCAGAGAGGGTGAAAAATAAAGCATATGCCTGTAATATTATACAAAACAACATCATCAGATTGTACACAACATCTGAACTGGTAAAATACATACATGTGTTATCTGTATTCTGTATATAGTATGGGCTCTGACCAATGATGACTTCTCCCTCCCCCTACCACTGATCTCTAGCACTCATTCCTTTATACCTCAACCAATCAGTTGGACACAGTCAGACACGTTGCTACAGATAATTAACCCCTCCATGTTGACACTTCTGTCCTATCTATTCCCTTTGGCCAGTGATCAACTGACAGCGGTTGGTCAGCCCTAACGACTGTGTGGATGGTGTGGGTTGGCTCCAGACTTGCTTACATTCTGGTAGGGTTATGGCAGGCATGTAGAGAACATGCTGCCTACATGTCCACACTCACCAGGTGGGTGGGGCCTACAGGACCCAATGAGCCACCAGATGGCAGCATCCAGGAGCTGCTCATGTAAACAGTGGTGAGTAACTCAGTGGCTTCTTTGGTAAAGTGTCAGTTGGACCACATGGTTACTTCCACTGGAGGTTCTTTCTGGGTATATGAAGTATTTTAGACATTGAGATGACCTATGGTGCACTGCAGACTGTCTGTTTGCTAATTGATACACATGTCTGGTTTCTAACATCTTATGAAATATGCTAAGATGTAGAAAGTCTCCCTGGCTTCTAATAGTATTTAGACTGGACACTCATGCCAAAAATTGTAATCTCTGAACTTAAGACATGCATTTTGGTTTTGGTGAATATATCGAAGTATGTGTGATAATATGGTATATATATATATATATATATATATATATATATATATATATATATATATATATATATATATATATATATATATATATATATATTTACAAAATATGCAGCACTGGTAGTGGGACCATCTGTTTTCTGAATATTCTACCCTGTTTATGTTGCTATACGAATTTTGAGATACAAGCAGATGTTCTGACTTTCTGTGGTTTAGTCATGTTAAGATCAAGGTAAAGGTTGCTGGTCAGAAAATTTAAGCCTCAAGGTGCACTGTTAAAATATGTTGCCAAAATAACGGCGGAATCTTCGTCCCAAAGTTGCCAGAGATCTGTCATTATTTTTATAGAGATTACTTTACATTTTTGTACCACCGTGCTGCCACCTGGGGATTCTTGTAAATACTACACTGGATCACTGCCATTCAATTACGGTGGTTTACAGTTCAGTCTTACGAGTATCCCTCGTAGATTAAACGGTTATTTTTTTTCACTTCATTGAACATTAGAGTTTCCAACACTGAGTGACTGTTTTAAAACGACACTTAACAGCTAGAATCTATTACTATAGATGGTTACAAACACAAACATGTTCACACACTGGAGTCGCTGAAATACATGACAGTGGTATTGCTGCATACTGTAAGTCTCACACTTGCCACATCCCTGGCCCCGGGCCCCTGGCTCACTAAGACATCGACTCTGAAGTCTTCAGTGTGAAAGCCATAAAAGGTAGCCACTATATAATGATACTTACATGATTTTCCTTTGTAGGGAAAATATATAATGAATACTATGTAAACCCCAACTAATGATACCACATATATGAGTATTGGGATTAACTGTAAGAGGCTGACTAACGAGACCTACAGCAGTGCCAAGTAGATTGCTGCCCACTTTAGGTGGCTCAGTTCTAAGGAGTGAACTTTGCAGTACACAGACTGTCTTGAGCCAAAAGTGCTTACTTTTTTCTTTATTTTACATCGAACCTTCAAGGGACCCGTAGGCAACCTGGGAAGACCTATCCAGTGGCCAAGTTCTCAATAATCGGCCGGTTATAGGAAGAGGTATTGGGAAAATTCAAAACTTTCACTTTTACAATGTGTATAGTTCTCTGTGACTTTGACTGTCTTACCTAATGGGACATGGACTACGTGTGTATTACTTTCTTTTTCTTTTTGTTCAAAATAACCGATAAAATGATGGTCCTATTTATAAAGATTGGTATTTAAATCCTTCTTGCTTGCCCAGAATAATGTCTAAGGTGTCTGGAGAGAATTTCATCAGACAAAATGTGCTTAGAGTGGCAGAAATCTGAACTTTTCGCCAATTCTCATTCTCGGCATCTTCACATTTTGGTCTTCCACTTGCGACGGAAGTGGCTATGTGCCAACCCTTCCAGGGGGTCAGGCAGGGGATGTGCCAGGTTGGGAGTGCTGGAAGAGGGGGCGGAATGCTTAAGGTATTCAAGAAAGGGTCTTGAGTTAGTTTAGATGGTGTGATAGGATGTGTTAGAAGGAAAAGGATTTTGGGACAATAACATCACAATAGCACGCGGATGTGGGAAAAAAGGCACAACTTGGTGAACAGAGTGAAAGAGTGAAATTCAAACAAATGGAGAGGAAGTAGATGGATAGAGAGAGGAAGAAGCATGTCTGTATGGAGGGATTTTTATATTGATATTGATATAAGGGGGAATCTACGGAGCCCCTAATAGGACATAACAAAAATAATTTTTTCACCGGAAAAATATTCTTGTGGGTACAGAACAATTCTTGCGGGTACAGAAACAAATCTTGTGGGTACTGAACAATTCTTGCGGGTACAGAAACAATTATTGCAGGTACTGAACAATTCTTGTGGGTACAGAAATAATTCTTGCGGGTACTGAACAATTCTTGTGGGTACAGAAACAATTCTTGCGGGTACTGAACAATTCTTGCGGATACTGAACAATTCTTGGGGAAACTGAACAATTCTTGCGAATACTGAACAATTCTTATGGATACTGAACAATTCTTGCGGATACTAAACAATTCTTGCGGATACTAAACTGTTCTTGTGGAAACTGAATGATAATAAACTCCTCAAGCCCCAACATGAATGTTTCTGTACCCGCAAGAATCGTTTCTGTACCTGCAGGAATAGTTTCGTACCTGCAAAAATATTTCTCTACCCACAAGAATAGTTGTTACTGAGAAAAAAATACTTTTTACATGTTTTAAACTCTCAGAATTTAGAAATGCTACTGTGTCCAAAGAATTCACCTGTACATGCACGAATATAATTTGCATGAATAGTATGTTCCTCTACCCCAAAAAAAATTATTTCTGTGCCCGCAAGAATTTTTCAGTATCTGTAAGAATTGTTCAGTACCCGCAAGAATTGTTCAGTACCCGCAAGAATTCTTCAGTATCTGCAAGAATTCATCACTATCTGCAAGAATTCGTCAGTATCCGCAAGAATTCTTTAGTACCCGCAAAAATATTTATATAGTGGCAACCCTATGTCCTTTGTCAAATTGATTGTTTTCTAAAAAAGAGTTTTTTTCTGCACCACAAAGAATTCGTTATCAGATGGAAAAAAAATTGCAACCACAAAAAAATATTTCTGCACCTATAAGAATGCCCCTGTACCCGCAAGAATACCCCTGTATCCGCAAGAATTCTCCTGTATCCGCAGGAATGTTCCTGTACCCGCAGGAATTTTTTTATGAACAAAAAAGATCTTGTTGGTATGTCCTATTAGGGGCTCCGTAGTACTCAGTGCTGACAAAGACAAATACAGACATTAATATATTATAAGAGAACAAGAGTTTGAGGCAGGCCCTCAGAGGCAGAGATGGTATGAAGATGGCCTAACACCTCCTTCCCTTAGCCATGGAACATGCTACGTCAAGTTTAAACTTACCACAGATATCCACATTGTACCATGGCAATGTTACACATTGGTCCCTAGTGTGAGGACCATGCTTAAAGGCACTGATCTGAGAGGATATTGACATTTGCTGACATTGTTGTCTGACCGATATTCCATCTTTCCAGTCAATGTTCTCCCATTACCCCAACACAAAAGAACTGCCAAAAACATTAGGCTCTGAACTATGTCGGAGTACTTTTAACATTTGGCTAGCCATTTTAAGGTAGCTAGGTAGTTGGACTTCTCTATGGGTGCTCAAAGGGCTGAATACATAGTCTTGTATGCGATAACAGGCTGGGATATATCTGTAATCTTACATTTAATTCATAGACTCTTACATGACACAATTCCCATTGATTCACACACAGTATCTATAAAAAATGCTAACATAGCATCACACATTAGATCTACCATTCTATATTAGAAAACCTTTGGTAATAATGAAAAATCTCTCTCTTAGAACTGTCAATTCTTCTGATGTATTGATATTGCGCGTGAAAGGCAGCATTCCTTTTCCCCATGTGGGTCAGATTTTGCTAGATATACACAATTTTGTTTTGTCTTGACACAACACTTACAGGGCTTTTACATTGTAGATGCAATACTCTAGATCTTGATAGGAGGACATATGAGTGATGCAGCTGATTGTGATGGAGTAGGCAACCCTTAACAACAGACTGATGAATGCAAGAAAAGAAAAGTTTACCAGATGCACATTGGTATCTCATAACGCGATGTGATTTTGTTAATAAAATTGCATTTTACTGAATCTGGAAAGCAACAGTTTTATTATTGAGAGAGTCAATGTATAAACTCTAATTCTACTTTCAAGGAAGCAGTAAGAAGGTATTGGAAACCATTTGATGTTTATAGTTCATCTAACAAAGAAGGAGGTGGTTGGGAATCCACCCCTGCACTTTCTTCGTTTGTCATCATCATCGGGGAGTAGATATGTCTAACGCTAATAAATTGATGCATTGTGGCAATTATTCTATCACAGGAGGTTGTTCCCCCAGATGGGCTGGCTACAAGAAACACCTCAGTCATTACGGCCCATTCTGAACTGTGGACAGCATGGGGGAGATGACTCGCGTGACATGGGGAGGAGGATACTCACTGCAAGCAAAGTCAGGCCGCTTATAGCATTTGTTCACAAATGGACATTTTTTTTACAATGCTTGGAGAAATTGGCCATGTTTGCCTCATACATTATAGATAGAGATAGTGGATGGATACGATATGGTACAATAGTTCCAACATACAATACAATATACCGTTAATATCTCGACAAGATAATCTTGGGGTTGTTCATATTCTAATAAAGCTGGAAATTCAGATGTGAGTATATTGTGACATGATTTTCTTTTAATGTACCGTGTCTTGCCTTTCATGTTACAGTGAAAGTTCAGTAAATCTATTTCTCAATATTTCAGTAATAATAACCTTTGGTTCTATATTATCACAAGGGCCTGGATCTCTGAAATGCGCAGGACTATAATAGTGACTAATACGAGTGGGCGGATGATCTTGTTACCAAAGATTGTATGGAAATGTACATAACAGTGTTATGTGTAGGGCTTAAGAAATGAAATTAGTCCATATCTATAGCATGAAAATGGACACTATTGACCACAATCCGTCTCAATAGGCCATTAAGTCACACTGGAGTCAGTCAACAACATTATCTGGTGGTATTTAGGATATCGAACATGTTAACCCTGCAGTGATCACAGAATGCTTTTATGTTCAACATGCATATACCCATGGATAGTCACGATGCTTACATATAGCCCGGCTTAAAAGACCTGCATCTTCTCATCCTTACACCATGCTGACTCTGTTGTCTTGGTACAGTTCCAAATGGTTGGCACCACACACTAATCCGAGTCTACTCACCAGCACTGTATTGAGCGTCAATATGGCAAATGTGTGTATTAACCTCATCATATAGCATTTATATGGCTCATCAAAGCTGGACCCCACAAAGGCTTAAAGTTACTGATGCAATCCTTAATCCCTCCAGCCCAGATAAACCAGGAGACATGGCTAAATCGCAGAGGTGTGCTAATCTTCAGATCGGGATTATGAATATAATGCCCACCGCCCAATTAGTCCAGCTCCCGACGCTGCTCACATGTTTTGATAGAGCCTGGAGATCATTTTCTGGTATTTGGAGTACCCAGGAAATTTATAGAGATAAAATTAACCCTTTACGTACCACAAGGTTCATATAACTTCATCATAATGATGTCCCGATGCAATTCTGCATTAGAGCATTCATGCCAAAGACTCATGACTGTCTCAAACATGTAGGGTAGGCATGAAACATAAATGTAGCCCTACCCCTCCTTAAGGTACATTTATTTATCACGATGGCAAATGGACAAATTGCATAAAGGGGTTAATAATATGACAGAGATTGAAACTCCCATATATAACCCACCAAATTACATTAGAATAATGCTATTGGCATTGACATTATGGTTTCCATTGAACACAAAGTGAGAGAGTCCTGTACTAATATCTACAGTTTATTGGTGTATAATCCACCTCCAGGGTAGGTCCTAATCTGAATATGATTCACAGGAGTTGATGAAGGTTGCTAATGGGAGCGGAATGAAGATGTTCTACATGCCTGTGGCAGGGGGAGATTTACTGGAGGATGCTTGAGTCTATATAGAAATTGCATCTCGCGACACACAGGCCAGACTAATCTGGGCAAGAGCAAGGTAATGACATGCAAAGCCTAACATAATGTGGAACTTCATCAGGTAGTACATTAGCGTTTGTAGATTACTGAGGTGTATACATTAAGGCATACCTACAGTGAGGAAATTGCTGCACATAGAGAGAGTAACTGTGAGAATACAGCAATCGTAAATGAAGGGTAAAATTTAGAAAATTGCAAAACAAAACAAAAGGTAAAACTAGAGAATGGGCTGCTGAGATTTTGTGGACCAGCCTTTCAAAATACAGTATCAAATTCTGCAGCTATTGACAAGGAAATTAACAATTGTGTGAGCTCAGACGTCATACAGGAGAGACCAACAGCCGAATTCTTCTTAAATCCATTGCAAATATAAAAAAGAAACTGGTGAAAACAATGAGTGCATTGTAGCATACATGTTGCTATGATTAATCGGTATAACTGGTAAAAGATAGTATATATACAAACTAGTTACATCACCACGCATGCTGTCTGCGCAGTTTTTCTGCGCAGGCGCGGTCTGATTAATGAGCCGTCAACAAAGTGGTACCAGCTCAGAGAGATGCTCACCGATAGAGATAGAGCGGAAAGAGTATCTGCTCAGCCCTATATAGATGGTGCACAGATAGGCCAGATTGAGTGTTATAGTGGAAAGGGAAGCTCGCTGTTATTAATGCCACTTTTTGTGCTGTATCTGAGTTGGACAGCCGACAAATCAGTCAGATAAGGGGACTCTGGTTATCAACCACCCCTGATGTCAGTCGACAGATTACCACGCCACGTGCGTTTCATCTTGCAGTTAACCTGTCCCATGCTTAATTGAAATCTCTGAAATAAAGTGCCATTCCTTGTGTTTTTATGTAGATTCTGATTTAGATATGTGCGAGGTGGAGAATGAAAACAGGTTATTTAAAAAGACTGTTTTGATTAGGAAAGTAGAGAGGGTTGTGTAAATTTGCAAGGTTTTGGTTATATCAAATTTATTCACCCTTTTTTCCCTTTGCAGGTGGGTAATCTGCTGTGACTAGCTGGTGTGACTAGAGGTAGGCCAAGGATATTCCATTCTACATCGCTTATCACGGGTTAAACAGGGTTCCCATGCACACGTCATGGAAAGTCATTGGCTGTCAAGGTACAAAAACAGTTGACAGGAAGAGCCATGGAATGTCATGAAATTTCAACATCTGGCAGAGAAAGTAAAGGGAAAGTGATTATATTTTAGCAAAATTCTTTCATATTTACCCACTTCTCAATTGAAGAAATTTTCATACGGGCTTTGCCCACTTATGTCCAAAAATATACAATTATGTCAGGGAAGACTTTGATATTTGTCATGGAAGGCCATGAGATTTCAGTCGGAGAATTTTGTGGGAATCCTATTGAAGAAGCGCACTTCCAGAAAAAGAAACTGTTTGCCATCAACTGAATTCAAAACACCTAGATGCTGAAAATGATATTCAATTTGTGAGCTTTAGGGTATAATCTGCTTCTTAAGGGTACTACCATCAGCCCCAGCAGGGTCAGCACAATCTAAGTTGTCTGATAAGTGGGGGATATACAGCTGAATTCATCAGATGTGTTATCCCATATACATATCTTCAGGTATTTTATGAGCAATCGCGATAATTGAATCACATCCCCTTGTTGTACACCCTTGCTTACTCAATTATTCAAGACTCTATAAAGTGTCCCATGTATCAAACATGTACGACTATCCCTTGGAGGGGTTGGTGGTGTCCGAACCCTTCCAAAGAATTGTAGTAAAAGTAGGCTGGAAGCAGACACAGTAGCTTAAAAAAACTTTTCCCTCTTAATTTACGAGTTTGTATGGTATAAATGATATATCGAGATGGAATTCGCATTGTGTAATCTAACCATTGATATGATAAATGATTTAAATAGAATCATAGAAATGAGACGAGAAAGTAGTAGGACGCTATACATTGGGAAATATAAAGTAGGGGATATAGTCCTTGTGGTCCTCAAAAATGATCATGTCTCTAGACCTGACAGGTCTTACCTCCCTTTCACCTCCAGATTCCTGTAAGCCTCAAGTGGTTTCGATCCCCACCTATTGACTCTGCAAGCCTGTCCCAACTATGGATCGCGGATTGGCGGACAAAGTCCTGCCTGTTCCCTGAAAGCCCTTTGCCTAAAAGGGCATTTCAAATCCACATAAAGTGTGGGATTGGTGTCGCGGGGAGCACTGGCCTTTGAACCCCGTCTAATTGGACCCAATCATGGAAGCCACGGGCGAAGCCACTCCAGAAGCCACTTGTGAACGGCCAGAGAAGCTACCGGCAAATTTAAAGAAGCCCTACCCTGTGAAGTGGCCTCTGCTCACTTGCACAGCTCCACAGCCTTCCCCACCCCTACCCATGCAGTATCCTTAACTACTAGTATCCACCCGTACCAGAACAGTTTGATTATTCATTCTGTGTCATAGCCTAACAACCAAGTATTGGAGGTATTACAATTCGCACACATGGTTTGCTAAGACAAAATGGACATTTTCCCGTCGAAGGCCTTCGGTGGGAGAGAGTATATTTTCGAGATGACACAGTGAGTGACATCTCTGATATTTTAATTAAAGAATATGGGATATTGGGTGCCTTGGGGGCATGAGTGTTAGAGGTTTAGGTGGTGGGGGGGGGATGTCCAGTACTAAGAGGGGCATGGTTGACCAGACAGTGCAGAGACTGGAGGGCTGCGGAGGGAGTTGGCTAAAAGCTAAATGGTAAATGACGGGGGACCACCCTCTAAAGTAGGCCATGAGGGGTGCGTTAGGCTGCTAACTTTTATCTCTAACTACGTCTGCCCACATGCCAGGTTCTTTGAAGATTCAGAGAAAAGGTGACTTAATGTTACAAATTTAGGTCGTATTTTTAAAGGTTTATTTTGGGGGGATTGTAGATGCAAAAATTTGATTGGGGGTTCGGGGGCAGAGCCCCCGAAAAAGGTTAGTTCTTAACTCTATGTCCGTTTTTCAGTGGTACCGAACGCACCGTTCATGACCTGCTTTTGGGACTGGTCCCCCGTCATTTACCTTATAAGCGCGGCCGGGAGTTGTGTGATCTTATTAGACCCATGACGCACAGAAAGGTGCGATGCGCGCGCCGCTCAATTACCATGACAACGTATCGATCTCAGTAGACAGACAACCTTAGGAGGTTTGAAAGTGGATGTTGAGGAGGGGAGGGGGGGGGGGGGTTGGAGCTATAGGACAGTAAGGTAGAACCGCTAGGAGCAGGGTAAGTTTGTCTGTGAATTGACCGTTTCTGTTTGTTAGGAGGTAGAGAACTCAGGAATTTGGCAGAAAAGGGAAAGTATTGGGTGCAGGTGTGATGGGACTCCGGAATCAGAACCATCTTGATGTTAGGAGGAAATGTGGGGACGAATCTGATAACTATTTCAGGTAAAGATATAACCCAATAGTAATCCTAACTGACCCTGATAAAGGCATGTGATATGTGTTGCGGTATGAATCAGGTGGTGTGGATTGAATAAGACAGTGTGAGATTTGAATTGGACGGGGGGATTAGAGCCGCGTGTGAGGCCATTCTTTCTCTGTCAGGACAGGGTCAAGCGGGGCATCACGACCACGTGTTCTGTTAATTAGTTAATTGATCCCAAGCTGGTAGCCGTCCTAATGTCTTGATCTGGACCAAATAAACCTCTCACCAATCTGGTTTTCAATGACATCAACAACAATCACTAGTAGCAACAGAAGTGAGGAGTCTAGACCTGAGATATCAACCAGAGTTGGTGCCAAGAGGCTGATTAAGAACTAAACCATCCGCATGTCGTTTATGTATGTTATTTTTGCATGAGATGAAGACTGAGTTGACCAGTATACGTGGATAGAGATATGACTGTGCCAGCTACTCTACATTTTGCTCACCCTCTCCCCTGTTTGAAAGGAATTTTATATCTGCACCTTGCCTCTGTGTACGAACTAGCTTGAATGTAGGTGAACTAATTTTGAATGGTGAATTCCTGACTTTGAAATATTCCTACTTTTTATGCATTGGATCCCGCTATAAGGAAGATCTAAATTGCTAAGTATTGTCAACCGTGGAGTGACAGCTCTGCCGAGCTATTAGGATATCACATAGTTCATCCAATTAGATAGTGGCACGACACAACTTACACCCTGTATGTGGGAGACCAGAATACAGGAACCCAATACATTAATTAGCATTCACGATGTAATACTCAAGAAAGAAGGTCAAACTAACACTCATGTACTATTCTGTTTAGTTTGAGAGCCGGTTTCTGACTCTTCCCACCAGAGGGCACTAGTTGTAGCCTGTGCTGGTTGCGGCAGGTCACCTGGCACCAGCGAAACGATTAATCCTTTCCGCTGATTCCGGCTGATTAAGCCCTCAGGGTCCAACTAGCAGGTCGGCAGATGTCCGACGCGCCGGCTACCAGCCAACCGCCCTCTGGTGTCGTCCTACCGCCCCCTAGTGGCAAGGGGGAAGTGCAGTGTCGGTACACTTGAGCATTTTGCCTCAGTGTCTTGGCGCTGCAGCTTCCATAGGCTAAGGAAGATGACACTGGGATATAGGTAGTAGGGTACACACTGCGCAATGCACTGATTAAACGGAGTGCATAAAGATAGTGAAGTAATTTCCTATATTCATTCATTTAGAGGTCCCCAATCATGCTAACTCTTAACACTGATTATCTCTCTGGTACCTGCTCCAGTAATGACCTCCCATTCCCGCTATAGGGAGCTCGCAAAATCGACTGATATGATATACTTGTATTAACAATATTTTGTTATTGTATATTGACCCTTATGAAAACAGCATAAATATGTGTGTATCTTTTTGGTCAATAAAAAGCATTCCAACAACAACCTCAGCTGCTGCAATCAAATTAGCCGAATTGTGAAAAATAAAAGATAATGGGGTTATGGTCCTCAGTGTCACTTTTTGCACTACTTATCCAAAACGGCTACCCCGGAAGTCGTCGGCTTTGACCTTGGATGTTCCCGTAGTTGGCAACTCACACTCTATCTGTAGTGCAACCAGCGAAAGTGACCCAGGGAATCAGAAAAAAAGTAGAAGTTGTGTGAAAGCACAGAGTTACAACGGTAGGAGTTGCAATGCTTTTGGCACGTGGTGGCGCCACTTCTTTTCGTGCGAGCAGTGCCGCAGGTGCTGGTATAATCTAATCTATTTACTTACCTTGCTTTGACCAACCGTCCCTTCGGCTTAGACAAGGTGGCAACTCCTATACTACTTACAGTACCGCGCGTCACATCCCTAGGCTTAACCTAGCTGTAACAGACCAGAATTGGATTGCGCGTTACATTATACGAAATGTTTGGACATTGAACTCTTGGATATTGCCATGTCACCTCACCTTATACGAAAGCAACAGGTTCTCCCGTCAGTTTTAAGACTGGAACTTTTACAGTCAGGCTTCACAGGCGTGCAGATGTCAATAAAGGCCCCACCGTTTACAGTGATACACATTGACCTCCCATCAGAACGTCCGCGCCATTAAACACGATCTTTGCTCTATGTCTGAAATACCCATAATATAGGAATCATGTCTTTTATATAATGAGTCCTATCCATTTGACATAGCATGGGGGAGTCAGTTGCTTGCTTGAAGGTAAGGTGTATATTGTGTTACCTTTGGATTGGGGAGGGAGAGAAAAGAATCAGAGTCGTTCAGAATCGTTTGGAGGGGTGGGGGCTATTCAGTTTTGGCCGATAGGGGGAGTCCATGTGAGATTCATGTGAGATTCCGCCTTATCTGGTCAGAGCCGCCGCCGCACGTCGCCCCTATCGCCGGGCGCGTGTCGGCCCCGCCATCTAGTGGCTGGAGACCCCGAGAGGGCAAGAAGACGGGTGGCGCCGCCCTGGTGGTGACCCCGATGTCAGTGAGGCCATTGTTTGGTAATTGAGCGGGGACGGTGCGCCGCATAAAGGGAGTTGGACAGGGAGATGGGTATGTCTGTGTTGGGGGTGTGCTATGTATGAATGACCTTGTCTGCAAAAATATTTAAACTGAGTAAATCATAAAAAATAAACTGACTGTCCATATTTAATGCTCATGGTGCACAAAACAAGTAGAAGCTAGATAGATCTTTTTTACTGGTAATAACTATGACCCCCTCATTTTGGACATGGCAACATGGCGCGGGTGTGACATGAGGCTTGTATCGACCAGATTGGTTGTTTTATGTGAGTAGATACTCAAGAGGCAAGCCCAAATTCAACAACCTTGCAAAGATAGAAACACCGGTAATATTCAGGAAAAGTCCTCCATAGGATGGTATAGATAGGTTTACCATGAAATCGGTGATGGGTGTAGGACGGGTAGGTCTGATCCAAAGCGTCACGTCACTGTAGACATTAGGAGCATTAAGTTGTAGGAAGAGGAGCAATACACGCATATGTACACTGGGCTGTACTGACTGGGTATTGCTGGTTAGCATTTAGACTTACTCAGGTTGAGCTGTGTTCAATATCAAATGAAGATAGGGGGAGATTATACCTTTCATTGTGCTCTTAAAAGGGATCCAGTAGGACTTATTATTTGCTTGGCTGGGGCAC
Organism: Acholoe squamosa; assembly: GCA_949317995.1. Lineage (NCBI taxonomy): Eukaryota > Metazoa > Annelida > Polychaeta > Phyllodocida > Polynoidae > Acholoe > Acholoe squamosa. Next base: position 17,368,631 of record OX439044.1, read on the forward strand.
ATTAGATGATGACCCTAGTGTGTCTGATCAGGTAAAAATCAGGGGTGTGAAATATCCGCCTTTAGGCGGAAATCTGCTTTATTTAAGTCCACTAGGACCGTTCCTGAGATCTGTGTAAATTAACTGAGAAATTGAAATACCATTTGTATGGGGGGGGGGGGGTGTGACTGACTGAGTGAAACTGACTGTCAATGTTATCAATGTTTGATAACTTCCAAACTGGTTACTACTATCATCTAAATCATATGTAACCCCCCTAAAAGGTGCTAACGTGTATCTAATTGGCTATCTGAACAGATTTGATCCAATGTAAAATTGACTTTAAATCCTGGAATATAATTCAACCTAAACCGGTCTCAGCATTTCACACCCCTGAAAAATAAAGCAGTAGACTCATGTAGCTTGTTTTTTGGCCATTGTCCGTACAAATACATTTATATATACTCTGCATTCCACGTCCACTTATTTATTTGTACATCATTAAATGCTAAATCCCTAATGTCAGCATGACATGGAATCAATCCAGACAGACTTGAACATACCAAATTTCAATAAACACATAAATTCAAAGAAGGGCAGAAGGCAGGGTCATTTATAAATACGGTTATTCTGATATATTTGAGACAAACTGGAATGATTGTATCGTGTTATCCCCGCCGTCTGCCAATACAAGTCCAGAACGTAGAGCATCCTGTCGTGCTAACTTGCCAGGGGTGCGCTGATCATGGGCGCCTGGTGGCATGGGTGTGACTTTCATTTATTATCTTACATCAGATACACAAACAGGGGGCTATGAGGTGCTCTCTGGTTACTGAGCCGCTCATGGAGCGGCTCACGCCACCCACAGGGATTAATGTGGGGTGGTGGATGTTACAGGATGGGGGAGACAGGGAGCCAGGAAGTGGCCAAACATCTGTGCATGGGTCTGCCAAAGGATTGGGTTATTGATCAAAGGATGGCATTTACTCATATCTAGGCCAACGTTGATTTATTTTCTCAAGACTTGTTGATCCCAACCCACTTGTCTGGAGGATGCAATCAGATGTGGGAATATAGGGTTAGGTAACTAAGATATGTAGACCTGTGGAGCAACCTTCCAGATCTCTGGGTTTAGAAAGGTTCAGATGCAGCTCAAATTGAGTTGTCCCAAAAAGCCATGACACCGTATAGGGGAGGTTGATGTAGTGATTTTTCAATCCACATTAAAAAGTAACTATTTTCAACTATCCACCATTCTAAGTATGTGGAATCGAAGGGGAAGGTATTGGATCTCAATTTAAACATTATATTACATAGCGAAACAGTATGTTATTATACAAAAAAAAGGTATAGCGAAACAGTATGTTATTATACAAAAAAAAAGGTAAAGAAGTTACAAATTTTCCCAGAGAAGACACTTGGATTAAGATCGGTTGAAGTATCGCAACATCTCGTGCATATTGCTAGAAGTGACAAGAGTTGGTGCAAGCTGGCCCCAAACGCCCATACCGTAGGTCTATGCTTTAGAGATTAAAACATTGAACAGAATTGTTCACAAAGAGGCCGAGACAGTAGAAACATGACGGATGGGTGGGGTAAGAGGAGTACATTTACCACCGAAATGGCTTCATAACAGGTTTGTAAAAACAATTTGAGGTGCCCTGGTCTGTACAGTGTTAGATTAGATCCTTACTCAAGGCCTCCTGATATCATTTTCGCCAGTAATGGCGAGAAAAATCCAATATGGCGAGTGTACAGGGAGACGATGGGTCCCGGGGCGGAAGACGGGCATGGCGACGAAATGTTTACGGGATGTGTGAGAGGAGGCCCCAGGCCGAGCGGTCTTCCGCCGCCGCGTTCATTCCACGCTTTGGCGTGGAAGCATTCTATATTTCTGGAAATAAATAATTGATCTTTCAGTCATAATATTATTGTATGTATCATGATCGTTATCAATCTGAGCAAATCAAAATTCACAGTCTCACAAATCACGGCGTCTGTTTGGAGAAGTGAGCAGTTCTTACGTGACTAGGTGAGCAGCTCACCACTTACCCATGTGTGGCATGACTCAGATATGACTCTTCATATGACCTGCATATATACACACATCACTGAATGGGAGTGAGACATGGCATGTCTGACAGACCAGCTTATGGACATAGATAAAAAGGAGAAGGTAAACGTGTGCAGTAAATCATAAACATAGGATGTCATGTTAATCCGTGTTTACTGAGATCTCATGTCATTCATGCAGATGTATATATGTAATGCTGACCCTCGTATTAGACTTGCTGAAGTCCCACTCAAGCATCAATTGCCAGCATCCATGTATTGCCTTTCTCCTGCAAAGTGATATGCTTGGTTGAGCAGGGGTAGGATAGGGTCCCAGGGGTGGTAGGGGGCAGGGGTTCTTTACCAAAAGGTTGCCAACAATACTTGTCCAAACCTCTTGCATTGAAAGCATTTATAACCTTGCTTCTGGAATAAACATAGCATGTTGACATATCCAGTTTGTTGGCCGAGAGACTTGTCTCCTCGGCCATATATATACGTCGTGTAGGAGCAGGTCATGTCAAAAACAGCCAAAACTCCTCTACTATAGATCAGCTACTGAATTCAGTCAACCATGACAAAGACTGTGGTGTACCAGTGTACAGATGTACCAGTGTACCACACTCACAGATCAGCAAATACTACATAATCTCTGTCATGGCATTAGACCTTACAGAGACCTGTGGTACTGCCTGCATATATAATTATGTAATACCTCTGACCTATAGTGAATTGTTTTTGTCCAGGGGCGTTCTGCAGTGGCCTCATAGCTTCCAAATCAGTAATAGGCGCCTCCAAATACCTGTAGTGAATTGCTATTGTTCCAGGTCATCCAACAGCACCACAGCTCTGTCCCCTAGAGTCTCTGAGTGTTTGTTCAATCACTTCGTAATTAGACATCTCTACTACGATCTTTCAGCCATTACATCTGTGATGTATAATTCACTCTTAAAAATGTCCTCGACCAAGCGTGATCTCGTTTTAGCTCTTGGTTTGATATCTACCAACCATCTTAGGCCAACTGTCCAAGTGGCCTCTATATCAATTGTAACTGTGCTACATTTGTTCATGATTGTAGTGAATTTTCACCACAAAGACACCTCTTTACATATCTACAGGTCATTACAATAAACCAGGAGATTCTATAGGCTGAGCGCAAACGTTTCTCATTTAATTAAAATGTCTGCAGATCTATATACAAGGTCCGTACATGTGTAGGGAGTAATCAGTAAAAGTGTACAACTGAATGACACCATGTGCATATCACAAGGGGATGCAAAAATAAATTGAAAATGGATAAAATGCATTTGGCAGTAGTACATATAAGCACATCAGCAGTAGGGGAATAGAGAGCCCGGGATGTACTCTCATATTCAGACCATTTTTCTGGTATTAGCTGAGTTGATCCTCCAGGGATTCCTCTCACCCTATTCCATCTAGCAGCGCTGAACCCGTATGGTAATACGAGTCAACATGAGCCCATAATTACCCAGTTATTATTTGAAATACTACGTTCCCAACCTATATGTGCCTTTTTATAGTCTAAACATTTCTTTCATGTTGGTCGGTAATATGAAGCACCGTCCTGGTTTCCACCAAGCAGACGACTTTTAACTCCCTATTACGTCACATTTCGCTGCTGGTTTACGGCTGGTAAATACACAAACTTACCATTCTGAACCTACCAGCGTCATATGTGACGTCATCAGGCCGAGTAGGCAGCATCCCCCAACACACAGCCTACAGCTTGATGAAAAAGCCTAAGTATTTGTGAGATATGTGAAATACCTGCAGTCTTATCATACGTGCATAGCCCCTTGGGGAGGCTGGTATGTGAGATGGGTGTCAGGGACATGGACTAGCTGTGATCATCCCATAGGGTGAAGATAAAGGATGATGTATTGCTGTATTTTACAAGGGAGGGGTTAATATTCACATTAATAGATGTTCTGATATATCGCCAGTTCTGTCGGGGGGGGGGGGGTGATAGAAAATGGGAGAAGGGGGGGGGGCTGAAAGTAAAAAGGGCACGGACCTGCAAGAGCATAGAGCATCATGTCTCAGGAAAAGTTATGATAGGAGAGGCCGGGAGGAGAGCCATACAGACATAGAAAAAAATACAACAATTAAGCCAAATTAGAATCTAAAAAAGGGGTATTAAGACGTAATGGATCCAGAAATAGCGCAGGAACCAGCAGATGGAGGAGCGTCTCCACACGTCACTTGTTGTCACGCGCATGCGCAGTCGACATAACCGCAAAGACCACTTCTATTTACATCCGAGTGCTGCCATAACACACAGCCCTTGTCGTGCCTACATCGCCGACAGGGGCTAATGCTTGCTGCTGTCTCTCTTTGTGTTTTATCCCCTCTTCTTGGTCTAACATTTAGACTCCCTGGGGCGCATGCGTGACCACGGGAACGAGGCAGGATCAGAATGACACATGCCAGTAAGCAGCACTGCAGTGATCCCTGGGTAGATGTAGGGTTTATGTGTAGGCCTTAACCAGAATGGCTGCTGCAGGCCAGGGATGACCTAGTCCTTCATATTTAACTCGAACAGAGTTATAAGAGTCAGGTAAAAAATTGATACATTCAGTGCCTCTTAACAGAGAGAAAAAGTAAGACGCTTGCTTTTCCGGTCTATGTTAAATCCCATAAGAGGTGCGAATAGGTTCAATGTTCCCACGTTTTTGGACTGGAGTGGTGCAAATAATGATGAATGTTGATGAATTTGCCATCATTCGATGAGTCCGCGTGTCTCCAGTGTCGTAATTTCGGCACAAACATGGCGGATATTGATTTTTTGTTAATTTTAATATAGAAATATGATAAAGGATATGTGTTCGCCCTGTCGTTAATTCACATCACAAAGCCGTGGTCGTGCAAATTGACCCAAATAACTATGGAAATTGGGTCGGGCATGCGCAGATATAACCAAAATCCAGCGAGACGATCGATTTGTGGGGCTAGAACATCTACAGTAAATTGAGGGGATTATTCGATTCAATTCGATTGATATTGCCAAAGATGCATGGATTATATTCAAAAAGCCATTAATTTCAAGTTTAATCGATATAATCTATCATTTCTTCGTCGAAAATGCGACTTCCGGCAAGGAGGGGTCGCACATGCGCATGGAACATCAAAATTCAAAATGGCGAACAGCGAGGCGATCGCCTTACGGTGCTATCGAAACTCATGGATTATAACAAAATGGAGGAGAATTACGTTGTCTTATGCGTTTGTATGGTTAATATGGATCATTATTCAAGACCTGCTGGTATTTTGCAATGCTTAACTTGCCAAGAGAGGAGTTATTCGCCAATGAAATATACGAGCGATAATGGATGCATTCTCCATAGGCTTAACCATTGACAGTGATAATGCTCGAAGAAAACATGAGGTTAGTATCAGAAGGGGCCTAAAACAAGAGATTAAGTGCCTGTTTGAGTTACTTGCATTGCAAAATGCTGTCTTATATTTGTTTAGACTATTCAAAAGAAGAGGAAAAAGATAAAATGTTTCGACATTGTCTGGTCGATATTCCCTAATAAAGAGCAATAGAACACGCTGGTATCGAGGGATGCAGACTCCATAAGGTTCACAATCTTTAAAAATCGGCATTTGCATCCTACTTTTTTGCAGTATGTAAATTATCAAACAGTTCAGATTTTGGATCGTGTGTCGAGGGAACTATACTTTCATTTTTCTCATAGGCTGACATTCTGCTCTATGCAACTCTCTATAATGTCAAACACAGGTTTATTGCAATATCAATATATAAAACACGTTCTCACTCTTTAATATCTAGCACCATGGGCAGACAGTGTATCCAGTATATCCTTTGCTAAATTTTTGACAAATAAGTATAGTACACATAGGACATGTGATAAGCGATGTAGGCAATTATAAGGTATCAGAATGCTTAATGATTATGGCTTTAATCCACCTGATACTACTCAGTTTTTGCAAATCCCTTCTCTAATAATATGTCAGATATAGCAGTTAGAATAATAGGCTTCACAGCATACAGTTCGTCTAAGTTAGTGTGGCATATCCCGCTCTTCCGTTTGTAGGACCCAATGGACATGTATAAATCACTGGATTATTATTGGGGACCGTCAGTGTAACGTTGCAGCTATAAATAGCATATGATGTCAGTCCCCAATTTTATCAGAGGGGGTTGGCAATAAAAAGGAGTAGTCACTCTGATGGCATTTGTAATGAAACGGGTCAATAGAAGTTTATTAAAATTTAATGAATTGTACAGAAGTGTTGTCTAATTATGTTGTTTGTTTTTGAGTGAAATCCTGTGGCTCATTTTTTTTTGTAGTGGATAGTGAAAGTGGAAGTTTGTGCTTTTCCCATAGACTTTCATAGTAAAATTATCTCCAAAACTGATGAAGCTTTTTAACTACAAGTTTGTTTGGCATTAGAAAGTAGATAAAGAAGTAGAAACCGAGATTATGAGCAAAAACCTATGGTTAGAAGCTTGTTTTGGCAGTGTTTGCTTGTGTTAGAAGTTTTTAGTCTATTGTAAAATGAAATAGTCTAAAAGAAAACAGGCTGGGTGGTGTGAGACATTGCATCAGCTGTAGATGTGTATTTTCATCAACAAGTGCTGACCTCATGTCTAGACATGTCTTAATTAGGTAGTTCCCTACCTTGATTGGCTATTCTCTATAGTTGATTGGATGTTCCCCTAAGGATGATTGGTGGTGATATATTTCATGTTATTATAATTATGCAGTGTAATGTTGTAGCTATACATGTATATAGCTCAGACAGGCATGCTGTAAGGGAGGAGTATTTACTTGTACTTGCAAGTGGAAAGATTTAGAATTATTTTTAAGTCAGTAGGTATATGAGACAGGCATGCTGTAAGGGAGGGGTAGTCATATACATTGTAACTGATGGTATGTTTTCCAAGGTAGAGCAGTTTAACTACGGTCCCCAATACAAGTACTACTTTGTTACATATTTTTCCTCTATCTTATAATTGCTGTCTAGTTTCCTTTCTTTCTGCTGACAAATCTAGGTTTCATTCAGACACAAAGACTCCCATTCATATGTAGCTTCTTAGTACCCTAGTTGCCCTCTAATGCTACCCACTGCCCCTGTTAAGTGACACCATTGCCCCTCATCACCTCCAGCTGAAGATGGGTGCTTATCAGTGCTTATCTAAGAGTGTGAACATCTGCCACGTCTTATCAACACGATTAGCTAAGGCAACGCATAGGATGGCCAAACACAAGGTGGCTCTAGGGTAGATGTATAGATGCAGAGTTGTAGAGATCTAGCTAATAAACTAGAGAAAGTGATCATGGTAAAACGGGATATTGGACATCTTTAAGCAAGCATTTTTGATTGCTTCACGGTACTTAAAATTTAGCATATGTAATCAGGAATGTAAGTCTTCAGGATTTATCAGGATTTCCTGATTTCTGAAATTTTTGAATGACATGTATTTTCCTTATAACAGTGGTAAGGAGGGCTATTTGGAAAAAATAGAAGGCTTTTATATCAAGTAAACGTGTGGCTTCCTGATTTTTGCCCATGCCTGACTTACATCCCTGTGTAATGAATAACCAGGGGCGTGGGAAGCAGTTTCAGAGTGGGTGGGACCAGGGGGGGATTTCTGCATTTTTTTTTTATCTCCCTTTGCTTGACCTTTTAGTTTTGACCTTTTGAGGAGTTGGCCAAAAGTGGGGGGGGGGACATGTCCCCCCTGCCCCCCCTGCTTCCTACGCCCATGAATAAATGTTGAGTTGAGTCTGGCCACTCCAGGTCATTGAGCTCTAGAACCATGCCTAAGCTGTACTCACAAATTGATGCATTACCATCTGACGTGGGCCTAAATGAATAATGGATGTTTATAAACATGCCACTTGGGGTATCTATATAACAGCTAAGATTTACATGACACCAGTAGGGAGTCACCTCTTCAAGGCAAGGAGGACGCAAGATTTATCACTCCAACTCCGAGCAGATATAATGTACAGGGATTAAGTACAAGTAATCTCATAAGGTTTTACCTATTGCCATATTGAAAGATCATTTGAACATGGGTTGGAGTGGAATCTCATTCCCCTCAGGCGACATCCTTTTGCTCAGCACACTGTATCTGGTAAAAAAAAAGATATATCAGAAATTCCCTTTATCTATAATTTTGTTCATGATGAAAAGCTTGGGTTGTTGGTGTAATACTTAATAATGACAGCTATTCTGATAATCTACATTGAAATCCTTCGTGCTATTTTTGTCTGTCAAGTAGATGTGCCATTATATACCTGATAGTCCACATGAATTCATATTCATTCAATGTATATTCTGAACGTGGACGCTATTATAGTCTCTAGCTGAAGCGCAATTTTTCATAAGCATAAAACAAAAAAATATATATGTAAGGGAATACATGTACAAGTATCTTTAGATAACCACCAAGTAAGAGTCAGAGGTGGAGAGCAGATAGCACGGCAGGTTGGGTGTTTTTTTGCACTGATAAGAATGAAAAGATGCTGCACCCCTGGGCCAGGTACCCTGGTAGAATGGAAATGCCAGACCTGGACCTCGTCTGATAAGGTGGGGAATTTTTCATATACAATACTGAGTTTGAGAATTTGTGTAAGGTGCAGGTGACTTTGTCAGGTGTTTTCCTCCTTTTCAGAGAGAAAACTGTTGTCCATGTTAATGTGGCCTCCCAATAACCCCTACATAATAAAATAGTATTCAGTAAATATAGAGAAGATCCATAACATACCACCATGCAAGATTGATCCACCATTCACCATCGAAAAAGTAAGAAAAGCAATAAAGACACTGAAAAACAACAAGAGCGCAGGAATCGACAACATTAAAGCAGAACAGATGAAATACGGGGGAGATAATTTATAACACCAAAACGAATAGCAGAAATCCTAAATGAAATCTCAGAGACCAGCAAACACCCCACGGAAATAAAAGACGGCATACTCACACCACTACAGAAACCAGGAAATCCCAAAGGTCCACCATCAAACCTACGTCCAATTATCCTACTTTCCATCCTCAGGAAAATCCTGGCAGTATGCTTAATAAAAAGGATAGGCGGGAAGATCGATCAACAAATCCCCATTGAACAAGCCGTATACCGGGCAGGCCGAGGAACAACAGAGCACACCTTCGCCAACAAGATCTTTGCAGTAACATCTCAAAATTACCAGGTAAACATCACACTGATGGATATGTCAAAGGCGTTTGACACCGTAAGGCGAAAGACCCTTCTAGATCTGGAATCAATTCTCAATCCGGCCGAACTACACCTAACAAAAATCCTAATTGAAGTTGTGAGATTGACAGTGTGCATAGGATCGCAAACATCAGAACCCTTCCCTACAAAGATGGGTGTCCCCCATGAGGACTGCCTTAGCCCGATACTGTTCACATTATACCTGGCCAGAGCCCTGGAAGCAGAAAACACCGAAGACACAACCGGACCCAGTGAACACTCCTACGGAAAACCACCAAAAGTTGCCAAGATAGAGCTACAAGATCATAATTACAGCTGGCCACAAGAGATAGGAGTTCTGATAAAGCCCAAATACGCTGATGACATTGGATGGGGGGCTGCAAACTGCAAACACGAACTGACAGCAGAGAAAGAAACAGTAGCACCAAAACTGATGGTCTTCGAGTAAATGAAACCAAAACCGAAGAATACAAAGTAAAGGCACACAGAGATGAAAGGTGGAAAAAATGCAAAATTTTAGGAAGTCTACTAGGTACACAAGAAGATATCAAAAGAAGGAAACAGCTTGCAAACAACAGGCTACTCAAACTACGCTATGTGTTCGAATATAGACGCCTCAAACAAGAAACAAAACTACAGGTTTTCAACGCCTGTGGGGGAAGCATATTCCTATATAACTCAGCTGTGGACGACAAACAAAACCACCAACAACAGAATCGACTCATACCACAGAAGACTACTGAGGAGAGCCATAAACATCAAATGACCACAGGAAATTTCACGGGAGGAGCTTTACCGTAAAACAAAACAAAGAAAATGGAGCAAAACCATCAGAATGAGAAGGCTACGCTGGTACGGACATGCAGAAAGACTACACAAGCAAACACCGCCAAAACAAGCACTTAAAGAAGCAAGAAGAAAAACAAAGAAACTACGAGGCAGACAAGCATCAACATGGCTCAAAACCCTTGAAAAAGACCTACAGGAACTTGAATTGACAAAGGAAGCAGCCAGAGAAAAGGCCCTAGATAGAAAAGAGTGGAGAAGGGTGGTAAATGAAAAATGAGGCGCCATGTGCTGATGCACTTTGTGCGTAATAGATGATGATGATGATATCACTCACAGCTTTTAGTTGACTTTCTATCACGCCCAGACCACCTCCTACTCACTTTGAAAGGAAGAGATAACCCTATGTTCAATATGACTGCTTTCCATAGCCTTTATATTATATAAAAAGATTATGACATTGTTACAAGCACACCGGGCTATTATAAGGTCAGGCAGCAAAGCTTCACTGGTGTGTTCGTTCCATTATGTCACAAGAGACCAAATGTACCAAAAGCTGCATTGTTAGATAACTGGGGCTGCTGCAAAATTATGTTTATTTTCATTAAAGTAAAGTGTACAGCATCATGTATCATGTAGGGAGGACTTGATAGAGCTATACAGTGCTAATAACCATGCAGGATGTGCAGATATCACCTATCAGTAGCACTTATCTTTAGGTAGTTAGTGCTATGCATTCTTATCAAGGTGCATTATGTCTCTTGTGACGTCAAAGCCTGGCCCAGAAAAGTTTGCTACCTGCTTTCCATTCCAATAGCAGACGTGCTATTGAGTATGCCACCATCTTTTAAACCAAGAAAAAGCCTACCAAAAGAAGTAATCTTGGAAATGAGTTTGTCTTTTTCTTGAAAGAACCTCATGCAGATCAGGTATATGCCCCCACCTCCTTCATACTTGTAAACAGTCTGGTGCCAAAACTGCAATTCCCTGTGAACCTAACAATATTAAACACTACTCTAGGAACTTTGCCCCTGTCTGAGGTACTTTAGTGTTGGAGGGAGTAGACACCCTGCTTGCTGGTAGGGGTCCTCACGGCCGCTATTACTCTCCTCTCTTTCCGTCCACTTTAATTTGGCGAGTGATAAATAGACCAAGCCTATGATAGTGAATAGTCTGCCTGGCTAAAAAGAGCAGACAAAAAGTGCCAAGAGAAATTGGCGTGTGATTGGGGTTATTCCTGGTGTGGAATAGGGAGGAAGAATACCGGTCAATGCTGGGGGGATTGGGAGAGATAGATCTGTAGGGAATGCATTTGTGGGCTGATATATGGATGTTTGGGGACTTTGGAGGGTGATAAGTTGTGAATGCTGCTGAGTGTATGGAGGACCGTTGGTGTCCTTAGAGTGTACTGTAATATCTAGCATACAGACAATATGATAGATATTACAGTTTAGAAAAGGTAACATGCATGTTTTCTAATAATTATAATTGATGAATGGTGTTGAGTTATGTGTGGAAATACAATCAAGAAGCTTCAATACTATTCTTGATACAATATATAAATTCCAGGCAGATTCACATGATACGTGTAGTTATAATACCTTATCTCCCCCTAAACTATCTGTCTAGTGCAAATCCAATGATAGAGCCATGTCTAAATAGGATTGGGGTTGTGATAGCCTCATTGCCCCTTTACCCACCCTCACTAACCTCCATACCCTCTCATCAAACTCCTCCAGAACAAAGACTGCCACCTGCCCTCCACTAGATTCACCTCCAGGCAAACACTAGAATGCAGGCCCTAAAAGCGCCCTACAAAGGTACAAACCAGGCCAAAATGTCGAATTAGGAACATCTTTTTCTTGGGACTTTTCTCCCTTGCCAGCATTGTTGTTTTGCCAGTAAACAAAGCATTTGGGCCTTGTGTGTTGTGGAAAGAGGTTAATTTGAAGCAAGTCTCACAATAATGGAGTTGTTAACCCTTTGAAGACCCCATGGTGTCTCCAGGTAGTACCTTTGTCGTCAAGATGCACCTATGCTGTGCTGGTGAGTTAAGGCACCAGAACTGCATCACGGGTCTGATGCATGAATATATCTCTGGTAAGTTACTCACTAGGGCTGTATCATAACAGTTAACGACCAGAGGGCATAGTGTATTATGGCACTTAATGGTCATGACCTCACGGCTGGCAGTCATCCTGATTAGGGCAGGTGTGTAGGGATCAAAGGAGGCTGGATCCCTTAGTGGCAGCGCTTATAGTCCTGCCACTGCTGCCTTACACACAATGTTAATATACAGGTGGATGTGAGGTAAGGACAAGATACCTTATGGCCTCAGTCAAGCTATAGGTCTATATATTATGGTAACTTACTTAATGTGCTAAGTTACCAGTATAGAAAAAGACCTAATGCAATGTTCTAGTCAGAGCATGTTTTGTTGCTATAGCATAGACACTATAGCAAAAACGTGATCTATTGTAGGGGGGGGTGTGGATTGGATTTTGGAAGGGGTTGGGTTGTTTAGGCTGAAATTCCTCTCTAGCAGTCAATAAAATTGCCATGACATATTATACACTGTGTACTATAATAATACAGCTTTCTTGCCCATGTATAGTAGTTGTTAGTGTTTGCATGTTTTAGCTTCAGAAAATGGGCTCAAAAATCAAAATTATCACTGACAAGCTACTTGTAATATTTGACCTCAGTTTTAAATCTTGAATATGTAACAGCAGACTTTGGCCATTTTGGGCAGGTTGCATTTGTGACATGGCTTAGGCACTTTGCCTGGTGATGTAGAACCAAATCCTGTTCTGTTTTTATTTCTTTGTCAACCTGATATAAACTATAGAACGGAGGGGGTGAAATATTGAAATAAATCATTTAGGCATAGGCCAAAATGCCATATTGGGCAAGTCATGCACCACATGGCAGACGTCATGATCAGGTGGGCACTGAACCGAGACATGCCAGAGCCGCTGGGCTGCAACAGGTATTTGCCTGCCTTCAAATCATGTCAACTGGACATAGACTGTCACCAATTATAATTGGACTTGTTGATAGGGGTGTAATGGTTCGTATTGACTTATATGTTGGGTGGCTCTTTGGCTCGCTTACCACTAGAAATACCAACACAACACGAGTAGTTCGGGTTGGGCAAAGCCCCAGAAACCCCTACCTCTCGGGTAGGACTTTATTCCACTCTAGTCTACAGGTTAAACTGCGCGTCTGAGTGCAGCAATGATGGAACATGGATGCAGCAATGGTGCAGCAATGATGGAACATGGATGCAGCAATGGTGCAGTAATGATGGAACATGGATGCAGCAATGGTGCAGCAATGATGGAACATGGATGCAGCAATGGTGAAGCGATGATGGAACATGGATACAGCAATGGTGAAGCAATGATGGAACATGGATGTAGCAATGGTGAAGCGATGATGGGACATGGATGCAGCAATGGTGAAGCGATGATGGAACATGGATACAGCAATGGTGAAGCGATGATGGAACATGCATGTAGCAATGGTGCAGCAATGATGGGACATGGATGCAGCAATGGTGAAGCGATGATGGAACATGCATGTAGCAATGGTGAAGCGATGATGGAACATGGATACAGCAATGGTGCAGCGATGATGGAACATGGATACAGCAATGGTGAAGCGATGATGGAACATGCATGTAGCAATGGTGCAGCAATGATGGGACATGGATGCAGCAATGGTGAAGCGATGATGGAACATGCATGTAGCAATGGTGCAGCAATGATGGGACATGGATGCAGCAATGATGGGACATGGGTGCAGCAAAGATGGGACCTCGGTGCAGCAATGATGGGACATGGATGCAGAAAAGATGTAGCAATGGTGCAACATGGATGCAGCAATGGCACAGCATGGATGCAGCAATGGTGCAACATGGATGCAGCAATGGCACAGCATGGATGCAACAATGATTGGACATGGATGCAGCAATGGTGCAGCAATGATGGGACATGGATGCAGCAGTGGTGCTACATGAATGCATCATGGGTGCAGCAATGGCACAGCATCGATGTAGCAATGATGGGACATGGATGCAGCAATTGCACTACATGGGTGCAGCAATGGTGCTGCAATGATTGGACATGGATGCAGCAATGGTGAAACACTGATGCAGCAATGATGGGACATGGATGCAACAATGGTGAAACATGGATGTAGCAATGGTGCAATATGGATGCAGCAATGGCACAGCATGGATGCATCAATGATGGGACATGGATGCAGCAATGGTACAACATGGATACAGCAAAGGTACAGCAATGATAGGACATGGATGCAGCAATGGTGCAACATGGATGCAACAATGGTGCATCAATTATGGGACATGGATGCAGCAATGGTGCAGCAATGATAGTATATGGATGCAACAATGGTGCAACATGGATGCACCATGGACATAGCAATGGCACAGAACAGATGCAGCAATAATGCAGCAATGATGAAGCATGATGCAACAATGCAAAATAGATGCAGCAATGATGCAACATAGATGCAGCAATGATTCAACATGGATACTGCAATGATGCAGCATGGGTGCAAAAATGATGCAATATGCATGCAGCAATGATGCAGCATGGGTGCAGAAATGATGCAATATGCATGCAGCAATGATGCAGCATGGATGAGAAATGCCACAGCATGGATGTATTAATGTACCCATGTAAGTACTCATGTAAGTACTTATGTAGGTACCTATATAAGTACCTATGTCATTGCCCATGTATTAAAGGCGCCCACCTATAAGTCAACCCCCCCCCTTCTTTGACAATCAAATTCAACCTATAGAAAAAATGCCTGAGAAATATTAACACTAGAATCTATCATATAGAAAACCCTCCTATAAGTCGAACCCCCTCTTTGGGGGAAAAATTGACATGAAAAATAGATATAAATAAAAAAATTGATGTATACCTGGGGTTTTACAGTATATAGGTAATGTTGTAAGCAAATTTGTAAGTACTCATGTACCTATGTAAGTATATTGGCAGACAGATGGACACCTGGGTTAACACTGATACATAGCCTAGGTAGACACATGGGCACATGGATTGACACATAGGCAGACACATAGGCAAATGGAGTGGCAGAACATTAAAGTGACAAAACATGCTCTATTAATATACAAGATGTTACTAAAGCTATGCTGTAGATATAAATTGCTCTATATTTTCATTAGGACAATGGATCCGTAATCTGAAGGTGAGGAAGATGGACAATGACATAACAAAAGTGGGATGACTCTGTGCTTATATAAGTGTGCCTTATACCAAAATGGTATTGGTATCATTGTGCCACATTTTATCGGAAAGATTTTATCGGAAAGATGACTTGGAATTCAAAATGGTGCACTGTACTGTTCAGTCTTTGACTTTAAACTCAATGATCACAGTCATTATTGATAGTCATGAATTAGATCGAGAACCTTTTCTTGATCAGTCGTGATCTACGGGTCTTGTTGTATATGAAATAGTTTATGATGTTATTGATGGGCCTCTATAGACTACGCACGCATACCATCCTGTATATATATATATATATATATATATATATATATATATATATATATATATATATATATATATATATATATATATTCTTTCCTGTCCCCTCTTTCTTACATGTGTCTGGTGTCCATATGCACGGGCACAGGCACATGTATTCCTTTGTGACGTGATGTCTAATGTACTTTTTCCGCCATGAATATGACCTTAGCTGTCGGCTTGGCGTTAAACAACCATTACTCACTCACTCAGATGTAAGAAGATGTAATTCTTCAGAAGTATACCAATCTCTTTATCAAACAGAGCTAACTTTAGCTGCCTTAATGGAAAAGGGAGTTTCCGTTCCAGATAACCAAAGCCTCAAAAAGCAGGTCAGATCATTTCAAACATATTCCTTTGATTAGGATCGATACCTTTAGAAAACTTCAGTGCACCACAGAGATAAAGTTAGCGGCATCTTACCAACTGGTTCGAACTGAGAACTATATTGCCTCAGGGTCATCCATGAAACTGAATTTGAGTATAGGAAGAATTCTGATATTGGATATGTAGATAACACGTACAGAAATGGAAAGTATCTGTCAATGACTCAGCGTCCCTTCACCTGGCAGTGGCCACGTGATGAGAACGCCGCCTCTCCATCGATCCCCGGATCTCAACTGCTTGTTCCTGGCGAGGACCTGTCTATAGCTATAGGTTGGGGAAGCGCGGAACCAGCGGCAGGAATTCAATAGACACTCCATTTTGAATATGAGCTAGCGTTCCTGTAGTCAGGATGCGCCTCCTGGAGGGGACCACTGGAATTTGGAGGCATCTGGTTGGCCTGTTAGTACTATCCTGTCTGTGGGAATGGTGTGGAATTGGTAGGCCTATAGGCAGCCCCTGCGCATTGTGGGACATCCATAACTTCCATGCCTGCCTGTGCCCCTTAGCGCCCCAACAACTGCCTTGTTCCCTTACTTATTACCATTCTGCCCTCTTTCTCACCGTCTACCTTCCTGTTTCTTCCCTTGCCTCTTCCCTCCTTGTCTGTCTCTCTGCCTCTCGATTGTCATTTAAAACATAAAACAGCGTAAAACATGGAAACACATTGAAAGTGTTAGCATAAGTAGTTGAAATAGTATACCACATTGAGTGGCATGTTAAGGCTATGATGGTAAAACCTCCCCGAACAAACTTCCATTATAGCCAGTACACCAGCCAACCTGTCTCCCCACTCCCCCCCCCCCCTGTGGGCTGGGGATGCCTCGATAAGGGCTGAATTGGTTTGATCCTGGCCCCTGGCACCCGGATCCTATTCAGACCTGTGGGTCCTGGTAAGGGCACCACTGTGGTCCTGGAGGACAGTAAAGCATTAGGAGGGCAGCACAAAGGGCGGCAAGGCCTGACCTGGGGCTTTGTGGTGGCGGCTGTCCCATGTCCATCTTGTCCCCAAGGATAGCCTGCTGGCTGATCCCTGAGGGTCTCCAGGGAACAATCATTACTCGTTACTACGATTAAGGGGGGTGGGGCTGGACTAAAACTGTGGCTATATGCCCAACAATATAGCACGCCATATATTGGAGTATATGGTTTTTGATATGAATGGGATTTGCAAAGTTAAGCACATACTCGTTAGATAAAAGAAAAGGGTGATACAATGTTGTGTGTCACAGTGTGTATTATTGGGCCGTGAGAACATGTTCTCAACGGCCCATTGGTGGGTATTGGTGGGACACGCATATATGTGACCAGATGGTGGAAAACCTGCATCCAGGGGGGAAAAGGCTTTTTAAAGTTTAAGTCACAGGCTTTAAAATGGTATATCTTGAGCTAAAGAAATCCAGGTAGTTCTTTTGTAATTGCTTGTCAAACCTAGGTTGATGTGTGTAACTGAAAAACACAAATATGCTATAGATGCATTATATCCTAGTGAAAATACTGATAATCCAAAGATACAGTTTTGTGGAAAGATAAACAAAGAAATATTATGTTTTTACCATAAAATTGGTTCCAGAAGGATTTTTTTTTTAGGTCTGTCTTCGTTTCTGACTTCCTTATGTAAATATCCCACATATTTGTGGCAAAAAGTCCCATTTAGAAAAATGGGGTTGTTTCCATGGCAACCAAAAATTGTTTCGTTTGCATTCCATAAATGGAATGTTTTCAGTAAAAATGGAATAATTCTGACCATACCACTGGATTCCCAATTAAAAATTGATTTTTTTTGTATATTTCTCATCGTGTTACTCATACACTGCCCCCTGGTGGCCAAAACCAGAACTAAACCCCCCCCCCGGATGCAAGTTTTCTCCAGATGGGTCACATATAGTTGTCCAATGGTCGTCATGATGCATGAATGTAGCTCACCTCGTAATAGTTGTATGTTAGTTCACTAAGTCTACAATTGTATCTACACTGTCTTGGTCATGATGCACCAATGAAGTGCTTGTGAGCAGTCTTGCCAGCACTTCATTGAAGCATCATGACATCGCCATAGTACCTTACTTTAACCCCATAAGGTCAGCATGAATGCTCCAATGTAGCACTATGATGCTATGAACTCAGCAACATCGTTTTTACATATATACATGATAGAACCACACATGTTGTTAATAAACTGCAGTCTCGAGACAGCAGTTTTCATAGGTACTGCTAAGGTGGTTATGTTGCCTTAAAGCACCATTTAAGTCCCTTCATGGCTGCATTTTGGAATCTAACTTTCTTATGTTAGGAACATAGGTGAAAATGAATATCATCATGATGGTCGCCATCTCAAGATACCCTTAAGTCATAGGTCACACTATGGGAGGACTCCTATATGAGGTTTTTGACTCCCCCCAAGTCCTCCCACCCCCCAGTCCCCCCCCCCAAAAAAAAATTTTTCTCGACCGTGCTTCCCTAAAATGATTAGATTTTTGGCAGTCAACTTCGCAAAAAGAGCCTTTAGATAGGTACATTCAGACACAGGTCAGTGCACACAGGGAGTATCTGTGGAAAATGGCGAAAACACCCCCTAGTTAAGTAATTATTTCGCTTATTCTTTTTCGAATCCAATATTTCAGGGGGGCATGTTCTTTAGGGGGAAGAAACACCTCAGATTCATACCGAACACTGCATATCCATGCATATTATTTGCATCATTAGCATAATCATGCAGTATCTTGGTACTGTTCAATATAATATAGATAATGTCCCATTGTTCCCTGAATCAATTCGGTAACAGGACCTTTACCCCCTGGACATTTACCCCCAGACATCTGCCCCCAAATCATTTACCCCCATGGACATCTACCCCCAATGTAATCAACCCCCAATGACATCCACCCCCTTGGACATCCACCCCCATGGACATTTACCCTTCACATTCCTCTACCCCCCTCGGACATTTACCCCCACCCCCTGTATTATTAAAGGGGAGGGTTGGAAAATGCATCCAGGGAAGTGGGTATAATCGCAATAAGACTGTGCTTGTAGTCCCCATGATCTAGCAATGATTCCGTGGACTAGAAAACAAGGCAGCCCATTTAGTACCTCTGTGTTGTTGGGACTGGGGATGTAGTCCCCAGGATTGGGTAATTAGTCCTGAGGACTACAAATTAGTCCCATCATAATCATTCCGGGCCGAGGGACTACACCTTTAGTCCAAGGGACTAGAGATAATCCTGGGGACTACATTTTAGTCCTGAAGACTAGACAAGTATATTTTTTAGTCCTCGGGATTAGATAGGTAGTCAGTGGGACTTTTCCCCAATGCAATTCTATTAATTATATAATTGCCTAGTCCTGAAGTATACATAGTAGTCCTCAGGACTAAAATGTAGTCCTCAGGACTAAGTTTCTGGTCCCCAGGACTACATATCTAGTCCCAAGGACTACATGAATATGGAGGGGGTAAATGTCCTAGGGGGTAGAAGACTTAGGGGGAAAAAGTCTGAGGGGGTACATGTCTGAGGGGGTAAATATCCAAGGGGGTGAATGTCATATTGGGGTAAATGGCATGTGGGTAAAAGTCTGGGGGTAAATGCCCAAGGGGTAAATGTCTTGGGGGTAGAAGTCCTAGAATCATAGAATTCATATGCTTGCACGTATAAACTACTAACTCCTAGTGACTAGTGGAATCTGAACAATAGAAATGGAATACCCCTCCCCTAGCATCAGTCAAGTTGTTCAATGGAGGCAGCCATTGCTTGATCAGGTGCTTAGACTTTTTAGATCCAAATGCTAGTTACCAGTGCATTATCACTGTTGATATTAAAGCTTCATACATCAATACCTGCAGCCACCCGGGGGACAAGCCCTGTTTGCATTGTATGGAGGCCTTTCCATTTCTCTGTTCTCTGGTGTTTGATTGAAAATGTTGATGTCATTATATTTTAATCTGTGTTTTTATGGTACATGTATTGAGTTTAGGGCTATAACAGGTTAATGTTAGTGCTATGGTATGATAGTAATTGCTCACTATTTGTCAGCGGTTCATCAATATATGTTAGTAATTACTCACTATTTGTTAGCAATAAGTCAAAATATGGCAGTATTTACTCACAATTTATCAGCAATTAGTCAATATACGTCAGCACTTAGTCACTTTATATGAGCAATTATCAATATATAGTAGTAATTACTTACATTTTATCAGCATTTAGTCAATATATGTTAGTAATTGCTCACTATTTGTCAGCAATTAGTCAATATATGTTAGTAATTGCTCACTATTTGTCAGCAATTATTCAATATATATAAGTAATTACTCACTATTTGTCAGCAATTTCTCGAGTCTTAAACCTGATCGATCGGCCCTTACAGCTTTGCTGTATATTTCACTATTGATTTCAAAGTTAGAATACATCGTCTATGAAATCTTTGGAAAAGATATTACACAAATATTAAGTCTTAATAATAACTACAGTCCTGTTAATCTGAAAGCCACGTCATGGGCGTCCTCGTGATCAATTTAAATCGGGTGTTGGAAGGGGATTGATTACAGGGCTACTCCTTCCTCTCATATCTGCAAGCCCATGGTGGTACAATTTAGCTTTTAGTAGGTAATAATATCCCCAACTTCTTATCCTAGCTGTGTACTGATTTATACAGAAGGTATATGATATTATTGAATTCCAATAACGCTTTTCTTTCTTTTTCATATACAAATGTAACATATATAGTCAGCTGAGTCGATCGTGTGACCCCGTGACCAAAGACCTTGTCATTTCCCCAGTGTGGTTGGTGTTTGGTATGTGAATATTCCAGGGCTGTGTTGCTGAATATACCATAAATTACGACCCACTTCTTCCCAAGATACAGTGTTTTAGATGAAGGATATTGGTTCAGTCATGTTAAGCCTACGAAATAGGTTAAAAAATGAATGTTGTAGTACTCTGTTTTACTAGTATGTGAGCATATAGGATATAGTACTGCTCTAATATCGGCTCATGATCACAAAACAGGAAGTGATGTCCAACCTACTGTAAGCACCCCCCCCTCCAAATGTCTAGCCTAAATGAGGCAGAAATGTTTTTTGTTGGTATATATTCTGCGCTTAAAAATTAGGTTTTATTACACAACAAAGTGCATCGAAAAGAACTATAGTGGATTTTTGCCTATGTGAAATTCGTGTGGACAGCTTGTTACCCTTACCATTGCAAGTAAAACAGTAAAATGAGTAAGGATACTGATGCCTAGCTAGTTATTGGCTTCAATGTAAACGTGTAAATTGGTATAATTGCAATCCCTCGTGGGTATAGACCATGATTCCTACCCCATGACCCTACTCGGGCCTGCTCCCGTGTGAGGCCGATGACGATTTCTTCATAATATTGGAAAGGATGATTAGTCGGTCCTGGCAATACTGCTTAAAGCACCAGTCAACTGAGAACAAATATTGTAACATCTTTTTATTTGGTTGTCTGGTTTGGGGATAAGGACCAACTCAACGTTGTGACAGTGACAACAGTGGAGGATGCAATGCTGAAGGCAGCTGGAGAAAGGGATAACAACTGAAGGGAGAATTGTGATTGGTACCATGAAATCTAATTCTAAAGTTGAACACTGCAACCCCAGGTTTGACCAAAGAGACCTGCACACCCCCCATGCATTCATCCTACACCATATTTTACAGCCAATTACAGTATCATAAAAAGACTAGATAGCAAGCAAACAAACAAACAAACAAAACTATGATATATTTTGTACAAAAAAGGGAGGGGGATATATCACTAAATGAATATGATATAAATGCAAAGCTTCAGTCGTTGTGTCTACTGTATATTGGTTGGCTTTATCCGCAGAGCGTTTTTTTTTTTTTTTTTTTTACTTTTTCAGAACATACACATGTACTTGGACATAATATTCCAGAATGGAGCAGAAAATGGGGATGGGGGGCAAGGAAGGTAAGAATTTAAGGGAATTGATAGGATAAATAGCATGGAGAGAGTCAGAGGTAGTAAGTAATGGATCAGTGATGGCATTCATACATGGGGATAATTTGCAGTAGTGAGAAAGGCCTTTGTGCTAGAGACAGGGAAAAGTGGATTGGTAAAGAGAGTGGAGAAGAGGCAATGTAAGGGGAGATGAGATAGTCACTGCCTCTGATTGACCCGATTGTCGCCAACTCTCTCTCCATCCTTGAGATGCTCTGTAGTTGTCTCTAAGGACACCGTGGAGGATTGCCGTCCCAGCCCCAGGAGGACCGTCATGGAGGAAGGGTCACTGCCCTTCTCACGGCAAACATCGTCTCACCACACTGCCTACCCCTCCATAGCCCCCCCCCCCCACCCAACCCCCATCCCTGCCTCACTCCCTTACCTCCCGTCCCCGGATACTTCAACCTCAGATTCAGACCCAATTTCATGGGACACATTTCTCGGGCCAATTTCACACCATGTCATAAGTCCGTCTCCTAGCTGATTTGTGCATTTATGGCTGTCTATTTTGTATTTCTTTTCTCAGGCTGAAATAGGGCTCATGGGATTTGTGTGTTTATCCTTTTGATATTGAATTCCAGTCGCAAAGGGACATCAACTTGGGCATAACCCCATCATAACCACCACAACCACCAACAGCATCATGGTTAGGGAGTGATCATATTTTAACAACAGGGGGGGGGGCTGGTGGGTTTGCGCGCAGACGCGCGAAAAGAAATTCGACCCCCTCGAGGGGGTAAAACTTTTTTTCGACCCCCCCACGAGGGACAAAAATCGCGTGTGAACGTCCCCTTTTAGCCTATAGTAACGCGCGGGGTTTTCCACTGAAACCAGGTGAAATTATGTTGACTCCCCCCCACTCAGAGGTGTTAAATTCTGAGCCCCCCCCCCCCCCCCCGGTCAAGGGATTGAAAAAATTCTGACCCCCCTTCAAACTCACCACCCCCCCCCTTTTGTTAATGATCACCCTTAGAACATGCACCACCACCCCTTAACATTCCTCTACACGCACGCATTATGTCGGCTCCAGCATGTTCACTCAGACTGCCACTTAAAGGAGTTTGGTCACTATAGACCCTAAGTCAATATTAGAAATCTGCCATAGTTATGGACGTTCACTGCCCCTCCCCTATTAATGCTCTCTCCAACAGCCTCTCCTCCTACACTCCTACTCAGCAGGACGTGTTGCACTAGACGCGCTCAAGGCAGGGCACAGTGCCCTCACTGCACTGTAAAAACAATGTCGTCGAAATAACAGGACAATTCTCATTCCAAAGTTGCGAGAGATCCGTTTTTCTTTCAAGATTCCTTGTACATTTTTTACTACTGTACTGCCACCTGGGGCTTCTTGTAAAAACTACACTGGTTCACTGTTCATTTTTACGAGGATCCCTGGTAGATTCAAGTTATTTTTTTACAGTTTGGGGACATCACCCCCGCACCTTTCACACACACATTTCCCCTTCCTACAGCCCAATAGCCAACCTCCAACCATCGGGACGCGCCATGAAACAAATGGTGGCTCCAAACTTAGCGCTGATTGGTCCGCGGGGACGTGCTGACGGCCGCCGCTAGAGGGCGCGCGGCGGCGGGCGGTGCGTTTCCGGTGTAATATTCAGGTATTGATTGTTTAGTACGTTTGGGGTCCCATGGGAGCCGTGGGCGCGCTCAGGCGTCGGGAGGAGGACGTGTATGAGATGAACTGGTGGATGAGCAGGGGGGGCAGACGACTAGGACGAGATCGTAGGCCGAGATTTGACCGAGTACTGCGACCATAGCATTGTCAGAGACACTCGTCCTGATGCCCCTCCACCACAGAGGCAATCGGCAGTCGTCTATCAGTGTCTGTAAAAGCTAACCCTAGACCCCTACACAGTAGTATTGCTACATGTCTGTACAGATACGTTACAATAATCAAGACTCGTCATGTTCTCTATAATAGCAGACCACTTTGGGTTTGGCAGTGAATGTAAGCCCCAGTGTGTATACGCTTTCCAACTTCTAGTTCAAATCAACTCATAGGGAATACCGATATGTTATCAAAATACATCCAAGCCTTTTTGATAATTTTATAGCCAGAGAATCTTATATGTTTGAATTTGAAAATTTCAAATAACAAGGTTGTGCTTAGCATGTGTGTATCATGTACTCCCTAGATTTGAAGTAAGTGATTCCTGTCCACACCATGGGCTCATGTCCCTAGTTCCACTTACCCAGTGGTGTCCTCTACCGTCTCCTGTATTTCAACCCCTCTAGGCATTTGAATAATGACAAAAATTGACTGGACTAGGGATCTTGAAAATGATAAACTAGATAATTGGACACACTTGGATGTCATACCTTTCCTGTGACCCAAAAACCTGATCAACGAGGAACTCGTTATTACAAGGAGCACGTGTGCTCTGTGCTGACGCGTTCCTCCTTCGAAATGAGTTTAATAGCTCTTTAGAGAACTTTGCCCGTAGTGGACAACCGTTTCTGACCCAAAAGTCCTCCCTGTAATCTAAATATATGTTGTAGTCACAACTTGGATTTACTGTCTACCTTTCCATGTATTTCAGATAGGCCTGCTAGCCACCCATTGAACAAAAGTTAGAAACATATGAGATTAGAAATCAGCCTCAGTCTAGAAGAGTTGTGCCCGATTGACTGAGACAGTGTTAAGCAGTCCGTTGTATAGGCCTGTTTGTGATGCCACGTTTGGTCATTCTGCCGCTCCCACCCATGTGGATTGCACAGAGGCCCATAAGGCATAAAGAGAACAATACGGTGTGTGGACATCCATTGGGGGAATTTGATCATTGGCTAAATGCCCAGTCACTAAGGGAAAATTGACAAAGTCACAACAGCAGCAATATTCAAGCTATTGGATGGGCACTTTATTTCACTGCATTAAATGACCGTATCCCGATCTCCCAGTATTAAACCATTGATGTATCACACGTGTACAGTTGAGTTCTTACCTGGTCCAAAAACACCTGTACATCCCCACCCTCTCATGCCTTCCTCCCTTGTAGCTCACCAGAGGGCGTTCTGGCATTTAGCAATGATGTCAGTAGCCCTCTGGGTGGTTGCCAAGGCAACCCATGTCGTCATGGTAACCAGGTAGCAGTTCTAGGAGGCAGCATCATATATTGACGTAGTTCTCCTTCGAAATGAGTTTGGTTCAATATCTAGAAAGATGCGCTCAGTAAAAAAGTAATATCTAACTAAATAGGCTACGTCCAAGTACAGGCATACTTCCCAAATGTGAGGATCAGACTTTACTGCTAGACTCGGACTTTCATTGGAATTCAATAAAATCCTCGGTGAAATGTAGGATTTTCCTTTTTAATTTCATTTAGATTATCATTACAGGACTACATTATAAATTGATATAATTTTGAACAACGGAGTACAAATCAGATTTCAACACATATGTCAAATGCTAACCTTTAAAGGTTTAGACAGGATTTTATACTCATGGTGATGATTGGCAGTTAATACAATTTACACCCTTGAGAGAAAGTTAACATATTGGCCCCAGGTGGGAAAGTTGGTATTCTAAGGCTTTATACAGCGGGGGTAAATGTAGACCCTGTCAGGCAAGTAGATGTCAGCACGTGTATGCTGACAGCTAACCGGGCGCTGTCAATGCATATAGCTGTACACGTGCATCCCATTCGGCAATTATAAAAACGAGGTTGAGGTGTATTCTATGAGGGTTACGTCCTCTGACGTGCTGACTGACGTTAATTACGCCAGTGATGACGTCTTGGTGCATGCCTGACGTCGCTGGGGTAACACTTACATAACATAGAAGGTCAAGGCCTTTCTGGTTTACAAGCTTGGAAAGGCAGAACAAAATATCAAGCATAGCTACCTATAAACCAAAGGATAGATATTGTACTAAACATCCTTGACCACAGTCAGTGACAACACATAGGCTATAGCTATACAAAATACACCTGGGGTGCATACACAAATCCTATCGTGCACAGATGGTATTTACTGCAATGTACGTTAAATAATTATACACATCTTCCATATATATACTGTTGCTATGTGTGGGGTTGCTAAGCAACCGACACCAGACTTGCACAGCCAAGGCTGCCCTGGTGGCAATGGGCTAACTCAGATAATCTTTTTACTGCAGATGACCTTCACATTCTCTCAGATGACCTATGAATCATGCCATGGCGCTATCCTGTCATAAAGTAGTGTAGATGCCCCTTAATGTTTAGGACCACTCTTCCGGACCAATATCACTATCACTACAAGGGACAAATGCAAAAGGTATCAGCATGCAATGGATATGAATTTCCCCTAAAAATATCCAAATTTATTATGAGACTAGGCCTGTGTATATCTCATTGTCTTGCGGTCGGTAAAGGCAGCCCAATGACCCTAACAATGCATGAAACTACTTGAATGCAGCCCTGGTGATTCTACGAGCCAGGGTTGCGTTCTCTAGCAATGTTCTGGTGCATCATAACGACCAAGAAACATGACACTGTCATGATAAAGCTGGGGCTGGAGGCCCACCCTGGAGGAGGTATGAGGGTAGCTAGGTAAGGCAGTATGGGGATTGTGTGCTGGGTGCATGCCTGGCGGGTCTGGGTGGCAGTTGGAGGGTGCTGCAGGCTGGTTGTGTTTATGCTGACTGTTTGTAGGTAGTAGCATCACCTTACCATTGTGGCTTGTGTTTACTGGGGCAGGGACCCACACCTAGGCCTTTATTGTTCTTAAATACGATCAGGATGTTTACAACTGACTGCCCTGGTAATGCAGATGTAGTGTGTAAACTGGTGTACATGGAGAAGGTAAATGGCAATTTAGTATGGGATGGGTATATAGGTATGGTGAGGGTAGAGAGAGATGGGTGTTTTACCTGACTAAATTGACTTATTTTTGTCCGGCACCAGAAGGGATGGTCTGAGAGGGAGGGCACAGTCAATAAAAAGTTAGTCGAGGGGCACACCCAGGCTCCATATTTCCTATAGTTAGGGAGTCTAACCAAGGCCAATTTTTAGGGGATCTAATGGGCCCAGCTGGAGGTAACTTGGAGATAATATGACAGTACTAATGTAGCTTATGGTTGAAATATATATCTCCACTTACCGTTGGAAGACGTTCTTGGAACTCAGTCTGTTTTTACAGATGGATAAAGTTACCACTCTATTCCATTCTCAATCTATTGCTCATCGCTTGGTACTGTTCCATCAGTTTAGCTGCCATACCCAACTCTTTACATACTCCTTGGTGCTACACCAACTGGCAGACCTTTGCACCAGTAATACTTCATGAACAGCTTCATAATGTAATGCCCTTGGTAATGCCACTTGGTCTGTTCCCCCTCCACCATCACCTTCACTTTCAATTCTTCTACTCTCTAGTTGGCACACAGAGACTTCTATATACATGTGCTTTTGAGCCAGGCAATCTGAATGCATATTCGTATTGTATAGTAATAGGTTAAGCACCAAGGTTCTAAAAGTACCGGGTATGGTAGATATCAAACCCTGCCCTCACAACCAATGCCCTTTTCACACAGTACACTTTTTCTCCTTTACATTTTCTCAGCTACCTCTACATTACCATATCCTCAGACGGGGATAACTCCTCTCTTCAAACTACCGTGCCCATTTGCATATATCGGGCACTATGGTATGGGACACATCCTCCTAGCTTTGCACCCTTGAACACATCTTATACCGGGAAGGTCCTGAACATGTGCTTGCAGCTCTAGGTCCTACAACAGTTTACACACACACACACACACACACACATATATATATATATATATATATATATATATATATATATATATATATATATATATATATATATATATACACGCACTCAGGTACATTTACACCTCAGTCAACAGCACACCTGCCCGCTGATTACCTCCCTACTCACCTGTATTCCTCCTCCTCCAGGTGCTACTCTCCTGCTTCAGGGGATGCCCCACAGGTGTACCTGATTGTGTTCTATTCTAAGACATGGGGCTATTTATAAAAGTCTGAGTTCTTTTTATATATATATACTACTACCCCCTTTACCTGCTCCTCTCAGTGGTGTGGATAACTGCACCAGGGGAGGGAGATGTGTATGATGGAGCCCTGGACCAGGGTGCCTGGGTATCTAATAACCTATGTGAAAATGTATTCATAGAGTCTGCATTCAAATGTAGTCTAGCCGAGCTCTCTAAACCCATCACTTCAAAGTGTACATGAAAAGGTGAAATATGTCTAGTCAGAAGAATCAATTTAGATATTAAAGCTCCTTTCCATAGCATATAGAGTCGATGTCCCAGTGGCTCGCACTTTTCCCATCGCATCACGAGCAGCTCAGCACTTTCCAGGTGGCTTTAAACGCTATACATTGACTGTAATTGCTCCTCACTGCTCCGTTTTACTCGACACCCCGCCCAGGTAGCAATTTTACCTCCCCTCCCTCCACGTCCACTTTACACATTCACCACCCCGCCCTTTAGCACTGGACTTTTCTGGCCCCAGTCCCTTTACTCGATTCGCAGAGTTGTCACTAGGCGGCAGGCCGATCAAAGACGTCCCGTGACAAACTATGACGGATGATCTGATTGGCTGACTCGCCAGTCGGGCTCTCATCTGATTGGCTCAAACCACCGGAAGTGGCCTCTTGGGGTCGGCCTTTCCTTGTGGGTTATGTGGAGAGGTAGAATTGCCTGAGGTAGACGCCTGTGTCTATCTGCGTGTGTTTATGTGAAGTGCTTGCGTTTGCGTTTTATGTCTGCAACGATCCCATACTGCTATAGAAAGAAACAAACTTACATCCAATGGGATTGTTCCAATGCAATGGCTATGACGGCAAAGGCCGTTTCAATACAATCTTGAATTTCTATTTCCCTCAGACTGTTTGGTTATGATTATGATTAAAAACAAAAAAGTCTTATACCAAAGTTGGATAAGAGGTAAGGTTCATTTAAGAGGTACCTTATCAGTCGTTAGAGCCCATCCCCCACCTTACACCATACATATAATCAATGTGCCTCTCCCATCATTCTGCTAATGGTTTCAAAGCATCCCTGTAGAGAGCAGCACCCACCGTGCACAAGATCCTCGCTAACTAGTCTCAAGTCTTATGCCCATCCATAACGTTTACTTTTTGGAAGTGACCTGTGCCCTAAGCTACTATTAATGGTACCGTAGTGGCATCGACCATCTCCTGAAATGAAAAGCTATTGGGTATGTGGTTTGCCTAAATGGCCAAGTCCCAATTTACATCTGCATTTAGTGCTTTCTTATTACCAGGAACAGGCATAGGCCTACCCGTTGAAAATGTAAAAACAGAATAATATGTGTATAGATGGGCGAACCTTAATGCAGCACCCGGTAGCTCTTGAAACAGGAAGGCTTTTGGGGCTTATTAGCCCTCGGTTTACCTGCTAACATGCTATACAGTTGTTAACTCAAAAGGGTTATAAGAGCGGGGGTAAAAATGCAACTTTTAAGACACCACTAACAGTGGGAAAAACTAAGACGCTTTTTGGCCCATGTTAAATCCCATAGGAGGTGCAAATTGTTCAATTCCACCCTTTTGGGCAGAGGTGGTGCAGAAAAATGGATGATTTTTGATGAATATAGGATGTGTGGGATGCTGACCATATATTTATTTAGAAAGCCACAAATAAGGTGTGAAGAAAAGTAGAACTTAACCCTAACATTATATCATTAGTTTTTGTTCTCCATATGAGCATTCCATCAATGTTGTGGCATGTTAGGGAATGAACATAAATCATAACATCATCTACACATAGTTTGAGTATATCTTTTCTAAATTCACCTAGATTCTCAAAACATATATATATATATATATATATATATATATATATATATATATATATATATATATATATATATATATATATATATATAGAAATTGTCTAGTAGTGTCACCTAGTGTTAATTCCAGAAATCATTTAAAAGAAAAGACCACCCTATTTTCATGCTGAGGTATTTTGATAGCCTTTGTGCAAATAAAGAAGATTTTGGCATACTTATTAAAATATATACTTCTATAAGGAAAAACAGCAGGTCTTTCTTTATGATATCATTTAGGAACCCTCTCGTTGGTTATTTAATACCATTTATCAAAGAAAATTAACAACAATGTTCCAAGAAAAGATATGGAGAGCATTTTGCTGTGGTCTAGCAGTCCTGTACAGTCACAACTCTGCTGCATTTGGTCAATTGTGGCATCATGCAATGCAGCAGAAAGGCCTGTTGCTCTCCCTTATAGTAATGCATATTTCAGTAAGTATGCCATAATCCTGTTTATTAGCACAAAGACTACCAAAATAAATCAACATGAAAAAAGGGTGGTCTTTTCTTTGAAAGACACAACACCAGGTGGCAACAGCACTATACTATACAAGGAAGCTTTTTTATAATGCTGCACATCTGAGTAAAACATGCCTTATACACTGGAGATTAAAGTAATTCTGATTGATTGGAGTGCATCAACCTGTGTATTGGTTGGATAGGCCCTTATGTATAAGACCTGTTGACATGATGGAGGGCTTAACTCACCAAGAGAGAAGTTATTGGCTGATGAGGAGAATGTGAGTGATAATGGTGTATTTGCCCATAAGCATTGATAATGACTATGCTCACCAAACCAAGTTGGTTAGGTTTTTCTTTAGAGGAGACATAAACGAAGAGATTAGATGCCCTTTCAGGTTACCTGCATGCATTGCACAATGCTATTCTATATTTACCGGTATGGAATTTGAGAAACCCACATTTAAATTTTATTCCTGCTACATATGGAGTAGGACTGTGCAGGTAAGTTATAGTCAAGACCATGTCTATCACGTCATATCTTCAGCCACCTACCCCTTGCAACTCCCCATCACGATGGCCACCTAGCACTCAGCATTACTCTCTATCACAGTTGGCTGACAAGCCCGGGGGGGGGGGGGCAACTTGCCCATGAATTGGATACCGACTGCAGCCTGACTCTCGGGAGCTGACAGTCGCGGTGGATTTCCACTAGATCCCAAAAAACGGGGCAGTGGATTCCCATAAGATCCCAAATAGCAGGCCGGTGGATTTCCATCAGTGTATTGTTTGCAAACCAAATGAGGGCATGAAATGACATAAAACATTTTGCTGGTTAATAAAGAACTCTGATTCACACAAATGCATAGGACAGCTTGGTGGAGGATGGAGGCTTGGAGGGGGGTGGTTGAGCCACTATTTGAGATTGTGGAAAAGTGGGGCAGTAAAAGTCCATCTTACCCACTCACATAGGGCGGTCAGAATTTAAAATCACCGAGAGATAGGGCGGTAGGGCGGCAGTTGAGGCTTACCTACAAAGAGTCAGTGCCTCCGGGGCTGACAAGGCTACCTATGTCTATGTTTAGTTGCCTGTAAGGATGGATGTTGGAACTGGGGTAGGGAAGACAGGGTGGGGTCAAGTGAGGACTGAGGTGGAAGAGTGGAGAAGAGGGTAGAGTCCAGATATCGTATTAGCGGCAACACTATATTGGCATGTTCATGTGTGTAGCAATCCGATGACACTGGCTCCATCTGGTTTAGATATGAATGCTTCCCTGGCTTTATGGTTTAGAGCATTATAGGATATTCACAGATTATTTCCAGTGTCTGCAGGATTTGCCAGTCACATTTGTACCCTCGGCTAGATAGGCAACATATAGACTTAGATTTGTACATTGTAAGATTTCTGGGAAGGGGAAACATATAATATGTTCTGAGTCCTTCAACTTAAAGTGAGACCAAGTTTGTTTCACAAGAAATTGTGATTAACAATTGCTTGTTAGTGTTAGTTACAAAAGCATGCGTGGGAGAGGGAAAAATTGGATGGATATACACATAAGCAAACTATCGATCTGACCATTTCTGTTCCTTTCGCAGTTTGATTACCGCCCAATTAGTCTGGCAATTGCTCCGAGCTGCTATATCCAGGCATGAGCAGCTCCGAGCAAATGAGTAAAGTGTAATCTTCAGAGGGTTTTCTCATTACGAGTTGAGTGGCCTGACTCTCACTATAGCAATGTCAAGATGTGGCCTGTTTCTGTTGGCATAATTGGCTTAAGGTTACAACTGAACCTTGTATTATATCTGTTAGTTATTTATCCCCTCTCCAAATGAAATTTTGACCAATGTTGTCTTCATTTTTGGTTGGTGCCGGAGATAGTTGATTAGACAGACATTAAAAAGTCAGTAGCATTAATGAAAATGTATGCTGTTATAGAAAAGGAATTCATTGCTTTGAATTGGCGATTACAGTATCATATATATTCTATGTTGGTCACATGTATCGGTATAGGGCGATAATAATATATACAAAAAGTAAATTAACGCTACTCCTAATTAATGAAGGGAATAGATTCACTTAGAGATATCAGATGGCCATATCACAAAGGGAGGGAATTAATTAGAAACCATCCAAGCTGTGTCTCGCCACCGTAGAAAAATAAGTACAGTCGTTATAGGGACGTGATTTATATGTTTATAATCTGGGTGAATTTAGTTCTTTTTCACTTTCCCTATGAGAAAACTAATCAAAGGATGGGACACGAGACTCTTAACCATGGGAACAAAGTCCCCAACCAGCACAGTATCGATCCTTATGATTGTTTCATCTGTTGCCATGGCAATGTAAGCAGATTCAATCTCTTTAATGACTCGATATCCTTCTCAAGACGGATGACAACATTTTATTTGGGTTTCAAGGGTAGATGAAAGAAAATCCCAGGAGAATGACTCTAGATGATCTGGATTTTGTTTGTGCTCTGATGCTATGCTCCTATGAACCTTTGTGCAAGGACATTCGGGTTGGGTGGCTTGAATCGTATATCATTCCCTCAAAATGAACTTATAGTTGTGAAAGTGTTATTCAACAATCTTTTAGGGTGAAATACATCTGTCCATATAGCATTGTGCTAGACCTGCCTGACATCGCCATACACTCTTTATATAAATTTGAACCAAATAATTCGCCAATATGCTTCGCTAGGAGAAAATCCTATAGGGTAAAACCAGTTTTGGAACAGGGTTAGTATTGATGATTTATAGTGAAAAAGGACTAAGGTGTCAGGGGGTCAGTGTTTACCACGTGTTGGATACTACACCCTGTCCCAGCTTTGAATAAATATTCATCAGGGTCAAATCGGTTTGGAAGCCCCCTGTGGCCCTGGCACCTCGGCTGTGAAGGGAATATGAAAACGGCAGTTGTGATTGCCTTAGGTTAGTCCCCTGAAGACTGCCCTAGTAGGCATGTATGAGTACCTAGGTGCATGGGGGTGGGTGAAGGGTGGGAGGATGACCGTCCAGGAGCCTGCTGACAACCATAGAAAGCCAGCATGGTGACCTGAGGCGGAGGTTAAAAGCAGCCATCATTTGGCCGAATGATTTTCTCTAATTCTGTTTCGGCCCATTCAGGGACCTTAGCGGCGGCACAAATGGAAACGTCTCAGTGGTGGGTCGGGCCCGGGCAGCTGACGATGGGGGTGTCAGGGAGGGAGCCGGGCCGAGAAATGGCCGCTGATTGCTTGTTTTACGCGCGCGGTGGCGCGGGAGACGCGGCGTTTTGTACGCGCGGCGCGGCGCGGCAAATCGGATTGGTCATGCCTATGGTGGACATTGTGTAAGGTATTATCGTCAAAACCGACAGGTTGACTACGGCTGGTGGGGATGTGGATAGCCACAGGCCTCTGTTGGTTAAACCCTCAATCCCTCTCTCCTGCCTGTAACATTTACACAACTCAACTGACTGGAGGCGCTAGTGTTTAGCGACCGTTTAAGTACGGATACGGAGTAAGACACCCCAAAGGATAACACACACACACACACACACAAAACAAACAAACTACATTGGCCATATATCTTGAATAATTTATTTGCGATCGAAGCCTTCAGTGTAACGGGCTTTGTATTGAGATGACAGGATTCAATACATGTAGAAAGACCAACCCTTGCTCCGAACCAGATATTATCGAGTCAATATATTGGTGGGCATAAAAAGGCAGGATTCCCAAATGCACAAACATATTAACTATGTATATGCAATCTGGTAGCATCCTCAAAGATACTTTGATACCTTAATCCACGACATTCTTCACTTCACCCCCCCCCCAATCCTTTCCAGTTACTGATGAGCTATGGCTAGTTGGACACTAGAAATGTTACCTAGGTACATTAGAACTACATGTGTTATTGCCTGCGTTCAAGTGTAACTACCAATGATAGGTATTGCTTTCACAGCTGACACACCATTTCTCTTTAGTGTAATCACTCAGGCCCAATCCAATAACACACCATCACCATAACTCCTACGTATATGTATGTACATGAAAGTAATAAACCCAAATCCCTCAATCTTTCATACACTTTTACTCCCAGCTCAACTCAAGTGAAAGTTTCTGGGTTCTACAGCCAATATCGGTGCACTGTGTGGTCACCCCATACTTTCCACGTGTGCCATCTCCATTGTCCAAGTGACTAGACACTGGCCGATCTATGGGACCAATAAAGATGAGCGATGTGACCGCAGTGGGGCACGGAGAAACGCCTCATTTCCACACCTATTACGGCTGGGCCCAGTCTGTGCCATGGTGAGGGCCATAGTCCGCCGACACACATGTATCATTGAGGGAGGTGAGACAGGGCCCAACTTACAGATAAATGACTAAAAGTGGGCACAGAATATCTTGTGTTGGTGTTGCTCTGTGAGGCAAGAACACTGGTGAAGTGAAGTTTCGATGTGCCGAGGTCCAGGGCCGAGTTGTATTGATGATTTAGGTTACAGACCATCCAGAAATGGAGATCACAAATCTTGTATCTACGGGATTTGTTGCCTACTGTTGTGTGTGATCATAACATTAATGTCTGATTAATTTGATGAACATCTACACATATCACTAATCTGCATTGCATGCCACCTTTGATTTTCCAAAATGTGTATGCCTTAGTGTATATTAACACACATGCATTAGATTCTGTAAAAGACGGCATTCAGTCTCATATTTGTATTAAGAACACAT
Source organism: Acholoe squamosa (assembly GCA_949317995.1). Classification (NCBI taxonomy): domain Eukaryota; kingdom Metazoa; phylum Annelida; class Polychaeta; order Phyllodocida; family Polynoidae; genus Acholoe; species Acholoe squamosa. The sequence continues at coordinate 17,403,656 of OX439044.1, forward strand.
TTTGCAAGCCTAGCTTATCTTTTTTCTTTTCTATTTTTATAGGAGGATTTCATACCCCAGTATGGCCGCCAGGTACGCTGGTACAGCTGCGGCCCCACTGTGTACGACTCGTCACATATGGGACATGCCAGGTGAGCAACTCACAGCATTTACTCTTATATAAATATGTAACCACAAATATACTAATATAATTAGAGATTGTATGATCGCTTTGATATTCAAAATATTATGTTACACCTGGTAGCCATTTTACCAGATGAACCCTTAAATCCATCGTAATGGTTGAAATAGATAGATTGAATTATTTGTAAATAAATAGTTGTATCCCGGATGTATCACTTTTACCTTGTTCTATCCGAACTTTATAATGCTTAGCATATAATCCGAGAGACAAAAGAAAGTTCCACCGTACAAATTGGTAGCTAGATGCACGCCACTGTTCTCATTATGATGGGTTCCATCTTCTTAATTAATTGATCTTTTTACATGAAAGGATTTCTTACTAACTAATGCCCTTTTAGCGGGAATAAAAATCCAGAAAGAACCATGTTTTAAAACCATTTCACATTATTCGAATAAAGTCTGCTCTCTGCTTCATGGTCAAAGAAAAGAAAGGTGACGTACTGACAAGCGGAACATTTAGGTCATTGATTTCAGGCGGGTTTTACCAAGTGCATTATCAATTAAAAGTGATTAATGCGAGTTTTTGTTGGGAGGTATTTTTGGGCTTGTTAGTGGTCATTGCCCAGAGGACTATGAAATTGTGGTCGTAGCAATTATGTACATGTAATAACTGATAACCACCGGTAAAGAAGATAGTGAGGCAGGCTTGGGGTTTAAAATTCATTATCATTATCACAAACGTTGCTCTAGTTTGCCCAAATAGGACAAAATAAAAAAAACTTAATTCAACTAAATTCACTGAACTGATTGATTGATTCTGCCGACAATCTTCCCACGTTCAAATATTGGAAAACGCAGATGACGTATTACTGAGGGAAAGTTTCTGGGTAAAACAACAAGATTGACATGAAAAACAATAATGAGTTATTTATCCTGCTTATTCCAGATCCTACATTTCTTTTGACATCCTACGGCGGGTAATGAAGAACTACTTCAACTATGATGTATTCTATGCCATGAATATCACTGACATTGACGATAAGGTGAGTGTTTCTACCATATATAAGGACCGTAACATTACAATACTACCCAATTAGATAGCAACTATTCCTGGCTAGCGGGACCACTACTGTACGTGTACTACTTCAATACCCAATCTGTGTCTGACAGTAGAAAAACAGAGCTGTAAGTAGTATAAGGAACTGTGTGCATTTCCAAAGCGTGCACGACATCTGCCATGTAGAGTGCAAAGGTAATTTGAGGAAATGTGCCTTATCTACAAACATGCAATGCATCAGACTACCAGACTATGACATTTGTAAGTACATGTAGTATAGGGAAATTGTCGCATTCTTAAAGCTTCCACCACATCAAACTACCATACTTCTTAACTTCTGCTTGGAGCTATGAAAGGCAGTGCTAATGTCAGATTTTTGGAATGAATGTCCAAGCTGGCACGACCTCTATGGATGGTGTATTATTTCATCTTATTTTTAGTGTGGGAATGACCACCCCCCCCCAACAATAGATAAGAAATATATGGCCTTTCCAAGTTATCAGTGTTTCATCGCTTTCCTCTAGTTTATGGAAATGTGTCTCTTCTCCAAACATAATACCAAATCAAATTACCTTACAGAGCTTGTCAGTAGTATTGTCTGGAGTATTGTATATGGAAATGGGCACATACTTAAAGCTTCCGTCACCCAAAAGTAGTATAGGGAAATGTCTGCATTCTCAAAGCTTCCACCACATCAAACTACCATTCAAAGCGTGTGAGTAGTATAGGGAAACGGGCACATTCTTAAAGCTTCCACCACAGCAAACTACCATACAAAGTGTGTGAGTAGTATAGGGAAATGGGCACATTCTTTAAGCTTCCACCACATCAAACTACCATACAAAGTGTGTGAGTAGTATAGGGAAATGGGCACATTCTTTAAGCTTCCACCACATCAAACTACCATACAAAGTATATAAGTAGTATAGGGAAATGTGTGCATTCTGAAAGCTTCCACCACAGCAAACTACCATACAAAGTGTGTGAGTAGTATAGGGAAATGGGCACATTCTTTAAGCTTCCACCACATCAAACTACCATACAAAGTATATAAGTAGTATAGGGAAATGAGTGCATTCTGAAAGCTCCTACCTATCAAACTGCCATACAAAGTATTATAGGGAAATGGGCACATTCTTAAAGCTTCCACCACATCAAACTACCATACAAAGTATATAAGTAGTATAGGGAAATGAGTGCATTCTGAAAGCTTCTACCTATCAAACTGCCATACAAAGTAGTATAGGGAAATGGGTGCATTCTTAAAGCTTCCACCACATCAAACTACCATACAAAGTATATAAGTAGTATAGGGAAATGAGTGCATTCTGAAAGCTTCTACCACATCAAACTGCCATACAAAGTAGTATAGGGAAATGGGTGCATTCTTAAAGCTTCCACCACATCAAACTACCATACAGAGTATATAAGTAGTATAGGGAAATGGGCACATTCTTAAAGCTTCCACCACATCAAACTACCATACAAAGTATATAAGTAGTATCGGGAAATGTGTGTATTCTTAAAGCTTCTACCACATCAAACTACCATACAGAGTGTGTAAGTAGTATAGGGAAATTATCACATTCTTAAAGCTTCCACCACGTCAAACTACCATACAGTGTGTGTAAGTAGTTTAAGGAAATGGGTCTCTTCTCTAAACATAATACCAAATTAAATTGCCTTACAGAGCTTGTCAGTAATATTGTATAAGGAAATGGGCACATACTTAAAGCTTCCTCCACCAATAAAAAATATAGGGAAATGTGAGCATTCTAAAAGCTTCCACCACCTCAAACTACCATACAAAGTTTGTAAGTAGTATAGGAAAATGGGTATATTATTAAAGCTTCTACCACATCAAACTACCATAATATAGCATATGAGTAGCTTAAGGAAATGTGTCTCTTTTCCAAACATACACCAATTAAACTACTGTACAGAGTGTGTAAGTAGTATAAGGAAATGGGCACATTCTTAAAGCGTCAACCACTTCAAACTACCGTACAAAGTGTGTAAGTAGTATAGGGAAATGGGTGCATTATTAAAGCCTCCAACACATCAAACTATACCATATATAAATTGAGTAAGTAGTATAAGGAAATTGTTAGCATTCCTCAGGCAGACGCTATATCAAACCACCATACCCCGGTATGCAATATTGAATTACGGATAAGGAAAATGTTATATTCTTCAGATGTAAACCACATTAAACTACCTTATAAGAGTATGAGTAGTATGAAGAAATGAACCTGACCAGCAGGCTCCTAAAGCAGTTAAAATAATATTATGTATACCTAGAATGTAGGTGTTCCGAGGTAGCAGGTTGTCCCAAGGGCGCCGCCATTGCTGGAGCTTGTTACCAGTGAGTTCTACTGATAAGACCTATCAGATGGGTACCAGTTGGCCCCCGAGAGGACCGAAGTGAATCATTGGGGTTACCTCATTGGCTAATAATTTATCCTGCTAAGTCTGTATACATGCTCTATCTATTGGCAAAAATAGTTCTTTTAGGGTGTCAGATGCTAATGCCTAAATGGCCAATGCCAAGTATATAGATTACACGCATAAGGCGCCACCTTCCATGTGCTTATACGTTAATGGCAGAAGCCAATAACTGAACAAGTAGTATATGGATTGTGACCTAAACAGCGGGCTATCTCCAAATCCCATTCGAGCCATACTCATAGGGTGATTCCCAGGAGGTACATGTAAGGAATAGGGATAGGAGGCAGTGTGTGTTATTCCACCAGAGGGCATAATGGTATGGTATATGTCTAGGTGCATTTGGTGCCCTTTACTGGGGGTGAATTTTACAACCGCCCAAACCTAACCCCTACAACTCCTATGTCCCACACCCCCATAGATCCCCCCTCCCCCATCTCCAAACAAACAAACACTCACACACACCAACCTTGGCCAGTGGCCAGTATTGATCACAGCCAAAATACCCCTAGGCATTTCCCACAGCGAAACAATATATCAATGCCCTACATTGTCAACATTATTCTGCCTGGCTGGCCCCATGGGAGGCGGCTATGAAATTGTCTCCCTACCCTAGACTCCTACCCTCCTCACCCTATCACATGGATTTTCTCTCTCTCCGGCTCTTATCTATCCCAAGTGAGATATCACTAGATATAGACATAATGTTTCATCCAGCTTCAGAAGATGCAGCGTTAACAGAGGCATATAACCCGGATGTGGAATGGTCAGGTGACCTTGTAACTGGTTCCTGGACTCTTGACCCCACCCTCCCCCGGCAGGAGTGGAGTGGGGTCAGTTGGGTGAGGTACCTAGACATGCACGTGTAGTGGGAAAGTTGTCACGTACAGCTTGTCTGGTGCAAAGCTCTCACATGGATACTGACTTCTCCATAAAAGTGGGGCGATGGGGTTCTAGGGCAAAGGCAATGTGGGTCATGAAATATTATAGAACTGGTACTATGGTGCTGTAAGTGGGTTGCATTTTTGTTCATTTTTCTTTCATTCTTCTTCCCTCTGCTTCTTTAAATCTTTCATTCCCTCTTCCCTAATGTTTAACTTCCAAATACCTATACATCCCTATAAAAAGATTTTATATTGTTACAGAGTTCTAATTGAACTTTTTAAAGATTGTTATGCTCGGCACCTTGTTTTGCTCGGTCACTTTCATCACTGTATTGGAATTCTAGAAAAAAAAGCCCTTTCTAGAATTCCAATGTTTAGGTGGAAACAAGTGTACATGTACTACTATTGCATCACTTCTGTCAAAAGTGGTTCTCCCATCACATTCGGCACAACCCTGCTAATGACATAGAACCCAAAATAGTGGCGACATCCTGTGGCCATAAGAGGAAGTATTTTGTTCTTTGTGGAAAGCATATCTTAGAATCCTGTGATGCATCTTGTAAAGAGATAAAAAAAAAAGAAAAAAAAGCACAGCCATAACTAATGAACACTTTGGAGTAGTAATAATGTGGGAATCGACTCGTATCTCAATAATCCAAAGACGATGTGACATTGCATCATCCCCTGCCAAAGGAGGAGTCTGCTTTCATATGCAAAGTCCTACATATATGTGTGTATTTGATATGGTCATGTTTGGTATTGTTCCCTTGAATAAAACCGCTATTAAAATTGCGGACTTGATGATCAGCCATCAACTATGTGAGACGTCCCACACCATTTGTACATGGTTTCTGATCCCAAAACACATTGAGTAACCATGTGGCAGCTGTGGAGCACTTACACACAGGGTTAGTAGGAAGTTAGGGAGGGATTGCAGCTATGGTGCCACAGTACAGCCACCTAGTGCTTGGTAGTAGTACTAAAGCATGCTATTCATTCCAAATGCAGCAACATATAGGGTACTTGTAACTTAAGCTGGAATTGTTTGTATCCCTTTGACATCAAATATAATATGATACACTCTCCACTGGTGGAAGAAAAGGGGCGTGACCCCCCCCCCCCCTCTGGCTCATTCCATGATATCAAAGATATAAAAGCATAGTGGGCCACCCCACTAAAATAAATGCTTTCCTGTCTATGCTATATCCACAGCCATGAGGTACAACCTTCCTTACTTTTTATGAGTTGAATATCTGGTCGTATTTCACAAGGAAAAAGCGAGAAAAATAGGGCTCTTTGTCCAATTGCTAAAGAGTTTAGGAGAAAATCTGGCCCTCCGTATCTTTTTGATGGGTTTATTGGAATTATAAGGGATAGGGGATTAAAGGCATGTTGGGTCTTTATCTGTCAAAATCGCCTTATAGTGATAAAAGGGCACCCTTTTGTCAGCTTAAGACTGATATCGGTGTTAAAGGCAACAAAGGTCACTATAGAGGTCTCATGTACAAAGCTGGACTTTACAGATCGACCTGTCTTAAGCTAATGAACTTATGTACCAGACTTCACTTGAAGATCAACCCTAAAAACACGGGTCTTCTATGTAACCAGGGCTTCCCTAACCCACTTAAAAGGGTCTATATCTCCTCTTTCCTATCCCCTCGGATGACATAGATGCACGGGCACTGACACATTCCTCTGTGAAATTGTGTAGTGTAGTTCTCGCTATGAATATGACCTTAGCTGTCGAAAACGTTAAACATAGATCTATTACTCACTCACTCACTCCATGTGACCAAACTAGGCTTAAAGATCGACCTGTCTTTAGGCTAACAAGCGCTATTATATACTGGTTTTATGTGCCACACTGCGCTTGAAGATCAACGTGTCTTAAGCTAACAAAACCAACAAACCCTTTTTTGTAGGTCTTATAAACCAACTGGCAAATTAACCTTTACTAACAACCCCTTGTGTATACAGTTCTTAGGTATCATACTGAGCTAGAAGATCGACCTGTCATTAGGTAACAAACATTTTCAAGACAGATCTGGTACATACGACCTGCATATTGGGTTTAGCTAAAGTCCCTTGTGGTTTTCAATATTCTTTCAGCTACCTTTTGTCATCTAAAGATGGGTGTGCTTTTAAGCAACATTTATTGTCTAGTAAAACTTACTTTGGACGTTTTTGTCAGCTAAAGGCCCAGGAAAGCGCCATTATGCAGAACGGGATTATTATATCAAAATATATCTCTACGCTTTTACTCATAGAATTTTCCAAATCACACATGTATTATTCAAAATGATAGTTGTAGAAGGCACCAGGCTATGGAGTATCCAGTCATATTTTAGAGTCTGTATGCATCCTAATTAGGACACTGTTGGATATCCATATACAATCCATGGCGTACTACTTCCTCTATATCTGTATGATGGCTCTTCTGTCAAGCTATCCACTCGTTAAAGGGAATTTACATTTGGTTATTTATGAAATCTCAACTTGGACAATTATATGCATATATAAACCAGACCCCCCCCCCCTTCGCGCATGCACCCCCTATAGCCCGTTCCAACACAACACAAAATACGTTACAAGCTGGATATAGTAGCCCTGGCTCGGAAGATGCGATCTGGAACGTAGCTATATAACCTTTAACTATGGGGGCTTTCCCCTTGCCACTTCAGCTATCTATAAGAAAGACTATCTACTGGAGTGGGGCTTCTTTAGACCTGTGCATCTCACCTTCTATACAGTGCTGCTTTTATGGGCCTTATATTGCCTGTTAACAGTACATCTCCCCTCCTGTACACGTAGAACCATATTGACGCTTAACAGGGTTACAGTAGCCATCACGCCGTAAACCCTCAACCCCTGCCCCCGACACAGCGCCCTCTTAGCGGCTGACAAGGTAACCAAGGGCTCTTCTCCAGGTGTCGTCTTCAAGGGTCGCGGGGTGGGGGCATGCGACTTCCGGTAGGCCGCGCACGTTTAAGGATCGATCCTTAGGTCGGCCAATAGGGGGTAGTGGTGGGGGTCATAAGGTGAAGGGGGGCACCAGGGAGGGTGAATGAAGGGCGGGTGGCGGAATCAGATACGGCCTCTTTGATGTGATTGTGTCGCCGGCCACTGGACGCCGCCCGTCGTTAGGGTCGTTTATAGGGGCAGCGGAAATTGATGTCCGCGTGGCGCGTGCGCATTAACGCCGACCCTCAGCCTGCGCTGCCTACCGGAAGTGCTCGTCCGTTGACGGCAGCGGTCGTCGTGCTCCTTGGGAGCTGTGCACAGCGCGGTACAGTGAAACATCAAGTAAATGAAGTTTTGATCACGGGGCTGGGGCGCCGCTCAAAACCGCTTCACATCAAGGCGCCAAGCCCTGCCTTTAAGCCCTCCAGAGATTGCGTTTTACGACTGTAGCGCCGACTCGGTTGTGGCGGCGGCGCAGCTCGGGGGAACCAGCAGGCAGCGAGAAAACGCTGGCTCTGGGACGAGATTGGACGAGATTGCCTACGGAAGGCAGCCGCCATCTCTCCTTTCCTCACATACAGCGTCATCTGGCGAGCGCTGTCAAGAAAGCTACCATGGGCTTCTACTTCCGCGTTTCAGGCTTTCCCTAGATTTTCTCTTCACAGAAGTCTTCGACGATTAACAGCGCTAAAGATGCCCATTACCCAGTAGCATTAATTCTACTAGGTTGGCCATAGGATTAAGGTATACGACAACAGTGGCGCTGCGGTGCGGGGGATATTTGCATTCCTATTGAGCTACTCGGAGCGGCTCTCATTGTTGAGACCTAAATATCTGCTCCCTGTGGGACCATCAATGGTGGGACGTGTATTAGGGCAGGCCGTCTAGGTGTAAGTGGGAGGACGGGAGGCAGTTTGATGGGCTCCTCTCTGATTGGCTGTAAATGATGAATGGCTGTAGGGTCAGAGAGGTCATGGGGTTAGATAGGTCATGGGTCAGTAGCCAATAGCCTGCTGTCACCAGGCAGGATGGCCTATACACTACACCTATAAAATGTAGCACCTATTGGTTATCTATATACCTAGTGTAACGTTCTGTATTTGTAATTGCACTTGGGCTTCTTCTCTGTATTAGATGCTAGGGTATCCTCTGTCAAGTGGTTATGTAAGTTTGTTCATTGTTCAATTAATGGCATACATGTATATGGTCATTTAGAATATGTATGCTTTAACAACAATTTACCCGACCGTGTGTTTTTATAACAATTGGAAGTTGCCACTCCATCAACAGCTTAGACCATGTGATCAACCGGATCCCATAATCCAGAATTCTTTTTTCTCGAGCAGTCTGCTCAAGGTAGAGTCACAGTAGAAAGTGTTTAGCGCCACACCCATTTTGCTGCCGTACAAATACAGGGCCATCACAGCCATATCCTCCAGGAGGGCACATGTTATAACCCTACACCCTGGAGGCGCTGCTGTGTCTGGTCAGCCCAGAGGACATACACACGTGTACGTGTGTATGTCCTCCAGGTCAGCTGGGGACAGCTCTCGTCCCCCAACAAGTGGGCGACCGCTTACAATAATTGCACACTGATCTCCTGATGGTGTTACAAGCTGTGGTTAGCCTCTCCCAAGTCAGAGATGCCACCTCCACGGTGGGGCCACGGGGCGCACTGATCTTGAGATGCAAACAATCACATTAAAGGTAATATCCACCAGGCCCTGGGGGTCAGGACCCTGGAGTGGGTGGGGCTTAGAGGCGTTTGTCACAGACTGGGCTCCTCCAGCTTCCCACAAGGGCATATTCAATACAATATTCTTATTATGGTGGTATTTTAGGAATCTAAGAGAATAGCATATATAGATTTTAAGTATAGATTGAAGTATCCTTAGTTTTGGATTTCTACTTTATTTTAATCGAATTCCTGCCAACACCTGGTTTTAGTCTTATTTCTAAAGGTGTTACCTGAGAACAGTCAGACACAGCATAGGGACTCAATGAGTTGGTATACCATTACTTGTTAAAAATGAAGCTTCAGTCGGTTAGAAATGACATGCATCACCAGAAGCTTTTACATTGAGAGCCATGGGAAGTTAAAGGGTTATGGCTTTATTATTTCTTCTATTGGTTTGGGGATTCTGTGACTACCACTAAGACATGTACTCACAAAGACTTATCGGTGCCAGTCTACTGGCTGTCTGCCTAGCTCTCCCTCTGATAAATGAAACATGAGTATCTGTATTTTCCCCATTAACCTTATCTGTTCCATTAACATATGCCCCGGCCATAGCCACATGCCTTACCCTGTATTCTTTACAGTGTCTATCAAATTTTACTTTGTGCAGTTCACATATTTAAGGTTCAAATGCACATTGGCATTTATTGCCATGTTGACCTTTCATGTGGCCAGTTTGTGGTCAGTTTTCATACTCTTATCAAAGTGGATGACCAATTTGGATGCACCCAGTGGCCTTTTGTGCTCATCATAAATCTCAGAGGGGCGTATGTTTCTGTCTGCCAAAATGGATGAGCTACCCTGATCGATGACTGTCTGATCTGATCTCCTTTGCACGTCCTTGTGGACCCATGCTCCTTAAAGGGCCGCAAAATGCATTAAGAATTATGGATTGATGGTTTCCCCAAAGGGTCGGCAATGCTGCAGCAATCCAGTGCTGACGAGCATAATCGCCAGCACTGCATTGATGCATCATTGCCGACCTAGGATCCCGGCAGCTGTAAAAGGGGAGGGGCAGTGTAAACTGGTTGTGCCATACTAGTTGTGCCGTAACGTCGTCTGTGACGTGCCTGGTGTGTGGATACCCCACCAGATGGCGCGGGGTGTTAGTGTGGGTGTCGGGTTTACACCTGGGCGCCCTCCCCACATAGGGCACCTTGCTGAGTTACTCACAGAACAGTTCATTGAGAGAACAGCGCGTATTTGCTCGTCATGAGGTCGAGTAAAAATTATACCTTGTTACAGTTATATGATTCATCTGCATTCTATTCATTTCCTGCAATGACCTTCCCCTTACACCTTCTCCCCTTTGCAGGTATAATACTTCAAGGCGTGCCCTGTAGTGATAAAGTAACACTAGTATATCCTTCAGTCACCTGAATGTCTGAGTTCCTCGATGGCCCCCGGACGTAAAACTAAACAAACAAACAAACAAAAAAGAGGGTTAGGTGATGTTTATATTGCATGAAGCATACACAGAACTCGTATTTCGTATCGTTTTCTATGGAAAGCCATACCTGTGAAGAAGATGTAAAATAGTAGTGATCTTTGGGCTGGACTTGGGCCTCAGTCACCTATAAGATAGACAGTATGCTACTAGATCAGTATAGAAAATGGATATCAAATAGGGGTTAGTGTGTGCATATTAATGGCGATAAATTCTGATAAGATTTGGGGTACAGGAGGTGAGCTGTCTGTTTGATTGAACTCCTGTAAAAGGGTTTGAGATATAAAGTACGGTTGTTGAATGGAGCTGGACTTTGCGGGGTTAAAACGCCGTGTTTCAAAGTGAAGGGTTGAAGTAGGCAGCAGTATAAGGGGGCGGGGTTGATCGATTAAAGCCTGGTGTGTCTACACAGTGGTCAACTGGAGCACCCGACCTCTAAAACTCAGCATGGTGCTGCTCCCCTATTGCCCATTCTTTACCTGTCCTCCTGGGTTAGCGGGCCTCACCAGCAGTGTCCACTCACCCACCCTAAGTCCTCCACCTAACCCTACTCTTTAAGGACAGCTTCATGTGTGAATACACTGTACTGATTTTCTTTAGGCATGATACATGAATGCAGCAGTGTCAGTTTACTCAACAGTGCTAGCATAATGCATCATGCCGATCCCACGACATGATGCATCTATATAACAGCCATAAGTTCTCCGCTAATGCTGCATTGGTGCATCGTGATGACCAATGGACAAGGTCCTTAACAGTATCACGTCCTTATAGGGTCAAACAACCTTAAACCCTCCTGTCCATGCATACACACCAATGACTCTCCTTCACCATCCATTGCTCCTGTCAAAAAACGCCAATACACTGCCTATGTAGCAAAAGTGTGATAGTGTTTCATAGATGTGAACGTTGCGAAACATAGTAGGCTTTAAGAGGGAAGAGTGAAAGAGGTATTGTTAGGGGTTAGAGGCAATACCTTTACCATATGCCACATACGAACTTGGGGAAATAGATCTAATAAGAAGTAAATTATACTTTTGATACTTTGTTTGGGAAATAACCATCATTAAGTATTTCGAGTAAAACAACGTTTGGCCTCATTCTAGAATTCATGCTAAACTTAGTAGTACATAATTTGTACAGCTACCTTATAATATGGCTCTAAGAAGGGTTGACATATTGGACCACCTAATCTGAACGGCTGGTAAATTGTCCAAATTCAGAATAGAGATTAAATCGAGACAAAAATCACCAGCAGATCAAAATGATAAAACTGATGCATTGGGATTAGACTGATTAGACAGAGAGTTAATTAGTTTGTTACTCCACATGTTGGTTTCCGCTGATTGTGCTGTCCAATGGGCATGAATCAAACAGAAAATATTAGGAATCTGTCCTGCTACTAATTTGTGAAGGGAATCTCATGTTTAGGAATTTTGAGATTCTACACAAAAGACAAATATGGTGGATATTTTACTTTAAGTTATATCCAATTTTTCTTCCTCCTTTCCCCTCACCACCTGATAGTATCTTTTGAATATATTTTATATCAATACATTTTTTTATTTCACATGATATCTTTTTAATATGATATTCTAATTCATGATAGATGGGGCACACTAGTCTCTATAAGTGGCTGTCTGGGGACAGCCACTGATCACTCCATAGGGATTTATGGAGTGAAATAGTGGCTCACATATAAGCAAAGGGGTTTCTGCAAATCCTTTGACTGCATTTGATAGTTCAAGTTATGCTGAATGGGGCTCACACCAAATTAGAGTTCGGCACATTGGCATAGATTTGATACCAGTGATCTTGTATGTTAGCTCCCCCACTTTAAGTTCCCAGAACCTTGACTACCATTTAGCACTCTTAAGCTCCACACAGTTTCTGTAATTGATAACTAGGAAAATGAGTGTCATTAGATACTTGACATAAGATATTATACTATGGATAGCTGGGAGGAAAGACATTGACATGTAAAGGGATTGAAAATACAGACTTCTTTACTATGGCTACTCTATCACTGCATGAACCTTCCGATTTAAGCAACTTTAAGCAAAGATTAAAGTTGAGTAATGGCCTTATTTCCAAGGCTTTAATCAACTTTATTTTTTCTCCTGCTTAAAGTTGATTAAAGCCTTGGAAATAAGGCCATTACTTAACTTTAATTTTTGCTTAAAGTTGCTTAAATTGGGAGGTTCATGCTGTGTATGTTTTACCATTGAGTGATCTCAGTCTCAATTTGCCAATATTGAGACAATACTCAGTCTAGGGGCACACTTACTGTACTCAGTGTTGGATACAAATTATGTTAAATAGTTTCATCTTAGTCCAGTTGTGCTTAATAAGAAAAATACAAGCAATATAATAGGCGGAATCAATAGCTATTGGACACCTATTAGATACAACGTAGGCCTAATTATCTCAGCACAACAGTTCATGAACGACTTTTATACAGAGTTGCATAGATCTGTTGATATCTAGATAGTCTGACTCACAAAGCCACATATATGGAATCAAGACCATTGGGACAGATTTATTGTTATTTAGATTAACTGTATCCTATCTGTTTCTATTTCATCCCGTTCCTCCTACTATCGCATTATTACTGTGATATTTCCCTTGTAGTAGGACTTGATAAAACAACACTTATATGTAATGTAATTTCTTCTGCTTCTGCCAACTTAAAACTGTCCTTGTAGAATTAATACAAAATTCATACCTTGGGCCCATATCATCTTTCCCATATCACTTACATGTTAGGATATAACCGTCATCAACATATCAGCAAAGATACTACAGTATCCAAACTCCTTGATATCAGGCACAATGATAACAACCGCTCGAATATTTTCAGATCATCAAACGAGCTCGGCAGAACTACCTTGTACAACAGTATGCCCAGAAGGACCAGACCTTGTCGGCCATCACTGATGACGTCACAACAGCCCTTCAGGTAAGTCCACATTGTCAAGGTCATACCTAACCAAAGGAAATAACCAAGACCTAAATATTTCTATACATGTCCTATAGTCATGGTGTTCTAATAAGCATTTTATGAATTCTTGTGCTCATTCACGATCATCCCTAGCATACCATGAAGTATTGGAGAGGGGCTCCTATTGTTATCTGTGATAGCATTCGGTTACCATCAGTAGCAAAGTAAGCTATGCTGACAAGTAGCAGTGTATGCTAGCCTAACTAGCAGCAATATGAGATGCACTGGGTAGCAATGTTTGATATTCTGTCCATTAATGGTGTCTGTTACAATGACCAAAGAAGATAAGGGTGAGATAGATTGAGAATCAGCACAGTGAGTTGCAGTGAGGAGTAGGAGATGAGTTTGTGTAACTCACTCCACTCACTGGTGAGTGAAATGCACAGACAGACAGTCGTCTGAGATTCACTGACCAGTAGCAGTGTGAGATACACTGACCAGTTGAAGTGTGAGATACAATGGCCAGTAGCAGTGTGAGATAAACTGACCAGTTGCAGTGTGAGATAAACTGACCAGTTGCAGTGTGAGATAAACTGACCAGTTGCAGGGTGAGACACACTGACCATGGTGAGATACACTGACTAGTACAAGTGGGAGAGATACACTGACCAGTAGCAGTGTTTGATACACACCAGTCACAGTGTTTGATACACAGACCAGCAGCAGTGTTTGATACACAGACCAGCTGCAGTGTTTGATACACAGACCAGTTGCAGTGTTTGATACACAGACCAGTAGCAGTGTTGGATACACAGACCAGTAGCAGTGTTTGATACACAGACCAGCAGCAGTGTTTGATACACAGACCAGTATCAGTGTTTGATACACAGACCAGTTGCAGTGTTTGATACACAGACCAGTAGCAGTGTTGGATACACAGACCAGCAGCAGTGTTTGATACACAGACCAGCAGCAGTGTTTGATACACAGACCAGTTGCAGTGTTCGATACACAGACCAGCAGCAGTGTTTGATACACAGACCAGTCGCAGTGTTTGATACACAGACCAGTTGCAGTGTTTGATACACAGACCAGTAGCAGTGTTTGATACACAGACCAGCAGCAGTGTTTGATGCACAGACCAGTAGCAGTGTTTGATACACAGACCAGTTGCAGTGTTTGATACACAGACCAGTAGCAGTGTTTGATACACAGACCAGCAGCAGTGTTTGATACACAGACCAGTATCAGTGTTTGATACACAGACCAGTTGCAGTGTTTGATACACAGACCAGCAGCAGTGTTTGATACACAGACCAGTCGCAGTGTTTGATACACAGACCAGTTGCAGTGTTTGATACACAGACCAGTAGCAGTGTTTGATACACAGACCAGTTGCAGTGTTTGATACACAGACCAGTCGCAGTGTTTGATACACAGACCAGTATCAGTGTTTGATACACAGACCAGTTGCAGTGTTTGATACACAGACCAGTTGCAGTGTTGGATACACAGACCAGTCGCAGTGTTGGATACACAGACCAGTAGCAGTGTTTGATACACAGACCAGTCGCAGTGTTTGATACACAGACCAGCAGCAGTGTTTGATACACAGACCAGCAGCATTGTTTGATACACAGACCAGTCGCAGTGTTTGATACACAGACCAGCAGCAGTGTTTGATACACAGACCAGCAGCAGTGTTTGATACACAGACCAGTTTCAGTGTTTGATACACAGACCAGTAGCAGTGTTTGATACACAGACCAGTAGCAGTGTTTGATACACAGACCAGTTGCAGTGTTTGATACACAGACCAGTAGCAGTGTTTGATACACATATTTGGTACAGTAATCGACAGCATTTTGGGACACACTGAACAGTGGCAGTAGCAGTGCCTGATACACTGGCCAGCAGCAGGGTAGGATACACTGAGCAGTAAAAGTAGCAGTGTCAGATACACTGATCAGTAACAATGTGAGACACATTGAGCAGAAGTGGTGTCTGATATAATCATCAGCAGTAATGTGAGAATACATGTAGTAGCAATATGAGATACTGGTACACCCACTATATATAGCAAAAGTGGGAGCCCAGCAGTAGTACTGTGGGATGCGCTGACCAGCAGCAACAGGTCCCTCATCCCCGTGGTACTACGGTATAAGGCCGGTCATCCCTCACCTAAAACATGGGAGGCTGACCACTAACTCACCATGCCCAATCTGCCACAGCTACATCCAGCAGTCATCTATCACTCTCTGGATGAAGGTGTAGTATTAACCTGGTGGGGAACATGATGGAGAATGACATGGTCTTATGATATCCTAATATCAGAATAGGTGTTAGGTTACATAAATGTGAGAAGGAAGAGATCCGTCTAGCTTTAAGGAATGGGAGATTTCTTGTTCCAATGACCTATAGGCCTATATTCAAGGATGGTAGAGGTTCCCTAGGATGTATTACTGAAAGCATAGTCTATGGGAAGAGTATAACAGGCCACCCCCCTCTACCCCCCCCCCCATTAAACGTAGGCTGCTTTGTGTCAATTGACAATTGTACCTTCAACCATTATTTATTGCACATTCCCATGTGCCCGGATCTAGAGCTTTCTGCAGATTGTCTCTTGGAACACCTTTGGCGCACAAAGCTTTCTATCCAACTTGCTTCACATCCCTCTTGATGTATATTCCTCTCTTCCTATCCCCCATGCTGCATATCACTCATACAATACCACTTGGCAAAAAATGTTTTTTTTTAAGGTTAAAAAAGTTCTCTCTAGGTTTCTAAATTGTTCAAATGTTTGTTTAAAACATGCACTAAAAACCTTTTTAATGTTATATCAAAAGTTTTTATATTAGGTAAAAAACAAAAACAATATTAAAAAACATTTTACAAAAATTAAACAGTTTTTAAAAGTGCATATTTTCAACTTATAAATAAACGTTTTTCTTTTGACATATTTTTCTATTTTTATTTGGTTCCTAAGTTTGCCAAATGCTTTTTCAAGGTTGAAATAACATTTGAAAACGTTAAAAACCTGTTTTTTTTGCTATATGGGATCTATCCCACTTAGACAAAAAACATTTTTCATGTAAAACAAATGTTCGTTTCAGCATCTTAAGTTTGTTTTAAACGTAGATAAAACATGTACTCCAAGAAAACATTTTATAAACATCTATTTGGTAGACTAAGGGATCCTACTTGGCTAAAAAAAATTGTTTTTTAACATTAGAATAACATTTTTTTATTTGGTTCCTAAGTTTGCCAAATGCTTTTTCAATGTTGAAATAATGTCAAAACATGTTCTCAAAAAAACATTTTTTCACATATTATAAAAACGTTTTAGTTTTATTTCAGGTTAAAAAATGGTTTTTGACTTAAAATAAACATAACAAATATGTTTACACAAAACATTTTTTTAACATTGAAAACACAAACATTGAAAACTGATTTAAAAACATGTTTTTAACGTTTTCTCAACATTTTACCAACAGTTATACCCAAACTGAAAGAAAACGTTGAAAAAACATTTTTTGCAAAGTGGGATATATACCATGAAGGATAGGCAACCTGAAGGATAGGTAAACTAAGGATATGTAGTATGGATGAGAGGTAGATATATGGCTGAGGTAGACTTTTGGATTGATACCTTAGGGGATAGGTTGACTTAGATTTGGTCATCATAATGAAGATTGGTTGTGATGGCCAGGAAAACTATAAAGTGAACATGAGGGATAGGACCTGTATTCAAAAGGATGGGCAACAAGGGGGATAGGTAGCATGTGTGATGAACAGTTTAAGAGATAGGCACAGAGAGTACCTTGTAATGTGGGCATTATCTAAATGAAACATGGATGCTAGGTAATATGACAGAAGTCAAGCATGAGTGATGTGCAGAGTTGGGGGATAGTCACCATGAGGGATAGGTAGAATGAATGATAGGCAGACTGAGTATAGGGATATAAGTCTTCAGGATTTATCAGGATTTCCTGATTTCCGAAAATTTTGAATGCCATGTACTTTCCTTATACAAGTGGTAAGGAGGGCTGTTTGGAAAAATAGAAGGCTTTTATATCAAGTAAATGTATGGCTTCCTGATTTTTGCCTACGCCTGACTTACATCCCTGATAGGTAGACTAATGGAATGTACAGATAAAGTTAGGTACAAGGGTAAGAGGTAAACTTTGATCTTTTAAGCCTTTTGAGGGAAAACCTGAATAAACTCTAGATTTCAAGAGAGAGGTATTATGAGTGATAGGTAGACTAAGGGATAGGCAGTATGTGGAATAGGCAGAACCATGCACAGGCAGTAGTTGTCAGGTAGAGAGATAGGAAGACATCGGCATATGTAGATTGAGGTTCTGACTTTGATTAGCATGTTGAATTTATAAAAGTCACAATAATTTTCAATATTACTTTTGTACGTTTTTAAAATATTCTCATCATCAAACCTCATTTTTCGGTACTTTCAGTCAATTTCTGAGAATCAAGATCACAAATTTTGGATTTGGCAGGATTTTTTTTGGTATAGGTGGTACCTTGTTTGCATTTAATATCAGTCTGATAAAGATCCCTTTCATCTCCATAAACCCCCTTATCTTACATAGGACATAATACTGAACATATAAGGGAGCCTGTTTTTAAGGCGGGTAGAGGGGGTGGTCTGTACTATAGGACTCACATATCCTAGGGAACCTATACCATCCTTGACAATAGTGCCACTGTTTTTAAGATATAGAAGGGAAACAGTGTATGAGGCCCTATGCCATACATTTGACAGTTTTACTTGGATCTGAAACATGAAACTTGACGGTCTGAAAATAGAAGAATGTGATTTAACAAGTAACAGCAAAAGAAAAAAAAAAGCCTCGCCAACAATGTACAACCATTCTTATTGAAACAAAGGGATCTTTTTATATGTCCTTATGTCATATAAAAAAGGACTAGTAAAGACCTGTGGTGCAAATAAAAAAAAAGTGCAAAGAGAAAATAAGTTAAAGATAAAGCATTGTTTCTTTACTAGAGATCGGACAGTAATAGGTTTTTTCCAGGTCCCCCCGTACAGGCTATGTGTGTTAGGGGGAGGTAATTCTATCTTACATTCAGTTTGAACAATACAGGTTGGTTGGATGTGGGGGTGGGGTAGCGCTTTAGCATATGTAGAAGTAGAGATAGTATAGACAGGGGAGAGGCCGTGAGGTATGACTGTAAGGGAGGTGGAGGATTAATTCTCAATCTTGTTACGGACATTTTATGCCATCTTGACTTAAGACAGTCGTGGACAGTGGGGGAGAGGCTCTTTACCTTACCCTGAGATTGAATAATATAACTGGTTGAGAAATTCAGTTAACACAATTTGAGGTGGGACAATCCAGGGTGGTGTGGTGAACTTATTTTGAAGATGAAGCCATTCAGTGGGACAATACAGGGCGGCGGGGGTTAACGGTTAATCTTACCTTGAGGTGGGAGGGTGCGGGGGGGGGAGGAGATTCTTTTGTCTTACAGTACAGACTGGGGAAGGGGGGGGGGGTACTCTTTAACCTTACCTTAAGGCGGGGAGGTGGTGCCGTCTCCCTCAGGCTGGTGGCTGACACCGTGCGCGTCAGTGGCGCGGCACCAAAGGCACGATTCCTCATGGTACGTCCTGAGAAGTAATCACTCATGTCGACAAAGGGCCGCACGTGTGGTGCAACATGGCAACTAATCAATTACACACAATCTCCAAAAACTAACCAACTCCACTATACTATGGTGATGGGTCGTTAGCAGGGAGTGGAGGTAAGTTGAGAGGTAAGGAAACTCCTGAGGATACTCCTGTTATGGCAGTAGGCTACTACAGCGGGGCTATTGCTCTCCTCCTCCTCTCACCGTCCGACATTGGTCCTGAAGACAAAATGCCGCCCGCCCGCCGTGCGGATTACGCTGGTTCCCTGCCCGCCGCGCCCCGCACGTCAATACTTTTTAGTGGAGGCCCCATGCACGCCGGTCATCAGCGCAGTCCGCTGAGGGCTATTAATTGGGGCGTCCTGTAACCAGGGAAAGGCAACATGGGGACGCTATTGGTGACGGCAGATGAGGGGAGGGGAGTGGGGCTGGTAGGGGTGCTGCTAATTGCTTGGTACATGTGTAGGTTGAGGCAGGGAGATGTAGTAGAGATGTAGTAGTAGTGGAGAAATGGGGGATTGTGTATGGCCGCAGGCTGCCTCGTCATAGCTATGGGCCTGTTGGGGAGGTGCTGAGAGGGGAGCGTTTGGGATGGGGTGGGGTGGGGATGGGGTGGCAGCCATTTGCCGTCCATACCACACCGATTCCATACCTACATACCACACCGATTCCGCCCCTCACCTGCACCTCTGCCCTCCATATGGTCCCTTTCCATTCCACCAATATAAGCCTTTCCTTCACACCTCTTCACCCTCAGACAGCCAATAGCCAACGCCACATGCTATAGCTGAAATACCTGACGTCTGGGGAAATAGAAAAAAATGGATTTATGAAAAGATGGCTCACATGGTAAAAGTAGACATAAAACATGGGAAAGAAAAAAATGGGTGTCACAACATTGCTTTATTGCATTGGTTACTTTGAAATAACTGGGAATTGAATTAGTGAGCAGGACTATCTCATTCTGCAACATTTCTAGTGTGATTTGCCGACAGGTCGTTGGCGAACGGTTAACTCTGCTGATTTCAGAGTAACAGGGTTGGGGCTGAAGAGGAGTGGGGCTTGGGGTGCTGGTGTAGGCCCTAGTAGGTGGAAAGAAGGCAGGCGCAGGGTGGGTTCCCAGGAGCCCAATTCTATTTGTTTGGCTGGCTTGTGGATAAACACAAGCATTCTACACACCTTTCCCTGCAAACTTCGTCATCGGGGAGGCTCTTAGATTTCTGTCTCCCTTCTCCTGTCTATTCCCCTTTCCTCTCTCTACCAGCCTCTCCTGGTCTTACCTCCTCTGTCCTAACTCCAAGCCCCTTCCAGTAGATTCCCCACAACCCAATATTCTGTCACTCTGATTGAATTCTTAGTGAGCAGCTTACTTAGATGTCGGCTGGTTCAGAATAGCTCTAGGTTGGCGTGAGCTGCTCCCAACTGCTCATACTGTATTCTGGACCATGTCCAAGACATTCTGAATTGTATCTGAAACTGTCTTGAGCTGTCAGAGAACGACTCATGAACAGCACTGAGCTACCCTGAACCATTAAGAAATTACTCATGGGTAGTTCTGAACAGACCGAGCCATTGTTATACTACCGAAAAGAACAGTCTGCGTTGTTCTGGACTGTGCCTAAGATACTGAGGAACAGCTCTAAGGTGATTTGGACTATAATTGAACTTCTCTTTCTGAACCTAGCCTACTGCTGTGCACTGTAATATATTTAGGCTTAGACTACTCTGAACTGACCTGGGAACTTATTGAAATAACTCTGAACTGCCCTGGGCCATTACTAAACTCCCCATGAACAACTCTGAACTGACCTGGGCCATTACTGAACTCTCCATGAACAACTCTGAACTGACTTGGGCCATTACTGAACTGTCCATGAATAACTCTGAACTGACCTGGGCCATTACTGAACTGTCCATGAATAACTCTGAACTGACCTGGGCCATTACTGAACTGCCCATGAACAACCCTGAACTGATTTGGGCCATTGCTGAACTGTCCATGAACAACGCTGAACTGACCTGGGCCATTACTGAACTGCCTATGAACAACCCTGAACTGACCTGGGCCATTACTGAACTGCCTATGAACAACCCTGAACTGACCTGGGCCATTGCTGAACTGTCCATGAACAACTCTGAACTGATCTGGACCACTTCTGAAATGTATCCGAACAACGTCATGGGTATTCGCTGGTCTAGAAGCTCGAAAGTTTCTCAGATTTCCTAACTGTTTATCCTGGGTTCATTTTATGTACAGAGTGGCATATTGATTTCACACGAAGACAAATAAACACACACACACACACACACACACACACACACACACACACACACAAAAAAAAAGAACCCCTAAATGTTGTCTCTTTAGTAGAACTGAGTAAAGATGGAGATGAAAGGAAGAAAAAAAAAGAGAATGTGGACGTTAAGCTGGGATAACGAGCTACTCTTCCTGACTATAATGCATACAAGTGGTTTGTGTGACGTCACTGGTACCATTCACTACCCTCACTGCCAAATTGCATTCTACCAGCTTAATCTATAGCCTTTTATTGGGTTAGATTTGCAATTTAATTTGCATATGTAAAAACTCAATCAGTCGCCTTAGGAGTTTTTCTTCTGTGGTATGGACTGGTGGCGCTTTTCCTTTTTATAGTAGCATTGGCTAGACAAATAGAGAATCCAACAGATTCCTTTTAGAATGGAGCACATATTCTTAAAAAAAATGTTTTGGCCCGAGAAAACAAATGGCTTGAGAACTAAGTTGTATTGATGACAACACTATTTAATAGACATACGACTACGATGCAGTGATTTTAACTGATTTCCCTCTTTCCAACTACATGTACTTATTTATATGAAAACTGTAGGCCAAATATTCAAAGTGTACAACAGCACAGGGCAAACGCCAGACGGGTGTAGATTTGTTTCAGCAACAATCGCTTTTTTTCTATCTCATCTATGTACCTCTGACCACCCCTATGACAGCCTTCGCTGTATGCCCCTACTCCTGTCCACCCCGTGCCCCTTGGACCATTTGTAAAGTTGTCTATCTGATCCTAGAGGTCTTCTGGTGCGACCAAACACCCTCCACAGATACATGGAGATGACTGCTACTGGAGGACTGGCAGTTGAACAAATGGCCAAAAGTGGAATCAACAGAGGACCACTAACACCTTTAGTACCCGACTTGCAAAGTTGTGAGGAAGGCATTTTACTAGGTTGTATGTCATTTGGAGTATATACGGGGTAACACCCTGTTATGCAAAGAAGATAGAAATGCTAGGGGTAGGTATACTGGCAACAAGCTATATCAAAAGATCCGACTGTATTTCAGTTGTGAACCTGGCCATTACCAGTTAATTGATCCAATGTCAAGTTCAAAGTTAAGAAATGCTGGTTATACAATCTTTCCTTTTGGTTTTACTGGGCTAGGAAAAGGAGATGATGTCGCGTGATGTGATTTTAATTTCAGTAGAAAGTGCAGCATACACAGTTGTGGGGTGCTCATTAACAAGGCGGTATGACTTTAAGAGATGTTTTGATATATTTTGATAAAAAAAAAAACCAACAACAATCAATCGTTTTAGGAAGAGGCTTTCTTTCTCATATTCATTCATAAAGAGCTTATGATTCTCTGCACATGTGTCGCGAGCCTATTTCAAAATCCCCGGTGCCAATATATTCATATATTTGAGAACTGGAACCTAGTAAACCCAGGGGAACACCAGCAGTGACACTGATATCGATCAATAAAACATGAATTAGGTCATGTCCCACTATGATTACGATGATGCACCATGTTGACTTCATCCCTTTGCATATGGGATGGGAATTGACCATGCAGACGGCATAACAAATGTCACAATTCCCCCTCCCCTACCGCCATAGAGCATGACTTGATATTGATGTCACAATTCCCCCCTCCCCTCCCGCCATAGAGCATGACTTGATATTGATGTCACAATTCCCCCCTCCCCTCCCGCCATAGAGCATGACTTGATATTGATAAACCAACAGACATATATATGCAACACTCATGGCTTACTTAGTGATTTGCAAACATAACATAGATAAAAAAACACATAGCATTAACTGCTATGCTGCTGAAGAGCTTTTATTTTTAAAAGCTCACAAATTTTGTCCGGAGGACAGATGCATAGGAAGACTCTTATCTCAGCTCAGGACAAAAAAAAATACATTTGTGGGTGACACTCTATGGGGGCCTCAGCCTTTATATCAGGATTATTAGGCTCCTGGCCGCTAGGGACTTTAGAGGGGTATAGGGGGCGCTGCGGTACCGAGCAGCGTCGCCTCCACAACGAGGCTCGCGGGAGGCGGGAACCAATCAGATGCCGACAAACGACAATTGGCGTCGGAAGTTGTTTGTATCTATGGAAACGTTTGATTGATTCACAGCAGACGACAATGACGGACGCACGCCTGGCTGAGCTTGGGACTTGTTTCATTCCTTATACTTCCTCCCCATTTTTGCGCTGGGGTCTTCTTTTCCGTCCTCGCAACCAAAGGGCATCATCCATTGAACGGCCTCGTTTTGTGTACAATCTAAATGTCGTCTGACATGGGATTGAGTAACAACAAACACGGCTGCTGTTCTCGTCTTCAGGTCGTCTACATTCTGTCTCTCGGGAAAGGGTGTTTTTTCTTCCCCATATCCAGTGACTAAATGAGAGATCGCGACTTTCCTATGCTGACTAATAGTCGTTCTCATTATCTTTTACTGTCCATGGGGACATTGATGTAAAGGAATATGCTGAGTCATTGCATTTTCTGCCCTAAAAGCCCTTGATTATACCCATTTCTAATCTGTTTTTCACACGTGGCTCCCTTGATGAAGCAATTCTTCGAGCTCAGAGGTTGAATAAAGAATTAATTACATAGTTAATAAAGGAAGGTAATGTTTCAATCATTTACCAAATATCATTATGAAACGCATTTCAACCGAGCACAGCATCAGTTAAGATTGCAAGCTAAGATTGCAGTACATTTTAGACAGCAATATTTTCAGCGTAGTCCTCACAACTTAGGATCATAGGTTGAAAACAGTGTTCATTAAATGGGCTGTATGCAGGTCTGCCCACCAGAATATTAATTTCTCAATCTTATTCCTGATAAATCTTAGAAATAGAGTAGTGTCCCTCCATCGTGATCTTTGCTGTTTTCTAATGTCTGTCCAAATTTTATTGTTTAGCCTTTACAATACAATAGGTTAGTTGTAAATCATGGAAGGTGGCATTCTCAACATAAGCATCAAAATATTGAAAAGGGAGTTTTGACCGCTAAAAGCATGAGAAGGGAAGTAATCAATCGTAACATTGTGTTCTCATTGTCGTGCACGACAACAGCACATCACAAACCAAGAGATACCACCTTTCTAGTCAGTGGTCTCACGATTGTTTACCCTCCCAGCTGGGGACGGTGGTGGGACAGGTAGATTTGGACTCTAAACTCCTGTGCGGTAAAAAAAAAGTACATCTTTTTTTATTCATGTGTCATAAAACATTATTATATCATTGACTCAAGTCAATGACATAATTGTGGTATATGGTAACTGCATACAATAGAATATAGAGAAAAATTACACACTTGCACGAGCATTAACTATATTTGCAGACTGTGTGCAGGTTAGCTATCACAGACACATTAGAATATAGTGGAATGCTGAGTGTAGTCTAGTAGGTTTGGCCCATGAAGAGGTATGTAACAAGAGTTGGGCATGTGCAGTGCAGTCCTGACAGACACTTATAGTCAGTGTTCACCTAGCTGGCAGACAGACATGAATTTTTAAGTTTTTTTTGTGTATATCCCATTATTGAATCTTATTTGGAGACATGGTATATTAATTCTACAACAAATATTTATTCAATTTTAATGTTAAATATGAGTTTAATGTTCTGTCACAGAAGGTAGCCAACTTGGTTGATACATACTATGGGTAGGATAACACGTTTACAGGTCCTAGCTGTCATTATACAAACAAAGAAAGGTGCAGGAGGATTAGTTTCAGCCCCATTAACCCGTTAAGGATCACCTTAACCGTTTAAGGGTCAATAGTGCATAAATGCCTATTTGTTGTCTGTGTATAACTCATGCAACAATGACATAGGACATAGACAATGACATAGAACATAGATGTCAATGACAACATAGGCCAATGGCTTAAACTTAACCTTCATATAGCCTAAATCATATATCTACCGAAAAATTAAGGAGTGAAAAATAATTGCAACCCGGGGGAAGAGCTGGGAATTATTTACACATGGAAATGTAAAAGATCAACAGATTACTAAGTAAAATCATCTTAAATTACAGAGTAAAAAAATCACTAAAATAATGGTGATTCACTGGCACCCGCATTGCCAGTAAATCACCATAAAAATATGGCGAATTCCCATTGAAATCTGCTTAGAATCTCCGTACAGTGAACCTTAGGAAGGTGAAACACTGTTATAGGAGAAATCACAGTTCTTGTAAATTAAGTTGAATCACTGTAAAGTTTTACCCAGTTTCCATGCTAAATTTAGGGAATTTTCAACAGTGTAGGGAAACCCACTGTTTACATCTACTGTAACTTAAGAAATTAGCTCCTTTTGTTTTACAGCAAATTGTTCACAGTTCAACTGCGGAAAGTATTGTGCTTTTACTGTGAACATTCTCTCTACCACAGATCACAACAAAATGATCAAGTCATGCGATCACAGTGGCGTTCATTGAACGATTTCGGGAGGTTAACCCATTGACTCCTGTTCGCAACCTACAGCAAGGCACTCCATGTATCGAACATCAGGAATTTCCATTAAGTAGAGATTTTCACCCTTGCATCCCATGATATCAGTTGATTGTGTCCCATGGCTCTTTCATGTTGGTATAATCTCTAATTGGGATTGGTGCTTTGGCAGATTAGATGAGGCTTCAATAACAGGGCATTGTTCCACAAGGTAGATCGGTCTGTGCCAGACGCCAGCCCTACCTCACTCTTCATTATCTGCTCCTTGTGAGGTTTAACTGTGAGCTGCTCGCCTCTTGGTATGCTGCTCAGGCCCCACATCAGCCAGATTATAAGTCAGGAGGGACTCCAGCGGTAATTCCCACCCCAATGTATCTAGGACGCACGGGGTTCCAGATTGCCACCCTCACTGTGCTACTCCCACAGACCTGAACGTCTTTGTTATACTCCCAGTAAAGTTAGGGTTAACGTGTGTGTTCAATTCTAGTGAATTAAACTTGGTGTACGCCTAAGGTTATCAAAAGAAACTTATGTTTTCTGGATAAAACTGACATGTAATAATGTTGTACTGGGGTGATATTAAAGTATTACTTCGTTAAGGTTGTATTATGTACCACGGTGCATGTCGCTTCATGTAGCTTTGAAAAACAAAAAGCGTATCTACAGACAGAAACTCTCATCAAGTTAGTATGATTACGGTTTTTACATATAGAATACAATAATACGTTGTTGATTATGTCACTACAGCTTTATATGTCCATGCGATGCGATAGCAGCCATCTGAGAATATGTCCATTAAAACCCTGGTTCATATGGGCCACACGATCCCCTCAAACTTGTTAATATCGGATTATCCTATTCAGTGTCAGTCCAATAGGGCCCCATAGTATGATTATTGATATGACCCATATCTAAGCATTCTGATAGCACCAGTGTGGATTCCCATAGCATTTCTCGACCCCTGTATGCCCTACATACTACCCTAGGGGCACTTAGAATGAGACCCCAGTGTGGCCTTAAAGCTATAGGGTACAAAGCCTTTCTAACCAGGGGTAACATGGGTGAAATACAATATCATATTGGGGTGGGGTTATGGAAAACTTTAATATAGGAATGTGGATGCAATCATGTGTTGTGTTCTGTGTTAGGCAATTTGATATTCAATGTAGAAATGGCCCTGGTTTACATCAGCATTGGAATGCATGATAGGGATTGCTAGTTATGTTCCCATGCAGTGTTATCCCCAGTGTATGTACATGTATCAATAGTGACCTTAGCATTTTTTTTCTTTATATTCTCTTCCTTCTTTAATATTGCAAGAAATATAACATAGTCTGCCTGAAAATTAAAATGTTTTGGTTGGTTCTGATAGGATTTCAAGCGAATAAATCATTCATGCCGCTCTGAAGAAACTGAAACAATAATCATAATCTCAACCAAAATCATAGGTATTGTAACATTACCCCCTGGGAAAATGAGCCAAGTTTCTACCGAGTGCCTGTAAAACTGAAACAAAACCGGGACAAGAAAATACATGCCAATAGGCCTGCACCTTGCCAGTAGTTTTCATCGTTTTCCACTCAGCCCTTAAATGGCCGTCCTTTTTACTGTTAACGTCAAGTTTTCAGGGTAATGTGATTACCCGTTGTTGGTGGCAGACAGTTAGTGTGTTTGAGTAATGGTGTGATTGAGTCTGTCACTAGTTGGCCCTTACTCCCCCTGGTGCCTGCCGTGCCTCTTATTGTTCCCTTGGTACTGGCATTTTTAGCGGTCACGAGAAAAGAATGCTCCAGTGGCATATTGGATCATCTTTTCTGCTAACTGTTCGCACTGGGAATAAGGGGTATCCTGGTTAAGAGAGGGTGAGCAGCCAAAAGGAAAGCATGTCCTGAAGGCCCACGTGGGGAATCCTTTTTGTGTGTTATCTTTTTCCCACATGCGCCCACCCTCCTGTTCCACCCAACCCCGTGCATTCCCTCACCTCTCTGCTCAAAAGGCCGCTCCAATTAGGATCATCCTCCGTTTGTTTCACAAACTCAGTTAAACCTCACTTTTTCTGACTAAAGGCCTGCCCAATCAGAACGCCTAATTACGTTTATTTTCATGCCACTTTGAATAGTCTTTCCCCTCTCCGAAAACCTCCCATCCGTTTCTCCTTGACTTCCACACTCTCCTTCTTCCATCAACAGCACACAAAACACGACCATCTCTCCGTGTCCCACGGAGAGTGTCTTTCTTAAAGCTCCTCACCAGGTCGGAAAGCGTTGAAATTGGAAATGGAGAATCCATCTCTGACTTGATACCAATGTTATAACATTTTTCTACATCGTTTTGAAATTCTCAAACAATGCCGGTTTTCGTTATAAATAGAAACATTTTATCGTGGATCGTTCCAACCGGGGTATGGCTACTTGTCTTGGAATTAAACTGCATAATACCTCTTAGCCATTTATCGGTATTGTTGACAGGTATTCTTTGGGAAATTTGCTCAAGGTCATTGCTTTTCCGCTTCTGTAAAGTGAACTCTTTAAAATTGGGCACTTTAAAATTGGGTACGTACCCTTCTTAAAGGGGAAATTTTCGTTAGCGTACCTACGACCTGGAGTCCTGCTGTGCCCTCCCAGCAGGTCTTATGCCACCTCCACACAGAGATGCTAATTCTTATTGCCCTGCAGGGGGTCCTGTTTGAAGTTTGGTCTGTCTGGAGTCATTAGGGTTGGGGGTGGTGGCTGGAGCTGCTCCATAAAATGACCACTGACCAGACAACAGGGGATGGGTATATATTTATGGAACAGCCAGATTTCAAAAGGTTGACAGTTGGGGAAAATAAGAAACCCATTTTCTGAGTGTTTTATTTATCAAAAGTAGTTGATTTTAGCTGTATCTGCCAATAAGGTAATCCCACACATGTTATGCATCTTAGAGAAATTAATATACACTAAAGACATAGATATTCAGGATATATTGAAATATTCGACCAGAGCTCTTTACCCCACCATATATGAGACCCCCTGTGGGTTCACAGGCTGTTCCGTCCTATTTATACCCTCCCTTCCCCTTTAAGGGGCCGATAGGCTGACAATCATTTATGATCTGAGATGCAATCTTAGACTAATATGTAAGTATGTTTCCTTTTGCAACTGCACAGACGTGTCGTCCCTTAAGTGATCAGAATAGTTAATGAAATACCCTCCACCTTCCTAGAGGAAATGAATCATACAAGTTCTAATGGGATATTATTAACTTGGAAAGCCGAGTTTTAAGAGACAGGTAGGGGCTGGGGAAATTTTTAAGACCAGAAATGAGTATTTCTGAGAAGAGGTGGTTGAGTTTACCCTCAAATTACATCAAAACTATCAAATATGAGATGAAATGAAACCTGTCATGTGATAGTGTACATGTTCAAGATCATGGAAGTATAATATTTACCTCTTATAAGATTCTAATCTTTGTAAAATTTAGGTTTGAAAAAGTAGGTCACCTGAAGTCCAACTTAGACACTTGGTGCACTAGATGCTTTTCTATGGGGGTGACATTTTGGGTGACAGGTTTTCCCACCCTTTTCAGCAGGATGGTGTTCTCATTGTTCATTATTTAATAGGGGGGAACTGAGGTGTTTCCAGCGAAGGGGCAATGGGAGATGAATATGCCATACCATAGTGTTTTCTTCTTGGTTGGTTCCAATTTGAAAGTAGCAGTATATAAGTCTGTATAATAGCATTATTCTGACACTCAATATGAAATGAATATAGTAAAAGATATGATATATTGTAGGCAACAGATTTTCTGATACTTGGTCCACCTATGTTAAGTACATCCAGTATCCCCCCTGCTAAAATATGAGCCAACTGCAAACGGCTAGTTCACTCATAACCCACCAGGAATGTGTGTGGTGCACATATGCGCGGGCACTGACACATTCCTCTGTTAAATTATTAACCTGTGAAGCACGGGATAGCCACTTAGTGCCGCTAAAGTGCTGTAAAACACAAATCAATCAATCAATCAACCCACCAGGAGGCACCATCTCTATAGAACAGTGCTTATGTCACCTACATCCTGTCACCTAATGCAGATCATTATTAACTCGAAAAGAGTTATAGGAGACACCTATGGGTCCCCTCATTTTCAGCCATTTTGGTGGTGCGAATAAGTTTAAAAAAAGATGGAAATTTTATATATAAGAGGCAGAATTACTTAATGAATTTGTAGTGTCATTAAAGGAGGAGATGTAGGGGTCTTGCAGGAAAAGGTAGTTCAGTACCAACTATTGTAAATTTTGAGTAATTGTCTATATTCTACAGAGTCAGTTGGTTGGCGGCCATAAGACGCTTTTTGCCTGCAATGGTGAAGGTATATGATGTTGATCCATGTATCAATTTTCCCGCCTTTTTTGGCAATGTGGTGCGAATAGGGCGGTTTTGGCGGGAGTTATGCGAATAGTGGCTTGGTGGTGCCAATAACCTGGGTGAGGGAGTGCTGATGTCAGACCACAAGCTAGACTTGCTCAAGGCTATTGATTTATTTCTTTTCGAGTTACGAGCAATGCACATTGCTGCTGTATATTTTAGCAGGGGAGACTGAGGTGTTTTTCATGAACGGGCACATTTATAACACTCATGTAGGTGAAGGGAAATGGGGTGGAGGGACAGACAAGATGCAAGAAGTATTTCTTAGAATCAACAATGGACATGGGACTCCCCATGTCCATTGTAAATAATCATATACCTATGATCCCATAAAATTGCAATGCATGCAATTTAAATCACATTCATACAAAAAAAACTGCTCCTTTCTGAGTTACCAGCGATAACAATCGCTTCAACACTCGTTGTTCTCTCCGAAACCATAAAGACTGAAACAAATGACAAGCAGGAACGCAGATCTGGAGAAAGTAATCCAAAGTACTGATTTCAAGCACACTGAAAATCCTCTATTCTTTGTACTCTTGGCTAACGTAAAACAGGAAGACCCTTGGCAACCACAACTTTGCGCACGCGCAGGTACTTTGTCTGGCCGGCTCAGGTGGTCTATGCCCCAGCGCATGTGCAGAGGACTTAATTGAGTGCAAATTACGGACACTAATTGACAAAGTCGCCCAGCCTGAACCAACTTGGTTGAAACAGTTAGGGCATTCTGAGGGGTAATAGGAAACAATGCTGATCTATGGGTATTGGGAGTTTGTTCCCTATCTTTGGTATTGGCATGTCAATGTGGTAGACTAGGCCTATGTAGGTAGGCTTACATGATGTTGAATTGGTTTTGTGACAAGGTAGTTGTGGCATTGCATTGCATTCGTAGAGATTTCAACTTGTGCGCATAAACAGGGAACCTAATGGAAACCATAATGATTTCTTGCATCCTGTAGAAAACATTTACATGGACTTAACTTAAGTTTCTGGAACCACCTCGAAAGGAAGCTGGCAAATGGTGAGCTCATGGCTACTATAGGCATAGATATAGAGATAGATAGAGAAAGCGATGCCCAAAAGTGTAAAAAAGAAAAAGAAGATTTCCAGTCTGAGGTTGTAGGACAGGCGGGAAACATTCCCAGCTTGTGGAAAGAGAATCACCACTGAAGGTTTGGGCCTCCAGATTTCAAAATCATGGTGGTTTAGACAAGGAATATTTGCCATTGAGGTCATCCATAAACTATCCAGGTATGGACTTACATGTACCATGTTCTAAACAAGATGGTGACGTCACAGGGAGGAGTCACGTGATGAAGATGGAGTCAGTGGTTACTTGCTGGTCCCCTAAGTAAAGCCGACGTGATTTGGTTTTTGAACCAGCATCACTTAGGTGCGGCCAGCCACGTCATAACCCCATGTCATGCACACGTCATGGGCGTCAGGAGATTGAGTATTTCTCAATGACGTGTGAGTAGAGTGGACGCAGCCACCGGACAGGGTTGCCATGGTAACTGGGACGCTGCAACATGTTGAAAGGCAGCTATGGCGGGTGCCTCTCTGACTGGACATGAAGCGTTTAGTGTTGATGGGGGAACCAGGAACATGCCAGACGGAATGCTGGGAAAGGGCCCATCGACTGGTTCCTGATGGAGGTCAGTAGGTGCAATAGTAGTAGTCTCACCTAAGTGGTCCTGTGGAGGTTGTAGGTGGACCTATTACAATGCATGACTGGTTAGGCTGGGCTGTTGGTCTACAGTTATGTTTGATATATTCTAAAATAAAAGCTGCGATATTTTCAAGGACAGTACATGTTCCGGTAATGGTGATCTAATCTGTGAGCCGAAGTGAAGGTAGAAGTGCCACCAGTGACACCACATGGACCTGCTTCCCTCCCCCGCCCCCATACTGGAGTTATTTCCCATAATGGAGGGGGGGGGGGTATGTATGCCTTAACATATAACATCATATCACACCTATATGTATTTTGTCACTTTCTGTGTGTATGAGTCTGGAAGAATCACTTTGTGCCTTCCACCTAAAGGCTCTCAGGGAAATTGCCTAGGGATAGCCGTATAGATAAGGGGGTCGTAAAGGGTTAGGGCAGTCAGAGATATGTGCATTTAGATATGATTCAGGCCCCGATCAATCCAAGCAGGGAATATCTACCGGCTACCAACTCTACTGCAATCTACATATATTCCTACCAGGTAAGGCTAGTATATAGGGCAATAAGGCTAGTATAGCCCCATCAATTAAATGAGGTGCTGATTTCTTTTGTTGTTGTTTTTTCTTGGGGGGGGGGGGGTAATACGGTATGTCTATTGAGAGGGTGCAGGTATTAGGCTGTTCCTCTCAAATTTAGAACTGTATCTGTCGGATTATAATATCTGCCCACCGTGATAAATGGTTTTTGATGAAGGAAGGCTCGTTCTAACGAAATATAAAGCACGATACCATAATATAGCCTACAGGGTGTTATAAATGTCAAGATATATCCTGTTTTACCTCCACCAAATGTTCAGCTGCTGTAACAAGGGGGAAGTGTAACTTTACTATTTGATGAGTACTAACTTCTTTCCCTAATTTTTGGTAGCTGAGGTAATTTACTACCATTGTAGCACACTGCGTTGGATTGTTTTATGAACGCCTTATAAATTAATTCAACAACATTATAATTGGTGCATCACGTCTCTTAACTTCTTAAGGCCGTACACGCATTCGCTCTTGCAGCTCAGTCTTAGGATGCACCAAACGTTTCT
Source organism: Acholoe squamosa (assembly GCA_949317995.1). Classification (NCBI taxonomy): domain Eukaryota; kingdom Metazoa; phylum Annelida; class Polychaeta; order Phyllodocida; family Polynoidae; genus Acholoe; species Acholoe squamosa. Next base: position 17,436,832 of record OX439044.1, read on the forward strand.
TGTTTTGCTAGGATATATTGGTTAATCTAAAACACAATATTGTACCGAAACCTACAGTATCCTGATATGTAATCCCTCTCTAAATATGTTCATAGGCCCAGGTATAAAGGCTGCTTTACAACCCTTGGTCTACAGTCTTACTAGCTAATTACCAACTTAACCCTATTTCAACCCTCAATTTCACCGGTACCCATCTCACTACAACCACTTTCTACACTACATTCCATTCCCTAATCCTATACCCTATTCCTTACCCGTCCATATTAGGCTAAGAAGGGCTCCCAAACCCACACCACTCCCTAGCTTCAGACAGACTTCTAATGCGTTAATACACCCTCTCCACCTCCCTTCTGACCACCAAACACCCACAAGGGGGCGGGCTAGACTACCACCATCGAGATACGTCTCTGACATGAAGTATGGGCCGACAAGGAGGCTGTTCCTGTAGACAACTGGAGTGGTTACCAAATAAAGATAAATTAAGGGCGTACACAGAAAACAAGCGCTGCAACGCCGCTGTATTTTATATTCATTGGGGTTTTGGCGCAGAAAGGCCTACTGGTAGCGGCCGCGTGGTCGTGTTTGTTATTCATGGGTTAGGGTGGCTGGATGTAATAAGGCTGGCAGTGAGAGGGGACTAGACTGGAAGAAGTGGCTTTCTATTGGTCGGCCGCCCAGCTGGTACCCTCTCCTCTTCCGCTTCCGCCAGCGTCCGTAGATTGCAGCGCCACCTCGCTGAGTTCCTGAGAACGTCACTGGGAACATGACGGGCGGACAAAGGACGTAGCTGGACGTCAAGTGACAACGTTAGTTTGTGTCGTCGGCTCTTCCTTAGACCACTGCATACTACCAGGCTAATTTTAACGATGTTTGTCCTCTCCAATGAGATGGTTGTGGTTCTAGCATGATGTGCCATAGGACCAACTATAGGCCTATGAGCAGAGGGGGTAGCCATAGGGCCCTATCTATGTAGGCTACAGACGGGGGTTTCATTCACTTTGTCCATGGAAGTACCTTTAGATTCAAGTGATGCATTTAGCATTCTAATGCATAATTCCCCACTTGGGATTAACACCTATTTACTTTGAGTAGGCTGCCCTAAAGGTCTGTCAGGTCAATAGTGGGTCTTCAGAGTATTTCCCTAATGTCCATTATGTGATTCTCTATATTTTGTACATGTAAATAGATGCTGTCCGGGGTGAGGAATGATAGTGGTCCTTAAGAAACTGAATGTGGCCTCGTTTTGAGTAGCCCAGCTCGGGGTAAAGGAACTGGCGTCAGAGTGCTCTTTGGAGAAACTCTACCACTTTACCCAGTGTTACTCATGGCATAATCTGAGGAACCACACAGTTTGCCACTCAACAGACATTTACTGCTGTAAGGTTGCTAGGAAAGGCTGCATCCTCCATGCACCTTGTATAAAACAATACCAGCAATCAACAAGCAAAGACGCTAGATAATGACTGCAGTTCCCCCAACCATCCCAGTGGACTCATTAAGAAGTATTTTGGTAGGCATTATATTATTAGACATGGTCAATAGTCTACATTATGAGACATAAATTAGCCAGACAAGACTGCTAATAAAACCATGTATTACCAGCAAAGAGTTGGCCAGACACAAATACCGATTTCCATATAATACTGTATAGTCGATAGACAAGAAAAAAATATACCAATTTCTATATATTACTTAGAAATCTACCATCTGAGTGCACAGCTGACCAGACGAAACTGCCAATTTGCACATACATGCAGGGTTCCCACTGGTCAGTTAAAAGTCAGTTAAACCTATTTTTCTTTAAAGGTCAGTTAAAAGTCAGTTAAAAAAAAATATAATTCTGACTAATTTAGGGAAATAGTTGTCAAGATTCCATGGGAATTCACTAAATTTCTAAAATTCTCTCGCTCGAGAGTGAATAAATATTTTCATGAGCCCCATAAATTATCCGCTGTTTGGTCAGTTAAAAGTCGATAAATGTCAGTTAAAAGTCAGTTAAAAGTCAGTTAAAACTGTGATACATTAGAAGTGGGAACCCTGTACATGTACTGCTTATTAAACAACTAGCCAGATGAAAAGCCAGATTCCATATACTACTCATTAACAAGTTGGCCAGAGAAAACTATCAATTTCCATATACCACTCTCGAAACAGTCGCCCTGAGAAAAATGGCACTTTACCTATACGACTAGGTAATCGGTTGGTCAGATGAATTTGCAAGGTCCCGTTTAGGCGCAAAGGAAAAGTATGTAAAGACTTCCTTCCATCTCCTCTGCAATATACATGTACTGCTCACAAATCAGTTGGCCAGAGAAATCCGTCAGTTTCCATATGCTACTTAGTAAATGAGTGGACAGACAAAACTGTCCATTTCCGTATACTATCGTAATGGCACTTTTAGTACAGACTCCAAAATTAGCACAAGACCCTTGTTGGCGCAGGGTAGAATGGGGCTTTAACATTTAAATTCCTATATACCCCAAATAAACGCAGCTCTGAATAAACACATGCAGGATAAGTTAGAGGCTAAAACGGTGGTCCCGCGTATAAGGCATGGCTTATATAACATTTCAAAACACTTTGACACAGGGACAGGGGAGAGAGGGGGGAACTCAAGAGGGGTATTCCTGCCAGTTTCGTTAGGCTATTTTTATTGGGGTGGAGGTGGGGAAGTCTCATGATCCCCAGACACCGATAAGTTTTTAAATTTTGAGAATCCATTGATAAGAACTGAATTTATGTCATTTTTTTTTTAAGTCCAGGCGCGCCTTGTAAATATGTCAAACTTGGGCATGAGGCTTATTCGCGGATGCAGCTCATACATAGGGTTTTATGGTTACATGTATATTAATATATAGAAAATCGAACGAAAGAGGGTTTGGGCTTGCAATACAGCACGCAGTAACAGAAATTAAGCCTAACACCCCAAACACATTAGTCCTACCTTTCCACTCTAAGTGTCCACTAGCCCCACGTGTGGTGAGAGGTGGTCGATACAGTTTGGTTGAAGAGCCTGCCCCATTCCCCACCCCCTGTACCTGACCCCTTAGAATTGACTAAAGGTACATTTTTTCTCATGAGAACCACCAGGTATCACAGGAGCACACTCCATCATCCTCCTGTCTATTTCACCACTCTCCAAGCAGACATCAGTACCATGCTATCTACAGTGATCTGCAAAGTAGGCCAACTGAATTGTCAGTGACAGGAGTTTCTCTCCACATTCAATGTCGATAAAAACAAAATATCCGGATATCTTAGTTACCTGAATATCTAGTTTATGAATAAAGGGCGGGTTCTACCAAGGGTTCTGTTACAAAAAGAAAAAATAGCCAAATCCTTTGTGTTAACATATCTCCAAAGTACCTATTGTATAAATTTATGTACCATCCACCCCCACTTGTTTTTGTTTCATTTTCGTCCTTATTCAAGTACAGAATGATATTTAAGTTATCTGGATATCGAGTTTATGAATAAAGCCGGGTTCTCCCAACTCTTCTGCTGTAAAAAAGATAGTGACTAAAATCCATTGTGTGAGGTATACACAAGTATAAAATACACTGCCTGTCCAGGTTTGTGGTTTCTCTCACTATCAACCCATGACAAAGCCACCAATTTATCTCGAAACCCTACACGATGGCTACAGAACATTCGTCCTGAATCTGGTACATACTATGGTGGGGCACAGAGGCTGGGAAGGACACCCTCTGGCCTCTCCTCCCCCATGGGTAAAATTGCAGTAGGGTGAGAGTTTCTTATAGACCTACTCTTTGCTTGTCTCCAGGGTGCTCAGACACTGTCAGTCGTTGTTTAGTGCAGCCATGAATTCTGATTATGCAATCTGCATATTCATGAGTTTGTTACTGCTTACAGTCCGAGTGTCAATGTGTCAAGGGAGGCAAGGAGGATCAAGGGTCTCCTAATAATGGTTACAGTCAATTAGCTGTTTTAAATATATCACTTTTAGTTATGAATGCTTTCATATGAATATATGTTTATCAATTATGGTGGTTAGTACTCTGATTGGAAGGTTTAGTGAAATTGGGATTTAGGGATCCACGCCATTTTGATGGCACATCGTTAAATTCTGATGGGTGAGACTGTAGGGGTGTGTTTTTACAATGGTTGTGTAGCATGATAACTGTGGCATTTTTAGCAATTGCCAATAGTAAGAAACTGGAGGACAAGAACCATCTTGACAACATATTTATTAGTACCATGTCTATTACATGAGTTATAATTGTGGGAAGAAACCGCTTTGTTTCTTTCATAAGAGGTTTTTAAACTATAAGAACTGTAGAAACACGGATGTTTTGCACTTATTCATGCATTCTGCGTATTATGCTAAATAATTAGGGGATTGTTTAGACTAAAAGTGTGCTATTGAAATTCTTTATATAGCCGATTGCATCCAAAGCAGGCCTGTAGACAGAGGATGGCTGGCTTTGTTGGGGTATGGGATTTACCAGATGTATCCATCAAATGATGCCTCTCACATATCAGAGAGAATTTCCAATGTGCATTCATACTCTATGTTTATTATGGGGGGCCGTGCCCTGCTGTGGAGCTATGTCATCATAGAGAATGGCCCCACATTCTTTACATTGGGGTTTTGGCGAAAAATTAAGAAAAAGTTTGAGCTGAATAGCAAAGGCAGTAATTGGAATGTGTTTAATCTGAGAGTACTGTGAGAAAGTTAAACACTTTTTGAACGACCAATTTGTAAGAATTGTTAAAATGTGACGATTAAATTATAGGAAAGTAGAGGTTTGTTCAAGGTGTCAAAATTGTCCATAGAGCTCCATAGTAAATCAACTGTTTTTCTTACTGCATGTAGGAATGTCATTTTCAGTCAGATGTTAGGATATGCCATCACCAGTATGTCTGAGAAATTTCATGTTTTTTGTATGAATAGTTTCAGAGATATTCCCATTTTTGTATCTGATTTTATGACCTCACCATAAAATTGTTTGTTACAGGGAGTAGCAATTGTACTTGCCTTGTAAAATATATTGTAGGTGGAAGAAGGACCAGGGTATTTTTGGGTGATTTTTTTTTTATGTGTTTGCTAGATGTATATGTAGACATGATAAGAAAAGGAGGAGGAAAAGGTTAGGTTTGATGTTCAAAGTTGATGTGAATTGAAACATGATTTATAAACTTAGACCTGGTACCATCACATAAGTGTAATAGACCAGAGTTGCGTTTCCTTATATGGTAAGGGAGGTTGGGCGGGGGAGCAGACGTCTGGTGTTTAGCATACATTAACTTGTGAGACTATCCATATATGGTCATAGATTAGGGTTCTGCCAGATTCATATGCATGAATGGTGATCTGAATGAATGTTTCAGGTTGTTTACAAATCAAAACGTTATGTTTATGACAGGGAATGTGATACAATATTATAAACATGTATGGTTTTGATAAAAATAGGGGAACTTACTTTGAAAGTGTTTGTGGTCAAAGCAGAAGATGTTGAGAGAACTATTTTCTGTGAAGTAATACTGCAAGTAATACTGGTTGGTTTGGCTATGACTAATGTTTGATTGGTCTAGACACAACTATAATTACCTACTTGTCACCACACAAATTACGCCAGTTGGGTGTGAAGGCACTTGGAAAACCAATAGCCCTTGACAATTAGTAGACCATTAATCCTCTTAACAGGTAGTTAAACCTAACTTGTTTGATATGAATCATTCCTAAGCGCTATGACATTTAGCCATAGGGGTAGCTATAGTATGCAGTATTAGGACCTTGCTTGCATGTATCATTCTTACAGCAATCGCCTTCGAGGTAGGAGCCCCATTGCCCTCCATTCGATTATCATTATAGTACTAGGGATAGGGACATCATGAATACATTAGGAATGCATCATGAATACATTAGGAATATGTCATGAATACTTTAGAAATGCATCATGAATACCGTAGCAACGCATCATGAATACCTTAGCACCGCACCACGAATACCTTAGCAACGCACCAGGAATACCTTAGCAAAGCACCATGATTACCTTAGCAACGCATCACAAATACCTTAGCAACACATGAATACCATGATTTCCACAAATACCTTAGCAATGCACCACGAAATACCTGAGCAATGCACCAGGAATACCTTAGCAATGCACCAGGAATACCTTAGCAACACACCACAAATACCTTAGCAATGCACCACGAATACCTTAGCAACAAACCAGGAACACCTTGGCAATGCACCACGAACACCTTAGCAACGCACCATGAATAACCTTAGCAACGGACCATGAATACATTGGCAATATATGAATAGATTGTGAACACATGAAAAGATTGTGAACACATGAATAGATTGCAAACACATCATGAATACATTAGGAATACATAATACAGTAGGAATACATTAGGAATATATCATGAATACATTAGGAATGCATTACGTATACATTAGCAATACATCATGAATACATTACATATATATTACAAATATATCATGAACAAGTTACAAATACATAATGAATAAATTATGAATACATGGAATACATGGCCAGTAAATGAATAGATGGCGAACACATTATGAATACATTGTGAATACATCATGAATGCATTAGGAATACAGAGTGTCATCCAAGTCACCCATGAAAGGTGCTTTCTCATGATAATTAACATGTTTGTTCAAAAACAGTTTTATGAATCAACATGTATTTTTTTAATGTATGTTTATATTAGATACTAATCTTAATCCTTAATAGCAGACTGGCATAACAGCTATGCTGTGCTTCCTTAGAGATCGAAATATTTGAATACTTTACAACTTTCACCTTAATATATTCATCATAAACCTTAAAATCTGACTGGCATTACAGGTATGCTATGTATTCTTAGAGATCTTACTCTTTGAATCTTTGAATCTTTTCCTATTGTCCCCTCGTAGGCAGGGGGAGGGTGGGTGGGTGGTTGTAGTTAGGCAGGCACACCAATGGGTGTAGGAGGTGGGGACCTGGGTGGGTAGGTTTTGTGGGTGTGGGGGACTACTCAGTCATGCTTCAGTAGTCCTGGGTGGGCAGGAGTAGGGTCAGTGGTTCAGTAGCTGCCCAAAGGGGCAATCAGAGTAGCAGTGGTGGGTGGGAGGGGGAGGGTCCCATCCAGCACCACTTTTTGACCTCACTAAGGGTGTATATACCTGTATCATGCTGCAGAAGAAGAGTGATGTTAAGATATCAGTAAGGCTGTATATAACTCATAGGGACTGATGCAATCCTGTTTTCCCCCCACTTTCTAAGCTCTCTTGTTCAAAGGCCCCTAATACTGGTAACTGGTTACAATTTGAACTGCTCTCACTTAAAATTGCTGTCTAGTCAGTCCAGGCTTTTGTGTGGGTGGCATCCCTTGCAAACAATTTAAAGTGGAACCCCAGACCAAGCCTAAAGTAATGGTAGATAGTATGATGTTTTTCAAAGACACCAAACATCATCACTGTCTGAGTTTTAAAAAAATGGAACATCATTATTGGCAAATGATGCCTTTTGACATCTGTCAGGTCTTGTGTCTAAACTCAGCTTATCAGTGGACGCGCGGGTTTTGTGGTGACACTACATTTGGTATCAATAATCAAAGCATGTCTCTGTCTCTCTTCAAGTAGCGATGTGACAATGTCCTTTTTTTGTCATGACACCAGAAGTCGCCCCTAACGTGATCAGTTAAAATGACTGACCTCGAAGGTCATAGGCTCTGGCAAAAATAATGTATAAAAAGGGTTTATGACATCGACGGTTTCGGGCATGCATGGCTGTCGGTTAGAATTGTAATGAAATCCCTTGGGACTTTGTCTAAATAAATATCTATGTAAATGTCAGGAATGGCAAGGAAAACAAAGTCACTGGAATTTCAGTTAACAAAGATAATATTTGTATTCTGGGAAATATCACAGATACAGTCAATAATATACAATTCTGTCACAAATATATCTGGTCTAGCTAAGGTCTCACTAAAGATAATACTACCAAAAAGATTTGAGTACAGTATGGTACTAACCTTTTTCAGATGTGGAGTTTGTTCAGTAGTTTCAAGCAAGACCTCTCAAAGTTCTAACAGTTAACCCTCCTTAATTATTCATGAGATATGAACAAGCAATCTGATTGGCCGAAGCTATCTCTTGTTCCATCCCATGGTGCACTGCTCCCAATTATGACATCATAATCCAAGATGGTGGATGTCATGCATCAAATCCCAAGAAATAGCTAAGACTTTCTGACAAAAGTGCTAATTACTCAATAACTAGACATAGCTAAGGGTTCATATTTACAGGGTAGGTAGATATATATGTATACTAATGGCTGCTGAAGTTAAGTTTATTCTATGGGGTAGTTTTAGGCGCCGAAGTGGCGAGCGAAAATAGCGTTTCCGCGGAAATAGCCTATTTCACTACAGAACCTTTTAGAGATAAAAATGAGAAAAACATATATTTATTGTATAGGTCTACCATTTTGCCTCTTATTATTGTCATGCATGAGATTTAATTTTTACTCACAAATCATGTCTCTTTTCACAGCCTTTCATCACCAAGAGTGAAACAGAACCCGATAAGGATAAGAAGGCCATGTACGTCCGTATTGTAGCCAAGGTAAGGAAGGTGCTAGAAGATGCCAAACAGATAAAGGACACTGGGGATGCCAAGGTCAAACAGGTAGGTCAAACAAAACTTGTTCATAACAATGTCACTTCATTTTCCCTTATGGTATAATCAGGCAGTTTTTAACATGCATCTGGGTCTTGCTAAATAAAAGACTTAATTATTCATACATTTATAATTCACAGTGGCAACTTTATTTAAACATGACGTTTCCCAAATTATTGCGCATTGATAACTTTGTTTTTTTGGTTTTTCAGGACATGGTGTCCAACAGCCAAGATGTGCTCGCTGATTGGCTGGACAAACAGCACGGTGCTGACGTCACAGAGAACGCCATCTTCGCTGAGCTACCACGACGTTTTGAAGATGAGTACCACACGGATATGGATGCACTAGGGGTAAGATAGCCTCTATGTCTTACAAAGTGGAGTCTAACTGTAATACCCTAGAAACAAACATCTATGACTTACAAAGTGCAGTCTAACTGTAATACCCTAGAAACAAACGTCTATGACTTACAAAGTGGAGTCTAATTGTAATGCCCTAGAAACAAACGTCTATGACTTACAAAGTGGAGTCTAACTGTAATACCCTAGAAACAAACGTCTATGACTTACAAAGTGGAGTCTAACTGTAGTACCCTAGAAACAAACATCTATGACTTACAAAGTGGAGTCTAACTGTAATGCCCTAGAAACAAACGTCTATGACTTACAAAGTGGAGTCTAACTGTAATACCCTAGAAACAAACGTCTATGACTTACAAAGTGGAGTCTAATTGTAATGCCCTAGAAACAAACGTCTATGTCTTACAAAGTGGAGTCTAACTGTAATACCCTAGAAACAAACGTCTATGACTTACAAAGTGGAGTCTAACTGTTATACCCTAGAAACAAACATCTATGACTTACAAAGTGGAGTCTAATTGTAATGCCCTAGAAACAAACGTCTATGACTTACAAAGTGGAGTCTAACTGTAATACCCTAGAAACAAACGTCTATGACTAACAAAGTGGAGTCTAACTGTAGTACCCTAGAAACAAACATCTATGACTTACAAAGTGGAGTCTAACTGTAATGCCCTAGAAACAAACGTCTATGACTTACAAAGTGGAGTCTAACTGTAATACCCTAGAAACAAACGTCTATGACTTACGAAGTGGAGTCTAACTGTAATGCCCTAGAAACAAATGTCTATGTCTTACAAAGTGGAGTCTAATTGTAATACCCTAGAAACAAACGTCTATGACTTACAAAGTGGAGTCTAACTGTAATGCCCTAGAAACAAATGTCTATGTCTTACAAAGTGGAGTCTAATTGTAATGCCCTAGAAACAAATGTCTATGTCTTACAAAGTGGAGTCTAATTGCAATACCCTAGAAACAAACGTCTATGACTTACAAAGTGGAGTCTAACTGTAATGCCCTAGAAACAAATGTCTATGTCTTACAAAGTGGAGTCTAACTGTAATACCCTAGAAACAAACATCTATGACTTACAAAGTGGAGTCTAACTGTAATACCCTAGAAACAAACGTCTATGACTTACGAAGTGGAGTCTAACTGTAATGCCCTAGAAACAAATGTCTATGTCTTACAAAGTGGAGTCTTATTGTAATACCCTAGAAACAAACGTCTATGACTTACAAAGTGGAGTCTAATTGTAATGCCCTAGAAACAAATGTCTATGTCTTACAAAGTGGAGTCTAACTGTAATACTCTAGAAACAAATGTCTATGTCTTACAAAGTGGAGTCTAACTGTAATACTCTAGAAACAAACGTCTATGACTTACAAAGTGGAGTCTAACTGTAATACTCTAAAAACAAATGTCTATGTCTTACAAAGTGGAGTCTAACTGTAATACTCTAGAAACAAAATCGTCTTACTAAATCACTCAATGACATTTCACGTGCAATTGAATAGCACACATTCTAAGTGGTTGATTAGAATGTGTGCTATCATATGGTGGACACTATGCATCAAGTTTATACATTCAGAGATAGATCGGTAGTCTAAGAGTACGATGATGCGCACTCTCAACGTTTTCTGAGTCCCCTTACATTATATTTTCTATGATTAATAGACGTATTTAGAAGACTTTTGTCTGAATATTCCCTTCCCTTTCGACATCTGCCAATCATACTGCTGTAGATAACAAAACATTCATCTTTTACCTTTAAAACCGGTACAGGTACTTCGTCCTGATGTGTTAACAAGGGTCAGTGAGTACGTACCAGAGGTGGTGGAGTTTGTCCAGAAAGTCATCGACAATGGATTCGCGTTAGTACCTTTCACTGGTTTACTCGTTTGGTCTATTGAAAAATTATCGTATTCCCCAGATGACTATACATGCGCCTAAACACTGTACTATACCGAGGTTCCAGATTATCTGATACCTGGAGAGATAAGCACTGATAACAGCCAGCATAATTCGGGGCAGATGATATGTGTAATGCATCGTAAAATTCTGCAGTAGGTGAAGGGAATTACCTCATTGGTCAATAATATATCCCAAATAAGTATCACTATAGTCTAAAGACACGGGGGCGCCACAAGGCTGCGACACACTCACTCAGCGGAAGTCGGTCTGGTGGCGCATGCATCAGGATGCTCAGTTGACCATGTGGTGTTATTCATTGCATCTATGGACATACAGGAATCTAAGGGAGTGATCATTTTTTAACAACGGTGGGGGGGGGGGGGGCTGGTGGGTTTGAGGGCGGGGTCAGAATTTTTTTAACCCCTTGACTGGGGGGTTGGAATTTTTTCAATCCCTCAGATGGGGGGGTCAAAATAATTTCACCTGATTTCAGTGGAAAACCCCGCATGTTACTATAGGTTAAAAGGGCACGTTCGCGTGCAATTTTCGCCCCTTATAGGGGGGTAAAAAAAATAGGGGGGGTCGAAAATTTTTTTGCACGTCCTCGCGCAAACCCACCCCCAGCCCCCATTATTAAAAAATGAACACTCTCTAACCCAATCCTCAGTCCTGATTTTTTTTAAGTGTCACCAAACATATGTTCTTATGATCTTATTATCATTTAGTATTCTGAAACTATTTATGATAATCCAATCATTGATAAATAGCTTTATGACATCAAAGCACTGACTGAAATGTGTGCAGTGGTTGGCCTGAACCTAACACACACACCCATAACGAGGTACCTTTATCATTAAATATAGAACGAGCTACTCTCGTGTACAAGCTATCCCTGACTTCTGGGGTTCTGATAAAAAGGATTGTAGAAGGAAGAGAGCAGGAAGGAGGACCTACATGAAATCCTAAAATTAGAATTTTGTTTACCCTCAGTTGAACGTTGTGACTGCTACCCTTTAGGATGGAGGGAATGCATCACTGATAATCTAATGATACCAGTCTATAAGTGAGTTAACTATTTTGCAGGTATGAATCCAACCAGTCAGTCTACTTTGACACATCAAAGTTCAGCAGTTCAACTAACCACTTCTATGCTAAACTGGTGCCGGAGGCGTTTGGAGACAAAGCTGCCCTGAACGAAGGAGAAGGTATAAAATAGGATGTTTACCTGCTGGGCTGGGTACCGAGAAAATGGCCCCCATAGAGTCTGCTGTACTCCAATCTTGGCCTACCTGGGTGGTAGGGCAGTGAGGGGTATGGTCTATGATCTTAAATCTGTGCCCTGTGGCATTTCTATGAGTATATCTGATGCCCTGAGAGCACAGGGGACACATTGATCTACATTTGAGACAATCCTCCATTTTTCTGCCTTTATTAGAAGTGTTACTGCTCACACCCTGGAGGACTGAGCAGTTCAAAATGAACTGAAACATTAATATGATGGTAATGGAGGTAGGCACATCTTAAAGCTAAAGTTATTGCCTGAAAAAAGTTATGATGTGTTAAATTGGATTTTGAGTAGTTTAGAACAGATTTACAATGATATGGGGGCAAATCTAAGCCTTAATAAGTGATTTTTATTATGTTTTGGTCTGAGTTCATAAGTACAGTGGAGAGGAATGACAAAATCTACCAGTAGTGTTATTGGGTGATGCATTAGGCTTCATCCACTTAAGGAATTTCAAAGATATATTTAATATTAAAGGTGTAATGAATAATTAAGGTACACCATCTAGGCTTTTTATCTGCACCCCAGGGCCTGTATATAGCCCTGTATAGTGGGGCTGGTGGAGTGGTAGTGTGTGCACAGACCATGACCACTTTCTGCCTACAGTTTGTATGGGATATTTTTCACAGAAAACTCCTGACTTTGCCTCACATGTCCTTTAATATCCCAATAACCATAAGAGATATCAACATGCGGGTTGCTGCATTGTTCATCTAACACGTTTCCCTTTTTATGGAGGGGCTTTTTGTCAGACGAAAATTTCTCTCAGGGGGTAATCACCCTATATAAAAGCTGTTACATCAATTTCTTTTACATCATTCAGGGTTACGCTTATATAGTAAGAAAAATATGCGACCATCAAGTGACCTTAACACACCAGATATATAGACGTAATGCTACCTGATCACTCACCCCCTCCCCTTTCATCCCTAAATGAGGCTTCTGTTGCAGCAGTATCTCCCACCTTTAATTTCAATAATTCAGGCTTTGGCGATGTTTGTGTAAAAAAATCATAAAAGAAATAGAATGGTAATGCAAACTGATCACCCACCCCTCCCCTATCACCCCTAAATGAGCCTCTAGGTGCAGTATCCCCCACCTTCGATTTCAATATTTCAGGCTTTTCCCATGTTTGACTAAAAAATTTATAACAGAAAGGGAAGGGGAAAAGGCCCTCTGTCAGTCATCGACTTAGAATACCAGACCCGTCAAATCTGCAGTTGTCACGGGGTGGGTGCCATCCTGATCATGTCGGTATCCATGACAACCAGAGGAGATAGATCACTATCTTATCTAGTTGTGGACATAAGGCTAGGGCTTGTCTGTCGATAATGTGATGATTGACATTGATCAAGGAAGTCCTGAGCTTTCCAAGCCTCCTCACCCACCCCATGGTTTTTCTTACCCCATCCCCCTCTCACCACCCCCGCCCTGGTCGCATGTCTTGTAGGATTGCGCCCAGAGAGATCCAAGTCAATATCCAGGCAAGTCTCCAATCTGAGCTGAGAGCAGGCAGGGTGGTGATGTCTCCTTTAACACTTTAAAGGTCATACCATGCATTATGCTTGTGGTCATTATGATGCACGAGGGTGAGGCACTCTTTAAGGGTCGACATATATGCGGGCACAATGTAGAAATGCAGTTCTGGCAAGGTGACTCGGGAGCACTGTATTGGTGCCTAAGGACAACCAAAGAGGATTGAACTGGAGACATTTGGCTGCTCTTAAACGTTAAACCTTTTTTACCCCTTTTGTCTCATATGATCACCCAGTCTGTCATTTCTTCTTGTAGTTTTAATGCGTTTTGACGTATTTAAAAATCAGTCCTGGTCACTGGTCGATAAGGATTACTATCTAGGTTAAGCAGGTATTCCACTGCCGTTGGTCGGCCGTATTTTCACTAATCCGACCGATTTTTTTCTATACTTTTACATAATCAAAAATAATCGGATTAGCGAAATCTTGGCCGACCGACAGCAGTGGAATACCCGCTTTACAGCATGATGTCAATGGACCATTCTGGGTATTATAATTATTTTTCATATTTACTAAATTCTTCGCCATATAAAACCTGAGCTCTGCCCATGATCCACACTCAATAGTCTCCTGTATTCCTCAATAGGAACCAGGATCCATTACTCATCACAAACACACTTCCTCCATGACACTCTGTGACATAAGGTACAAGGATGTAATAACATTCCAACCTTATCTACACACACACAGTCTAACTGGAGGAAGTGTGACTCACCCGTGGTGCCATATTTGGAATGAGAGGATATTTCACAATCTCCTCTCAATCCTCATTAACATAATCTACCCACAGGTGGCACTCCATCCTTATGACATGTGTCACTATTCTATTGAGCCACATGTACAGAACATTTCACAACACTGTGAGCTGCTCAGGCCCTCAGTATATAAGGTAGCTTGAGCAGCTCCCAGTCATCTATTCCAAGCATCTATTCTGAGCTATTCCATCATAAGCTCATCTCTCCCAACTTACATCTTACACCTATACCTAGAACCTACGACAGGTTGAGCTATAGGATCGGAGGCAGAGCTTAGATCTTGGCGAGTGTTATCATTGTTACCACCTTTATGAAACACTCATGTCAGCTATGCAATAAAAGGATCAACTGAACTTCCCTGGATTCCGTGTACATTCACTTCACCACATGTAACCGTCCGTTGACACGATGGTGGATGAACCCTCCAAGAATATCCCACTACCAACCTCTCATTAAACATGAGCAATAGTGAGACATCACCTAAGGAGCCAGCTTCAGAACAACGCACTTTTACATCACCTGGGCTAGACGCGCCCAACCATTCCACAAGTGATACTACACACCACCTCCGGAGGCAAACTTCATCACCTGCAGCCTTCAAAATGATCCAATTATATCCACCCGACACACCTAGGAACACCACCCCTGGTAGGAGCTATACAGCGCCACGATCTGACGCTTACAGCGACAGCCCCAGGAGCAGCCGCAATGATTAGGATTCAGGGAACGGAACTACAGCACCTATAGTCACCGCCCCTCACCCTACAGGACCCGACCACACGACCGCCCCCCACTACTCCAGAAGTTAACTCTCAATTGACTCTCACACCTCCAGGACTCTCGCACTGACAATGAGGAGCACAGCCAGGATACCTCGATTCTGGAGCCTAAAAGCAAGTCTAGTCAATATGGACAGCAAGGTAAGGCCATTTTTGTTGATACAGAATTGACTAAGAGTGCAGTATCTGTTAACATGGACAACCACTTGTATAGAGCTCTCGTTGATTCTGGCGCCTACTTGTTTTTATTAACCAGAAATGGTTGGTAGAATAGCAGGCACACATTTTGAAGTATGTTAGGAACCTTAGACTCACAGTGTTACTGGCTGATAAAACCCCTTTCCCCTCCAAAAACATCCTACAATGTCTATAGTCAGAGTATAGGCATTGCTCCCCCCCCACCCCCCCCACCCCAGCCCTACACCCCAATCTATCATTCCTAACAAACCCACCCATGGTAACCTTCTTACCACCCTTAAAACAGACATACATTGAACCACTTAGACACTATAGGCATATTTTCTTCGTGTAATAGATGTTCCCTCTCCATTTCCCATATATCATTTCAATGGAGAGTACTCATTAGAACCACCAAATTCACCTTTTTTTTTTCATGTTTCATTTTTCAACAAAATTCCAATTATCCCCTCCAACACATCAAAACCTTAGTACCACAACTATGTGGGTGACATTGCCAAAAATTTTATTTAATTTTCTGAAGGCTCAGGCAGCCGTAAACTGGATGATCTGGTTGGCACGCCACATAAATTACCCACGGTCACAGCGTACGCTCGGTTTGTGTCCCATTAAATTGGGGCATGCATGTGCCGGTTTGTTACAAGCTCAGGGCTCCTCTATACCTTAAAGTATTACCAAATGACGGCCTACTGTAGGAGCGCAGTTCTCTAGCATCCTGATCCGTGTTTATACCTCTGTTTACCATTGGTACTGGAATGTTTGGTGAGACACTTAATCAAATAATTCAGCACAGTTCCCTGCTGTGTTATCATAACAGGAACAAGTGCACCCCCACAAGCTGACTAATCTCAGCACCACAACCATCAACCCCCCCATTATAACTACAATATTCAGATCACCCAATGATCATCCGCGCCCCCCTAGGAGGCCCATCAAATTTGCATATCACAATGTACAAGTGTATGCAAACCAACCAATAGCTAGGCCCCGTGCCATATATGGGTGAAACATACCTCATCGGGAGGCATGTAATGAGGAATTAGCCAGCCTCATGAAGTGCTTATAAGCCTCACCCTACCCCCATCTTTCCCACTTCCCAAACAATATACCAAACTTACCAAACCCAGTTACCATATGGAGCAAGTATCCGGAGACCACAGGGCCAAATGCCGAAGCTGCCATGCAACCAGCCCAGGTAGGTTTTAGTCTTATGTGTCCATTAGTAGCGTCATCAATCGTTCTAGCATGACAATGATGGATTATGCCATCATGTTACCCAGATACCCATTACATGCCAATGGTAGTGTGCGCCCAGAGTGCTTTGTAAAATGTGATAGTTGAATTCGCAGTCCAGTTCATGCCTTTCTACGACGACCTGACCACTTTAGATCTTACTTATCATCCTTTGGCAACACCCCACCCACCCCACCCACCCCACAAAACAACCCATTCTACCTCAGATTACCCATTTATTTCATACTAATTTTTAGGCCTTAAGGCACCAAAGTCATATGGACTCAATCCAGGGTGGCCCATCCATAGCCTTCCAGGCCCACCTGGCAAATAAGAGCAAGGCCGTGGATCTGTTTGGCAAGCTGTTCACTGTTATCATGCCAAACGCCCCCACCACTGTATTGAACCATCTTAGCTCACTAGTCACTAAACCTCTTACAAAAAGTCAGGGTAAAAATACATCAATTACTAGCCATAGATTAACCTAACAAGCTAGTCTATTTAGAAATTGTGCCTATCAGTGTCCTATTAGAAACACACCCCAAACAACAGACCCCCCCAAAATTTTGCATTAGACCTTCATCTTTCCAACCCAAAATTCCCAAAATTCACTGCGCCCCACACCCCACCCCCCTCTCTCACACAAAACCAAGCCCTATTTCCCCCCCAAATCAAAATTTCGTATGGATCACTATTACAGTAGAGTACATGTGCACTGGCAGAATCAAAACAAACCGTTTCTGTCAGTATACCCGTAACCATAACAACGGGGGAATCACCCATTCTATTTATAGAACAGGTGTCCCCACGCTGTAATAGTGAATGCCCGGCGAGTTTTAGCCACGGCATCGTCCCCCGATCCAGGAGAGCATACGAGATAGAAGGCTCGGGCCCAAACGGCGGCGAAGCATATAGGTCCCTGCTAAACCCCAAGAAGCCCAACACCCCAACTATCTATATATGTTTAAACTCAACCTGGCTGAGAGGGCCACATACATGGTAGGTAAAATTTCGACTCGCCATTCCAACATGGCCGATTTCGGTTTATGACGGAGACCGCCGTCCCACCTCAGCGACTGCCGGCCACCCCCACAATCATATAACTTAGGACCGTCCCGAAGTTATACCCGAATGCCAGTAGCGTTTGGAAGATACCATCACACTTATGTGGGGATGGCAGGTAGCCGTTACACATACGCCGCAAAGACGCTTATGTGGGGATTGCCCCCCCCATCTAACCTACCATTCACCCCCAACCCCCCCCCACCCCACCATGAACCCCCCAGACACCCAAAACACATCCATACACAGCCATGATCACACATAATGAGCTAAAACAACATCATAGCCACAGCTAAGCCTAACTAATACAATAGACCGGCCTATACTAATGTTCATCAGTATTGGCACCAGCTGCAACGTCTGGTCCGACAACTTTCGCGCCATACGCGGCAGCCCGGCGCCATCTTGGTTTCGTTTTAATTACCGAAACTGACAGACGTCACGGCCGTCACCATGACTACCATCGGTCATGTGACATCCGCACGTGGCACCTCCGTCACAACAACAACATTAGCACATGTTCACACTTTGACTTGCTCAGATCGAACTTACCTCAATAACCATTGGGCACACCCCCGGGCGGGATAATCACCCATTGGATCTGTGTGATGCTGAAATACAATCCAAAAGGCAGATTAAATCAAAGTGCCCCACGTTTTAACTCTCAAAATTGACAAAACTCAAAATTCACCCCCAATGACCAAAATACACTTACAGTCCGCCAGACATGGTGATGGTCACATGAAGTACAGTGCCGTTGGGCAAGATAATATCGACTTCGTAGACCTCCATTATGCAACGTTATGGCATCAAAAAGCGGACAAGTCCCCTTTTTTTAGGTGCCCGGATCAAAATTTTGGCGACACAGGAAAAAAAAAAAAAAAATTTTTTTTTCTCGCCCCCCCCCATTTCGGCCCAAAAATTTAAATTTCCCTTCAATCAGCATCAACAGAGTTCTTTTTAGGATACTTGAGACAGGTAGGAGTCGACCTGAGCAGGTCATACCTACATTAATCGCCATAACTTATCTGATTTTTCGCCATTATGGTGCAGCGCCAGCTCGCTACTACCACCTGGTGGAATCTAGATAAACTAACCTTAGCGTCCCTGGATACAGGACCCGCGCTAAGCCAAATAAATCAATCGAGCTCTGTACTTAGGTTTTGTACGTTGACAAAATGATATTGATCTCACGTCCATTTTCTGTATTGACCATGGCCTGTCTGCAACCCATAACAGACAAACTATAGGTCGATGAATTGTCTCCTCTTCCTGTTGTTTCCTCAACAGGCCTACCACCAACACAGCATCGTTTCCTTCAGTGCCAGAAGCCAAACCCAAGGAGAAAGGACCAGTACCATCAAGTCCAGAAACAACCAACACCAAATCAACATGGCAACTTATAACCCAGTAGCTTCCTCGCCATGGAACTTTTCAGGCCACAAATGACAATATCACCATAAGGAACATCAGAACCTATTTCCCAGCAGTATACACCCAAATTGACACTTCAAGAAACACAAATAGACACTTTTTTTAGAAACGAATTTTCGTATAACCATATTTTAAATCCAAATCGCTGAGACACAATTGTGACGTTGATTTATGATTTCTGATGAATTTTATGAGAGACACACCAAAAATATCCTTCTGGTTTGCCTCCCTAGGTGCTATAAGATTCATCACCTTTACCACTGTTTTTCAAGCTCAACTATGACATGTATTTATGAGTTTTAGTCAAATTAGTTATCCATAATCAACAGGTTGTATACATCCCATTTTTGTATACTTTCATGAAAATTACCATGTTTCTAGTCAACAGTAACACTGAATACCACCTTGACTTATACCTTATACCCGACTGTGCAGCAGACGCTACACAACTTGAGTTATGAGCCTTGGTAATGTGGAGCCAAAGACTCATCACCCTTGTGTTGATCGTTGACCCCTCAATACCAAGAATCACTAAACTTGGTTAATTTTCATCTGGATATATTTCATTGCGTATTATTGTATAAAACCAACATGTTACCAAACCAGGAAAATTTTTATTTTCCCACAATAACAAACCGGTACATATATATTTTAAGCATTTACATACCCCTGCATTTATAACCTGTGTACATAGATTAAGTCACTTGATCCACACAAACTGTATTTCTGTAATTCCATAAAAGAAACCTTTTTTATACCACATATGATGTCGACAAATCAGGTTTTCACCAAATCCTGTATTTGTATCATAATACCCATAATTGTCAATGGACTTGGCAGAGCCTTATTTTCCTGCTTATTTTTCTCCCTTTACACTCGTGCAGAGACGAGTAGGAATGTGGGGATTTGTCAATGGACCATTCTGGGTATTATAATTATTTTTCATATTTACTAAATTCTTCGCCATATAAAACCTGAGCTCTGCCCATGATCCACACTCAATAGTCTCCTGTATTCCTCAATAGGAACCAGGATCCATTACTCATCACAAACACACTTCCTCCATGACACTCTGTGACATAAGGTACAAGGATGTAATAACATTCCAACCTTATCTACACACACACAGTCTAACTGGAGGAAGTGTGACTCACCCGTGGTGCCATATTTGGAATGAGAGGATATTTCACAATCTCCTCTCAATCCTCATTAACATAATCTACCCACAGGTGGCACTCCCTCCTTATGACATGTGTCACTATTCTATTGAGCCACATGTACAGAACATTTCACAACACTGTGAGCTGCTCAGGCCCTCAGTATATAAGGTAGCTTGAGCAGCTCCCAGTCATCTATTCCAAGCATCTATTCTGAGCTATTCCATCATAAGCTCATCTCTCCCAACTTACATCTTACACCTATACCTAGAACCTACGACAGGTTGAGCTATAGGATCGGAGGCAGAGCTTAGATCTTGGCGAGTGTTATCATTGTTACCACCTTTATGAAACACTCATGTCAGCTATGCAATAAAAGGATCAACTGAACTTCCCTGGATTCCGTGTACATTCACTTCACCACATGTAACCGTCCGTTGACAATGATTTTTTTAAAGGTGTTCACTCAAATAGAGGGGTAATCAAGTATCTATTCTATATTGGTATCCGTGATCTTGTATCAGCTGCCTTATGTGTGTATATGAATTTTTTTTTCAAAACTTTAGATTTAAACGAAGCAATAGCCTAGCACCGAGGGTGGATGGTTTTAACAGGTTAATGCCCCTTGTGTTGACCATTAGCCGACTCCAAGTTAACGTAACGTGTTGTAATTACAGGAGACCTGAGTGTCTCTGAGGACAGACTCAGGGAGAAGAGAGGCGACACTGACTTTGCCCTCTGGAAGGCCTCCAAGCCTGGAGAGCCTGCCTGGGACTCCCCCTGGGGAAAGGTAAATTATTCAAGCTTCTGTGGTTATTTCTAACAGTTAAGATTAAATAATTTATTCATTTTTTTTTTCTACTATTTATTTCCCATGCCCGGAATTCACAGATTAAGTAAAATCCCTATTGTTGTCTCATACCGTTTACATGCGTCAAATATTTGTAAAGATGTGACAAAGATAGTTTCCACTTGTATTTTTTTCCACCTGATGGAAAATCTAAATTTGCCCTAATGGTATTGGTCACCGTTTCACTTAAATTGTCAATCTACATTATGGTATTCTATAGGGCCGACCAGGGTGGCACATTGAGTGCTCGGTAATGGCGAGCAGTATTCTTGGTGAGTCTCTCGACATCCACACAGGAGGAGTGGACCTTAAGTTTCCCCACCACGACAACGAGCTAGCACAAGCAGAGGTAGGTATAATCAGCATCTAATGTCTTGGGGGGGAGGGGGAAATGTGAAATTATTTCA
Source organism: Acholoe squamosa (assembly GCA_949317995.1). NCBI lineage: Eukaryota > Metazoa > Annelida > Polychaeta > Phyllodocida > Polynoidae > Acholoe > Acholoe squamosa. Next base: position 17,458,462 of record OX439044.1, read on the forward strand.
TTTTTATTTTTAAGTCTTGCTCATGTTACGAGGTATGAAAAGAGAATCAAAAGCGTTATATTTGCATTCAATTGAATGGCACTCTATTTATTCATTATTGACTTGTGTGTTCCTTTGTGACAGAAAGAACTTCAAATATCATAGTATTTGAACTTGCTTGGATATTTTCTGGGACGATTTATCCATGCCTCATATATATTTTCCTAGTACTGTAAGTAGTAGGAGGGAGAATGGGGTCTAGACAATAATCTGATCATGATATTAGTATAGAATCTTCTCACACTAAGGGAGAATCCTCATTTAATCTCATTCGCCCCTTTACTCTAGGCTTACTATGGTAACGACAACTGGGTGCGCTACTTCCTACACTCTGGACACTTACATATTGATGGCTGCAAAATGTCCAAGTCACTCAAGAACTTCATCTCCATCAAAGACGCCCTGAAGAAACACTCGGCACGCCAGCTGCGTCTCATGTTCCTGCTGCACTCCTGGAAGGACACCCTGGACTACAGTGACAATACTATGAAGGAGGCCATAGGCACAGAACGACTATTTAATGTGAGTATACATATATATGAGCTGTCAGGATACTAATAGGGCCAAGGAGGGTGTCACGCTACTAATAGGGCCGGCAAGGACATTCTGATTTTTACCCTATCTTCCACCATAAAATTGGCTTAGATCGGGTTCTAATTTGATGGCGTTCATAGATAAAGGCTTAAATTAAAGCTTAAGACATTCCTGATTTTTTTAGCATGGTCAATGATAACGGAGTCAGATCCGTTTTTGCACCAGTTGCCATGGAAACCACCATGTTGAATAAATGATAAAGGTGCCCCTGACAGGTCACAAACGTGACCTTTGATCCCTCCTTGCACAATAGGTTTCCATGGTGACTTTTTCCCAAATCCCCAAATCGTTACCTTTCTTCTGGTACCAAAATCATTTATCTGCAATACAAATAAGTTCCCTGGGTACTGATTATATCAAGCAAAACACTGTTTTTAGTTTTGGGACTATTTAGCCGTCCTAGGTTTACAGGGGCGGATTACTTCTGTGACACCTCAGGTACATGTTCTTCATTTGTCTCATTTAAGTAAACGTCAATTGTAGAGGCACTTGAAGTATGCCAAAAGGCATTTGGATCAATAGGTAGCAAACAAAGTTGACTTTGATTACGAAAATATTCAAGCATGTACATGTATATATGAGTCCATTTCTCTTACCCGTTCCTTTATAGGAGTTTTTCCTGAATGTGAAGGCGGCGTTACGGCGTGTTCCTACTGATGGCCCAGACTCCTTCACAAAGTGGAGTTCCCTGGAGATGAACCTTAAGGCACGGTTCACTGACCTTGTTGGTACAGTACATCAGGCCCTCTGTGGTATGTATGACTAGTACTATGGTTATTTCAAGACATTTGTATAGTAACAATGAGCCGGGAAAATTGGTATTTACAATGTATATCCATTGTTCCCCAAAGGTTTTTTAATACTAACAGTGTGAGGAAAAAGTTGCATTTGTATCCATGTATATGATTGTTGTATGTACAGGCAGATAGTGTTTGATTTCACTATCTGCCCAGGTAGCGCAAGACCGGGGTGACTATCCTGAGTCAACACTTTGATCCCTGATCTACCTATGTCTATGCCTCCTCATTTAATAGCAGCTAAAACATCATCAACTATGTCTCCTTGTTTCTGTACACAGACTCTATAGACACTAAGGGTGCTATGGACGGTCTGCGGGAGTTGGTGACGGCCAGTAACGTCTACCTGGACACCAAGAGTCGCCAGAACGTCAACCCAGACCGCTACCTCCTCACGGAGATTGCCGCCTACCTCACAAGGATGCTAAAGGTACTGCTCAAGTATATCTAACTACAAAAGAATTCAGTTATTTAATGCAAACTAAAATTGGCTCAGTCCTGTTTTCAACATCAAGCTGCTATCGATGTCTGAGGGTAATTCTGAAGCAGTTCTGTTCCCATGAAAATGGTGATTGCCATTTTGGGTAGCAAGTAGAAGGGCCCCAGACAGGTAAAATCGATAAGGGGACAAGGCCGCTTTTTAACACCAACAAGGGACAAAGGACTGAGAAACAAGCGACAACGCCACTTCTTAAATTCGACAATGGGACAAGAGCACTGCTTTAAAATTGACAAAGAATATTGGAGCCCCTGTCTAGGGCCCTAGACTAGTGGAGCCCTGTCGGTAATATTGTGTAAAGATAGCATCAGTGGAGAACGCACTATGTCACTCTAGAGATAAAGAGAGACCCTTTCCAATTCCTTCCACAAACTGACTACATCGACGTTACAAAACTAGACCATAGATAAAGGGTTCCCACACAGACTACGATGTAGCTTTTGGACGTTGGAGAACGCCACTGTATGTATAGTAGTCAAAATGTAGTCAAAGAATAGTTTGTAAAACTCCCACCGCGTGTCTCCAGTGTATAGAGCTGCTCATTGTACCTCACCGAGGGAGCTGCTCATAGAAGTCTTGTTTCTTCTCTTATGGTCAATCATTGAATATTAGGAAATACATTGTAATCTCCCGGGTATAAGACGCATCTTATACTTGAATCGGGGGCCTACTGCTCCTTACCGATTCATCCTAAATTTAGAGTGCGCCTTATAGGCGTTGTAAAATTACATCAAAATAGTATTATAAAATTCTTAAAAATCAGGCCCTATGTGCGCCTTATAACTTTCTCTTCAACTCAGGGTGCGCCCTATACGGTATATGATGAGCAGTATCCTTTATGAGTAAAACCAGATGGACGATTTTACCTAAGAACTTACTATATTCAGGTGTATTGAATTTCACATTAAAAATTTGTTTGTTTTCTGGGTGGCGCCGGTATGGGTGAGCTGGTAAGCAGATAGGATAGTCCGTGCTTGGATTTGGTATTAGGAGAAACCTTATAATGTCATTGTTTCAGGTGTTTGGTGCGATAGATGACCCGGAAACAGTTGGTTTCCCACAGGCTGGGGCTCAGGGTAGCGTTAATGTAAGTATTTCCCTTTGGTATTAGGCAATATACTCTTTTATTAATACCGTGAACTCTTTGTGTTTCGGTTCTCTCATCACGGGGAAACATTATTAAACTTTATCTAACTGTATTTCTCGTTGATGTTAATTAACTTTTTTTTGAAAATTGAACTAACATTGCATATTAAAGACAGTGAGACAGACCATACAATATTGAAAAGTGTGGAATATATCACCGAGGCCCTCTCCGGGTCTCTAAGTTCACTTGCTGAAGTATTCATAGAAGCCATGAGTTGGTGGTCTATGTATTATAGAATCAACTCTACCCCTACATGACTATTTAATGACTTTAACCTTATTTTATATACCTTACAGGTGGAGGAGACTGTGATGCCGTACCTGATGGCATTCGGGGAGTTCAGAGATGGAGTACGCCAGGTGGCCCGCGAGCAAAAAGGTCAGGGTTATTTCCTGTTTTCAACTTAAACAATTGATATCTCTTACGAAAATTCACATTTCCACTTAAATTTCTCTATCATTAGCCTATTGAACAATCTTTGCTGATCAACATACTGTGTTTGATCAAGTTGGGTCATTTTACCATGGTACCTGTTGATGCCAGGGTGCCCCTCATAGGCAGGGTTTTTTCAAACTATCGAACAGTACTAAAACCTCAAAAAAATAAGCCCCATGCATTCCATATGGGTTCAGCATAAATAAGTGGTGCAATGCTTTAAAAATATGAGATGTGACCAAAAGATGACATCTACATTCTGCAGTCGGGTAATAAAATGTCCTGTAAATGCCATTTCCAGTGGATGCCATTTTGTCGCAGTGCGACAATGTACGTGATGACGTGTTGCCGCATCTCGGGGTGCGACTAGAAGACAAGGAGGGACAACCTTCATCCATCAAATTAGTGGATAGAGAGACACTTCTAAAGGTACTTTGTGTTGTTGCGTTAGCCTTTACTATTTTTACTTTACTTGTGGCGAAGAATGTCCAGTTACTTTTCCTAACAAGACTTAGATACAATATCCTGTGGGATGTTATCGAAAACTTATCTTTTGATACATTTTCAGGAGAGGGAAGCAAAATTGGCAGAGGAGGAAAAGAAGCGGAAAGCCAAGGAAGCAAAGAAAGCAGAGCAAGCTAAAGCACAGGTAAGGTGGATGAAGTAAATTGGCTCTTCTTACATGGCACGTGGATACCATCTTAATTTTCGTGTAACTCACTTTAAACCGGGTTACCTGGCTCCTCATCAAGATAATGACATTTTTTAATATCCCTTTCAGGCTGCAAAGGACGCACAAAATAAGATTCCGCCTGCAGACCTGTTCAAAGATTCCACTAAATATTCCCAGTGGGACGACAAGGTAAAGTGAAAACCTTTATTATTAAAATCACTGAAAATAAAGGATAAAAAAAAAATGAAATGAAAATTTTAGCACAGACCTTAATACATATAAAGGTTCGTGTCTTCAGCCACTAATGGTAATAAAACTGGGACCAGAGGATAAAAAGACATTATTCAGGGACACTGACAGTGATATATTGAGTTGGTTCTTATTTCCCCTTGTGCCATGTGCTATAAACTTTATACTAATTCTTCCAGGGTCTCCCCACTCATGACGCTGACGGCAAAGAGCTGAGTAAGTCCCAAGTTAAGAAGTTGGCCAAACAGTTTGACGCCCAGGAGAAGAAGTACCAGCAGTACCTCAAACAGCAGGGAACCAGCACGGAGGGACCAGCTAACACAGAGGGCGCCACTGCAGCTTCACCAGGTGGCGCCACAGTCTAATTGTGTTAACTGTTATGTTCACACTGGTTCCCTGTACCATGCTCTCAGTAGTGATTTAACCCTTTTAATAATTGGCTACATAGTCTGCATGAAGCAATCCCCTGGCTGCATTCAAGCATCATGATGGATCGGTCTATATATTATACCAACGCAGTGCTGGCGAGATAGCATTAAATTTTGTCCGGGATTAGACGCAACAGCACTGCGTTCCTGAATCATGATGAGAAAGGAACATACATCATTTAGTCATTAAAGGGTTAACTTTATTACCTCTTACATCAGCAAGAATCACCTATTTATACAAATCAAAATGTCGTCTGCTGGAATATCAGCTGATTATGGCTGCATTAGTAGTGTACAGGGGACCAATTGTTAATGTGTGTGCATGCTGTTTGTGCAACAGTTGCTTTCAGCTTGAATTATCACCTAGATTATGGACTATATGTACTATTTATTTGACAATTTTAGAGAATGTCACTCATTTACAACACGATCACGTATAATCTCACAGAAATATGTTCACTCATAAAATAACTTAAACAAGATGCATATTGTAAGTGTGCTTTTTGTTTTCTTCAAATTTTAGAGACATAGAAAATCGTGCACATCTAGGCCTATGCCTTAACTGAAAAAGTTATATTATGATCATCGTTATCTCTTGAGGTAGATCATATCATTTTATCTCTTTTGGTAGATTTTTGCATCTATATATATATGGTAGAATGTCACATTGGCGTTGGAATAAAATTTGTTAACCAATCAAGAGAAAAGTATGTCACAAATGCTGAAAGAATTGTATGATCATATATTCCTTCACAGTATGTGGGTATATTTATGGCATTCGTGAATTAGCTTTTATCTTTTCATTATTATGGCTTGTATGTGTGTGCCATGGATGTGTGTGCTTAGCATGACTTTTCTCCTGCCATCATGATTGTGTTCCATAGGTATATGCATGTATAATAACTGGTAAATGTATCACGACTGGTTTTCTTTGTTTCATAGATATTGCACTATTTGATTTTCTTTTTCCTGAATTTAAGGGTAGTATCTAATGTGGGCTGGGAGTCTTCAGTAAAGTTCTGTGAGTCATAAACTTGCAATTGACTCATTATTGTACATGTATCTACAACTAAGGTGACACAACACCTCTATTACTCATATGTTACACTGAAACTTTGAAAGGGAACAGGAAAAAAACCGTTGATGATATCATCGTAATGGTAGATTGATATTTATTCGTCTTTAGATAACGGTTGTTAACTTGATCTAGACTTACAAATTATTTATTTGATTTGCTTCGAGCAATTTGTCTCAGGCGCCATTAGTAGAGGGGCTATCAAGTGGTCGGTGGTGAAAGAATGAATGAATAATAGTTGATAATAGATACCTAGTACATTGTAATAAAGTACTCTGGTCTTTTTCTTGACTAGTACTTAACTGTTGAAGGACCTCCAGTGGTGTGTTTTATAAAAATAACACAAAAAGGTACAATAAATTATTGACTACAACAAACTAAAAACGCTTTACTCCGATTCAATTGGTGGTGGGAATTTTCCCATTGAGAAAAGGATATTAGTTTGGCAAATTAAAAACAAAATGAAAATAAAAAATAATGCAGCTGAGTGCAGACATAACAAAGATTGCAAATAGTATCAGCTTATTGAAATGTCAACAAAAGGCATGCTTTTATCAGCAGTGAATCATACAAATATCAGTAAGCCTACTGGGGGCAGACGACTTTATTAACAACATGGTATACACAGTGGGTAGACAGTTTATATATATATATATATATATATATATATATATATATATATATATATATATATATATATATATATATATATATATGGCTCATTCCAAGATTTACTGGACATGGGGGGCCTGGGTCTGGAATTAGCAAACTCAGTATTTCTTAATAACATTATTTATTATTGATAGCACTATATCTTGGCTTATTAAAAAGTTTCATTCAAGGATCAAACTCCTAACATGTCAGTTTTTATCACTGATGCCGTAAAACCTTCTAAAAACATGAGGCGTGAGTGAACGGAAACAGTTGCATCATGATTATAACTACTAAATATAGGTCTAGCTGCACCAAATTCTGTGTACAAACTGGTATAATATATATATCCTTTTGTATACCAAAAAGTTAGAGTAAGAGTTGGAAACTCTTGAAATTACGCGTCGGCAAAAATTTTGTAAATGCTGAAAAATTAGGAATTATTTCTCCAATTTCCTAATTTTAGCTTAGCTCAGTTATAAACACTTATACAATCATGATAATAGCTCTCCATTGTCTCCAATATGTGTACTTTATATAACAATGGCAGTTTACCTCCTATATAATACCAGTACTGTGTCTTTAGTACCTGTGTTGAGACTAATATATTCAACGAAGTTAACTCACGCCTTACGTCTCATCAATCTTTACGAGAATGACCACAGCTTAGCAATACACCATCATATACCATTAAATACACTCAGACAATAAGTTAAGAGGTTGTACTACCTATCTAGAGTCATTTAAATATATATAAGGACCATCTTCAGTTTCCACCATGACTTTGAAATTCACAAAATTTCTACACTTCTCGGAAACACTTGCTTGACATGCGGTACAGAGTAATATCTTAACATACACCAAATACTCTTTTTTGATAACTCACATATGTCTATTATGGAATAGAAATGATAGGAACACCACACAAGATGATAGGTTGGCCTATTAACACTTTAACTTTAACCATAAAAACAAAACAATATGGACATGGTTCACTCACGCCTCACATTTCATCAATCTTTACGAGAAGGGCCATACCTCAGCTGTACATCATCATATACCAATGGGGTCGCACACACAATGAGAAATGAGGTTGTACTACCTATCTAGAGTCATTTATACACACAGGCCCATCTTCAGTACTGACATGAAGGATAGGCAGCCTGAAGGATAGGTAACCTCAAGGATATATATAGCATGAGTGATCAGTAGATGTATGCTTGAGGTAGACTGTTGGATTTGTTCTTTAGGGGATAGGTTGACTAAGAGATCATAATAAAAGTTGGATGTGAGCTATCCCAGCTGATCCAGCTGTGATAGGTAGGAAAGCTATAAAGTGAGATTGAGGGATAGGTATTGAAGAGGATGGGTAGCAAGGAGGATAGGTAATAAACAGTTTAAGAGATAGGCACAGAGGGTACCTTGTAAGGTGAGCATATTCAAAAGATACATTGGTGCTAGGTAATATCACAGATGTCCTTTAAACCATTTGAGGGAAAACCTAATTAAACTCTAGATGTTTCAGGGAATGGTAGTATGAGTGATAGGCAGACTAAGGGATAGGCACTATGTGGGAGAGGCAGAGCCATATGCAGGCAGAGTACTTGTCAGGTTGGGATAGGCAAACATCGGGATATGTAGATTGAGGTACTGACTTTGATTAGCATGTTGCATCTATAAAAAGTTCCAATCATTTTCAATATAACTTTTTTCCTTTTTTTAAATATTCTCATCATCAAACCTTATTTTTAGGTACCTTTGGCCAAATTTTGAGAATCAAGACCACAAATTTTGGATTCAGCAGGATTTTTTGGTATAGGTGCCCCCTTGTTTTCATTTGATATCACTCTGATAAAGATTCCTGACATCTCCATAAACCCCCTTATCTTACATAGGACTCAGTACTGAACAAGGTAGCCTACTTTTAAGGGGGGGGGTAGAGGGGGGTGGCTTGCACTATAGGACTCTATGGAGTAACATATCCTAGGGAACCTATACTATTCTTGACCGCATATATATCAGAAACATAGATTTTCAGTAACCACAAAAATTCTTTGAAAATAAATCATCCAGAATCTAACCACTGACAATTGCGTGAGTTAGGGGTACCATAGGGGCATATCATAGTGAAATATGATAGAGCTGTGTGCATTGGATGTGCCATTCATATATATATATATATATATATATATATATATATATATATATATATATATACCGTATTATGTAGTCATATATCATTTAATTCTTTCCTACATTAAAAACTACAATTCATCCCACAAGCGCCTTGATAAAATTATATTTGTTCTCAGCCCCCCCCCCTCCCCGAAAGAGAAAGAAAATCATAATTGGTCTCTTATCCCGTAGGAGATATGGCGATTTTTTAACAGATGGGGGAGGTTTAAGGCTTCTTATTGTAGTTCAAATGATTGAAGAGTATCATCGATAGAGATTCTTTTTATTTCCGATTTAGTAACTTAGCATTATTAGTGTTGTAGAATACCAACTGTGTATACTTAACTAGACTCTTTATTTTCAGAGGTGACATCGAGAGCAAGGCCTGAGGTAGATCCCAAACTGAAGGCAGAATATGAGAACCGTTTTGGTGACCTGTCTACTGATGCCGGTATGGACAGTCTGGACAGGTTCCTGTCGGACAGGAGCTACATAGACGGCTTCTGTCCATCACACGCCGACCTTGCCGTTATGTCAATCCTTGGCCAGGAGCCCATGACGTCACACAGTCACGTCAGACGCTGGTACCGTCACATCGCCTCATTTGACCTTTCCAAACTACCAAAGTCGTCTGCTTCCGGTGCAAAGTAAATGATCTCCTGTGACCTTTAGATATTGCATTCATGCATTACGTCATTATCATTATCATCATCACTAGGGTTGTTATGATGCTTGAATGCAGCACTTCCCAGTAGACTCTCCAGAGTTGCATTCATGCATCATGACGACCAGTGGGCATGATGCATTAAAGCACCACGCGATCATTGAAGGGTTAGTTGAGTGATGGGCTACACTACACCCAGGATTGTATAAATTGGTGGCCTGGATAGTGGACTGAAATATACACACCAAGGTCAAAATAACTATTTATTTCCCACTGTGTGTGGTCGACAGCATTGCTCCACATATGTCTATGGTAAGGTGTATGTATACATGGACCCAATGTATTAAAAGTCAGCGGTTGGTCAAACCATGCTCTTGACATTCAACCAACGACCATTATGCTCTTTTTATCAAAAATGAATTCACATAGTATATTGTAAATCTCATCAATTAGATGATGAATAAACCAATCGTGTTCGCAATGATATCAAGTTTTAAGTGGAAAAATGTATTCAATGTCATAAGCAAATCTGATAAATGGTCACCATGGCAAAAGGATACCATGAGAGAAGTACTGCTGAGATGTAATACAATTTTCCCTGCAAAATTGGGTAAGGCCAGGGATTATAGCCATGTGTTACCAAATTGAGATAATATTATAATACATATATTTCTCACTACCGTAGTACCTAACGTACTAGGCTCGGCTTATACACGAGGATAAGCCCCAGCTAAGATTAGGATCTGCCTGACAAGCCAGGATGTACGGTAGAACAGTGCTCGACTTATTACAGAAGTCATCAAGTGGTTTGTGTAGCCATATACATGTATTCTATGCTTTTGTCTTGACAAAGTGTGACATACTACCCCCATACTCGTGTTTTATTTCCTCACAATGCATCCATAGTGTGCCAGTGAATAGCAATGTATGGTACCGTAAAACCCCGGAAATAAGCCAGATTTTTTTTTCTATTTTTGGCCCAAACCGGCTTATGACCGTTTTTTTTTTTTTTTACTATAGAATAAAGAGAAAATGGTAAAAATTTGATCCCAAAACCGGCTTTTAGGATTTCCCTGAACTCCCCCCCCACCGGCTTATGACCGGGGCCGGCTTGTGTTTCTAGGGATAGGTAGTATGAGTGATAGGCAGACTAAGGGATAGGCAGTATGTGGGAGAGGCAGAGCCATACACAGGCAGAGTACTTGTCAGGTTGGGATAGGCAGACATTGGGATATGTAGATTGAGGTATTGACTTTGATTAGCATGTTGTATCTATAAAAAGTTCCAATCATTTTCAATATAACTTTTTTACATTTTGAAAATATTCTCATCATCAAACCTCCTTTTTAGGTACCTTTGGCCAAATTTTTAGAATCAAGACCACAAAATTTGCATTCAGCAGGATTTTTTGGTACAGTTGCCCCCTTGTTTCCATTTGATATCACTCTGATAAAGATTCCTGACATCTCCATAAATCCCCTTATCTTACATAGGACTCAGTACTGAACACAAAAGGTAGCCTACTTTTAAGGGGGGGGGGTAGAGGGGGAACCTATACTATTCTTGTCCTGATGTCCAATCTATCATTGTACTGTGCCAATTCACAACTGGTGCACAACTGATGTAGATCCCAGAGTATGCCACATTAAAACCCTTTAAGGGCTGCTGATGCATTAATGCATCATGCCCATTGGTCGTCATGATGCACCAATGAAGTGCTGGCGAGACTGGTTATCAGCACTTCATTGGAGCACCATGACGACCCTTTGAGAGTACATGTATCAACCCCCTTAGGGTCGGCATGATGCCCCAATGAAGTGCTGGCGAGACTGCTCGCCAGCACTTCATTGCAGCACTATGCCGACCAATGGGCATGATGCACACTGATGATCAGCGGGTTGTAAAGGGTTAATATCAGTGCAGCTGGGGTCAGCTACCCCCCCCCCCCCCCCCACTGTTTAGTGACATCATCAGTAATTCCATCCTGTTTTGAGATCAGCTGTTATCAATATACACCATGTGGGACCACTACACAATGCTGTATACAGCTGATATTATCGTGACATGTCACTAGCTTCAGATCCTTGTATGGTCAGGTTGTACAGGACTATGTAAATACCGTAAAACCCCGCATATACGACACGGCTTGTAGACCATTTCTGACCCCCAGGTGCGGCTTATGGGTTAATCCTGAGCTCAGGGTGCGGCTTAAACGAGGGGTTTCAATATATAGACTTTAGCAAGGAATGGGCACCATTTCAGACCGCTGCTGCGGCTGAAAGCATTCTCCTAACATCAGGGTACGGCTTATACCTGGTGTTTTATGGGACTAATGAAAGGGGAATGCAAACTCTATTCAAAGTAGACTTGTTAGTTAATTTAAGGTAAACTATGGTACCACCTCTTTCAAATATCTACAGTTACATGGCTTTTGATACTTGTTAGAAGGACAAAGACTAGATTTTGTTTGTGGCATTTAGGTCTATTTATTGATATAATTGAAGGGAAGGCAACCCCTACTCCCCCCTGTCTGCACACATAGTGGCAACTTTTATTTCAATTCCCGCAGTCCTTAGACTGATAGGTATGGAGGAATGCCAAGCTCACTGAGCCTGAGGTGCTATAGATCAGATTTTAACATGGATGATATAAGTAGGTACGATGTGAATGAATCAAACATAGATTACTTAACCAACACTTTGCGTGAAAAAGGATATTCATGATCTGGTAAATCCAAAATATGGTAGATATGATAATCATGTAGACGTCTCGGGTATAATTTATTATGTATATAAATGAATGGTGCTGTATATAGACAACATGACATGAACACATTAATGAGAGGTACACTGTATGTTCTCCCCTGTACGCATTTCTTGGCACCATACAAGATTACATGTAACATTTCCTCAGTCAACTATTCTGCCTACATGACACTGCTTCTGTGACAATCAAGTTTCAAAGGCCTATATCAAGATGTTTTGAAGGCTTAATATCAAGATGTTTCAGATCAAAATTAAACCATGTTTACCTGTATGAATTCTTAGCAGCAATATAATACGGATTACCCACTGAATACTGACCCGACTAAGATGGCACTTTCAGAAAAAACACACAATGTGTAGAGTCTAATAAAGCCATACACTTTATAGTTCCAAGAACTTGTAACATTAAGGCTATAGTATGGCACACACGGGATGGCACTAACTCCTTCATTCGGCTCTGCAGTGGAGAGGAGTTACGTCATCCCTATTTTCTCTAATGCAAATTAATCATTACTACACTTGTACAATGACAAACGCAGTCTATCTGCTCTATACATGGACTCTTTTTAAACGTTAACAAAATACAATGTATGATTTAATTCAACAATCTCCCCGACAATTCAATGCCCCACTGTTCTAATGGAATAGAAAGAAGGTCAGTTTAACAGACATAGCTATGTTAAACTACAGATCAGTACACATGCACACACATACTGTAGACATGATATACTCGTACACTCATATCAAAAGAAACTTATCCCTTTCAAGTGTCAGTTTTATGTATAAAACTTTTGTACATATCTGGAACTATGTAAACTGTTCTGCATACAAATACGCGATTTTATATTAAAAGAGACTTAAAGGTCTATTCATTTTACGTCAAGTGGCGTAACATCTCAAGATTTTAGTCTCAACGCCTCGTGGAATTCTGCTTCCATGCTAACTCGTGAGGAAACACTGGAGCAATTCTCGCGAACCTCTGTGTGTGTGCTTTGATATGTTTGATTTAATGGTTGCACAAGCTATTAGTTGAGTGATGTAAAGTACCCATTCAAAACAATATCAAATAAATATGTATTATGACCCAGGCCCTTTTCCAACAGGTTCTATGCAGTTACATCCTCCTCTGTCCACTTTACCATAAATCACATTCAAATTGCAGGAATCTCATTACAATTGATTTAGATTAAGGTAATTATAATTTAAGCAAATCAGAAATATCTTCTTTATTTATCTACTTAAATTAAAGCAAATATATAAAAGTCCAACTGACTCAAATCAGCATCTCGCTTAAGGCTGTCGTGCAATGGTCTAAGGTATTGTAAAGTTTAATTTGACCCATGGGTGGGATTTTTGATATAATGGTATAGGGTATATGGATTCGGAGTCCATACTTTTGTTGACCCGGATCCCAAGTCTTCACCCCATGATTTGTGACCTGGAAGTGTTGCCTATATGCCGTTTATAGGTGTTTGGTGAGCCTGAATAAGGTATGTATACCTCCTTTCCTCCTACCAGATTTTATTTTTTTTTTTTTGCTGCTAATTGCCTGTGGTCTTGTTTCATCTACGGTAAAACTAATACCTTATCTATAAGGTGCACCTGGCATATAAGGCGCACCCCAACTCAAGCTGATACCAAAAGATGCATTTTAGACCAGAGTTTATAGGCTTTCTTTCTGTTCTATATTTTAAAATCCTCAAGTACAATAATAATTTTTACTGATTCAATAAGGCGCATTAGCTGTGTACTGTGCATGTAAGGCGTGACTCAAACGCGAGGTATTGCTGCAGCAAGAGGCCAAAAAAGAAGGTCTGCAAACAGCCCATATACTGATCAGCGATTTCAAGCTATGGGCGGAATTGGGAAAATGCTCAATAACCGAGTATTTCTGACAGACATGCATTCATACGTCTATGTGTCAGACATGTTAAATGTTGCATATCATGACAAGTTTGTGTACAGATCTATCTGCTTTGAAAAAAAAAAACACCATTTGTTGAAGACTGTCCATAATTAAAGCTTCCATACCAGGGCTTCCTGTCCAGAATCAAAATGTACTAGTTACCCATTTATGCATTGCAATGGTTTAACTTTCATGGCCTATATGTAAAAACATTTTGAGTTTTACACAAATGCAAGACATCTCCCATGCTTGTCTCGAGACATAGGGGCCACTTAAGGTAATCTGAATAAATGTATTGGTTTAACCACACCTGGTAAGTACATATCAAAACACTCATTCAACCACAGCTTTGTTTTAGCCATATGCCATCTAGATTAATACAGCATATATGTAATGTATGTAAATCATAGGACAAAATGTGACTTAATCCATGTAGAATAAGGGATATTGCAGCACCAATTAAACATGGCATCAACTGCTACATTTGCAATATAATGTACAATTCAATGTCAGATATTCCTCTAAGTAGGCTGACCCAAATATGTTCTACAGGTTATAGAATATGACATATCCTTCACTGTATTTATGGAGATGTGTGTTTAGAATTCAATTACAAGGTTCTGTTGCCCATTACAAGAGTCCAACACATGACCTTTCATAGATAGGAGATTCATAGCTTCAACATTCAGCCTATATATAAAATATGAAAACTAGAGATTGATGGTCTACTATCACTTTGACAGTGATGTGAGATTCCTTAATCTCACATAAAACTACAAACTACTGCCTTCTTCTGATAGACTGTGTTTGTAAATTCTTGTCGTATCCCTGAAGAGGGACGTAGAATTTTTTTTTTTTTCTGATGTACTGTGTTCAGTTGGTGAATGTTTATGTAGGTGATAGACATCTTTATTCAAATCCTTTCTTGTAGATTTACACCATTCTTTCTGCAGCATCTTTTGAACTGAGTGACTGGCATTCAGGTGACAAGCGACTATTAACGTCGAAGGTACTGGTCGATGGAGAGGTGCATCTTGAGCAAAGTGGGATCAAGTAAAAGATGCATCCGGCGATGATGAACATAGACCCCGCAAAGTAGAAGACGGGCCCATGTGAACTGTTTTTATCAAGCATTGCACCTGTAAGAGAAGGAAATAAAGCAGTGAGAAGGTGAAAGGTAAATCAAATTCATCAGGGAGTATAAAATGCTAAGTTACTCATCAGACAGACATGATATAAACCCGATGTAATTGGATACTAAGGTATGAACTTATTCTGTGGAATGTGCATTGATACTGCCATACACATACAGGGCAGGACTGATCCATTAAGTGTATACATGTACACCTATTTAATGGATTTCTCTAACCAATCAAAACTAAAATAGATCTGGCTGTTGGAAATGATGGTGAACTCTTGAAGCTGGCATGAGGCCAGCTGGCCCTATGTTAGAGCAAAACGGGGCCGGACTGCTGGAGGCATAGTTGCTTCAATATCTTTTAAATCAAATTAAAATGACCACTCTTAAATCAGCACACACACCTTTTGTGGAATACTGTTTACTCTGCTTTTTTGAGGGAGTAATGGTAACACTTTGAGTGGCTCACATCCTAAGAGACCACAGATTCCTAAAATCTAAGATTTTGCCACTCTAAGCTGTTGATTAGATAAGTGCACATGCCACATACATAGAACTCAGACTAACCTGCTATGGGTGGTCCTGCTATGGTGGATAAGCCCTTCACCATGGACAGGAGACCTAGGGCATTGTTCAGCCTGTGTAATCCAAGGTACTTCACCAGGAATATAGTAGTCAGTGGTACAAAGGTTCCTTTAAAAACAATGTTCAGAATGTAAGATGATAATTGACATTGTTTTGTAGGAACTACCCATTGATGAAGGGTATAAGGTTGCCATGGGCTGATGTGTATTATTCATACAATCAAGTCATCATGAAATTAACTTCAGTAAAAAGTGCTATTCTTTTATCTACTTTATACACAGAACTTCTTATGCTACATAATATCTACAACTAGAGCTGTGACATTCATTTCACTTGATTGAATTATGAGCATAATATAATAGATAAACATACCCATGAGAAGTCCGAAGATAGCGGCATAGATGACAAGGAAGGGGAAAGTTTTACAAACAGAACAGGCCAGCAGTGTAGCTAAACCACTCAGGATGAGGCAGATATTGTTAAGGTGAAGAGGTTTCACCCATGAAATGTTGGCTAGTGCTCCACCACCAGCCCTGCCAACTGTATTTGCCAACCCTATCAAGAGAGGAACATCGATCTTTGAATTTCTCAAAACAATACATGGTAAATATTATATGAAATTTTCTCAATTACATTGAAGTCACATTTTTTGCCACGTTCTGTGGATGCTGTTTCATAGGCCTCATCTCTTTTTTTAGCCGGAGATTGGCATTAGGTTCCTCCTCCACACATTGAGGGAAAAGGCCAAATGCCCTATACTGTAGACTTTCCTTGGTCACTCATTCTTGTGACTCTCTTGACCGTGGAAACCCTGCAAAATACATACAGTGGGTCCAAACTAGAAAATGCATATGATCATGATTAGTTCAAAAGATAAGTGAAAATCTACAATGCTTTAAAACCATAATCGTGATCACTTTCAATGTACTGATAATAGACCAGCAAATGCCAATAATGATATAAACACCTGTTTGAAAGTTAAAGAACCTTTGTTGAATTTATAAGCAAATACTCATGACTTGTTAATCTTTTTTTTTGTTTTTCAAGAACATGAGGATTAGACAAAAAGGAAGATTGAATCAAATTTGTAATAATTCTATCTGGAGATCCAATCTATGTTAGGCTTTAGGTGTAGATATATTTATTGGCTGCTGGTGTGTGCTCCTCATATTAATAAGTAGTACATGGAATGGGAAAAACGTACAGGGATTAAGCGCATGTGTGATTTAAATGAGCAGTAACCTATGACCGAGATGAGCAGTGCAGCGCGCTGCTCTGGTATTCCCAGGCTGACCGCATAGTCTGGGATGAAGACGATAGGGATGAAGTAGCCCAACTGGATGAAGACGCTGGCCAGGGTGATGATGATGAAATGTGGATGGAAGAGCAAGTTGAAATGCATCATCTCAGTGAGAGTAGTCAGGGAACTTTTGGAGATGCAGGGACACCTGGGAGAGGCAGATTTGTTCATGTCTTCTCTAGGAATCATAGTGACTGAGGCTATGTAGGAGCGTAAATCTGGCTGCTCACTGTATTCTTCTAAATCACAGATACTGCCGGGGTAGAAGATATCCCGCCTTGCTAGCGGCTTTGACATCTCCTCCCTAAGTTTACGCATGTTGATCTGCCGTAGGAAATCATCTGGCAACTGTGAGAGTTGCTGGCATGAGATGAATGTTGATTGATGATGTGGGGCTTGTGCCCGGTTCCGATTTTGAATCGCATATGAGATGAGGCTCTTCTTCCTAGAGTTAGGCTCGGACGGTAAATCCATACAGGATTGGGTTACCATTGAACAGTTCCTTGGGGATAAATTCTCCTGCTGCTGTTTCTCATGAATTTGTATTGGCAGTTCTAACGTATGCATTGACTGTGTCTTTATATTTTCAATTGGTGAATTGTTACCCAGGTAAAGGTTATAGCCAATGAGTCTGTTTGATAACTTAGTGCTTTCAACTGATGTAACTGCAGGTTCACTTTTACTAGATATGGGGTTTCCAGCACTGACCAATGCCTTTTCATCATTATTATCTGAGGCCAGTGTAGTTTCAGAGGGGTCATCTACACTGGGACCTGGTGCTGAGAGAGGCCTCATCAGAGCACCTAAAACAATACCCTGAAGGGGAAATCCAGCCAGAAGAATCAAAGCATTGCGCCAGTCGAAGGCGGATAAAAGTCCTGCACAGACTGGTGCCATTATCACCATACCGATCCCTGCCCCTGAGTAGGCGATGCCTGTTGCGACTGCTCTACGCCGCTCAAAGTAATAACCAACCATTACCATGGCTGGGAGGTATATCATGGCAAGTCCAAATCCTGGAAAAGAAATGGAATACCTATGTACGAAACCACTAGATAGATTATCTAAACAAAAAGGCTTCTACTCTAACAAAACTGTCATATTCCAACTGCACCTCTTAACTATTATATTGAAGTTTCCAATACTTTAGATTTTGATATTCATTGTGGCTGCAAATCACCATGAAATGTGTTACAAGAAATGTTTTATATATGTTACCGGTGATAAGCATTTGATAATGATGTATCTGCCCCATCTATATTTTCACTGACACAAGAAATGAAAGATATAAAATTTCATCTCACCGCCGATAAAGCCATAAATGGTGATGAAGACATCAATGTTGGGGGAGAGTGTAGAAAGAGTGAATGCTATAACGGTGAGGAGGGAGCCTACCATGGCGACTACTCGACATCCGAAGCAGTTAATCAGACCGCTTACCACTACTCCTACATACAAAAGCAAAAATACAAAATAAATCAATGAGAGAAAATTATTACCTATAAACATGCTGAAAGGGTCTGTTGTACTTCATAGTTTGTCTTTGCTGTATCAAAGATATATATAATTCTAAATACCCCAACAGCTGGATTTAGACACATATTTTGAGGGCAAGAACTCAGAACAGTAAATGTCTAAATATTATGTATATCAGTAGTGTAGGGGTATGGTATTTACACTTTACGTTCATGTACCCGTGAGACTCAGACCTAGGTCCTTCGGGTGTAGTGGGGGAATCCGGATGGCAGGTGGCAGCACCTGCCTCTGGGTTCGTATCCATTACACCAGGGGGCCTACCACTCGTCCGCCACACGTCACGTGGCCGGTCTGAGTTTCGCGGGCTTTTCCCCCATATAAGGCTGGTCCAAGCCCATGTTCTTCAGTAGTGGTTTACCCACTGCTCAACCAGGTCGTTACCCGAAAGGGTAACCGAATGCCCTAGTAGCATGTAGTCCTCTGAGGCTGTGATCGTATGTAACATAAGCTATGAAATAAAAGCTCGGTTGCCTACCCAGAAACTTTTCTCTCTCTTCGTTATGATTTAATCTAACTTAACGAGACGAACCACTACAGTAGTGTCTGTGACTGACATTGCCATTTGATTTATGGTAATTCTAACTCGTCCTTCTCAGGGGAGTAGAATTTGGACAGGTGTTTTGCTAATGCCCTGTCTTGAGCAGAACCAAGGTGAATAATACTTTGGTCCCCCTCCCTTTGAGACAATTAAAATGCCAACTGCTGTGGACTCTTTGTAAAAAGAAGGAACAAAACACAAGACTGATCAGTCAGTGAGAAACAAAACATGACATTAGATATTAAACCAATCCATGACAATACCTTTTCTCACCTGTGCTTGGGATGAAGCATTAAAATTACAGCAAAATATTTTTATTGTATACATACCTGAGGTCATAAAACCACCAATAAGTAAGGATCCAGCAATGGTGGCCTTGACACGGCTGGTGCCAAAGGCTTCTGTGAAGTATGGCAGGAATATGCCAAATGAGCCCACACTGCCCTCCACGAGGCCATTACAAATGAAGCAAGCAACAACAATGACCCAGCCATATCCGCCGTCAGGGGGCAGGGGAAGCAGACTCTGGGCTCTTCTAACAGGAGTTGTAGGTGGCGTCTCCTCCACATCAGCAGCAGCCATCTTGGAATCAGTAGCCTTTTCCTCAGTTTCCGGTGACATTTTACTGGGTACATCCATACTGCTATTAACACAGCTATCTCTATATATAAGGGGTGTCTGTAGATCCTCAAGACAGCCTTGTTAAGGATCCACAGTCATCATACTACATCTGTAATAGAGTATTTGATATGTTGTTAGGTTTCAAGAAGGCGGCAGGGTACAATGAGCTGAAATATAAAACTCTTCAAATCTACTTACTGTAGGTACTACTAAGGATCCAGCAATGGTGGCCTTGGTACTTATATCACGCTTATACCATTGAATGACAGTGAATTCTATATCCATACTTATACACAAGGATAGCTTCTTGCCGCTACACCTTTTAGAATGTGCTTGAAGTCGGGGTGCGCCTTACAGACAAGGACATTCCCCATTAATACTGGTCAAATTCAAGTCCCAGGTGCATCCTATAGGATTTCTTCAAGTGAGAGTTCCCCTTATATGCAGGTGTGCCCTTTACTCGAGATAATGTGGTAAATAGTTTTAAGAAACAACCCAAAAGAGAACAAAAAAGAACACAGGTGTTGAGTAGGTAAAACTTGAATAGACACTGTATTGACACTTTTGCTCAGGTTAGATTGGAGTGGAGTCAATATAGCACCATGATGCCTACTGGGTCTATAACATGGACTTATTAAAAGGTTTGCTTCAGGTGACTTTGTCTGAAAATCTATAACCCCGTTGAAATCGTACGCAGCACATAAACCACCTGGGTCACAGTATTCTTTCTGTTCTATAATATTAAGTCCGCGCGTGTAAGGTAAAACCCTAACTTTAGCTGCTTCTATGAGGCACACCAGTGGTTCATCCTCATGTATAAGTCATGCCTAATGCAAGAGGTATTACGGTACTTTACACAAGAAATTACGGTACTTAACACTAGAAATTGTGAAAAAATACATGGAAACATTTTCCTAAGTCATAATTATGTATTGGGGTAATGTTTCTATGTCCGGGCTTGCATGCGATGTTAATAAATTCTTTTTTGGTCTTATAACTACCGTAAAACCATGCACATAAGCTGCACCAACATATAAATCGCACCCTTACTTTGGCAGAATGCTATAAGCCGCACACACCTGAGGCCTGAAATGATTGTCATTCCTTACTATAGGCTGTATCTTTTTAACCCCTCATATAAGCCGCATCCTGAATTCAGGAAGATACTAAAGATACTATAAGCGGCGCAGAAGGCCTCTGAAATAATCTACAATGCATAAGCCATGACCTATAATGCGCAATTTTTGCGGTGTGTTTAATACCCGCTCACACAATATCCACCTTGTTTACCCAACACCTCCCTGAAGGATGTGTAACAAGGTAAATCGTTAATAGTGTAGGATGAAATGAGAAGACCTACAACAGCTCGCCTACACTCTCCACTCTCCTTCTCCCGTTTTGTGTTCGTTAAATAGAGTGATAGCGTCTTAAATATAAGTGATGCTTTCCTTACCATTCCTTTTTTTCTTCTTTGACATTTAGACCCGGGCATTTAGAGCAGAACTTTGAGAATCCAAAAGACTTCCCTGAAGCTGATATGAAGAGTAAATCTGCGGACGCTGACAATCTGAGAGATTATACACGTAGCAGTATTTATACTGCTTACAAGATTATAATATTGACTATAGAAAGGTTCTAATGCTCATATATACATGTTGTGTGTATGTACTTTGTAGGAGGTAGGCCTATACTGAAACCGAAATCGATCCCCTCAGGCTCAGACAATAAATTGGTGAATCACTACGCTCCAATACATGTACATATTACATGTATGCATTAAATAAACTGAATAGAATGGAGTTACACCGCTGTACTACAATCAGATGAAGTACAATTCACAAGTTCTAGACCCTTTAGTCATACTCACTCACTAGTACAGTACTCCTAGCACCTATAGAAGTCGTCATTCAGTGGTGCCAAGTCCCAGATCACTCATGTTTTTTAAGTTGCTGATCCTCTTACATGGGTTAACGTTCCTTTGTCCTGGGGTTGTTCGTGGATGAACAGCATACAGCATGAATGGACTTGGACTCTCCGACCAGTCCAAGGCTCCTCTGGTTTTTGATCATTGAGCAATGTCAATAAACCTAGGCCGATTGGGATTCACTGGGTCACTGGACTGACGCAATATGTTTTACACCAATGTAATCGGTGAGACATTGGGCTGCATAGGCCTTCTCAGGCTTCTGCATTGCAGCAGTATGTCCATTTGTTCTTTTGAGAAAGTCTACTCTTATTCTTTAATAAAAGGGTAGACGGAAAGGAGGGGGGGAGTAATTTTGGTGTGCACACGAAAATCTGTCGACCTCCCCCCCCCCCTCCTTCTTGTAGAAAAAAACAACAAAAAACACTACCTTACTGGCCATTCCTTGCTAATGCTCCATGATGTGGTGCTTAACTTAAGAGTCACTCGACCAGCACCACAAATGGATATGAAACTATAAAAGCATTAATGCGAACCTTTAAGTTTCAAGTACAGTGACGATAGGTGAACAACGGTGCAGACAACTGTTAGTATTAAAAGAGCTATGGGGCATTAGCATATCAGGCTATGGAGGTCGCCATCTTGGTTTAGCCCCCGACTCCAGAGCAGGGTATTCTGGGTAAATTTTTTATCAGCCTCCAGAACAATGGCCAGTGATAAGACTGATAAGCTGGACCCTGCCCCTTATCTTAATCACCCCAAGTACCTCTCCTTTGTTTTAGGTGTGAGGTCCGGTGATAACACTGATAGGGAGACAATGAACTGAACTATGGTATCAAGCAGAAATTTCAATGATATTTTGCTCTTTGATTTCAAACACATCATCTTATCAATGATTACATAGTTACAGCTCTTGTTATGGGGAGCCCATAGATATAATTAATAGAAAATTCCAATTGGTAGTAATTAAATGGCAGGTGGTCAAATTAAACTATACAAAGAGTCACCTGACTGATACTCCCAGCACTAGCAATGTGCTAGTCCCGTATAGATTCGCACTGATCGATCTCACCACTGATTGCCCCAGTCCTTGCCAAAAGGCAATGTGGTGTAGGCTTGCCCGGGATGTAACTGTAAGACTGTTCCTGGTGCTTGTGCCCACAGCAACTGAGCATGGACCCGCGTGTGTGCTGTTTGCATTTGTATTTTCTAGGACAGGGCATAGTTCCTCTTTGGTCTACATCTAGGACTAGGTCATAAGTTATATTTGACGTCCACGCCCACCCCTGTATCCACGTGCCTTTGTTTATACACGCTAAACACCACGCCCCAAATTATGTGAGTGACAGCGCGTGAGCAGTTACGTCAAGATGGCGATGCCGGGGCGATGCTCGGCATCCCTGCTGCTTCAACCCATCTGCCCATGAATTGTAAATGACCAAGTGGATTCTAAGCCCTCAGTGGCGAACCTACCTCTATTGCTGGTCCGATCCTGTGTCAGAAAATGTTGAGTTCCATCTGTGAAAGTGGGAAAGATGACCTGCATCCGAGAGCGTTGCGCTGGACAGTGATTTCCTTTCTCTGCTCGAAGGGCTGCGGCCGCGAGTCGCTCAGTTCTTAACGGGGAAAGCCGAGGGTCGAAAAGGTGCACGTGGGCGATCTTTGACTTTTATACTAGCAGGGACAAAAAAGAACAGATCGTTACACTCAGCTTTTGATGAACAAAGCCATATACTTTCTTCCGTAAATTATACCCTTCATGGCAAAGCATGGGGACGACCCGCCCCCTGATAGACACATGCAAGTACCCCACGAAAAAATAAGACCAATTTCGTCACTGCACAAAAAGCAGCAGTGCTCACGCGCTGATGCTGCGCCTTAATGTTATGCGTATGGAGCGCCCAGTGTACAAAAATCACCAGTAGAAAAGGCCGACAGAAAGGTGGTCGGATATACATGTGAACGTGCGGCTGGCAAGCAAGGGTACTTTTTCAATCTTAAATCGCCCTAAGCAAGCTTAGGGTCTAGTTTTGGGAAAAAATCCCTAACTAATTTAAGAGCTTTATGAGGGTACCTTTAATATGGCTTTCTGGATATACCGATAGCATAAAAAAAATCGGAATTTGAAATTCTCTAGTCAGGGTATGCAATTGAAAATTAAAGCCAAATGGTCCAATTTAGGCAACCAGGTACCTAAATTGGATCAATTGGTATCCTAAATTGGACCAATAGGGTAGGGTGGGGTAAGATGCCCTTAATTTACAAATGTGTCATTTATAAGAAATTCATGGCTGCTTCCAGAATACTTTTTTTCATTAACCAAAGGATGGAATGATAGTTTTTTCATTTGCAAAAGCTTGTCAGCTCTGCCCCATAGATTGTTACAGTAAATCATGTATGAAAAAAAAAGTGGATGCTGGGGTAAAAGGTCCACAGCTGGGCTAAAAGGCCCACAACCTTTGGGATCAAAGGCCCACATGCACAATAAAGAGGATCATAATTGGAATAAATGCTCCATTTAGATTCTTGTCATTCAAAAAGAAGCTAAAGTTAATATTCATGAACTACTGCTGAGATTTGGACATCCTAAAACACCTAAAGTAGCATTTTCAATAATTCATATAGAAGTCCAAGGAGTGATAGAGTAGCTAAAATACCCTAATAGCATGTAACTGAACTAGTTCTAAGAGAATAATCCCTAATTAATGCATATTTTTCACACTAATCAAGAGATGGAACAATGTACCATACTTGTGAAATAGGTTGTCAGCCTAGCCTTATGGAATATTCCAATAGAATGCTTGACAAAAAGTGGGACATTTTGCCCCGTAGGTTGAAAGGCTGGGGTAAAAGGCCCAAAGCGATGGGGCAAAAGGCCCATGGATCTGATGATAAGATAAGGTTCATCTCAAAAGCCCATGTAGGTATTGGAACAAAGTGTAAGGTAAAAAAAATGTATCTTTATGACCTACCCTTCACCCCTTTATCTAATAATACCTCACATAATAATTTTAACCCATTTAACTTGCTACCCAAAAATCAATGCATATTTCAGGACCCTTTT
The DNA here is from genome assembly GCA_949317995.1 of Acholoe squamosa. Lineage (NCBI taxonomy): Eukaryota > Metazoa > Annelida > Polychaeta > Phyllodocida > Polynoidae > Acholoe > Acholoe squamosa. The sequence continues at coordinate 17,483,265 of OX439044.1, forward strand.
ATTTCTAAATATCTTAAATTGAGCATGATGATCATAACAGTTACAAAATATTGAATGTCTGATAAGTTAACTTTTTCTCATCCAATCATAATGAAAACCTACAAAAGAGATCTCCTTGAAGTTTTCCTTACTTCCAAGTGTTAAATGGCTGCATACAACCAGTACCTTGGTTATGAGGGCTAAAGGGCCTTTTACCCCAAAGGGCCTTTTACCCCCTCCTACCCTATGCATTATTCTTCTCTCATCAAAAACAGCAGTATGGAAACCTAGTTCATATTACTGCCACTAGGGGAAACAAGGGTACTCAAATTTAGGAGCCAGTCCAAATTAGGCAACTTCCCCTACTTTTGGGAAAAGTCCCTAAGCAATGGACACTTTTGAGAAGATCCCCCTAAGCAAGGGTCACTTTTGAGAAAATCCCCCTAAGCAAAGGTGAACTTTTGGGAAAATTCCCCTAAGCGAGGGCCACCTCTGGGAAAATCTCCCTAAGTAAGACCATTTTCCCAAACCTTCCCTAGGCAAGGGTCCCTTTTCCCAGATATTTCCTTAGGCAAGGGTCCATTTTCCCAGAAATTTCCCTAGGCAAGGGTCCATTTTCAAAGAAATTTCCCGAGGTAAGGGTATGTTTTCTTCAAAATCTCCCTAAGCAAGGGTAAGGGTTGCATTCTGTCTATTGAGGTTTCCCATAATACACTCTGTTGTGGAGGGTTCCTGCTAATTACCATAAATAGGTCAGTCACGTGACCTGGTCTGGCCAATGGCATTGGTCATGTGATTGACCTACTTATGGTAATTAGCAGGAATCCTCCACAACAGACGGTGCGTTCGGAGTACGGCCGAGGGATCAACGCTGGTTTGTAAGGCCACCCCCTATTGGTCTGCCCCATGTGGGTCAATGTTGATCCCTGAGTCAACTTACTACCCTCCCAAGCATAGTAAGGGACTGGTACCTACCCAGACATGGCTGGGGTGGACAGGGGTAGAGGGAACAAGCTAAGGTTGTGTAGTTAGCGTTCGAGGTCACCCCGTCCCAGCATGCACTGCATATTGATCGAAAACCGCTGCCCGAACGCCCCGAGAGTGTATTATGGGAAACCTCAAGAGACAGAATGACCTCCAGTCTGCACACCTGTGTCAACAAAATTTGAGTGCCCCCTCCCCTGGGTGGTGGAGTAATTGCCGTGGAGGTAGGCCTACCGTTCGTCTTTTTTTAAAGTTGTTTATTGGGATAATTACATTTACAGAGTAAGTGCAATTGTAAACCTGGTGCCCACGCCTTGTGGTAATTATACCAAGCCTCCTTCACATTTCAATTCTGATTATAACAATCAATCAGTAATGGCCTCGTATTTGGAGTTAACATCAACAGTATGTCATTGATACCGTATCAGAAATTTTTAATAAATGTATCAGCGATCAGTTAATGATGAGATGAGATGAGGATGAGATCTGATTTTATAATCACACAAATTATCACATGAAACAGTCCAGGTAGTCTTTCTTAATAGAATTTTTAAACTCAGATAGGGTCTCTAAAATTGTGTATTTTGCTTTTAGTTGATTCCACTTGGTGCAGGCTCTATATAAGGCACTTCGGATTACAATAGGTCTAAGACTATGTGGTAGCAACAATCTTTTTCCCTGATGAAAACGGGTGGGAATATTTCTATTGTCGACCAGGTTTTCACATTTTGACAGGTAGAAGGCATAGAATAAAAGATGTCTATATGGGTCTAAACAATTTACATAGAGGGTATTGAGGTTGCCCATAATCCTTTCTGTTCGAGGCAGTTTCCTGCTAATTACCATAAGTAGGTCAGTCACGTGACCTGTTCTGGCCAATGGGATAGGTCACGTGACTGACCTACTTATGGTAATTTGGACGGACAAGAGCATCTTTCTCCCACACTATTTATTTGAGGAGGATGAATAATACCAATACCCTTTTGTTCTGCCCATACCCTAACTTTCTGTAAGCATTTTTTTGGGAAAATCTTAGGATCCCGAACGTCGAATTCTTATCAAAAGGCACATACTTTTTCAGAGGGGAAAAAAAGAAAGAAAAAATCCTACCTACATATCCTTGAAAATAATTAGGCCTATGTTAGCAGGATAGTACCAAGTAAGCTAGTAATAAGGCCTACAGTACACGTCTTCATGTTCAAGGTGGACCCAGGTGCTTTTTAATAGTATTTTACTAAGCACCCTTAATAATATACAAGGGAGATGGTGCTATATCTACAATGGATTAGTAATAGCTCGCTCAAAACCAGCACCAGGTGCATTATATCATTCTTCCAAATTCTGCGCGCACTTTAAGCGTGAAGATTGACGGCAATATACAGGGATAAAGTCACTGAGGCCAAAAATCCCTGAAATGCTTGATAAAAACCCATCTAAATATTGATATTGTATATGAATGTATAGGGCTTTGGGACATGAAAATCCCTGAAATCAGGGAAATCCCTGAAGACTTTCATCCCTGAATATAAAACACTCTCCCCTATTGCCTTATTAATCCTAGCTATAGAAAGGGGAGCTTGCAGAGGGGGCAGTGAATGCGTTATGGTTCACTTGGCACCCCATACATCCCATCCTTACCTGGCTGAACCGGATTGAGCCAGCTATCCATTTTTCAGGCCAAGACTATTTTAGCAGCTGTTTCTGTGCCAGAACCCACATAGGTTATTAAAAAAAAAAAAAAAATCGCTAAAAGAAACAAAAAAGGATCAGGCCTATGCAATTGAATAGGCTATGAAAGCCAGGCACGTTCACAATAGGTAGGACAGTCTATTTCTGAAAAGAAAAAAGAAAACACTTAATGAAAACATCATGAAAATAGTCCGGAATAGATAAAATCTAGTACAATCTGCAATCGGTTCATTCCAATCTTCTTTGGTTGATTTATTGTGATTTTTCAAAAAAGTGTGTTTTTTTTTCTGGACCAACCATCCCTGTCGTTAATCCCCAAGTTAAATATAGGCAATCAGCTGTCTTCTTTTCATCAGGGGTAAGGAGGTGCTGACCCCTGCTGCATACATATGTGACCCATCCTAACAAAGTGGTACTGAAGTCGCACATATAGAAGCAGATACAGCCTTTTCAAATAGTATAGTGTCAAAAATATCAGATTTTTCAAAATTGAATATGGGTAGATGTCTTTCAGGATATTTGCTTACTAAACTGAATTTAAGCCCCAAAAGCCTAAAAGACATGGCTATAGTTTTGATGTTTTATATAGAATTGTATAGGAATTATATGGGATTTATTGATTATTATCTATTTGATATGTCAATTATCTCTCTATCTCTGAATCCATCAGGCATATGGATCTAAAAGTTAAAAGAATGGAATCAGCATGGTTGAAAACCTTGAAATTGATATATTAAATGTAAAAATCTGTCAATAAACAGAAATATGAATTGATTCATTTGTGCATCATGCTTTGCCTGGCATGATACACTCTACCTCAGAATCCATAATCTGGGATGTTTTCCCCCTAAAGAAAATGCAGCAAGTGAAAGCAGTGCCACCTACAGGGACGTTATGAAAACAACTACAGCAAGTGCAAATGGTGTGTTTTAGACCAACTACAGCAGCTGCCCGTTTCTTTCTCGATCGATAACTACCTTTAATAATCTATTGAAGTGGAAATAAATAAGGCATCCAACATGCCAAACTTTTAAGGAACCAGGAAAAACTTCAGATTAAGATCAAGACTCAACTGTTTTCATACAGTACATGTAGGTTTAGCATCTACACTGCAAAAAATAAGTATGAACTGTCCCCATTTTGGTCCTGAAAATGTAATCGTTCATATTTCACTTAATATCGAAAACACAGGGAAATCCTTTCATACGATATTTATTATGACCCATATATTAACATATATGAAGGCAAAACAATAAAGATTTACTTTTCCAGGGAGACATTGAGACATGAGTCATTTCCCTTCTGTCAATTCTTCCATGCCTTCCCTCCCACCTCCGCCAGCATTTATAGCTATATCCGTTATTCTAGCTCATTTTCATATTTGCTATAAATACAAGCTAATACCATTGAATGATATAGTTGATGCATTTATTACCTTAAAGTACAAAACGTAATTACCTTTTAGATAGACATAACTTTATAGAAAGTGTAAATATGATAAATCCATGTGTTGTCTGTCAGCAGTCAATATTTCAACAGTATGGGTATAAGTATATTCATTAACAAAATATGAAAAAAAAAAAGAAAAGAAAAATATACCCTATTGCAGTGGTCTGTAAAGTGGTAATGAAAACATATAAGGGAAAATACTTTTCATGGTAGAAATCTGGCATGTAGAGCCAAGCCAACCTTCATGGTGTTGAGCACCAATATGATAAAGTACAAGTAAAGTACACACACCTTTCACAAAATGCTGGCATAATTCTGCATGTTATTGCTAAAGCCACAACTACCATGTAGGAATACCAATGTGCCTAAAGTCCAGATTCATTATAATGTCTCTGTCAAAGATCATCCCACATGGAGTGTAGTTTTTGACTGTCAGTACTACAAAGAACAGCAAAGTCAGGAAAAGGAGGAAAAACAGGATCATATCCTGCAGTACATGCTCTACTTCCCTGATTGTACTCAGCTTTGGAAAACCTCTTGACAAAAGCCCAGACTGGCAAGTGTCACATAAATCTGGCTGACTCTGGGTTTTTGATACTTCAAATGCTGATGAATTTAACACCTCTGCTAGCTTATTGTTTGCAAAACTAAACAGTGAGATTTTAGATTGTTTTGCCATCAGGAAGATGTTCATCCCATTATCAGGGTCTGATACCATGTCTTTGGGAGAGGCACTTGTCTGAGTTGCTTTGCTGGTAAAATCTTTTGCACTCTCCAAATGTGACTCATCATAAGGATCCGCCCTACCCGTGTCTCTTCCCTCAGAATGCAGAACACCAGGCATATACCAAGCTGGGTATGATAGATCTGGATCTGACATCTTCTCTAAGTGAGAGAAAAGCTTTGGAGTGGCTTCTCTCTCAGCATCAGTTGTAATCACTGGAGCAATAACTACTGGAGAATGGACCTTTTCCTCGGGCACAGGGATAATCAAAGTTCCAGCAGATTTTTCTTCATGCTTTTGGTCCTTGGTTTCAGCAGAACGATGGACAAATACTCCTAATAGCCCATGCTTGGAGAGTTCAGCTTCAGTCATTTCTTCTGTAATCATGACACGCCTCAGACCTTTCAGGAAATCCTCTGTGGTTTCAACGTCTAGTGACTGTGCAGGAGAAAATCTGTTGGCAAAATATTAAGACATTTCTTTTTACCTTCTTTGATGCACATTTTTGGGATTTTGATCTCAGACAAATGTAATACCTGAATATTGGTGGTGGTATTGTATAAAACAGGGTTCTGAAGATGGCCACATTAAATGATAGGAACAGCAAGTCATAAGGCAAGCTACTTGAAGTGGTTTTCATCCCTGGCCATGTGTTTGAGGAAACAAAAGGTGCATTTCAGTGCAAGACAGGAGGAAATATTTGATAAGCAAATTATAAATACAAGTTATTGTGAAAAACAAAACTAACCTGAATTGTGTTTCATCCTTGGCCATATCTTTCAGGAAACAGCAGATGTATTCTAATACAAGACAGGAAGTCTCAGAAGCACCATACTTCTGTGCCAGTATTATCATCTCATCTACCATACCTTGCAAACTAAACATCTCCTGATCCACACGGTTGCTGTAATAGCCCTCCTCCTGACCACAAGGAGGTGCCTTGTTTCTCTGGAAAAAAAGTTAACAATGCAATATTTACTCACATATTTTTGGGGGTGGTAACAATGTAAGAGTCTAAAGTAATAGAACTGGTTCCTGGGAGCACAATGTCTAGGTTAACACAAGCAAATCTTGGCTCCTAATTCATAAGATATTTGTGTACTTCTGGGTATACCCTGGGTATACCCATAGAAAAATGGAAACCTTTGGCCACATGGGCCTGGAGCTTCAGAAATCTATGGGCCCACACTTTAATCTGCAGAACTGTTCTATCTAAATTGCCTGAATACCTGGTAATTTTCCCTTTTCAATGATATGTAAGATGACTATGTTGACATATGCATCAGTTTACAAAACTGCCTTCATCCACTACTGTGGGCCACCTGGGCCCATATGACAGCAACTCTTGAAAAAACTGTGTGATCCACTAGGAATTATGCGTCCTGGGCCAGCCTTAGTATCTACCCCTAATATGTCATTATTTTCCTTATGACTTGATCAGCACCAACATTGATCCACTTTATTTGTTTGTGTACTTGTAGAGAAGATGTATGGCCTTAAATGGCCTCAAAAATTTATATGAACACCAAAGTCAAGAGTCACATACCTGATGGATCATACTGAGAACTCGTTGGACTTGCTCATCTAGAATTTTCTTTCCGACCTTGAGTTTGTGTTTATATTGACCCAGCTTGCGCCTCATCTGCTGGACTAGATATTGCTCCTCTGGACTGCATGTATCGTCAAGCGATGCCCCTTTAGTTCTTTTGTTTTGACCTGGATCAATATTGGTAATACTCTCTACTCTTGTCCCAATATTGGTATAGTTACATTGAATATTGTCCTTTTACAATTTATCTTATAATTAGAGAATAGACAACGATCTTCTTCACATCGAGACTGTCTGTTGTCCTATAATGCACGAATGCATCTGACAGTCAAGATGTGAAGAAGGAGTTGTCTATTGTCTTTATAAAACGTTTTACATTTCATTCCAATCAATCAAGTACCCAATCAATGTATATCTAGAGGAATTAAGGGATTAAGCTATGGTGACCTTGCTAAGCCATGCACTGTATTCCTATAATGCACTCAAGGTCACTTCTATTGTGCAGCAGAGCACTGCCAGCCGTTTTATAAAGAGGGGTAGGGCACACTTTGGGCTGATGAGAAAGAAGTTATGAACTCTAAAGAGATGGATATTTATCTCATGGAAGATACCTTCAGATACTAGGCTGCCATAGAGATAGCAGTAGAGAGCTGTATTACACAGGCGGTGTAAGACATAGGGTGCATATTACATTCTCTTGTCACATGACTTATTGATGATGTCATAGCTTCCAATTGCAATGTAAACAAGCCTTACAGTGAGTTACCCGTGTCTAAAATTCTTCTACATTCCCTTAAAAAACCATGAGATAATGCAAAGGAGCACTCGTAATGAGATCTAGGACTGTTACCGCACTTGCAGTTAAGTTGCCGCATTGCACTCTGCCCTGCAGGCATCGTGCAATATGGCAACTCAACCGCGCCTGCGACAACTGTCCAAGATACCAGCACTTGTGAACTTTCCCTATAGGCAATGTATTATTTGTTCAAATATTTGTTAGGAAGGATAAATGATTCTTTGAACTGTTAGTAAGGATACTTTTGAAAGAATAATTCCTGATGAAAAATGTTCTTTTGAAAGTTTAAGGGCTTACCTTGTAGGATAAGTTTGATGAATTTATCCAATGTGTTTCGGATACTTTCGCCAAGGGTACTTCCTTCAACTAGAAAGTCTGAGGAACTGCTGTGAGCCACTTGATTTTCCTTCACACAATGACATCTTTTGGGTGGATGATATGGTTGGCCCACATTTTCAACCTTCATTTGTAGCTTGATGGCTTTTTTATCATCAGTAGTATAATTAGATCTATACTGAGTATGTTTTTCTGGTTTTATTTGAGTTTCAACTACCACTTCTTGATTTTCACTTGCATTCAATTCTGGGAATTTTTTCGACCTGATGTCAGACATTTCTATCTCGCATGAAGACAAGGACCGGTGTCTGGCTTCACTCTTTGTCACTGGCTTTTCTCTCAATAGAACTTGATGTTCAGCATTAGACTGCTTTAGGAAGTTTACCTCTTTCTGTAAAATTCCTTCTTCAAAATGACTTTCTATAGGGTTTGTTTCTTTAAGAGGAAGAGATTGATCTTTATGGACATTTCCCTTCACATTATCTGGTTCTTTTACTACCTGCTCTTTAGTTTGAGAAGCAGGGCCTTGAGGCTGGAATATTTCAGTTTCTATAACAGTTTCCTCTCCAGAGAGTTGTTTGCCTTGAGAAAAAGGGTAGGATCTGTAGTAGGTTTCTCTCACATTCTTATCTGGTTGTTTTACTACTTGCTCTTTAGCTTGAGGAGCAGATCCTTGAGGCTGGAATACTTCAGTTTCTATAACAGTTTCCTCTCCAGGGAGGTGTTTGTCTTGAGAAAAAGGGTAGCATCTGTAGTAGGTTTGCTTCACTCCTTGCTTCTCAGAATCAAAAATTGGTTCTTCAGTTTCTTTGGATACATGTTTTGTAGATCTGTACTTTGGATCCTCTGTCTCATAATTTAGCTGCTCTTCACCAGCAACAGAAAAACGAGTTTCTCTCATCCCTTTGGGATAGAAAAATTGTTCTGGCTGTGTACCCAGCTGAGACTGGTGGTGGTGCTCTTTTCTATCTCTTCTTTCTGATACACAAAACACTTTCTCATCTGGATGAGCGATAGAGTCTTGAGGCTGGAATCGGATGGTTTCAATTTCCTCATCATTTTTTCCCCCAGAGAGGGTGTCTTTCTTTTGAAAGTCAGGGATGAATATGTCGTTGGCTTGATTTCCTCTCTGCTTTTCTGGTTTGACAGCTGCTTCTTGGTTTTCCTTGGAAATGAAATCACCAGTCCTGTGTCTTTTATGGGAAGTGCCCTTCTGGCCTTCAATAGCAATAGGTCCACTCTTATGTAGCACAGATGTTTCATTGGTCACTTGTTGAGAAGGAAGATGTTGCTGCATACCTGGCTGGGGGTAATGATGTTGCAGCCTTCTTCTCTCTAAGCCAACTACTTCCTCTTCACTCCTGGACTTGGAATTGATTTTTTCCAACTTGCCGCTCTCCATCCCCTCTACTGTTTGGTGCCCAGAGGAGATAAACTGTGCCACTTCCTTTCCAGAAGTGGGCTTCATTTCATGAGCAATAAGTCTTGGTTGCTTTCTCCCATGGGCAGAAGGAAACTTATCTCTCGAGACTTCTTCTGACTCCAAAAGACCCCTTCTTCTGCTGTAGCTCGTATTCGGCTCAACCTGGCAGTGGAGATCCTTGTCAGGATCCTCACTTTTATAAGTGACATCTGTTTCTTTTGGATCTGGCTTAAAATTGCTGTGAAAAGGGGCTTGTGTGTCTTCTACATAGCATTGAGCTTCTTCTCCATGGGAAATATTTTCAAAGACCTTGTCATTAAAATATTTCTGGTTTTCTGGTGCCCCTCTTGCTTTCTGTGGAGATGAAGTTGAATAGTAGTCTGGTTGGAAATGGTTAAGATGCTGGTTATACTTTTTCTCAATGACCTTCTGATCTTGTAATGGAGGTGAGGTATTTGCTCTTGTACTTGGCCTACAAATTTTATTCTCCTGAGCACTGCTTCCTTGTTCTCCTTCAAATAGACTGTGTGATTCTGGTTCCATGTACCCACTAGAATTGTTGTTCATTGTGCCTCTGTCTAAATCAAACTCTTTATGGCCTAAATCATTGTAATGAGTAATATTTTGAACCTCTTTTGGGACTTTTGCTGCACCCTTTGAATCTTCAATGGCACAATGGAGGGCCTTGGCGATAGTGTCTTCATAAGATGAAGTCTTGCAGACAACATCTCGGGCACTGCTCCTGGCCAGGTCCAGATTACTTTCATAGACTTTATAAGCACTAGGTGTATCAAAGTCATCTTCAGAGTACTGCAAACCAAAGGGGACACTCAAAGGAGAATCAATTAGTTCAATAGACTTGCGCTGTTGCAACAAGACATCAGCAATATCTCGCCTTCCTCCATTATTGCGGTGATGGTGACTTACGACCTCGTTCCCAGAGTCACATCGATCACTTTCTGAATGCAAGTCAACTTTGGATTCCATCTTGATCTTGTAATTGTACCAGTCAAATCCTTTGATTCTTTGAATTTGTTGATCTATAAATTCACATATTCGCCCCCTGTGCCTCCTGGAAATGCTAGAAAAGGACGGCGGTATATCCATGACATTTTTTCAGACGTAGCACAGACATGTTCTGACATATTCCAACATTGATGACAAAAACAGGCGCAAGATTTACCAGGAGCGCTGCAAAGTGTTGAATGGCAACTCCCATTGGCATAGCAACCCATCACTAGGACACCGTGAGTAGCGATGGAGACACTCATTTCGTGGCAACGACGGAAAGTTGATGTTTTTTTTTCTAATCGGACATGTAAATAACAATGAAATATTCACCAGCTTAAAACGATTGTGTTAAACGTGGTTATAAAGTCGTCTGCTTTGCAGAAGAACTTTGAAACGCCATCTATCGTAAATAAATAATTGTGCTGCCACCTTGCGTCAAGTTTTCGTAGCGGAAGTTCAATGACTCTCAGTGCGCATGTCCGAAATATTTCCAGCAAAATAGACTTGTGATTATGGCCCTGTCATGACAGGTATTTATTCGTCGTTATTGTGAAGTATGGCAGTGTACAGGCAATTGAGGACATAACTAGTAAGTAAATGGGTTCCTCTTTCATTTACCTTGTTCGTTATCTTCTTGATTTTAGAGAAAATGGATGCAGAGCAGTCGCGGCAACCCGATGACATTTGGGTTTCCGCGTCTGACAAGTGTGTCGAAGTGACATTTCTTGTGTTTATCAACAACAGTCAACATAGTTGATCGGCGCCCAACTCAAATGATAGTACCCCAGAAAGGGGTCGACAGCGGTGACAACAGTCAACACCGAATGAAAATCTAAACAGCTGGAAAATAATGGTTATTTCCAGTTTATTTACATAGCGTACCGGTATGTAATATGCTGTTAAATGTACTATCCAATGGATGTGCATATATGGAATATGTATGATGAGAATGACTGTGCCTGCTGCAAATAATATTGTACACAGTGACTGTAAGTGTAACTGAGTGAGTGAGGCATGATTCTGTCACTCAAAATCAATGTGAGACAGTGTCTGTGATAGGCCAGACGATGACAGCCTATCGCTCCCGCTAACGGCTGACAGCAAAGTTGGATGGGCTCATAGACAACAAAAAACTCATGTGAAAATAAACTTTCCCCTCACTCTCCTACTTGAAACTTCTCACATACTTAATTAAACATGTGATTTTGCCAATGCAGTAATTAATCTTTAGTTTAATAGTCTTTGTTATTCATATTTTAGTAAAATTTAGAAATTTTAGGCAGCAACCTTGATCTTGGCACAGTGCCAGAGCAGGGCCTTTGCTCCAGCCAGGAGATATAAAAAGATGATTTAAAACTGAATTAAAGCTCACATCTTTCCATCCAAGCAGAAGTAGCAAGTAAAGTGTGCCATAGTTGTATGGATGAAATTTGGAAGCCATGCATAAAGGGGAAGTCATTGAGACGAAAAGTCCAGTAACTTTGGTAACGTGCCAACGTCGGCACACCGGATGCTGGGGACAAACTGGTGCTCTGCGCTCAGCACTCCATGTTATGTACCATACTAAAATGCTACACTGGAGCCCTGCTCATATTTCAAATGGGTACCATGGCCATGAGAATGCCCCAATCCCTTCTTTATTGCAGGATGATTATCTTCTCTGCCATTGCTTTCTATTCTGCTATTGAATGTCCTTTGAGTCTTAACATACATGAGGAATTTGAACTTTTAATGGTGGATGTAGTGCTGACGCACACAAATCTGTCCCCCGCACAATATGGCGCGGTCCGTGTGCACATGACACGTTACCTTGGAGAATTGCTACGTTACGTAGTTACCGTCTGCACGAAGTGTGTTAAAAATCATTCGGTACCATTGGTACCGAATTTTAGACTACAACAAAGGCATCTGCGCTCTGCCGCTCCCGTAGGAAGTAGAGTCGGCAGGGGGCTCGGCCTATGTCTGTGAGTGAGACTGTGTCTCACTGTCTGTGACTCAGACTCAGTTACAAACTAACAAAGTCTGTTCCCATGTGGAGTCCGAATGGGAACCTTCATGACGAGGGCGTGAAGGAGGAGAATAACTTAATTGGGAGGCCATGAAACCTTCATCAGAGGAGAAACTTTCCTTCCATTCTACAACCTAAACAAGTAACAGTGGGCATACCAGATTCGTAAAAGGCGACAAACTTGGTCCTGGAGTCTCTTGTAGCCACTCTCGTAGCCCTATGAGTATGAAACGGCCCACCTGTGACTCAGATGCAGGGCTCGACAAATCAGATTGGAGACTGTGTGCCCACTGGGCAAAAGGGCAAAAGAAAGTTGCGCCCAGCAGACAAGCTCTGTGCCCAGGAGGCAGGACCTTTTCTTTCGATACTCAAAATTACATATTTAGCTAAATGGCACACATATAGTTTTATGACAAATAAAAAGATTTTATTTCATCCCATCTCTAGTGAAACAAGTTTCAGAGACTACTACACCCAGATAATCTCAGCAGCGTTGCATTGTGCTGATGTCTTAAGTAGCTTTTGGACAGCTGTGCCAATTGGGCACAACTTGAAAAATATTTTGTGCCCAGTGAATTTTTTCTGAGTCACAGGCATTGGGCACAGGGATTTGTCGAGCCATGAGACGATATTCAGTCTAGGTTTTTTGTGGCTTGAGCCAAGTTGAGGTGAGCATGTGGGCAACTAGCGTCCATATGTGCGGGCCTAGGCTTACATGCTGGGACCAGGGAAATTCTAGCTTTCCTTCGAGAAGTTTAAGTGAATGAAGCCCCAGTAGCTGTTTTCTCCCTCATCCCCTCCCCATAGGCATAGATTCGATCATTCATCTCATAGATGCGACCATTGCTGTGTCGGCTAAGCAGCATGTAAATACATGTAAAGCTGTTTTGGACAAGCAGCTTTCATATACCTTGCCAACCTGAGAAAAGAAAGGACTTAATCAAGTTAATGTCCATAAACCACAGTCTCTCAACTTACTTGATTACAATAATTAGTGGAGGTAAGATCAACCAAACCAAGCCGGTGTCATTGACAGTTAGTTCCTTGACTCCACTGAGTCTCTTGGGAAGTTTAACAATGTGGAAACGAATTAAATGCCTGTTACCCTGTATTAAGTGTAAGGTTCCTTCTAGCACAGACCTACAGACTAACATGATTTGTAGGTCTGTGCTGCCAGTCACAGTTTACAAAAATGGTCGTGTGCAAAGAAATAATTCTGTCGCAAAAATCTGTCAACAGTCCTATCAAATTCTGTCCAAGTGTCCTTTCCGGTTTCACTCCTTAAAGCTTAGGCTTAGCTGAATTTATTCACTGTGTGTGAGTAGCCTCAGTAGGGCCTACAGTAGTGGTGGTATTTTCAGCCAAGGGGTATTTTAGCCACCCTGCCATATTTTCTGGTATAACAATGTACAATATTTTATTGAAGAGGGATCATGCTCGACTTCTGTTCATCTAACAGATCTCCCGTGTAATAGGCACATCCCGTATATAAGCTGCATTTGGAGTTTAAGAATATGGTCAAAATTTAAAAAAAAAAATCATAACTTTTCTTCTAATGAACTACACACCAAGACCTTTCTTTTGACATGTTACAACCCCCCCTCCCCAATTTATAATAGAACAAAACTTCTAGGGGGTTCCCAGACGATAGCTACACATAGCTGATAGAACAAAAGTTATGACATTTTAATTTTTTTTTTTTATCAAATCATAAAATTAGGCAGTGTTGCCGAAATGACCTTGAGACGCCCCGATGGCCTGCCATAATATAAGCTTCATAATGGTGAAAGAATCTTTCAGCCAATTTTCGGCCAATTAGAAGCGAAGATAGAGCCATATATTTGAAAAATTGTTTGTATTAATTTTCTTTTCAATTTTTGCATAGCATAATGATAGGTTATAAAGAATTTTATAACAGTACCTTAAAATATCAGTATTCATATGGCCTGCGTAAAAGGGAAATGGCCTGTGTCAAGAAAAAGTTTTCAGCAACACTGACTGTAGGTGTGTCTTATATGCGGGTTGCGCCTCTTACGCGGGACATTAAGGTACCATCCCTTTTTGACCAATGGGGGGTCTTTTTGGCCACCAGGAGGTCATTTCGCCTGTGTATTTTCTACACTAACATGGTGGATAGGGTTTTGAATATTGTTTAAATGCAAAATGATATTGAAACTAGGCACTGAAATATTACTTTCATAATATTACCGGCCTATAAACGGGAAATACGGTATAGCTTTTTTTAATGTCGTTAAGAGGGAGCACATGCAGCAGGTTGGTATAATGAAACTAGAGCATGCAATTGCTTCAAAATTGAAGAAAAGATTCTAGGGTCAGACATGTTTTGCTAGGTAGCCTAGGGTCAGCCTACCTGAAGCAATTTTTCTTTTTGCCTTATAAGTCAACCTATGAAGTGACAACTTGAGAAATATATAGGTAGATTTTACATGCGATACTAAGCCAATACTCACAATCATTGCCCTTGTCTTAACATAGCATTCTTTTTTGCCTTTTCAGATAGATTCTGTGTTACGATTTGACACACAAGGAAATTGCATTCTGCAAATAACTATCTCAAGATGGTGAGTATAAAAAGATCAACAAGATTGACATTATGTTTCTAAAGTAGGGGCTTTGTTCTCATGCCCAGTCTCCTGGGTCGTCAAGAAATATAAACTTTTATTAACATGTATGTGCAGATCAAGAATTACATGTATGTATACATACCGGTAGTTATCATAGTACCTTGCGAGTAAGATGCACCCCACATAATTTATAAGACACAACTTTAGTAGAAGGAAATGCTAAAAGGCGCAGGTAGCGCTTGATTTGAGCAATTTGGTCTATCAGGTGAACTAGCATAAGGGTCCCATCCTTGGATTTAACCTGTGCCATATATATCTGGGGTACCGTGTTACCGTTTTACTAGAAAGACTGATCTGTAAGAAGTAAATCTCGATCTGCACACACCATGATTAAATGATTGAAATAAGTGGATTTTGGACAAACACAGTTGTTAACATATTTCTGAATACAGAGATGCAAAGCGATCCCAGCCTTTGGCAAACACTCTGGGGAGACCGGCACTCTCTTGGTGGATCAGTATAAATTATTCCGCTGTCCATGCAGTTTTTTTTACTTTTTAAATTCAGAAGGTTTATTAAGTAAAAGAAGGTAACATAATTTTATTTTAGAGGAATAAATCCACCAAACTCTAGCATTATACGTTTCATACTAGGGTACTGGATTTACGTTATATATCTAAGGCCACTCAAAAAATCAACTGGTTTCTCCTCACCAACCCCTGAAAAATATGATGAGGGCGATTTTTTTTTTTTTTTTTTTTAAATTTTATTTTTCCCTGGGCATATCAGGGCGAATACTGCGTGGGGCTAGACCAAAATTTTGATTTTAGCACTTAAGAGTTTACTGATTATAAAAAGTTGTGAAAATGCACTCAATCTCTAGTCCACTGCATTACTGACATCGTTAGCTTTAATTTGATACCAAATATGCCCAGTTTTTACCATGATTTTTGAATAAAATTATGTATAAAAAAAAAAGAAAATTATTCAAAAAACAATTTTATGATGCGTGCGGTGATGAGAAACCAGTTTTTAGCGCGGCGACTAGTGAGTACTACTGGTGAGATGAGTAGACTAGTATATGGTTCATAGTCGCCACGGTGTAAGGGATAGGGAGGCCTTGCAATCTATTTTTGTTTGTGGCTCCTCTGCTATGGACTATTCCTGCTCACTATTCTAATGTAATAACAACAGTGTGTGTACTTTACTTATCAGTGAAGGAATTTTCAGAATATATCTCATACTTTTGATTTTATTCACAGATAAGACATTTCATCATTTGGAGCCCTATGGCAGATTAGCATTAGACAGAGGCGTAGGAAGCAAATCTTCATTGGGGGGGCCCAGCGAGGGCACCATCGCGACTACCTTGAATTGTAGGCTGATGCGTGATGGCGTCTATATATGCATATTTAGAATTCATATAGAAAAGTGATTTTTGGTAAATTTTGGATCTGACTTTAGGCTCAGACCCCCATTCTCCCTATGACATCACCATAATAATCTAATTTGAGATGCAAAGTTTTAGCTTTTTTTCCATCGTGTTTATGTGTTCTTGGAAAATATTGGGGGGGCCCAGACATACTCAGGCCCCACCTCCTTCATGATTGGGGGGGCCCAGGCCCCCCTGGCCCCCCCTTTTCCTACGCCCCTGTTAGAGCATTTTAAGATTCAGAAATGCATCCCTGTAGCCTTTATTTTAGAATTGTTCGTTTTGAAACTACTATATATATGTAGTACAGGTTTTATCTCAGTGGGTTATGGTACAATTGGATCATATTTTCTGTATTTGAACAAAGTATTCACTGTCAAAGATCTCTATGGAGAAATCAGTGCTAAAGTGTGTGTTGCCATATGTGCATTTTTGTAAATCGGAGGAGGTTGAAGTGTAAGGCCACCTTGTGGAACTGCTACATTCTTTTCTGTGTAAAATTTTTAGTTTACATTGAAATAATGCTATCTCAGAATATGTATCTACTATTGGTGATGAAAGATTAATTTGATTACTCCTTTCACTGTATAAACGATTTTGTGGAACACTGAAAACATGTATGTACACCGGGGTACTTACACTGTGCTCCCCCTCTACAGAGAGGTGGAGTGATCTGGCCGGTTTGCTGACTACTGGCCCATGACGAGGTACAGACTATTACAAGTGATTGGCAGTTGGGTGTGTGTGTGGGGGGGGGGGGCGGGGGGGCAGAGCAGGCTCCTGGCAATCTGAGACAGTGTACACTCATAATGACACACCTGTTGACTATGGCATTGAACATTGAATAAGACAGGTCCCTGTGGCAGCTGAGTGAGGTGCATGCAGAATGGACAGTCTACAGACTATTAGTACTTAGCTGCAGTGGGTAGTTCAGGTTGAATGTGTGCTATATACTACCAAAAGCCCAGATGATAGTATGCCCTATCTGTCTCACCAACTGAAACTAGACACAAGATTGCAAGTTGCCGCGCCATGTCTCACAGGACTATTCTCTACTATTGTATTAAAATCTACAACACTATGGTTTTATTTTTTTGAGAGGCCTAAGCATATAAATGCCACTACCGGAATCTTCTGCGTATAAGACGCGTCTTATACGCCAAACAAAAGGCTTGTGTGTCTTATAGCTTACTCTCAGGTTGGAGGTGCGTCTTATACGAGGGGTAATTTTACTATAGAAATGTACTAATCTTACAAATTTCAGCCTTAAAATGTGCGTCTTATACGCGAAAATGCCTTTGCTGAGTTTGGGTGCGTCTTATACATGCAACACGTCTTCTACGTGGGAGATTACGGTAATTGTAACATACTTTTCCCTTTAGCCACCCAAGCCGTCTTCAAAGGCGGAGTGCGTCAAGGTAGTGGTGCGTTGTCGGCCACTAAACAGCAAAGAAAAGTCAGATGGCATGACAAAGTGAGTCCATTTCTAAATGTTTCTCAATAAATGCTAGAAATTATCATTGCCTCTTCTTTTCTTTTTGCTTTTATAAAGCCAGTTGAGAATTCCTTTTGAATATATATGCACATCAGTGTAACCTGAATTACGTAGAATTTTAGAGACGCAACTTCATTTTACTTGAATAATTAAATGTCTTTTTTTTTTATCTAAATCGCAATCAGAATTGTCAAGATGCAAACAGACAGGGGCCGGATCGAAGTGACAAACCCGAAAGCACCTAGCGAACAGCCCAAATCTTTCACCTTTGACTCTGTGTATGACGATGAGTAAGTATAAACAAATAATTAGTAGTAGCTTACCTATAATTATATAGAGACCTTGTGGAGGGAGTCAAATACCAATCTAGCTTCTTTCAAGCAGACCATATCAATATCTCCTTTACATCGTACATTCCATCTAGGTGTTAATTCACATAGACATAGAAACCCATCCAGAATATATGTATAAAGGATTATTGGCTCAGGGTCACTGAGCCTATAGAACCGGGTCCGGAGGCCATTTTAAGACAAGTGAAGCATTGTTGTTAAAGCCATGTTTTCAAGTAAATTCAGTGTTATAAGAAGATATAAAACATTGAGGAGGAAAGACCAAGAACATTGGAATAGAATGTTGTGAGAAAGACGTTAAAACATAGTACGCTTTGTAGTAGAAAAGAGTTTTATTTATAGAGCTGCCTGTATGAGGCCATATAATCATGGCTCTATAGCAGTCAGTGGTGAGTAATGTGTGTGTCCACTTCGGATGCCATAGAGTGCCATAGTAAAGTGTAGTGTGAGACGCCTCCAGTGTCACACTTCTGTGTATCAGTTCGCATGTGGACAAAGGTTGGGGATGGCTGGTGGGGGGGGGGGCATTTCACAAGTTTGGATAATTGGCTCTTAACAAGTTTTGGATGTGCGAATCTGACTTCAAGGGAAATGTGTTATTTTTCTGGGCCAGTGTTTCGAATAGATAGAGCATGAGTCTGACACTAATACAGTATTGTCAGTCCCTCTTCCATTGAAGAAGCCACTGAGGAAGTCTCCTGAGTGGAGGGCACAATCAGTCTATAGAGATTTGCCCTACTATTTTGTACCTCTCCAGTCCTTCCCGTGCTGATGGTGCTGGCTTAGATGGGAGGCTGCTCAGGAGATATGCTCTAAAATATTTAATAATAGCCATCGGGTCACAAAAAATAGTGGAATGGGAAGTAAAAAGTTTTATGTTTGGTCAACTTCTTTGAATAGGGCTCGTTGGTAGTGCATCACACTTACCGTAATCTCCCGCATATAAGACGCGTCCTCTATGCCAAACAAAATGCTGGGGAGTCTTATAGGATGTACTGAAATTGGGGGTGCGTCTTATACGAGGGGTAATTTTACTATAGAAATGTATTGAATTTACAAAATTGGTACCTAAGAGGTGCGTCTTATACGTGAAAATGCATGTGCTAAGTTTGGGGTGCGTCTTATACGCGCAGCGCGTCTTCTACGTGGGAGATTACGGTAGTTTTGTGAGTACCCCCCCCACCCCTGCTGCATGCTCTTCTCCCAAAGTCTGATTACAGTGCAGGAGATGAGGGCATGTGGTTGAGTGGCTAACCTCACATGGGCGGCCGCAAATTTTTTTTTTTTTTTTTTTTTTCATTTAAATATGATCGTCCCTCTACCCTACCAGCCTACAAGGTTTTAACCAATAACATTCCTCCCTATCTCTTTGTGTTGATAACACTTGATAGCAGGCAGCAGTATCAATGACCTCTTGATTTGCCTTGTTAAGGAATGAGGATGGGCAGAGGCAAACAGTGGATAAAGGGTATCAAAGTATTTACCATAAACTCCCGTGTATAAGCCACCACCACATATAACCTGCACACTGAGTTCAAAGGGATCGTACCGGCTACATCTGGGAAAAGAGATGAAGCTGCCGTCAACCTGCCTCCCCCCTCCCACTCCAGTATTCTAACATCCATTGCTGTACCTTATAGGCTTACAGGGGTGCAGCTTATAGACAAGAGTTTATGGTATGTTTAATTTGTTTTCATCATGTGTTTTAGTTTTGTCCTGAGCAGTACTTTAATTAAAAAGATAGTATAAGGTGCAGCCCGGGTGTAGGATGTCAGCACAGGGGTAGGGCAGCCCTTTAAAGACTGCCTTGTGCATTACTTATGCAAACTACATGTTTGATACATTTTAGAAGCTCAATATAATGTACCGTAAATTCTCTCGTGTAAGCCGCGGCTTATACAAGAACCCAAATCAAAATGAGGCTTAAAGGATCAGTCCAAAGTCAGGCTGCAGCTTATAGGAGGGTATTTGTTACTTTAGAATAGTGCTAAATTTATCATTTTCAAGCATAAAAAGCGGCTTATAGCTCACTCTAAAGTCAGGGGTGCGGCTTATACGAGGGATGTGGCTTATATGAGAGAATTTATGGTATTCCTGAATGGAGGAGCCTTTAGCAGATAGCCTACATTAATGCATCATAATGACAAAGAGCAGGAATACATTAAAACCCTTTGTGGCATTTGAAGGGATAATGAGTATTCTGTGCTGTTATCAAGCTTCAAGTGACAGATTTCCCAGTGTATACTCACACTGCCAGAGGAAGTTGTATAGGTAAAAAAAAAAAAAAATGGGAGAAATGGTTTTGTTCCTTTTATTCTCATCGTCAAAACCAACATGGATTGATTGACCACATGGGCAGTTCTTGTTTGAAAAGATTCCCGATGTGATGTCTTTGTCTAAATTTCTTAGACATTTGTACAATGAAGGAGATCAAGATCAATATGAGATCGCTTGTGTATACAAAGATGCAGTTGAGTAGTTCAGGATATCAATGTAATCCTATGTTATTTTTTGGTGTGCACAAAAAAAGTGAGAAATCTGAAAATGGTGATATATAACTTAACCCCAAACACCTATACATTACCAGGAATTAAAAGAATAAGCCACTTTCAATAACTCAAATCTATTGTAAAACATCAACAATAACAACATACATAACCCTGCTCCGTTGACCCTGAGCCTACTGTGACGATCGTCACACATACAATTTTTCTATTTTGATCGAGTTTATTGATATTCCAGGTTTTAGGCCGAAGTGCAAATGTTATCAATATCTTGGCTGAACTGTCTTGTACACAAGCACTCATTTGTCATTTTAGCTCGAAACAGAAGGACCTTTATGATGAAACGTTCCGTGACCTGGTCCAATCGGTGCTTGATGGGTTCAATGGAACAATCTTCGCATACGGACAGACTGGGACAGGAAAGACATTCACAATGCAGGGTAGGTTTGGAGACCAGTCTTAAGCTTACGTCTCAAGCTATTGCATATGATAATGTAGATACAAGTCCCTACCTATGATTATGCAAGCAAGAAGCAGCTCAAACGTTATAAATGTTAAAGAAAAGATTCGTAGCAGAGGCAGGGAAATAACAGCACCTACTTAACTATTATCCCTACACATCTGTACATGACTCAGTTTTAATGTTGCCTTTATTCCCTTACAGGTTTGAAAAACGATCCTGAACTGAAGGGAGTTATCCCCAATTCCTTTGAACACATATTTTCTCACATAGCCCGGACTGAGAATCAACAGTACCTCGTCAGGGCCTCTTACTTGGAAATTTATATGGTGAGTCAGAATAATATCATAAAATGAAACCAGTTATTTTAGCATTTTGGATTATTGATATGAATGAATTGCCGTTTCTCTATTATTATGAGAAGGTTGTAGTATATGGGTTGGACCCAGGGGCCGGGCCCATTGCCTCTCTCCATAGGCCATATTTGGCGGGCTGATTAACAATATCAACATCTGTGGGCAGCCACGCGGATAGGGTGGTCCAATTGCCCCCATATATAGCATCCTTTTTGACGAAGTGATTTATAAATCACTGATTATTAGTGAGTTCACATACACCCCTCACTACTTCTCTATGGTCACAGCTCCACACACCCCTACTATACACACTGTATGTCCCAGGGACACACAACCCCAGGCACACCAACCATACACACACCAGCCACAGTATGTGGACAACCCACATTTTACCAACCCCTGAGGGCACTCAGGTAGGCAAACTGTACACACATGTATCACCTGATGAGAACATGAGTTCGAAACCACGATTCCAAGAGCACTCAGAACTAAAGCCCTTATATTCATAAGTGACCTTTTGGTCACAAAACACTATTTTTATTCTCTATACCCACTAACAAAGAGGGTGCCAGTCAGAGACAACACCACCCTCCACCCCTAGGATTGGGTGAACCCATTTCTAGAGATCAATAACCAATCAATGATCAGCTTACAAACTGATCTGGAAGGAAGTGGAGGAAGGGCACTGCTTTGTGGGATGGCTACCCCCATGGGTGTATAAAAGGAGGTGTTCTGCTGAAGATACCACCTCTTGGAATCTGGTAGTGAGTACAGCCACGTCATACACTATTATATATCCTTTTTGAAGAAGTTTTCACATAAAACAAATTGTTTTTTCTTTCCTTGTAGGAGGAGATTAGAGACCTGCTATCTAAAGATCAAACAAAGCGGTTAGAGCTAAAAGAGAGACCAGATACAGGAATATACGTCAAGGTACGATGGTTTTATTTGCTGTATGGAGATCTTGATATTTTCTGTGATTTTTAGGAATTCTGTACACTAAGAACCTGCTTTTTTTTTTCAAGTTTTGTGTAGAAGGGCATTCAGATTAGAAATGTTAACTCCTCATAGTATACAGATACCCCGTGACATTCATGGCTGGAATATGAAACTTTGGACTTGCATATTTTTTTCACTCTAACGTTGTATCATTATTTTTCAGGATCTCTCGTCATTTGTTACAAAGAGCATAAAAGAAATCGAACATGTGATGAACGTAGGGAATTCAAATAGATCAGTGGGGTAAGTTTTGAATTGTTCCCTTATAAGCACAGACATCCACCTACGTCTACATTATGTTTATTAAAGGTTATCAACTTATGCAAAAAATAGGATATTGGATTATGAAGTTTATATGGGTACCATAGATATCAATTTTCATATAGCCTGCATGAGAGGGAAACGGCCTTGATCTTACATGAAATTTATAAGTGTCGATAAGACTTGCAAACAATTGTTTTAATTTTCATTTGCAGTGCCACAGACATGAACGAACATAGCTCCAGGTCACATGCTATCTTCATCATCACAATTGAATGTAGCCAGGTATTTTCATCAATTTTCTATAACCTACTCATTTGGATTGAGTAAGCATAATTCATTTCAGATGTACATATGTAAAAAGAAAATAACGCTAAATGGATAGTGTCAACATTTAATAGTAAGACTTATTACACGTTTGGTGGCTTTAAATTGTCATTTAAAAATGCTTCCACTTGTACAGATATATAAGGATATGCGAAGAATATTAGACTGAGAAATTGTACAAATAGCCTCAATTTAGAAAAGAAAAAGGTCCATATACAGATTACACAAAATAAATGGGAAAAAGTCCACAGAAGTAAATCAAGAGAAAAAAAAACTGTTTTGTGTTCATAGGTTCAGTAGATAAGCCAATCCTGACTAGATATGGGAAGGGTATACTAATAAGTTGTAGCACTTCTATGGAAGCCCACAGGCAAACTCTCCTTTAACATTAACTACTCACAATGGGCAGGAATGATGCTAACACAACTGCCATGTTATATTGCATAGTTGTAGAAGCATTCTCTTTCCAAACTGTAATAACCTACCGATGAGTTAAAGCCTAAAAGTAATCTTTGGTCTTGGTGGCACTGATGATAGCTCTGGCTAAAATGATGGTAGTGAATCATAACTGCAGAAGAACATGGGTGCAACCTGCTTATTGCTTATGGAGCAATAAGCAATTAGGATGCTAATAACCATGGGGTACAGCAGACAGAGTTGTGGAACACTTTTTTTAGTAGCTGTAAACCAGAGTATAGTATGGCATATGTAGAAATTGAAAATTCCCTTTGTAAATTTCTTTATCAACGTAGCACATCACCCTAGACGACACAGAGGAATAATTTCCTAGACTCTACGTTAAAGTGAAAAATGATTTATAATGACTTTGTATATTTATGCCCTTTCAGGACTTGAGTAAGGCAAGAATCAAAGTGACACATTTAGTGTGTTTGTTCATTCCATATCTATTGCAAGGTGATGGAATTTGTGCACACCAGACATATTTTTTTTTCATCCCACTCAAATACATCTTCAAAGCCTCTTCATCCCTCACGGCTGGAAGCACACACACCTCAGTTTTTTTCCCTGGTATTCGTTTTAAATTCAACATCATGATGGCAAAAGTCCCCACAAATTGCAAACATTACACTGGTGTGTTGATAATCATAAACAAAAATATGGTTCAAATCTATTTTAAAGAAATTTAGGTAGTTTGATGCTATTTCGCTGCATATATATATATTTTTCATATATGAAAATGAGCCATTGCTTTGCTTTTCCTCATCTGTATTTTTCCTGGGAAGATGGTAAGTTTCTGCGCCCACGCCCATCACACTTTTTTCACTAACCTCTCAAAATGCTGCCTAACCTTACATATTCAAACAAATCTGTCTTTGGTCACCCACTGATGTATATATGTGTTCATGAATAAGTATGTACAGAGATATCTTTACATTCCTATTTTCAGATGAATCGCGAGAAATGATTTGTCATAAAACTAACATTTTCCAGAATTAAGTGATTGATTCTTATTTCCTTGTCATATACAAACATAACTAGATACGATCGCTTGGCTTAAAATATGAATGTCCTTATCATTTGCTGTGACAAAATCATTGTTTGGATTGGGTTACGTTCATCCTTTTGGCTATGTAGAAGAAAATATCCATTTGGTCCCTTTTGTGAGAAATAGAAAACGAAAGCTAGCAAAATTCAAAGTTCATGCATCGATACCTTATTCATTTGCAAGCTAAGCCTTCTTTTTCAAATTCTAGTCACGATTATCTAAACAACAAACCTCAAAATTAAGTATTTTGAAATTTAGACTCGTGCCTGTAGTCAAAATGATATCCAGATTTCAGTGTGTTGGTATGTTTACATAACTTTAAGGCAACTCATCTATCATCTAAACTCTCTGTAATCATAGTATAAGGATGTGTTTGAAATTAAGTTTGTACACCACACTTTGATAGAAATGCATTCACTTCTAATACCATAGAGTTACACCTTAGTTCTACAAAAGTTTCAATAAAACTTCTTTCCAGAAGATTTCATCACATCTGGCCAACACTCCATCTTGTACTTGGATTTTTTAATCTAACAGAAGATGGACTGTTCCAAGGAATCTAATTATAAAATCAAGTATAAATGAAATGGATATCTTGTCATAGATTAACCACCAAGTGATGAAGTGAATTTCATCCTTGTTTTACAGATGGGTGCAGATGATGAAAATCACATCCGTGTCGGCAAATTGAATCTTGTCGATCTTGCTGGTAGTGAACGGCAGGCCAAAACTGGTGCAACGGTAAGTACCGTATTCCATTGGATGTCAACTCCTGTATCAGAATGTCAACCTTAGAGTTTCTGGCTGTTATGGTGAACATGAAAGTCGAAATTACAAAATAATAACATGAAACCAAGGTTGAGATAGGCAGTGTTCCCACAGGTCAGGGAAAGTAAAGTGGTAACGGAAAGTCAAGGGATTTTATGAGATTTTGCTACGAGTAAGGACTACAGGAATGTCGCTGAAAGTTAGATTTTGATTTACCGGTGTAATCGAGTAGCATTTGTAATTGCTGTTCTAACTAAGACCGTTGGTATAGATTTAAGGTGAACAGTGGTAGGTATATTCTGTGGCATTATAATTTGGTCAGGTTAAATAATCATTTTAGGTCAGGGAAAGTCAGGGAATTTTGATCTTGTTTGAACAATTATAGGACATGGAAAAATAAATAGAGAGAGAGGAATATAAACAGAGTCCTTATCTAATCAATTTATGTTTTCAGGGTGACCGACTAAAGGAAGCTACAAAAATTAACTTGTCACTATCTGCTCTGGGTAATGTGATTTCTGCTCTGGTGGACGGAAAAAGCGCTCATATCCCGTACCGTGACGCCAAGTTGACCCGTCTCTTACAAGGTTTGTAACCATCTGGTCAGATTTGTTTAAAACATTAACTACAATCTTTCAACAGAGATCTTGGATAACCGAAACTTTTTGGGTCTTTATGTTTTATAACTATTATTAACAGATCAGTCTTATCTTTGTTTTAAACGTTCATTTTGCTCAATTATTTAAGAGAGAAAAAATAGTTAAATAAAAACATAAAGACTGGAAAATTTGGTCAAGCAATATAGATGTGTTATAGAGACAGCCTCTCCCCCTCCTCCCTCCCACCGCCATGGTGTGCTCCTCCATTCATTGTTTTATTTTGTTATCCACAGATTCTCTGGGAGGCAATGCTAAGACTGTGATGGTGGCCAATATAGGACCAGCGACCTGGAACTTTGATGAAACTATTACAACGTTAAGGTGCACAAGCTACTTAATATTCTAGCATCTATCTATTACATAGTGCTCCTCACTGTTAGTCTCTCAAAGACATTAGAATAATTACCGGTACCCATATTTTCTTACTTCTAAAAGAAAAATTGATTTCCCAATATAAAGAGGTGAAAAGCGAAAATGTAAGTCAGAAAAAAAAGAAACTTAATATGTTTTTGTCTTTCTTTTTTTGGGTACAGGTATGCTAACAGGGCGAAGAATATTAAGAACAAGCCTAAGATCAATGAGGATCCCAAGGATGCACTTCTGCGTGAGTTCCAGGAAGAAATCATGAAGCTAAAGAATGCCTTGGATAAGAAAGGCGGTCCACGACAACTCAGGGACAAAAACAAGAAGAAGAAAGGTCGTGGAAAGCGCAGAAATGCAGACGGTAAGCTATGTGTATAATTTCCAGTAAAATCATATCTGCCAGTTTGAATCGCCTTTATCTCACAGAAGATGGTGGTCACTGGCTCATGGCTGAAACAGAAATTTCATTCGCTGGATTCAGCTCAAGCGATACCAAAATCCTGCACTCGGTGGTTCCCACCTATATTCCAGATTTACTGGAAAAGGGCCTCTTGATCATAATAAGGATGTATTACATTCATGGTACCGTAGTTGTGAGGTTAAACGCTTACTCTATTTTGGTGACAGGTGAGATGGTTGACGGCTCAGGCGATGAGTCGGATGAAGACGAAGGAGAAGAAATGACAGAGGAAGACTACAGGCAACAAGAACGAGAGAAACTAGAAAAAGAAAAGATGTCGATCATGAACGACTCCTCCCTTATCAAAGAGGTAACATACTTGTGTATTTTTTTGTCTTTTTTTTAAAATTTCTTTCTTGCATGACCATATAAACATAAAATACCGCTAAAATAATATTCAGTAACCCCACATAGGGGGAAAGAACGAAATGGAGGATAACAGAAGGTACAAGAAGATAGGCATAGGTAAATCCCTTTTGGGACAAATTTAGTTCCTTCGGGGAGGCAGAGAATTCGACAAAACTCAATTATTGACTCAGTATTATCACTCATGTCTTTTTTATTTCATGTTTACTACAGGAGAAAGATAAGTTGATACATGAAGTAGAAGCCAACGAACGGAAGTTGGCTGAGGAAACAAAAGCCAAAGAGGCCTTAACTGCAAAGATTAAGGTAAATCTATTAGATTGACATTATTGTTGGCAATTGATGAAATCAAGCTAATATGGCAGGTTCTGTAGTATACTTGGGCCCAATAAGAGTGACAAATTATGAAAAGCCAATACAGTTTTATTGAGTAGACACAGCTAGGAGCCTAGTTACCTAACTACCCACTAGATGTAATGCCCTTCCTGAGTATTTTATTATTATATGATCATGATTGATTTCTTTTGTCTCGTCCACAGGCTATGGAGAGCAAACTCTTGAGTGGAGGCAAGAATATCATTGACAGAACAAACGAGCAACATCAAGCCCTGGAACAGAAGAGGCGAGAGATTGCAGAAAAGAAGGTAAGCTCAAATCTCAACTAGAACTGCTGGGCAGAGAAATAGATGCAAACTAGATGCAAACTTTCAAATGGCCTACGAGCTCCCCATGAGGGAAATCAGAGACAATTTCTAAAATGAATATACAGGTACTGCTACATGAATTTAATCCTTAGTAAAATCAGAATACTAACAATTTATATCGCTATTCCACCTACAGCGTCAGGAACGGGAACTTCAGCAGAAGCTGGAAGAGCGAGAGGAGACGGCCATCAACCTCCAGGACACCTACACCTCACTACAACAGGAGGTGGAGATTAAAACCAAGAAACTTAAGAAGCTCTTTGCTAAGCTACAATCCACCAAACAGGAGATACAGGACCTCCAGGAGGAACACGTGCGTGAGCGCCAAGAGCTGGAACAGACGCAGAATGAGCTCACACGCGAGCTCAAGCTCAAGTATGTTATCCTTGGTGTATGATCATACAAGTCAACGATATTATCAAGGGATTTGGGGCGTGTTACTATGTTTGCTTGTTACCACCAAAATTAAGCATATGCCATCAACAGTTCTAAGATTTTCAGATTTTGAAAAGCATTGATTTGGGAGATATTTACATGTAATTAGTGCTTCTCTGTAGACTAATCCAAACTCCTAGTTATGTAGACGATCATGATGATTAATGCATTTCATATCTTAGGTTATCTATATAGAGATTAAAATGGGTCATTCCAAATGAATATGAGGAGGAAGAATCTGGCTAACTCACAGAATCATCTGATCTTTCAGGATGTTGATCATCGAAAACTTCATTCCACCTGAAGACAAGAACAAGATCATGAACCGTGCACAGTATGACGAGGATGAGGACACATGGAAACTTACCGCTCTTACTAATAAACAAGGGTAAGTCCACCGGTCCATGAGTTGACAATTATGGTAACATATATGGTTGAATTGCCATTGTACCAAGACTTACCTGCTTTACCTGCTGTGAAAAATATGGAGATATTTTGTGTAAACCATGCATGCAAACTCCTCAGCTTATCTGTCATCTCTCAGGGTCAATTTTGCAATTCGCCCAGTTCCAATAAGATTTCAGTTCATCATTTATATCGGGATTGGGGTTTTAATGAAATTCTGAACTTAAACCATTGTCTGATCATAAGTGTTCTCTTGTAGGACTCAGACCATGGCTAAGCGGCCCATCTCCGCAGTGGGTAACCGACGACCTGTCTCAGAATATGCCAAAATGGCAGCAGCTATGGGTGGCAACCCCAGATATAAGGTATATTGTCTTTTCTTCAGATAGTTTATGTGCAAATGTATAAATAAAAGATTATTGAATGTAGAAACTGATTGTGTAAAGTGAATTCTCTCACACCGATAATCTGGCTATAAATTTGCAAAGCATACAGATTGACGTCCTAGCACTGACCTCAAGTAATTCTCGACCCGACGTGAAATTAATAAAAATGTGGTGTGAAAAGAGAGGTGTGCTAGTTGAATAATGGAAATGATATTGACTTAATCTATTGGTTCCTCCAGGGTGAGAACATTCTGCAGGTAGAGTTAGATATGCCCAATAGAACGACTCGTGACTATGAGGGTCCAACAGTGGCTCCCCAGGTGCAGGCCGCGCTTGATGCCGCTCTGCAGGATGAAGAGGACATCGATGTCGATGGCAGGTCAGTATAACACTCAATATGGATGCTGTGTGTGCAGCACCCATCTTCCGAGAATTATGTAGGTATTAGACAAGCACACTGCAAGATCTGCCTGAAACTAGCTGCAGTTGGAGATGGGTGCCGAAAGTTGCTTATGTTAACATACACGTGGTGATCCAGTCCAGTCCCGATAGAATGTTATAATATGTCCCTTTAGCATAATTATCAATTGCCTCATGGTTGCTAGCTTACATATACAAATCTCTAAATTGGATAGAAATACCTATGTGTTGTACCCTGCACATTGCTGACTTGTTTTTATCATTTGACTTGCTGAAGTAGAACTCTTACTTGCTTTCCAAATTTTGAAAAAGCACACTTTTATAGATTTAGCCATATCTGTTTCAGTCCTGCTGTATTTAGTAATAAACCACGGACTAAGGTCAAGAAGAAGGAAAAGGTAACAGGGTAAGTGTCCAGTGTTTAATTCCCATGATGACCTTGTGGTAAAAATATTGCTGGAAATATAATGGAAAAAGAATTAGTATCTAAATGTAAAAAAATGTAGATTACCAGTATTATAGAAACACATTTGCAATAGGAAAGCAGGAAAATGCCTGGTAAAATAAGCCAATCGCTTATTCTTTGTACAGGCGTCCAAAAACAGCAAAGAAGAGTACAGTGGACAGTGCGAATCACTTTCCAACTTCCCGAGGCCTCGTTCCGAAAAACTGATCTTCTTTTGACCTAGAGCCACATGTTAGTAGCTTTTCCCGCCAGCTGGTCTCAAGACAGGAGTATCTGGTCATGTCATTCGCAGTTCTGCACTGGGATCTGGTCACAAAAGCCGGCCACCATGTGGCGATAGAGACAGATCTTCCTTATCGGACCCAGCATGCAGCGATAAACCACCTTATCAATGGCAGCAGGCCTTATTCTGCTGTCAATGTTACGTTTGATACTTTATCTGTCACTAAATGTAAGCAACTCAGGCTTATGTTGTCTCAAACTTGGGCAAAGAACAGTGATCGATTTTTTGTCGCTGGGTGTCGTAATCTGGCTGAAGTGGATATCAATGCATTGTAAAGTTATTATCAGAATCATCTCTAATATATATTGGCTACAGCTGCGCGAACAGGCGTCGCCGGAAGCAGTGTAAAATAATGGTATTGTAAGACAGAGTTAGTTGCATCGTAGTGGAAATACTATAAATATATGTATATTATTGAGTTTGATTAATGAACTCTCTTTCCAAGTCACTGTGGCCTGACTGCGCTCGTTGTACGACCAACACGGACCTCTTTGTGTTTAACTTGCCTGACAGGTCTAGTCTAATAGCTAAGGTTTACAGAAAAATGAAAAGGACCAACCAAAGATGGAAAATATAGACTAATATTGTATTGCAGAACCTGAACAATCATATTCCTAGTCTTCAGTCATAACCAATATGTCATAGCATACTATCATTCTAATATTTCATTCTAATATATTCATCACAGATTTATTCATACTTTTATTTCAAAGCTTTACTTGTGTCATTCAATAGGATATTACAGATTAGTTACAAATCCTGAGGGTAAATTTAAGATATAAGTTATAACACTTACCTAATGCTTATATGATCTTGTATAAGACATTCCAGTAAATGCAGGCAAACGTTGAGGCGAACAAAATTTCATATCCATACACCTATAACCTAAGTGCATGCATTTACAACTGGTGAGTGCGATTTCCATGTCCTATCTTCTCAAATGGTTCTGAAATCCTGTACTTGTATACTGAGTATACGCGATACACCTCATCCGAATTTCAGACCATATGATCATACCTAGTCGGTCAGTGCTTCACATTTGAATATATTATAACAGGTGGTATTTTTTTATTCAGCCTTATTGCACCGTATACATCTGAACTGAACAGGAAAGCCAAATAGGCCATGGCACTATCTAGTATACCAGGGTACTCCCTTAAATCATACATGTTGAGCTCTCGCTTGATGCTTTGTACATTGTATTAGACACAACCCGGTAACTGGAATAGCGAGCAGTTCCATATGATTCTTTTACTGAAATCCAGTCATTGATTCAGACTTATATTTACTATCTGATAGAAAATATATTTACTATCTGATAGAAAATATTAACTGTGCATAAGTATATTTACACATTGAAATCCATCTAGTCTTAGAGCCTTTGTGTTGGCCTGAAACAAGACCTGCCTTCTTAATAACAAAACAATTGTTAAACTACAACGGAAGGGCTACCAACATTTAAGAGAGTTATAATATATATGCATACGTGTTACCTGTACATTAATAGCGTGAACTGGAGTTCTTACGTATTTCTAAGGAGTGAAGTCTTTATATTTGAATGCACTTTAACTCTATAGCGAAAAGCCTCTTCGCACACAGTCGGCGCATATATCTCCAGGCTTACGGAGGTGACAGTAATGCCACATATTGAATGTACTGTCAGTATTTATATATGCGTACATGTCCGTTGTCAGTCAAATCCGCACATTGTATGGCGTTAAATTGGCAGAAGCCATGTATATAAATGCACTATATTTGCTGGTTATTCTGTGCGCCCCCTGCCCCCCCCCCATTTGATGTGGCCTTGCACTCCCCCAATTGCCATTTCTATGAGATACTGCAAGCGTTTATACATTTGCTCGTTTACACAATGAAAATACTTTGAATTATTAAGGAGATATATCCATGTACTAACATTTTGAAAGAACACTCAATTCAAGCAGATCCGTCAATCAGTTTTTGAATGTTGATATTTCCTCCCAATTGGCTTCATCAAATGAGACAAAGAAATTGAAATAAGACTGAGCAGATGGTTGTGAATCTTACAGTATCTCATGATCCAGGTACCATAGTCTACCCTGGCTAGTAAACTCTCCCCGTCTTTGCCATAATGTTGCAACTGTATATATACACAAGTAAAATGTACTTAGAATAATATCATCGTAGCAAAGCTTACAAGGATTCTGACGACTCCAGCTCAAGCTTCATTGGTGTTTTGTCCCCATGTGTCCTTGCTTCTAAAAGCTGACATACAGATTAAAGAAAAAAACTAACAGTGGATATTTGAACTAGGCTGATCACTTAATAACAACATACATATATAATATAGGATTGTGCTCCTGGTATTAATCTGCAGGTTTATAGCAGTCATCATGTAGGATATTTATTTGTATTCTTTTTGTTGCCTTAGTCCAGTTTGAAAATAACTGCTGTGATAAACTTTTAATTTGTTTTATTTTTCTTGTGTATCCTTGTTTGTCGTCACCGAGATTTGCCAAACTTAGCGGTGTCATAATGTCCCACTGTAATATCCATAATAATGCATGTGAGTTTTCATTTTTATACGTTTGCATTTTTTTCGCCCTTATTTTGCCACTATGTTACCTAGCTATTCATAGTAGTTGTATGAGGTGTCTGATTCTATAGTATTGTCACTTAGTGTATAATGACCACCAAAGCTTGTTAATGTGGCGTTTACAGCCACCATCCCGCAACCATAAACTTCCTAGATATTGGATAAATATGCTGAACAAAGCCACATTTTTGTGCGAGAATCTCAACGTTTTTCTTCGAATTTGCTTAAGACCAATGTTTAGGTCACAGTGGATTGCTCAATTTAATTATTGGGTTTCAGACAACTTCGGGATTTCAAGCCAGATAATAGTTACTATGCTTCTGTCTTGATTAACACTAGTCAAGCACTTATTAAACATAATTTAAGACGAATATAACACGACATACATTTTGCTATATAAGTAAATTTATGGCAATTATTTCTAATTATTTTTCTTGGATTTCCTAAGTTTTAATTCCTGTGGTCAGTCCATTCCCATGTATGTTATAGCCTGCTATGGCTCCATGCTAATTGTGATTTTGAATATGGCTGTATTACATTTTAGTGGACCTTGCAGTTAAGGCCACTATAACCTTGTATACAACACCCATTGTCTCAGGCTCACCTCAATCACCATAAAACACAATATGATATAGTGGTCGTGGGTGTGCCACAAGGTGTTCCTCAAGATGTGCAGACCAAAATAAAAGACAAGGTTTTGAGGCCGGTTTTGACAATGGTACCCCAACACTACTCTCAGATAGAAGTACAATATTTACAATGGAAACAAACCACACAATTTAATTCTATATATTTCCAATATACTTGTGTGTTATTGTACATATACACCTGCCTGAAATGTGACTTTACAAGTATCCAATCCAGTGAACAGGACATTGTAAATTATACTATGACTTTAATGTCAGCCAACTGTTGTTTACGATAGAGAATGGAAAGGGAAGAGGCCGCTGTGTCTTTAAGACAGTTCCTTTCCTTGTGTAAGACTAAGTCAAAATAAACACATTAAATGCTTATCCTTTATGGCTTGTAGTTTGTGAGGATTTAATACAATAGAATATTTGACCTAGGCAGCAAATATGGTCAAAGTGTGGATTTAGGGATTTCAGTAACATGGCAAATAGAAAAAAAAGGCCATAAGTTGCTGGGTCCATTTGTTTCACTGGAGGGCATTGAAGTTTGGTAGTCTTAACTATAGCCGCATATGAGAGTTTTTTTTCCTACATTAATCGTACAGAAAAAAATACCCTATCAATTTCTTAAACTTCAGTAATGCGTATATATGACCATCAGGAACATTTTGAACCCAAATAGTGGGTCAAAGGCAAAATGAAAATTTCCTTAATACAGTACTAAAACTTACTTATTCCTAGAGCCTATTGGCATGAGAAATGTGAAAGCAAGACAAGAATGGGTAGAATGCCAATGTATCATACCTAAAGTGTTGACAAAGATGGGTTATGCCATGTAAGTTAGGAATGTAAGCAGATCATGTTAAATTTGGCAGTTTCATTTCTTTTGCCAACAGGAGCCATTTGCATAGATCGTCTTTATTACCTTAAAAATATTGAAGGTGGGTGTCACATTAAATTGGGGTTTTCTAGTAGACTATTTTCAGGTAGTTCCACTCTTTGTCCCATGCTACCTTAATAGCTATTTCACATGGTGGTATTGACAAAAGGCCATGGCACACACATTAGGAAATTCAAACTTCATTGTGTTATGTGGCACTTTTTGAAACATTAAAATATTTCCTATTTTGGTGGCATTGGCAGTATCAAGAATGCTCCAAAAAGACATTATCTGTGAGAATAATCAAAAGTGCTGTACCTTATAAAGAAGCTACAAAGGTCTACACATTTTAATATTTTAAAACAGCATTCCACTGGATGGAAAAACGGTGAGAGCCCATCCCAGCAAGGGTGTCAGAGTCCCCATTCAGAGATTGGGCCAGTATGTGGCTCTAATTAAAGCACATACAGTGTATAAAATGAAAGCCCCCCCCCTCATGAGAAAGTTAAAAGGTTCAAGAATTAATATATCAAAACACCCAAGGATTCAATCTTATAGGCCTACTGAAAATATGAGAATGAATTCAACTGTAGTTGTCAGTCTCTTTAGCCCTGTCAATGTAAAATGAACCTTCAATGAAATGACATTTACATGGTAAAAATAAAATAAAAGTCATAACTCATTATTATGAAGCTTAACAGCCATGTATGATGAAAATGTGGCAGCTGAAACAAGCATGTATTGGAATGTATTTCTGTCAGTTTACCTTAAAAATCTCTATGGGCACCAAGATGGCTGGCATAAGGATGAAACTCAGGGAGAGTGATAACATGGGAAAAGGGAATGTGGCCAACACATTTATTCAGTGTAGGTATTAATAGTCCAGTCAACTGAGTGCTAAATGAACGTTAACCCATAACAAATTGCAATAGTTTCGTACCATGGTTTTCTGAGTCCTTAGGCATATAGCAATAAAATAATAAAAATCTACATGAATCTAAAGTGGGACAGACTGTTTTTAAGGGGTATTACATGTCATCCATTGAAAATGACAAAAATCATAATGACAATGATAATGCTAAACTTATTACCTTGTCAAAATGGTCTTAATATCTCTTTATTAGTCAAAATTATGTTTGTTACCTTCTCTCTGGAACTACCTTGAAAATGCTATCATAGTGACCTGTTTTTACAAAATGAGGTAGAAGTTGCTCGGATGACTTCTTGTGAGATATTCGCTCTTTGAAAATGCACTACCTTGATAAGTTTATCATAGGATATCATGTGTGACCTGTTTCTGCAAAATGAGTTGAAATTTGCCTGTATGACCTTTCCTCTTTGAAACTCCACTTTTCACAATGCTTCAGACTTTGGACACTATGTCTTTTACTATTCTCTCAATATCTCTCCATTCAGCCAAAAATATGATATGCGCCCCGTTTTTACAAAATGAGTCGAACGTTGCCAGCATGTCTTTTTTTGGCACCATTGTTTTTGAACACCCATTTTTTACACTTCACCACTTTTGATACTATGACTTATACTAATCACAATTAAAGATTCTCCAAGGATGGAGTTACCACTGATTATTGACTACAGGGATTTAAGTCTTCAGGTTTTATCAGGATTTCCTGATTTCTGACGTTTTTGAATGACACATATTTTCTTTATATGAGTCATAGAGTGACTGATAAGGAGGGCTGTGACTTACATCCGTGTGACCATATTTCTGCTAGCAAAACTTGAAGATATCAAAGGTGGAATATATATCACTCAGTAGTTGTCACCTGCAATTTCTATTTGGCCACCTTATATGGACATGGCCATATCATATGGCTATAGCAGTGTCATGATATATGCCCACCCAAAGAAATGTAGCCTGGCTTACCTTACCTCCCCGATTGAATTCAAATGAGTAATTGATCAGGCTTATAAATGGAGCAGGCTGGTATTTGAGGCAGGCTTATATTCCTTCAGATTTTAAAAGATGGAGCAGGTTAGGTCTAAGACCTAAAAGACCCGAGTTTTTAATGCAATTTTCAATGTTATTTTCAATTCAATTTTCAATATTCAATCTATATTGACAAATAGTGAGTGATTACTGACATATGTTGATGAACTGCTGACCAATAATGAGCAACTACTAACATGTATTGACTAATTGCTGGTAAATAGTGCATTATTACTGACATATTTGGACTAATTACTGAAAAAAAGTGAGTTATTACTAACATAAATTCACTAATTGCTGACAAATAGTGCATTATTACTGACATATTTGCTGACAATGCATCATGACATCCATAAAAGGGTTAACTGCACATCAATGCCTTGTCTATCAATAAAGGGTTGACTGTGCATCAATGCATCATGCTATCCATAAGGGGTTAACTGTGTATCAATGCATCATGCCATGCTACTGACCGCGTATAGACCATCCCCAACAGCATCCCTATGTCGGCTATATACACGTAATCAAAGAGGCAATGGTCCGTGCTACTCAAGGCGTTTATACCAGCCCAAACAGCGTCCCTATGTCGGCTATATACACGTAATCAAAGAGGCAATGGTCCCTGCTACTCAAGGCGTTTATACCAGCCCCAACAGCGTCCCTATGTCGGCTATATACACATAATCAAAGAGGCAATGGTCCGTGCTACTCAAGGCGTTTATACCAGCCCAAACAGCGTCCCTATGTCGGCTATATACACGTAATCAAAGAGGCAATGGTCCATGCTACTCAAGGCGTTTATACCAGCCCCAACAGCGTCCCTATGACGGCTATGTACATGGGTAGACCTACCATAAATAGTCCTACAATATATCTGATACCAATACAATTTACAAATTATTCTATACCAATTTGCAATGGTCGATTTATGGTGCACATTACCCCTATACGCAAAAAGCTTCGGCGAAAACGTGTACACTACAAGTAGACCCAAGGTCGAACCTCGGGTCTAAAAATCACCTTGGAATCTTGCTTAAAATCTTATCATTCATATCCTGTTTAACCTAGTTCTAGGAATAATCCTCAGACGATGGTCACGAATGTCGACTCTATTTCATAAATCATGAAAATATCCCCATTAGAACTGAAGTTATGCCTCTCAGTGGACTTCAAATGGATTCCCTTGTTCTGATCAGGCTTATATTCGGGGTCCAGAGTATATTAAGCCCATTGATCCT
Organism: Acholoe squamosa; assembly: GCA_949317995.1. Classification (NCBI taxonomy): domain Eukaryota; kingdom Metazoa; phylum Annelida; class Polychaeta; order Phyllodocida; family Polynoidae; genus Acholoe; species Acholoe squamosa. The sequence goes on from OX439044.1 coordinate 17,520,477, forward strand.
CTTGACTATGCTTATAAACAGTACAGGCTTATATTTGGGCTCCCGCTTATAATCAAGGAAATACGGTATGTACTAATTGCATCTGGCAGAGTTTATTGTACATAAGCACTCTCAGGAGATTATTGTTGCATTATCGGTGTATTATCACAAACCCTAAGGTAGAAGCACCCAATTGAATTACTATTCCAATTTGCTCATAAAAGCCACAGGTGCTTATACCACCAACCTCGGGCTGCACGATGACAAGTAGATATATAAAGTGCCTTTACTAATTCACACCACTGCAATGTCTTCTCACCTCTTTAGTCTCTTCATATTTCCTTCCTTAGCTACTGTCCCCTCCTTTTCAACATTTTAGTGGCGCCAACTATTTCAGCCTCAGTTTCAGTCAAGGGAGAATGAGTCCGTGTATGGCTCCAATGAAAGTTCATGATTGCAAAGATATCGGTTTATCAGCAGCACGGGTCCTCCTCAAGTGGTGTTAAATTTTGTACTACGTATATATGCTTCTTAATTGCCATATATATGCAGTGTTCAATAGACATTATTCTCAATTCACAAGTATTCCCAAATGACATAGGGATCATATATGTTAGAGTAGGGTGGGGGCTATGGGCTAACCTATCAACAATTGGATTTTCGCTAACGCACATAGTCTAGCCCAACTATTTTGTAAGTACTACCCCATGCCTCACCCAATCACCTATAAGTTTAATTTGGTCATTTGGCTCTGTTCATGGTACTTCCCTCAGTGGGAATACTGCCTTATGACCATAGTCCACTTGGCTTCGGTCGCCAGATTTTATATAGTCTTTCTTTGGCTCATTCGTGAGATAGAGGCCAAGTGGAGTATGGGTTTTAGCTAAGGGGGTAATTCACGTTGATGGCTTTAATAGGGCCATAGAAAAGGTTGATTTGATAGGCATGGTGCTATCACCCAGTCTGTTAATGACTGCAGGTGATTGGTATATATGTGTGTAGCTTTGTCAGATTCAGTTTTGAGATCAGAAGCATAGGATTTAAAGAAACCAACAGGTTCAGGACACATAGGATTCATCAAGCTATAGGGATTCAATTTAACCATGGGATATTATCATGACTTATAGGACTATACCAGGACCCAGCGTGTTCACTGTGAACGGTGATAATGATCAGGTAAGAAAATATACCATTATGACTTGTTTGAAGCAGCCTAGGATAATCTCAAGATCTTGAAGGGAGTATACATGTGCAAACTAACCCTTGGACTTTGTTTACCACATTACATGTGATTGATCAGCGGGGAAAAGATGATTTCGTACGACAAAGGCCATTTAAAAGGCCTTATTTTTTTATTTAGTCCTCTCTATATATAAATTATAATCGGGGGCATCCACCCTTCCCACTCAGCAATATATCACTTTAGTCTAATATTAACGCTTAGAAAAGAAGGGGGTGCAGTTTGGGGGGGGGGGGGGTTAAAATGTATGTGCTTCGGAAGTCCATTTCTTCTGAGGAATGCTCTCCCTGATCTGATTCTGCTAATAACCTGAAAATAAATCCACAGGGGAATGAAAGAACGTGGAACAACATCGCGCCCTTTGTAATTAGCCATTTTCAGCTATAATCTAGTCCACAGGCATAACATTCCAAAAATTGAATATCCAAATTTGAGATTGTAAACATGCATTTATTCATCACTGTTCATAAGTGATCGTCGAATATGATAGTATACATGTACATCAGAACCTTTCAGTAATACACAATGATACAATAATTGTCATCATAATGTCATGGATAGAGTATGATAAATGACAAAAAGTCAATAATGATAACAATGTTTCCAACATTTTTAACACAGGATAAGCGAAAAAAGTCATTAAAGGTAACACTATTTGCAACATTGCTAACACAGGATATCCATTGTTTAAAACGGTATAAACCAGGTGGGAAAATACAGAATACTTAAATTTAATTAAGCACCATTAATTGATTCGGGTAAATTTTAGATTAAGAATATCAAAACTCGATTTTATACTTTCTCCGTTTCTAATGGTATGCGATTATAATGACATTTATGCAATACGATAACTGCCCCACTAAAAACGTATACTATACTTTCCAAGAAATTACGGTAACAACAGACACATGTCTCACAACCCTCAAACAATAGGGTAAGTTGCCCCTGATTCAACCACTAGGCATGTTGGTATACATTAAGTCGATCACCCATCAATCATAGATTCATTTAACAATTTATGAGTATTACTTGCTGCAGGTGCAAGGTGTATCAAAGTAATTAATGGGGTAATTCTAAGTCACCTGAAAGGAGTTAGTCTATGGTGGTCGACATAACGTACCAATGTGTCTAGTGGTCGAGTCAGGGGCGACTTACCCTATACATTTTTGTACTGGTTACATTAAACTGCATCACTTCATAACAGGGTACGAGGTTGACACTCAATGCATTGGCTTTGGCAAACTTATTAAATCTTTGGTATATTTAATACTGCTAAAGACCTATTTATAGACCATAGACACAATGCTGTATATTATTGACACTAACGTATGTACAGACCAGTCATCTGCAGATCTTGAATAATTCAATGAAATTGAACATTAAAGTTTGCCGACAAATCTTTTGAGACAATAATCAATTCCATAAGGCACACAGTAGGCTTATTTTCTGAGCTGTATGATACTAATTTGATACAATCATTTTCACCCCACTTACAAGACATACCTGGGCATTTGGGAGAATGCAATATGGCGTAGCAAGGGTTATATTGGGCCAATGTCGGCTTATATTAGGCCAAGCATGGACAAGCATGGCCCAGTGCTCCAATGCTGATTGGGTATGTTATTCACCAATCTAATGAGCGGGGGACAACCCTCCCCTTCCTAACAGCTCACCGCCCTTCCCTGTTAAAAGTCTAACGATCTAATAAATGGTGTATGGAAAATGATTGAAATGGGTCGTTGACTTAACGGGGAAAATGATAGAGGGCGCTGGAGTATCAACAAGGCAGATCGACATGACTAGTCTAATCCTGGGGTGGGGGTTATGGGTCAGTGTCAGAATAAGTGTACAAAACCTGGAAAACCATGGTTTCTGGCCTTTATGCAGCCATAGAATAAATTATGCTTATCCAATCTTGTCTTCCATGGTCTCATCTTACAGAAGACATTCTAGCCTTTCAGAAAAATATCCATTTGTGTCTGTCGGGTAAAAATTCTTTGAGTTAAGGTGACCCAAAGTCCCAAAATCACTAAAAAATCTGTTTTTTGCAGTTTATGTCATTTTCACATGTCCTATTGTTCACTTAAAGACTAGAAACCCATCCAAAATTGACTGTGGTATTAGGCATATATTAGGCCTACACTATTTATGTCAGTTTAGGTGGATGTTGATTGAGAATTTTTTTACTATGGTCACTCATGTGTGGAATTTTACTCTTCGAGGCGTCTGTGACAATAACTCTTAGGTCAGAATAACTCTATCAATAATAGGGATATAATGTCTCTATTACATGTCACATAAAGAACTTATAAAGGGGTGAAGTTGGTATAAAGATTTTAGCCATCGGTCAAATGGTCCCTGATTTGTGGGTCAGAATTAATGTCCATGTGGACTGGGTTTTCGTCACAGACGCCTCAACTAGATGTTATAATGTTGCTAATTTATTTAAGTATCTATTTGTGTTTCTTACATGTCATATCAACCATCACAGCCAGCTTATCAATTCTGACAAGCATTGGTAGGCTGTGGGCCTCCAGTGTAGCATTTTGAGTACCATTTCTCATATAGGGGGTTTTCGTCACAGACGCCTCACGATTTTGTTTGTTGCAAAGTCAGAATCATCTGCTGTTACCCAGTGCAAGTCAATTACTTGGGAGAGCCTTGTTTTTGTCAAATAAGTGGTACAACTGGTTGTTTATCAAAGATTTTCTGAAGATTCTCTGCAGACTTTGACAAATTTTGCCATCAAAGTTCAGGAATCCGATCAAATTTCTTTCGCAGTCCAAAGATTATATCCCCTAGTACTTGCTGATGTGGTTAGATTTGGTTAATTTGGTCTTATTTTGATGAAAACAGTATAGCTTGATTGAATCAGCAAGCCTCTTGGACTTGGCAGGTGGCTGCCATGTTGATTTTGGGCAATATTTGATACAGACTCATATTCGTGAGGCGTCTGGCACCAGATATGTGCACTTTTTCTGACATCACCCTTATGTCCTGGGGGTATCCTATGGGAGTGGATGTATATGGGAAGCAGGGGAGAACGTTCCAGATGAGATACATGGCTCGAGCGTTTTCCATTTCGCCCAAAGAGGTTACCACTGAATGTCATTCCAACCCCTCGTGGTACTAATGCAATAGCATCTGCATAAACAATAATTATGTATAGTAGTCCCATACTCTGATACTAAGACCTTGGCCTATCAAGGTAGAATCAAAGGCTCGCATGGCACACCCATTTCTTTAGCTAAATCTTCTACCACAGCCACTTTCCTCTTGTCCACATTTAGCACCTTGTGTCTTATCATCTGATTCACATCTATAGTATAGTGTTTCATCAGGGCCTCCAAACAACAAAGTCCAGGGTTACGAGCCTTGCACCATTCCCTTCTTGCTGGCCATGGATACCTGAAGATCGGCTCCCACACCGTGCAGAAGAGATCCAAGCGATGGGATACACCTTCACAGCCTTTTACCTTAATCCCACCTGCCCTTAGTGACATACAATACCCTGGTACCACTAACTCACCCCTCCATGTCTTCCTAGCATTCATGTGAGCAATGCCGACAATGGAGGGCATTGTATCATGAATGTGTATCTTATGTCCTTTTGGTAAATCCATGTTATTTCTTACCAGTTCCTGTGTTTTGATGTGCCAATCATACCTATCATGCTCAAAATACCAGGCATAAGTCATAATAATACATATGGGAGACATCTTATTGTGGGGCAGATAAAACTTTTTGAAGGCTACTTCAAAGTCATCTGTCTTGAGATATTTAATTATGTAGTTCCTGCAGTTGGTAAAGGTATCCCTGTAGACCAATTGTGGGAAGGTCACCATTGCATTTAATGCCATTGGCAGACCTAATGCTGCTTTAGTTGTCATTTTCCATGCTTCTTCCCAGGGAGTCCTCCTGCCATCTCCAATGACCTTCAGCTTTTTGCCTTTAAACAAATACTGCTTAGTCATTGGTGTAATCAACTCTGTGTCTGTATCCATGTAGGAAATGATAGGATCATTGCTGTACAAATCTGCAAAGAAGGTGCTCCACATTTGCCTGTTATATTCAGGTGCCCTGGCACTCTCATTGAATATCAATGTTGCCCTATTCCTAGGTAATGGCTCATAATAAATCTTCAATAGAAACTCTGGAAAGTGCATCTGCATCTGCTGCTTGAGGGTCTCTCCAAATTTATGGTCTTCCTGTGACTCTTCATCAAGTACTACTGCCAGGGTTCCGTAGGATGCTGGCCAAAACATTGAAGCAGTACGAAAAAACATGCAGTAGAATCTGGATAGTAATTTAGAAACACTGCTAGTCCTGACCATGATGGTGATATTGGGAAAGTCCTTGTAGTTAGAGGCTGTTGGATTGACCATTTGATTTTTACTTAAATTCACCATGGAATCAAACTCAAGTAGGTCTTGACCGTCCATTTGGTTACGGTATTCCCGTGATGGGATTATCAAGAGTGCTACGACGAAAGCTGCTCCAATGCAGAAGAACTGAAATAAAGTTATAAGAAAAATATCTTAAGACTCATATATCTTACAAGTGATTTTGCACACTCTATCTGTTAAAGTACAAGTAGGCCTAATGTTAAAGAGTTATACATAGGCCCTGTTTTCCACCAAAATCTCCAAACAAGGGCTTGATTTGGTTAAAGGTGACCCAAGGTCAACTTTTATCAATCATTTCCGAAATTCTGACAGGATATTCGACTTTTGTTCCAAGTAAAGTAAAATCTTTTCATAAAAAAGATACATGCAGCCTCTGGTTAAAAGTATTAGATAAGGTTATGTTATTGTAACTTAACCCCCTCCCTCCCTCCGATAACAGGGCTGTCATATCCTGTCCAGCTGCAAACCCATGCCAAGGAAAACGTGAGTATCCCCAAGCATTCTTAAAGTCAAAGCACGGTCTAAATAGCCAACCTGGAAACAAAGCTTTGAACAGAAGGACAAACACACATACACAAACAGTGTATGATTGTGAAATTAACAATTACAAGTCTATTATGAAAATGTCATAATATGACATAATGATATTGGCATTTGTATGAGAGATGGACAGATACATGGTCAAAGAATAGACCACACATGGTTATTCCATATTGAACTATGGTTAAAACGTGTCAAAGTAAAAGAGGTCTAATCAGATACGCAGAGTCCTAAAGTCCAGAGCTATTGTGAGTGTGAGTAGAATATCGTAGGCCTAATAGCAAAGTATATTGTCGATATAGGACTATCCCTAGGTAGTTGAGGTGTGAGATGAACTGCAGTGCGAGGCAGGCAAATTACCGGAGTCGAATGTGGAGGAGTAACAATAGTGAGGACAGGAAATAGAAGCAGAAAGTGCAATAGGTCCACTGAATGTGATACCCTTACCACGGAGGACCAATTTTGAAGACTATTTTGGAACATTTACAACACTTTTGGTCCTTGTGCAAAATGGTATATCTACGGCCTAGACATGAACCCCATTTCCCTCAAAATTGCCTAAACACCACGGATCCTCGATGGCCTCTCTATATATTCCTTGAAATCAGATTCGCACATATAGGGGCCTATACAGGTAGTGTCCAAAAGCTGGGCGAGTTCTAGCCCCCGGTTTCGGACCATTCAGCCCCCAGCCATCTGGCCCCTGACCATCCGGCCCCATCCGTTCAGCCCCTTACCATTCAGCCCCTCATACATCATAACTACGTCATAATCAAAAAGAAAACAAAATTGACGTATTTATGACGCATTTATGATGTATTTATGACGTACTTATGATGTATTTATGACGTATTTAAGGGCAAGCCAGTAGCAAAACGATTTAGACAGCATTTGATGTATTACTGACGTACTTATGATGTATTAATGATGTATTTATAACGGAAATTACAAGGAGTGTTTAAAAAAAGAGTGGTGATATATCTATGACGGAATTATGACGTATTTATGACGGAATTATGACGTATTTATGACGAAGTTATGACGTAAATTACAGCAGGAATTAAGAGAAAGGGCAGATGACGTATTTATGATGAAGTTATGACGGAAGAATGATGTATTTATGACGAAGTTATGATGTAATTATGACGTATTGGGGCCAAAAGGCTAGGGGCCGAATGACAGGGGGCTGATTGGTAGGGGCTGTTTGGCAGGGGCCGAATGACCTACAATCCTAGCCCCCACCCCCTCTCAGTCCCTCGAATAAGTCAAAAACAGAAAGATCAACAAGCACTAGTAACCTACCTGCAGTAGCAGCTCTGGTCAGGTTAGTAGGATAGATAGGTCAGGTCAGGAAGGCAATAGGGACTGGAGAGAGAAGGTCATGCATAAAGGTCAGAATAAGGCCGAAATTATTGACCAAGGCATAGTGAAGTGATATAGGAAGAAGTGAAGGTGACATATAATCAGATGAGATTAGAGATAACAGTCAGTATATACCCAGCATCAGTATCACCAGTATTTTATGTATGGAATAGGTGTATCATCTTAAGCCACTTAATCTTGCTGCTTACCTTTAAACTTTCTAACCTCCACACTCTGCTATAGTTAATACCCTGAATGATATTTTAATCAATCAATATGCATACTATATGAAAGTGCCAACAACTTTAGTTAAGATAACATAATCAAGAGTGTACCATTTTCTTCCTCGTTCGATGGGAGCAAAGTAGTCTTGAATACACGCCATGAGTCTGAAAAGAAACATAAACTCCTGTCACTTATTTTAAATAAACCAAGGCCAGCAAGGGACTAAGCTCTGTGAGGGACCTCTTAAAGTTTAACCTTTATGATCCACTGCTCAAATTACTGTAGTAGGGTCTAGGGGCATTTCATTCTAAAGGTTAGGGAACTGTTCTTCTTTATCAATTTGAGGGAGCAGAATTCAATGGGAGTGGCAACAGGAAATCAAAATTAAAAAAAAAAACCACGACCACTCCCATTGAATTCTACACCCTCAAATTGATAAAGACAAATAGTTCCCTAAAGTTTAGAATGAAATGTCCCTAGGCCAAGGATATTCTGGATATCAGTCTCTACTATCATCCCACTATCAGGTGTTCTCACTTGATCAGGTACTTCTTTTTGAACCTTGGTATTACTAAACTGGCTTTGGTATTGACTGCGATCCTAAATATTGTAATACAAATAATGGTGACATTGTGTGATACAGTTGGAAATTAATCAGCTATTTGCCGATTCTGGGCCAATACTGGCATGCCAGAAGTCAAATGCCATCATAATCATTGGGCTAGTACTAGGCCAGTACATTCCAGAACCAGGTCTGTGCCAGTATGATTCAGATTCAATGCCAATGCAATGGCTCAGTACTAGCAGTATTGGCCTGTTACTGTTGTTACATACCATTACAATGCCAGTACTGGACCATTACTGCTGTTACATACCATTACAATGCCAGTACTGGCCCGATACTGCTGTTACATTCCATTACAATGCCAGTACTGGACCATTACTGATGTTACATACCATTACAATGCCAGTACTGGACTGATACTGCTGTTACATACCATTACAATGCCAGTACTGGCCCGTTACTGCTGTTACATACCATTACAATGCCAGTACTGGCCCGTTACTGCTGTTACATACCATTACAATGCCAGTACTGGTCTGTTACTGCTGTTACATAACATATCTAAGTTTTATTACATGTTAGCAAAAGTACAGTCATCACTTATATGTATACAAGACTGTAATAGCCTCAGCACTCAACATGCCTCTATCTGTCTTAGAGGCTGTGGGTCACCAAGCCTTAGAGTATATATAAGGGTATATACTGATAAATATAATATCTAATCACTAGTTTTGGGATATATATGAATAAGGCATATGCAGGTAAACCTGCGTACTAGGCAAGTCCATCTTATTGTTGCCGTTCATTCTTAAGAATGAACGGCTATAGGAGGGGACCCATTCTTAAATACAAGCTCTCATAGTGGTGCTTCCTCGCTCTCCATGTATAATCCTCTCATAGGTACAGTATTGAGTATGCCTATACCTGGATTAAAATCTGCAAATCAGTCAAGCATAGAAGTGGTGGCAGTGGTGGTGTTGGTGGACCTGTTATTGTAGACCCTGGGGACAGTGGTGGTAGCCCTGGACACCAGGCAGAGCCATGGTATATAGTATATAGAGCCCCCACCCACCTCTGAATGGTGGTGGTGGCTGTGCTCCTGGGGTGGCCCCATACCTGCCTAGCACCACCTCCCCCAGCACCATGTGGTTCTCTTCTGCTGGTGGTGCGTTTCTCAGCACCACTGACTATTAACCCACTAAAGGCCACCTACATGTATATTTATGTATACATGTACACATAAGTATGATGCACTTTTTTAGGAGTTTTAAGTGGCATGATGAATTGATGCACATTTAAACCTTTATGGATGGCATGATGCATTGATGCACACTTAGACCTTTATGGATAGCATGATGTATTGATGCACACTTAACCCCTTAGGGATGTATTGATGCACACTTAACCCTTTATAAATGGCATGATGCATTGATGCACACTTAACCCTTTAGGGATAGCATGATACATTGATGCACACTTAACCCCTTAGGGATGTATTGATGCACACTTAACCCTTTATAGATGACATGATGCATTGATGCACACTTAACCTTTAGGGATAGCATGATGCATTGATGCACAATTAAACCTTTATGGATGGCATGATGCATTGGTGCACACTTAGACCTTTATGGATAGCATGATGCATTGATTCACACTTAACCCTTTATAGATGGCATGATGCATTGATGCACACTTAACCCTTTATGAATGGCATGATGTATTGATGCACACTTAACCCTTTATAGATGTATTGATGCACACTTAACCCTTTGTAGATTGCATGATGCATCGATGCACTCTTAACCCTTTATGGATGTATTGATGCACACTTAACCCTTTGTAGATTGCATGATACATTGATGCACACTTAACCCTTTATGGATATCATGATGCATTGGTGCACACTTAGACCTTTATGGATAGCATGATGTATTGATGCACACTTAACCCCGTTAGGGATAGCATGATGCATTGATGCACACTTAACCCTTCATGGATAGCATGATGCATTGATGCTCACTTAACCCTTTAGGGATGTATTGATGCACACTTAACCCTTTATAGATGGCATGATGCATTGATGCACACTTAACCCTTGAGGGATGGCATGATGCATTGATGCACACTTAACCCTTTATAGATTGCATGATGCATTGATGCACATTTAACCCTTCATGGGTTGCATGATGCATTGATGTACACTTAACGCTTTCGGGATGGCATGATGCATTGATGCACACTTAACCCTTTATAGATGGCATGATACATTGATTTACACTTAACCCTTTAGGGATGGCATGATGCATTGGTGCACACTTAACCCTTTATGGATGGCATGATGCATTGATGCACAATTAACCCTTTATGGGTGACCTGCTACATTGATGCACACTTTAAGCATTATAATTAACCATGCCAAAATAAATCACCACGGCTATGCCGTGCTTAACTGATTTCCTTAATCCATCAAATACACGCCTCCTAGTTGTTTTCCATGTGTGTCGGCTATCTTTGTTTTAGGAAACACAGGGATCCAGCTCATATATTGTCAATTTTAATCTTCAAAAGTTATCAGATGGATGTTAGTGACCATTGGGACACCTCAACTAGCTAATTTTATTGTTCTCCATATATGTCGGCCATCTTTGTTTTAGGAAACACAGGGATCCAGGCCATATATGGTCAACTTCGATCTTCAAAAGTTATCAGATGGATGTTAGTGACCATTGGGACACCTCAAGTACCTAATTTTATTGTTTTCCATGTGTATCGGCCATCTTGGTTTTCGGAAACACAGGGATCCAGGTCATATGTGGTCAATTTTGATCTTCAAAAGTTATCAGATGGATGTTAGTGACCATTGGGAGACCTCAACTACCCAATTTTGTTGTTTTCCATGTGTGTCGGCCATCTTTGTTTTAGGAAACACAGGGATCCAGGTCATACATGGTCAATTTTGATCTTAAAAAAAAGTTATAGATGGATGTTAGTGACCATTGGGACACCTCAAGTACCCAATTTTATTGTTTTCCATGTGTGTCGGCCATCTTTGTTTTAGGAAACACAGGGATCCAGGTCATATGTGATCAATTTTGATCTTCAAAAGTTATCAGATGGATGTTAGTGACCATTGGGAGACCTCAACTACCCAATTTTGTTGTTTTCCATGTGTGTCGGCCATCTTTGTTTTAGGAAACACAGGGATCCAGGTCATACATGGTCAATTTTGATCTTAAAAAAAAGTTATAGATGGATGTTAGTGACCATTGGGACACCTCATCTACCCAATTTTATTGTTTTCCATGTGTGTCGGCCATCTTTGTTTTAGGAAACACAGGGATCCAGGTCATATGTGGTCAATTTTGATCTTCAAAAGTTATCAGATGGATGTTAGTGACCATTGAAAGACCTCAACTACCTAATTCTATTTTTTTCAATATGTGTCAGCCATCTTTGTTTTAGAAAACACAGGGATCCAGGCCATATATGGTCAACTTTGATCTTCAAAAATTATCAGATGGATGTTAGTGACCATTGGGAGACCTCAACTACCCAATTTTATTGTTTTCCATGTGTGTCGGCCATCTTGGTTTTAGGAAACACAGGGATCTAGGTCATATGTGGTCAATTTTGATCTTCAAAAGATATCAGATGGATGTTAGTGACCATTGGGACACCTCAACTACCTAATTCTATTGTTTTCCTTGTGTGTCGGCCATCTTGGTTTTAGGAAACACAGGGATCTAGGTCATATGTGGTCAATTTTTGATCTTCAAATGTTATCAGATGGATGTTAGTGACCATTGAAAGACCTCAACTACCGTAAACTCCCGCGTATAAGACGCGTCCTCTACGCCAAACAAATTGCTGGGAGGTCTTATAGGATGTACTGAAAATGGGGGTTGCGTCTTATACGAGGGGTAATTTTACTATAGAAATGTACTGGATTGACAAAAATCACCCTTAAAATGTGCGTCTTATACGCGAAAATGCATGTGCTAAGTTTGGGGTGCGTCTTATACGCGCAGCGCGTCTTCTACGCGGGAGATTACGGTACCTAATTCTATTGTTTTCCATATGTGTCGTCCATCTTGGTTTTCGGAAACACAGGGGTCCAGGTCATATGTGGTCAATTTTGATCTTCAAAAGATATCAGATGGATGTTAGTGACCATTTGGACACCTCAACTACCCAATTTTATTGTTTTCCATGTGTGTCGGCCATCTTGGTTTTAGGAAACACAGGGATCCAGGTCATATGTGGTCAATTTTGATCTTCAAAAGTTATCAGATGGATGTTAGTGACCATTGGGACACCTCAACTACCTAATTCTTTTGTTTTCCTTGTGTGTCGGCCATCTTGGTTTCAGGAATCACAGGGATCCAGGTCATATGTGGTCAATTTTGATCTTCAAAAGTTATCAGATGGATGTTAGTGACCATTGTGACACCACCACCACCAATACCACCACCACACTACTCCCAACCCTCACACACATTCCTTATTTGCATATTTTAATCCAGGCATAGGTTTACTCCATACTATAGCAATGGGACAGGATTTTACATGGAGAGCGAGGAAGCACCACAATCAGAGCATATATTTAAGTATAGGTCCATTCCAAAGGCCATAGAGTTCATATATAATGATCTTTTTTCCTTGGATCATAATAGGAATATGCACGGCATTACAGCATTGCTGTGTTTACTTTCCTGAAAGTATGTTATAGATTAATAAATTGCAAAACACACAACATATGAAGGGCTTTTATATTCCGTATTAAAATAATATTTGTTCTGAAAATTTTGATCTAAGATCATATTAAAAATGTTGTAAATCAATTCTATACTTCTTAGAACATGATATGAATATGCACGGCATTACAGCTTTGCTGTGTTTACTTTGCCGAAAATATGGGATAAATTTCTAATCCGGGAAACGCACTGCAATTTAACTGCTTTTAGAATTGATATTAAACTCAGAATTGATCGTCAAATTTAAATATGAAATCCTAATATCTTGATCATAGATGACAGATCCTAAATTCAATCCTCTCAATTGCATCCTTAACACGGGCCTCTTGATCATAGATCTTAGATCCTAAATTTTCAATTGAATCCTTAACATAATCTCCTAACCATTGACCCCTTGTTACATGAATCTCAGAGATCATAGCTCCATCAGAAATGGGATGAAGTCTGTTGGCTGTTGTACCAGCGGGGCATATAAGGGTCTGTTGTAAAATCTGGTAAAGGTGGTCTCATTTGACCACCCAGCCAATTTAAGGATTTCCTGTACCGGTACTCTGACCCTTGCTGCCGCTGAGGTAGATGCATGATGGGCAGAGTATGCAGTACACTGTGCATCTACCCTGGCATCAGTCAATGCCAATTTAACTTGGCGTGATATAGTTTTGGCACTGGCCCTGGTTGTAGGGAGCTTGACTGTTGAGAATACAAACGGTACTGCTGACTGCGATCTCTGATCTGCTATGTAGGCTCTCAGGTGTGAATATACACAAAGCCTTTCATCTGCTTGTTTCTGGAAATACGTAACCAATGGTTTGTCTACGGGGTTGTTGGTTTTTGTGCTGAGCAAGTAGGTGATTTTCACTGAATGTTCAGTCCACTCACAAAAAACCCTCAGCATAAGGTGTAGGGCCTGTAGCCTTTGGCCTGTGGCTAGTAAGACTAACAGCATGGTGCACCTGGTGAGTTTTTCAAAGTCCAACTCATTTATGTATCCCCATCCTTGGAGGGTTAATAGGACTGGTTGCGGGTCCCATACAAAGTCAATTGATTTTGATGGGGGCTTTTTGACTTTTAATAGTTCCCCTTACAAAGCCTGAAATGGTTGGTTCTTCACCTGCTGGCTTTCCATTGAAAGTGATAAAGCAGGATAGGAATGACCTGGAGGTGTTGATGGAGCTGTGTCCTACTCCTGTGTCTACGTATTAACTTAAGAACTGTATGCAATCAGTGACTGAGGGCTGTGTAGGGTGCACATCTCTCAGGCTTGTAAATGTTGTCTATTGTTTAGCACAGCCCTCATAGGCTGCCGCCATGTTAGGGCTCCATGCCATTGTCATGACCTGCCATGCTCTGAAGGAGAATCCCCATAGATCACACCATATGGGATAATCAGTAGCTGTGATCTTACTGCTAATGGGAACTTCTTGTTGGGGTCTCCTGTCCACAACAGGGTCGTAGGTGTAATAGAAATCTGCAGGTGCTCATCGTATCTTTTGAGCTTGGTTAGGCTGGCAAACCACGGTTGTGTTGCCTAGTTGGGTACCACCAGCAACCCAGATGTCTTGTCTTGTTTGATCTTCCTCAGCACCCTTCCGACAAGAGAGAAAGGTGGGAAGATTAGTGAGTCATCATTCCATGTACAGGTGAATGCATCAGTTGCTATGGCATTGGCATCATAATGTAGCGTTATGTATTTTGAGCAAAGTGCATTTTGGTATGATGCAATCAAATCCACTCTGGGTTTGTGGAAGGCAGAGAATATGTAACTTTGTGTTGTGGGAGACAGTGACCACTCTGCGGATGAGGCAAAAGCCCTTGATGCCTATCTGCTTCTACATTGAGTTTTGTAGGGCAGTAGGACAACTTGAAGGTGATTCTGTGCTTCCATGCATAATTATATATACACTGTGTCACGTCATCACAGGGTATGGAGCCCAGAGAACCACCCTTTTTGATGCAGCTTAGGGCAGTAGTGTTATCAATGAACAGATGTACACATTGGCCTTTTACTCAGCATTGAAGCTTTTTCAATGCCATTAGAACTGCCTTCAATCCTAGGACATTAATATGCAGTTCTTGGGTATCGATGGGCCATTCCTCCCCATACTCAAAGTTACCCTGTTGCCAGTAGCAACCCCATCCTGTCTTGGATGAATCTGTGTAGATTGACACTAGTGGTTGGATTTCTGCATACAGTGCAGATGCGATAGGGAGGTGGGACAGCCACTGTTTGATACAATCATGTACCGCATCATTTAAGTACATGATTTTTTGGTTCAGTGGCTGTCAGTTTTCCTATGACTCCTGCAAATTTTCTGACAGACAGTCTCCTGACCTTCAGGATGTCACATGCTATGCTCATTAATATATCCACTTTTTTATGAGGTATGTGGAGTGTCAGTTTGGTCGAGTCAATGGTGAGGCCTAGGTATTCAATGGACTGTGCTGGGGTCAAGACTGATTTCTTAAAATTGATCATTAATCCGGCTTCTTGTAATACCCTTAGAATGTGTTTTACAGACTGTGCCACTATCTCTGGGGTTTCTCCAAAGATCAGTGTGTCATTGATATAAAACACAAGGTGCATTTCAGGGTGCAGTCTCAGATATGAAAACAATGCCTTCATGATGCATGTGAACAATCTTGGCCCTGGCGAGTAACCATTTGGTAGGCATGTGTACCTGTAGCGTTCACCATAAAACTGGAATTGTAAGAAATCCCTGTCTCTCTCTTTTATGGGTAGAGTGAAGTAAGGCTGACATGATATCTACAGAGCTCATGAAGGGGTGTTTTGGCAAGATTCCCATTACTGACTAGATGGTCCATTTTGAAGTGTTTATAGACTGTAAATTCATTCAGTCCTGAGAGGTTCAAAATAGGTCTAAAAGTGCCATCTGGTTTTGGCCTTAGGAACATGTGTGATACAAAAGCTCTTGCATTATGTACGCTGGTTCTATGATGTCTTTGTTTAACATATCCTTTATTTGCATATCCAGCTGCGCATCCTTTAAAGGGTTAATGGATGCCGAGTCAGGAATGTCTGATTGGAGTGAAATGGAGTGTAGAACTATGGTCAGCCCTTTTACCATATCTTAAACCCATTTATCAATGGTGAGTTTTTGCCATCTTTGAGCTCTCCTCCCCAATCCACCTGCTAAAAATGCCTGTGGATTTTGGTGGATTTTTCAGGTGTATTGGGCAGTTGGCTCAAGTGGATTGAATTAACAACTGAGTGTCTTACATCTATTTGTTGTTTTCTTTGTTGTTACCTTTGTAGTGGTTCTGCCTGCTTGACTTGCCATGCTTGCCACCCCTGGGGGTGTTGTTGTTGGGCCGGTAGTCTTGCTGGTGATTTGACACCCCTGGTGGCATTTGCTGTCCTGACTGGACCTGGAATGGTCTGCTGGGTACCTGCGGTTGGACCCACTCTTGGTGTGGTGGCTGCGGGTCTGGCCCCATTTGTAGTTTCTCCTGGCGGCGGTTACAGGACCTAGTGGCAGCTACTACATCTAGTAGGGCTGCTTCTTATTTCTGCCTGACCACAATCTGCTCTCTAGCATCTTCTCCAAGCAGGTATTTAAAGCTCTTGTGGTTCTTCAGCTTCTGTGTTACCTCCAGACCCACACCTTTCAGGCCTGCATAGACATTGTTGCGTCTAATGTCATTCGTCTTCCATGAGGCTTTGGCTATCAATCTCATCGAATCCGTTATGGTTGTGACCAGCTTTTTAGAATTGAGTGTTTCTCCACTGCCTAGGTAGTTGAGCGCCTGTACCAATGGCCTGGCTGCAAACTGCAGACTCAACTGCAGAGACCTGAAAGTGTTGCCTCTTTGTACCACCGCTTCCCTGTTCCTTTTTACCAGCTGTCTAGAGACATCCTCATTAAGCCTGGTTTATGGAGGACTTCTAGGTTTGAGGACCTAGGGTAAGTCTTGTAGAGCGCCTTCAGCTGGTCCTTAGTAGAGGGGTTAAGATATACCGCGTCCACTAAGGTTTTCACCTTTTCTGGTGTGTTTGTGGTCTCAGCATCCTGTGGCTCTGTAAATGGTAGCTGTACTGTGGCAGGAGGACAGTCAAATGGTTGTGGTCCAAACACCGGCACTGGGTTTACCTCCTACTGATCCTCCTGAAAGCCTCTGAGCCGTCCAACTTTTGCAGGTGGGTGATCTCCCCTGATGGGAGGTCCATCATCTCGCCTGACTTAAGATGTGGTCATGGATCTGTCTGACTCAGATGACTTGTGGTTATCAGGATACCACCCTGAGCTAGCGAGATTCCTGAGAATAAATTACTGTGCTCATAGCACTATGATCACTGTATCTTGAGCCTGCAAACATGGTGTGAGCTGCTCGCCTTTGGGTATGCTGGGCATTTTGGAACACCTGCTCCACCTCCCGGTCCTCTAATGATCTATAGCTGTTGTTGCCAACAAAGGTGTGCTCAGGTTGGTCAGCGTATAGAGGTATGGCTAGTGGCGGTTCACCCCTGCCCCTTATCCACCTGGGATGGTGATCTCTGTCTTGAGAATGCACTGCTCCAGGGTCAGAGGACGGGCTGGTAAATGTGTAATTGTAATATACAGCACCGTGATGTGACGGCCCATTCTGTACTGTTACCGGTATCAGCTGCCTGGGTTTTCAGTCTCTTGGCTGTATGAGTGGTTGGTCTGCCTTCCTCTTCATTGGTGCTGATGGGGCACTCTGCTGTGGAGACCTATGCACAATTGGTGTGGGGTGATAGACCACTCCTGATGAGCTGCTCTCATTCACTGCACTTGAAGTTGAAGGGTCAGTTGTATGCACTATAGGGCCATTTACAGCAGGTCTTGTGGGTGAATACTGCGTGATGAAAGGTGGGTCTGGTGAAGGTGAGTAGCGATTCACTGGTTCACTCTTAGGTGGAGATTGCCCATCTTGGGTAGACCCATCATCATAATGTGTATCACCCGGTGAGAAAAGATCTTTGACGGTTGGGAGTCCCTGGGGGCGCACTCCTCCAATTGTCCTAATTGTATGGCTTCATTCAAAATGTCGCCCCTAGGTGGAGTGGAAGGTGATACTGGTCTCAGGTCAGGCGTCTCAATGTCTGTCGCGAGCTGCTCAGCAGTGTGTTGACAACAGACACCTGTTACTACTTAAGTAGCCCCCAGTGGTCAAGCCCTCAGGCATGGGGTGGAGTGGATTCAGCCATTCAGCGCGCTGATGAGACTCAATTAGTGTGTGGTCAAACAGTAGACCCTTGTGTGATTAACAGGTCGGTGTTAACGTCCCCCACACGGTGTGTCGATTAATAGACACCTACTTACCTCATCATGTGGGGATGCTTGTCACCAGATGTCCTCAGTAGGGCACTGTGACGCTACTTGTCTTAAGAATCCAACATATGTCGGACGCTGCCACCTGGTGGCATGTCGCGTCGCGTCCCCCTTCTGGGGGCAGCGAGCTGCTCCATGGTTCCCCATGTGTTGCTCAGGTGTCATGTGGCTGGTTCTCCCCGGACCCCTGGTGGGGGCATCGGCATCTGCTCCCGCCAGTGTGCCCTTGCCCCGGCATCTTGACAAGCCCAGTGTGCTCTCATTGAGACATCCATTTCCAAGGAGACCTGGTTCAAGTGATGATGAGCTCACCGTTCCTGACCTGTCTCATATAGCCTATCCACTAATCGGCGGTCAATTAAAGGATACTGGTAGTAATTCAGCGTTATGTGCGTCACCCTTTATGACTAGACTTCAATTCCGAACCTATACTGACCATCCGAACCAATGTGTGTTGCTCAGCATGATGTAATACACTGTCAATGGACTATTCTATGTATCATAATTATGAACGACATACTCAAACCAGACTGGCCAAGCTACCCCCTAGTTCAAACCAAGGTCAACCTATTTTTAGCTTGGCAGGGTGAAGAGTTCACACCTGCCCTCCTCCAGTGGGAAATCCCCAGGCTCCCTCCTGTGGATCCCCCACTGGAGAACTCAACTATTTTTAGATTCACCTAGCCAATAGGAGCAGCTCACCCCTCCTACCACAGATTGGGACTGAGCAGAACCACCGACTCAGCATATTTGAGTCGCTCCCTATACTAAAAATAGAAAGTACAGAAATAGACACGACGTCATCTGGGCTTGCTCCTGACTATATAACCTAGTCAGGATCAAGCCTCAGCATCTTATTCTTCTCCAACCTAGACCCTACGACACTCAGGTGCCTTGGCTTAGGATATAGCTTGGTCAGACTGGCGAGTACTATATTGTACACTGTATCAGTTACTCATCATGCCAATCTTACAATAAAGCTGGATCATCAACTGAATTGTCTGGACTCCTGTTACCTCACTTCATGACATGTAACGAGACATTGACAATGGTGGAGAACCCTATTTGTAACGTCCCATTGTTTTCACCTCTCATGAGCCATGAATCAAAGTGAGACAACAACCAAAGAGCCATTTACAGAAGATGCCGTTACATCCCCAGGGCTAGACGCGCCCCCACCAGCAGCAGCAGCAGCAGCAGCACCAGCAGCAGCCCCAGACCAGCAGCAGACTGTTCCGTCATCTGACTCGTCACCTGACGCCTTTCTGTTGGATCCAATCCTACCACCATCATTTCTAACACCCAAGCCAACACCTGTGAGTAGAAACAAAACTTTTTCATCAACAATTGATGACAATAATACCGGTACACAGACCAGCACCCCACTCACATCACAGGCACCAGGACTTAATCTGACTTTACCTGGTTTTTCAAGTGCTGAATCCCCAGTCCTAAGACTTGCTGGTCTACCAGGTGAAACATCATCTACACCTGTAGCTTCACCAAGCCACTTAGACCTGGACTCACACCTAGAGCCCAGGTCACCACGATTACAGGCCGCCTTAGAAAGCATACCTACATTACCTCGGCAGCCTGCTACCGGTACAGACACCACCTCACCCCCAGCTGGTTTTACACACCCCAACCCTTCTGAACTCACCTGGGACAGTTATATTCCCCCTGACCCTACATTACCACCTGAATCTGATCTCTGGAGACAAAGGATAAGATCAGCTATCAATAGGTGGAGATCAGTAAGGACAAATAGAGCTCAGGAGGCACCAGCCCCCAACACTCACAATACACAGTGTGGTGAAAGTCCCTCAGCATTTTTAGGTCGCATTAATAGAATACTAGAGGAGCAGTGGCCTGACGCCACCACATCTAGTGACCCCTTCAGGTCATATCTAAATACCCCGACCCCTGAGGCCACCCCAACACCACCAAACACTCTCAATACCCCAAGCCTGGACACAGGGGCCACCTCTTCAGACTATACACCCCTACCTAGGCCCAGGAGAAGGAGGGCGCAGTCTACCTCACCTCTTAGAAGGCAGACACCCCCCTACTATAGGGTATTGAGGAGCATAGACTCAGCAGTAACAGGTGCTATAGGAGCCACCTCCCAGATCTTCAGGAGAAGAGCCACCCCATACTGCACCTCAGAAGACAGCCTAACCTCTGAGGACGATCCTGAAATCACCTTCCCTCACCTACACAGAGGCAGGATGGACAGCAGGACACCCACTACACACCCTCCCAGGTATGATCAGGACGACCTGGCCAGGAATCTGGTAAGAGAATGTACACAGGCAGTCAGTGATTCCTTAAGCAATTTACTGACTGGCCAGATTAATCTCCTATCAGCTGAAATCCAAAGGGTAGGCCAGGAGCACACCAGCCATCTAAACAGAGTCAACGACAGGTTAGACAACATGGACACCTGGAAGGCTCAGATGGAGCGCGACTTGATACAATCACACAGGAGAGCTGCAGAAGATAATGCAGATGTCCTGAGAAGATCTGAAATGATGGCAGCAGATATCTCTGAGCGCATCAACAGGAACATGGATGATGTTAGGAGAGAGATTTGCTCAGTTTATGGCCACAGGCCCCCACTCCAGCCCCCTCCTGCCCACGCCTCACCGGCAAACTTGGGTATACCTCACGCCTCACAGACCCCCAGTGCACCTACCATGCCAGGTTACCAACATGCTGGCAATGACATAAGGTTAAGCCCACCCAGCGCCTTCCAGAACAACACTCCAGCTGGTTTATTGGGTGCCACGCCCACCTCACACAGGTCAACCCGAGACGATATACCTAGTGTCTCCGCTACTCGCCAGATGGCAGCTCCAGCCACCACCCCAGTGCAGGCCAATGCTAACACATTAGGTACAGTGGCAGGTAGTATCTATATCCCTGCTCATGCTCGTACACCCAGCAACATGCCTATACCCATGCAAACCCTGTATTCTCAAAGCACAGGTGCACATCCAACAGGACACCGCCAGGCATACGACCACTCCACCCCTATGATACCAATGATAGGCCAATCTCACATCGCCAGTGGTTTGGGTCAAATGACTTTGAGTGATGACAAACTCTCCTCAGCCCAACTCAGCTCTTTTAATAAGCCTGAGACATTTGACAAACCAACTGAGTACAGGTCTGCCGCCAAATTCATCACAGAATTTAAGTTCTGGATCAGGAATGTATACCCCCGCCACCAACACCTGCACGCCTCCTGCCTATACACCTTCCTAAAGGGCAGGGCAGCTCAATGGTTCTTCGCCAATATTTTTGAGAAGCCCATCATGTATGACAATGAGGCAGTATATGCAGCCTTCCTGAAGCGTTTTGGCACCCCTGACCCTGCAACCATCAGCAAAGGTTATAGAAACAGGACACAACAGCCAGATGAGACAGTGGAACAGTACTTAGAAGACATGACCCTGCTCTTGGCAAACAGCAACCTGGAGGAGTCAGTTCAAGTGGATTACCTGATTAATGGGCTTAAGCCTCAAATTAAATCAGTAATCCTCCCTGACATGCCCAAAACCATAGCTGATGCAGAAAAAATGGCCCTTACACAGGAATTGCGCATAGAAGCACATAAAATGGCCATGGCTGGGACCCAACAAGCAGACCTCTGTGCCATGAACAGTAACAAAAACAATAGTGGCACACCCAGAAAGGAAAACCAATACTCCAACAATAAAAAGTATGACAGGTACCCCAGTGGCAACTACAACAGGCAGTATGAGACCAGGACCCAAAACGGCTCCAGCAACCAATCTGACCCCAATTACAGAAGGTTCAGAAGGTCAAGGTCTCAGGATGCTTCTGGAGGAAGAAATAAACCACCTCAGCAAAGAGCTAGATCACAAAGCGCCTCCAGAAATCCTACCTCCAGGGATGACAACAAAATAGTCATCACAGTGGCCACAGCCCCGGCAAACAATAAACAGGTTTCCTTTAAAAAGGTCACACATGAGGCTGATATCATAAACAGCAATAGTCCCCCTTACCAGAATAGGAGGACCAGAGACCCCACACCCAGCAGATTCCCCAGGAATAACAATGAAAGTGATCCGACGGAACCTGAGGGCAACGCTGACCTACATAACATTGATGAAGACAATCATGATCACAACGATGGTGATGAAGACTTCATTGATGAAGACACAGACTATGATGACGAAGAATAGGTTTCAGGGGAAGGATGCAAAGCACCAAACCACCCCGCCCCCACCACAGTGGATATGAAATCTGGAACGCCCCCCGCCAGCCACCACCCAACTGATATTCAAAGTGATGCAGAAATCAACTCCCTACAGCGGCCAAAAATGGATTTTTCCAAGGACAACAACCTGGATTTTGGTGACAGCTCCTCTTCAGACAGCGAAGACTGTTACGAGGACAGCAGTAGCAGAGTGGCACGGCTTCAACTGAGAATCAAGTCAGATAAGTATGGGCAGCAAGGTAAGGTCTCTCGCATTAATACCGAGTTAACTAAAGGTGCAATCTTTGTCGACATAAATGACCACCCCTATAGAGCTTTGGTAGACTCTGGAGCATCCCTATCTTTTATCAGTCAAAAAATGGCAGATAAGGTAATACACACCCCAAACTTTAAACATGGAAGACGCTCACGTATGAATGTCCTCCTAGCAGACAGATCCACAGTACAGGTAAACCATGCCATTACACTCAGCTTCCTAATTGAAGGCAAAGAATTTGTTACAAGATTACATGTTGTACCAAAATTAAATCACCCCATCATTCTTGGAGTAAACTTCATGACCAAGTACAAAGCTAAGCTTAGTTTTGGCCCCAAGCTTCCCTCCATAAACACAATCAGGCCTGCTGAAAATATCACAATACCACCAAACTCTGAAACCACTCTCAATGCTATTGTCAACGGTTCAGAAAATTTAAATAAATTGACAGGCATCACTGAAAATATCAAACCAGCCCTACCTTTCTTGATTAAGCACGCCTTGGTTAAACCCAAGACTAGTGCAAAATTAATACCGGTAACTGTGGCAAATCCAAATGATTTTCCTTTGCATTTAAAAAAGAAACACACACCTCTAGGTATTTTCAAACCTTTCAACATGAAAAAGGCTATACCAATAGGCCCCCTGGACACTCATCATTCACTGAACCATGTCTCACCTGCCAGCGAGCTTTTTCCAATAAATTGTGGTGAAGACCCCCTGGAGCAATTTCCCAAGGGTAATGAACCCCTACAATACAAAATTTGTGAGCAGCTCACTGAGACTCAAAAAACGCAGGTGCGTAAAATTGTTGAACAGAATAGGCAGGCTTTTGTGATTGATGACAGCGCCATTGGCTCCAACACTGAGAATGAGGTCAAGCTGGAATTAATTCCAGATTTCAAGCCCTGCAACAGGCCCTCATACAGAATGTCCCCTCATAAAGAAATTTTCCAAAGAGAGCTCCTAAATAAACATTTAAAACAGGGGATCATTGAGGAATGTACCAAGCCCTGTGAATGGAATTCACCAGCTTTCTTAGTACCCAAACCTCAGGGAGACAGATCTGTAGCCTCAGGCTGGAGAGTGGTAGTGGATTACAGATGGGTTAATCAAAACCTCAAATCTTTTTCCTACCAATTCCCCAGAGCAGACGACCTCATGCAACAAGTTGGCAGAACAGGTGCAAAATATTTCTCAAAATTAGATGTATATAGTGCCTACCATCAAATTCCCCTGGCGGAAGAATCTAGGCCTATTACCACCTTTTCAGCCAATGGAACCAGATACATGGCCAAAGTTCTCCCAATGGGACTCAAAACCTCAGGTTTGTCTTTCATGAATGTCATGGAGCAATTGCTCATGAAATGCAAGTACAGAAATGCAGTAGCATATGTTGACGATGTGGCTATTTATAGCCCCACCTGGGAAAGACACCTGCAGGACCTAGATGAGGTACTCAAACCTTTCATCAAGGGAAATATCAAACTGAAATCAGAAAAATGTGAATTTGGCACAACCAAGATGGATTTCTTGGGATTTTCTCTAGATCAACACGGTGTGTCACCTTCCCCAGACAAAATCTGGCCAGTCAAAACCTTCCCTCCACCTAAAAACATCCACGACCTTAGATGTTTCAATGGCATGGCACAATTCTACAAAAGGTTTATTAAAGGTTTTGCCCACATAATGGCACCTCTATATGAAGCCACCAAAGGGACCTTTAAATGGACCACTAGTTGCCAGCGCGCCTTTGAGAAAATCAAAGCTTCAATTTGCACTGAAGCTGTCCTCAAATTCCCTGACTACAGCAAGCCATTTGTCATATTTACAGACTCAAGCAACTATAGCTTGGGAGCTGTGATCACACAGGTAGATGAAAATGGTTTCTATAGACCAATTGAATTTGCAGGTAGAGGTTTGACACCACAGGAGACGAGATATGGAATAACAGACAAAGAACTTCTAGGCATCGTCTTTGCAGTTAAAAAGTTCCACCATTATGTGGATGGAGCCCACTTCAAAGTGTACTCAGACCACACTGCCCTGGTCTCCCTTTTTAATAAAAAAGAGAACATTACTAATGGGAGACTAGCCAGGTGGGTAGACACAGTCATGTCTTACGACTTTGAGGTGAAGTATCTGCAAGGCAGAGCAAATTTTGTGGCAGATTTCCTATCCAGGAGATCCTACCCACCCAGCTCTGATGACCCAGTGCCAATTAGATCCCAGGGGAAAATTATTCTCCCCCCCAAGAAATTAACTTTCTCTGATATCTCCATGACCAAAGTCTTTAGGTCCAACGAGCCAGTACCCAAGAACCCAATCCAGATGGGACCCCCTAGATCAATTCTAAAAGGAGGTAAAATCTGGGGAAGCACAGGCAAACCACCCAAAGGTGTAATTGCAAAGAAAAATAGCTCTGAAAGAAACCACTTAGCTGCACTAGCAGCGCCAACGGAGCTGTGCGTCTTGACCAGGGCACAGTCACAGAACCCCCAGGAAGACACACCCCCAGCCCCCAGCCAATCACGGTCCAGAACCGCTGTAAACAAACAAGGCCGACCCACAAAGGTCAAGCCAGCTGGTTCAAGGCCAAGAGGTCGACCTCCCAAGTCTAGGTCACCCAGGGTATCAGTTAAGGCAGCCAATGCCAGACGCGCCAAGCTGTCACACAAAGTGTTACCTTTGGCTGAGAGGGCTATCACCAAAATTTGCAAGCACCCCTCACTCACACCCTCTAGAGAAGTATTGATTAAAGCACAAAAAGAAGATCTTTTTGCTTCATCAATGCTAAATTACATTCAGGATGGAAAGTTGCCACCAGATCAAGGCTTGACAAATCAGATTTTAGCCAATCATGATCAGTTCATCATACTAGATGAGGTACTTTTCAGAATCACTGACACAGTCATGGGTAAATCCCTAGACCCCTCCCTTCAAATTGTGATTCCAGAAAAGTGGGCAGAATCATTAATTGAATCCACACACTGCTCCCCATTAGGAGGGCACTTGGGTTCAATGAAAACATATGCAGCTATCAGGTCACGGTACTATTGGCGCTCAATGTTCAAACAGGTGTTTGATTACTGTGGCACATGTCACACATGCCTTACCACCAAAAAGAGGCCGAAAAACCTAAAATCACCAATGACACTCCGTGAACCTGTACTCGCAGCCTACTCTCATGTCACCATGGATACAATAGGACCATTTAACAAGGCTGTTAATGGATCCCACCACATACATGTGGTCACAGATCATGCCACTAGACATGTAACAGCATGGTGCACAGAAGACAACACAAGCGCTGAGGTAGCCCTTGGTTTCTTTCAGAGAGTGATCTGCATCCATGGCACTCCCTCAGTTTTAAACACTGACAATGCTAAACAATACACTTCAAAATTCTTTGCCCTCTTCTGCAATAAATTTGGTATTAAGCATGTCACAGGGAGCGCACACTGGTCCAGATCTCAAGGTCTATGTGAACGCCAACACCAGACAATAGAATCATCCCTCAGAGCCTTTGTGTCTAAATCACAAAAACATTGGTCAACCTTCCTCCAAGCTGTGATTTTTAGCATGAATAACACAGTCTCCAGTGCCTTGGGTTACTCACCCAATCTCCTGGTATTTGGAAAACAAACCCATCTACCCACAGAGGCTGCATTAGCACTGATCACAGCAACAGAAGATGTTGACCCGGCACAAAAAGAAAATGTAGCCACTCATTTATTAAATCTCAGGGATGAAATTCAAATGAAGGCAGCAGAAAGCATGATAAAGGCCCACAAAAAGATGAAGGCCAAGCATGACGCCTCTGCAGAGGTAGCCACCTTCAATACCGGTCAGTTGGTGTACTTACATATACCTAACCTCCTGGTAAAACACACCACCAAAAAGCTGCAACCCACATACTCTGGCCCTTACATCATAGTTAAGATGACCTCATCAGTGACTGCAATTTTAAAAAGGTTGCAGGATGGACATGTCTTTAAAAAGGCAGTACATGTATCCAGGCTGAGAAGACCAATTACAAGGGCCAACGCCAAAGCCATCATAAAAAGGCTCCAGACTGGTCCTGTACAAACTCTCTTCGACCCTGATTCAAGCATAATTGCTGATACCAATACACCAGCCCCTCCCCTCAAGAAAAAGAGAGGAAGGCCGGCAAAGAAAGGTATCATCACCTTTGCCCCATCACCCAAGAAAAGGGCAAAGAAAAGGAAGCAATGAAATTTCGTTAAAATCACATATAGAGAAAGCACAAATACCCCCCCCCCACACACACAGAAACACCTCTCAACCCCGACCCCCCCCCCCCATACACACACACACACTAACACTCACCAGGGCTGTTGGCCCACACTCAGGCCACGTGCCACACCCCTGCTATCTACAGGGACACCCGCACTCACACACACCTAGGCCCAATTACCCATCCTACACATGTGACCACCGACCTCAAAGCCCCGACCCGATGATAACAAATTCCCTCAGCGGCACTCATCATCAGGTACCCCCTTTTTCTCTTCTTTGAAGATTTACTAACACTCACCTCTTAACTTATCACCTCGCACGCCTTTTGTTTTTATATTTATCCTTTTATTATATATATCTCGTTTTTCTCAAACCAATTTTATTTTTCCTTTAAATTATTTATCAAAGGCCCAATGAGCCCAATTATACACTGTTTGACCCCAGGATCAAACCCCTCAACCAGCCGCACTGTCAACCACTCAAGGGCAGCATATGCACACAATTTTGTCCAGCTATGGTTAGGTAGCCACATAAATTGCCCACGGCAGCAGTGTATCCTCTGGTACATGTTTTTCATTTAAAGAAAAATCATGCATACACCGGCTAGATAGCTTTTCAGGGCTCCTATTTACCAGTTGACACGCCTATTGTAGGTGCTCGTATTCCCCCATGCCCACCCATGTTTGTACCTCTGTTTAGCACGAGGGCGCTGATACAGGTAGAACCCCATATTTATGAGCTGTCAATTAAGAGCAGCTCGGTACCCCAGGCATGATGTTTCTCACACACATGTATTCATGGTCAGCAAATTTTTAGACATGTGAACTGACCTCTCCACTCCCGCCTTATCTCAAACCTGACCCCAGGAATTCCAATTATAAGCTTATTACCGGGGTATAGGTTCCAAATTTGCATAAGGGACATATGCCCAAACTGCAGCCATCCAATAGAATCAGGCCCAGCCTTTTTAGGGCAAGACATACCACTATAGGGATATCCAAAAGTGAGAAATAGCCACCCTCACGGATGGGTTTATAAGCCTTAGCCCACCCCCACCTTAGCCACTCCACAATATCACCCAGATCACACCATATCAGCGTTCCAAGTGAACAAGTGCCTGGACCAGGGATCACCATGGCGTTTACGACGTGCAATAAGCCCAGGTAGGCCTGTCCTATGTGCCCATTAACCAGTACTAGTTTTATCAGTCGTTCTTATATGGTCAATGACATAATCTGATGTCATGCTACCCAGGTACCTCTATTAACCAATGGCAGTGTGAGTACTAGAATACCTGTAAAAAGTTTGATTGTTCACTTCGCGCCCCATACCTGACTCAATTGTTTGTGCCCCCATACTCACCCCTCTGTATGGTTTACAGCTTATTCAAAAAAGTAGCTTACTCAAATTAAAACTTCTCTTCAGTGAAAATTGGACAATCTACGACCTCCTGGGACCGGTTGGATTATTGAAAGAAGGAAGAGACATTTTTGAGTTTAGGCAGCTCATTGTACACCACCAAAATTTGGTCTTCAATATGACTTCTAGACATTTAGCATATTACCTGAATGACCCCGCAGTCCACAAGGAACTGCCGCTATCAAACCCGTTGGTCTCTACCCTCGTCAAGAGGATGTTACTTTATGTCTGTTGTGACATGCCAACTTCTCCAGATTGGAGCACCTTCAAACCTAAAACAGCCGCTTATATAGCCTTGCTGTGCGCGCGCACACTTCTGGTCTCTGACCAGCCTTTAAAAGACCTTCCCAGATACTTTAGTGGGACGGGCAGAGCTTTGGTCATCAGGGACGCCATAGAATTAGTAGTTCAGAAAGCCATTCTTGAGACCCACATGTGGTCCAATAACCTGTCTAAACTCCCACCTACAGCCCATTGCTGAAATAAATCTGACAGGGTAAGCTACAAAATTTTTACTCTCACAACCCCCCCATTTAGTCTTAGCCTACTAATACCACAGGTCCAGTCACATCTCCATCATACCCCCCTCACACCCTGGCCAAGCAACCACCCCCACACTGTTTAAACAAACCACACTACACCCACCTAGGTGTGCCTACAGTCCCCTCTCACAGGAGGACACCTCCCACACAATCGACCATAAAATCCCCCACCACATAACCCAATTGCTGATATGACTCACAAACTCAATCCCCCATCACATCTCTTTTACAGAGCCGCAGTACCTCTAATAGTGCTGTGTATCCTCTTCAACCTCACCAATGGATCACAGGACAAGGAGTTACCACAAAGGATCGTATTCAGACCAAATTATGGAGCACTGTTTACCCAGTTACCACAGCCCCTAATCTCAAATTTCATGGACTACCCCCTAGTTTTCAGTCTGAACATCTCCCTGTCCCCCAACCTCCAAAGACCTGATAAAGTGTCACCCCTACTTAAGCCCGGCACCCCACCATACATTACCCAAACAGCCAACAATCTGGACACATTGATTAGCACCCTATTTGACAAAACCCAAAATTCATTAGACCTTTTGATTAATTTAATTTCCAACCCCAGGAACCGTCAGGCCAGAAATGCCCCAGGACAAATCATTGGCGATATTCTCAGAGCAACCCTAGGCCTGGGAACCCAACCTGAAATTGACCTTCTAAACGCTGACATTTCTGACATTGACAGAAGATTGGCCACTAAAATGCACGTGGTTGAATTAGCCACCCATTTTCTATTAAATATCTCAGAATACAATTACAATTCCCTAAACATCCTATCTGAATTCCAAAATGATACTGACGACGCACTGTCCCTGCTGGCCCAAAATCTAAAAACATTAGATTCCAACTTTTCAAACATTATTTTAAATTTAGAATCCCAAGCCAGACAGGACACCTTTTATTCCATGTTATTTTCTGCAGCAAACTCACAAATTGAGTCACTAATCGACCTTCAGGAGGATCTAGATATTTTATTAAGTGCCATAAACAGCTTAATGGAGGGCGAGCTCCCTCCCAACTTAATTTCCCATGACACCCTCAGGTCAGGCCTAAACAACCTCTCCAGCGCCTTGAGTAGCGCCCACCAAGGCATATCAATCCTTGACATACCCATAGGTCATTACTATAAAAGACGAGTAAGTGCCCAGTGGAGCGACCCCTCCACCCTCTTCATCTCACTACCCATACCCATAGGACTAGGGGATAATGTTTACACCCTATTCAGAACTGAAACCTTTCCAGTCCCCTTTGACACATCAGATGTTAACTCTACAGGTTACACCCTGGTACAGCCCCTACCCCCCTACATAGCCATGTCTCCCAGCCACGCCCATTTCATGGAGCTTCAGCAGGCAGACTTAGACCTATGTACACAAGACACCTTCATCAGCTGTAACCTACCCCTCCCCCTGCTATCACCTCTACACCCCACCTGCACTCTGTCCCTACTCCTGGACCTACCTGATGCAGTGCACCACACCTGCAGTTTCACTGCACACATGGCTGCACCCATACCCAACCTAATCAAACCCATTTCTAGGTCAACATATCTCATGATTACTGGTAAGTCGCCATCTTACTTACAGTGTCACAATGCGGGACAAATCCCAATGATCAATGCAGCATACTCAGTCATGTCAGTACCATGCCTATGCTCTATTAAGAATGCAGGCATGGTTATGATCAATTCAAATATAACCTGCGTACAAAATATAACACTGGAACCCATGGCCATGAGCCCCATAAACTTACCACTATGGCGACATTTTGGTTCACCTCCAGCTAACATATCAGGCGTTACCATGACAACCGTGCCACGGTCCCTGGAACTACCTAACTTCCAGCGTCTCAAATCCTTACACAACCAAAAAATAGTACCCTTAATTAAAAGCGTACTCACCCTTAGACGAGCAGCCAAGGGTCTGTCAGATGAGTCTTCTCTTCTGTCAGCAAGTTCACTAACACACCTTGGTTACCATTTGGAATATTCGATCTGGTTCCACTTAGTGACCCCTCTGATTGCCATCCTCTGTTGTGCAATGACATGCCAGATCCAGGTGCGCGTGTCACGCCTGGCTCAGTTGGTGACAGTCCATCTAGCACTCAACACACCCAGAATGGCGGATGCAGCGACTTGGCAGAATCTCAAGGATCTGATCAACAAGGCCAACAACAACTGGCCCTCGACACCCACACAACAGCCCGTGGAGCAAAGCCTGGAATTTATCCAGACTCCTGGACGCTACGATGTGATGTGGGCAATCGGCTCCGTCCTGATCATCTTGTACCTGGCCCGCCTCTTCATCTCCAGATGCTGCAGACACTGGCCACACTGTAGGCAAGACGAATCCGATGGCTTGCCCCAGTTTGTCCTCCGCATCCACTCCCAGGGCAGAACATACGAGTTTGTTGTGGGAACCATGATTTTCGGCTCCAACCTATGGCCACCCTTCATTAAGGCCCCTAAAATTGGAAAGCCCCGCCTCACTATGCCCTTTGGCCGCCACCTGGATCTCAACTGGAAGGCCAAGGTCAGCTTCATAATTGGCGCTCAATTAAGAGTGGTGCAGCTCGAGAGATACCCTCGCTGCCCCCTTTTCTGGAGACTACCCCTCTACAGGATCCTAAATGGGAAGCCACATGTTATGACCCTGGTCATCAAATCCAAGACCCAGCCAGATTTCCAGCTGACCCCAGGATATGAGACAATCGAAGACACCAACATCCCAGAAATCCCCAGGATCCAGGTCCCCAGCAGCCCCAGCCCCAGGCCCAGGGGTACCCAAAATCCCAGCGGCCAGGTGGAGCTAACTAAATTCACACCAAAGGACTACCAACCCCCTAAGGACATGTACGTGTTCGACCCGACCCGGGAGGATATATCTACCAAATTCCCACCAGAAATCGGTATGTTTATTTTTCCGTTCAAAATCCTTAAGGTCCGTGTCTTCATTTATGTGGGGATACCCACATGTCTTCGTAGCCAAAATTGCTCTACAGCCACCGGCCACCCCTATTTTCTCATATAATGGAACCGACCAACCATACCACAGCACACGACCGGATAGCCACACACAGGATAACACATCCTATGTGGGGATACCCCACCTCCCCCCCCTACCCCACAGATAACCCAGCCCGGCGATGCCGAGCCAAGCCTCATCTAATCCCAGACTCCCATCCCATACCCCGTCAGTCTTATCAGCATAACAAACATAGCCCCATTAAAACAAACATACCGCCACATACCTATACAATAGCAGCCCCACTGACCCAATTTTGAATGTTGTTAGCGGATCACAGACGTCAAGTGCTGACGCTGCGTCTGGGCATTTTTCGCGCCAAACGCAGCGTCATGACGTCGCCGAGCGTCCCCAGTACCGAAACCAGTCACCAAATGCAAATTTTTCGCACGGGATCACGCTCACATGACAATATGCATAACCAAATAAACGTCCACACGTGGTGTGCACGCCAATACAATAACATATGCACGTGTTCATATTGACAATAGACTTGCAACATACCCCGACTTACCACTCCCCGATCACTATACCAATCTAATTCAGACAACACCGGCACCCAATTTACAAGCCCCAAAATTTATAACAAAACTCAGTACTGGTGATCACAGACGCTATATTATAAGTAATCAGTGACAATCAGAAGGCTCCTCAGGCCACGGGTATAATAAGATCACAGTCTCTAATCACAGTCAAAATCACAGGGTAATCACAGATCTCTGATTCAGCGTCTGTCATGATCTTCCGGCCTCAGGCACCTTTCCAACTCACGGACCCATCTCAGCCTGGAAAATAAAATTCGCCCCGTTAGATCAAAAACATCCACCACCCCAGTTGGACAAACTGAATTCAGAAATTCAAAATTACACGAGACTGACCTCAACTCAGCAAGTACCAGACAGGCACTCTCCGGTGTCCCCGCCGCCTCGGCCATCGCCTCCCTTGAAGGCCCGACACCGGTAAGGCTCGTTAAAAACGTGGACCCACACATAGACAAAGCTGAAACAAACACGGAGACCTCACTTTACTAACCTTCCTCCCCAAAAATCGAAGCCAAAAATTCCTCTAGAAAAGTCCCCACGTACTCACCCCAGCGGCCACATGTAGACAGCCAGGCAGAACAGAGCCCCAGAGGGCATAACCACCCAGCTCACGCTCAGCAACATGTCTCCTTTTTCTGCGTTTCTTTTCGAGCTCCAAATCTCTCAAATCTTAACCACGATCTGCCCGCTTCAAAATTTCTACAGCCTATGACATCATAATGCAATTCATCGCCTTTTATACTAGGCCTAGCCGCAGAAAAATCAAGTCGTTTTTCAAACCTAACTTTCGAACCCAAACCCAGGCAAATCCTTCAAGATTTCATCGTCACACCATCCAGCCATGAAAATTTTCGAGACCCCCCCCAGACCCATCTCAACCCTGAAGGGTTGGTGCAAGTCTACATCTCTCATTTACCGTAAACTCATAGGCCTTAACGTAAATCCCATACATTAACCAAACGCTGTACAGACGCTGGCGCAGTGGCGCCTCTTGGTGTTATTTTTCCGAACTAAAATCCGAGACGGAGCAGCGTACGGCCCAGCGACCGTCCGCTGGCGCCGCCAGGTGTGTAGCATTGGAATTAACATAGAGTCCTTGGATACGGCCTCCTGCCTAGCTCCAAACCTAAACCTTTGCTTCTGTATGGTACTCCCAAGTGTCGACTTAACCAATTTTTAGCACCATGAGTTAATCTTGGTATTTT
Source organism: Acholoe squamosa (assembly GCA_949317995.1). Lineage (NCBI taxonomy): Eukaryota > Metazoa > Annelida > Polychaeta > Phyllodocida > Polynoidae > Acholoe > Acholoe squamosa. The sequence goes on from OX439044.1 coordinate 17,554,371, forward strand.
TGTGGACCTGATTGTGAACCATACAACCTGACACAGTCTCTAATGCCTTGTTTTCTCTGCTCTATGTTGTTTTCTGAACAGGTCAACGCGAGATGACTGGGACCAGTCCAACACCGACGAAGCCGGCCCCGAAAGACCAGACACCTCCTCAGCCGAAAAATACCCAGGTCAGGAAACCAGTTACCATCAATACTCAGGAGGAACGAACCCTAATGGCGGCAGCGGAAATACACGCAGCAGAAGGGCCGACACCCCCATCCCAGAGGCCCGCTACAACTGGAGGAGCAACCCCCGCACCCCAGCAAGGCCAAAATGCCTAATAGCAGGATGCAGACTGTGCTCCAGCACCCCTGAGGGTTTTGTCTGCCCCTGCTCCTACACAGGCATCAAGTTCAGACCCCTAGTGTCCCAGAGACACTACACCACCACCACCTTCACCAATAGCACCTCAAACCTAGATCACCAGGACAACAAAAATGACAATAGCTCCGAGTCTGAAGACTCTGACTCTTCAACCTCTACTTCTGCCGAACCAGGGAACCTGGCCTCGGTGGAAGAGGATTTTAGAGACATAGATTTAGACCCCAGCACTCCTATTAAAAGAGCTGCACTCAGAAGGAAGTGGGCAAGAGGCAGATTCTACATAAGAACCCCCAGACCCCACCCTAACCTACCCCCCTCCAGTGTCAGTGCTGGAGACAGTAAACCATGGAAACATTAATATTCAGAAAGTCATGTAAACCCCTCCGAATTCAATTACAAATCAGTGTTATTCTTACCTTCCTTCCATATTTATCGATTGTAGGGACACAATTTAAAACGCCCCCCCCCCAAGAACCACAGTACCGCTTTCATTTGTATGTGACCTTTAATTCGATCTGCAAGGTTTACACGATTTCTCCACGATTGTAAAATAAAAACCAAAACTCATATTGTACCATCTTTAACAATAATCACCATACCTTTACTTGTAAAAACTCTGTGTAAGCTTAGAGTTGACCTGGCTGGCAGATCAACCCTATCTTTCAGGTGCCACAGAGCCCCCCATCTCTCTTTTCAAGCCCAACCATGTCATTGTATTTATGGGTTTTAGCCTCAGTAGAAAACCATGTGTGAAAAATGTTTTGAAATATTTATTGTCTCAAGAAGTTGAACATCCAGAGCCTGTAATTTCCACTACTAAAATTCTACAGAATGCCACCTCGGCAAGCCTTTCAACCCCAAAAGTAACAAGTGACAACTACCTCGGGCCAAATGCCCCCTTTTCCAAAAATCCAAAATTTTTTTTTTTTTTTTAGAAATTTCACATTTTCACCAACCTCTCGGCTCTGGGTGAACAGTTTCTCCTTGCATGCAAGTTTGTGTTTTCAATTATTTTATGTACAAGCTAGTCCAAAAGAGATCTTCGGTCACATCTTACTGTATGTCACTGATGATCGTCACCTCGCCCATATATGTAGCTTAGCAGTGATACCACTACTGCCCAGCTCAATCATTAACTTATTTGTTAAAACCTTGTATGTAAGGACAGCATGTACATATTTTCACCTTATTTAAAACCTCTTTTAAACAATCTGTGCTTTTATACCGCTGATGTATTTGTAATTTTATACCGTATATTTTTATACTGGATATAGAAAATGTATTTTGACAATGTATGATGCACAGGACAGATCTAGTCATGTCCCTACCACCCTGCTCAGCCAGAGCAGTCTTAGTATCCTTAGCATTTATTTTTGTGGTGCTCAAGCCAGATTATTTTGAGTTAGTTCATAGAGTTTGCCTCAATTGAGAGGATGCAAGTTCAAGTAGTTTTAGCCAAGAAAAATATCAGTTGTTATCCAAGCTCCTATGTTTTGTACCAACTACTACCGGTAAAACCAAATATTGTACCCCTTTTCCACAAGAAACTTGGTAATATCAATTTTTACCCAGCGCTGAACATCCTTTCAGCCCCTATTTCACATTTTATACTTGAGCATGTCAATGGACTTGATATAGACTCTCATTCCTTATAATTATACTCCCTTTAACCTCATGCAGAGATGAGTGGGAATGTGGGGATATGTCAATGGACTATTCTATGTATCATAATTATGAACGACATACTCAAACCAGACTGGCCAAGCTACCCCCTAGTTCAAACCAAGGTCAACCTATTTTTAGCTTGGCAGGGTGAAGAGTTCACACCTGCCCTCCTCCAGTGGGAAATCCCCAGGCTCCCTCCTGTGGATCCCCCACTGGAGAACTCAACTATTTTTAGATTCACCTAGCCAATAGGAGCAGCTCACCCCTCCTACCACAGATTGGGACTGAGCAGAACCACCGACTCAGCATATTTGAGTCGCTCCCTATACTAAAAATAGAAAGTACAGAAATAGACACGACGTCATCTGGGCTTGCTCCTGACTATATAACCTAGTCAGGATCAAGCCTCAGCATCTTATTCTTCTCCAACCTAGACCCTACGACACTCAGGTGCCTTGGCTTAGGATATAGCTTGGTCAGACTGGCGAGTACTATATTGTACACTGTATCAGTTACTCATCATGCCAATCTTACAATAAAGCTGGATCATCAACTGAATTGTCTGGACTCCTGTTACCTCACTTCATGACATGTAACGAGACATTGACAACACAACTAATCCATCCTATGGGCTAATAACCACAACTGTTTCGAAGATGTTATTATGGACTTCATCCATTTGACATTCATACCTGTTGTATTTAGGGATATGCAAGTAGTACAATATAGATCTCTACATACCTGTGTTAGTAGTGTCCACCTTGACATGTTTTCAGGTGAGTCAGCGCTGTAATGACAGAAGTGAAATGTCCAGTTATCACTACGGAAATGCAGTTTAATAATGCAAGTTATTATGTATATGTACAGACCACGCCCTGAAATAATCTTCGGCGGCGTCTGACACTTATTCGATCTTCCTACCATCTGTAATAACATAGCGTTTTCGTGATAATCAGGTATTAAACCTAACCGCCAATTGGTTTGGATTATTCTTGTGAATTTCTGCCCATCTCAATGCGACCCCCCCCCGGTCTTTGCTATGCTATCAGTTGGCTATTGAGACTCCCATCTCACAAATAAAATAGTATTAAATCTATATACCATAGTATCACGATGCTTAGAACTAATTAATGGCCGTGTCATATTCTGACTTCAGCTCAGATTTCCTTTAAAGTGCAAAAATAAATATTTACCATGTAAATCAACTAGTTCTATTCAATAGATATACTTAAATCAGCGAACCTATAAAATATCTCTCTATATTCGGTCTCTAAAGGGTTAATCCCGTTGAGCCCCTGTAGAGGTTGTAATAATACAATCAATATTATAGACCCTGCTTCACAGGCCTCTGGTGGTGCCGTTAGATACCCGTTAGGTATAGCTCCTGTCGTATGCTGCTATAATACACAAGCATGTACTTGCCATATGTAACCATTTCACTGAAACTAGAAGTTAAACAGCCCATAAACCATCATGGAGCTTGATTTAATAATGCTGCATAATATAAATGATGACTGCCCCTTGAAGGCACTGAGTCAGGAGAACGTGAAAAACGAGCTTCTCTATAGGCAGGATACTGGCCACGTCTCCATGGATTACCATCATTCCAGGAGATTAAGAATCATGTCAGTATAAAGTCTTAATGAAAATGTTGAAATTAAGATTACCTGAGTTATGGATTATAGATGAAAAGGAATCACATGGAGGTAGAGACCGAGTCACATTGCAAAATAATAAGGACGCTGAGTCACCCTCCGGTTCCCCTCCAGTGTCTGGGACGTTCTGATTGGGGTCATAGCAGATGGAGTTATGGATCAGGTGTAATGGGGATGAACTAAAGGGGTATAAACGGAATTCTACTGAACATAGCCTATATGGGTTTCATGATTGAGTGTAGGGTGTATACAGGGGGAGGGGGTGGACAAGTATGTCCAGGTATAGGGTGGAGGTGATGTAACAGGTTGGGGGTGGGGGAGTGCAGTGACCATGCATCCAGGTGGGAGGGGGGATTAAGGGTTAACCTATGGGAAGCATTGTTTAAGAATGATTGACAGCCACCACATGAGCAAAGAGTGTGTGGCCTCAATTGGACTGTATCTGTGTGTCTATATATGTGAAGGATAATAAAGATTCTATGGAGTTGACTGGAACCTGTTGTAGTGTTCACTTCTTTCTGCATGCCTATGGGGGGCTTAGGCCTATCTCTTGATATCTCTCAATATTGAACAAGTAATCAGTGGATAATTCATGACGAGTGTGTGTTAGTGAAGGATAATTACACGAGGGCGTAGCCTGAGTGTAATTATCCTTTGCTAACACACACAAATTATCCATTGACTACTTATTTCATTGCACGAAACTAATAGATAATCAATAGAATATCAATAAATTCAAGTTGAATACAAAAATTGTTCCCCCTCCCCGGGACTCGAAGCCAGCCAGTGTGTGTACACGATCGGTACACACACCTCGGCGCCCGGCAGCCGTGTCTTTGTTTGAATGTGTCCCACGGTTATGGTAGCGGACACACAGCGAAAAATAGTGTTCTTACACCATCGGTACACACACCTTGGCGCCCGGCAGCTGTGGCTTTGTTTGAATGCGTCCCGCGGTTATGGTAGCAGACACATGTCGAAATATAGTGTATGTACACCTCGTCGCCCGGCAGCGGACAGCTACAGCGCACACGGCAAAAAAAAGACGCGCCCGGACCGGGATTCGACCCGCCTACCTCTGACGGCTGAGCGCAATGCGCTAACCACTAGACCACTGCATCTCTTCCTTCAGCGGCCGTCTCGGCTTGGGTATGTTTGAATGCGTCCCGCGGTTATGGTAGCGGACAGCCCACAGTCGTTGCTTCCACGGGCTTTGTATCATATCAAGACCTGGTTATAGCCAGCCACCACTTGTCAGTCCCTGTGGTGCAATGCATAGGGAGTTGGACTTGGGATTTGAGACTTCTGGTTTGATCCCTACCCTGGCCATGAAAATTTCATGGGTTTTAACATGTAACATATGACATGTAAGGACATGTAAGGCATGTAGGTTATCCATGGATGACTGCATGGGGTGCCTGTTATCCTTGGATAACTGCACGCCTTCTAAAATCAATGCTACAGCCTTCATGGTGTGCAATATCGACAGGTATGTGCATGGGAAATCCAGGAAAAGCACTGAGAATCCCAGAAATCATGGAATAACTCTTGATATAGGCAGTATGTTGAGTCCCTAGGAATACAGTCAAGCTTGTTGAGTTTTATTCCATGATAGGAATATGTCCCGTTCATCTTTTGTTTTCACTTTACCTTAGTCAACCAGGTTGCTTTTAACATGACCAAGAAAACACTGTGAACACTTTGAGTTAAGGTTTTAACCACAGAAATGGTGTGTCTGCTGTACTGCAGCTGTTGTTTACTTATTTCAAAAAGTTGAGCATAGCCCATTATATTTCATGTGGGAACAATTGCTAGATTAGTAATAACCTAAAGCCGAATGACTAGCTATATTCGTCATTAAACCAAATGAAGCACCTTATGACGAGCAAAACTGTACACACTGCATTGTGAGGTCCTCTAGTGGAAGCACTGTGAAGCACTGGCTGGCTGGAGCTATATTTTTAAAAGCTGAGTTAGAGAGTCATTTATTGACTCTCTTTCAATTGGGTTGACTCCATTTTCTCTCTCGTATTGTGATAAGGTCTAACATTGCAGGGAGTCAATTAGGAGTCAGCTGAGTTAAGACTCCACTTTGAGCTGTGCCCCCTGTGGCTGCCCCTCCTGGAGTCCACCCTGCTGCGACTCTCATTCTATGGGAGTCAATTCATTAGAACTCCATTTTGCAAACATGGTGTTTAGCAGTTGTGAGTCTATCACCCATGACTCCTCTAAAAGGGGAGTCAATATAGAGTCCTGCTCAGCTGAACCCCATTTTTACTGCATTCAAAATGCTATGACTCCATTTCTTCTCTCTGTGTACGCTTTTCTTAAAACCGACATGGGGACCCCACATCTAGACCCCCTATGTTAATGAACTGAGCCAGATGGCAACGTACCTGTCGGCCTCTATTGGTAGATCCCGCTTCTGATCCAAGTGAAAACTACTGCAGTTCAGCTTGGCCATGTAGAGTGTGAGTCACCATTGGGAGTTGCTCATTGCAGATGGGACCGAGCTACTCTGTTTTATCTAGGACACAGGCATCTATGGGATTAGATTTATGTAGAGCTAGCCAAACAGTCCTGTGCAAACATTGATCTAAAGGATATTCTCTGATTCATGGGACACGCTCTGGGATTTTCTTTCTTCCTTTTTTTTCTGTCACCAAGAAGTATTAGATAGATGCAGTTTCTAGCAAATCAGTTATAATACATTCGTTAAAAACGGAGAGAAGAGAACAAAAAACACAATATTCAGCAACAAAAAAACAGCCCTATAATATGTATTGGTCTGATCTGTGGATGTGAGAGAGGCCTATGGTCTTGATGACCAAATACGTCTAGTGCATCTCCCGTAGGCTGCTGTCGATAAAAGGTGTGGGATTAACCATCAGAATGGTTAGAATGATATATTCATTTTCTGTTGCCTACCCGTTCATTTTTTACCCCTTCATCGATTTCTTCATTGATATTCGACGCGTCAGAGTAAACTGATTGTTTTTGAATAGATGTCATGAATTTTACCAATTATACTTTTTAAATATAACAATTTCCTTTCCTCACAGTCGGTTTCATACCTTTTCTCAAATTGGCAAAGCAGGAGCCTGTTAATCTCAACTCAACTATCAAACGCTTCTGGGGGTTTTCTACTTGCTCGTGGCGTTGCTTAAGTCTTTTTTTTTATTTGTGATCATTTCCATTTTAAATTAGTCTTGAGTTCGCATAGATGAAAATTGAGATATTCCTGTAAGACCCGCTCTTATTATAATAATAATTAGCAAAGCAGGCTTCAGAAATCAACAAATGAATTGTTTCTCCTTTTTTTGCATCAGCTAATGGTGCTCTCGTTAAGGGTGACTGACTATCGATTCAGACTGGTCATGGATCGATGGGTTGAACTCGGTGCTGGCGGTTAATGACTTGATTATTTATGCATTATTAACACAGGTACCCCAAGAGTGGAGTAGCAATAGCGTGAGTTACAGTTAGGCCCTTGTGACGTCACAGGGTGGTTAGCTGCGGGCAAACATTGCCTACAAGTGTTCAGGAAGCTTCACTTTGAGCAGGAACCCCTCAAAATTTTGATCATATCAGATAAGAAATCATTAGATAGAAATATATACAAGACACCTGCACCCTCGAAATATCTTCTTAGTAATATAACAGCATAATCTAACACCCAGAATGTTTTACCCTCTGTGTATAAAATAAAAGTGATTGAGACATATTTACTTTACCCAACATACTGCCAGAGGTCAATTCAGTACATTTAATTGGTTTGTTTGCCCGCAGAGACCCATAAATAGAAACAATTAGTAACTGTAACACACGCTATACACGAAATCATTCCCAGAGCGTCAACTCCCCCCCCCCACCACCACTAGTCCTCTTCCCGATACATAAAGCTGACCATCCCCATCCTAGTGTTGTTGTCCGGTTGACAGCCCACGAGCCGATCACTTATGAAGTCTTATCTCTTTGTATCTAAATGCGACCACTAATTAAAGGCGTGCTTAAAATCAGGAAAAAGTCTTAGTATTTACACACATTCTTCCTTGTGCAATCTGAGGGACTAGTTTATGTTGTTTTTTGTTTATGCGAAATTTTATGGAAAGCGAGTTTAAATAGATGGGGGGGGGGTATAATCCAACTACCCTGTGGTCACTGACCTGGTTGTGCAGTCAAGTAAGCAGTTCAAACACACCCTGGGAAGTCACCAAAAATAGCTGACTGTTTGTGACCAATATAAGATTCATCAACATATGAACACTGTGTTGTCCGATCACTAGGGCTACTCGACTAATCACTAATACAGTATTTGTAGTAGAAACGATGATCTAATCAATAGAATATATGAATTTCCCTTAAAAAACCTCAGACGATCTTAAACAGTATACAAACTTTAAAATATCTTAAATACACATGTAGTATCCAAATGATAGATATCTCAGCTAGGGCACATGGCTGTGATGGGATATATATATATATATATATATATATATATATATATATATATATATATATATATATATATATATATATATATATATACACGCTTCTGACCTATCTTATCTTAACGAATCTATAACAACACTCTTAAAGTTAGACCCCGGGAGTAGACCCAACGGTAAAATTATCAGAATAAGAATGCAAAATTGTTATAAAACTTACCTGTTCACAAGGATGGTCAGGTGAGACTCACTCACTCTCCCACTTCAACCTGAAAGTGCCATCCACCTGTCACAATTTGAAAGGTCCACGCAATGCCGGACGCAATGCCATGAATAGCATCAAGCGAACAGGGGTCCTTTGCATAAAAATGATGGTTACCCGTCATTGTCATAGATGGAAAGTTCACACGATACCCGGTACCCTGAATAGCCCTTAGGAGTGGTCATTACCTATTCACAGGAGGAGGGGGGGGGGAGTTGTTTACCCCTCCGTAGGGGGGGCGTAAAGAATGTACCCTCATTTTAGCCCCCCCCCCCAAAAAAAAGTCCACGTGTACCCCCCCCATAAATAATGACCCCCTCGTTGACCACTCCCTACCGCCAAGCAAACAGGTGTCCTTTACATAATGAGTAAAAACGAACAAACATCAAAACAACAACAACAAACAACACTGCGTTTGTGAACTCTCATGAATACTGGATGCCCGGGACTGGATGAAATTATATTGCTTTACATCTATAGTCTTCTGTCGCAGAAATATATAGGAAATGTTTGGCTCAATTCCGCGACGGAGGCCGAGTGGACTATGGGTTTATGGGATCATATATATGAATTATCATTCCAACATAAGGATGCATAAAAGCTACCAATTCAACTTGTGTGAACTGCATAGTCAAAGGTCATTGAAATCGTGAAATCATGAAATTTTGTTGAATAGCATCCAGTTTTATGTCATGGCTGATACGAGCGTCACTATAGATTAGTACTAGAACCACCATATTCAATGGGGGGCATTGGATACAATATGTCCGTATTCCATGGTAGGTGACATGCTGAGTAAATATTAACCTGTGTAGCCATGACATAAATGCAAACGTCAACTCCCATTACATATTTTTGTATCATATTCCCCTCTGTGGAGCTGGTCGCATTCGACAACATACTCTATTATCAAGTTGCTCATGTCAATATAGCATGAATTTGTAAGTAACAGTTTAGTGGAGCTATTGTGATACATTTTTTTTTTCAAAACTGTTTTACTTTGGTGTTCCTTTGAACACCATTGTCCAAGTTGATAAATGGGCAGAATACGATGTCATGTTTGATTGATTGATTGATTTGTGTTTTACAGCACTTTAGCGGCACTAAGTGGCTATCCCGTGCTTCACAGGTTGATAATTTAACAGAGGAATGTGTCAGTGCCCACGCATATGTTCACCACACACATCCTGAGGGGATAGGAAAGAGGAGATATAGACCCTTTTAAGTGGGCTAGGGAAGCCCGACGATGTCATGTATCACTGGATACACATGGTCTACACTAGGTGACATCGCACCATTGTGGGCCCAATTAGGAACCATTTTCTGTGCACATCTCTGATTCTGTCAGTGTTTGGTGTCCCCTGTGTGAATGCCGACAGAAGATGAGAGTTTTATACAAAAATAGAACATGCATATGGGCCTGTATCACATGAACTACCATCCAGGCTCCCACCTGTCTTCACAGAGAAATGGATACAAACCCTTTGCTAATGCCCTCCTTTTGATTGAGGTATTTGGTTTATGAAAATCACCATTTTATTTCTACATTCTTTAGTCTATATCAGTACATATTATCCCTTCTGATTTCTACTGTATGAAAGTGTAGGGAATTGTATGTACTGTGTATCGAGGTCTGTATGTATTTGAGACTGTTACTATACATGTACCGTATTGTGTAGGATAGGCGCTCTCCTATGTCTCTCATAAGAGGGCACCACTGGTGGCCTCGGGTGGTGTGACGTAGGGGCGTACCAGAGGGCGCTCAGTACAGAACCAATCAACCGTAACGAGAGGTATATATTCCGCCGTCCTCCTACGATCGGGGGACTTTGCAGTCCTACCGAGCTGGTAGGGTAACCCTGTCTCGAAACGGCCTAATGATTATCTAAGCGAGAGCATTTTTTTTTTTTACTCAAGTGTTTATTAACCTCTCCACTACGCGAAGAGGTGATAATAATGCAGTTAACTAATTTGGGAACAGGTTTCATTGGTGCATACTAGTTTGATATGGGTTATATAAGATGAGAATGAAGACACAAATAAACAAGAGATATGGGTGATATAAGATGAGAACAAAGACACAAATAAACAAAAGAATCAAGTACAACACATACAAACAAATAAAATTTAAATTATTACTAATCTTAAGATTCGAAATCTGGCTTGTTGTTCAATTTAGGTGACAAATTGTCCCTATCTACTTGGGATAAAAAAGTGACTTTGTTAATCTAGTGACAAATAATAGACATAACAAGAAAAATTGACCACATTTAAGCTAAAAAGGACATAAAGTAGGGTAAGAAAATACAGTAAATAGGATAGACTAGCAGTTACCCAAACGGTTGCTAAGACTCATTTGTATTTGGAAGTATTGCATATTATGAAATTCAAAATACACATAGTTAAAGAATTAGCCATATATTGTTACGAGATGTAGTAGAGATAAGTTAGAACTTGAACAGAGGCTTAGTACACAAATCTGATCCATCAGCGCATTTCAGGTCTGAGGTCAACACAAGATGTATTTAGAAGGAGCACCAATTTAGTTCCTGTCCCAGGAAGTTCCCCAATTGGGATCTCCCCACAGATTGAATTGAATTACTCATTTGATGTCATAGAAATGAAACGGGGTCTTCATCTTCGTCAGAAGTCTCACAGATTAGGACGCTGCCATCTAGGATGGTAGCTTCCTTAAATTTCTTGCTTTGTTTGTGCAGGTCCTTAATTCTCTTGATTCGGGCCTTGAATTGGGATTTCTGCTCAGACTCCTGAAACGCATTTGCAAGTCATCTTGTAACCATACCTTGATAAAGTGATTCTGAAACCTACTCAAACTGACTAGTTATTGCTTTGATAATATAGTTATCTCGATATCAGTAGGATCTCGAAATGGCAATAACTACAAAAGCATTTCCCTGCATCTTAGTCTGTTCATCCCCAGGTGAATTTTGATTTACCCAAAGTGAAAATGGGTGATACCAAATGCTTATGCTATTAGCTTTAGCTTTTCGCTGAAATTGATCGGCTGCTAAAGCTGAACCATAAAACAACTATTATGGTAAATGAGCTCATGCAATTGAAGAGTTTGGTTCCAAACCGCTATAAACATCATTTTGGAAAAAAATGTAGTTAAGATGAGAAAACAACAGGTTGGGGTAAGTGAAAAAATGTTGCAAAATCATTTTTTCCCCAAAACAGTCACCATTTCGCACCTAGGGCCAACCTAAAATCCACTTTTTTTCCAAAACGTACTAAATCCCACACATGTTTTGTTCCAAAATGCAATAGATCTAAATCCACTCAGACAAACATTGTAATGACATGAGTGTAAAAAAGCACTTGTTTCATTTATATCCAACTAAATGAGGAAACTCAAATGTAGAAAAGAAAACCATCTTTTGTGGTTATTATATTGATACAAAAAAGAGTCATGTTGGATTTATTGCATTTTGGAACAAAATGGTTTGGATTTGTTGTGCTTTGGAAAAAATGGAATAAACCACTTAATTTTCCATGAAGGAAGCCTCAAGGATTTCAAAATGAAATGTGGAGGTGTTTTATCCATGGTCCCCTAGATATTGGAACGCAGAAAAATGGGCACTCTCCTGTATTAAGCCGCCATGCAAAAAGGACAGGTCGCCAGATGGCACAAATTATGTGGATTTGTGTGATTAATAGGAAAAGATGGAACCTAATTGATATAGGTGGACTAGGCAGTGAAAACATACCTTATCCGGTCCTGGCCAGAACCTCAGAAAATCCCATTAAAGTTGTTGGAGGCTGAAACACACATTACCGTTACGTTTTGCCTCATATCTCAGCAACTAGTGACCCGATCAATGCAATTAAAACAGCTATGAAAAGCCCAGAAGTCCCACTTCCAGAGTTCTCATGTACCATTTTACAGAAAGCAGCTATTCACCCCCACCCTTTGGAACACTTCAGACCAGCAGTTGCTCAGCGATTGAAGGTGGTCCAGCCAATAGACTTCGAAGTGTGTCCAAATGAGATACACATATGTTATCCGGTTCCCCCATACAGCAGCAAATAATGGGCATACTGACAAGATTAGAACTGTTTTGGAAAGCCAACACAGTCTACCTTCAGATTAGGCTGAAGTCCCAAAATCCATAATTTGAGCCATAAGGTACCATTTCGCTGCCTAGGCCACATAGATGGAAAATTCGACGGAACTACAATTAGTAGTATATGTACATATCACTTTGACTATGGATATTATTCAAAATAGACTTTATTCCATTAATATTAAACTAGAAGCCAATCTTTGGGGGAGGGGGTCTGTAATGGAATAAAGGCAATTACTGTATTATAAAGACATTTAAAAAAAGAGAGCGAGAGAGAGAAAATAGAAAGAACACAAAATTAATATGAACATGCCCTTTATTCCATTACCCTCCCCCATGGCGACCTATTTGTTTTGTGAGTAAAATAAGATTGCGACCAATTTGTCCTGACTGATTACCCATACTTCCTCTACAGGGAAATCATTCAAGTAAATTTATTAGAATCTGTAACTTCTGCACCTTATTTGCATCAATTATCTTACAGTAGATAGCTTCTAACTCATAAACTGAATGCTGATACAAATAAGTCGCCATAGGGGCCTATGAATAAAGCTGTGCTTGCAAACCTGTGCATACCAACTGGCGACTTATTTGTTCTGTGAGTAAAATGAGATGGCGACCTATTTGTTTTGACTGATTACCTATAGTCCCTCTACAGAGAAATCATACATGAGTAAATCTATGATAATGCGCAACCCTTGAGCTTTATTTACATTGATTTTCTCATAGTATTTAGCTTCTATCCTATAGGATGGATGCTGAAACAAATAGGTCGCCATATGAATAAAGCTGCGCTTGCAAAACTTAACATCCCGACCCTAGACCTTTTATCCCTCCATATGGCGGGATAAAACCCATATGGCGGGATAAAACAAGAGTAGTATATAGGTAAGCCCATCCATAATATTTAAGAAACCAAAGACATCCATGGGAGGAAATATCCCCTGGGGAATGGGATTTCAAGGGGGGAAGAAATATATAAAAAAATGGGGCATAGCAAATTTTGGGGGTATATAAGGTTTGCAAGCGCAGCTTTATTCACATGGCGACCTATTTGTTTCACCATCCATTCTATAAGAAAGAAGGTAAAACCTAGACATTTCTTCATATATATACGGGGTGAAAATGTTATTGTTCACTCAATAATTTGCTTTATGTGTAGCCAAAGAATGTTTAATTAACCAGATCAAACAGATCGTAAGCCCACCCATGATATAAAACAAACTTAAAAAAAACTATGGGGGAAAATACCCCCATGGGGGAAAGGGTTTTCCTGGGGGGAAACAATGTATAAAAAATGGGACATGGCATATTTTGGGGGAGTATTCAAGGGTTGCAAGTGCAGTTTTATTCATATGGCGACCTATTTGTTTCTGCATAAGTTCTTTATAAAACGGCTGGCAGTGCTCTGCTGCACGATAGAAGTGACCTTGAGTTCATTACACCAGTGTAGTGCACACCTGAGCAAGGTCACCATAGCTGTAAACAAGTCAAGGGCCATTAATTGGTCTAGACATACCATAATTGGGCATTTAAGTGATTGGAATGAAATGTACAGCGATTTATAAAGACAATAGACAACTCCTTCTTTACTTCTTGACTGCACTCAGATGCATCTGTGCATTATAGAACAACAGACAGTCTCGATGTGAAGAAAGTTGTTGTCTATTTTCTAATTATAAAACAAAGTAAATACCAGAGGTCTATTCATCAGATTAAGGATGAGAATATATCCCCACTGAGAATGGATGTTTTTCGGGGGGGGGGGGAGAGAAATATATAAGAGAGGGCATGTCATATTTTGGGGATTTGTAAAAGTGATAGTCCATTGATTCTAGAACTCATGGCTTTTTAAAAATGGCGGGATAAAAGGTCTAAGGTAGGGATTGAGTTGCCAAAAAGGAAATACTCATCAAGGGCTTATAGATGATGTTCAGTACTTTTGATATGGCGGGATAAAAGTTCTAGGTACATATTTTAGACTAAGTACAGGAGAGGGCACTAGGTGGCAGGCTAACAGGTAAGGCATCTATATTTTGTGCACAGAGGAGTTCCCACACCCCCCCTGATTTTGGTCTAACAGTGACCTTAACTTACTAGATTACAGAGTGTTATCTGGCTTATTTGAAGGACAATGAACTGGATGCCAAAAACAAACCATCTGTAAAAAGATCAAGCTGAGCTAGCTAGTCTATTGAATGTGATTTATCAATTAGTATACCTTTCATGGTGCATACTGAGCCCAATATTCACCATCCAATATTATTCGCATAACAGGGGTGTACCTAAGTATGACCTACAACACATATCTTATGGAGACGTTATTTGATGCAAGCCCCTACAAGCTAATGAGGATTTAATGTGCATATGTGGATCAACACAGGAAAAGAGACCTCTGTGAGGGGCCTCCCGGGGGTCCCCTTCTATGGTTTATTTTGGTACAGGCAAAGTCAAGCATGTGTCTTAATTGGTGCTATTTACAGTCTGACCGGACAACACTCTGCACCTGTGCGGACTGCTCTTTTCATGACATGATCTATTTACAGATCCTATATATAGTGTGCTAACAACCCTGCCTACTCTTAGCTGGAGTGTGCAGGCTCAGTTGTTACTCAGCCTGAACTGGCCTTGTAAGACTGCCTGCAGACTTCAACTCTCAGATCACAGTTTCAGACACCATTCACACTACAAACTAGTGTTCCCAAAACACCCATATCCAATATTTCTAATTTGATTTTCTCAGCTTCTAGGTAACTTGGAACCAAAAGTAAAACTGACTTGAACCATGGCTTGCATGAACAAACAAAAATCAAAAATATCAACATCTTATTTTTCCTTATTCTGCTTGAAAAAAATACCATTTTTCCTGCTGTAACAAATAGGTTCCTGTTTTTACTTTTACCTGGATGGCGGGATAATCCCGGATATGGCCGAAAAATGGCCATCCCCTCTTAAATGTTTTGAAATGATAAATGTCTAATTTGTGCAGATGCCTATCTACAACTCTTATAATATTTTCTGTCCACTCTGTGAGCCTGGTGCACTATAGGCGTGCACCAACACATCCATTTATAAATAGATTTCTCGTAGTTTTCCTTCATGAATATGACCTTATCTGCCAAATGTCATTAAACAACTATTACTCACTTACCTGGTTTAGTCAATCATACCTATCTTATTAGATTATAGTTATATCGGAAAATCACCCTTATGATACATGCATTCGTATTTCAATGACGAAGATATGAGAAGTCGTTGTGTTCACTTCTTTTATTAACTCAATATAGTGTTCCAGATGACTGACTGTCAATATCTTGTATACATGTTATGTTTCTGGTAGGAAAGGTCTGTTAGAGAAATCATGATTTTAACAGGTGATATGACAACTAAGATTAGATCGGCAGGAGCAAAAGTATCATGACTAGATAGTAACGTACGCACGTAAGAGGAAAAGGATCAATAAGCATCAACAATGCTAGAACAAACGCAATGGGAAAGGGTCGTACACACATATATAGATACCGGGATTAATAGTTATAATACATTATCATAGCTCGAGCGATATCTGATCGATAATATTTAACATGAACCAATCAAAAGAAAATTTATAAAAAATACAATTCGTACTGAATGGAAATTCCCTCCAATGATGTCATTGTCTATATGATGGGCATGACTTACACAGAAAGAAAATGGCATCATTGCAGCAGGGGGAACTTGTCACAAAACGTGTTTAAAAGTAGAGATTAGATATAGTCGGCAATAGATCGCTCACGGTAATAAATGCCTTAGCATCAACAGTGGCTGCACCATTGTTCTAATTCTGTACCCAGAGAAGATTTGGGCCTAATTCTTTTAAAATAACAAGGGCAAATATATGGGTTAAATGCATTTTGTAAACCCGCTGCCACTAGCTGTCCATGGAGAAGAATTAGAGGCCATAGAGGACAACTGTTACAACATCCAAACTATTATTTTTACTGCCAAAGCTAATAAATCTTAACAGTTAACAGGGCCCCGGAGAATAAACCAACTTTCAAGTAGTCTGTAATGGTCCCAGTTTGCAATACCTCGTCGATAAAACCAATGCTTTGTCTTCGCCTGTTTCTTTTGGAAAGAGCCTTGGAGATATCCATGTCTCCTTCCATATCAGGGAGGATTTCGTCGGACATCAGAGACATCTTGTATTCACCTTCACTGCTGCCCCCTCGCGTGTATTTTAGGAACTGTTTTATACGTAACTTATAATGTTCATAGCCTATAGGCACATAGCCATGCTGATACATGTATTCCACATTGAAAAAAAAAATATTATTACGTACATTATCCGTTGTCTTCATTCAGTTCCTTTTAATCGTGTCTTCTTGAGGCATCTAACCTCAACCACCAAAAAACATCATTTCAAAATACCCATCATTTATTAAAACTAGCAATGAAGTTGAACACAAGTTGTCCGGCTGAGCACTAATGACCAGTTCCTCAGTACTTGTTGAAGTAGTAAGGGTACCGTCTCATCTTGTCCCCGTTGAAGGCATCATAGCAGCTGCCGCAGCAGCCTTCCTGGAAGGACTTCTCCCAGGGCAGTTTGCAGCGGGCGTACCCAAAGTGGGCCGTGTAGGCGGCACAGTTGTACTTCCTCCTGGAGCGGGTGATGAGCTTCACGTGGTCCCCATATTCACAGCCTGAAATGGGAGGGGAGGATATTTTAGAGAGAAGCAGATCTAGAGTAGGATTGGGGTCTGGATTCTCCTTTTTCTTGAATTTCATTTGAATAAGTTTAACCCCTCTGGAACCCCCTTTTTTTAAATTTCATTCAAATAAGTTTAACCCCTCTCTACACCTATTTAAAATAATTTTTGCTATGGGCTGGGCTGCGGAGACCTACCTCAACTTTTTGGACTATGTTACCGGAAGCTTACAATTTCTTTTGGGCCTTATTACTTATGATAATCCAGCATGCGCTTACCTAGATAGATGGACAGTTATAGCAACGGCCAAAGTGAGTGAAACTGACCTGATCTTGCAGTGTAGTGTTTAGCACAGGTTCCACAACACACCTCTCTGACGTCGTCCTTGTAGCAATGGTACGGCTTGATCTTAGAGCACGTGTGCACGTCCTTGTCTCCATAACGACATTCTGATTGTAATAAGAAAATAGATTTTGTTAGGCTACAATATCTAAAACCATACGGACATTGTAATATAGTAATGGTGAAAATGAATGCATATAGGATAGGGACTATTCACTGTGAAAAGGACAGTTCTTAGGCAACTTTGTGACAAAGTAGTCTCTTCTGGTTGGGATTCTAGGGAATACCCTCTCTCGTGTTTGGGGATTGTGGGTCCCCATTTCCTGGAGAATATTACTACCCACGGTACCCACATACATTTTACAAATACAGCAACCAGCAGCCAGAACTACTTTTACCCATAAATGCTGGTTATCAGAGACGACTCACGCTAGTGGTCGAGCTGGGGCCAGATTGGTGACAAAGCTTTCATTACAAGGGAATGCAAGGTTTTCCTACTTGTGACGTGTACGTCATATTTAATTCACTATTTCATTCAAAGAGATTCATCCTATTAAACACAATGCTTTCGACATTGTACAGTGTTCTGGAGCATCATTGCAGAAATAACACTGCTTCATTACAAATAGCCTATGATGGTTCACTGTACAGTATATGGCCATGCTTCGTTGATTCACCAGACATATTTTAGAGTGTGCTATGGAGAAAGCCATGTCCCTAGATAGGGTGAAGCGCCAAAATCAAAATCTCCAACACAGGTCGTGTAACAGGACAATGGGTGGAGGAAACACAGTCAACATGACTCTGCTGCGGTTTTCCACTAACAACCTGCAGGTGGCAGCACCAGTGTGAGCAGCTCAGTGTTAGATATGTGTAGTGGGATGAGAGCAGCTCAGTGGCCTGTTGTAGATCAGGGGCCACTGACTTGAACAGATTCACTTTTACCTAGAACAGTTCATTAAGCCAAAAGAAAAAAGGTTTGTTTCCGGTAACCCGACCGACCTCAACTCATAGGGGCCGACCTCAGATTTTTTTTCCAGATTTTTTGACTAATTTTTTTACCATTTCTGATTTTTTTTTCAGAATTTTCAAAGATTCTCTTCCAAAATGGTTATTTGACATATATGTACACATTTCCACATCATTTTCCATATCCCAAGCAGAAAATCAACGTTTCTTACAATTACCAGTGAAAAACGTGAATGTTACAGTTTTCTCAAAGACAATGGGGGAAATGCAAGGGAGAAAAAACAAGTTATAGAAGGTTTGTTGTTTTGGTTAGCTTTAGCTTATTCAGCAATGGTTACCACAATTATTTCATAGCATATAGAGTAGCCATATTTCATTTGAATACTGTTTCAATCGTTTAGGTTGATACACAATCCAAGGCAAGGTGTCTTAGTCACAATTATTTCAATGTCATACCTAACTGAAACTAAAGTGTTATGACTGGCGTGCATAATTTAGATAAGCTAGCATAATCATACGGATTGTCCATTACGGCCATATTATACTCTGTGAGTGGCACAAGCAATGGTCCATTATAAGAGGGTGGAAAGCAGAATATGGAAGTATAGGCGGACCCATTGAAGCGATCATAATACCTTAATGTGTATCATTATTCTCTGGTGTCATTGAATAATGACACTGCATTTCACATTAAATATACTTTTGGTAAATATTAGGCTTAGTGTACAGCAAAGCGGACTGATTTATGGGCTCAAATATCATAAATATCAACATTTAACACTCGGTTAGTAGGCGTTATTGTTTTTTAATGCAACATGTTTCAAGCTGTCCTTGTTATCTACAATGTGAAAGTAAATCAAATTGAATATCAGACAACTGCTCCCCAAACTTTGCAATGCGAACATATCTTTTCTAAGAGTAGCATAAGTTTGATTTCAATAAATGGTCCACCATGCTATTGCTGGAATAGCACAATGATATGCACTGTCAGGCTAAGTAAGGACCTTTGTTTACAATTGAGCTCCACATGTGACAGAGCTTGGCATTCAACGCACCATCACCATAGACCCAATATGTTTTACGAAGCCCTTCCTAGATTGCCAAAACTTGGATCACTATAACATTATATCGTATTCTATAAGTGGACATTAAATAATTACATTAAGTTAGACCATGTAGTGAATTATGAGGAGATTAATACAGAAGTGAGATGAAAAAGAAGTACCCACCTGGCATGTTGGTATAGACGGAGGCACACTTGCCGCAACAGGCATGACGGTAGGTGGCAGTATAACACTTGTTGGTGTCCATCCTGTCACAGTTACGGTCTCTGTTACCATAGGGACAAGCATCTTCTGTACATAGCAACATGGAATAAATACATTAAAACTTCAAATGACCCATGTGGTATAAAATACACTATGCTCTTCAGTCAATTATAAATTTAGTCGAAGATCAGGCCCAAAGTTGCAACCATTAAGGTATGTGCCGCACAGTACATGCCGTAGTTCCTTTTCGTATAGGGCATACTCATGATACAATAACTAATTTCACACTGTGGATATTAGTAAAAGGTAATCAAAGAGAGTCATTTCTACATTGGACCCATCTGGAGAATAATACAGGACTCCCTTGCAAAAAGAGTTTCACCATGCACATAATTCGATCCTGCAGCTTTCTGTATTCAGTTAAACATTTAGCTCATTTAGATATCTAAGATTCTGATGAAGCATTTACAGAATAGCACTGCTGTTTCTTTTATGCTTTAAATCCCTTCATAAAAACAGGACCGAATACTTTAGAAATACACATTTAGGCCAATTTTGGGTGATCTACATATAAATTTAGTCACACGAGGGCCACAATAACGGAAGCAGCTATAGGAAACAATTTACCGTAACTCCAGACTCATTATCCTAGACTTTAGACCATGCAGCTTGAAACACGCCCTTACCATCTTCTATGCCCTAGTATAAAGAACAAAGAGTCAACCCACCCTCTGTGTTGGCGGAGTGGAGGGAGCTGAAGGTAGTACAGGTGGCACAACATAACTTTCTGTTATAGCTAAGGTAGCATTTATCTGGCGTCAGGACACTGCAGTAACGGTCGTACAGATCCTCGCAGGCTGCAATTAGAAACCAAATTGCCCATTAATATTTCATCATTGTGCCCAGCTAATGGTGGTGTGAGAGGGCAGGATTGATGTACAAAAAGCCAGAGAACCCCGCCATAATGACCCACAGCACAGGCCCTTAGTCCATTTATTGAGTGATTTGGCGAGCAGCTCAAACTATCGCAGTGAGCAGCTTATAAGGTAACTGTGCTAATAAACCTGGGTGGCTGATGGCAAAGGGCCTTACGTATAGGCGTCTATGAAATGGCTTTGTGCAGATACCAAATCCTTTATGCATGCTAATGGCTGTGACGAATGTCTATTCACTATGCTCCGTGTGTAGGTGAGAAACCAGG
Source organism: Acholoe squamosa (assembly GCA_949317995.1). Classification (NCBI taxonomy): domain Eukaryota; kingdom Metazoa; phylum Annelida; class Polychaeta; order Phyllodocida; family Polynoidae; genus Acholoe; species Acholoe squamosa. Next base: position 17,575,317 of record OX439044.1, read on the forward strand.
TCAGAGGCTATCAACTTCAACAATACATGGGTAACTTATCCTTTCAGGGATTACCTGCATTTATATATGTCCCCAATATATCTCACACTGCAGAATTTAAAATGGAAGGTCCGCATGTCCTTCATGAATACAAAGTATTTTGAACATCTTTAGAGTAACTATTCTACCTTAGATGGACATAATCAATCAATGGAAGAATATTTCAGGGTAACAATATTTAACTCATGTACCATTTACTTCCTAAAGCATTTGCTGTCTATAGACAGCAAATGCTTCAGGTATACCAAAGAAATGTAGGCTTATGGTTTCCACAATAATCACAATCAGTGTGGCAAGCCTAAAGGTTTATCTAAGTGTGGATTATGGACATGGAGGAAGAAATTTTTTTCAGTACTTGCATCTTACACAGTAGCATTATACAAGACATGATTCACAAAGTAATGTTATGGGATGAGGAAGCAGCCACACCTACTTAATTGATCACAGTCTCCGACTATAACATCACTCTTTTATCAAAAGCACCATCATGGATTGTATTATAATATTTTAATCTCATGCAAACATCATGCAATTTGATTCACTCGTTCCTCCAAACAGTCCCGGAAGTACTGCGCGAGGGGTGTTCATCATCAAAAGCCAGCATATCCATGTATGGCTTATCCAGGGTATTTTCAATTTCATTTATCCCTCCCATCTCTAGTTCCCATCTAGGAAGCAATTTTCCAAGAACTTATCTTGAGGCCATGTCCCATGACATGCAGCTGGTGGGGGGGGGGGATGATAAGCGGCAATTGGGTTTTGTAATGGGGGTCAGTGACAAGCAGCACATTGTAGTCTGTAATTTAACCCTCCATGGAGAAGGCTTCATAATCAGATGCCTCCATGATGCACCAATGTAAGTGCCAGCGAGTTACTCACCATCGCTGCATTAGTGCATCATATTATATAAGCCTGATGCATGATATACTCTGCCCTGGTGGGTTACTCCCCAAGACTGCATTTGTGAATCATTATGATATAAGGGCTGCAAAAACATGTGCTCTGTTGCCCCTTAAGGATCAAACACCACCAGATATTTCCTGCTCTTCCAAATGGGTCCATTCATCAAATATTGACTCTTAATTACATGATTGCAGGCATGTTAGCAGTTTGAAGCATATCCAGTGACACCACTCAGAGAGGTTTCACCCCAACTGTCTGCATCCCTTGGTCTTCCTACAGTTTCATTCAAACATCATAATGAAGTTTAGAACGAGGGTGCTTCCTCTTATTTCTGATCCAATATGATCCTGTTTCCCCGATTAGTAACCACCCACGCACTTGCTGTTCGGGTGGCGGTGGTTGAGGGGAGGGGTGGTTAGTAGATGGTGGGGAGGGGATAAAGGGTTATTGAGTGTGAGGTGAGGTGGAGAGGGAGAGTGGAGGGGGAGGGAGATGAGCCATTGAAATGTGACTTCTCCCCAAAGTATCATCCGTCTGGAGAGTTCTTCGTGGAAAGCTGACAATGACAGATGAATACTGGACTGACCAAGCCAATACTAAACCAAGTGGAAATAATCCAACACATGAGCAAGCTTATCAATCTCTAGATGGGTATGAAATTGTACATATTCATTCCATTGCAGCCCTTTGCTATATTAATGATACTTGTTACTTGCAACTGCCACTTTAGAAATCCATTATGATGAGTCTATGCATGGATTACATAATCTGACATGTCAGATCCTCTCTATGCACTGCCCCATGCAATTACACTGTCACACTTTCAATAAATGCAGGCAGACTGCTGCATTCAGTGGTAAGGGAGCCCATCTACTATTTTTGTTTCATCATTATCATGTAATATGTTATAACTGCTGATCACTGTGTCTGACAGTTTGGCACCGATCTGCATCATCTACATACATGCCATTGTGTTGTTCCATTTGTTAAATGTATTTTCATATTACAATAAGCTTCAGAGGGTTGAGACCATGGTGGCTGCAAAATAAACCAGCTACTATAGCCTCAATACATCTGATTTTCCTATTCCATTAACGCTTCAGCATTGGTCACATTTTCGTATGGTCGTAGTAGAATGCTTACCATCATCATGTATCTTCCTGTAGGGTGTTGAACTCTTTTGTAATGGTTAGTAGACCTATCAGGCTAGTTTATAAGGCCATGGGAAGTCAGGTCACAGTTTACCGTCTGAGCCATTTTGAAAAGTGATGAGGCTTTTTTTCATTATTCATTATTTTCCGTTCCGAACTGTATACCGCGAGTTAAAGATGCGTGTATCCCTCATAGTCCTATAGTAGGCACTTTAACAAAAAATTAAAACTGAATACTTAAAGATCTCTGTGATCACATTCGCATGTCACATGTAAAGGTTAAAACTTTATATTTGTTCATCTCCATCAACATTTTATAATTTTTTTACCCCTAAATGTTGAAAAATCTCATCGGCCAGAGGTAAAAAAAAAAAAATTTTTTTTTTGATTTTGCCAAGAATCTCGTCGCCGGATCCGTAATCCAAGTTATTAGAATAAAATGGCCTAATGCCAATGATCATTTTACATCGAAATCTTGATTCATAAAATTTTATGGGAAGATTTCCATTAATTGTGTAGATAGGCACTTTAACAAAAAATTAAAACTGAATACTGAAAGATCTCTGTGATCACATTCTCTAGAGCTCATTGAGAAATTTCAAATTCTTTTTGAATTAGGCTCTTATCTTGTCTAGAACCAAAGATATAGGGCAAATGGTGTCCAAAATATTAAGGCAAGTAGCACTATAGAAATGGTAGAAACAGGTGTTAGTTTTTGTGATGTGAGTGCAGCCTTGCAGTAACTACTGCCAGTGGCCACCTGTGCAGGTGTCACTGTTGTGTGTTTTTTTACAATTTGTAAGTGACTGTAATTAAACATTCTCAAAATGCCATTTCTACAAAATTTGGATTTCCTACATATTTGAAATCTTGGCTTTTCATTCGTATTCTTAAATATTGAAGCCAGCCCGTAATGTGAAGGGCTGGAGAGGGTGAGCCTGGCTCATTTCATGCATCATGTACTGGTATGGCATCATATAAAGTAGCAAGATGGTTTAGGAAATTCTGAACATATTCTCTACTAAAAGATAAAGCAAATTCCTGTCTAATGTATGAGTTATCTTGATAATATCAGCCCAATCTTGCTGACGACGACCCATCACAGCTACACATTATAGTCAACCTATCACTATCTTATCAGTAGTAAATGGCGGAGTGGGCACAAATTGATAACACAAGCAGTGATAGTATTTTCACTCACTACTGCAAAAATGTATTGAAAAAATGCTTTGAATGTCTTAAGGTGGCTGGCAGGGATTGTCAGTTCATCATTTGGACACCAGGGGTCTCATGTGCTCTATTGATACTATGAGAACGAAATATGCAAAATTCTTAATGGGTTGAATAGGGATTTGAACTCCAGACCTCTTGTGTACAAGGCAGAGATGTAACACATGCGCCACAGAGTCAGTTGGGGTAGGGAATTTGGAATGTACTATATAATCTAGATGTACTTATTCTTGCCATTTCCCTTAAGGAAAATTTTCAATCATCCAAAACATTAAAAATATGGCTGGGACCATATGTCAGAACTACACTCACTGCAAAGATATGTGCATGATCTAAGTGCTGAGGAAGTTATAAGAAATTCTAATTACTTTTGGATATGACTCTGTGGATTTATGTTGCATATTGCTGTATAATCCTATATAATAGTAAAAGTTCTGTATCTCAGAAATATGCCTGGGACCCCACATTTTTATTGCATATATAAATAGTACATATTATTTTGGGATCCTGGTTATAATCTAGCGATAATCTAATTACTTTGATTCTATCCCCGCCAGCCACATTAAGTAATACGCATGGTACCGGGTACATGTATTATGGTGTGTTGTAGTTTACCCTGCTAATGGCTGGTCTAGAAATTACCTTGCCTAGAACTAAAAAATAAATATGTTGCATTCAGGTAAGGCTACCTATTCTATTTTTCTGGCCCTACCCGAAATTTGGCAGGCTGGTTTGACACTTTTTGTCAGGTGTGAGTGCAGCCAGTGTTTGTGGCCTTGCCGATTTCAATGATATAGGGCATTATTAGTTTCTTTTCATTGGGTATAGATAGTAATTCTAAAAGTGTAGATATAAAACTACCCACCAGACAAATTTGGGAAGAAAAATTACAATTATTAACCATTTTACATGAAATTGAATGTGAAGGTAATGTGAAGGTAATATTGAAGCCTTGAAAAGCACATTAACCTCTAGAGACACCAAAAAACTAACAGCAGACACAGGTTTAGAACATAAAAATCTACCAACATATGAAGTTTCATGTTATTAGGATTTTGCCCAATGCTACTTTTGAGAGGACCAAAATATGAAACAATAGAAAAGAAATGGCCGTGCATATTTCCGTTATGTTACGATTCTTTATGAGCATTTTAAACCTATTTAGAATATACTTAGAAAATATTTAAGAATACCAATGAAAAGCCAAAATTTCAAATATGTAGGAAATCCAAATTTTATAGAAATGGCATTTTGAGAATGTTTAATTACAGTCACTTACAAATTGTAAAAAAACACACAACAGTGACACCTGCACAGGTGGCCACTGGCAGTAGTTACTGCAAGGCTGCACTCACATCACAAAAACTAACACCTGTTTCTACCATTTCTATAGTGCTACTTGCCTTAATATTTTGGACACCATTTGCCCTATATCTTTGGTTCTAGACAAGATAAGAGCCTAATTCAAAAAGAATTTGAAATTTCTCAATGAGCTCTAGAGAATGTGATCACAGAGATCTTTCAGTATTCAGTTTTAATTTTTTGTTAAAGTGCCTATCTACACAATTAATGGAAATCTTCCCATAAAATTTTATGAATCAAGATTTCGATGTAAAATGATCATTGGCATTAGGCCATTTTATTCTAATAACTTGGATTACGGATCCGGCGACGAGATTCTTGGCAAAATCAAAAAAACAAATTTTTTTTTTTTTTTACCTCTGGCCGATGAGATTTTTCAACATTTAGGGGTAAAAAAAATTATAAAATGTCGATGGAGATGAACAAATATAAAGTTTTAACCTTTACATGTGACATACAATTGTCAAAATCAACCTTTTCTTGGCTGAAATATACATTTGGTGTCCCAAAACATGACTTAACATGGGCCTTTTTTTATTTTTTTTCCTCTATCCGACCAAAGTTGAGGGTGAAAAATCCTGTAATCCAAGTTATCAAATTTAGGTGGTCTTATTTAAAAAAAAAAAAAAAATTTTTTTTTGAAATAATGAAATTTTTTCAAATAATGAAAATTTTCATGTGGCCCCTTTAGAGCCATGCGGGCGGTGGACGGTAAACTGTAATCTGAGTTCCCATGGCCTAAAGATAATATGACCTACCTTTGTATATTTTGCGTCAGGTCTAGCATGCTCGTTGTAGGAAATGTGTAAACAAAAAGTCAAAATTTATTTTCAAAGTCATGATATGGACCCCATATGTGCCTGAAATCTGTATATCAATGTATGGCTTATCCAGGGTATTTTCAATTTCATTTATCCCTCCCATCTCTAGTTCCCATCTAGGAAGCAATTTTCCAAGAACTTATCTTGAGGCCATGTCCCCCCATGACATGCAGCTGGTGGGGGGGGGATGATAAGCGGCAATTGGGTTTTGTAGTGGGGGTCAGTGACAAGCAGCACATTGTAGTCTGTAATTTAACCCTCCATGGAGAAGGCTTCATAATCAGATACCTCCATGATGCACCAATGTAAGCGCCAGCGAGTTACTTACCATCGCTGCATTGGTGCATCTTATTCTATAAGCCTGATGCATAATATTCTCAGCCCTGGTGGGTTACTCCCCAAGACTGCATCTGTGAATCATTATGATATAAGGGCTGCAAAAAAATGTGCCCTGTTGCCCATTAAGGATCAAACCCCACCAGATATTTCCTGCTCTTCCAAATGGGTCCATTCATCAAATATTGACTCTTAATTACATGATTGCAGGCATGATAGCAGTTTGAAGCATATCCAGTGACACCACTCAGAGAGGTTTCACCCCAACTGTCTGCATCCCTTGGTCTTCCTACAGTTTCATTCAAACATCATAATGACGTTTAGAACGAGGGTGCTTCCTCTTATTTCTGATCCAATATGATCCTGTTTCCCCTATTAGTAACCGCCCACGCACTTGCTGTTGGGGTGGCGGTGGTTGGGGGGAGGGGTGGTTAGTAGAATGCTTACCATCATCATGTATCTTCCTGTAGGGTGTTGAACTCTTTTGTAATGGTTAGTAGACCTATCAGGCTAGTTTATAAAGACAATATGACCTACCTTTGTATATTTGTGTCAGGTCTAGCATGCTCGTTGTAGGAAATGTGTAAACAAAAAGTCAAAATTTATTTTCAAAGTCATGATATAGACCCCATATGTGCCTGAAATCTGTATATTTATGCTCTATCTAATAGAGGAAGAGGTTTTGTGCATTAGAATGTAACAGGGATGTAATCCAATAAGTTATATTGAGTGTATGGTTGTCACTGCTTCAGCGTTGGTCACATTTTCAGGAGTTTGCGAGGGTTCAGTGAAGGCCATGATAAGCTGCTGGAGTTACATATAGATGGCCAAGGGTCCTTTTCCTGTATGATATACCTTCTTTAGATAAAGCAGAGTAATTTTCAAGAAATTTATGATGAGTTTTGATGAACTGAGGGTAAAGTTAAAATCGTGGATTGATTTTCACCAGATTTTACACCTGGCGCTATATTACACAAGACCCATAAATCCAAAAGTTTAGATCCCTGGTTTTTGATTTCTGGTAAACTTAAACTACTGTACTATATTGTAGTATTATTGAGACAGCATTTGGGGACAATCCAAGCATTACTCAGTGTAGTTTTGATGTTATATCTAAAAATGTGACCAACGCTGAACGAGTTTCTAAGGGTTTTAAGCCGTGGGCTATAAAAAATGAACCCCTAGGAGTTGGATCCTTGAATGAACCTTTCTGATATGCCAAGATATAGGGCTTTCAATAAAATAAAGTGTTATCAAGTAGTACTGAGTTTGTAAATCCATTAGTTCTGAGCCAGATATGCATAGAAAGTTGAATCCCCCCATGTACCTCTTTAGGGTAGATTTACCTAAAGACGTCCACATACCTTGTGACGTCCACCCCAGAAATTTGCCATGAAAAATAGAGTGTCCCCTGCATCAACATTGTGAAATTTTTAACAAGCATTGAATCTACCAGTTGGTAATTTCGTTTCAGCAGCAAACCAAATGCTTTAGCTATTTTGTGGGGTTGGGCGTCTCAATGTATATGGACGTATTTAGGTTAATCTACCCTATAAATGTTCTGACTACAGCTGGATCCATGACCTGCTCCTTCTCTATATTTTTTGTGAAGCTAGCCCTACGTCACTGAGGAAAAAGAGCGAAAACCTTTACACGAGGAACTTGACATAAATGAGGGAACTATACAACTAACCAATTGTCCTGGCGACTGCAATGGCAAATGTCTTTTTAAAGTGTTTTATTGGGTCATGAAGAACAATTACAATAAAGAATTGCCCTTTTCCTAGCAATCCTTGCATGAAGGTATTTAAGATAGATCCCATCATATACAAAAATTGCCAATAATATTTATCATGAATGACATAAGATTTACATGACGAACTCCAGTTGTGAAACAATGTCATTTTAGGCCAGCAGTAACCTAAATCATATATCACAATCTTGTCTACTGGGGGGGGGGGGGTAGATGAGATGAGTTATGAATAGTGCAGATAAAACAAGTTGAATATATATCACAGTTACATGAAACATGTTGGGTAGTCTTTCTTAATGCTAGATTTAAAAGTGTAAAAATCATCTATCAGTGTACATTGTGGTTTTAACAAATTCCACCTATCTATAGCTCTATATATATAGCACTGCGTAGTAAATTGGCTTTAAAGACCTAATCACCTTGAGTCTCTTACCAACATGGAATCTAGTGGGAATTAACCTGTCATTGACATGATCTGGGTTACAGGAAATCTTGTATGCATACATTAATAGATTAATATCTCTTCTAGTGGCTAACTCACTACAGTTACTAGCAGTTTGTATCTCCTTTGTTGTCATTGCTGGGTTCTCTTCTAATTTAACAAGATATGCTATCCTAAGAGCCCTATTTTGAAATAGCTGCAGTTCTGTGTTTTCACCTCTATTGTCTCTGTCCCATATGAAATCACAATATTCAAAGCTGGGTCTTATCATGGTTTTAAAGACATCCACCGCCGAAACTGCATCTAAGTATTTTCTCACTCTTCCGAATTGAAACAGTTTGTTTTTAATGTTCCTGATGCACTGGGCCCTGTGCTCTATAAATTTGAGCTCAGGGTCCAGGGTAACACCCAGATAAGGAAAAGTATAGACTCTTTCCAGCTCAACATTATTGAGTTTGAAATTAACATTATTATCTAATTACACTATATATAAAAATGTGTTATTAGATCGCTGGCTACAAATGTTCTTTTTGTGACTGCTTCAGCTTAGAGTACCCTTGGGGTACCAGATGAAGCAAAATTTTTATGCAATGAAGCAGTGAGGAAAGTGCCAGCTAACTCGACCTGATGTGTTGACAATTCAACAAATATATTTTCAAAACTTCATATTGTTTTACCAACCTGATTGTTCATAATGTTGTACATTTTGAATTTTCTTTTATCTATATTTTGATTAAACAATTTATAATCTGTCAAGCTAAATTGGCTGCCATTTTGGATCTCAGTTCATAGGAACCAGGGCCCTTCCTGATGCTATTTATGAAGAAAATGTCTCGATCTGTGCAGATCTAGATTGTACTCTCCGATAGCTTTAATCTGATAGGTTATATGGTAATATCTGATGAGTAGTTGCAAAGAAGTTCAATAAAACTAAGACCTCCAAGAATATCTGGTTGGAGAGTGATGTTGCTGTTCCGATTTTTGGCACACCATCATGTCACTAGGCAACGTCACTAAATAATGCATGTCGCTAGGCAACATCACGTCACTTGGCAACATGGACAGGAGCCGCACTTTGCTGTGAACAGGGGCACACTTTGCCGTGAACAGGGGGCACACTTTGCTGTGAACAGGGGCACACTTTGCTGTGAACAGGGGGCACACTTTGCTATGAACAAGGGCAACACCCATCCCGTAGTGCCGAAGGCACTAGTTTATCATTAAAAACCATCCATTAAGTTTTGTTCTCATTAACCGTTAATGAGTAATTATTACACCATTGTGATATGTTCTTTAAATCGATCACGATCACCTAATCAACCATTAATTTATCTGTAACTGTAAATGCAGACATACAGCTAAAGTATATGAATAAGACCAGAGAGAGCACATCAGTACCTATCACAGATTACAATTCATCTAAGTCAAAACCCCATAGGGTAACCAATATAGAACAATGCAGGTGTCTGATTGGTTCCTAATGTCCATTTTTTTAAAAATGATTTAATTTGCTTCAGATAATCATTCACTGAGCTTTCTGATAACGAAAGCATCGCATCTCCCTATACAGTTCTGATAGATATGAAGCCAGGACATGACAGCTGGTCCGTGCTATCAATATTGGGTCAATTTCCTATTGGAACATTAAACAGTAAAACGTGTATTGTGGATGATATATCAGTCTCATAGCAATTTCCAATCTTCATTAATGGCCTTAGAATATGGATATGAAACCATAGCGAATGCAGCATGGTCATATCGTTTTCATAATGTGGGCTCACTCTGTGTATATGGCCATAATCTCTCCTGAATTGGATCCCAGCATTGTATGTGGCTAAGGCTGGCCATTTTATATCCCAATTTCACAGCATTTGCTGCAAAACAATATCTTTACTCTACAGCATAGTTCCTTTGGGAAAAAAAGACATTGTTAGCCGCACAAGTGGTATTTCAATTATCGACTTATTTCAAATAAGCATGTCAATAAATTTCTCTCAAAAATAAGAATATGCCTAATTAGCCTAGATAATGGTGGTCATCATACAAACGAGAGCCACTTTTACAGTTGCAGTGTTATGTGTATGTATTGATCGTGGGTTTCAATTCTGGCATTGCATGAAGTCAAATCAAATTGAAAAAGGGTGCATTTTCATCAAGAACGCAGCTCTAAGATAGTTGACCATTTCCTTCCCCGTGACTGAATAAAGGAGTGACGGATGCAAATGAATATTATACTAATTGTACTGAAATGATGTTCTGACTAGAACATTTTCTTATCATATCACCAATGCACCAGAAAGCTAGTAACACTGTGACTGTCACCTAGCCTACCCAGACTTTTTTCTTCTTCTTTTTCAAAAACAGGTCTATTTACAATTCTCATGCGATGTGGATGCATGCTCATCCGAATATGTCAAAAGTACAATATTACGATTTATCTCACGATTCTGGCCTCTACAGTGCTTTTTTGGTCATAACCCCGTGCCGTTATCGGGGTATAACCACACTCTCAGAGTCCATTTTTTTTTCTAAGACGATCTTGGTTAGAACCTGAGCAGGTTAATAAATTGGAGAAGGATATGAAGCCACCCTCGCCATAGTTTTCCAGTTAAAACCGTTAAGGTTCAACGGGGAATCGATCCCCGGCCGCTGGGGCAGGAGGCGAGCTCGCTGTCCACTATACCAAGCCGACCGCTGATACAAAGCAATCTACATCAAGGATTTGAAAAATTTGTCCGACATACCTGAAGTTTGCAGACCTCGTTAGCATAGAATCCAATGGTGCCGGGTGGAGTTATTAACAGGAAAACATCCTTAGATATCCTAGATGAACATGCCATGCCAAATTCCTCCATTTTCTTCGAAATAAATAAGAATCCATTGATTTTCCATAGCGATACGAGTCGGGACCCGCCCCGTCGTCCGACCGGCTGACCTACATACGGGACCTTCCCACACTGTCAACACGAAGCCGAGCATGGTGGAGGCGGGTGGCGAAACGTATCGCTATGGAAAATCAATGGATTCTTATTTATTTCGAAGAAAATGGAGACAAATTGTAGGCGAACACCAACTAGAGATCGTATATTTAGAGGTGCTAGAATAACAGGGCTTGACATCCTTGGATTATACCCGAAAATTCGTTGGAAATACGAGGGTTTGACGGGTGGACTAAAAACAATGGCTACGCTGGCTTGGCAAACCGTGCGGATAGGATGCACTTACAAAATGTCTTCTCATGGATTAATTCTTTGGTTATAAGGTAAGAAATTAATACATAATGTATGAATAAGTGCGATAAACGCATTAATGTATTAATATCGTAGGACTCGGTGAGGTTAGCTGGAAATAATCGCCCTCCCGCTGCGCGGTCGGGCGATTATTTCCAGCAAACCTCACCTCGTCCTACGATATCAATACATTAATAGCTTAGTAAAGTACGGATACACAGCAAAAACATATACAAGGCATCATACATTACTCCAAAGGGTGATAAGCCTTATGGTGAGAGAACATACTTTAGTTTGTTTGGTATGACAGCATCTAGAAGATAACTAAATATCCTTCTTTTGGTTGACGTGTCCGAGACCTTATTTAACTGTCCGGGTTGAAACTGTGCATTTCCTTTGGGTCTGATGGTATCGCGTTCAGTCCCCAGTTTGATTCATATCGGCTTTAACTCCTTTTGTTCAGAGAACCAAGCCAACATGGTGCCTAAGTCTAGTTCAGTGATTTCAAACAGGTATGCGGAGGAGACCACGATAGGGGAGATATTGAGCATAATATATAGCTCTTTAGCCACATCTAATGCAGCAGTGTATCCCGGCAGTGCATCATGCTGACTGGTCGTCATGATGCACCAATGAAGTGCTGGCGAGTCTGCACATCATTGGAGCATCATGCCGACCCTCTGGGAGTGTATAATATTAGCTAGAGCGCATCAACCCTGTAGGATCGCTATGATATGTGAATTTAGTCCCATTGAGTTACTCTTCAGGCCTGCATATAACCTATGCACCATGAAGAATGGGCACGATGCATTGATACATCAGCAGCCCTTAAAGGGTTGATGTCCCCTCTTCTGTCCCAGTCTGAGGTTGAGCAAGAGACGGGAATTGCTCACAACAGCTCAGCGTGAGTCACCCCCCCCCCTGGACACATCCCTGGGGTCCTTAATGTGGATCTGAATCACACCCCAAAACAGTCAGGTGTTCTCTCTTTGATTTCACACGTACTGCTGTGTCAACATTGCTAGTGTTCGTCTTCTTAATTCCTTGTTTACCTTTAGGGAACAGAATGCCTAATGCCCAGTTAAACACACCTTATAAAACCCAGCGTTAGGTCATTAGAATTTCACTAGATGCGTAGGTACGGTAGCATTCTAGGGATCATTGATTTGAATTGAATTAATAACGACAGGGGAAAAACAGATGTCAGCATCTATAACTCTGTAAACGTACCAATAACATTTAATTCATTAGATATGTTCAAGCAGATTTCCCCTCAAGGGCTATCAAAGTAGAAATGCAGCCATTTATCGGAGAAATTAGAATCGACATTCAATAACCCTGTTCTTCAAAGGGCTACTCCCTCATACAGTTACAAACATGTGAGACAGCAAAAAAAAAAAAAAAAAGAAGAAAATTGCTGGGTGTTATCAAAGAAGGAAACAGGTAAATAATATGTATGTATATATAGTAATACTCATTCAAAATAAAGTCAGAGTGTGTGGAACAGGGTGTAGCTATTTACATGAACTCTGGTGGACTTCTGTCTTGAAGTAACTCAATTAAACCATAATAGACATCCCTCTCCATATGCCACCCTGACATGTTATTTCCATGATGTTGACGATCACGATGGGTGACATTAGCTTTGAGTTAAGAGGGTCTGTTGTCATCATTCAGAAATAACCTTATCTATTTTTGTTCTGCACACCTAGGATGTCCCCTGTCAGGCTGCCATTTGAGTTGACTTGAACTTTACTTCTGCTTTCACTTTAATGGAACCCCCAATTGGCCTTTTGTCCAAGTACAGGCAACCCGTTCGATGTCAGTTCACGTACATCCCAGAAGGGCATGAACAAAGTTATTTCATTAACACATGTGTAATGTAGATTAATCTAAAGACGGCCACATACCTAGAGTCGACCACCTGTCAGCTTGTTTTTCTCACTTTCACATGTAGTGCATTGGTCTTAAACCCTAATATTATTGAAATAGAGGTGTTATAGTACCCCATAGAATGATGTCCTGGAATATATGAAGTAATTGTCACTGCATGATAATACTCTAAAGTTCCGATGTTTGAATGTTTTTTACCATGACCAGCTGGTCATTTCATCAGAATTCTCCAACTTTGGTTCAATGATTTGAAGATGACAAGTGCTCACATATACAACCTTTTGACTCTAGGCATATATAAATATCTTTGCCAAATGATAGCATAAGGAAAAATGCAGAAATATTAAATACTTTCTGTATAGGACCTTTTTCCTAGAACATACCAATTTCACCTTGAGATGACCACCATTTCACCTTGAGTCAACCACTCCTTATACATCTATTTGTGCATTTAATTGAATAGAAACCGTTGATTATATGTAGGATTACATCACAAGTTTCATGGCCAGAATAGTTTGGGATAGAATTCTTCACTGGATTATGCTCTGATGCATACATTTCAATCTTTACTGTAATGCTACGGTTATTACTATAGAGGAACTATTTGATACTGAGAGTGTGATGATAAAGTTAAGGAATGGATTATTATCCATATTGAAGGTCCATTAAAGTACATTAAAAACAAAGCCTCTATAATGTAAGGTTGGAAATACCACTTCTATTTTGATGAGATTTACAATATCTACGGCCTTTAAATTGCCTCCAATTTCCATACTAATTGAGTCACTATAAAAACATACATTTTCTTACGATGCAATAGTTTTCATTATGCCATTTTATTACATAACCTTTTTCCAAATGATAGTTTAAAGAACATAGCCCCATTAAAAGAGTAGTTATCAAGTGGTCATCTCAAGGTACAAGGTGGTCATCTCAAGGTGAAAATAGACTAACTGAAATGGTCTGAGAAATCATGAAAAACAATAGATAAACTTTACACATGGATTTGAGAAAGGTAAGTGGTCCAAAAGCCCAAATAATCGTCTTTCACTTAGTACCTTGGGGAACCCTAAGGACCTATTAGACTCAAAGATATTAGCTACTACATTTCCCTTATTAAAAACCTGCACAGGAACGGCCGTCTTCAGGTTCATCTACCCTATGTTCACTTCAATAATCACAAAATGTGGCAATGACATATAACTCATTCAATTCTGGAGGGCACTGCACAACACTCTTCGATTGGACCGCCTCAGATCTTAGATGGACATGCTACCAGGGTGCCAAAAGTAACCTTTATTAGTGTCCACAGAGCTACGACAGGTCTACCAAATCCTATATAATTATGATATAAGCACCTGTCGTAGAGGGTGGTGCATTGTGATCACCAAAAGTGATTTGGGGGTTTTCAATCCTAGTGTCACTGAGAATGTTACAGGGTTTCTTTCAATGTAATTGGCGATCTGAAAATTCACTGACAATTTCGCTGAGAAGACCTGCTGCCGCCAGGACCCTTTTTCAATTTAACTTACAATCTGAGAAATCACTGACGAGCAGGTGATCTTACTGCGGCTGCCTTCTGTCTTCAGTGGTTCCGCCCCGAACTTGGGAATTGTGTCTTCCTCAAATATAGGTTGGTAGGGCGCTTCAGGAAATGAGAGAGGTCAATATGAGTGGCACAAGTAGAGTAATCGTAGAGTTTTGAAACAAGCCCCTGGTCCTAATACAATGCACTTAAATTACTCCGCCCCCCCCAAAAAAAACAACCAAACCACAAAAACAACTACTGTAACTCATGACAGTGTCTATATTCACCCCTTATGGGATAGAGGATCTTGTCAGTTCGTTTCAATTCCGTAATCGCAGTCGTCGAGACTTGAGAAATAAGCCTAAATCAGAATTAATGTAGTTCGCAGGTTAACTTGGGGTTTGCCTCCAGAGGATGATGAATAGAAAAAAACGAGGTCCTCTTCCGCTAAGAACAAAATTTTAGGCGTGGGTTGTGACGCCAGGAGTGTATCTCCACAGAGGCAGGTGGATGGACTCAGTTTATCAGAAAATGTTATAATGTGAGAAATTAGGTGAGGGGTTAATTACATGCTTTGTCTTTTAGTAATTTGTCAAATATTGTGAGTAATTAGACCAGCAATAATTGGTCTGTGACGTATATGATTCATCAGTCCTTCTGTTCAAATTGCTTTGCTTGAAGAACACTTACTTTAGTTGACTCATGGAACTGAGAAAACGTGACATAGGTCAGTCCGGAAATTGAAATGGCCTATAGCTTAAATTCAAAAGGTACCATAGGAAATCACCCCAAATTGACCACGGAATCAGTATGTAGGGAACACTATGGGATTGTTCATTGGGAGTGCTGTTTATACCTCAGCTATTTCCTGGTATATGTGAGTTCTATCTATTTTGAAGAAAGGCCCCCCAAAAAGAATCAATTTTCCATATTTCTTTTCATATTTGTCATATATTATTATCAACATTTCTGTTGTTCCTGAGTCATAGCTTAACATGCATATCCTTTTTCGTCTCTCTCATGTTTTTCATAGTTATATCATCAAATTGACGAATGTGGCATTTCTACCCATACATTTGTATACACAAATAAAGAAAAAATCCGACCTACCGACCCTTGATACATGTATTTGAGGCATGTTACTCGAAACACAACTTTATCTCTTTTTGGCCTAGGCTATTGTCAGCTATAAGAGACTCCTGTACATTCATATTTCCTGTTGTTTTCCTTTGTTTGAAGACGTTACCTAGATGATGTAAATTATGACAATTACTGATGTGAGGTCTTACAGTTCAAATCTTACAGTGCTATAGATTGCCCCAGCTGTGAGGCATTCCACAATTGTTGGAACTTGATGTTAAGTTATTATACGGACTTAGCAGGATTAGTTATTAGCCAATGAGACAATCCCAACCATTCACCGCGGCCCTCTCGGCGGCCAACTGGTACCCATCTGAAAGGTCTTATCAGTAGAACACGCTGGCAACAAGCTCCAGCAATGGCGGCGCCCATGGGACGACCTGCTACCTCGGAATACATGTAGTGTTATTGTAGTTGGCTGTCATATCAGTGAAATATTTTTTTTCGTCACACGCTAAAGCTATACGTGACAAGATCATAGAAACATTATCATCATGCTGCTTGCTGCTATGGGTGGAGAAATAAAAGTCGTATTTAGACCTTAGGAATTAAACTTATTAAAGTCGGCATTGATTTAAATGATAGCATTAAATGGGGTTATTATCATTTGTTTTACTTATTGGGTCTAAGGTCTGAGGGGTTCATTCAAAAATCATCAATGGTTTCCTACAACTGACCACTTAAAGAACTAAATACAATCACCCCCTCCTTTTCCATAAAGAGATTGGTACTCAGCTATTGATCTTAATGCTTAACTGAGATTTTCTTTTAAATTGCATGGAAAACAGTGGGATTAAATAAAGTTCCCTTCCATATCACTGATGGCACAATTTAAATGTTCTTTGTTTCTGAAATTGTTTGAGATATGGGTAATCCATGACCTCAGCTTGTTCTCTGAGGTGCAGCTATAAGAAAAAGACACAAAAAGACGCAAGTATTGGTTCACGCCCCAGCAGCAAATGTCTCATCAAAACTACTACAGAAAAAATGCATACTGTCGAAATCGTATTACCAATAACCCCTTCCTTACAATGACTTTATTAGCAAACTTATTACACCATAAAGATGTCACGAGATATATGAGAACAAGGCATGGCCATAGAGCGAGACATAGATATTGGCAGACCTCATGTGCTCATCCTGGCTGAAAACTTATAAATTATTTGAATAAGACATAATGTGTGGTTTGCATCTATGTCTTAACTTGTCCCAACTTCATGAGAAACTAAAGTCGGATATTACCTATAAGGTATATTAATTTTGATATCAATAGGTTGGCTAAAATGCTTCAAAATAGGATGCTCAAAAGTAATATCGTTTGAAATTGCTCCTGTGGTTCATTTATCTCAAGAATGATTTTTTAGTGCTTCACGTGTTTTACAGTCCATTAAAAGTGTCCACAACGAAGGCTCAATGATGTGTACACACCCTAACTGCACAGCATCATTTAACCTTAATTAACACTTTTTACTTTTGTTAAACTTTGTAATTGTGTGCTTAGAGGCAACAGCCTCTAATATCACACCTCTCACTTGCTATGTTTTTTTACCTCTTCCCTCTAGCCATCCCCGAGGTCTTATTGGTGGTGTGGGCGTGAGAAAGTAATATGAATCTTTCCTGAATGACATGTCAATGATATTGTTTTTCCTGGAAGACACACCAAGTTGGTACGTGCTGACAGATTTATTTGATAAGCTAATGGTCCCCCTATTCAGTACTTGTCAATGATGAAGTTTTGAACTTTTTTTACTTGACCAAGTCACCGGGTCTAAAGTCATGGGACTCTTTGTCTAGACTAGACAAACAGAGAAGAAACTTGGCACATCTAAGAGATTCCCCAAAACTTGATGAACCTCACATCTGAAGTTTAGATGCTAGGGCCGCCCATTTTATGGCCTAGCTCCCGGTCCCGAAAGTCTTTGAAGACCATATACAGAACCCCTTTCAGACCTCATGACTTTAGAACTGATAAGAGATATCTTCTGGGAAACACATTGTCAAATATATTCTGTTGCCATTTTATTTAGTTGCCTCAGTAGGTAGTGTGTAAATGTAACGTTCAGAATCTGTAGATCAGTTCTATGTGCTTTTTCCTGTACTCTTAGATAAATCTCATAAGTATTATTTGAGAGAGCATTCCCCATTGGTCAGAGTCATAGTTTTTGTACATTTTGTATAACTACAATCGCACCCTTTAGGCACCTACACACCAAGTACTCAGTGAAGTTTCCTTCAACTTGTATATATTCATTCATAGATGTACTAGAGGCGGAAAATAGACTTATCAATATTTTTACAAATGGTATTGTCTATATAATCTAATATGATAAGGTATATCTGGTTATAACATGGTCTTCAAGTGTCCAGAGAGATTCCCCACATAAATGGTACAATCCCCTTATTAATTTGTCATTAACAGCTCCTTCCAGCCCTGGATGCAGCACTCGCACAAGGAGGTGAGACATGCTCAGTTACAAAGACGAGGCAGATACCACCTGCTGGTACCTTTACTGACCATGTATAATTGAAAATAAGCTGGTCCCATAATATGGGACCATCTACTACTATGTCCCAAAGGGGGCCCCTAGCTCGTACTCCCCTCTGTGTAGCCCTCCTTGGTCTATACATGGAGACTAAACTTTTGCACCAATTTTCCATTATTAGATGTATCAGATAGTTATATCAGAATTTATGTAAGATTTGTCGTCTGCAACAAGAAAAGAGTGAAAAAAAGACATCTAAAGGTAAGAAAGTAGCATGAGATAATTACCATGCATGTTTTTTTTTGTAATGACAATCAAATACACCAATAGTACTTGAGCAACCAATTGCTTGGTGTGACTTCTGCCCCTGTAACGCTCATGAGTGGAGCATTTGCTAAAGCGCATGTAGCCAAGCTTGCAGTGGACAGAATGCTTGAGTTTCAGTTTTAGGCAAACCATAAGGGGAAAAACCTATGCTTTAGGACCAAACTTTCTGTGCATTGGTAATCCCTGAGTTCTTCTACTCAAACCCAACCCGATACACAGAGAAACAATTGCCAAAGCTATTCATTTTCCACGGTATACACTTTTGGGCTATTGTGTTCTTCAAAGGCAAGGCAAAGCAGTCTGCATCACTGCTTCTAGCTACATTTATTAACGCATGGCAAAGTTTTGAAAGTCGCTGAAAAGTCCAATTGCAGTTCAAAGCAGCAACAGGTCTATCCAGAAAGTGCTATAGTAAGTGAGCAGTAACGTACCCTTCTCTGGTTTCCACCTACTAGGTGGTTTGGCGACTGTTTTATCCTGAGAGTTGAGTTTGTTTTCCAGCTGACTGCTGCCGCACACGAGGCACAGGGGTACAAGCCAGGTGACCATGGTCAGCAGGTAGACGGCAGGGAGCGGCAACAGTGGCCCTTGGTACAAGTCCCAGCCGAGCCCTTGGTGCATAGAGGCAGTGGGTGAAGAGAGGTGCTCAAGTTGTGCTGTCAGTGCGCCGTGTGTGTGTGAGTTAGTCCCACCACCACCAGCTTGTTGTAGCTACTGGAGAAGGCTGCTGGAGGGGGAGGGAGGGAGGGGCAGGGGGGGCTAGCTGGCTGCCAGACTGGCCACACGCCGCCATACGCCGCCCTCCCACACCGTACGCCGGCCGCACCGCCACCTCCAGCCACTCCCGATACCGGCGTACGCCACCTGGCGACTGGCGCACACCTACAGGTATCCGGCGCACGCCATAATTTCTTTTGGCGTACGCCACAACCCTGAAATGTACGCCACCAACTCGCTCCCGTACAACTGCCATCACCCGCCGCTAGACGCCGCAAGCTACATCCGGGGCGGGCGCGCCCACAACCGGAAGTATCGGTTGGGACAATTAGAGCAATTGGTTCGATCCCATCACTCTCCCCACTCCTCCCCCCGCACCCCTCCCTCTGCCCCTTTGTAAACCCACAGCCTGGAGGTGGGGAGTGGGGGTGGGAGAGGCTTGGGGGAGGCGTTGGATCCGCCCCCGCAGCCCGGCGGCGACGACGTTTGTCGGTGTGGTCGGTTGAGGTATGTGACAGGGGAGGTGTGGGGGATGGATGACCCTACAGCTGAACTGTAAGGGCAGGTCTGGGGTTGGTTTGAAGTGTAGAGGTCATCGGCTACAGAAAGGGCTTTCTCTCTGCCCTCTTCAGTGTTCACACGTGACTATACCCCTGACCCGACTGTAGACTGTGGTGTAGACGTGATAACAAAGCACGAAGACTTTCGGCGATCTTGGGCAAAGCCCTCGGACCTCAGGTCAGGGTACAACTCGCATCTGAGGGCTTTGTTTACGTTCTGAGAAGAGAAAAAACTTTGATCTATCTCAAAATAATCCACAAATAAGACAGAAAAGCCACAAACAGGAAGTGAGACCGGAGGTGCTTTCACTGGGTCCCCTGACCCAACATGTGCTCGCGACCAATCAGATTGCAGGAAAGGCGACCCAACCGCAATTGAGGGTTAGAACGACCCTCCTGCCCCCGGCAATAACCCCATTTTTTTACGGCATTTCCTCGTGTAGGCCTATAGGCCAACTACCTAAAGCTAGCGGTTTTTCCCCTCACCCCTCCTCATAGATTCGGTCATTCATCTCATAGATTCGGTCATTCATAGATACGGTCACTGCTGTGTTGGGCAAACAGCATATAAATATCTGTCCAAACAGAAAAGAAAGGACTTAATGTCCGAGAAACCTTGAATATCTGAGTTCCTTTATGTCCCCCGTACGTAAAACTAAACAAACAAAGAAACAAACAAACTAGCTAAAGCAAGTGAAATTGACCAGGCCGATACACGGGAAAAGCTTACAGATGGTACTGGCTTATATAGAAATATAAGCCTACAACACCAAATTATGCTACATTTCTGTATAGAATCGTTGTTGGCCTACACGTTAGAAAAAGATTAGGGTAAAAGGTCTGAAATAATTATCTAAAATAATAAGCATGCAATGAAGTGGAGTTGTGACTGAAAATTATGAATCCTATTTTATTAAATGCATCACACACTAACTCTGTAGCCCCCAATTGCGTGGCGTTTTTGGCGTATCGCACCATAGTAGTTAGTTTCAATATTCCCAGGTCTGCCCTCAGGAGGTCGGCCCCTGCATATACATCACAGACATGGTGACTAAAGACATCTGATTCGTACCCAGGATATCATGAGATACACTCGTACCTAGCACCATATAATGGCACTAGTATTAGGCCTAAAAAAAATGTAAGTTTCCGGTAACATGGTCCAAAAAGTTGAGGTAGGTAGGTCGGATTTTTTTTTTTTTTTTTACTGGATCATATTTTGGCCCATATATTCCATTGTTATTATTGGCCGAGAGACTTGTCTCCTCGGCCATATATACATCATGTAGGAGGGGGACAGCAGGTCATGTCAAAAACAGCCAAAAGTCCTCTACTATAGATCAGCTACTGAAATCAGTCAACCATGACGAAGACTGTGGTGTACCAGTGTACCAGTACCAGTGTACCAGTGAATTGCTATTATTCCAGGTCGTTCTGGGACGGGCTGATAACTTCCACACCCACTCTAGGCGCCTCTAAGTACCTGTAGTCAATTGCTATTGTCCCAGGTCATCTAACAGCGCCGCAGCTCTGTCCCCTAGAGTCTCTGAGTGTTTGTTCAATCACTTCATAATTACACATCTCTACTACGATCTCTCGGCCATTACATCTGTGATGTACAATTCACTCTTAATAATGTCCTCAACCAAGCGTGATCTCGTTGATAATTGAGTCATGCAGAATTGATTTTTCTATCACACCAGCTCAAAGCTTAAGAGTACTTGGCCAGAATGTTGGATTCTATACTTGGACACAAGTAATCCTAAAAAAATATTAGAAATATGATGTCAATGTGCAAAAATTATGAAAAATAGGAAAAATTAAAATTAAAATATGAAAATTTTCTTCAAAAAATCTGAGGTCGGCCCCTTTAGGCTGAGGTAGGTCGGGTGACCGGAAACAAAACTTTTTTTTTGGCCTAAGCACCCGCATGTCCCTGAACCTGACACTCTGCAAGTTGACCACTACACTTTGCTGCTTCCTCTATGGCGGTACCCTGAGGATTTATAGGACAGGGCACCAGAGTAATCATGAGATGGCTCAATGAGGTCCACATTCCTTGTTCACTGAGTATGAATGCAGCAGTTGATGTTAGGTATTAATCAAAATTCAGGAATAGTTATTTAAACTGTTTACGGGTCTAGAAAGGACAGCTAAAGTTTTACTGTCTATTCCATTGTGTTGAGAGGATGTTAACCTCTTAGGGTTTCCAATATAAGGGCAAATAAGAGAGTATAGACAACACTCATAAGAGGTATGATGTAGGCTTATAGGTCACACTGTTAGAGTTATGTGGTGTTGAGTTGCTCTAATTTTACAGCACAGTATATTATAATCTTACAACAACAACCGCTTTAATCATGCATGAGGATCAATTCAGATTTACAGCAATATGTGCTGTAGATTGACAGCAAAATGTAGTGTATAAAACACAGCAAATGATATTGTAAATTTACAACAAAGTTTGCTGGCAACTCTGTTACAAACAAATGTTGCAGTGGATTTAAAGAACCAATCACTGTGGAAGTGCTAGTCTACAGCATTATGGATGATATCTCTAAGATGGCATCTTTAAGACAAGTTACTCCATCATTGCTTTAAATCCATGGGCATCATCCCCATATCGATGTGTGTACTTTCTGCATGTCTTGATGTTACAAACCATGTATGCCTAGCCAATGTACCATAATAAGGGAGACAGAGGCAGAGAATCATCTTTGGACTCACCCAGTACATTGTGTGGTTATTCAGTTTTATTACACGACTTCTGTGATTTTGGGTGCTATTTCTGGATATCCCCTTGCTGGTATTCCTGCATAATTTGCACTGTAATGTGAACAGATGCAAGGTGGATATCAGCACGGTTTGGGCAGGATATCAGCACGGTTTGGGCTGGATATCAGCATGGTTTGAGACATGTCATGTGTCATATGTCACATGTTAAAACCTACGAGAATTTCATTGCCGAAGGTAGGGGTCGAACCCATACCCTACTGATCCAAATGCCACCTCCCTATGCATTGCGCCACAGGGACTGACGAGAAACAGTGTGTGTTTGCCTGTATATGTATAATGCCATAGGATCTACCTGGTTAGGAGCGACCTCGGCAATTCTCACATATGCAAGGTGTGAAGGGCATTGTAATTATAGACAACAACGGCTGCCGGGGAGGTAGGTTTGTGTACCAATAGTATAGTGGTTAGCGAGTCGCGCTCCTAACCCCAGCTACAGGCGTTCGCGTCCCGGCCTGGTTCATCTTTTTCCAGTGCAAGCTGTCAAACCATGTGTTTACACACACTATGGAAGGCTTCGAGTCCCATGGACTCAAATTGAATTTAGTGATATTCTATTGATTAATGGTATAAATTAATGGTATAGTGAACTGACCTAGGGTAATTACTCTACTACATTTTTTTGGGATAAATTATAGGGACATCACGTGGATTGACGGCTGCCATATGAGAATAAACTATACCAATAGTATACTGCTGCATGCCCTCCAGTGGAACAGCATCGAGGCAGATCTATCTGTTTTTGGAGAATCCTTAATGTAGGGTCCCAATTATATACACATACGGATTGTGTGGGTGGGTGAGTGGCTCTACGAGGGGACAGGTATGAGTAAGGGTAATTATACAGGGTCAATTACTGTACACATATAGCACCAGGTACAAAGGTGTGTCTATACAAGATCCCCTTCTGTACTTGAAATTACACAATTCCTATGTAAGTTTATTGGAAAAGTTGCTCTCTATTCACATCAACTATTCGTTACAGTAGGCAAAAGTTCTGCTGGCATCAATTCTGATATATTCCACTTCCTGCTTGAGTAACAGAACCAAGAGTTAAGTCTGCCACCTTAATTATCTCCTTTAGCGCTCGGCTTATTGTTAAGGCACACTTGTCATCAGCTGTCCCACCTGGGTTCTCCAGGTGGTGATGTACAGTGTATAGGCTGACCTATGATTGCAGCAGGAGTACCCCTGCACCCTCCACACTGTTAATATATCACCTGAACACCAGCCGCCCACACCTCCAGCCCTGCCTGTCCTGTCCCCCTTTTGTGTGGGTTCCCTTCCTGCTCAGCTCTAGTCAGTCCCTCCAGCACATCCGGCACCGTACATGTAATGACACCACCTGAGACCTGAGAACGCTGGAGAGCTGCAGGCACGAGATCAGGGTTCTCACTGCCACCTACACTGCACAGGACATGTTGTAGAGGTAGTAGGGTGGTGGTTATGTTACACATGGATTGGTTGACTCATATAGTGATATCTGAGCTAAGGTCAATCATGAAAAGTGGTGCTGATCACTTGTATAAACTTTTGATCAGCCCCCCCCCACAAAAGTCAGTTTTCCTTGCATACATTGACTGATTCTATAGTTTAGGCAATATCAGGATGCTTTGCAGCAACAAATATGCGATCGAGAAATAAGTACTACAATTTCAGACAATCAAGAATACATTTGAATTTTAGAGTTTGAAAATCAATTTTCCCTGACCCAAGACCCTTCACTTCATTCTAAATGGCAGTGACTGCAATCATATTGATATTGATATAGCAATCATTGCTACCATATAGATAATGATAGTAGTGACTTCAGCCATATTGACAGTAATAGCGGAGATAAGACTTCAGTAATAGGAGAAAATACATCTACCTTACACTTCAAGTACACTATTTCTCTATGTAGGGTAACTCGCCCTTGACTAGACCACTAGACCTAAATACCTTATGTCGACCACCTAGACAATGATAAAACAATTCTTTATGAAAAGAAATTGCCTTTATGGAACAACATAGTATCATTTTGTTGCGTAAAGGCTTCACAGGGCCTTTACGCAACAAAAGTGGCGTTATGCGGCAAAATCCTTTACGCAACAAACCCTATATTGGCAGTTAGCGGGATCTTTACTGTGGTGACCACTGCTAAATCTTGTACCTTGAGAGATAAGGACTGATAACAGCCAGCATGAGGGAGACCAGTTGTTACGTAAATTACCCTAAAAAGTCTGCATTGAATGAAAGGAATTTTCTGATTAGTCAATAGTATATATCCCGCTAGGTTGGAATAGGGTGCATGGCCTGTCTCGTTCTGCAGATCATCCTCCATATGAAGTACAGATAATGATTGATTATTTCATATGATTTCTTTTATGGAAACTTTCACAAAATATTTATATTGTCTTTGTCTAGTGGTACCCTAAATTAGCCACCCAATGAACCATGACTCAACCACTAGAGACACGCTGGCAAGACCTTGGCAAATAATGTTGCACAAAGATCTCATGATATTTTGCACTTAGAACTGCTATGACAGAATTTAAAAATGGCCCCTTAATTAGAAAAAAAGATCAAATCAATTAATTAGGCTTAACACAAAATAAACCTGTTATACTTTTCACTCATTGCTACCACAGGCAAAATAGGATTCGTACCTCCCACCTCTGGATCATTATTAGGCCAACGTTGAACCCATTGAGCTATCCAGGCACATGCACATGCATAATATCTATTTCGTGTAGGACGCCATCAAGACCTGTGCAGAACTCTCTCAACCATGAAGCCAGCTTCTCCTCAACTACTCTCTTATTCACAGGCATGGACAAATGATCATTTCATCATTAACAAGCGACATATCAATATATAATTCGAAGAGCACATAGACAACACATGCACCTTGGTACCTATATTGAAGAAGAAGCATAATATATAGACAAAATGTTATTAGATGGGAACATGATAGGTGGGTCGATGTTGAAAGAGTGATTTTTACGCGTATATGTAAAAGCCCTGCGCCCAAAAGGTCCCTGTTACCATAGCAATGATTGCTATTTTGTAAGAATGAATGCTTCAATCGATGAATGAGTAAATGGATTAACAAACGTGATGTAGCAGCATTTACACAACTACTCTTCGTTACAATGGTCTGCAAGGTGCAGTGGTGTGGACGATGTCTCCTAATTGGAAGGCTGATGGTTCCAATCCTGAATGAACCTGTATATAACCTTTCCCCAAACTATTAACGGCAATATCAAAAAGGAAATTGAACAGATTTACTGCAGATTCAACCAGTTACCTCCAGGTGGTATGGCATACATTATACAGCGATTCTCTGAAGGACTGGTCTTTTTCTAAAAGATATAATGCTAGACAGCTTGGTCATGCTTGTATTCATTGCTTCTCTTGCCCAGAATTCTAACCAATTTTGAGCATCGGTTGGATAATGTTGATCCCCCAGTTGTCAACATTGGCAAACTTGGAAGTTAGAAACGTGAACACATGATGTAAATTTATATAGAGTAGATGAACCTCAAGACGGCCACATACCTTGAGACGTCCACCCAGCATAATTGCAATAAAAAATAGACTTACTCCTGCAACATTATGAAATGGTTGATGAGCATTGAATCCACCAGTCGGTAATGTTAATTCACTAGCAAACCCAATGTTATGGCTATTTTCTAGGGGCGGACGTCTCAAGGTATGTGGCTGTCTTTAGATTAATCTACCCTACTCCCGAGGTAAAGAAAAACGAAATCAGCTACCCTCAGACTCGAACCGGCTACCTTCAGATTTTTCATGTGTTTAACTTATACCTATAGTCCAATCGGCCTCTTCGGCCAATTTTGGCTATACATTCCCTATACAAAAGTCGGCCGAAGAGGCCCAGTGGACTATAGATATTAGGGTACAGGTGGTTGACTCACTATTTTGATGACTCTCATAGTCTTTTTATGGAAACCATCTTGTCGAAGTTATTGCTCTATGGTATAAGAACGTCAAGTGGTCGAGTGGGGGCGATTCACCCTATATCTGTAGTTAGCCATTAATTGGTACTCAGTCACCTTTGGAAGGCATTTCTCAAGATCGTACGACTAGACCTCCTTCTAGTCGTAGTGAGATTCCTCAGTTAAATGCCATTACAGTCCTGCATCTAGTGGTCGGTAATAATGTTACTGGTACAACTGCCCTACCAAACCCTATGTAATTACTGCCTTAAGTGCTGATCTTACAGAGTAGTCGTAGTGAGTCACCTACAGTAATCCACTCTGATATTGAAGGTTTCAAGTCGCACTGGTTGTGTCTAGTCGTACCATCTTGAGAAATGCCCTCCAGGTGAGTAACAATAATAAACTCACTTAGTAATGGCTCCTAAGAATCCCTGGCGATTCTATATAAGAAGTATTACTGGAAGGACGAAGACCTAGCAGCTTCCTTATCTAGTTGCTGTAAAGCAGTTTGACAATACAGAGAAATCTACTGCGTAACAAAGAACGATTTCTATATAATACCACTTCCTGCTACTTCCATATAAATACTGGCAATTTGACATCCATCTGGAGACCGCTACCCTGTCATCCCAATACAGCCATGCCAGGTCAAGGAAGGGGGCATTAAATGCATGATATGGAAACGCAACCCTCTTTCAAGAATTCTATCAAGCTACCATGGTAGAGCTTCTTACTGTATTTTTATGTATCAGATGTACATCAATTAGGACTGATGATGGCAAGGGGGTAGAGATATCATTTGTTCTTCAGCGTGTTTTAGCAGAATTCATCTTCCTTATTTACAGAAATGACTTAAACTGTATTTCACGGTTGAGGGAGACATGGAACTTTGGGTGGGTGGGGGGGGGGGCTATTTTAGATGTTCTTGAAGCGACTTACTTCGCAATTGTACTAGCCAAACTATTTCTGGGCAGAGAATCAGTTTTATCATTTTTAGAAAATTTTAATTTTACCTGTTACCTACTACTAGCTGGTTCCAAAATGTTTTTGATAGTCATAGATATGCATACCTGAAGTTTGGTTAATGACTTGTTGGAGAATTTTGTTCTCAGGAATTTAATGTAAAAAAATACAATTTCTCATAGACCACCAAACTTCAATGCCCTCCAGTGGCCAAAATGAGCGCTATGACCTACACTCTCAGCCCGAATTGTAAATCAGCAGTAAATACCAGTGCACTGCATACAAGGCAATCTACTGTAGGGTCTATGGATTTGTACTAACAGCAGGTCCTAGTGTTTTCCAAAAATACACTGCATTATGCTGTAAATAGAGTCGCACAGTCTGAGAGTTTATGCTTTTTATTTTTTTTCTACATGTTATCTAAGTATGAAACTAGCATCCCTGAAAGTTGCTAAAAGAAAATGTTGGTCAGTTTTGAGTTAGACAGATTGAATCTACTACCTT
Source organism: Acholoe squamosa (assembly GCA_949317995.1). Lineage (NCBI taxonomy): Eukaryota > Metazoa > Annelida > Polychaeta > Phyllodocida > Polynoidae > Acholoe > Acholoe squamosa. The sequence continues at coordinate 17,603,436 of OX439044.1, forward strand.
CAATAGTAAACGCAAATCTATTCACCCATGGTGAATAGAAATGTAATAGTAGAACATTCAATTTACACCAACAGTTTGAATCTCCCATTGTCATTTTAAATCATGTAAATAATTACTATAGGCTAAGATATGTCGCTATATAATCTGGAATCCGTTGAGAACTACTAGAATAATATCTTACATGTAAGAACCTTTTCAAAGCAAACATATTTGATATACAAAAATATACATAAAATACAGCTGTTCAGATCATACTGTACACCTTTATATACAGCACAATTATGGTGTAATTACACCAAAGCTTCCTTACGCAAATTATCTGTGGCATATAATGATGCCCTACGAATCCTACTAGGTATACCCAGATATACTAGTGCTGGAGAGGTTTTTGCAGTGTGTGGTTGACCAACCTGTGGTGCTACCATTAGAAAACTAGTGTATAGTTTCCTTTTAGACTCAGGGACTCTGACATTGATCTAATAAAAGGGTTGGTAAATCACACAGCAAGTGATGTCTTGTTCACCCCCAATATATGGAGAAACTGGTATCAAGAACTGTATGTTTACTTTACTATTACATAACTATAGTTTCAGTATTCTTATCATATACATATATGTCATATACTATAGACCTTTGTAATGCAATTGTGTCTGAAATAAAGAATTGAATTGAATATTTAAAAAAAAGTTACCTCCCCCCCACATGCAGTGGAATGAATACTTCTTGCTCATCTTAGCTGCTCATTGTGTTTTTATTGCCATTTTAATGATCAGATATCAATTATTTTGTCCATCATTATATGATAGATGACTTTAAAAACGCTATTAATGTCTGTATCTCTCCTGCCTAGACCAACCACCCCTCCCGCATACTGTAGATGCTGATAGAGCTGTAAATCATTGTCTTTTAACTGACCACTTCCGGTTATGCTTCTTCAGCTTAGCATTTCCGGTCTTTTGTCCCTAGCATAAGTAAGATCAATATATCCTGCGTGGTATGTATGCAATGGTCTACCTAGCTTGATATTATGTTTAGTGAATAGTTTTCCTGTCAAGTGTGCAAACTGGCTGACATATGTATAACATACGCGGCACTTTGAATGGTCATCTTATCTACAGTGACAATAGGCAGAGGTCTGTAGGTCAGTGGCCAACTGCAGCTATGATACTTGTGTAGGTTGTTTTCATCTTGACTCTTTTCTTGGAACCCTCTTACATGTATTAGACACTGTTGATGGAAGGAAATTGGTCTTTTGATTTTTTTCCCTATTGCACTGACCCTCTGTATTGCAAAGAACCACTATAGAGCGTCAGGTGCAGAGACTGCATGGTCTCCTTAGACAAACATATGGTGTAGTCATTTATTTGATACATTTTTACTTCTGAAATAAAATCTGTTCTGCGAGGTTAAGGCCACTCAAAATAAAAAATTGGTTTCTCATCACCAAGCCATGAAAAATATGATGAGGGCGATTTTATTTTTCCTTTTTGTTGTACTTATTAGTCCAATAGGTAGTTAAATATAGACTGTCTTGAGGGTTCAACCCAAAAATTCTCATTTTATTATCCTAGAACTTAGGTACTTGAATAAGTTAAAAGAAAACAAGTTATCTCTTCAGAACTGTGTTGTTGACACCTTAAGCTCTACTTTGATACCATATATGTCTATACCTGAGCATTTCTACCATATTTTTCATGGGAAAATGTAAAAAAAATCTTGAGTCCCCATGAGATTTTTTCTCCTACATCACAAGGACAGTCAACGACAGCTGAATCATCAAAGGAAGAGGTGTTAAACTGTCTCTTTAAAAGGGTATAGTTAAGGGCATAGTGGTTTTATGTCAGAATCAAGTGGAGAAACAAGTGTGCAATAGGAAACATACCTTGAGCAGGGTAAGTGAGGCCTGCCTCACGATACATTCCCAGATCATTGGCGAAAATCATCATCTAAAATGGCAATGTCATAGTTCTACATAGAGAGTTAGTATCCAACTTTATAGGCATTCCTCTGATTGGCAAATGGCGTATTCTACTCGACGGTGTTTCTAAGAGATTGGAATTGAGTTCTGTTGGAGGTGCTCTTCCCAAAATGGAATTAACTCACCTTAGTTAAAAAATAATTCTCTGTTGTGTTTCCAAAAGGAAATTGGTGAGAGATGTGGTTCAGGAGTGGTCCTGAATCGGTTTGTACTTCCCAAGTAAGAACCCATTCCTGGCTAGTTCCTCACTCAAATTTCCTGGCCTAAGTGATATATATATATATATATATATATATATATATATATATATATATATATATATATATATATATTTATATATATTTTGAATCTTGAAGTGTTAAGGTGTGACCAATCCTGGAACCACTTCCCCTACTTTTCACACCACTTTCTAGTTCAGAGGAAGACCATTCCAATACAGTATGAGGTTGGAAGTCACTTCTCAGGGTGGAGAAGAGCAGGGAACTGCAAGGTAATGTAGCTACAGTGACAATTGGACTCCCAAACCTTTTGAAACACCCTGCTGGTCAGGTATTTCGAATTCCCAGAGGAATCTATTGGAAAATAGTAAGAGTAGCAGGTGAAGCCAAGGCCATCTGGAATATATGCTGAGAATAATTATTCTCATTTATTCAGATGAGTAGGCTAGTCTGCCGTTGAAATACATGCACTTACGTTGCAGTCTTACCAATGCTCTACTCAGATGTCTATAGATCTATTCTCGGATCTTACACATTATTATGGTTATGCGATTATTCTTAGATCATAATGTTACTAATAGACGAGCAAATTACATGTGAGAGTGTACCTATGCCCAGGCAGTAGATATTTCTGTCACTACCTTATCTGATCGAAAGTACCATTCTAAGGTACAATGTATATAATAATATAATATCCATTTTCTTAATCATATTTAGAATCCACTTTCTATAGATAGGTCATCCATATACGTACACTGGACTGATAAAGGGGGTGGGGTAAATGGGGACAAACAGAGGGAGTAAGAAAGAGAGAGAGAGAGAGAGAGAGAGAGAGAGAGAGAGACAGAGAGACAGAGACAGAGACAGAGAGACAGAGAGACAGAGAGACAGAGAGAGAATGGTTCAGGCAATTCCAGACTCCTAGGACAGTCCGAACCTCCTTAGAAGTTCACAAATGAAGACATATTATTTTGATATATGCTAGCAATGCAATCCCCTCTATGTCATACTGAATGGATTCAGAACTAGTCTTGTTCTTAGCATTTTTATTTATCTCCAATATGGAAACAACATAAAATGGAGCATAAAAACTACTGTCAAACCTGAAATTTCACCTGTCAACTGTCAAAGTAGAAAAAAAAATCTGCTGTCAATATGATATTTTTCCCTGTCAGCTGTCAAGTTGACAGCGGTTGACGGCAGAATTTTCCTGACAGTTGACAGTGGAACATTCATCTGGTGTCAACATGATTTTTTCGCTACCAACTGTCAAGTTGACAGTTAACAGCAGATTTTTTTCTAACTTGACAGTTGACAGAGGAAAATTTTATGTTGACAGCAATTTTTTTTTCAAGTTGACACTTGGCAGGGGAAATTATCATGTTTGACAGCAATATTTTTTCAAACATCATCTTGGTGGTTGTAAGAAAATCGTGCTGATTTTGAAATGCATGTTTTTTTTTGGGGGTGGCCCTTCACAGCTTCCATACTACGGTCTAATGTAATCAAGGGCTAGCTATTTCCTTTACAAGAACTCCTATACACCAGAAAGAGAGCCTAGTATTGCTCAACCGATGACATCCCCTAAAGTGACAGTGTTTCACCCTTATGTGAGATGAGGAGAGGGTTACATGTGACTGACTGTTTTCATGGGGCTATACCCCAGGTAAGCTACAGTGGCAACATTGTAATCCTAATGGACAAATCCTGCAGGTATTGTCAGTCTGCTGTTCCTACAAAAACAATCCTGACAGAAAGATGTCCTAGGAGAAGGCTGTGCATTCAGGAACCATGAACACTGGACTGCCAGGCCCTATTGTATGATTATAACTAGATTCTGAGTTGGTGACATGGTGGGCTGCTTATCTTTACACTTGGTGAGGCCGAGCAGAAGGCCAGGCGGCAGTGGATTGGGAGGGACCGGGTCACTGGAGGAAGGAAGGGAAGGGAAATCATTCATAGCCAAATGCATGGATTCGGAACAATGGATGGAATCTGTCTATTGTGGGCCAAGTGTGGGTTATAAAACAATGTTATTATTTTTATTTGTAGCTGTGTTGAAGATATGTTATTACGTGACCTCAAAATCGTGGCCATATTTATGCAGTTTATGCAGTTGTACTATGAAGGCCATTTGAGGAGGAAAGGGGGGAAAAGGAGGGGGGGGGGAGGAAATAGAAAACTGACAGTTTAAAGTACTGTTGGTTGAAACTTTTGATAGTGGAAGATTATCCGTTTTCATCAATTCCAGGTCGGAAAATAGAGGAGAGGATTCTTACTCCTGACAGTTCCCCACTATATTTATTGGTAAATCTGCATGATTTATTCTGATTACTTCTGCCTTAATTCCTCACTTGAACTTTAGAAGGGTGGGAATTTTACCGTTGCTGTTTCTGGGAGGTCTACTACTGAGATTGTTGCCCTCTTTCATTTACCCTGGTGTGAATTTGAAATGTTTCCTAAGTTATGATACCCATTTGGAGAGAGAAGGCAATACATTTAAATGGAAAGTCAGACAAAAGGCCCTTAAAATTCATGATTCCAGATTACCAATTTATCCTCTCAGTAACGAGGGAAAACTTCTATAATCTGCAGTTTAGATGACGATCCATCAGTACAAGAGAAGACTTTCACTTTAGATATTGTTCATGTGAACCTAAGTAAGAGGGAAATCTATCACTAAGAGTCAAAAGTAAAATCATCTTTTGTCAACATCTAGAACATCTTAATATCAATTTTGATCCCAAAATGGAGTTATCATTGTGAATTCATGAACGATTTCATGAATGAGTATTGTACCAAGTGATTCATAAAGTACACTCCCAATAAGAGAAAATAAAACCCCACTCAAAGCCTTCTTAGTGGTAGTTTAACATATTGAGAAGAGATTTCTGACATCTTACCAAATGGTTGAAGTGACAAGTTTCATCTATATTTACGAGAATTAGTTGTGTGCAGGTAAGTCTCCCTGGTTTCGCCCACAAGACACACTTCACTTTGTCAAATCGTGGCATAAAGTCATAAAATCTTGTACAAATTTATGTTTGGTGTAATTTGTGGGCAGCTAGCACCACAAAAAACGCTATAGACGTGTCGAGGGCTGCATCAAAAGCCTAATGTGAGGCGTGCGTGGGAGGCCAATAGGGTTGTCATGCAGTTCTACTAAGCGATCTATTTGTGGACAAGGTACCATACGCCCCCCCCCCCACACACACACACATACACTCAAGGGGATCATGTAGGTTTAGGAGTAAGCAGTCCTGTAATGGGACACTTTCTATTTTTCACTTAATTCATTAAACATTTTATCTCATTTTTAAGTCAGTGCCATATCTCAAAATGGAACATAGATGCTTGTATTGACCCTGTATTGATCACACAAAATATAGGCCATGATTAGCCATGTGCTTTATTATTGGTAGCAGGCACAAGGGAGTACAGAAATGGGTAGTGTCCGATTTTTTGGTCTTTTAACACTACACAGCTGAGACTGGGGGCTCACTGGTAGGGATCACATAGCCTCCATAGAGGGTAGATTCAGCATAAATCAGACACTTGATTTAACCAACAGCCCCCTATCTATCTTATATCTGCAGTATCTGAATAGTTTGAAGGGTGTAGTACTGGTAAGCTGTAATGTGAGAAGCTTAAGTAAGAAAAAGCTGGTTGACATTAAACTCGGTTTGGATTGTGACTTCTATTTATGCATGGGGAAAGATGTTATAAGGAGATTGATTGAAAAAACAACATTATCTAAAGTCCTACATGAGGTGCTGCATGTGGAAGCGGACAGCAGTGCAGGGGAGAGGGGGTGATACACAGAAGGCAGCTGGAGGTCTAACCCTATGGTAGTGTGTGTGTGTATTCACCATGAAGCTTAACCTTACACTAGGGTACATGCACACACTTAGTGACACTATGAAGTCAATACCCAATCAAATATTAGTTGTCTTGATGTATCAATGCAGTACCGACATGCATTTTAAACCTATAAGCACTGCATGGGATACATCAGCTAGTTTAAGGCCTGTATGATCTATCAATTCATATTATAGCCAGGGCTTCTCAATGCATCATGACAACCAAAGTCGTTTATAGTGGGAGTAAATGTGAGTTAATGGTTGTCTGTCATTGTATATGTATTTTTTCAGTGAGTTTTATTCATTAAAAAGCGTGTTTAGGCATTTGATTAATCATTTAAATTTCAGGAAATTTCTATGGGGGTCACTTTCATCACTGCATAAACCTTTACTAGCAGGTCTTATCGTAATTACAATTGTGACAATTGAGTTTTTGATTGACCTCGATTGGTCTCCCATCTATTACTCTAGCAATCCATAATTCCAATGGCAGTATTAGAGGTGCCAAGTTGCCCTTCCCAAAAATCGTAATTTTGAGGTCAAAAATTGTAATTTGAAGTCGAAATTCGTAATTCTATGTACCATAAATCATAATTCATCTTTTAACAATAGGAATGTACTTTAAATGCAAACAAATACATTATATTACATATTGTTAAACATATTTAGATGCCCTTATAATATTATATTGAAGGATATTTCTTGTCATTCCAACTATTCTTCTACTGACCTTTCAACTAACTCTTATAACATTCTTTCCTATACAAAAAATACCATGGCTGGAGTACCCAAAAATCCTAATTTTGCCACCTAAAATCTTTACCTGTTGACATTATATATATGAAAGTATTAGTCTGCCACCCGATAGAATAATATCAGACCAATATGACATTGTGTTCAATGCACAGTGCAGACACTCTTAGAGTTTACCTGAATCTACCCTTCTGCCTGCATGTACCACCTGAGACCAGCCGTGTTTGATATCCAATCAGGCAGGGTAGTTATAACCACTCACCCAGAAATAGAACTCCACACTACCCTTATTAGGCTGCAGCTATTATATAGCTGAACTCCACTACTCCATTTTGACATGTGGTTGGTGGCTTGCCTGTACTTTTGGGCAGTATTTCCTGTGCAGTCTAGTTTAAAATGTCGCCCAGACGCCTGCAAAATTCATCTAGGTGCGTCCAACATAGGACAATTTCCAGTCTGTTTGTTTATCAGTTGGTAATGCTACCAGAGCTATCCCAGCACAGCACGGATTGTACAACAGGATGCCATGAATGAGCTTCCACAAAGTCAAAAGAACTATGACATGATAGAAATGCTAATGCTTCTATGGAAAAACAGACTTTCATTCTGCATCATCCAAGTGGATTATCCCACACAGGATGACTGCACCCTGCATGTCGACCACTTGTTCCGGGAGCGTTGATCTATACCCACTATCAATGGGCTCTTATCAGCACTGAGAAAATATTCTTACTCACTTGAGTCTGTATCCAGACTCAGGCAATGTCGCCAAAATGAGTATGATTTGAGACTCAGCCTAACCCTGTGGCTGATACTCAGGCAGAGCCAGAGTATCACCCCAGGCTCAGCCTAGACCATCCTCAGGATATGCCTGGGTATCACTCCAGGCTCAGGCTGAGTCTCAAATCATACTCAATTTGGCGACATTGCCTGAGTCTGGATACAGACTCAAGTGAGTAAGAACATTTTCTCAGTGAGGGAACAGGCCTTATGCCTCAGGGATACCCTCTACCCACGTGGCCTTCTTCCCTCCATGTCAGGAATTTCTCATCCATAACAGCTTTTACGGAGATAAGGAGTATGTCTGCCAGCTTTCCTTATGCTTTATGGTTGTTCCCAGTCCCCCATTTACCCATTTCCTCAGAGTTTTCTTTTGTGTGGGTTCCTTTAGGAATCTATTACAGCTTTGATGAAATAAAGGTGACAAAACACTTTGCAAATGAAATTCGCCGAAAAAACTTTAAAGAGGCCCTTTTAACCATAATTCAGAATGGCTATTTTGGCCACACATTATGCTCTGCAAGGATTTCATTAGGGAAGCAGGAAATGTGATTCCTTTATTAACTAGCAGTGACCAACCATCGTAGTAAGGAGCACCCGGAGTTCATGCAAGACATATAAGAAACAGACCATGGTTTAGCAGGCAGGTACTATTCCATACCTATACCAGCATCCTCACTTTTGGCAGCTTCCAAAAGGCACAGTAAGGGTCTACCCTTGTTTATACGTCTTTGACTTATATACATATTAGAGCATTGCTCTTTTCTTCATTAAATATTATTACCATAATATTCCCCCGAGAACGTGATATCACAAATTGATCAGATTATGTACGCACTGGCTTCAATGCCCTCTATTATGGCTCCTGTTGGTTTCTGAGAACTACTGCAAGGACTGTGATCTCAGCTGTAAAACATGATTATACTTTGCAGATAATACTTTTAACTAAATGTTTCTCCAGCATGATTTATGCTACTCTTTTATAACTATGTGGTCATAAATAGATGCTAAATGGTATCGTTTCATGGGCATTGCTGTATTAAACGAGTGTCACACTTTGACTTTGAGGGCAAATGGGATCAAGGTAGGGATAATCTTAATAAATCATAATTATATCGCCATCTTAAGCCGATTGTTCTCCCTCCCCTGTGCAAACATGAGCTTCAAAGGTCGCAAAGTGCAATACTGATATTATGTCCATTGGCTGATTGCATTTCTGATACGCCTACTCACCTGGGTTACATCTGGGATGCTGCCCTGCCGTCAAAGTCAACAGGATCTTTTGAATTTCATTTCATTGATGGCTTAAGTCGGAGGAAATCCAAGGATGAAAAGACAAATAGGGGTTCAATGCTGATATTTTGAATAGTGACTTTTGAAAATTAAAGATATTGTAATATTTTTTGAATGAAATGAGAATTTTAATAATCATATCATATCACCTAACCGTGGATTTATAAAACACGCAAGCTTGGTTTCAAAGTGGGGGTCGGGGTAGGCCATTTCGGACCTGTTTTCAGCTTCCTTTCTCAGTTTGATCTTCTTGGGGATTGGTTAAAAATGATAGGGGAGGCGCTTTTGTAGAGGAGGGCCATGGCGATCAAACAATGAAGACACAAAGCAGAAGAAATCAGAATTAAAAACTGAATAAGGGTCTAAGAGAGAAAAAGGAGAAGAAAAACCAAAAACATTTAGAGCTGGCTTCGGGTTCTCAATGGGTATAAGCCATGATAATTTGATATAGGCCTACATGTAAATGTGGGGAGTCATTTCGGATGAAATATATTAGAAATGAGGGTTTATATGCTGTATCATCTAGGTCTACCCTAAATCACACACTGAGATCAGAATAACATTATATGTATCGAAGATGAGATTCGATGGAATAAAAAACCAACATCCTATCCATCTAAATGCTGTTGTATAGAGATGAGGTTCCCTGCAACGTCCATTTGCATGACAGTGTGTGAGCTTGGTGACCAGCGGATCAATGGTCGCGCGCAGCCGACATTTGTCTGATTTTGGCGCCAAGGGGTATTGACTGATCAGGGCGGCTGTGTCCTCGCTGTGATAATCTCTGTGACTCTGACAGATTTATTCTTTAATCAAGCCGATATGAAGACGACGGATGGACACTAAGGGCCAAGGGCCCCACCCACGCACACATCGACGTCCGACCAGCTAGGTCACGTGAGCAGGGCACGAGAGAACACTAGAGGAGAATGTTCTGCCAACCTTGGTGTTTAAGGCTGTGTTCTTTCTCTGTTTTAAATCTTTATTAACGTCGTTTGGAAATAGAGTTGCCAGAGATTGCCAGAATTCCACTGTCAATATTAGAACATTAATTTGGACCACCTCAGTTGGATGGCTTGTCCGGATGTCCCACTAAGAAATAGTCTTTTCTTTTGGCCTACAGAGGCCTACACACATCAGGTTGTTTTTCTACCCATTTGAAAACCCTCATCATCATATATGTAAGCTCGTGCCTCTGTCTTGATAGCTTCCTCTAGACATCAGCAGGATTACGCCTACACAAGTTGGAAGGAATACATGGCTGTCGTGGAATGACTGCTTCTAGGAAGGAGCCATTTACTGAATAGAGATTCTAACGTCGAGTAACGTTTTTTACTAGTACACAACCTCTCAGTAGAAGATTATTCAGTGTGACTATAGCGTATATTGCAAGATGACACGTCAATACCCAATTTTGAAATGTGGAAAGCGGACTCCTATTCACCTACTTGGAGGATGCGCCCTTTACTGTCAGATACCAGATTCATATCACTCAATGGATGTCCTTGCCTAGGGACTCTATTTCAGTTACATATAACTAATTAGGTACATGACACATCTTAGATCATTACGGCAAGAAACAGTGACTTCTCAGAAAAGTTGTTGATACAGTTTCAGGACTTTTCTTAAGGAAATCTATTAAGAATGTGAACTTTCCTTGTCAGGCCTGCCTTGTAATACCCATTATTTGAAAGACGATTCTCTTGTGAATTCCTCATGTAAGTCATTTGGTCACTACAAGCAAAGTTACCAGCATTCCACCAAAATTGACCTAAACTCAACTTTATTCATGAAAAAAGTCACCCTTACTTGCCGCGTGGGTCTATGCCCTATCACATAAACATACATAGCTTACGTGCACTTGGGTCTAAAACAATGAAAACCTAGAAGGTCCGAAACTAGTCAGTGGTGATGACTTTCTGTCCTCAGGTTGACAATACTTAAAACTACAACTTTAGGTGGTCAAAATGAAGACTTTAGGTCGTCAACCTGACGACCTAGGTTGTCAGTATGACGACTATGTATTGTCAGCATTGTCATTCTATACATCAAAATGCTATTTTGGATAGTGAAATGTATATATGGGCCTCCACATGTGATAATGTTGCAAAAATCATAGGACTTACCCTAAATATTGGCACTAAATTTGGGTGAGCACCTCAGCACTTTGTAGCCAAGTCGTTTTTATTTATAATGCCACTGCTACACTATATAATATAAGGAGTGGTAAGTAGCCATGTGGCCCATGAGTGTTTTAATCATAAAGATTCCCTATATTAAAGGGTTATGAGTGCCTCATACTCAACAGTTTGCTTTTTTTCATCCACCAGTTCAATGAACATATATCTAAAACTATGCATGTATATCATTATTTCTATGGTAATGCTTGGTGACTTAACATTCAATAAGGAGAATCATAAGTTTGATTAAAATTTGGTGGTCCTAGTTCACAACTTATCATATATATATCTGATCTTTGACACATTAATATCTTTTTTCATCCCTTCTAACTCAGCCATGAAAAGCCATGTAAAGACTGATTTGGTGACAGAGTAAAACAAGTTATGAAGTAGACAATAGCTAACTTGTCAGACCTGGTACAAATGCTTGACTTGAAAACCTAGCTCCTTATGTTGACAATTTTATGGCCTGTCACTCTAGGGTCTTCAGGATCATGTGCATGGAGCATCTAAAATTGTCAAGTTGAAAAGTCTGCACCAGGGCTGACAAGTTAGATTTGACTGTGTTTGACTCAGTTATTTTATGCCATTCATCAAGACAAGCCTAGTAACTCTATACTTTAATGTGAGGGCTATGTTACATACACACCAGTTTACTATATCCTCTATGATAGTCCAGAAAGGTGTCTAGAAGGCCCAAAAGCAAATTCAGCATCAAAACGAAGGGTAGATCATCCTATAAATTCTTGGTGGGATAGATCCCAGACCAATCAGATAATTCCTCCATTCACTGCATACCTTTACCTTTTAGGGTCCAATTTGCACCCACTCTGTGATAAGCTGATATATGCACTGGAACCAGATCAAACAATGGAGCCACACAGTAGACATTATGGAAGAGGGGAGTAGTTTATACAGCTTATGGGAAGTCCCATATATGTTGCACTATCCAAAATAGCATTAAATTCAGAAAAAAAGCTGTTTTTTGCTATACATTTCACCATCCAATTCTATAAAATAGCAGTCATATGACCATTACAACATAATCATATCAGGGCAGCACTATGTTGGGCCTGAAGTGATGATATTATAGCTGTTTGAAGCCCAAGAGCCAGCTATGATAAGGAAAACAGGGTTAGAGAAATGTTGATTTTTGCCATATTTCGTTACGTATTTTTTACAGGAAGGAGGCATTCCACCAAAACCAAAATACCATAACTTTTTAGGGTAATAATAATACTTTTAGGATTAGCTACCATTAGTTGGTGCTACCTTTCCCTCCAACCCAAAATTGCTGTCGAAAAGTAGCAAAAATCAGTCTTTTACCATTTTGACACAGCTATATTGGATCACCACTAAGTTGCAGGTGTAGCATCAGCTCATCTCATTTGGAATTAAAAGAATCTCACTTTTCAAGCTGATTAATGTAAAGGTTTTGATGCTATGATTTTTAAAAAAAGGATTTTTTCAAAAAAGGGTTCCGGCCATTGAGCCTATTCTTCAAGACTAAGCCTTTATGTTAACCTCACTATTCTGGCATTTGCATGGAGTGGTATTATGTGTCTGATGTCCCAAGCAATACCAGACCTCTAGTCCATTATGCTTTAAATATATTACACACTGAAGTTGATGCAAAATTGAGATTTTTGAAACCGATGGACAAACCCTCTCATATATAAGGGCCAAAATCTCAGGAACCAACATGAGTTGGAGGCTATAATTTTGCATGTGGTCATAACCTATATACACCTCAATATAGAAGGCAAATCATTTAGATCTGATGTGGTCATGCAGGGAAAGTTCTAAGAATCTGTCCCTATATAATGGAATGACCCATCTTTATTTTTCTTGGCCTTAAAAAAGTATACATGACCTGCTATATGATATCACAATACAAAGAGAATGTCATATAGTGCATTGAGTTCAAAGGTCTTCATAAACCTGCCAAAACCCGGATGTACACGACGTCACGTCGTCATGACGTCATGTGCACCGGGATGCCCCCTAGCGGTGCCTGGGAGTATAAGTAAGGGGTGGTTGCAGATAGAAACAGGTCATGTACCACCGAGTGGAGAATAAATCACCATTCGATGCCACACGAGGCGTTATGCATGTCTAACTCCAGGTGCAAAGATAACTCACCAGTTTGTGGAGATGAGGACACGTACATGTAAGCCTAGCTATAAACTATATAGTATAACGCTGGAAAAAAAAATCATCAGCAATTGGTTTGGGTTTCTTTTTCACCTCATCATGGCAGTTTAACCTTGATAGGCAGATACTAGATTGGTTTTCATGTGTTAGCCATTAATGAATACCTGAGCACCCAGATCGTATAACTTGCAGAGTATGGTAGGAAAAAAAGAGTTGGCCAATTTGTCAAGATTTGATAGGAATTGCCTTGTTAACAGAAGGAAGGGCCGGATCAACATTGCAACCATCAGTCAGAGAAGACTTGGCACCTATAGTAGGGTGTTAGAGACTGCCGACAAATGTGTGTCCCGCCAGCAGATATCTGTAGAATCTAGATATCGTGTTACCTATGAGCTTCTCCAAACATTATTATCCATCACTCAGTGACAAACAAGGTATTAGATTAAAGCTAATGAATATGCGCATCTTATCATGATACTTATTTTCTATTAACCTTTTGATAATCTGTCATTGCAGGCCTGTAAAGTGAAGGGATGTCTCATTTTCAGCTCTGCGTGGGCTGGCAGTCCATGGCACCATGTAGTCTAGTGGGGGCATTGTATACCACTTTAACCAATATCATTTCGGCAGAATACCATAAATGCCACAATAACCTAATTAATAGGGATCATTCTATGGATATAACACTGAAAACATGGAAGATCCGAAACTAGTCAGCGGTGACCACTTTAGGTCCTCAAGTTGACGATACCTAAAACTACAGCTTTAGGTAGTCAAAATGATGACTTTAGGTGATCATCCTGACGACCTGAGTCATCAGGATGACAATACTGACAGTACAGAGTCATCATATTGATGACTCAGGTCGTCAGGATGATGACTTTAAGTCGTCATTTTGACTACCTAAAGCTGTAGTTTTAGGTATCGTCAACTTGAGGACCTAAAGTGGTCACCGCTGACTAGTTTCAGAACTTCTAGGTTTTCAGTGAAGGGTACATTGACCCACTTGAACATTTAAGATTGTATGTGTAGTTCAGTCTCCAGGTCGAAATGTATCTTATAAATGTTCAAAGCATAGGGAAAAATAAGTAATTTCACAAATGTTAACTCGACCCTTTATAATTATGATATTGAATAATTAAATACATCTGTAATACTTTCCATTTCTATTCATGTGTTCTGCAAAATTAAAGCCCACTTGTCATCATAATATCACTCCAAATCCTTTACATGTTTATGTTTAAAACATACATATTGAAAGATAATGAATCACACTAATTAATTGTGAAGAAATTGCAGCTCTATCTATGATACATCTTAAGATATTAGAATATGAGCACAATGAAATGTACTCTACCAGGCTGTTTGACTGCCCCACAGAGGAGGCTGGTACCAACTGCGAACTACAGCCCCCCCCCTTTTTTAATTAGCCCTTGTTTGTTGCTGTCCTGAACTCTTCTAATTTTCAAGCCTTTTGTATGTTTTTTTTTCAGTCCTAAGGCTCAAAACCAGTCCTCCCCTTATTGTAGGAAAGGTTTCACCTTTTTGGCAATCAAATGGTAAGCTAGGGTAGATTTATTAAAATGATATCCGCTACAATATTCCTGAAGTGCTTATGTATTGGGGGCAGCTTTCCTGGCAGGCTGGGCTTTTATGCACATTTAAGGTGTAGATCTAACGGTGGTTTTTCATTTCTCAGAGAAATGTACAGTAGTTTGGTTGATTGATCATTTAATTGACATTAATTCTCATGTCGCAGGGAGTTTTCAATCAGACACATACCAACGTCATATATACCTGAACATACAAAATAGGTTATACGTACTCTCGTCAAATGTACCATCTTAACTTGTAGCTTGTATAGGAAGCAGCCCAGTACTTTACTAGTTTTATGAATTCGTCTGAATTGTCTGCTACCTGAGTTGATCTAGATCTACTCAAGTGCCTCCCAGAGGTGTTTATCTCTGAATGCCTGACCTTTCACCAAGATGCCTTTTGTCACTCTGGGGACTTTCAATATCACATTCTCATTGTTGCGCAGTTCTCTGGCAGATGCTAGCAAATTTCCAGGCACGTTGGGTGCTTTGTAGATGTGGCCTAGGGACTGGAAATCTACTGTACAGGTATTAAACTACATCTGGTGTGGACAAAAAGTGCATCTTCTCATAAAAGTATTTTGAACGTAAATTGGCGATGACTTATAGACTTCGATACCTTTAATCAATTTTCAGCATTTATATAATACAGGTTGAATAGGGGCTACCATCACGTGTCTGCCTCCAGGCAGACTTTTATTACCCTGATTAATTACAGTGGGGTAGCGGGAGGGGGGAGGGTACAGTCATGGAATGATTTTGAGCTATCTTTGAAAAGGAATCGCCAATTTCGGTACTCCGCTTCATTTTCTGGTGGCATGAGAAGGTTAAGTTCAAAAATAGGGAAGAGACTATTTTATTGTATGAGTGCAAACAAACTTCACCTCCCCCTTCCCTACGATGACATATCAGTTATTCGAATCTATGACGATGATAATGGAGAATCTCCTGATCATCTTTACCTACCAGAAACAGATCGTCCCTTTTATGTGTGACATAAAAATAATGCGATGTTAACTGTACACAGGGAGTCACATTTCTCACTGGGCAACTCATATATTGAATTGCATGTATAATATTAAACTATAACATCTCATGTCTTAACGGTGCATAACTGACAATACCAGTGTTATATAGAATATAGAGAAGAAAGATTATGTCAATCGATTGATGATAACACCAGGGATATATCATAAAACCTATTTCACTGGATAACAACAGAGGAGGCTTGTAGTCATGATGAGTAAGGTTTCATGTACCTTGGGAGTGGGATGTACCTAGACTGTACTTAGACCGCCCGGAGGCACCATATGGTGGAAGGGGGGGGGGGCTAACCCTGGAGGAACGCAGACAGTGGTTGGAGCTGACATGGTATGCACTCCACAACCTCAGCATGCCCGCTGGTCGGCACAGAGAGTACATGTAGTGCTCAGTGGGAGGCAGGATGTATACATACAGCTTACATACAATATCATAATGAGATATAGGCTTCGGGTCATCTAGTTATACAGATGGGCCTATACATTTGATAAATATCCTTGTTTAACCACAGGCATAAGCACAGTGCCAAGGGTAATACTACAGTAGCGTATGGTCAACCAGATTTCGGACTGCATCCTGCAAAGATAATGGATTAGTGCATCACATCGATGGGTTGACATGATGCACAACATTACACACAGGTTTGCTTTCCAGCCTCTCATGCATCACAACGACAAATGGGCGTGATGCATTTATGCACTATCGGCCTGTAATGGGCCAGAAAAGTAGAAACTAATCAGAAACTGATAAGAACAGGACATCTCTCATAGCTAACTGGCGTTTTACTCTACATACTTTTGATCAATTTACTAAATGGATGCTTTATTTTGATTATTTTCATTGGCATAGAAAATTACATAAAGACAGGCTCGACTTTACCAATTGCATTAGTCCAACTATATGTTGGAAATAATGCATACCGTCAATTGTGATAGGGTTCGGATATGAATGCATTACTTTCCCCATGTAGATTAATCATACATAAATTGACAAAACCCGACAATACTACATTTTACATCATGCAACAAATAAAATAAAAACACGAATTAAATCCACTGCTTTCACAAAGTCTGCATTCACGTAGGTCTCTAACATCCAATTTAGATAAGCAATATTCACGCTTCATCTTTCACGGTATGATGTTGGCTATGGTCAGCCCTTTATCAGTCATCTGTGATGGAAGGAGCTGATAGGAGGACTATGAAATTGACCTTATCTGGGCTGTTTCACACCACAAGCATTTAGTATAATCAGCTACGATTCATTCTGAGATATAATGTGTATCTCTATGGCTTAACGGTTCTGAGAAGGCAGCACAAATATGGGGTATTTCACGTTTCCTGGAAATGATATATCTTTTCACTAGTGTTAGTTATAGCCCCTAGAAAACATCGCCAGACATGATAATGACCCCATGCCCTTAAAACCAAGAGAAAGCACACAAAAGACAGAGGCGTAGGAAGCAAACCTTCATTGGGGGGGCCCCACCCCGGCCACCATGAATTATCGGTTTGAGCATGCTGATGTTGATGCATCACTGTATGCGATTTATATAAAAGGTTATTCCTCGATGGCTTATCTTTAAACAATGCTGCCATTTTCCCTAACTTAATGACATATTTGTCCAATTTGAGTGGTGAGCTATGGGAATCTTTTATAGTGGGGCTTGACACATTTTGGGAGGGCCCAGATATATTCAGGCCCCACCTCCTCTGTGATTGGGGGGGCCCAGGCCCCCCTGCCCCCCCCTTTTCCTACGCCCCTGAAAGAGAGTTAGCCACCGCAGTTCAGCCATCCCACTTGGTGTCTGAGGAAGCAGTCGGATTTGCGTTGTAAAGGGATATGTAATTATAATCTATTTTCCTTTGTTGTCCATCTCTTCTAACAACGGGGGGGGGGCGGTGGTGGGTTTGAGTGGGGGGGGGAGGAAACAATTTTTGACCCCTTGACAGGGGCAAGACATTTGATCTTTCGAGGGGAGGGGAAAAATTATTTTTGCGTGTCCGGGCGAAAACCCACCAGCCCCTGTTGTTAAAAAGATATCAATCCCTTAGGCCACATTTCAAAGATCGTGTCCTGCAATGGTAATGATAAGTAAAGATCGATAGAATATCTGTAACCTTCAATGCCATAAGGTACCAGAAGGCAGTGAGCCAATGAGCTGCTCATGCCGTTACAACACACTATACCCAGCCAGCCAACCTGCATCTCTGGTTGAGTAAGCTTTATGATAGCCAGGGGCCGCCAACCCGGAACTGCGCATGGGATTATGGGATGTGGACATTACTGCGTTCCCTGTCAGCGCCATTTTGGTGAATCCTTAACAACACGTCGGAATTCTCCGGAAGTGGCCGGGGCATAAGCCCACTGCGCCCAATGGTGATCCCTCCCACCCACCCTGAGCCAATAGAATTGTGTCAGACATAAAAGGGCATTTGGAGTGATTGCTTTAGCCAAAAGCTGCAATTTATCAGCCATGGAAATACCGTTGGTCCCCCATTGAGTGGTATTATATGGGGCTTGTAAGGAAGCCGACCTTTTTGTCTGTAGTAGGAAGCAACAGGATGAGCAGGTGGTGAGGGGTATGAGGTACACTGATAACCTGATGGTGAAAAGGGTAGTCTCTGCACACAACTTGAGGTCCTCAATATGACTACTTTAGGTTGTCAAATTGATTGAGCCTGGGAGAAGTACCCAGTTTTCAATTTGATGACCTTTTAGTCACCATTATTGATGACCTGCCTAAGCCCTCAAATTGATCACATTTCTTTTAGGAAGCTGGCTAATCAACAAGGCAATGCCATGTTCAGGTCCTCGATTTATTGACTGTCAACTCATTTCTGATCTTTACTTATTATGTAATAGTATACTTAGATTAATTTTAGAGTTCCCACTACCATTGTGAGGGCTTCATTGAAGGGTTTGTCAATAGACAATCCATAGACTTCTAATTGACTTTATATCCAAAAACGATGCATAAGGTAGCCCATAGATTTGTAGGGGTTCGTTCCCTCACCGGGTGTGTTGACTTTCAGAGGCCAGCTCCCCCTATGTATACCATACCAATCCAGAGGTAGTTGAAAGGTGGATATATCATTGGGGCCATGTTGGTGACAGGGAATGTCAGGCCAGGGAATGAAGCTCAGTGGTAGAGTGCTTGACTTGCAAGTGAGAGACCTGGGTTTGAATCTCGATGTCTCAAGAGATGTTTTCGCCAACCTCTACATTGGTGGAGACACTGGTAGTATGGTAGGCCTATAGACAGGTGCTTCAACCTGCTAATGCTGGGAGACTTGGAAACCCACAGTAAATCCTGGAAACAGGCTCGCATTTGCTCTGTGTGTGACTCTGTACTGGTACCGTTCACACTTGAACTGGAGGATCTGGTCTGGCAGGATATGGTTGAAGATGGTTGGGACGAGTGTAGGGGTTTGTTCCCTTGCCAGGTGCATCAAACTTCAGAGGCTCACTTGGTGGTCACTCCCCCTATGTATACCATACCAATTCAGAGGTAGTTGGAAGGTGGAAATGTCAGTAGGGCCATGTTTGTGACAGGGAATGTCAGGCCAGGGGATGTAGCTCAGAAGTAGAGTGCTCGACTTGAAGTGAGAGACCAGGGTTTAAATCATGGCATCTCCAGAGACGTTTTCGCTGTCCTCTACAGATTCATGAAAACTGTGGGAGCTAAAGGTAAAGGTTATTAATACATGGTGATTAATAATGCCCTACATACTCATAAATAGCTATTACCAAATCACAGGTGTACAAAAAGAAGTTTTCCTAATCAATAAAGTATGGATGAGAACCTACAGCATGTAAAATATCCTAAAATACAGCATAGCAGGGCTCCCTAGAGGCAAAACGTATTATATCTGAAATGATGGTCAGGTCTTCAAATTGATGACTTTGGGTCTCTAATTATTCTCAATGACGACTTAAGTTAGTCTGCACAGACTACTTTCTTGTAGGCTTGGTTTTCAGTGTACTCTTCACCTTTAGATGTACCTCTTAGTGTCCATCCTGCCTACAGTATGTTACTCCTTTAAACATGCGTTCAGGTTTTATGAGTGTCTGGTTCCAGTTATAACACGACTGGGCCAAGTCACTGTGCATTATCCTACATGCTGCATTCTGATTGGTTTACAGCCGTGCATCTCAATAGGACGATATAGCACTGAATGGCACCCTTATGTCTGTAAAACATAAGGGTGCATAATAAAGGCGCATTGAATCGATCTTCCATAGAGACCTAGGGCTGCCTGGTTTAATACAAAATCTGAAATGTAAAGAAGAATGTATTGCAGTATTCCAATTCTCAGGATATGAAAGTAAGATGTTGAAATACAGCACTGAGGAAATATTCTTACTCACTTGAGTCTGTATCCAGACTCAGGCAATGTCGCCAAAATGAGTATGATTTGAGACTCAGCCTGAGCCTAGGGTGATACTCTGGCAGATCCTGAGGCTGGTGCAGGCTGAGCCTGGGGTGATACTCTGGCTCTGCCTGAGTATCATCCACAGGGTCAGGCTGAGTCTCAAATCGTACTCACTTTGGCGACATTGCCTGAGTCTGGATACAGACTCAAGTGAGTAAGAATATTTTCTCAGTTAGTCTAGAGCCCGCCCACGGCCATGTCACGTGCTCCATTCCCTAACTAGTAGAGAGATTCAATTAATATATCTAGCAAGGAGCCAATATACCAGAGGACAGTACAAAGCTTTGCTAGCCACAGAACTGTGTTCGCCTAAGATCCACATGTGTCATACTAATATAGGCCCAATAGAATAATCGAAAATGTCTTTTCTACTAAATATTCATATATCAATTCAAAAGTATGTACATGAACATATGTGAACCAAAAAGGCCATACCAAAATCTTAGGGTCCCAGTTCAATTTTAAGTGAGTAGCCATTGATACTATAATAAAGGCGCATTGGATCGATCTTCCATAGAGACCTAGGGCTGCTTGGTTTAATTCAAAATCTGAACTGTAAAGAAAAATGTATTGCAGTATTCCAATTCTCAGGATATGAAAGTAAGATGTTGAAAATATCCCTGCTTAAATATTTAGGCCTCACGACATCGTGAAGTGCTGAGCCTTTGCAATTGTTTATGGGTTGTGTGTGTTTTAACCAATGCTCCAAGTAAGGTATGTCACCCTACAGGTGCCTACTTCACAGTCAAAATTCCCACCTTCATGGTCCCCTCTGGTGAATACTAGTAAGAACATAGTAACAAGACGTGATCTGGAGTATAACATCTTAATTTGAACAAAAACACTGATAATATTTGATGCAAACACCCCATACCACAATATTACATACACATGTCACTTGTTTTAAGGGACAATGAGTTAACTTCCTCTCAATAATGGCAGGGTGCTCACCTGTACACGCCCGGTGTGGTGTTGTTCACCTATGAACCTGTAGGTGGCACCAGAGTCACATTTGGAATAAGCACAATGTAACATTATCTCATATGGTTGCACCTTTATACTCTGAATTCTAACTTGAGTGGCTATTATTAGGTACATGTACTCTACATCACAGCTTCTGGCCTACCATTGTATGGAGCTCTATGAGAGCAAAATAAGCAGACAGGGCACCTTCAATGGGCAACGTCTCAGGTTCTATGGGGGCCAGAATAAAAGTTACAAAAGGAGTTCTAAGAGTCCATTAAATGGCATCGTAAGATCTAAACTAGTTCAGGATACACAAATAAAGTAACCTAATCCTTCGGCCCTTCCTAATATTGCTGCGTTTCAAAAGTAGTTTATTGTACAGGTTTCAAAATAATTCCTAATTCCGGATGTTAATGGAATCAGTAAAAGATGCTCACCTCACAACATCTTGGATTAGGATTTTCTCCCTAAGTTTAACATTTCATGATAAGTGTTCCAATTTGAGACCTATAAAATCAGACTAAACGAGGAAAACCAATAAATGATAGTGACGGTTTAAGATCATGACGTATACTACAACGTGTACGTCTCTGGCTCTGGGTGCCCAGATAACAAGAAACGTTAAGTGAACATTAATCATTGTTCATTGATGGTTATCTGGAGTAATGTTTGTTGAAAAACATTGTTTTAACATTGATTTGATGTTTTTAAGAGAACGTTATTCCATTTATGTTGATTTAACGTTCAACCAAGATTCAGTAAATTACGTTTTTCCAAATAACCTTTGATTAACGTTTAACAACATTAAGAATGTGCACTCAAATTAACATTGATTTAACTGATCCAAAAAACGTTGATTCAATGTTATTTTGTGATTCCAATATGTCTCACTAGATGGCAGGAAATATTGTGATGAGACTTGGCTTGATGCTACGAACAGGTGCCTGTCTTATCTAATTATAATAATGTTAATATAATAGTTGTACCAACCTTATCATCAAGATTCTATTTCTAAATTATATCTGGGTAAAGAAATGTCCATATATGAATGAAAGTATTCCATGCATTATGGTCTATGGTAAGGCAGACACCCTTATTGAAACTTTGAGAGTTTGTATAACCCATTCCTGTTCTTTCCTCCCTTATGAATCAATGTGCTGCCCCTCTAATCACATGGGGAGTATGTGGTCCTTTTTCAAAAGGGATCAGTGCACCATTGGTGTATCGATAGATAGGGGGAAATGGATCAAATACATCAGAAAAAAGAAAATATCCTATGCCTATATACAGGCTTAGTTGGGAATAAGATAAGATTGATCCAACGTTAATTTGACATCATTTTAATGCATATTTTCATGAAGGTTATTTGGCCAAATCAATGTTGTTTTAACACTAATTCAATGTTGGTTTGAGTCCACGAAATGGAGTTAGGCTAAACCCTTGTTGAATGTTGTTTCAAATTGGAAATGACGTTAATTAGACGTCAAAATAACCTCATTTTGTTACCTGGGTGGGCTACATGTTGTACACGTTGCAAATAGACAAATTCTGTCCCTTTTAGGGCCTCTATGCGTCAATGCATTATGCCAAGTGGCCAGCAGGATGCGTGAAGGAAGCAACTGTGAGCCTCCTCACCAGGGCTACATTTATGTATCATGTTGGCCCTTCAGGCCTTAAAGGATAAATAATATATTGATTTCACAATGGGAAAGGCATGTGATAGGGAGAGAATGGAGATCTAGCCATACATCGTTATGCATTCTTTGTATCTCTCCCAGCCTCTCAGTAGTGAATGTCTCATTGCCAATTAGTACATTTCCGTCGTGGCCGTGGAGATGGTATTTCTTTATTTCCTTAATTGAGAACTCACAATAAAAGATAATTCTGATGTATCAACCATCATTAACTGATGATTCTTCTTTTACCCAGCAAAGGCTTTTACCCTTTTGCATACCAGGGCAAAAGAAGAATTAAAAAGGAAATGTAGCACATTGTGGGTGTATGGCACGATTTCCCAATCAACCAGTGTTGCTGTGAAATAGGGTGACCCAGCCCAGTCAAATTGAACTTAGTGTCCACAGCACAGGTTTCATTAGAGCTGCTCACAGACGGTCAGTACTGGGTGAGCAGCTCTAATTTATAACACTAGGGGGCAGCACTGCATATGGAGTGGATAAGGACAGGCCATTCAGAGACAGGTATCTGCAGTACCAATCATGCTCAGGATTTAGAGAACCACTTCGACTGAAACGTCCATATGTATGTGCAGCGTTCAGGCCAAATTGTTGAATAGACGTTGTACACTTCATTTTTTCTCCATTTCTAGGGCTTAATTATAACTGATAAGCCATGCTCGTTGATTTATCTGTAAGTTGCGCCTGGTGTTATCTATCAGGTTTTATAACCATCTCAACAGACGGCGCCAGATAGCAGACTGTAGTGGAAATGAGGTGTGATGGTAATTTTGCTTAAGACCTTAACTCTGGAATGCAGCCTCAAAGTCTCAGCATACAATCATAAGAAAGCATCGTGCATCACCCTTTTTATTCCTGCCTGTATGCCAGAAAAAGTCAAAAGAATACTTTCTCCTTTTATACAAAAAATTGAAGGGTGTATATATTATGTGATTAACATAAACCTTTATAACGAACATACTTGCCTGATTTGGAATTGGATTGGGTTATACCACATTATTTGGTATTTATCAGAATTCCAATGAGTGACCTCAAAGCTTACATACATGTAATGTTGGCAACCTTAATAACTTCTCTGAGATGCCTATTTTTTCGGGGCACTCACCCTGCCTTTCCGAAATTCAAGTGGGTATAGGAGAGACATTGTGGGTGAAGGTAGAGTATGCATTTTATTAATGCAGCTTGTTAGCAAGCCTAAGGGCATCCCCATTTATGTTGTAAAGAATCAGTAGCTTAATTTGGCGTGGGAAATCCCTGGAGAAGAGGTTAAGGCCCTAGAAATCAAATCAATACAAACACACAGAAGGTGTGGAGGTTTCTAGGAATTACCCTAAGGCAAGTCAGCCCGGGGCTTAAGCTCTCTAAATTCGCATTGGATGGAGACGCCAGAAAGGTGGGAAACTGGGAGATCTAGTCAGCAGTAAAATGTGTGAGCCGCTTTCCAACATGGCATGAGAGGCAGGGCGGGGATTCCAAGGGATACACACAGCTAATAAAGGCTCAGTCAGTAGTCATTTTGTTTTCGGGGAATTGGATGGCATCTGGGAATCACACTGGGAATGGCATTTGTTTCGCTCATAAAGGGATAATTAATACATGCTGACAAATAGGCAATGATAGGCTCGGCAGAGATACTGCTTAGACAGTGTACTTCATTATTGGTAGACGATTCCTTGCATTAGAAAAAAATATAAAAATCATCTGATATCATTTTATAGAAATCACTTTTGCTTTTGATCCAATAGGACTACACCAAGTTCATCTACCAAGTTCACGCTGGTATCAGTAAAGCACTCATTTACCCTTATCACGGCTCATACAGGTGTAACTATACTATAGGAACTAATATGACAAATATTTGCCTTTGGCAGGAGGTATTATGAATGAAGGACATTAGCCTATATCACCTATTTGGATGCACCTTAGGGTATATACAAAAGTAATGTCTATAATGTGTGGCAGAATGGGATATGAGGTGAGTATACGAGAGGCCCTCAAGACTTGTAAGGGGCTCATTGGATAGGTGATGTACTGATTTAACCATTAGGGTCCATTTAACCTAATGATTTAACCATTAGGGTCCATTAGAACAATTCAGCAATGATTGCTTCCACTCCTGCTTACCATTGTGACCTTTTGCTATTATATTTGCTGGGGATAATAAGGCCCAGACACACTAAGACAGGATGGACAGAAGGTATTGTTGTCATATCTCCAATCTGAAAATGGTGTCAATACTGTAGACATTTAACCACTCAAAGACCTCACTTAACACATCGGTCTTCATGATGCATGAATGTAGCCTTGATGCATAACTCTGTAAGGTTACCTTCATGCATCATGATGAACAGGGATGGATTTATCATACATTCCCGAATGGTTAACATGGGTCAATGTAGTGCTAGCGTTGATATTCGCCAGTACTGCATTAGTGCACCACAGCAACAAGGGACCATGAACCTGGAGGCATCATCCAGTCCTCAAAGGCTTAACGTTGAGTGGCAAAGCTAACTCAGTTTAGTTAAGTGAAGTGGTCCAATTAGGTATTGGTGTTCTGTGAAAGCTATCTGCACAGGTGGTTTGAGAAAAGGAGCCCCCTTAGCAGCTCTGACAGAAAGTTTTCTTAAGGTGGCTGGCGGGGATAGACTCAAAGTAATAAGATTTTCGCCATATTCTCACCAAAATGTCCCAAGATGATATGTACTTTTCATTTGTGCAAAAATAGCATGCTTATTTTTTTGAGATACAGAAGATTCAACCCTATATAGGATTATACAGTGATTTGTCACATAAATTCTCAGATTCATATCCAAAAGTAATTAAATCTTTTCATAATTTCTTTAGCACTTTTATGCATATCTTTGCAGTAAATACAATATTGACATATGGTCCCAGGCATATTTCTTATGTTTTGGATGATTGAAATAACAAGTGTAAGGCAATGGCTAGATTAGCCTCTTTTAAGTGGTCACATACAGCAGTCCCCATGACTTATGTGTAGGGCTTCTGCCTTGCTCTCAGGAGACCCAGGGTTCAAATCCAATCCTTCCTGTATTTTGCACATTTCGGTTATTTAGAGTTGCTCTCTATAGTGGCAATGTAAAATAGGAGACCCCTTGTGTCCAAATGCTGAACTACCAATCCCGCACCAATCCCCGCCAGCCACCCTAACATGAGACACTCCATAAAAGCTGGCACATGAGGTTGTTTTATGACCAATTGGTTATCACTGTAGTTGTCTACACTTGTAAATATGTAGTAGATATAACATGGGTTTAACAAGGTTGTGTAAATTTCTACCTGACATGAAACGCTTTGTATATTCACTGTGATTTTCTTTTGTTCCAACATTTGACCATAGTTTAAGTCTTTGATACACAACAATATACATTGTATACATGTAATGATATTCTCACATAAAGTGAGCAAGCTAGGCTATCAGAGGCGTAGGAAGAATATCCTTATGATAGTGGGGGAGGGTCTCAGTTGGTAGTAGGGAAACTACTTTTACATAGGCTTATTTTGGGGACATTTCCCTCTTGTTCATGATTTTGTTATATTGTGTAAATTATAACCCATGACACATCTAATAGTTGCATCTATTTTCTACCTCTTTTATCAATGTAGGCAATCTCTCACATTTGTTTTCTGATATTTGAGACACCTGCAGTTACAGGTTTGATTATTTAACCTATGCTTCTGAGGCAGTTACACATGAACATCTTACGTAATTAAGATAATATATGTAATTTTTCTCCCTCAATAAAAGCGTTGTTATACAACAAGCCTGCAAATGGGATAGACACAGAGAATGAGCGTGAATAAACTAGTTCTCAAATTGCAGACCGGTATTAAGGCCAAAACCCACTACATGAAAAATTGGTCTGAAATGTCTGTGATTCTGGATATCGGCATCATTGGACTCTTGCCAATTTCCTAAATCACAAGGGTACTCACTGCACTTCTTACCACTCCAAATCCGACTATAGCTGATAGTAGCAGGAGAATCTCTGTGATCTTCATTACTGCATAGATGAGTTGCTAGAATGATTCACAGAGATAGAGTATTTGATATTAAAATCACAGTTGTCTCTGACTATTTTCTGTGGTTTGCAATGGTCTCCTGCATAGCATAAACAAATGTAGCTTGCATAAATCATAAGCAGAACCCCATTATGACTGTAGTATGTGGAACTTGGCTCCTGATTTATCAAAGACACACCTCTTATGATTTCCTAGAAACTGTTGTTTTCCTCTAAATCACAGGGATTTTGAGTCTATCACAGAGATTTCAAGCCCTTTGTGAAGAAAATATCAAAAACTTTTGATGTACTATACTCCCTAAATACCAGCACTTTGACTCGGATTCTTAGCCTTTATATAGGTCTTCCCTAGACGATAATACCACCCCAATATTGGCTAAGCACCCATATATCCTATTTCACAATAATTTCCCAACCATTATCATGTTGTGGGATTTGGCTTTTAGCGATAGACAGGTACCTGGGATACAAGATCAGGCTAGTACTTATAAGGGGCTCATTAGATAGGTGATATACAGATTTAGCTCCATTAGCACATTTCAACAATGACTGCTTCCCCTCCTGTATAAACCATGGTGTCCTTATGCTATTATATGTGCCGCTGCTGATAAGGTCTAGACAGACTAAGGCAGGATGAACAGAAGGTCATATTGTCATATTGACATTCAGAAAATGGTGCCGATACTGTGAGGCTTAACCTATCAAAGATCTCACTTTACCCATTGCTCAACATGGTGCATGAATGTAGCCTTAATGAGTAACTTTCCAGCCTACATTGAACAGGGATAGATCTATTATATGTTCCTGAACTGTTAGTATGATGGACAAATGCAGTGCTAAATGTAAATTTGCTAGCATCAGATTAATGAATGACAACAACAAAGGACTAGTCCATAAAAGGTTTTGCTTGAGAGGTAAGTTGACTCAGTTTGGAGTTGAATGAAGTGGTCCAATTGGGTATTGGTATTCAGTGAAAGCTCTCTGCACAGGTGGTTTGAGAAAAGGTGGCCCCTGAGCAGCTCTCATAGAATGTTTGCTTAAAACGGATTCTCCATAAAGGCTGATGTATGTGGCTGTTGTATGAACTATAGGCCGGTAGATATTCAAACATGGAAATAGCTCTATATAACACAGTATACACTGTTTACATGTATGTTCTCACATAAAGTCAGGAAAGAAACATACCATAACCCATAAAACATAGGGGCAGCTATTTCTACTTCTCTTTTATCAATGTAGGTAATCTTTCACCTTTGTTTTCTGATATTTGAGACACTTGCAGTTACTGTTTAGTTATTTAACCTATGTTTCTGGGGCAGTTACACAAGAAAGTCTTGCATAATGAAGATTGTGGGTGCCAATTGCCTCCCTCATCAAAATCATTCTTATAAAATAAGTCAGCTAATAGGATAGACATAGAAAAGGAGCGTGAATAAACTAGTTCCTGAATTGCAGACCATCAAGCATTAGAGGTAGATGCGTGCCTTATCATAAATGCACACTATTGTGGTTACGAGCTGGTAATCTTGAAATTGAGCCTAAGAGGCTTTGTATATAACTTTCCATAGACGCAAACAACAAGAATGACTCAATTTCAAGCATAGATGTTGGCTTTTTCTCAATTTCAATGCTATATAACAGCATATTTTTCCCCACGGTCAATTCAGTTGAACCATGGGTGAACAGGAAAGTACAAAAATCATTATCCATAAATGGAAAATACTAATACATCGGTGTATAAGAAAATTGAAATCATGTAACTAACAGTGAATTTGTTCCTACAAGAGGCATTATAGAAGAAAAAATGAAGGGACTTACTTTTGCTCAGGACCCCCGCCAGGAGGCACAAGGCTATAAGGAGCTTGACAAATCCTGGTCCAACAGCAGGATACATGGTTAGCAGAGGGTGGACACCTATAGGAGAAGAAGATTATACTGTAAGTTAAAACGGTACAAATTTACAAAAAAAGGTCCATAGAGCAATAACAGATATTTAAGTTGTCAGAATCAGAAACACCATTTCAATATACATTTATAGGTCTACAGGTAATATGGAAACAACTCCCTCTTGTTGGCAGATCTTTTCTGGCCCTTAATTGATATGGATGTCCGTTAGGGGCGTATTGCTGTATGTTTTAGTAATGAATTTTCTCTATTCCTTCATGACATTTAACAGTAGAACATCTCCAGCATGTATTGGCAATCCAGATTACCTCCAATATTGTTTACAGAATTGCTACCAATTGGAGCAAGACACAGGTGCATTTCGTCACGTCATGCGGGTAGACATTAATCTTCCTTTTTTTCTTGTTATTTCGCTGTTTATTAACAAATGTAACTCTAGCAGGAGCCTATTCACTACACCTATAACACCAAATGATCTGGTTCAGCTAAGGTGACTGCATCACATTCTGCATGGCATGCTATCTGAGTAACCTGGCTACTATTTAGGCTACTGCTCAATGCGAGTATTTATGGACGCTGAGCATGAGCAGCTCGTGACACCTGAGTAAGTAAGGAGTTAGTGATGAACTGTGGGTAGGAGCAGTTAGCTACATGGGGTGCTGCCTTACAAGCTGAGTGCTGGTGAGAATGTGGTATGATCCAACATCTGCTCAGTAAAGACTCAACGATCTGAATATGAGCAGGTTTCTCTAGTGGTGAATCATAGTGCATTGGGGCATGAGTGTATTGGTGGTATGTCTATGGAAAAGTCTGGAATGTCCTTGGGGGGCCTCTAAGGGCTCGTTCAATTTGCTTTCCAGCATTGGCTCACTGTCTTTGTATTTCTCTTGTCTGATTACAGAGATGAATTACAATGGTTTAAGTGTGCTCTTATTTCTTTCCTTGCTGGTATAATTTCAGGGAGTAATCTGTCCTTGATAGTGCTGATAGCGATGTAGAAAAATAACTGAGTTACTGTTTGGGTTAGTAAATGATGTTTTCATTTAAGGCTTATGACCAACATGTAATCTTATAAAATATGATATATTTCAATATATTGTAATTTTCTCAATTTTGCTAGAACAGCATATCAAAGCTTAGTATTGGTGGGAAGGGCCAGGGTCATGGACCAAGGGGCAGGAATGGCAGCTGCAGATGTTTAAGGTTAATGGAGCCTTAGGCACCAGAGCTTGTGCCAACTGCATGTAGAGGATAGAGCAGCTCCCCTACTATATTTGAGCATAGAGAGGGAATGTTGGAGCTGCTCATTCCAATAAGGACATAAGACGAAATTCCTACTACATCAGTTTTTCTTTGAGCTGCTGCTTAATATCCTGATGAAGAACAGCTTGCTTTCAGTCACTATACTTTAGGGATACAGTTCTCTGAGGACCTGCTGAATGATTTCCTTCCTGTATGAATGGTTTTATTTAGGGGGTGATGTCATAGTGTACATTGTGAGCAATAATGAATGGACCTATTGCAGACTTATCACCTATGGATTACTTGTAAGTAGCAAAGGCAACCTTTAAATGCACCCTAAATCTGAACCCACTAGCCTGAACGACTGCTGATGGCTGTTTTCATGTCAGCATGTTTATGGTGCACAGATGGTGAAGTGGTCTTTATTCACTTCTGTAAAGTCCAAGAAATATTGTAAATACTAGCCATGCGAAAGAACTTATTGCTGTCTAAAGTTTCAAAAAAGTTTCTATAAAGCAAGTGTTGAAGATCTAATTCTGATTTAGCTAATTCGGGGTCCTAAATTTCGAGAGGCTTCCACTCTGAAAACAACACATCCCATTAGGTAACTAATAGATCAGCAGTCTGTGGCAAATTTAACTCACACCTGGCCCCCTTAACCTAGTCTCAAGTTTATACTGTGCCTTAATCCTTTAAGGGCAGAGCAAATACGAGTTTCTTGGCCATGGGGGTGACACAGTATAAGTTTTTTAACTACATAGTTCCTAGAAGGACTGGCCTATTTGCAATTTCTATACTATTCCCATATAATCGGAGTTGACTATAGTGGGCATTAGGCCTGCATCAAATGTATATAGTTGGCGGTAGCCCTACCATGGTGTTGGTGCCGACTATAGATGATGTGTCGCTGGGAACCTGCTGAATGGTTAAGTGGGCATCAACTGATTAGTTCCAGTGATGCTCAGGTAGTCTGACCTTACTCAATCAGACACAGGAACTCTTGCCAGTTCGCTACTCGCATTTCTCATATCAGTTCTGTCTATTTTAGTGGGCTGTATCAAGTTGCATTTATGTAGTCACTTTTGGCAGTTGGTATTTTGGGGAGGGCGTGGTTCAGCTTGGACTTGAATTACATTCCATGTTCTAAATTTATCAATTTGGCAATGGAACAAAATAAGACTGAATCCCCTGATACATCTTATATTGCTATAAACTATTAGTAGGGAATGTACCAGGCATGAGGGCTACACTGTAACGAACTGGATATTTTCCTCCATTTAGTTCAGTAGGTTGTTGACTTGTAAGAATCCAGACAGAACCCTATTATCACATTACTTGGTTGGTGTCACTATCAGTAGCCTTAAGGTTCAATTCAATTCAATTTAAAATTCTTTATATAGACTGCATTGAGGCGACACCATTGGTCTGAGTTGTCTCAATACAGCTAAAACATGTTACATATCAGCAATATATCCATGAGGCATAATACCTAGATGAGAAATAAATGATATTACAATATCATACATAAGTAGGGACATTCTATCTAGAAGATTTGGCTACTAGCACAATTCTCTCAGACTGATAAATCAGCAAACAGAACCCCTACAATGAATTTTGTCTTATGTATAAACAGGTTAGTCATGGCTTACATTCTTTAATGTTAGTAATAAAATACATATTTAGTGGGTGAGCACCTGGTTTAAACCATAGAATATAAGGACAAGTGTAACTGTATAAATGTTCTAGAACTAGTTTTATGGTTTTGGAAGGGGAAGGGATAAAGAGAAGTTTAATTTGAGGTTAATGGATAGAGCATACTGTATGAATCAACCTACCTTAATAACATATCATTGATTTTCCTCTTAAATACCATTGGGGACTCAATGCACCTATTATAAGCAGGTAGACTGTTCCATCTATGGCTAACACGGAAAGTATAGGATTGGCTGGCTTTTGTGAGCTTAGGCCAAGCCAGCTTAACTAATTTGGCATCATGACTTCTAGAATTGATGTTCCTGTCATCAATATTTTCCAATTTTTGAGCATATTTAAGGATGAAATGCACAACACTTGATCCCAATGCTTAGCCAAAGTGGTGATTCCACTAATGTTCCTTAAAGCATCCATACTTTCATGCCTTATTGGGAAGTAACAAATCTTCAATATCCTATTAAGGCTATTCTCCAATCTCTCCCAGGTTAAGTCTCTAGGGATTCCCTATATAAGGCAGTATGCTTTATATCATCCTTTGTACTATGACAGATTATTGATTCCCGTTGTTGACACTGTGAAGTCTATATTGAAGATCCCTGGGGATACCAAAGCACTGTCTTGGTAGATAGGAGGGAGCTATAGAATGGAGGGAACTCCTTTTTATGCATACATGATGAGGATTGCTATATATGTTCAGGAAAGAATACTGCTACATATTACCCAAAAACTATTCTAAAACCCAAAATCCAAATAAAGGTGAATAACGGATATTGTAAAATTAACCCCAGAATATGTACATACTCTAGAAAATAGACATAGTGCCTATCCTAAGCAGAGGAATAATTATATATTGCTGATTTTATAAAATGATTACCATGATAATTTATGATCAATGAGTAAATTCTGAGGTATTTAATAAGGTACAGTAGTCCAATTGCCTCCAAGAACTACTGACACTGATGATACATGCAACCACATTCAATCTCTCAGCCTACCGATATACCGCTATCATCGAACGACTTTATCTTTTCTCATTGTTTTGATTCTTTTCTCTTTGGTAATTAATTCTCTTTCCTCTGGTAAATACTTCTGTTATTCTCAAAACTTAAAGGAGGAGGAGTCATATCTAACGCCATGCAATGTGGAAAATTCGGAAACTGCCTCCCATATCAATGTAAACTTTTATTCTCTGTTGACCGACAAAAAACAAACTACTGTTTATCAATCTTTTCAAGCATGGCCACACATGTGACAGATCATGCCCTGCTGGCATAATTTGTGTGATTTACATAATTTCTGTGTCAATTTATCACTTTTACAGAAAGATGTGATTTTGATCAGGTGTTCTAGCAGGGTCGTCTTAATTTTAAACTGTGTACAAAATGAATCAAAGGTAAATCAGTGTGCATTTAAATTCCAACTTTGACCACCATTTACATTCATACTGATCCAATGTTGATCGCTAGAAAAGTAAACTTTAAACCAAAATTGATACAATTCTCTTAGACTTCTCCTATCCCCAATCGGCATATTTGAATGCAATGTAGTGAAGACGATAATTAGCATTTTTTAAAACCAGTTTGTGGTTCAAAGTGTTCCTATCAGAAGAGCTAAGTACTGAATTTCCTCTAGAATTCCAGTTTTTAACCATGGTAATTTGATTAAGTGTGTTAGTCTAGAAGCACCTCTCTTTCTTTGGTTGTTTCAATCAGCCACTTCACCATGGCTAGAATAATAATGAAATCATCCTGAATAGGGCTCATTTGGAAAGGGAATCACCTGGGAAGGGCATAACAATGAGTTAAGGTAAATGGCAGTTCCAGCTCTACACCTCCTGGATCAAATGTATTGCTGCCAGCAGCATTGAAGGCTTGATTGATATTAAGTAGATCTAG
Organism: Acholoe squamosa; assembly: GCA_949317995.1. Classification (NCBI taxonomy): domain Eukaryota; kingdom Metazoa; phylum Annelida; class Polychaeta; order Phyllodocida; family Polynoidae; genus Acholoe; species Acholoe squamosa. Next base: position 17,637,182 of record OX439044.1, read on the forward strand.
AGAAGTAGAGTTTACTAAGATCAATATAAGAGTAGAAGCCTACTTCTAGAATGTTTATCACTTATAAAATGTCTGACCAGTTAAAAGCTTTCAAGCCTGAAGGGAAATCTCAGTCATGATGGATCATGCAAGAAACCAATGTGTGCACTGTAAAAAGAATGTTTTCGAAATAATGAAGGATTCCTCGTCCCAGAGTTTTCAGAGATCTGTCTTTATTGTCACAGAGATGTTGTTATTTTCACAGAAATTCCTTATACCACTGCACTGCCATCTGGGGATTCTTGTAAAAACTACAGTGGCACACTACTATATAATTACAGTGGTTCACTGTTCAGTTTTACTAGGATCCCTGGTAGATTCAACAGATGTTTTTTACAGTGTGAGCATCAATCTGGTGATCTTGTGGGTGTAAAAGATTAGGTTCTCTCCTCAAAAGTATCAGAGTTCTGCGTATTAATTTGAATATAATAATAATAATTATTCTCACACAGCAAGAAGGTCCATCTTTATTATTTATCATTTTATGTTAAAACCTTACATGATTGACAAAGAAATTGTTAAAGAAAGCTATAGAGTATATTGTCTGGGACAGGTAAAATGTTGAGTTTACCTTTTTTTGCAAAGACTCTCTTGGAATTCATCGCTTTATCTGTGAAGTAGGATTTTACTTGGAATAGGTATATGATCCGAAGAATGTGTTTGGTGTTGCAATACCATCCAGGGTTCATCCAACAGTTATAGTAATGTCTGACATAAAGGACAGAAACATAATATGCTCGGCAATCATTGAAAGCAAAGCAATCAGAGTGGAAGTTATCATCAGTTTTATCCTCATGTAGGGAGTCCACAGTTCATGGCCTCATTAGAGAAATGAAGCAAGTGCTATAGAACTTTAGCATATTGGTGGGCCAGGAGAGACTTTTCTAGATGACCCAGGTCACTATTAAAAGAATAGCAGACCCACAGTAGGGACAGGGAAAGAGAGGCAGAGTGGAAAAGGAGATGAGAGAGAGAGGGCAGTAGTGATTCTGTAGATAGTGAATGGATTTAAAAGAAAGAAGAGCTCTCCAACTTCAGCTTGGATGCAGAGAGGAAGAGTTCTCTTCAGAGGATGTAGATTAAAGGAGGGCTAAAAGCATTGCAGCATAGAAGGCCTTGAACCTTATACATCCATTTGTCAGTGTCTGTACAACATTCCCCATGCCACTTCATCACAATGGGTGTCTATCATGGTATCATGGCCCTACACACTGCATTGTCCTCTTTGCACAAGGAGGTGAACAGGGCACATTCATCCAGTATTTGTGTGGGACAAAGGACTTATAAAGGGTCCAGATTCGTAATACCTGTTCTCAGCATCTTAATATACATCATGAATAGAATATCACAAGATCACATGAAAACAATTGTGAAGTAGAAAACCTGTGCTGGGATTTTTTTTTTGTGGATCCTGCCATTGTGGAAAGGGTGTTCTTATCAGATGTACTGGCTACAGAATCACATCCTATATTTTAAAGGACCCAGGTCATCTACAAAATATAGTACTGACCTAATAAATACAGACAAACCTGCCTCCCATTGAAAATTAGGGGAGCCACAGAGAGGAAAAGAAACATTGGAAGTTCTGCCTCTTGCAATCAGTCATTTCCCACGGACACTTACATCTTTTGAAAGCTTTCGAAATCTGGTCTGGCCTGTTGCAATTTCTGGTTAATTGATAGTGACTCTAAATCTCACATGATACTAGACTAGGTTTATGGCCTCATTGGTTGTAGGTTCATCTACTTCTTATTAATTATGGCATCCAAGTGAACTGCTGCAATATACATCACTTAAATTTATGATTCTATAGTACAAGTTAGTAGACCATCGGGCAACAAAATCTAGTGTGAGATTCAAGCATGAGGATTTAAAAAATTGTAAATGAAACCTCAACAGGACTTTTAACTCAGACTCTAAAACTCTCGATGTGATTCTCAGCTTTAACAATTGCTGCCACTTATTGGAGTCAATCAGTTGGTACCACAAGTGGAATACCTATTCGTATAGGAGAGGGGTTCCTTGCTGTGATTCGCCATGACGCCCCCCCCCCCCCCCCGAGAGGAAGTTCATGAAACGGACACCGGGGGAGGGAAGTGTTCTATGGTGGTGCCACCTAGGTGTATGGCAGTTACAGCCATATGAAAAAAACTACCAATGGAAAAACGACTATCACCTTCACATTTAGATACAAAAAGCTCCCAAGTATTAATGATTTACCAAAAATGAATATTAGGCCAATACAGCCAGAAATGTTTACTTCACCGAGATATTGTTGGAAGAGGCTTTTGCACTTTCCAATGTCAAAGATGGGACTCATGATTCATGGAGCAACTTCACACACAAAAATGCAAACAAACGGTTCTGCTGTGGCCATGTAAAAATTAACAAGCAAGACAGGTTATAAAATTTGATTCAGCATCAAGTAATAGCTGATAGGCCTATATGAACAACAATGTGTGCTCGAATTTGTCCTCCACATTTTCTGCACATTGTAATTCATAGAAGAAAAAAAAAACAACTGTATTGGGTATGTAAGCTTCCTATGGAAAAGTATGTAAATGGCCCATCTTTGAAATGGCGCATCATTTTCTTCTTTGAATGCGCCATTGACTCATTACAAAAAGTCCTAGCAATATCCCTGTATCTGTTGTAGGAATGATGTAAGAAATCATCAGAAAACATCAACTGGCAAGAGGCAGAGGGCTTCCAAGTGTATGCCCCCACTGGCACCCCCATCTCTCTCTGTGATTAAACAGCTGTGAAAGTGGAGCGACTCCTCTCTCCCTGTTGCCTGTGCTAAACCTAAGCTGTGTTTACCAGAATGTGGAGCCTTAGGTTTGGGGACAATCACTCATTAAATCTTTGCAAAAGGGTGTGACTGTAATTCACAGAGCCGGGACAGGCCTTTGGGCATGCACAGCTTTGTTGTAGACCTGGTGCTTACACTTTACCTTATGAAGAGTATCATGACATCTTGACTGGTGTGGCTTCATTGTAAGCGATAATAGGCCACTGACTGGAAGTTAACTAGACATATATCTTTATTAATTAACATCTGATAACATCTGATAACCTATACTATTGTTTTCATGTGCGCCAATGAAGAAATACAGGGTATATGCATGAAGGAGTAATAGAAAAATTGATGAGAGTCTCAGAAATATCTATAGACCCTATTGAGGTTTCCCATAATACACTCTGTTCGGGGAGGGTTCCTGCAATTACCATAAGTAGGTCAGTCATGTGACTTGGTCTGGCCAATGGCATTGGACCGGAACTCTGCCAGTCCATGGGCTATAATACAGCATTGCGTAACCTCAATCCGCCGTATGACACAAGGGAGCATCAAGTCCACTTCCGGCACCCCAATTGCAACACCACCTTGTGGGTACAACTGGAACTATAGCTTCTAGTTTTCACACCAGGGTCAGAATGGCATGATGGTAGCAACCCGCTAAGTCGGTATACAGTTCACACCAATCTATGTAAACCTACCACACAATTGACTGATGACTGAAACTGTTTATTTTATCAATGCATGAGGCTATCTGAGTAACCTGCCTACTATTTAGGCTACTGCTCAATGCCAGCATTTATGGAGTCTGGGCACGAGCAGCTCATGACACCTGAGTAAGTAAGGAGTTAATGATGAACTGGGCAGGAGCAGTTAGCTACATGGGGTGCTGCCTTATAAGCTGAGTGCTGGTGAGAATGTGGTATGATCCTGCATCTGCTTAGTAAAGACCCAAAGGCCCAAAGATGAGCAGCACTCTCCAGTGGTGAACCATAGTGTAGTGGGGCATGAGTGTATTGGTGGTAAGTCTACAGAAAAATCTGGACTGTCCTTGGGGGCCTTTAAGGGCCAGTTTAATTTGCTTTCCAGCCTTGGCTGGCTGTTTTTGTACCTCTCTGGTCTAAGTACACATGTAAATTACATTGAATTAGGTGTGCTCTTATCTCTGTCCTTACTGGTATAATTTCAGGGAGTAATTGGTCATTAATACTACTGATAGCAATATTGATTAATTCATCAAAGAAATAGAGAGTTAATGTTCGAGTTGGTAAATCATGTTTGCATTTAAG